>OX465597.1:315771015-317021015 GCA_950022295.1 Bromus sterilis | reverse complement strand
AACTCCTCTCTTTATGTTGAAAGTTTTGAAGTTGTTCTTGTCCCACCTTCCTATGCTTGTCTCTTTGTGATTCTTTGATTTATTTTCTTACAAGATGCTAATGCATAGGAAGTGGGTTAGGCTTAAATGTGTATCATATTTGCTTCTTGGTGCTCTCTTTTTCTCCAAATTCTTATTCTTATGTGAGCATCTTCTATAATCTTTGTGCCTAGCTTAAAGGCGTAAAAGAAAGCGCTTGTTGGGAGGCAACCCAAGATGTTTTTACTTCTGTTTTAGTGGTCTTGATGATTGTTACTACTGTAGCAACATCATTGTATCTTTATTTTCAAGCTTTGTTCCAAGTTATAGCCTCATATGACAAGGGAAGTGAAAGTTGTGACATGCTGTCCAGAAAACAGATTCTGTCCTCGTGACGGAAAAAATAATTTTTTTTTTACCAGTTCATCTTTTTGAGCTGAATTTTTCACACAGCGTGCTCTATACAATCACGGAACTTTCTTATGTTCTGAGTTTTTTTATTTGATTTGCAGAAGTATCCCTAAAAAATTGTTTACTACCTGCTGTTCTGTTTTTCACAGATTCTGCCACGTTTTGTCTCTCCTAACTTTTGCAAACCTTAAGCTTGCTTTTTCTTTGCAAAAACCTTTTGGAAATCTTGAGAAACAATATCTCTTCAAGAATATCTTTATATCCAGTGGGGAAAAATTATTTATTAAGGGTACTAACCTCTATAATCAGCTTATGATGAGTTATGTATGAAGGGAGTTTTAAAGTGTGCGATGGAAGATGATGAAAGAAGATTCCGGAGTGTCAAGCACCCAAGCTTGGGGATGCCCCCATGCATCGCCAACAAATATTCAAGGATAATCAAGCTTTTAAGCTTGGGGATGCCCCCGTGCATCCCCTTCTCCATCAACAATCATCAGTTCGTCCTTCGGCTCGCTATATTTTTATCACTTCATGCGTTATGTGCTATGCTTGGAGCGTCTCGCTCTTAGGTTTTATTTTTAGTTTTCTTTAGCTTTGCTTGCTGTTCATAACAAGTTAGATCCCATCTTACTTTGTGTAGGAGAGAAACACGCTCCACTTTCAAAATCTATAACACATCATAGGATTCTTCATGCCTATCTTTTTGCTGTTGTGTGTTCTTTATCTTTTCGTAGCTACTGCCATGTTTAGTTTTAGTATTAGTTTGTCTTTAGCAAGAGCCTTGGATTTTGTTTAGTTTGTTGCTGGAACTCTCTTTAATTTTCATGTTTATCTTGTTAAGAGAGTTGGTTGTTGCACTGAGTTATGTCTTGTTTTGAAAGTAGGTAATTGAGGTTGCTATTTAATTTTAGTAGTAACTTGCAACAGTTTTGAGGTATTGATGTGAGTAATGTTTGAACTTTTGGTGTCAAGAGCTCTAGCCTATTAGTGATAGGTGTCGTATTTTGGGCAATCCGTGTGTTATTTTCAAAACCTACAAAACTAGTTGAGAACTCTAGCTACTAGATGGCTCACTAGCTACTAGATGGATCACTACTCTTCTGAGGGGTCGGATATTAGAGTACACTGACGTACCATGAGTCGAGGATGCGCAAGGATAACCAAACCCCCATACACTCCTCCTCGGGGTACTTGTCTCTTTGTGAATCTCCTTATTAGATTGAGAGTTACCGATAATAAGTGCATGAGTTCTTCGTACTAATGTGAGTATTCGAAAGTTGACAATTCCACCATCCCATATTTTGCTAGCCTTCCCTGTGTCGTGCATTGCTTTCTTCTCACTCCGAGAGTTAGCGTCCACCTTCGCCGGTACATCCAAACCCTTGGCACGATACGCTCTGTCATCATATGCCTCCTTATATCCTTCCTCAAAACAGCCACCATACCTACCTATCAAGGCATTTCCATAGCCTTTCCGAGATATATTGCCATGCAACATCCATTTTCTCATGACTTGATCTTCATGTCATACATGATACTTGCTTGATCGATGAGCCGCATGCTAGTTGGGCCTTGCCCTAATCATTGCTACATGACACGCTAGTATCATGGCATATCCTGCTACACTGACAGAGGCATACATTTGCATACATCATGATATTTACATTTTATTTATGATTCGAGTACTTTGTAAAGTGTGAAAGATCTTCTATACTTTAGGGGATCGAGATAGTCCTCGCGGGCAAGATAACCCAATTTATTGATTCGACACTTGGGGACACAAAGAATACGTACAGGCTTTGACAATTGAGTTGTCAATTCAACCGCACCTGAAATAAACACTTGCTTGCACAAAGGTATTAGTAGAAAATGTGATATGGTGGTAGTAGTGGTGGTGATAATAGTGGGGATAGTGGTAGTGAAACAGCAAAAGTAAAACAGCAAAAGTAAACAACTAGTAACCAGCAGGAAAGAAAACACTGTAGGCTAGGAAGATGGATGGTTGGGCGCTACTTGGATGAGAACAAACATGTAATAGATTCTAACACGGGAAACGCTCACAGAAAGGAAAGGATCATCTAGGCAAATATCAAACATCAGGCGTGTATCCCAGGGTAGTTGTACGTGCTTGCAATAAGAACTTTGCACAACATCTTTTGTCCTACCCTCCCGCTACAAACGGGGCCAAAAGGAACTTAGGGAGATTAAGGTACTCCTGTCAAAGAGCACCGGAACAAAGCATTAACACTTCATGGATACACATAATCCTCAAATTATAGTCCATCCCCTTTGGTGTCCCAAGCTGTCACCATTGGGATCGCCGGTTCCGGACTATAATAGGTGCATACAACTCATAGATAGGATCAAGAACACCAAAAACTCAAGAAACAAAATGGTGATCAGATCTGAAATCATGGCACTCGGGCCCAAAGTGGCAAGCATTAAGAGCAACAAGTTGTAACAGAGATGATAAACACCAAGTAGATGATAGGCAACATGCCCCCAACAATCTGATTGAACTATTACATGATCTAACTCATCCAATCCCTACCACCCCCCTTTGCCTACAACAGGGAATTACTCACACATGAGAGAGGAAGTCATGGAGGGGTGATGGAGAGGCGATGATGATGACGGTAGCGATGATTTCCCCTCACCGTAGGCCAAATCAGCCTCCAGATTAGCTCTCCCGGAGAAGAACAGAGGGTTGTGGCGGCTCCGCGACGTAGATTGGAAAAACGACTTCTGTTCTGGGGTTTTTGCGTCGGGAAAATAAAGGGCCAAAGTAGGGCACCAGGGGGTGTGGGACCCAGCCAGGAGGGCAGGTGGCGAAACAGGGGCTGGGCCGCGCCAGGCACCCTCCTAGCTGCCCCCTGGCTGCCCTGTGGCCCCCCTTTGGACTCGCGGAAGCTTCCAGAACGCTGATTTTTTATATATTTTTGTGGGATTTTTCCAGCGTTCCTAAATATCCAGAAACCTGCACAAAAGAAAACAACACTGGTAGCTCTGCTGAAAACAGCGTCAGTCCGGGTTAGTTTCGTTCAAATCATGCAAGAATGAAGCCAAAACAATAGCAAAAGTGTTTGGAAAAGTAGATACGTTTGAGACGTATCAGTTCTTCAGACTAATGTAAGTATTGAAAGTTGACATTTCCACCTCCTCATATTTTCTAGCCTCTCCTGTGCCGTGCATTGCCTCCTTCTCACTCCGAGAGTTGGCGTCCACCTTCGCTGGTACATCCAAAACCTTGGCATGATACACTCTGTCATCATAAACCTCCTTATATCTTTCCTCAAAACAGTCACCATACCTACCTATCAAGGCATTTTCATAGCCTTTCCGAGATATATTGCCATGCAACTTCCACCTCTTCATGACTTGATTTTCATGTCATACATGTTCCTGCTATACTGGCAGCGGCACACATTGCATACATCATGATAGCTACATCTTCTTTATGATTTGAGTACCTTGTAAAGTGTGAAAGATCTTCTATACCCTCTTGTAAATTAGAGTGTTGCCCTTAAGTGAGGAAAAGATCCCAAAGTGAACTAAATAAAAGATCCCAAAGACGACAAATGAGAGTTAAATAGAAAGAGCCATTGAGGCCACCAAAAAATACAAAAATAGAAAAATAGAAAAAGAAATAAAAAGAGAGAAAGGCGCAACACTACTATCCTTTTGAAATATCCACACTAGTACTCCCTCTTATCCTTGTACTCCATAGAGATGATCATGCATATAGCTATGTGGGGACCTTCACACTATAGAACTTGGCTTGCATATTCCAAGGATGAGCCTCCTCAAAAGAGCTCTAGGTATTCATGAGCGAGCAAGTTAGATGCACCCCCAATAGTTCCATTGGAGAGCTTTTCAGCTCATATATGCACCCATTGCATGGAAATCCCTACTCCTCACATCATATCTATCATTTGTCCTTCTCGCCTATGATTGTCCTCATTGATGTGAGCCTTTCTAATCCTTTTTGGCTTACTCCTCCACCTTATTCTCTCTTTGCCATCCTAAGTGTCAACTCTCGTGCTTACACTCATCCATTGCATGAGTGCTCAAAATATCGAAAAGGAGTGGATCAAATTGACTTGTACCTGGCTAGTGGTCTGGGGACGAGTCAAGATAAGATTCCAAAGAAGACAAAGTGTGAAACTTTAGTAGATTGATATCTCAACAAAAAAATACCTTTTTTCTCGTATTCCCTATCCCCCTTCTTTCACACAAACACCATCTGGAGACATTCGAGTCACCGACAGCGAGAGCTCTTGCACTTAATGTTCTTTCGTTGCTTGTTTCAATACTAATATAGACTCTTGC
Organism: Bromus sterilis; assembly: GCA_950022295.1. NCBI lineage: Eukaryota > Viridiplantae > Streptophyta > Magnoliopsida > Poales > Poaceae > Bromus > Bromus sterilis. The sequence goes on along the minus strand of OX465597.1, from coordinate 317,016,257 downwards.
ATGTTATGACTTGAATTGACTTACATATCTTGATTACCTTACTTTTCAAAGTTCTTATATGGTTGCTAGCATGTCACCACAGAAATTATGCCTGTTATCATTTACCTACTCGAGGACGAGCAGGAGTTAAGCTTGGGGATGTTGATACGTCTCAAACGTATCGATAATTTCTGCTCGCTCCGTGCATGTTTTGTGTGATATTGCTATGATCTAGATACACTTTCATATACTTTTGATCATATTTGGACTAACCTACTAACTCAGTGCACCCTAGTGCCAGTTTCTGTTTTCTGCTGTTTTTCTATTCCAGGTTTCCCCAATATTAAAAGTGCTCCAAAAATTCGGAAAAAATCGGATAAAAAATCAGTGTAACAGAGTCTTCCAGAAGCACCCAAGTGGGGCCAGAGGGCCACCACCAGGGGGCCAGGCGTCCACCTGGCGCGGTCAGGGGCCTGGCCGCGCCAGGGGGGGCGCCTGGACCCCTGGTGGCCCCCCTTGCTGTACCCTTTGCCTATTTATTCCTCGTGACGGGGAAAATCCGAAGACATAACCCTATTTTGCAATCTCGCCTCTGTTCCGCCGCCGCCGCGCTTCCAAGATCGGGAGCACCGTCAGGACCCTTCCCGGCACCCTGCCGGAGGGAGGATCGACCTCTGGGAGCTTCTCCTCCATCATGGACGCTTCCCGGATGTGCCATGAGTAATCTACCTTGGACCATGGGTCCGTGATCAGTAGCTATGTGATGTTCTCCTCCCCTCTTTGTTCTTCATGGTTTAGACCTCGTGAGCTGCCCTACATGATCGAGGCACATATTTAATTCTTATGCTGTTGCTATGTTGAGTTTGATGGGATCCGATGGATTATGAGATTATGTTCAGATCGTGATAGAGTAATATATTTGGTTATGATCTCTTATATTTTTGTTCCTAAGTAATTCTTGCATGTTCTCCATTGTTGTTTATTGCTTTTGCCAAGTAGTGGATAGTAAATCCAAGAGGGAACATTATGCTCGATTGTGGGTACATGCCCCCTGATGACACGCTTGAGTGACAGAAACATGAGTCTAGGGGATGTGCTGTGGCCACAAGGGGGAAAACAACGGTGCTTGTAACCGCGGTTGCAAGGATTGTTTACTTTACGCAAAGTTCTTTTAATGCAGTTGTCTGTTGCTTTGGGTTTACACTTTGGGTGGGACTCGCAACTTAATACCAGCGAGATGTTTTGGATAGATATCTCAAGGTGGATGATTAGTAGTAGATGTAGATGGATTTCGGTCTACTTATTTTGGCGTATTTCCCATGCTTATGAGCCTCTTCCTTTCTTTTGTAACATAGTTAGCATTGCGGTGCGTTTATAATCCTGTCAATTGCCCATCTGTATTTTGTTTACCTCGCATAGCAGTTTTATCGTCTTTTGGGAGAGAGACATCACTAGTGAACATCACGGGACCCTGGTCCATATTCTCATCATTGTTTACAAGGCTATTTCCTTTTCAGTATTTACTTTCTGTTGCTACCATTATCATTATCATTATCCCTTGTGTGTTTGACCCTTTGTAAACAACAAGACCAGAGAGATTGACAACCTCTCTGAACTTCGTTGGGAGCAAAGTTAATTGTATCGTGTGCAGGTCTGCGTCAAGTGCGCCGCTGACACCTACTTATCATCGTCGGAGTCCTACGGGATACAAACCCTATCCTCTACATAGGGGAAATTTGCTGCTATCCTACATCTCACCTTCCACTTGGGGTAACCAACGAAGGGCGAGAATCCATTACCACTTCCATGCCATCAATTGCCAAACTCGTGACTTAAATACTCGCCACCTTGATCGGATCGAAAGTGCTTGATTTTCTTCCCTAGTTGATTCTCGCCCTCACTCTGAAACTCTTTGAACTTTTCAAAGGTTTCAGACTTGTGCTTCATCAAGTAAATATACCCTTATCTACTCAAGTCATCAGTAAAGGTCACGAAGTAACGAAGACCATTGCGTGTGGGGACGTTCATGGGTCCACATACATCTGTATGTATGATCCCCAATAAGTCATCCGCATGCTCCATTACGCCATTGAATGAACTCCTTGTCATTTTGCCCATGAGTCATGGTTCACATGTATCAAGGGATACAAAGTCCAATGAATCAAGAAGTCCATCCCTATGGAGCTTCTCCATGCGCTTTATACCAATATGACCAAGTCGACAATGCTACATCGTCATGTGCTTTTCATCACTACACTTTAATATTTTGGCCTCTATATTGTTAATGTGACACACGTCACCATCGAGATCAAGTACGAATAAACCACGCTGCTCCGGTGCATGAACATAAAACACATCATCCTTATAAATCGAACAACCAATTGTATCAAACTTAAAAGAATAGTGGTCTCGCTTCAAGCAAGAGCCACTAACGATGTTCACACTCAACGCAGGTGCATAGTAGCATTTATTCAAAACCAAGACTAATCCCGAAGGGAGACTAAGATGCTTCGTGCCGACCGCCAATACATCAATTTGACAGCCGTTGCCCATGCGCATCGTCACTTCATCTTTCAACAAGCGTCTCTTATTCCTTAGTCCCTGAATGGAATTAGAAATATGAGTGACAAATCCTGTATCAAGTATCCAGGATGTGTTCCCGACGCTTGTTAAGAAAAGATCAACAATATGTATATCAAATATACCTTCGTCTCTCTTGATAACCTTGTCATCCTTCTTGTCCTTTAGGTACTTGGGGAAGTTGCGTTTCCAGTGATCTTCACCCTTGCAGTAGAAGCACTCAACTCCGGGCTTGGGCTTAGGTGCCTTGGGAGGAACGACAACTGACTTTCCATCCTTCTTGGGGCTGCCTTTCTTTCCCTTGTCCCGTCTGCTTGACCTCTTGAATTCAATGGTCTTGTTGACCATGAATACATCGTGCTCCTTCTTGATCTCAACCTCAACACTTTACAATATGGCGAACAACTCAGAAGGGGTCTTAGTCATCCCCTGCATGTTGTAGTTCAGCACAAAGCCTTTGTAGCTAGGGGGAGCGACTGCAACACCCTATCAACTGCAAGTTCATCTGGAATCTGACATTCCAGAGCATTCAAGCGTTGAACGTAGCCAGACATTTTGACCACATGCTCACTCACGCTACTTTTCTCGTCCATCTTAGCCGAGAAGAAGGCTTCAGAAGCCTCGTACCGTTCAGCCCTGGCTTGAGGTGGAAAAACGGCCTTGAGGTCGGTGATAATCTCATATACACCCATCCTCTCAAAGCGCTTCTGCAGCTCGGCCTCCATGGAGTAGAGCATGCCACTCTGGACAAGGTTGTAATCATCAGTCTTGGAGAGATAGATATTCTTCTCATCCTGCTTGGCATCATCTGCTGGTGCGTCACCTAACGCGCCCTCTAGTACGTATGCCATTTTGAGGGGAACGAGGAGAATCCTCAGGGTACAGAGCCAGTTGGTGAAGTTTGACCCATCAGTTTTCAGTTTGTCTTTCTCTAGGAACGAGCCTAAGTTGAACGAGGGGCGTGGTGCTGCCATCTACAATGGTGATTCACAAAGATACATATTTAGACTTTTGTTCATAATGTGGAGTTTTCAATTTATTATTCAAAATTATAGAAATCTCCCACTTAGATAAACACCTCTCAATTTAACTAAGTGATTACACAATCCCAAACCCCATACCTCCCCCGATCGTCACGACCATCAGTATGTGGTCCAGGTAGGCCACTATGCCAATCACACCAGGTATGTGACTCGTGCTTGATCTTTCGATCTACTATGTTCCAGGCCCGCATCTACATACGTCAAGCCTGCCAATCCAACCTTGATGTTAGCTGCTTAGCAAGGCCATATCTGCATATGCCAGGCTTGCCGAACCCAACCTCATTCGAACGCCGTTTAATATATGTGACACCCGGTATGTACGGAATGTCGACCATATGGGAGATCCTTCCAGGTGGTGCCCACCAAGGGAGAACACAATGTTGGTATTGTGAGAGATGGTACTATTTGTGCTACCGTCGATATATCTAGCATACTAGCATAAACATGAAGTAAAACTGTAAATCATACAAGTTATGATCCCCCTTCATTCAAAACAAAGTTAAACGCCTTTCTACTTTAGCTTGTACAAGTTTACGTGGCTGCTAGGGGTTTCGAGAGAGAGAACTGATTTCTATCCTGCGAAAACATGCCACAACACCGATCCCCAATCGTCTCTATTACATCCCTGTCGAGGCCCTCCGTTGCAAACATCTTCGCATCACTAATGTTAGAGAGAAAGACACCCCGGCCACTTATACGGTACAAGCCATATGTCAAGCATGGAACCAGTCTCGCGTAAATGCGTAAGGTCGGTCGGGGCCGCTTCATCAAGATATTGCTGCAACGCTAAATGAGTACACGTGGGAGGGTAACGAATGAAGATTCGATGCCCACATCCTAGATGTGTTCTACCTGTACAATACATCTACGCATAGCTGGCTCTGATACCACTTTTGGGATACGGGGCAGAAAAGACAATTTTTTCATACCTACGGTAACCCGAACCCAAGATCTATGCTATGGCGATGTAAAGTAACGGAGGGAATCAGAGTTCATACCTTTGAAGACCGAAAGAGGGAAACGTTCTTGCGAACGTGCCTGACGTAGACTCGGAACTACGGACTCCCTGTCGTGTAGAAGACCACCGGCGATGGAGACTCCTGGTTGACCTCCAGCGATGAAGTAGCACCACAGGTGTAGTGCCTCGAAGAGATTATACACGTACATTACAATCGATGTTCCCTCCGGACCCCGAACCAGGCGAGCAGCGGAAGAAAGACGGATTCGGATCCCGACTCTGGCAGAGCGACGGCCTACTATGGTGGAGAACTCCAAACCAGGTGCAGACTCCAAACAAGGGGAGTCCACTCTCTAGGTAGGAGAAGGAGAGGGAGAGAGATTTCTGTGTGTTGGAAAAAGGGGGGTCTACCCCTCCTTATATGGCCAAGGGGGGGGTGCCATCCTCCTCCCCTCCCCGAGGTGGGACTAAACTCCCAAGGGAGGGGGGTGCGCCGGCCAGGGAGGAGGATGGGCCCCACCCTTGGCTCCAAGCCCAAGGGGGCAAACCCCCTCCTCCACTAATGGGCCATATGGCCCATATAGCCTTTTCCACTTTTTAATTAATTTAATTATGTTTTAATATTTAATTCAGATAATTAAATAATAAAACATTATAAAATACAATTAAACTTTATTTTGAACCTTTCAAAATGTCCGGAACAACTTCCGTTCTCCTCCGGAACTATTCCGGTGATTTCTCCTATTTCACCGATCCCGAATCTATCCCAATGCATCGATTTACCTTAAGTGCAACACCCTGACGGTCCGGGAAACAACAGACATGATCGAGACACTCTCATTGACCAATGACTAGTCAGTTGGACCTGGTTACAATCCTTGACAGCCCCTGCGCTTCCATCGAATGAACTTCAATCGCTTTTGGAAACCGTTAACGACACGACGTAATCCCTTTGTGTTGCGGTACTTTGTTTGTCCGAGGTTTGATCGTCGGTATCCAACATACCGTGTTAACATCTCGTTCACAACAAACAAGTTTACTCGTCCGTGCCTATTGCATCTCTTGTGACCTAGTCACTTGCTTGCAAGCTATTGATGCAATATCACCGAGTGGGCCCAGAGTACCTGTCCATCACTTGGACTGACAAATCCCGCTCTGATCTATTAACATACTCATCAACCATCTATTTCGGAATACCCAAAGTGCACCGTTATAGCCAGCATATTTCAGTCAGAAGGTGGGATAAAAATCAAAGTCTCCTCATAGATGACAATTACGTATGATCATTACAGTCTAAGGACTAAGCCATACGGTACAAAGTCATCGTAATGATGAACTATGTGACCGATCACATTACAATGCTTTAGGTGGGTGTGTGTCCATCACATCACTCGTCCAATGATATGACCTCATTGTCAATGGACTTAAGTGTCGCCATGATCAGGAAAGCTTGATCAATCAATTGCTCAATGAGCTAGTTTACCCGAGTTAAACTAGGAACTTGTGTTTTATACCACACGTGTATTAGTATTTCCAAGTAATACAGTTATAGCATAGTATAACACGTATTTTGAACAAAACGGATATGTGATAAATATCTTTATTAATTTGCCTCTAGGGCACATATCCAACATGTAGTACCTAGTAAATCGTTATTTTAATTTTGAACTCCCTATTTAGTTGAGAAGAGAACCCAACATTTTCTGCATGTTATTTGCTGGACCCTGTAATTTTCTAAACCATGTAAACATTTTCTGAATTTTGGATCGGCCTCATGTACCCAATGGGTCAGTGAGTCCACAAAATTCTAATGAAATGGGTCGACCATGTCCTCGCATAATAAGTTAATAACCTTAGGGCCACGGGGCAGGTCCAAGGCCATTCTGGACCGGTCCATTCCCATCTTAACGTATGATACTACCTTTGTAATGCATAATATCATATAGTATTGTCGTAGATGATCTTATTTATTATCATGAAAGATACATACTAGTACAATATATTTTATTCCTAAATAAATAAAATCCACTACCTATATGTTCTAAACATGCAACCATGCCACATAAGCAAGACATGCATGCAAGTCATAAATCACATGGTTTTTTATTACTCTATGCATGCCACACTACCACATCACTAATTCATGCATGCCAGTCATACATTATTTTTTGCAATACATATTATGTTGACAAAATATGTGTTATGTGGTTGCAACATATCCATGTAATTTGCTATTCAAATTTTTGTTAGAAATGATATTTATAATATATTTTTCCCTTTTTATACCATTTGTATTTATTTTGAATGTGTTTGCTTCCCATATCTTTAGATTTTTTTAGTTTTTTGTTCGTTTTTACTTTTTTAGCAAAGTTCCACAACAATGTGCGGAGCATCATCTAGTTTAATATGATACAATATCATAATATGATATTCAACCTTCTTTTTTTTATTAAATTGCATGTCACATCATCAAAATTACTTTGTTGGCATGCATGATACTTCCATAACGAGTCCGAGCTGCCCCGCTTTGTCTTGTGCACGCTGGGATGAACTTCTGCGATTATGTGTGACTCTAGGCTAGGTCTAGCTCCATGCTCAGCGGTGTGCACGTCGATCTGTGTTACTTGTGGGGGGCTCGTGTAGGTTTTCTATGCTCATGTATCCTCGGTGTAATGCATGTGGACCATGATTCATTCCTGCATTTCGATTTGCTCTTGGAATCTGCGCGGCTTGTTAGATGACAACGAATGTGTGATATCATACAACACTAGTTATCGTATGCAAGTGATTATAAATCTTAGTTATATGGAAAATGCACAATAATATATAAAGTAAGCCATATGAACCTCTATCTAATCTCGATGGTAAACCGGAACATCTCCTATTTTGATCCTGTAATATATAATAACCTCGTTATGAAGATTTAGCACACTGGTTCTATTTTGTATATGGCCCCGGTTGAGGTGTTGTACAGAAAAAGTATAGAACACCCTTGATGTAGAATGGAGTCGAAGAATGCAAACTGTTTGGACCATACTTGATCAAAGATGCCGGTGAGAAAGTAAGGTTGATTTGGGATAAACTCAAAATAGCATAGCCTAGACATTAGAGTTACGCTGATGTCAAGCGCAGGCAAGCCACTTCTGAAGTGGGAGATGGAGTTTATCTTTGAGTGTCTCCACTTTGAGGTATTAAAGCATCTCCAATGTCGACCCTTAAACCTTCTGCAATCCTTCGGACCGAGCGACCATTCCTATTTTACCCTCCAACGCAGTGCTATATCCGTCCGTAGACTACTCCACTCCGCATGTCCATTTTCTTGCAAATATAACAGAAAATAGAGGAGACATGCTTTGCAGATGTTCGGAGCGCACCCATGTCCTCTCACGACACCCATGGCCCATCCAAACCCCTGCGCGAGAAACAAAACTCTTCACGCGTGAAGTGGTGGCCCTGCATTCATGCCGGCCAGCCCGCTCCAGAACGAAGGCGACTGGAGTGACGAAGTTACTTGTTGGTCGAGAATTGATGGCAGTCCAGAACGACATAATAACTAACCGGTGTCGAAGTGACTTGTTGTTCGAGAACTCCTATGTCCGCACATGTTAAATGTTAGAGAGACGCGACTGGAGTGTTATCTGCCAAATCCAAATCGTTTGTCGGTATGATTGTTAGTATGTTCTTTGTTTCCCTATTCATATGATTGTTATTTCGTTGTCGGTTCATTTTCATATGTTGTTGGTTCCATGTACATGTGTAGGTGTGGCAAGCTTTGGAAAATTCAAGAAGCAACATGCGAGCAAACCATTTAGCTTGACCCATTATTGGACACAAATTGGGTAATGTGAGAATAGGAAGTCTCAATATGCGGTACAAAAGGGGGGGAGGGACGATGACTTTCGAGGTGATCGACCCAAGTGACAAGAGGCCAAGGGTGAAGAGGAACTCCAAGATAGACGGAAAACATGATGCTTCAACGCAAGCTTTTCCAGAAACATAGAAGGGCTTCATAGCCCATAATGAGGCATCAAATGAGAATAGGAAATAGAGGGAAGGAATGAGGCGCCGAAAAAAAGAGGAGACCATTAAGGACAGGGTGTTTTCGCTCCCAGGGTCATACGAGCCTGGACGTAGTAAAAATATCGTTGAAAATTGAAAGATTCTTAAGAGAGAGATGTTTGTGAAAATTTTGAAGATGTTCGAACAACTAGAGAGCTCTCAGGATCAAATTTCTTTTTTTTCTGAGAGCTCCTTAGATGTTCAGTCTTCTTCAAATCTTGCACGACAATCTCGCTCTTAGGTATCTTTCACCACAAAAAAGTTTGGATTATTTTATTTTTTCTATTATTTTAATTTTAATTGGGTGTAGATGAGCCTAAGCTTAGAATTGAATATCCTAGACCATTAAGAACTTCTTTGATTTGCAAACGAAGATGCTCGTGATTGATGAAAAAAATGCCCGATCAAAAATCAAGGAGGTGGTGTTGAAGCAAAAAGAGGTGTAGCTTTTGCTAATATCCAAGGAGGTGGAGATCATGGGGGCCGATTTAAGCAAGATGACTCCAAAAAAGAAATGGTTTGAAAAGATACAAAAGTTCATGATTGAGCGTGATAAGAATGAATGATGATCAATGCTTTTCAACTAGATCGGCAAGGCATTTTGCTAAATACTTGACTTTGTTTAATTTAGGATATTAATATGACATTTTGCTATGTATTTGTTATGTTTAGTTTGAGACAAAATCATGTTAAATTTGTGAAAGATCTAAAAATATGGCTTGGGCAGTTTGAACAGATCAAATGGATCGGCCGATTGGATTCAGTGATCCAAGATGCACAGACCAAAAACGAACACCTGTTCATTTAACAGTTTTAAATGGAAAAAATACGTACAAACGGTGTGTTCATTTGGGATGTGTTAGAATTGCTCTAACCCCTAAGAATTCAAAGCGAATCACCACGACCTTCATTTCACAATTAAGCACGTTTTGATCATGTACAGAGTAGCACAACTCCTCCCAATCATTAGTTTAGTTAGAGCGTATCTTTTGTGGAAGTCACCGTGCGCGCGCGCTTTGTACATGCGAAGTGACACACTTTGGTGCATTTCAGTGTTTTTCTTTGGTTCCTTCGCGATCGATACATATCACGTTTTGGGCGCAAAGCGCGTAGTCACATGCACATATTCACATTTCCACGCAGCCATAGTTTTCAGCCACAATTTTCGCGCACAATTTCCAGCCACAGTGCATACAGATATTCAGCCATAGTACAGGCACAGATTCAGCCACAGTTTCCGTGCAGCCACAGTTTTCAGCCACAACGCAGCCACAAATTCAACCAAAGTTTCCACGCAACCTCAGTTTTCAGCCATAACGAAGACCTAGATTCAACCACAACGCAACCACAGATTCACCCACATCGTACAGTTTTCAACCACAACGCAGGCACAAATTCAACCATAGTTTTCGCACAGCCATAATTTTCGCGCAACCACAGTATTCAGCCACAACACAGGCAGTGGCGTACCTAGAGGGTAGGCCGGGGACACCCAGAAATTTTGCAAATTTATTTTTTACTACTAGTGTATAACAGACCCATTGAACTAAAGCCCAACATATCACAGAGTGAGGAGGAGAGCGAGCCTTTCTCGTGCACACGGACATGCACTGGGGGTCGAGCGCCTGGCTATTTACACTATTATTTTGTTGATATTGTATGACACTTGAATTAGATAGTTTTTTTAGAGTGTGCACACCCTCTAGTTTCTTCCTCGGTACGCCACTGAACGCAGGCACACATTCAGTCAAAGTTGTTCCTTCGCGTCTGATACAATCAAAGTGCAATACGTGACGATTTCGAAGCGCATCAAAATGACCTCTGTAGATGCGCGTGAAAGGATGCCCGCTAAATAAATAGTGATTCTCACAACTCCTCGCGCCAATGACATTTTATCCAGCAGAATGAATGTACGAGCCCAATGGGCCACCATCGTATTACATCGACATATCTATCGCCACACCCTCATCATATTACGCGAGTAGTAGTACAATACAGTGACATACCAACAATAAATGGACCGCACTTCCTAGCGGCGCCGCATATTGCTATCTCCGTGCGACGGCTATCACACAACTGGGCTTTGTATGCATGCACGTTAAAAAAACATGTTGGTTCTCATATGCATGTCCAAGCAGTGGTACACTCATTTTAACTTTTTTGCCTACTACCAAAAGTGCTAGCTTTTGTAGCTTTAAATTTTTAAAAAGTTTTATCTCTCAAAACGTTAACCCGATTGATGATCCATTTTCACCATTAGCTTTCTCGCGACGAAATCTTCAAAACTAGATCCCATGTCAATATGTTTTGAAAAACTTTTTTTATCAGTATTTGCCACATTACTGTTCTACTTATCAGATAATTATTCATATGGTTGCCAGATTATATCAACTTGGTTGTTAAAACTTTTTTTTCATCAATACTTGTCACATTACTATTCTACTTACCTGATAGTTATTCATATAGTTGCGAGATTATACCAACTTGGTTTTAAAACGCTATACACTAACATACATAAATGAAAAACTTTTTTGTGGTATTTGTAAATGTTTGTCTTTAGAATCACCTAAAAAACACCAATACTTATCATGTTATTTATACGCAAATGTCATAATAACTTGTTGTGCTTGAACGATTTGTTACCGTTTTTACTTATGTTCGGCTATCGTATTCTTTACATCTAACTGACATGATGGTTTATTGTTTTTGCCAGTTTTATCAGTTTGAGTTGCTATTTTATTTTATCGGGTTGTATTCTAAGATTAAGTATATGGAACTGTCCTCCGATAACTATGTACAAATATTTGTGGCAACAGTTCACGATAAAAATGGCAACTAGAATGACCTAATCTGGCAACTGATGGTGACGAAATTTTTTCATCGAAACATATCAATATAGGATCTTGTTTCGAAGATCTCATCACGACTAATTATCAATCGGATTAACGGTTTAAGAGATAAATTTTATAGAAAATTTATATTTAAAAAAACTAACACATGAATGGATTGAGTAGCCGCAGGGGCGCGCGGAGCTGCTTATTGTTTCCCACAATAAATTGCCTAGCTACCTTCCACTAATAAGGAAATGAAGTACGGCAAATCAAAATAACCAAATTACTGCCGAAAACGTCTAGTACTGCGTAGGATACAGAGCTCGATCGATCGAGTCAATCTAGCAAAACGATCGTGTAGAAAATATACCACTAGGCAACAAAATCTCAGCAGTAGAGTTGCAGCAGCCGGTCGGCCTCCCGTACGCCGCTCAGGTAGGCCGCGTGCGTCGTCGAGTAGTGCGTCCGATGCGTCGCCTCGCCGGCGAACAGCACACGCAACGGCGTCCCATCGGCCTCCGGCCCGCGTGGGAGCGGCTCGGCCATTCTGTCGAGGTCCTCGCCGCTTGACCCGACGGCGACGTAGCTGTAGGACCCGAGGAACAGCGAGTCCGTGCACCACCCGCTCCTCTTGATTCTCTTCACCCTCCACCGCGGCGTCGCCTCCGCGGCTGCCCCGCTGCAGCTGCGAGGTGGCGCCGGGAGAAACGATTCCAGCGTTGAGTGGACCGCGCGGATGACCTCGTCGTCGGGGAGCGACTCGAGGTGCGCGGCCTCCCGCCCGGCGAACCATGCGAGCGCCACGGCGGAGCCCGCGTGGATGGGGCACACCGACTCGGTGCCGCTCATCCACCACGGGATCTTCTTCGCCACGTCCCCGACGAAGGCCAAGTGCAGGAACGGGAAAGCCGGCGGGGCTGCCCTGGCTAGCTGTTCGTCGCCGCCGTCCGGTTCCGGCGCGTCCACGGACTCCACCTCGATGAACAGCTTGTTCACCACACCGAAACCCAGCCGCGAGACGGCCTCACGCTTGAACTGTGGGAGCGGCGGGTCGAAGGCGATTGCGCCCGCAGCGGACACGTCGTTGCCGATGCTCGCCTTGAGGACGCCCAGCGAGACTGTGAGGATGACGTGGTCGGCGGTGAGCGTCGTCGTCGCCTCCTCGTCGGCGAAGTGGAGGCGCACAGGGGTTTCGGTCCAGTCGAGACGACAGAGGCGGAGGCCGAGGCGGACAGTGCCGGGCGGGAGCGCGGCGACGAGGTGCTCCACCACGCGGGTGTACCCACCGGGGATCGTGACGTGGTCACCGGGAAAGTCGCGGTACTCGCCCTCAGCCGCGAGGTCGAGGTCGCCGAGATCGTCGGCGGAGGTGTCCGTGCGCTCCCAGTTCATGTGCATGGCGAGGAGCGCCTCCTCGACCTCCTCCAGCTCCTTGCTCCTGCCTGGGCGCGCCGCCTGGTACGCCTGCAACCCCCGACGCAGGTACTCCTCCGCACCCGCTCCGTTGCCAGCCTCGCCGGCTCGCGCGGCCTCCATCATGCCCGTGAACAGCTCCTCGATCGGCTTGGCCACCGTGTCAGCGTCGACGACGTCACCGCCCTCGGCGACAGTCAGGACGCTGTCAGGGAACCCGTCCATGCGCTCGTACGGGAGGTCCGGGCTCTCCTCCCGGAGCGCGCCCGCTTCCCTCGCCAGCGCGTACACGGGGCTCCCGTCGATGCCCTGCACCCACGTAGCGCCGAGCTCGACGCGATGGCCGGCGAACTCGGACGTGAATACCCGGCCGCCAGCGCGGCAGCCAGCCTCCACCACCACCACATCGAACTTGTCCCGGCCCGCGCCGCATAGCTGCTGCGCCGCCGAGAGTCCGGCTATGCCTGCACCAACTATGACAATCCTGGGTTTCTTCTCAACCATCCTCATCCTCACCAACCGCCCGCGCAACTCGCCAGAGTTTTCGCACTGGTCAGTTGTCACTTGTCACTGATGTATTACCTCACCCTCCGGCGGAGACTGCAAAGCCACCGGAAGGCGCCGATATAAGAACATCTCCAACCGTTCGCCGCTTGGGGCCGTTTGGACACGGCAAAAACTATTTAGGGCGACCGGCCATCTAGCCGTGGCCCTAAAACCGTCTTTCAAGTGACGAGATTTGGCGTAAATTCGCCCTAATAGAATAAATATCATCCTCCAGAGATTGATAGCCATTAATCAATCAGCCTTTTTAAAAGGTAGATTTATCTTAGAGAGTGTGGTCACTGCCATGAAATGCTACATTCAGTTCATTTCTCTGATCAACAAGGTCTAGTATTAAAATTGGATTATGAGAAAGCCTTTGATAAGGTAGACTTAGATTTTCTTGCTGAGCTCTTGCAAGCCAGGGGCTTTGGACCCAAGTGGGCTTCCTGGATCCATAGTATCACACATGGAGGCTCTGTTGGTGTGAAGCTAAATAACACTGAAAGTGGCTATTTTACCACTGGAAAAGGACTTAGGCAAGGTGACCCCCTGTCTCCCCTGCTGTTTAACCTTGTAGTGGATGCCCTTACTAGGATGCTAGTAAAGGCTGCTGATCAGCAGCTCATTAGTGGCCTCTGCCCTGACATTTGCCCAGGAGGTGTCATCTGCCTCCAATATGCAGATGATACCATCCTGTTTCTGGGCAACAACCTAGAGCATGCCAAGAATCTGAAAACAGTCCTGAGCTGTTTTGAGCAGGTATCAGGGATGAGGATCAATTATGAGAAAAGTGAACTCATCCCTGTTAATCTTGATGAAGAGAAATTACCACCTTTCTTTAGTTGCCTAGGATGCAGTCAGGGTAAATTCCCCATTAAATATTTGGGAATTCCTCTGCATTATGAGAAGTTGAGTAAAGAAGATATCCAGCCTCTCATAGATAAAATCCTGAAAAGAATTGCTGGCTGGAGAGGAAAGCTACTTTCTTATAGAGGCAGGCTCATACTGATCCAGGCCTGTCTGGCCAGCATCCCCATTTACCTCCTCTCTTTCTTCAAATTTCCAAAATGGGATGTAGAGATGATCAATACCCAGATGGCTAATTGCCTATGGAATGACTTTGAAGGGAATAGGAAAATACATCTAGCTAATTGGAAATTAGTTTGTATGAAAAAAGAATTTGGTGGTCTAGGTATCCCCAACCTGCAGGAGGTCAACCTCTGCTTGCTAGGGTCATGGGCTAAGAGGTATATTGAGGGGGATGGCAAGATCTGGAAAACCTTTATAGATAAAAAATACTTTCCTCAGAGGAGGGTCAATGTATTTGTGCCTTCCTCTAACCCCAAAATCTCCAGATTTTGGAAAGGAGTTAGCTCTACCATTAGAGCCCTTAAATTTGGCTATAGATGGAATGTAGGAAATGGCAAGAAAGTCAGGCTGTGGGAAGATACCTGGTTTGGTGCCTCTCCCCTCTCTGTTCAGTTCTGGCCTATTTACACTATTTGCAACCAACAGGGTATCACTATAGAAGATGCCTAGGATGGGGTGCACATCAAACTTACATTTCGGAGGAATTTCTCTGGCAAGCTCATGGAACAATGGTTCCAGTTAGAGGAGATAGTCATATCTGTTAAGCTAAACTTAGATACTGATGCTCTAGTCTGGCAGCTGGAAAACAATGGGCAATACTCCACTAGCTCTCCGTATCATGTGATCAACTTCAGGGGGATACAACCCATCTATCCACCTGCTGTGTGGAAGATCAGAATCCCCCCAAAGATCCATGTGTTCCTATGGCTGCTAGCTAACAATAAAATTATGACTGGAGACAATTTGCAGAAAAGACACATAATCAAACCTTTGGATTGTGTGTTCTGCTGTGAAAATGAAACTGTCCATCATCTATTCTTTGATTGCATTGTTGCTAAGACGATCTGGGGGACAGTTAGTAGTTTCTAAGGTAAACAGATTGGGGACAACTTTGAATTAGTAGCCAAATTCTGGCTGTCTGAGAAAGGCAATGCTTCAATTAACTTGATTTCTTCTACTGTCATGTGGAGTCTGTGGAAGCAGAGAAACTCCATGATTTTTGACAATGTAGCTTGGATATCTATTTCCTAGGTTTGGATGTTGGTCCTGAAAACAATCAGGTACTGGGTTGTGCTATCTACAGAGAACTGCAAAGCAAAGGTGGAGAACTTCCTCAGCCTGGGAGAGACCATCATCAGGCAGCCTTTGTTGATCCAGAGTGGCTGAAAGACAGCCTCAATGCAACTCTGGGCAACAATTTGAGCTCCCCTGTGAAGAAGTTGCATTCCAAGGTGACCACCAGCCCAGTTTCAACACTGGATGCTTGCTGGTCCCCCAAGGCTGCAACAACTGGACCTCCCCTGAAGAACCTAAAGATCACCTGAAGCAATCTGGAGCTGGCTTGGGCGCATGGCGGCTGGCTCCCCCCCTTATGTGTTCTTCCTTTCAGTTGTATTAGCAGTTTCAAACTTGTAGTCCTTCAGGTTCCTGGTTTGTAATAGGTTTGGCCTCTGGCCTGGCACTTTGATCACTGAATCTTGTTTGTGTGGTTGGTTTTGTTTCCTGGAAATAAAGCCGGGGACGAGGTCCCTGTTTATCTAAAAAAACAATTTAATTTAAATTCGTTTCATTCGGCCATACACACCCCATACACACCATACATACTTTGTATACACTCCTACATATCCCATACACCATCCATACACACACAATACACATAGGTGGAAGACGGAGGAAGACAACGGCCAAGCGCCTCCTGGGCACGCGCCTCCGCTAGACCAAGCGTCTCCCGTCCCCTGCCCCGGCTCCTCCTCCCGCGCCCCCGCCCGGTGCCGCTCGGCCTCGACCTCGCTCTCACGTCCACGACCTCGCTCTCACGTCCACGACCTCGCCCCTGCCCGGCGATCACAGGCCACGGAAAAGAGAGGAGAGAGAGAAGAGAGGAGAGAGGCGCTGACTGTGGGCCAACACCGGCAAAAGATAGATCCGGCGATCCCAAGAGACCCCCGGGGGGCTGGGGTTCACTTGGGATCGTCGGACTCAACTTACCCGAATCCGACGAAAATTAAGGGTTTGGGGTGCGACTGGGGAATTTCTTGGCGCCAGATGAAGAAAACGACGCTTGGGGGGCTCTTGGGGGGCCGACTGGAGATGTGTGACGCCCCCAAAATCAATCAGTGTACAGTAATCATACACGCAAGATACGCGGCTAAGATTAGGGTGCCACGGTGAGAATATCACAGCACAACACTAAACACAAAAGGATAAACCAATATAATACAACAAAGGGGGGGGGGTCGCTCGGACCCGAATACATAAGTCATACAATCATAATATCTGAGTACAGACATAGTTAGTCAAGTTTTGCCATAAGAAGGCTAGCACAAATAACATCAGAGATACATATCGAAAAGGCAAGGCTCTTGCCTGGGACCCACCGAAACACTCCTGGTCAACGGGAACTCGACGTCGTAGTAGGCTCCTCCTGGAATCTCCTGCTCCTGGGCTCCAACGTCGGTTGCAGCGGCCGATCAGGCAAAACGAAAAGGGGAAATAAAGCAAAGGTGAGTATCTAGCATACCCGCGAGTCTTACGTTCGCTACTAAGCATTTTTGAATTGTATCAAATGGAAAGGGGAGGTTGTATATAGTGGACTGCAAGGTAGAAATCAGAATAAGGAAGAGAAGCTAGGCCTATCGAAGACTAGCATGTTCCGACGAGTCTTGCAGCATGAGGTAAGAATCATCCAACAGTTCAATACCATGAATGTAATAACAATGCAGCAGAAGTTGCTACAGCATTGTATAATAGTAATTGTAATATTTAATAATAATAATGACTCTGAGTTTCCTTCCTCGACATCCCCGCGAGGAAGAAAACCCGGAACCAACAGTTTAATAGTAGTAGTTTGTAGTGGTAGGATCTGGCCTCAGCATAAAGCGTCCTGTTACCGTGGACACGACTATTCGAATAGATTAATCTTCCCTGCAGGGGTGCACTACTGGGTAGCCTACACGCTCGGATCTCCAGGGTGGCGTACACCTTGTTAGGGAATGCCCCACCGAGGCTATCCGACACAACGTAGTCCATCCTACGACTCATAAGAGAGGTCCCCGCCGTTCTACAACCCTAAGGGCAAGGGGGTCATGGGCCTATCACCCCTCGCTCTCCGGGTCGTTGCGAGGATGGTGAATTCCAGCGCCATCGGCGCGATCCGACCGTGCCGCAATGCTGAACTGGACGTCTTTCAGAGCTTTCGAACGAGGCTATGTCACGGAGGAGCCCATAACTCGTAATTCTCACGTATAGGTAGTGCGTACAAGCCAAAAGGATACTCAAGTCATCCGCCGAACCCGTTAAGCATTTTATTAATTTTCTGTCGAGACAACCGTTATCGTTGCCCCTTATTGAATGAGTCGCGGGCAACGACAACAGTCATGACCACCAGTAACATCGGTGCCTGCCCTGACGTCCCACCAACTCGTGTGGTTACCAACAAGGTGAACCGTCTCCTTACCTTGTCTCGCGTTTGCTCCGAAGAGCTCGACTTTCGTACAACAGGATATTTGTCGGCCACGAATAGTACCAGGCCCGCCGCACACCGGTGGAATACACCTGGCCTGTCGTTCCGCTAAGATACCCTGCGCGGGCACCGTTGGGTCACCCGACTCCTTACCTGTAAGGACAACCGTGGTTCAGTACCCTAGGACGGCTATACAGAGTCAGCAAAGAGTGGAGTACAAGGATTACTCCCTGATGGCTCACACTTGAGGTGGCTCGGCAGAGCCAGGGTAGGGGTCTGAGTCGGTGTCTGCTCTGAACCGTACCTGTAGCAGTTGTAATATATCGTATCCGCATTCACTCCCAGAGTGAACACAACCCGCTATCTAATCCTATTGACTAACAATGCGTAGGGTTTACTGCTGAATATAATGTATATAAAAGGCAGCATAGGATCAAGGAAGGTACATCAAGGGGCGACAAAAACAGGCTATGCAATGGAATGGGATTGTAACGTAGCAGCAGCAGTAGCAATGCCTAGTGCAAGAAAAGTACGGAAAAGGTAGGAGATATCTGGGGAAGATAATGGCTCTGCTTGCCTGGAAGCTCGACGGTAGAGGTACGGTCGTTGTCGACGAAGTAGTCGATCACAGGGGCATCAGCAGCGGACGTCGAGACTACCAAACAATAAGAAAGGGGGAATAAACAATAAATACACGGCAATAATAGCAATACAAATACAATACTTGGCAAACGTTAAGCTAGAGGTGAACTAATGCAGTACGATGCATGATGCACGGAGCGGGAATTCATCCGGGGATGAAGTACCGGCTCCGGGTGATTATCGGACAGGATGCCCGGAGGGGGAAGGTAACTTGCCCAAGGTGTCGTGTACATCCGACAAACGTAGGGAGGGTGTAACCGTGTAAGTTGATCTATTCTGAACAACTTTCGTGTTCGGAATAAATTCATCCGGATACTTTAACAGTACCGGACAATTCATCGGACAGACGGTCCGGAGGGGGACGGTTCGATGTTCGGTATGCTAGAGGGTGGTGGTGGGCATACGGGTAGCGTATCCATATTCGTTATATTTTTCTGATCAATTTTCATGTATAAAGTTTTTAAATCCGACTTACGGTTTAAAAGATATTGAATTTCAAAGTTTTAATCATTTTAAATCAATTTTGGATTTTCTTTTTAATTATTTAATACAACATTATCCATAAGGGTTTTGATTGGTCAAACCTGACATGGGGTCCCACATGTCAGTGAGACAATTAGAAATAAATCATTTTTATTATTTTAAATATCTACTGGGCCCACATGTGAGTGACTAAACATTTTAATTCTATTTATTTTAAAAACCTGACAGGGTGGGGCCCAGGTGTCATTGACTTACAGCTAAACAAAGAGTTTTCTATTTTAACTAAAAGCCAGGGGGCCCACTGGTCAGTGACTATTAAACCTAATAGTTATTTAAAAGAGGGGTTAAGTGGCATGGGCCCACCTGTCATATGTCCAGGGGGTGGGTTTATTTACTTAACTATCTAACTAATGAACCGGAGGGGGGATTAGCACTGACAGTGGATTAACCAGGCCCTGGGCCCACCTTCCAGTGACACTAGCTACAGAGTACTGCACGCCGGCGACGAACAGTAACCACGGCGAGGTCACGGTTCTCGCGATTCCGAGCGCCATTTGGGACGCCGCCTGTTGCAGTCGACGGAGAGCTCCACGCCGCGTCGATCTGTGTCGTCGGCTCGAGCTGGGACGCACGGGGGTGATGGCTATGACGAAAATGGCGGAATCGAGCTCGGGCACTAATGGCAGAACACAAACGGTGATGAAATCGAACGAGTGATGGCGCCAAATCAAAACAACGGTCTACCAGAAGCACGATGCTGCACTTGGCGCGTGCTAGGGTGCACTGTGAGCTCGGCTAGGACGTCCATGGCGGCGGGCATAACACGACCATTTGGGGCTTTCGGCTCGGGGCTAAACGGGCGTCAACGGGGAGTTGGGGACGGTGATATTGCTCACCCTGATCACGCAGACGGTGGCAGTGAGCTCGGGGAGGGGTGGGGCAGAGGGAATTCGTCGTCGATCTCGCCGGTGCAGAGGAAGACGACGACCTCGATTCCGCTCGGGGTAGGCGCTCCGGGCTCGATTCCGTCCGTGGCCTGGCGTAGTCGAGGAAGGCGAACAACTTGGACAAGGCGGCGTGGTGACGCGAGCTCACTGGCCGCGTGAGCTCACGACCATGGCGACGGCGGCTCGACGAGATTTTTCCCCATCTAGGGCGAGGTGCAGGGGGAAGGGAAATGGTGGCGGGCGTGTCCGGGGGGAGCTGGGGCTCGGCCTTATCGCCTCCGCGGCGGGAGGGAGCAGGTGTCAGTTTCTGTTTTCTGCTGTTTTTCTATTTCAGGTTTCCCCCATATTAAAAGTGCTCCAAAAATTCGGAAAAAATAGATAAAAAATCAGCGTGAAGGAACCTTCCGGAATCACCTGGGTGGGGCCAAAGGTCCACCACCAGGGACCCATGCGGCCACCTGGCGCGGCCTAGGGTCTGGCTGCGCTGGGGGGGGGGGGGCGCCTGGACCCCTGGTGGCCCCCCTGGCTGCCCCCTTCGCCTATATATTCTCCCTGACGCGAAACCTCCGAAGACAGAACCCTTTTTCGTGATTTCGCCTCTGTTCCGCCGCCGCCGCGCTTCCAAGATCGGGAGCGCCAGCAGACTTCTTCCCGGCACCCTGACGGAGGGAGGATTGACCTCCGGGAGCTTCCCCTCCACCATGGACGCTTCCCGGATGTGCCGTGATTAGTTTCCCTTGGACCATGGGTTCGTGATCAGTAGCTATGTGATGTTCTCCTCCCTCTTTGTTCTTCATGGTTTAGTCCTCGTGAGCTGCCCTACATAATTGAGGCACATATGTAATTTTCTGCTGTTGCTATGTTGAGTTTGCTGGGATCTGATGAATTATGAGATTATGTTCAGATTGTGATTGAGTAATACCTGCTGTTCTATTTTTCATAGATTCTGCCACGTTTTGCCTTTCCTTACTTTTTCAAACCTTAAGCTTACTTTTTCTTTGCAAAATCTTTTCGGAAATCTTGAGAAACAGTAGCTCTTCAAGAATATCTTTATATCTAGTGGGGAAAAATTATTTTATTAAGGGTACTAACCTCTTTAATCAGCTTATGATGAGTTATGTATGAAGGGAGTTTTCAAGTGTGCGAGGGAAGACAATGAAAGTAGATCCGGGAGTGTCAAGCGCTCAAGCTTGGGGATGCCCCCATGCATCCCCAATAAATATTCAAGGAGACTCAAGCGTCTAAGCTTGGGGATGCCCCCTGCATCCTCTTCTCCATCAACAATCATCAGTTCGTCCTTCGTCTCACTACTTTTATCACTTCAAGCGTTATGTGCTATGCTTGGAGTGTCTCGCTCTTAGGTTTACTTTTTATTTTTCTTTAGCTTTGCTTGCTGTTCATAACAAGTTAGACCCCAGCTTACTTTGTGTTGGACAGAAACACGCTCCACTCCAATCTAGAACACATCATAGGATTTTTTGTGCTTATCTTTCTGCTGTTATGTGTTCTTTATCTTTTGGTAGCTACTGCCATGTTTAGTTTTAGTTTTAGTTTGTCTTTAGCAAGATCCTTGGATTTTGTTTAGTTTGTTGCTGAACTCTCTATAGTTTTCATGTTTATCTTGTTAAGAGAGTTGGTGATGGCGTAGAAGTGATAATGGCTTCTCGCCCTTCGTTGGTTACCCCAAGTGGAAGGTGAGATGCAGCGTAGTGGCAAATTTCCCCTGGTGAAGATACCGAGGTTGAGATCGACCAGTAGGACTCCGGCAATGATAAGTAGGTTGTGAAGTGAACAATGGTGCCATTCACAACTCAGGGTTTCTTACTTCACCTGGACCTGCACACGATACAATTAACTTTGCTCCCAACGAAGTTCAGAGAGGTTGTCAATCTCTCCGGTCTTGTTGTTTACAAAGGGTCAAACACACAAGGGATAATGATAATCATAATGGTAGCAACTAAAAGTAAATACTGAAAATGAAATAGGCTTGTAAACAGTGATGAGAATATGGATCGGGGTCCCGTGATGTTCACTAGTGATGTCTCTCTTCCAAAAGACGATAAAACTGCTATGCGAGGTAAACAAATTACAGATGGGCAATTGACAAGATTATAAACGCACCGCAATGCTAACTATGTTACAAAAGAAAGGAAGAGGCTCATAAGCATGGGCAGTACAAAAAAATAAGTAGACCGAAATCCATCTACATCTACTACTAATCATCCACCTTGACATATCTATCCAGAACATCTCGCTGGTATTAAGTTGCGAGTCCCACCCAAAGTGTAAACCCCAAGAAACAGACAACTGCATTAAAAGAACTTTGCGTAAAGTAAACAATCCTTGCAACCGCGGTTAAAAGCACCGTTGTTTTCCCCCTTGTGGCCAGAACGCATCCCATAGACTCATGTTTCTGTCACTCAAGCGTGTCATCAGGGTGCATGTACCCACAATCGAGCATAACGTTCCCTCTTGGAGTTACTATCCACCACTTGGCCAAAGCAATAAACAACAACGGAGAACATGCAAGAATTACTTAGGAACAAAAATATAAGAGGTCAAAACCAAATATATTACTCTATCACGATCTGAACATAATCTCATAATCCATCGGATCCCATCAAACTCAACATATCATTAGCAGAAGAAACATATGTTCCTCGATCATGTAGGGCAGCTCACGAGGTCTAAACCATGAAGAACAAAGAGGGGAGGAGAACATCACATAGCTACTGATCACGGACCCATGGTCCAAGGTAGACTACTCACGGCACATCCGGGAAGCGTCCACTGTGGAGGAGAAGCTCCCGGAGGTCGATCCTCCCTCCGGCAGGGTTCCGGGAAGGGTCCTGACGGTGCTCCTGATCTTGGAAGCGCGACGAAGGTGGAACAGAGGCGAGATTGCGAAATAGGGTTCTGTCTTCGAAGTTTCCCCGTCACGGAGAATAAATAGGCGAAGGGGGGCAGCTAGGGGGGCCACCAGGGGTCCAGGCGCCCCCCTGGCACGGCCATGCCCCTGGCCGCGCCAAGTGGCCGCCTGGGCCCCTGGTGATGGCCCTCTAGCCCAACTTGGGCGCTTCTGGAAGACTCCGTTACACTGATTTTTTATCCGATTTTCCCGAATTTTTGGAGCACTTTTAATATGGGAGAAACCTGGAATAGAAAAACAGCAGAAAACAGGAACTGGCACTGGGGGTGCACTGAGTTAGTAGGTTAGTCCAAATATGATCAAAAATATATGAAAGTGTATCTAGATCATAACAATATCACACAAAACATGCATGGAGCGAGCAGAAATTATCGATACGTGTGAGACGTATCAACATCCCTAAGCTTAATTCCTGCTCGTCCTCCAGTAGGTAAATGATAACAGGCATAATTTCTATGGTGACATGCTAGCAACCATATAAGAACTTTGAAAAGTAAAGAAATCAAGGTATGCAATTCAATTCAAGTCATAACATGCAAGAGTCTATATTAGCATTGAAACAAGCAACGAAAGAACATTAGGTGCAAGAACTTTCGCTGTCCGTGACTCGAATGTCTCCATATGGTGTTTGCGTGCAAGAAGAGGGATAGGGAATACGAGAGGAACGATATTTTTGTGTTGAGAACTCAATCTACTAAAGTTTCACACTTGGTCTTCTTTGGAATCTTATCTTGACTCGTCCCCAGACCACTAGCCAGGTACAAGTCAATTTGATCCACTCCTTTTCGATATTTTGAGCACTCATGCAATGGATGAGCGTAAGCACGAGAGTTGACACTTAGGATGGCAAAGAGAGAATATGGTGGAGGAGGAAGACAAAAAGGATGAGAAAGACTCATATCAATAAGGACAATCATAGGCGAGAAGGCGAAATGATAGATATGATGTGAGGAGTAGGGATTGCCATGCAACGGATGCACATATGAGCTAAAAGCTCTCCAATGGAACTAGTGGGGTTGCATATAACTTGCTCGCTCATGAAGACCTAGAGCTCTTTTGAGGAGGCTCATCCTTGGAATATGCAAGCCAAGTTCTATAATGTGAAGGTCCCCACATAGCTATATGCATGATCATCTCTATGGAGTACAAGGATAAGAGGGAGTACTAGTGTGGATCTTTCAAAAGGATAGTAGTGTTTCCCTTTCTCTCTTTTTATTTATTTTTCTCTTTTTTGCTATTTTTGTATTTTTTTGTGGCCTCAATGGCTCTTTCTAAGTAACTCTCATTTGTCCTCTTTGGGATCTTTTATTTTGCCCACTTTGGGATCTTTTCCTCTCTTAAGGGCGACACTCTAATTTACAAGAGGGTATAAAATATCTTTCACACTTTACAAGGTACTCAAATCATAAAGAAGATGTACCTATCATGATGTATGCAATGTATGCCGCTGCCAGTGTAGCAGGAACATGTATGCCATGAAGATCAAGTCATAAGAAGGTGGAAGTTGCATGTCAATATATCTCGGAAAGTCTATGGAAATGCCTTGATAGGTAGGTATGGTGGCTGTTTTGAGGAAAGATATAAGGAGGTTTATGATGACAGAGCGTATCATGCCAAGGGTTTGGATGTACCGGCGAAGGTGGACGCCAACTCTCTGAGTGAGAAGGAGGGAATGCACGGCACAGGAAAGGCTAGCAAATATGAGGAGGTGGAAGTGTCAACTTTCAGTACTTACATTAGTCCAAAGAACTCATGCACTTATTATCGGTAACTCTCAATCTAATGAGGAGGTTCACAAAGAGACAAGTACCCCGAGGAGGAGTGTATGGGGTTTTGGTTATCCTTGCGCATCCTCGACTCATGGTACGTGAGTGTACTCTAATATTCGACCCCTCAGAAGAGTAGTGATCCATCTAGTAGCTAGAGTTCTCAACTAGTTTTGTAGGTTTTTGAACATAACACACGGATTGCCCAAAATACGACACCTATCACTAATATGCTAGAGCTCTTGACACCAAAAGTTCAGAAATTACTCACATCAATACCTCAAAATTATTGCAAGTTACTACTGAAATTAAATAGCAACCTCAATTACCTACTTCTCAAAAACAAGACATAACTCAGTGCAACAACCAACTCTCTTAACAAGATAAGCATGAAAACTAAAAAGAGTTCCAGCGACAAACTAAAAAAAATCCAAGGCTCTTGCTAACACAAACTAAGACTAAAACTAGACAGGGCAGTAGCTACGAAAAGATAAAGAACACACAACGGCAAAAAGATAGGCATGAAGAATGCTATGATGTGTTCTAGATTTTGAAAGTGGAGCGTGTCTCTCTCCCACACAAAGTAAGACGGGATCTAACTTGTTATGAACAACAAGCAAAGCTAAAGAAAACTAAAAATAAAACCTAAGAGCGAGACGCTCCAAGCATAGCACATAATGCATGAAGTGATAAACATATAGTGAGACGAAGGACGAAATGATGATTGTTGATGGAGAAGGGGAAGCTCGGGGGCATCCCCAAGCTTAGATGCTTGAGTCTCCTTGAATATTTTTTGGGGATACATGGGGGCATCCCCAAGCTTGAGCGCTTGACACTCCCAAATCTTCTTTCATCATCTTCCATCACACACTTGAAAACTCCCTTCATACACAACTCATCATAAGCTGATTAGAGAGGTTAGTACCCTTAATAAATAATTTTCCCCCACTGGATATAAAGATATTCTTGAAGATCTACTGTTTCTCAAGATTGCCAAAAGGTTTTTGCAAATAAAAAACAAGCTTAAGGTTTGCAAAAGCTAGGAGAGACAAAACGTGGCAGAATTTGTGAAAAATAGAACAGCAGGTAATCAAGAATTTTTTAGGGGTACTTCTGCAACTCGAATCCAAAAACTCAGAACATACGAAAGTTCCGTGATTGTATAGAGCACGCTGTGTAAACATTTCAGCTCAAAAAGATGAACTGGTGATTTATTCTGATTTTTCCCGTCACGAGGACAGAATCTGTTTTCTGGACACCATGTCACAACTTTCACTTCCCTTGTCATATGAGGCTATACTTGGCACAAAGATTGAAAAATAAAGATACAATGATGTTGCTACAGTAGTAACAATCATCAATACCACTAAAAACAGAAGTAAAAACATCTTGGGTTGCCTCCCAACAAGCGCTTTCTTTTACGCCTTTAAGCTAGGCATAAGGCAAAAGAGAATCAAGTTTTATCAAGAGAAAGAGAATAGCTAGCCTGTGTGACGAGGGGGTGACCCCACGACTCCTATAGATGAGCCTACCCAGTGTACCAGAAGACAGAAGGACCACAAAGATGCCGCCTAGGCCCAGCCTTGTCCCACTAGTGGCACCAACGTAGGAGTCCGCGAGTCATAAGGAAGGTGCAAACTTGCCGTACGGAACAAGATCATGGTTAGGAAACCTCATCTGTAATCAAGACGGACTCCCCGAGACCTAGCCTAGTATATAAGGGCTAGGAGGGGAGACGTCGAGATCAAGCAATACACAATCCGTAACCTAGCCTTGTGCGCACTAGCCTCGGCTTCCCTGTAATCGCCATCTCCAATCAATAATAACGAGCAGGAATGTATCCTCCTGTTAGCCGACGAGCTTATCGTCAGACCTGTGCCACTCATGACTAACCCAGGGTCCCTGACGATGGGATTTTCCGGGGTACATCCCCGTCAATTGGCGCCATCTGTGGGAACTACACAGGTTGTAATTACGATCTCGGCGGTTCCGTCTCCAGCAAGCCGTAACTCAAGGGCAAGAACCAGATGCAATCTACCCGAGGAACTCAAAATCACGGCGAACATCTCTGCCGCCCCGGCAAGATCGCTCAGCCTGCAGCCGTGTCAAGATCTATACTACGGCGGCAACTGAGCCCGCCGCCAGCGAAGGAGAACTCGATGACCCAAGAGAAAGGCGCAAGGGTTATTGATACGTCCCAAACATATCTATAATTTCTGCTTGCTCCATGCATGTTTTGTGTGACTTTGCCATGTTTTGCTTGAACTTTCATACACTTTTGAACCTATTTGGACTAACCTATTAACTAAGTGCACCCAGTTGCCAGTTTCTGTTTTCTGCTGTTTTTGTATTTCAGGTTTTCCGGCCATTAAAAGTGCTCCAAAAATTCCGAGGAAAATATATAAAAAATCAGCGCAACAGAAGCTTCCGGAATCACCAAGAGAGGGAAGGGGGGCCACCACCAGGCAGCCAGGAGGGCAGGTGGCGCGGCCCCACCCTGGGCCGCGCCAGGGACCCTCCTGACTACCTCGTGGGTCCCCTCGATGCCCCCTTCGTCTATATTTACCCCCCGGGGTGGAAACCCCTAATATCGATCTCTTTCTCGCGAACTCCCCTCTGTACCGCTGGCGCCGCCATTTCAAGATCGGGGCTGCCTGGAGAAGCTGCCCCGGCACTCTGCCGGGAGGAGGAACCCCCTCCGGGAGACCATCCATATCCATGGACGCCTCCCGGATGTGCCGTGAGTAGTCCCCCTTGGACCATGGGTCTGTGACCAGTAGCTATGTGATGAATCTCTCCCCTTTTTGTGCTTCCACTTTCGAGTCCTCTTGAGCTGCCTCACATGATCGAGGCATCTATGTAATTTCTGCTGTTGCTATGCTGAGTTTGTTGGGATCTGATGGATTATGAGACCATGTTCAGATTGTGATGAGTAATATATTTGGTTCTTCTCTTTTATATTTTGTTCTTGAGTAAATTCTTGCATGTTCTCTGTTGCGGTATTTGCTTTGTCCAAGTATTTTATTTTGAACTCCAAGAGAGAGCGTTATGCTCGATTGTGGGTTCTTTTTGAACATGAGACTAGGGGATGTGCTGTTGCCACCAGGGATAAAACAACGGTGCTTGTACCTGCGGGTGCAAGGATTGTTTACTTTACGCAAAGTTCTTTTAATGCAGTTGTCTGTTGCTTTGAGTTTACACTTTGGGTGGGATTCGCAACTTAATACCAGCGAGATGTTCTGGATAGATATCTCAAGGTGGATGATTCGTAGTAGATGCAGATGGATTTCGGTCTACTTACCTTGGCGTACTGTCCATTGCTTTTGAGCCCTTCCTTTCTTTGCAGCATAGTTAGCATTGCGGTGCCTTCATAATCCTGTCAATTGCCCAACTGTGATTTGTTTACCTCGCTAGCACTTTTATCGTCTTTTGGGAGAGAGACATCACTAGTGAAAATCACGGGACCCCGGTCCATCTTCACATTATTGTTCACACCCTCAATTTACTTTCAGCTTTTACTTTCCTTTGCACCTTTTATCTCTTGCGTTGATCCTTTGTAAACGACAAGGCCGGAGGAATTGACAACTCCTCTTTACTCTTTGGGAGCAAAGTTATTTGTTGCTGTGTGCAGGTCCACGACAACACCCTAGTCAGGAAGCAATTTCTGGCGATGTTGCCACCTACTTGTATCTCCTGAGTCCTACTGGTTCGATAACCTTGGTATCTTCACCGAGGGAAACTTGCTGCTGCACTGCATCTCAAACCTTCCACTTGGGGTAACCAACGAGGGGCGAGAAGCCATCAAGCAAATTTCTGGCGCCGTTGCCGGGGACTCAAGTCTACAAGATAGGGGAGTTGCACACTATCTTTTACCTTTGCTTTTTAGTCTTGGTTGTTTACCTTTCAGTTTTTATCTTTGCGACCTTTATCAAAAACCCAAAAATATAGTATGTCTAGTTCCTTACTTGCCAATCAATGTCTGACTTCTTTGAAACTATATCTTATTGGCATGGAGGATTCACCGAGGATCAACAAAAGTGGTACAAGGAACACCGCTTGTCTCAAAAGGGGATACACTTCTGGAAACAAATACATCAGTTGTATGAGTATGCTAGAAACTTGTGCTCAATATATAATATATCTTTCGGCAGGGATGAATCTTGTTGCTTTGTGAGGCACAAACACCTTTCTTTCTAATGTGAGTACAATGATGATGAAACCTTAGCTTCTTATGCTAAGAGAAACTATGATTTTTATGATGCAGAGGAAATAGAAGAATTTGTTGCTTATAAGGGTGCCTATGAAATTACTTCTCTTCTTAAAAATATTGATGATGCCCCTTACAAATCTGAAAGTCTTGCTATACTTAACTATTGTTTGTAAAATTATGATGAAAATTATTACATTACTGATCATCTTGAGAGAATCTCTCCCCCAAAGGAAGAGACTAATGATTTGCAGGACTCTATGGAAGAATAAATTTATGAACCTGAAAGCTCCTTCGATGAAAAAGAGGAGGAGAGTGACAAACAAAAGGAGGAAGAATGGAGCCATCCACATGTCTACCTTCTAATGAGAGTAACTCTTTGAATCTTACCTTATATGAGTATTATGATCCTATGGATTCTTTTGAAATATCCCTTTTTGATGAAGTTGATGCCTTCTATGCTTATGGTCCTGATGCCATTATGGATGATGCTTACGGAGATGAACTTTCTATAGTTCCTCATGTTAAGCATGAATTTTTTTCTATCGCACCCAGACTTGAGTGTCCTATTATCCTTTTAAAATCTCCAACTCTGGAGAATTTTCCTCTTATCAAAGCTCAATGTGATGGGTTGCATTTATCTTATGATCCTAAAAACCGTGTTGAAAACAATTCACGTGTGCTTGTAGGTCATGAACAATATGATTTATATGATAGTTATATTCTTGATGTTTTTCATGATACTACTAAAAATTACTTTGAGAGAGGAAAGTTTGGCTATAGAAACTTCCATGTGACAAAAACACCTCTCTCTAAACTGAAACTTTCGAAGTTGGTCTTGTTCCACCTTCCTATGCATGTCACTTTGTGCTTCTTTGATCTATTTTCTTACAAGATGCCTATGCATAGGAAGTGGGTTAGGCTTAAATGTGTTTCATATTTTCTTCTTGATGCTCTCTGTTCCTTCAAGTCCTTATTCTTATGAGAGCATCTTTTATAATCTGTAAGCCTAGCTAATGGCTTTAAAGAAGCGCTTTCGGGAGGCAGCCCTCAACGAATTTAGGTTTTTCTTTTGCTTTTGTTCTGTTTTTAGTGGTCTTGATGATTTTTACTACTGTAGAAAACATCATTGTATCTTTACTTTTCAAGCTTTGTGCCAAGTTTAGCCTCAGATTGCAAGAAAGGTCAAAAGTTGGTGCTTGCTGTCCAGAAACAGATTATGTCTGCTTGACGGAAAAATTCTCAATAAATCACAGATCATCTTTTTGATCTGAATTTTTTTGACAACATGCTCCATACAATTACCTTTCAGGCGTCTGTTCAAAGTTTTTTGATTTGAGTTGCAGAAGTACCTCGAAAAAATTCTCCTTTCTCTGCTGTTTTGTTTTTCTCAGCTTCTGCCCCGGTTTT
Source organism: Bromus sterilis (assembly GCA_950022295.1). Taxonomy (NCBI): domain Eukaryota; kingdom Viridiplantae; phylum Streptophyta; class Magnoliopsida; order Poales; family Poaceae; genus Bromus; species Bromus sterilis. The sequence continues at coordinate 316,985,912 of OX465597.1, read as the reverse complement.
TCTTTTCGCAGTTTTGAAATCCTTAAGCTTGCTTCTTCTTTGCAAACTTTTTTGGGCAGGCAAGAAAAACAGTAGCTCTTCCGGGAAATCTTTATTTGCAGTAGAGTAAAATTATTTTATTAGGGTACTAACCTCTCTAATCAGCCTACAATGAGTTATGTATGAAGGGAGTTTTCAAGTGCGCGACGGAAGGTGATAAAAGAAGATTCAGGAGTGTCAAACGCTCAAGCTTGGGGATGCCCATGTGCACCACCAATAAATATTCAAGGAGACTCAAGCGTCTAAGCTTGGGGAGGCCCTGATGCATCCCCTTCTTCATCAACAATCATCAGTTGGTCCCTCGTTGCACTATATTTTTATCACTTCATGCGTTATGTGCTTTGCTTGGAGCGTCTCGCTCTTTACTTTTCTAGGTTTGTTTTTCTTTCTTTGATGTAGTAACAAGTTAGACCCCAACTTACTCTTTTGTGTGGGAGAGATTCACGCTCCGCTTGAACTAGAACTCCTCATAGGATTTGCATGCTTATTCTTTTAGCTGTGAGCTGTTCTTTTTCTTTTCTTAGTTGCTGTTCTGTTTAGTTGTAGTGCTTTAGTTTTTCTAGAGCTTTTATTTTGTCTTAGGTTGAACTTTCTATAGGTTGCATGTTTTATCTTGTTAGAGAGTTTGCCTGTTGCACTGAGTTCTGTGTCTTGAGTGAAAGTAGGTAGTTAAAGTTGCTATTCTCTTTGTAGTAGTAACTTGAAATAGTTTTGAGGTATTGACTAGAGTAATGTTTGAACTTATGGTGTCAAAGAGCTGTTGCCAATTAGTGATAGATGTCGTATTTTGGGCAATCCGTGTGTTTTTCTAAAACCAAAAAACCCCTGTTGAGAAATCTAGCTACTAGATGGATCACTCACCTCTGGAGGGTTCGAATATTATAGTACACTCACGTACCATGAGTCGAGGATGCGCAAGGATAACCAAACCCCCATACACTCCTCCTCGGGGTACCTGTCTCTTTGTGAACCTCCTGATTAGATTGAGAGTTACCGATAATAAGTGCATGAGTTCTTTGGACTAATGTGAGTATTCGAAAGTTGACACTTCCACCCACCTATACTTTTTCTAGCCTCTTCGGTACCGTGCATTGCCCTTTCTCGCCTTGAGAGTTGGCGCATACTTCGCCCGTGCATCCAAACCCTTGGCATGATACGCTCTGTCATCATAAACCTCCTTATATCTTTTCTCAAAACAGCCACCATACCTACCTACAAGGCATTTCCATAGCCTTTCCGAGATACATTGCCATGCAGCATCCACCTTCTCATGACTTGATCTTCATGTCATACATGCTACTTGCTTGATCGATGAGCCGCATGCTAGTTGGGCCTTGCCCTAATCATTGCTACATGACGCACTAGTATCATTGCATATCCTGCTACCCTGGCAGAGGCATACATTTGCATCATGATAGTTACATTTTCTTTATGTGAGTACCTTTGTAAAGTGTGAAAGATCTCCTATATTCTTGTAAAATATAGAGTATTGCCCCTAAAGTGAGGAAAAGATCCCAAATAGGAAAAAAAATCAAAAGATCCCAAAGAGGAAAAATGAGAGTTAAATAGAAAGAGCCATTGAGGCCACCAAAAAATTAAAAAACGAGAAAAATAAAAAAAATAAAAAGAGAGAAGGGGGCATACTACTATTCCTTTTGAGAGATCCACACTAGTACTTCATCTTCTATCCCTTGTACTCCATAGAGATCATCATCATGCATATAGCTATGTGGGGACCCTTCACATTATAGAACTTGGCTTGTATATTCCAACGATGGGCCTCCTCAAACGAGCTCTAGGTCTTCTTGAGCAAGCAAGTTAGATGCACCCCCACTAGTTCCCTTGGAGAGCTTTTAGCTCACATGTGCATCCGTTGTATGGAAATCCCAACTCCTTACATCATATCTATCATATGGCCTTCTCTCGCCTATGATTGTCCTCATTGATGTGAGCCTTTCACACCTTTTTGTCTTCCTCCTCCACCTTCTTTCTGTTTCGCCTTTTAGGTGTCAAGTTTCTTGCTCACGCTCATCCATTGCATGGGTGCTCAAAATATCGAAAGGGAGTGGATCAGTTTGACTTGTACCTGACTAGTGGTCTGGGGACGAGTCCAGATAAGAATCCAAAGGAGACCAAGTGTGAAACTTTAGTAGATAGTTGTTCTCAACAACCTTATTTCTTTTCTCTCGTATTTCCCTATCCCTTGCTTGCACGCAAACACCATCTGGAGACATTCGAGTCACAGACAGCAAGAGCTCTTGCACCTTTTGTTCTTTTGTTGCTTGTGTCAATGCTAATATAGACTCTTGCTTGTTAAGACTTGAATTGAATTGCATGCTTTGATTGCTTTACTTAAAAGTCCTTTTATGGTTGTGTGCCATGTCACCACATAAATTATGCTTGTTATCATTTACCTACTCGAGGACGAGCAGGAATTAAGCTTGGGGATGTTGAAACGTCCCAAACGTATCTATAATTTCTGCTTGTTCCATGCATGTTTTGTGTGACCTTGCCATGTTTTGCTTGAACTTTCATACACTTTTGAACCAATTTGGACTAACCTATTAACTCAGTGCACCCAGTTGCCAGTTTCTGTTTTCTGCTGTTTTTGTATTTCAGGTTTTCCGGCCATTAAAAGTGCTCCAAATTTTTTGGGAAAAATATATAAAAAATCAGCGCAACAGAAGCTTCCGGAATCACCAAGAGAGGGAAGGGGGGCCACCACCAGGAAGCCAGGACGGCAGGTGGCGTGGCCCCACCCTGGGCCGCGCCAGGGATCCTCCTGACTGCCTCGTGGGTCCCCTCAATGCCCCCTTCGACTATATTTACCCCTCGGGGTGGAAACCCCTAATATCGATCTCTTTCTCGCGAACTCCCCGATGTACCGCCGCCACCGCCGTTTCAAGATCGGGGCTGCCTGGAGAAGCTGCCCCGGCACCCTGACGGGAGGAGGAACCCCCTCCGGGAGACCATCCATAGCCATGGACGCCTCCCGGATGTGCCGTGAATAGTCCCCCTTGGACCATGGGTCCGTGACCAGTAGCTATGTGATGAATCTCTCCCCTTTTTGTGCTTCCACTTTCGAGTCCTCGTGAGCTGCCTCACATGATCGAGGCATCTATGTAATTTCTGCTGTTGCTATGCTGAGTTTGTTGGGATCTGATGGATTATGAGACTATGATCAGATTGTGATGAGTAATATATTTGGTTCTTCTCTTTTATATTTTGTTCTTGATTAAATTCTTGCATGTTCTCCGTTGCGGTATTTGCTTTGGCCAAGTATTTATTTGCAACTCCAAGAGAGAGCGTTATGCTCGATTGTGGGTTCAGCCCCTTGATGTCTAGCTTGAGTGAAAGAAACATGAGACTAGGGGATGTGCTGTTGCCACTAGGGATAAAACAACGGTGCTTGTACCTGCGGGTGCAAGGATTGTTTACTTTACGCAAAGTTCTTTTAATGCAGTTGTCTGTTTCTTTGAGTTTACACTTTGGGTGGGATTCGCAACTTAATACCAGCGAGATGTTCTGGATAGATATCTCAAGGTGGATGATTCGTAGTAGATGTAGATGGATTTCGGTCTACTTAACTTGGCGTACTGCCCATTGCTTTTGAGCCCTTCCTTTCTTTGCAGCATAGTTAGCATTGCGGTGCCTTCATAATCCTGTCAATTTCCCAACTGTGATTTGTTTACCTCGCTAGCACTTTTATCGTATTTTGGGAGAGAGCCATCACTAGTGAAAATCACGGGACCCCGGTCCATCTTCACATTATTGTTCACACCCTCAATTTACTTTCAGCTTTTACTTTCCTTTGCACCTTTTATCTCTTGCGTTGATCCTTTGTAAACGACAAGGCCGGAGGAATTGACAACTCCTCTGTACTCGTTGGGAGCAAAATTATTTGTTGCTGTGTGCAGGTCCACGACAACACCCTAGTCAGGAAGCAATTTCTGGCGACGTTGCCACCTACTTGTATCTCCTGAGTCCTACTGGTTCGATAACCTTGGTATCTTAACCGAGGGAAACTTGCTGCTGCACTGCATCTCAAACCTTCCACTTGGGGTAACCAACTAGGGGCGAGAAGCCATCAGTTCTACACGGAGACCCCGATTGACGAACTACAACATGAAGAAGAGGACCTGCTGGCCACTCAACGTCCCACCGCCACCTGGGAACCCGCCGCACAACAGGACACCGACTCCGAGATCGAGATCAGTGACTGCCAAGATCATCGCCAACAAGGAAGAAATCGACGACCCAGAAGGCAGGCGCGAGTATCCTACGAAACAAATCCACCCGACGAATCGAACTATACAGCCGCGCGATCGCCGACCACTCGACGACCCGCCGCCGCGTGGACAGCCACCACCCGCCAGGGCAGCGAGTCCGAGACTCGGACTGGCGAATACTATGACCCAGATCGAAGGCCAGATGAATTCGCCAATCTCATAAGGAACCAGAATCTAAGTGCAGGGATCGAAGTCGACCCGCGAGCTCATGAGCTCCCAGCGGACCACGCGCTATTCTTTCGAATCTCAAGGAGGAAACGGCACGCCGGGTCTAGCAAGCTCACGGTCAGGGAACAACTAGAAGGACCATGCACGATCCACTGTTTCGAAGACAACTGGGGAAACCTCAGATCGAGCCACACTCTGGGAGACTGCAGTCTGTTCAATGAACTCGCCGACAGCCTCAAGGAGGAAAAACAGCAAGAAGCCAAGCGCGCCCGACGAGCCGAGTAGTCGCCCACTCAAGGACAGGTGTACACAATCCAAGAAGGCAAGGTATCGCAAGCCCAACAGGACGCCTACACCCTGCAGGCTAGAGCAGCCGAGAATCTTAACGCAGTCGAAGTCTACCAGCTACACGACGCAGAAACCAGCATCACGTTCTCCCAGAGAGACCACCCGCCTGCAGTCCCAAGGCCGGGGCACGTGCCCCTGGTCCTCGACGCTCAAATCGGAGGATATGACATGGACAGAATCTTCATGGACGGAGGCAGCAGCATGAACATAATCTTCGTCAACACCCTGCGCAAGATGCTGATCCCTCGATCAGTATGGAAGAAATCAAGCACCGTGTTATACGGAGTAGTCCCAGGAGAAGCAGCTACCTCCCTTGGATTAATCGAGCTCGAAGTCGTCTTCGGCAACAAAGGCAATTTCGCTAGACGCACCCTCGAGTTCGAAGTACTCGATTGGCAATCACAGTATCACGCCATTTTGGGACGTCCAGCATTCGCACAATTCATGGCGATTCCGCACTACGCCTACCTCAAACTCAAGATGCCAGGATCCGCGGGCGTCATCACAGTCAACGGGAGCTTCATCAAGTCAGACAAATGTGACCGCAATTGCCACAAAGTTTCTGACACCTTCGGAGCCGAGCAAGAACTCACAAAAATAGCCATGACGACAGACAAGAGTATCTTTCCACTAGCAAGCCGAAGTGAGTCAAAAGAGTATGGACGGGACTTCAAGATCGACAGCGACACGGTCACCCACCAGGTGCACCCGACAGACCCAGATAAAACAGTCCGCGTATATGCCCACCTCCCGGAAGAGCAAGCTACAACCCTCATCACTTTCCTCCGCGAAGAATGGGAAATCTTCGCCTGGTGCCCAGCCGACATGCCAGGAGTACCGCGCGAGTTCGCAGAGCACGCGCTACGCATCAAGCCAAACACCAAACCAGTGAAGCAGGCGCTACGAAGATTCTCAGAGCCCAAACGCAGAGAAATCGGGGAGGAAGTCAACCGACTACTCGACGCCCAATTCATTCGAGAGACGAAGAAATCCACTTGGGTCGCCAACCCTGTGCTGGTCCCCAAGAAAGACACGGACGTACTGCGAAGTGCGTAGACTACGGGCCAATCAACAAACACTGCCCAAAGGATCCCTTTCCCCTACCAAGAATCGGCCAGATAATCGACTCGATAGCAGGATGCGATCTACTATCGTTCCTCGACGCCTACTCAGGATACAATCAGATCATGATGAAGGAAGAAGACGAAGAGCATACATCATTCATCACACCTTACGGTGTATTCTGCTACAGAACAATGCCTTTCAGACTCAAGAACGCAGGTGCTACATACCAGCTTATGATGCAAGCATGCTTAAAAGAGCAACTCGGAAGAAACGTACATGTTTACGTGGATGACATCGTCATCAAAACCTACAGCGCATACACACTACTCGACGACCTGCGGGAGACCTTCGCAACACTCAAAAAATACAGAATCAAACTCAACCCGAAGAAGTGTGCGTTCGGCGTCCCAGCCGGGAAACTGCTCGGATACATGGTCTCTGCTCGAGGAATCGAAGCAAACCCTGACAAAGTTCAAGCAATCGCCAGGATGCAGGAACCAACCAACATCATAGGCGTGCAGCAGCTCACCGGAAGACTCGCAGCCCTGAGTCTTTTCATCAGCAGACTGGGAGAGCGCACGTTGCCATTCTACCAGTTGCTGAGAAAAGGAGAGAAATTCGAATGGACTGAAGAAGCCCGCAAAGCATTCGCGGACCTAAAGAAGACACTGTCGACCCCGCCGACCCTGGCGGTACCCAAGGAAAAATAACAATTGTACCTCTACGTAGCAGCACGCAATAGCGTGGTAAGCACAGTACTTGACGTCGAGCGCACAGAGGAAGGCAAGATCCAGAGCATACAGAGGCCCATCTACTACCTCAGCATGCTCTTGACAAAATCCCAGCAGCTGTACCCGCACTACCAGAAGCTACTACTGGCCATCATCACGACCTCAAGAAAGGTGTCGCACTACTTCGACGAGCACCCCATCACAATCGTGAGTAGCGCACCACTCACAGACATTCTCAACAACCCCGGAGCGACTGGGCGAGTCGCCGAGTGGAACATTGAGCTCAGTCCGCGGGACCTACAATTCAAGCACCCAACAGCAATCAAGGAACAAGTACTCCCAGATTTTCTGGTCGAGTAGACGGAGGTCCAGACACCAGGCCCCACGGACCTGTCGAACTCATGGACAATGTTCTTCGACGGGTACAAAAGACAACAAGGAGCCGGAGCAGGAGTCGTTCTGATCTCCCCCAAAGGAACGAAAATCAAATACATCCTCCATATCAACTTCAGCCACGCCTCCAACAACGAAGCCGAATACGAGGCACTGCTCTATGGCATGCGTATGGCCAAAACATGCGGTGCCACTCGCCTCGTAATCTACGGAGACTCCAAACTCATTGTCCAGCAGGTGATGAAAGACTGCAATGTAGTAGCCGACAACATGGCGGCCTATCAGAATCTCTACAACGCACTCGAAGGAAGTGTCGATGGCTGCGAGCTCAATTATATCCCCAGAGCAAACAACACAAAAGCCGACGAACTCGCAAACATCGGCTCGACTCGAGGACCAGTACCACCCGGCGTTTTCCTTGAAAGAATCAGCCAACGATCCATCAAGGAGAAACCAGTAGCACCAGAAGCAACTATAGATGACGACACCAGAGAGCCAACACAAGTGGCATCAGCAAGTCCATCTGAAGGCAACAACAGCCAAGAGGTCGAACCTACAGATTCAACAGCACTTGAAGGACCAGCATGGACAAGACCGTTCCTCCGATTCCTAACCAACGACACACTACCGCAAGACGTCTCAGAAGCTCGACGCATCAGCCGCCGATCCAAGGCATTCACAGTCATCAACAGACAGTTATACAAGCGAAGCATCACCCAGATACTCCAGAAGTGCATCGATGAAGAAGACGGCAAAGCCATGTCGTGGTAATACTAAAGGCATACCCCTAGGCAAGGGAAACCAAGGGGTAACCTTAAGCCCTTGGTTCTCCAAATACTCCCAAACAAAATAAGACCAGTAAAAAACATGGAGCATCAACAATCTCCGAGTAACAAGTTACTCGGAGATCAGAAGCCACTTCCGAATACACGGTTACTCGGAAGTGGCTTGATCCGAGTAGATCGACACTCGGAAGCAATCGGCGAGTCCTCCCTTACTCGGAAGACAGGAACGCAACGGACATGAAGCATTCAATACCGCGTGCGTTTCTTCTCCTTTATTAGTAGTAATGGGAAGACCGTTTCTGTATTTAAGTACGCATTCAATCTTATAATTAAGACCCATTTAAGCCGAGGAATTAAGAGGGCAGGGGCGCACTCTATATAAGCCCCCCTCCCCTCCGGCGTGGGCACGCGCAACAATTTTCCATTCTCAGGATTTCTGAAGAAAGAACACCCCAGTCAGCCTGGGACAGGACTAAGGTTTTTATCTCTACGGAGAGGCCTAACCTGTATAATCCTCTTGCGTCAACCCTCTCTACGTACAGATTCATTTAGCTCCGTTCATACCACTATATCTATTGTCAGGATTATATCCACGATAGTTGGCGCCCACCATGGGGCTGAGTTTATCAGCAATCATAGATATGGCGTTTTCTCATCCTCTTCGTCGGTTCATGGCCCCGAGCTCATCGTCGGAGAGGTTTTCCATTTCGGATCGTTGGCTTTCATAGCTGATGATTCGGCCTGGTTGGTGGATTCTCCGCTCCAGGCACAATTGTTGCCTCCAAGAGGCAGTGTCCACTTCTGAGCTGACGAGTCGGGGGCTCTGCGCCTCCAACTGTTGGCCCATCGCCAAGCACCCGCGCCGTTATCTGTCCGCCACAATAAGAAGCGCTCGGGCCGCCCGCGCGTTCATTATCGTGGAAAATTGGTCAAGATTCAGCAGGTGGCATTCATTGACTCGGTGGAGTCATCCCAGAAGGCCCTGGATGAACTAATCGCAAGAGAAGGCTCCACAACATCTCTCTTTCCTTTGTTTGACTCGGTCGAAGAAGAAGAAGGCATGGCGGCATCTGACCCCGAGTCAGGCGCCGAGCAAGAGGGCAGCAGCGACGCCCCAGTCGCGGTTGCAGAAGTGTGCATGGCCGAGACTCCACCCTCTTAGCCATCGCCAACTCGGGACAATCACGCCCGAGATGAAGCTAACAGCCCATCCAGGGCTGGCGCTCAGGAGCCGACCCGGCGTGTATCCTCTTTCCGAAGGTTAGAGCTCGGAGAGACGAGTCGACAACCCCGCCCCCTTACTCAGGAAGAGAGGGAAGAAGCAGAAGCGGCCGAGCAGCTGCTGAACACCCCCATTGACACTAGCACTCCAGAAGGGCGAGGCCTGGAGGCAGCCAGATTGACTAATTTGGCTGAGCGAGAGCGCCTGGCCGAGCTAGAAAACACTTTGTAGCGTCAAGGTAGGGAGGTAGCTCGGCTCAGGAAAAGCAGAACAAGTCGGTAACTGCGGGGCCCGGGCCGAGAGCCTTTCCGAGCTATGGGTACCCCAGTAGAAAACCTCATAGCGGCAACTCGGATTGCGAATTCTCTGCAGCCCAGTGGATCGGCGGCAGAGGAAATCCAACACCTGGCATTTTTGTTGCAAACCGCAGTCGATCAAAATGCTGCTGTCAGTTAATCACAGTAGAGAATTCATTCTCAAGTCCCCCCCCGCAAGGACGTCCCTGTCAGTACATACGCCCTATGGAGAAGCGCGGAGGAGCAAGAACAACTCGCCCCGGCGTAGAGATGAACCCCGAGGGGGTCGCCGTCAAGAGCAGTATCGACATGAAGATCATGGGAGGACAGAAGCTCGCGAGACGGGTCGGCCCGCACCACGGAGAGAGGAGTTCCCTCGGCACCGAGACGGCCGTTATTTTGATGTTGAAGACGATGCCCGAAGCCATCTAGTACAGAGCCGAGTCGACCGCGCCAGATCACATCGCCAGGATCAGGCTCGGCCCTCAATGGCCACAGGGCCGGTTTGTTTGAGTGAAAGGATTCGGTGTACCCCTATTCCGCCCCACTTCAGGATAGCTCAAGGGGTGGAAAAGTACCGAGGTGATGCTAAACCCCAGACATGGTTGGATGATTACAGAATAGCCATGCAAAATCGGAGGGGGTGGGGACGAGATAGCCATGATGCACCTACCGTTGATGCTAGAAGGCTCAGCTCGGGCATGGCTGAATCAGCTCCCCCCAAGTAGTATCTGGGTTTGGGAGGACCTCGAGAAAGTGTTCATCAAGAATTTTGAAGGGACCTACAAGAGACCCGGGGGCCTAACCGAGCTACACTTATGTGTCCAGAGCAACACCGAGTCTACTCGGGACTACATCCAGAGATGGATCACACTCCACAACTCGGTTGAAGGCGTCTCCGAGTTCCAGGCCATTCACGCCTTCAAACAAGGGGTCAAGTACAGGGAGTTAAGTCTCAAGTTGGCAAGATCACCTCACATCACCTCTCTCGGGAAGCTGATGGAGATAGCGAACAAGTATGCCAATGGCGAAGAGGAGATTCGGCAGAAGAACCAGCAGCATAGAGGAGGCGGCAACTCGGCACCGAACCCGAAGCAGAAGACCGCAGGCAACAACAAGCGAAAGGCAGAAGACGCCCCAACGGATGCAGAGCTGGTGGCTGCAGCAAACGCTTCGGGCCTTCATGGCAAGGGTCAGGCACGAAAGGAGTGGCAACCGCGGAAGAAAAATCCGTCCAATGATGATGAAGTTCTGGATCAACCTTGTCCTCTCCACACCACCCGAGATGCCGAGGAAAAATTGGTTATTCCAAAGCATACAGCTCGGCAATGTCGCCTGATCAAGAGAGCGGTCCAGAACGCAAGGACAGGTCCTCAACAAGATAAGGACACCGGGAAAAATAAAGCGCCCAGCCCAGAACTGGACAGCGAAGGCTTCCCAAGAGAAGACGGAGTACTGGTCATCTTCGTAGGACGGGAATCGAAGAGGGTAGAAAAGATAAGGTTCAGAGAGGTCAACTCGGCAGCTCCGGCAGTTCCGAGTTACATGAAGTGGGCCGACGTCCCAATCACTTTCGATCAGTCGGATCACCTCCTCACATCCCTCACCCGGGAAGGCATGCTCTGATTGTGGATCCTTTGGTGGAAACAGGGAATGGGAACTTCAGGATCAGAAATGTCTTGATGGATGGTGGCAGTGGAATTAACATCCTATATGCAAGCACGCTGAAAAGCATGAACATTCCAATGTCCAAGCTCCGCAAAAGCTATCTGGAATTTCATGGGATAATCTCGGGGAAAAATTCGTACTCACTCGGAATGATCTCCCTCAATGTGGTCTTTGGTACTCCGAGTAACTTCCGGAAAGAAAAGATCACCTTTGAAGTAGTGGACTTCCCGAGTGCATACCATGCCTTACTCGGAAGGCCGGCCTATGAAAAATTCATGGCCATCCCCTGTTACGTCTATCTGAAACTAAAGATGTCTGGCCCGCACGGCGTGATCACTGTCTCGGGAGACTACAATCAAGCCGAAGAACTGCTGCAGAAGGGGTCCCTGATAGCTGATCAGAAAATAGCTGAGGTCGAGCTGGCCGAGTACAAAAAAGCTGCCGACTCATCCGAGTTACTGTAGCCAAAGAAGAAATCTTCATTCGAGTCAGCCGGAGAGACTAAAAGGGTACATATACATCCCACAGATAAAGACAAATACACCAGCATTGCCACCGATCTGGATCCCCAATAGGAACTCGAGCTCGTCAACTTCCTCCGTGAGAATTGGGACATCTTCGCATGGAAGCCTGCTGATATGCCTGGAGTCCCAAGGGAGTTGGCCGAGCACAAGCTACACGTGGATCCAAAAGGAAGACCGGTGAAAGAGTCCCTCCGACGGTTTTCCTCTGAGAAAAGGAAGGCCATCGGACAGGAGATAGCTAGACTATTAGCAGCCGGATTCATTAGCGAAATCTTCCACTCCGAGTGGTTAGCAAATCCTGTAATTGTTCTGAAGAAAGATAAATCTTGGAGAACTTGCGTTGATTTCCGTCACATCAATAAAGTTTGTCCAAATCACCATTTTCCTCTTCCTCGCATTGACCAGATTGTGGACTCCACATCAGGTTGCGAGAGATTATGTTTCCTCGATGCATACTCGGGTTACCATCAAATCCGACTATATGAACGAGATGAGCTTAAAACAACATTCATAACCTCATTCAGATGTTTTTGCTATATCACGATGCCATTCGGACTCAGAAATGCAGGCGCCACGTACCAACGCATGATGCAGAATTGCCTGATCTGGCAAATCGGCAGAAATGTGGAGGTCTACGTGGATGACATCGTGATCAAGTCGGTTAAAGGAAGTAGTTTGCTAGCCGACTTAGCCGAAACTTTTCAGAGCCTCCGAGCCTACAGCATCAGGCTCAATCCTGAAAAATGCGCTTTTGGTGTGCCAGCGGGGAAGCTACTCGGATTCATGGTCTCCGAGCGAGGAATAGAAGCCAACCCGGAAAAAATCGAGGCAATTCAGAACATGAAGCCTCCCAAGTAGCTCCGAGACGTCCAAAAATTTACAGGTTGTCTTGCAGCACTAAGTCGGTTCATCTCCAGATTGGAAGAGAAAGCCCTGCCTCTCTACCAACTGATGAAAAAATCACCAAATTTCGTCTGGAAGGAGGAAGCTCAACTGGCGTTTGAAGAACTCAAAAAGCAATTGTCAAATCGGCCAGTCCTGGCAGCACCTCAAGAAAAAGAGCCGCTCTTGTTATATATTGCAGCCACCAGCCGAGTTGTCAGCGTAGCTATAGTGGTGGAAAGGGAAGAAGAAGGAAAGTCACAGAAGGTACAAAGACCGGTGTACTACATCTCCGAAGTCCTCACACCATCCAAGCAGAGATATCCCCACTACCAGAAGGTGGCAATGGGAATTTACTTGGCATCACAGAAGCTCGCACATTACTTCCAAGATGATTCCATCACAGTGGTCTCTAAAGCTCCCCTGGCGGAAATTATGAACAACAGATACTCAACAGGAAGAGGAGAAAAATGGAGTTTGGACCTACTGCCCTTTGACCTCAATTACCAAGCTAAAAAAGCAATCAAGTCGCAAGCACTGGTGGATTTCCTGGCCGAGTGGATTGAGGTCCAACACCCCCCAGAGCCAACTCCAGAGCATTGGACGATGTTCTTTGATGGGTCCAAGATGCTGCACGGGGCAGGGGCAGGAGTGGTACTGGTTTCACCAAGGAAGGACGAGATGAGATACGTCCTCCGAATCCATTTCCCAGCAACAAATAACGAAGCCGAGTATGAGGCCCTCTTGTACGGCATGCGAATGGCCATTTCACTCGGAGTTAGGATACTTATGATATTCGGAGATTCAGACCAAGTAATCAACTAAGTAATGAAAGAGTGGGACATCAGAAGTCCACCCATGACAACCTACTGTGTAACAGTGAGAAAATTGGAGAAATTGTTTTATGGGCTGGAGCTCCATCACAATCCAAGAGTTAAAAACCAGGCAGCAGATGACCTAGCCAAGCTGGGTTCTACCCGGGGTCAGATCCCGCCAGGGATTTATTTGGAGCACCTGCATTCCCCAACAGTCAAGGAAGACCCTTTCCTAGAAGCCGACCTAGATATGCTGCCTGACAAGAACATTCCCAACAAAGAAGATATACCTGCAGTTGTTGACATGGTGTTCGATGTGGAGGTCATTCCCCCCGAGTGGACACTTCCAATCCTTGCTTATATGAAAAAACAGGAGTTGCCTGATGACGAGATAGAAGCCAAGAAGATTGTCCACAAATCCAAGTCCTACTCGGTGATCAATGGGGAGCTATATAGAAATAACATCACTCATGTCCCTGAGCGATTCATCTCCGAGGAAGAAGGCCGTTGCATCCTACAAGACATCCATGCCGGAGATTGCGGCCACCATGCCTCAAGTCGTACGCTGGTGGCAAAAGCTTTCCGAGCTGGTTTCTTCTGGCCCGAAGCCCTGAGCGATGCTCGGTACATCGTGGACCACTGTGAAGGCTGTCAGTTTTATGCCAACCAACCCCACAAACCAGCCTCCGAACTGAAGACAATCCCCCTAGCCTGGCCATTTGCAGTATGGGGAGTGGATATGATCGGACCACTCCGAACGGGCAAGCATGGTTTCACACACATTTTGGTCGCAGTAGACAAGTTTACAAAATGGATAGAAGCAAAACCCATCATGTCACAACCCGAAGTTAGGTATGTGCTAGGGTAAGATTAGGCCTTTGCATCATGTTAAAAATTTCAAAAAGAAATTGAAATAGGAGAGAAAACCCCCCCAAATAAATTTAATTCAAATGGCCAGATAAAAAGTTTCTCCAAAAATTCCTTTTGCATTTTTGAAAAGTCCTATAAATGAGTGTGATCACATATAAAGTGATTTGGTTTCAAACCCATGCTCATAGATTTTTCAAATATTCAAACAGGAGCATGGATTTAAATTTAAACCCCTATTTGATTTAAAGTTCAAATAATTTGAATTTTAAAAGTGCTCAAATTTTATAAGTGGCTAGCTCTATAGTTAATGAGGCCATATAAAAAATATTGGCATTTAATAAAATGCCTAGCTATTTTATTAGCTAGGTCAAACATATTGCAGAAAAAAAATAAAAAGAAAAAGAGCAGAGACACTTACCTAACGCCCAGGGCGAGGCCCACCTTCCCCAGCCGGCCCAGCCCACCAGGGGGGGCAGGGTCGTCTTCTTCCTCCTGCCAGGAGGACTCCACCGACGGCGGCGACGTGCATGTCTCTGTGCCACGTCCTACTTGCCCTCCCCCATGCTTATCCCTGCGTCTGCAGCCGTATTGAGGCCGTCCTCATCCTTTCCCCCTGGAGTCGTCTCCCTCTTCTTCTTCTTTCTTCGTCACCTCGCAAGAACCGGACCGCAGCCGGAGCACCGACGAGAGTTAGCGCGGCCACCGTGCCCTTTTGATGCAGCGAACTATCTAGGAGGCTCCCCGGAGACGACCACTTCGCGAGGCGCCATCAATTTGTCCCGAGAGGCAACGGAGGCGACGAAATCTTCGACGAGCCGCCGCGGCAGCCGAGGACTCCGGCGACGAATCGAACCCCCTCCAGCTCCTCCCCGACGTCGCCGAGCTCACCATCGTCACAGGGGTGAGCCTCCGCTTCGATTCCCCCTCCCCGTTCATTCTCCCGTGTCGTGCGTCGCCTCGCCGTCGACGTCCGACTCCGGCCGCCGCGCATGGTCATCGCCGACGAGGCCTGAAGCCTCCCCTTGATGCCCCAGTGGCACCAGAGGACGCGGGCGAGCGAGAGGAACCCCCTTGTGCTCTCCGTTGTCCTCCCCGTGGCCCCTAGCTGATTCCGGCGAGGGCGCCGCCGTGGCCAGGCCACCGGCGTCAAGCCGCTGGTGGGTTAGCCTTAACCCCCCAGAGTCGATGACAAGTGGGCCCAGGGCCCTTAATCCACCCTGGTTAGTTAAAACTAAACGGGCTAATTAACCCAGAGGCTGACACCTAGGCCCCACTGGTCAGCCCCCTGCGTCATGCTGACGTCTTGATGACGCAGTAAACCCTTTTCCAGTTTAAAAAGAAAATCAAAAAATTCCAGAAAAGGCAAAAAATGGCTGAAACTTTGAAAAATCATAGAAAAATCATTTTAACTCCAAATTGGACAAATAATATGTCTAAAATTATCAGAAAAATACAAATATTATGAATATGCAACTTGTTTCTATGTCTGACCAATTTAAAATGGGTGAACAGTACCAAACATGCATATGGATGCTTTTCAAATTCAAATTTGGAGTGAATTTGCAAATGACTTTGCAACACATTTATTTTAGATGGATTCATCCCGACATCAGAGGCTTTAACTCACCTTTACAACATCACTTCATGATCAACCTTTTCAAATGAACTTTCATGCATTCAAATGCATTTGAAATTCATCGATAAATCAAATGGAGTTTGAATTTGCAATTCAATTGCAATATACTCCTTTTAAATAGAATTGTCCACACAATGCAGCCTTGAACATCACCATTACAATATTATTCATGTGATTGTGCATTGTACATTATGTTGATCCTCTGATTGTCATGTTTCTGATAGAAGTGGAGCCGGAACCCGAGATCACCCCCTTCGTTGAAGACAACGTGACTGATCCTCGTCAGCAAGGCAAGCAAACCCCCTTTGATCATGTCTATAAAATCCCAATTCCCTCTCAGTCTCGCTTATGCATGTTTAGGAGATCACCTTGTAACATTTCTACCGCATAGTTGAACCCATATCCTTTGCATGACCTATCATCTTGTCACAGTAGTAAGCAAACCACAATCCTAGCAGATGTAGGAGTTGTTTGATATCATGTGATCCCTGCAACTGTTATTTCTTATTGCATGCTTAGAGTTATAATGAGGTTACTCTTTTGCGAGTCGTGATGGTAGTGATCATGTTGATGATGGTGGAAATGTGTTGGTGAATCCACCCTAATACAAGGTGAACGATGAGATGCTGTGTAGGAGTACACAGTGGGTTGTCTCGTTGAACACCGCCTTAAGTCCGAGTTCTTGTGTGGTGATCCAAGAAGAAGAGTACAACCACACATTGGGCTCACAGACCCCTCTCATCCTAGTACCTCACCCCGTTCGAACCCCAGAAGTCGCAGTAGTTCGGAGTTCTGGTAGGGCAGTGGCACGGTCTGCGAAGTGGATGAACGGCTTTTCAAGACCGGCTTGGGACCCTGCACACATCGTTTGAGGCTGTACTGGAACCTCGGCCGGAATTCCGTACGGATCCCCCTCAGATAGGAGACTCTCTGGACTAGAACGGAGCTGTGGGCGAAGTGTTGTGGTGGCATCCTCGCTGTCATCTCTTGAACGGTGACACGCAAAAGGCGGTAACTGATGACACGTGTGTGTAGCGGTACACCCCTGCAGGGTTAACAAAACTATTCGAATAGCCGCATCCGCGGTTAAGGACTGCTTGGAAAGTTGTGCTCGATTATTAGACAACTTGAACTGGATACTTCTAAAATACACCAAGATAAGTGTGAGTGCTATGGCGTGCTTTCTTGTGGGGAAGTCGAGGAAGGCACCATAGTGGTGTATTTGATTGGAGACATGTAGTGGACTCGTGTACGCTTCTTACCTCAAGTCTGGTACTCGTAGTTCAGGACTAGCCAAGTCAAAGCTGGCACTTCTGCAAGTGAAAACCCACCTCCCTTTTCCTTGATACATCTGCATGAGTAGTATAGTTCCTACGTAAGTCTTGCTGAGTACGACTTTGTACTCACGTTTGCTTATTCTATGTTTTAGATGAACCCACTGACCCCGAAGGTGGATTCTTCATCGAGCTCGACGACTGAAGACCAAGCTAGTGTAGTCCCCGTCAGACGACTGGTTCCCTCGTGGAAGGGATTGTTTGTAGATAAGGCTTCTCTAAGCCATTTGTTAAACTTGTCTGTACTCAGACCTACTTTGCTTCCGCATGTTTGATGTAATGTTGGATCAGAGACTTGTGATCTCTGTGTGCCCTCTATAAGAGTTATCAATAAAGATGTAAACTTTGTAGAGAATTGCAATGATACCTGCTGTTCATACTGGACATGTGTGCTGCGTGTATGATTATAACATGCATGTCTTAGTATGGGTTTTCGAGACCTTAGTTGTGATCTGGCTGGCGGTCTTTTATACACCAAGTGGCCCTTAGATGTGCGCAGCTTGGGGCATCGCGATGCGATTGCTCGTGACTCAGTCACGTGCACACTTTGATGTATGATCGAGCCCGCCCTAGACCCCGACTAAGTGATCAGGCTGGAGTAAGTCTATGTAAGGGTTATAATACAATCGATAGTATGGTTGAGGCGACTTGTCTATGAGTATGGGAGTTCACCACCCATATCATTTAGACTTGTGTGCGGACGATGAGGATCCATTTCAGTTGATCATCCGGCCTGGATGGGATGCCCCTCACGTTTGATGCTTTCCGAGAACGTTCTGTGCTTGGCCTTGTCTACTTAGACAAGTGGTTACGGTTCTCGGCTCTCCATATGATTGTGTTGTAGCGAGGCTTGCATACGCTAACCCCGGGTCCCGACAGACTTGGTATTAGAGCAGGACTGACTGTAGGATTATTAGCCTTGGCCGAAGTCGAGTCTAGCTTTCTATAGTTGTATAGTTACTCTGGATATATAAGGGAACAACGTAAGGCTTCTTTTTCTCCTTACCCTCATCGATCTGAGTTCTGAGTCACCCTTACCTTTTCTACGGGAAGGTAGGACTAGGCTCATCTATGACTGACGAGAACATCTCGTTGATTGCCTCCTTGTAGTCGTAGGATTGTTGTGGTTCTCCAGAGTCTCCGTGTTTTGAGTTCCTTGAAGAAGTTCTGTCCAATTTCTTCGAAGTTGTTTCAATTTCCATCCCAGTGTAGCCGTTATGCTGCCGGATTTGTTCCGTGTTTCTTTGATTCATTGCCTTCTCATTATTATCTTTTCCGCCTAAATCATATCCTTTTATCCTTGCCTCTATCGTACAACCTGTTCTGATTGTTGATTTTTATCACACAGGATGTCAGGTGGAACTCGTAGTGCTATTCTTCGGAATCGAGACCGTGATCGGAATCGAAATGATGATGAACCTCCACCACCGCCTTCTGCGGCGGAAATCATGATGGAAGCTGAGCGGAATAGACGTGATCAAACACGCCTTCTGGAGCTCATCGAGCAGAATACCGCCCACCATCGTAATGTGGTGGTCAGCATTCAGGACTTCATCTTCCTCAAGCCACCGGTATTCCGATGATCTTCTGAGCCCCTCGAAGCTGATGATTGGCTCCGTTCCATCGAGCGTAAGCTTGATACCACACATGTTGCTCCCGATGACCGAGTTATTTTCGCGGTATACTTCTTGGAAGGTGCTGCTCTTCAGTGGTGGGAGAACTATGTTGCAATGCAGCCAGATGGTCACGTAGTGACTTGGCAGGAGTTCTGTGTTGCCTTTTGAGGGTACCACATTCTGGATGAGTTGATGGAGCGCAAGAAGGAAGAGTTCTGCAATCTGAATCAAGGAGAGATGTCCATTCATGAGTATGTGAGGGAGTTCAACCGTCTTGCTCGTTATGCCCAAGATGAGATCACCACCGATGCCAGAAAGCAGGCAAGGTTCCGCAAGGGACTTAGCCCCATCCTTCGTCATGATCTCAACCTCCTTGAGTTTGCCACCTTTGAGGATTTAGTCAACAGATCCTTCAGAGCTGAGCATGGCAATGAAGTTTTCGAGAAGTCTCGTAAACATGCTCTTGAGCTTGCCCCTTCTTCCAGTTCACGCCCTCAGAAGCGCATGATCTGGATTCCTAACAGTTTGTTCCCTCAAAACAACCCACCGAGGCCATCCCTTGTGCTGCCTCGTCCACCAGCTTCACCAAACAACCCAGCTCCCCGCACTATCTTTGGAGCCTGCTTCAGATGTGGCCATCCTGGTCACTATTCTCGTGATTGTTCCATAAATCAGAATGCTCCACCCCATGCCAAAGGGAACCCCAATGTTCGTGCCAAACCACCCCCGAAGGTTTCCACCGCTAAGCCTTCCACTTCCGCAAGTCTTGGACGTGTGAACCAAATCTCAGCTGTGGAAACTGATAGTACTTCTGACGTCATTCTTGGTACGCTCCCAGTCAATTTTGTCCCCACTTCTGTTCTTTTCGACCCAGGAGCTTCTCACTCATTCATGTCGAAGAGTTATGCACTTCGACATGAGATATCCTTTGATGAAATGTTCACCCCAATGATCATTCAAACTCCTGGTTCCAAGTGGCAAACTAATAGAGTAAGCCATGGTAATCAAATTGCAATTGAGGGTTTAGTATTCCTTGCTTCACTCATAGCCCTCAAGTCTTCAGACATTGATGTCATCCTTGGTATGGATTGGTTATCAAGACAACATGCTTTTCTTGATTGTAAAGCCAAGACAGTTAGACTTACACAT
The DNA here is from genome assembly GCA_950022295.1 of Bromus sterilis. Lineage (NCBI taxonomy): Eukaryota > Viridiplantae > Streptophyta > Magnoliopsida > Poales > Poaceae > Bromus > Bromus sterilis. The sequence continues at coordinate 316,966,082 of OX465597.1, read as the reverse complement.
CCTTCAGGCCAGAAAATAGATTACACCTCACCCAGAACAAGAACCCAAGTACAATCTTTGAATGTGCTTCCCCTTCCCGACCTTGAAGATGTTCCGGTGGTTCGTGACTTCCCGGATGTCTTTCCTGAAGAGCTGTCGGGCATGCCACCCGACAGATGTGTAGATTTTATTGTAGATCTTGCCCCAGGAACTGCACCAATTTCCAAACGCCCATACAAAATAGCCCCACGTGAGTTAGCTGAGCTTAAAACCCAACTGGAAGCTTTGTTGGAAAAAGGCTTCATCCGCCCTAGCTCATCGCCATGGGGTTGCCCTGTTCTGTTCGTAACGAAGAAAGATGGAACAGAAAGGATGTGCGTAGACTACCGCCCGCTAAATTTAGCGACGATAAAGAACAAGGACCCACTGCCCAGGATCAATGATCTTTATGATCAACTTGCAGGATCCTCTGTCTTCTACAAGATGGATTTGAGATTAGGTTATCATCAAATCAAAATCCGAAACGAGGACATCCCAAAAACGGCTTTTACTACTCGTTATGGTCTTTACGAGTACACCGTCATGTCCTTTGGTTTAACCAATGCCCCCGCCACTTTCTCACGCATGATGAATTCGATCTTCATGGAGTACTTAGATAAATTTGTTGTGGTTTATCTCGATGACATTCTCATCTACTCGAAGAACGAAGAAGAACATGCCGAACACCTAAGGCTGGTTTTGATGAAACTTAGAGAGCATCGCCTGTATGCTAAATTCTCCAAGTGTGAATTTTGGCTACCAGAAGTGACCTACTTAGGCCACGTGATTTCTGCAAAAGGCATTGCTGTGAATCCCGAGAGAGTTCAGGCCGTCCTTGACTGGACTCCACCTGAATCGGTTAAGAAAGTTAGGAGTTTTCTTGGCCTAGCCAGCTATTGCCGCCGCTTCGTCGAGAAATTTTCTAAAGTTGCAAAGCCTCTAACTGAACTCCTCAAGAAAGATAAGAAATTCCAATGGACCCCCAAGTGCGAGGAAAGCTTTCAAGAGCTAAAAAGAAGATTGACTTCTGCACCCGTACTTGTGCCTCCAGACACCAAAAAGGATTTCGAGATCTTTTGTGACGCCTCACGGCAAGGGTTAGGATGCATACTTATGCAAGATAGACATGTGGTAGCTTATGCTTCACGCCAGTTGCGGCCACATGAAGAGAACTATCCTACCCATGACCTTGAACTCGCTGCCGTAGTTCATGCCCTGACAACTTGGCGACATTACCTCCTTGGTAATTGTTGTGAGATCTATTCCGACCACCAAAGCCTCAAATACATTTTCATCCAGCCAGATCTTAATCTCATGCAAAGACGCTGGATTGAGTTGATAAAAGATTATGACTTAGGAATTTCTTACACCCCAGGCAAAGCCAATGTCATGGCTGATGCACTAAGTCGTAAGTCGTATTGTAACAACCTCATGTTACAACAGTATCAACCACTTCTTCATGAGGAATTTTGCAAACTCAATCTTGAGATTGTTCCTCATGGCTATCTTTCTACCTTGGTGGCGAAACCAACTCTTGAGGATCAAATCATAGTTGCCCAAAGGCGTGCACGAGGTGTTCGCCGGATCAAGGAGAACATTGCTAGCGGAGTTGCTAAATGTTTCTCCACAGATAGCAAGGGAAAGGTATTCTTTGGAAATCGTTTGGTAGTACCTAAGAATAGGGAACTAAGGCAACTCATCCTCAAGGAGGCCCATGACACACCCCTCTCGATTCATCCCGATAGCACAAAAATGTACCGAGATCTACGCCAGAGATTTTGGTGGACCAGGATGAAGACAGACATTGATCGATTTGTTGCCGAATGTGATGTTTGTTGTCGCATTAAGGCAGAACATCAAAGACCTGCTGGTACACTTCAACCTTTGCCTATTCCAGAGTGCAAATGGGACAAGGTCGGTATGGACTTCATCACTGGCTTTCCGAAAACCCAGAAAGGAAATGATGCCATCTTCGTTGTCATTGACCGACTTTCCAAAGTTGCTCACTTCCTTCCTATTCGCGAGTCTATAACTGCTAGTCAGTTGGCGGACTTGTACGTCTCTAGAATTGTGTCCCTTCACAGTGTTCCTTTGGAAATCAATTCTGATCGTGGTAGCCTTTTCACCTCTAGATTTTGGGGAAGCTTCCAACATGCTATGGGAACTCATCTCTCCTTTAGTACAACTTTTCATCCTCAGTCTACCGGTCAAGTCGAAAGGGTTAACCAAATTCTTGAAGACATGCTCAGAGCTTGTGTTATCTCATTCGGGAAGAATTGGGAGAAATCTCTGCCATTCGCCGAATTTACTTATAACAATAGTTTCCAATCTAGTCTGAACATGGCTCCTTTTGAACTCCTATATGGACGACGATGTCGAACACCCCTTAACTGGTCAGAAAACGGTGAAAGACAATTCTTTGGACCGGACATGATCATGGAAGCAGAAGAGCAAGTTCGCATTGTTCGTGATCAATTGAAAGCAGCCCAGTCTCGTCAGAAAAGCTACTATGATCGTCATCATCAGCAAGAAAGCTACGATCTGGACGAGAAGGCTTACCTTCGGGTTACTCCTCCGAAGGGAACCCAACGTTTCGGTATCAAAGGCAAGTTGGCCCCACGTTACATCGGACCTTTCCGCATTCTTGCTAAACGTGGAGAAGTTGCCTACCAACTTGAACTACCCCTGCACCTTTCCCGAGTACATGATGTATTCCATGTGTCCCAACTCAGGCGTTGCTTCAAGGACCCCATCCGCGAAGTTGACCATGAAACGCTTGATCTCCAAGATGACCTTTCATATCGAGAATACCCTGTTCGTGTTCTTGATTCAGCAGAGCGTGTCACTCGCCGAAAGAAGATCAAGTTTCTGAAAGTTCAGTGGTCACACCACTCCGAGAAAGAAGCCACGTGGGAAAGAGAAGACCGTCTCCGTGCCGAGTACCCCTCCTTCTTCCCGCAGACTTCTGAATCTCGGGACGAGATTCTTTTGAGTGGGGGCGAGTTGTCACAACCCCAAGTTAGGTATGTGCTAGGGTAAGCTTAGGCCTTTGCATCATGTTAAAAATTTCAAAAATAAATTGAAATGGGAGAGAAAAACCCCCCGAATAAATTTAATCCAAATGGCCAGATAAAAAGTTTCTCCAAAAATTCCTTTTGCATTTTTGAAAAGTCCTATAAATGAGTGTGATCACATATAAAGTGATTTGGTTTCAAACCCATGCTCATAGATTTTTCAAATATTCAAACAGGAGCATGGATTTAAATTTAAACCCCTATTTGATTTAAAGTTCAAATAATTTGAATTTTAAAAGTGCTCAAATTTTATAAGTGGCTAGCTCTATAGTTAATGAGGCCATGTAAAAAATATTGGCATTTAATAAAATGCCTAGCTATTTTATTAGCTAGGTCAAACATATTGCAGAAAAAATATAAAAATAAAAAGAGCAGAGAAACTTACTTAACGCCCAGGGGCGAGGCCCACCTTCCCCAGCCGGCCCCGCCCACCAGGGGGGACAGGGTCGTCTTCTTCCTCCTGCCAGGAGGACTCCACCGACGGCGGCGACGTGCACGTCTCTGTGCCACGTCCTGCTTGCCCTCCCCCGTGCTTATCCCTGCGTCTGCAGCCGTCTTGAGGCCGTCCTCATCCTTTCCCCCTGGAGCCGTCTCCCTCTTCTTCTTCTTTCTTCATCACCTCGCAAGAACCGGACCGCAGCCGGAGCACCGACGAGAGTTTGCGTGGCCACCATGCCCCGTTTGATGCAGCGAGCTGTCTAGGAGGCTCCCCAGCGACGACCACTTCGCGAGGCGCCATCAATTTGTCCCGAGAGGCAACGGAGGCGAAGAAATCTTCGACGAGCCTCCGCGGCAGCCGAGGACTCCGGCGACGAATCGAACCCCCTCCAGCTCCTCCCCAACGTCGCCGAGCTCACCATCGTCACAGGGGTGAGCCTCCGATTCGATTCCCCTCCCCGTTCTTTCTCCCGTGTCATGCGTCGCCTCGCCATCGAAGTCCGACTCCGGCCGCCGCGCATGGTCATCGCCGACGAGGCCTGAAGCCTCCCCTTGATGCCCTAGTGGAACCAGAGGACGCGGGCGAGCGAGAGGAACCCCCCTGTGCTCTCCGTTGTCCTCCCCATGGCCCCTAGCTGATTCCAGCGAGGGCACCGCCGTGGCCAGGCCACCGGCGTCAAGCCGCCGATGGGCTAGCCTTAACCCCCCCCCCCCCAGAGTCGATGACAAGTGGGCCCAGGGCCCTTAATCCACCCTGGTTAGTTAAAACTAACCGGGCTAATTAACCCAGAGGCTGACACCTAGGCCCCACTGGTCAGCCCCCCCGCGTCATGCTGACGTCTTGATGACGCAGTAAACCCTTTTCCAGTTTAAAAAGAAAATCAAAAAATTCCAGAAAAGGCAAAAAATGGCTGAAACTTTGAAAAATCATAGAAAATTCATTTTAACTCCAAATTGGACAAATAATATGTCTAAAATTATCAGAAAAATACAAGGATTATGAATATGCAACTTGTTTCTATGTCTGACCAATTTAAAATGGGTGAACAGTACCAAACATGCATATGGATCCTTTTCAAATTCAAATTTGGAGTGAATTTGCAAATGAGTTTGCAACACATTTATTTTAGATGGATTCATCCAGACATCAGAGGCTTTAACTCACCTTTACAACATCACTTCATGATCAACCTTTTCAAATGAACTTTCATGCATTCAAATGCATTTGAAATTCATCGATAAATCAAATGGAGTTTGAATTTGCAATTCAATTGCAATATACTCCTTTTAAATAGAATTGTCCACACAATGCAGCCTTGAACATCACCATTACAATCTTATTCATGTGATTGTGCATTGTACATTATGTTGATCCTATGATTGTCATGTTGCTGATAGAAGTGGAGCCGAAACCCGAGATCAACCCCTTCGTTGAAGACCCCATAACTGATCCTCGTCAGCAAGGCAAGAAAACCCCCTTTGATCATGTCTATAAAATCCCAATTCCCTCTCAGTCTCGCTTATGCATGTTTAGGAGATCACCTTGTAATGTTTCTACCGCATAGTTGAACCCATATTCTTTGCATGGCCTATCATCTTGTCACAGTAGTAAGCAAACCACAATCCTAGCAGATGTAGGAGTTGTTTGATATCATGTGACCCCTGCAACTGTTATTTCTTATTGCATGCTTAGAGTTATAATGAGGTTACTCTTTTGTGAGTCGGGATAGTAGTGATCATGTTGATGATGGTGGAAATGTGTTGGTGAATCCACCCTAATACAAGGTGAACGATGAGAGGCTATGTAGGAGTACACAGTGGGTTGTCTCGTTGAACACCGCCTTAAGTCCGAGTTCTTGTGTGGTGATCCAAGAAGAAGAGTACAACCACACATTGGGCTCACTGACCCCTCTCATCCTAGTACCTCACCCCGTTCGAACCCCAGAAGTCACAGTAGTTCGGAGTTCTGGTAGGGCTGTGGCACGGTCTGCGAAGTGGATGAACGGCTTTTCAAGACCGGCTTGGGACCCTGCTCACATCGTTTGAGGCTGTTCTGGAACCTCGGCCGGACTCCCATACGGATCCCCCTCAGATAGGAGACTCTCTGGACTAGAACAGAGCTGTGGGCGAAGTGTTGTGGTGGCATCCTCGCTGTCATCTCTTGAACGGTGACACGCAAAAGGCGATAACTGATGACACTTGTGTGTAGCGGTACACCCCTGCAGGGTTAACAAAACTATTCGAATAGCCGCGTCCGCGGTTAAGGACTGCTTGGAAAGCTGTGCTCGATTATTAGACAACTTGAACTGGATACTTCTAAAATACACCAAGACAAGTGTGAGTGCTATGGCGTGCTTTCTCGTGGGGAAGTCGAGGAAGGCACCATAGTGGTGTATTTGATTGGAGACATCTCGTGGACTCGTGTACGCTTCTTACCTCAAGTCTGGTACTCGTAGTTCAGGACTAGCCAAGTCAAAGCTGGCACTTCTGCAAGTGAAACCCCACCTCCCTTTTCCTTGATACATGTGCATGAGTAGTATAGTTCCTACGTAAGTCTTGCTGAGTACGACTTTGTACTCACGTTTTCTTATTCTATGTTTTAGATGACCACTGACCCCGAAGGTGGATTCTTCATCGAGCTCGACGACTGAAGACCAAGCTAGTGTAGTCCCAGTCAGACGACTGGTTCCCTCGTGGAAGGGCTTGTTTGTAGATAAGGCTTCTCTAAGCCATTTGTTAAACTTGTCTGTACTCAGACCTACTTTGCTTCCGCATGTTGATGTAATGTTGGATCACAGACTTGTGATCTCTGTGTGCCCTCTATAAGAGTTATCAATAAAGATGTAAACTTTGTAGAGAATTGCAATGATACCCGTTGTTCATACTGGACATGTGTGCTGCGTGTATGATTATAACTTGCATGTCTTAGTATGGGTTTTCGAGACCTTAGTTGTGATCTGGCTGGCGGTCTTTTATACACCAAGTGGCCCTTAGATGTGCGCAGCTTGGGGCATCGCGATGCGATTGCTCGTGACTCAGTCACGTGCACACTTTGATGTATGATCGAGCCCGCCCTAGACACCGACTAAGTGATCGGGCTGGAGTAAGTCTATGTAAGGGTTATAATACAATCGATAGTATGGTTGAGGCGACTTGTCTATGAGTATGGGAGTTCACCACCCATATCATTTAGACTTCTGTGCGGACGATGAGGACCCATTTCAGTTGATCATCCGGCCTAGATGGGATGCCCCTCACGTTCGATGCTTTCCGAGAACGTTCTGTGTGCTTGGACTTGTCTACTTAGACAAGTAGGTACGGTTCTCGGCTCTCCATATGATTGTGTTGTAGCGAGGCTTGCATACGCTAACCCCGGGTCCCGACACATCAAGGCCCTCGACTTCTCCACAACAGTCAGCTTTATGCAAGGCATCATACATCGGTTTGGTGTTCCACATGACATCATTACTGATAATGGATCGAACTTCAACTCGGCCGAATTCAAGAAATTCTATTGGACCAGTGGCATTCAGGTCAACTTCGCCTCAGTCCCACACCCACAGTCCAACGGCCAAGTCGAACGATCCAACGGATTAATACTCAAAGGAATCAAGCCTCGGCTACTTCGGCAACTAATGGAAGCAGCGGGCGCCTGGGTTGACAAACTCCCTTCGGTCTTGTGGGGATTACGTACAACCCCCAATCGCTCTCCTCGGTCAACCCCTTTCTTCCTCGTCTATGGTTCAGAAGCAGTTCTTCCGAGCGACCTCAAGCACAATGCCCCCCGCGTAAGCAAGTACACGGAAGCCGAAGCCGAAGAAGCACGTCAAGACGACGTTGATCTCTTGGAAGAAGAGCGAAACCTAGCTCTCACCCGATCGGCGTTCTATCAGCAAGACCTTCGCCGATACCACGACTGACACGTCCGAGCTCGTTCCTTCCAAGAGGGCGACATGGTACTCCGCATTAAGCAAACTTCGGACCACAAACTAGCTCCCCCACGGGAAGGCCCATATGTCATCTCTAGAGTACTGCACAATGGGGCCTATCACCTGTACGATGTAACCAATAAGATAGAAGAGCCTCATGCATGGAACGCCCAGTTACTGCGTCGTTTCTATGCATGAGCACGCTTGTAAAATCTGAATAAATATTGTTTCATACACATAGAGTGTCCTGCTCAATCTGTTTTTCATAACTCCAAAGCAGGGTTTCTTCCGAGCTGTGCGCAGCTCGGACGAAAACTATCAATCAGGTTTTCCAGCCGAGCTGCGCGCAGCTCGGACGAGAAGAAAACTTATCATAAGTACTCACTGATACGTCCCAAACGTATCTATAATTTCTGCTTGTTCCATGCATGTTTTGTGTGACTTTGCCATGTTTTGCTTGAACTTTCATACATTTTTGAACCAATTTGGACTAACCTATTAACTCAGTGCACCCAGTTGCCAGTTTCTGTTTTCTGCTGTTTTCGTATTTCAGGTTTTCTGTCCATTAAAAGTGCTCCAAAAATTCCGGGAAAAATATATAAAAAATCAGCGCAACAGAAGCTTCCGGAAACACAAAAGGAGCGGAGGAGGGCCACCACCAGGAGGCCAGGAGGGCCCCTCGTGCGGCCCCACCCTAGGCCGCGCCAGGTGGCCTCCTACCTGCCTGGTGGGTCCCCTCGACGCCCCCCTTCGCCTATATTTACCCCTCGGGGTGGAAACCCCTAATACGGACTCCTCTTTCACGATCTCGCCTCTGTTCCGCCGCCGCTGCCGTTTCTAGATTGGGGCTGCCTGGAGAAGCTCCTCCGGCACCCTGCCGGGAGAAGCTACCCCCTCCGGGAGACCCTCCATAGCCATGGACGCCTCCCGTATGTACCGTGAGTAGTTTTCCTTGGACCATGGGTCCGTGACCAGTAGCTATGTGATCTATCTCTCCCCTTTTTGTGCTTACACTTTCGAGTCCTCGTGAGCTGCCTCACATGATCGAGGCATCTATGTAATTTCTGCTGTTGCTATGCTGAGTTTGTTGGGATCTGATGGATTACGAGACTATGTTCAGATTGTGATGAGTAATATATTTGGTTCTTCTCTTTTATATTTTGTTCTTGAGTAAATTCTTGCATGTTCTCCGTTGCAGTATTTTCTTTGGTCAAGTATTTTATTTGCAACTCCAAGAGAGAGCGTTATGCTCGATTGTGGGTTCAGCCCCCTGATGTTTAGCTTGAGTGACAGAAACATGAGACTAGGGGATGTGCTGTTGCCACCAGGGATAAAACAACGGTGCTTGTACCTACGGGTGCAACGATTGTTTACTTTACGCATGGTTCTTTTAATGCAGTTGTCTGTTGCTTTGAGTTTACACTTTGGGTGGGATTCGCAACTTAATACCAGCGAGATGTTCTGGATAGATATCTCAAGGTGGATGATTCGTAGTAGATGCAGATGGATTTCGGTCTACTTACCTTGGCGTACTGCCCATTGCTTTTGAGCCCTTCCTTTGTTTCCAGCATAGTTAGCATTGCGGTGCCTTCATAATCCTGTCAATTGCCCAACTGTGATTTTTTTACCTCGCTAGCACTTTCATCGTCTTTTGGGAGAGAGACATCACTAGTGAAAATCACGGGACCCTGGTCCATCTTCATATCACTATTTACACCCTTTTTACTTTCAGTCTTTACTTTCAGTTGCCACTATTATTATCTCTTGCGTTGATCCTTTGTAAACAGCAAGGCCGGAGGAATTGACAACTCCTCTGTACTCGTTGGGAGCAAAGTTATTTGTTGCTGTGTGCAGGTCCACGTCAACCGCCTAATTTCTGGCGCCGTTGTCACCTTCTTGTATCTCTTGGAGTCCTACTAGTTCGATAACCTTGGTATCTTCACCGAGGGAAATTTGATGCTACACTACATCTCACCTTCCACTTGGGGTAACCAACGAGGAGTGAGAGAACTATCCTCACCCTATGAAGCTAATTTCTGGCGCCGTTGCCGGGGACTCCAGTCTACAAGATAGGGGAGTTGCACACTATCTTTTACCTTTGCTTTTTAGTCTTGTTAGTTTACCTTTCAGTTTTTACTTTTGTGTCCCTTATCAAAAATACCAAAAATACCTGCTGCTACTATGGGTTCCAATGAAAACACTAAGTTGTGTGACTTCACTAGTCACAACAACAGTGACTTTATCTGCACTCCTATTGCTCCACCTTCCACTTCAGCACCTTCTTATGAGATTAAACCTGCTCTGCTTAACCTTGTCATGAAAGATCAATTCTCAGGAGCAGGAGAAGATGCTGCCTTGCACCTAAAAAACTTTATCGAGCTCTGCGACATGCAGAAGTACAAGGAAGCTTTTTCCTTTCTCTTTGAGAGGAAGAGCCAAGGAGTGGCTACAATCTTTGGCCAAGAACAGTATCGATTCTTGGAGTAAATGCAAATACGCTTTTATAGGGAAGTACTATCCCCCTGCTAAAATTATTCAATTGAGGAGTAACATTATGAATTTCAGGCAATCGGATAATGAACACGTTGCCCGAGCTTGGGAACGTATGAAGACGCTTGTCAAGAACTGCCCCACACATGGACTGACTACCAGACTTTTTATGCAGGCTTGAACTTCACCTCGCGGAACATGTTAGATTCGGCCGCGGGAGAAACTTTTATGTCAACCACGCTTGGTGCTGCCACAAAGCTACTAGATGAGATGATGCTGAATTACTCGCAATGGCACACCGAAAGATCTCCAATTGGTAAGAAGGTAAATTCTGTTGAGGAGATCTCCTCTTTAAATGAAAAGGTTGACCTTATCATGTCTCTACTTACCAAGTAACCTTCTATTGATCCTCAAAATGTTCCTTTAAATTCTTTGGTTGCTCAGGAGCAAGTAGATGTAAATTTTGTCTCTCGAAACAACTTCAACAATAATGCTTATAGGAGTAACTTTGGTAGCAACAATCCTAGGCCTTTCCCATCCAACAACTATGGGAACAACACTTATCCTACCACCAGAAACTCCACTCCAGAACTAGAGACCTTGCTCAAAGACTTTATCACTACCCAGAAAGCCTTCAACAAGAGTGTGGAAGAAAAATTAGATAAATTAGATAATCTTTGTTTGAAGGTAGACAACTTAGCCCTAGATGTTGAGATGTAAAAAATTAGAACCTCTCCCCTTGAGGAGAGTAAGGTCACTCCTATTAATGCTATCCAGTTAAAAATCAATGAAAATATTAGGATGATGTCTAAACTCAAAGAGAGATGGGCTAGAGAAAAGGAGGAAGAAGATAGAATTAAGAACCTTCCTACCTACCACACAGTAGCTACTATCCAAGTAGTTGAGGATGTCCAAACAGTTAGCACCCATCACACCCCTAGTCCCACTGGACCTATCAATGGTGATGCTACCACCTCAACCATAGATGAAGAAACCTCTATGAACATAGAGGATTTCAAACAAGTGAACCTAAATGATATCACTACCTCCTTGATAGATAGTAGTGACCTAGACTTTGAAAACTTCAATTTACCAGAAGTTATTGGTTTCCTACACAAGATGTCTAGAGACCCCCACACTAGCACACTCAATCTTGCCTTCACAGAGCATATCACCAATGCTCTAATCAAAGTTAGGGAGGAGAAGCTTAGACTAGAAGCCTCCATACCTAGGAAGCTCGAAGATGGTTGGGATCCTATGATAAAAATTAAATTGAATAACTTCTCTTGTTATGCTCTTTGTGATGTTGGAGCAAGTACCTCTGTTATGCCCCAAAAGAATGTATGATATGCTTGAATTGAAACCTTTTGATCCTTGTTCTTTTGGTGTTCGTCTTGTTGATTCTTCCGTAAAGAAACCTTTGGGGAAGATCGACGATGTTCTTATCATTTTCAATGACAATTATGTTCCCGTTGATTTCACTATGGACATTGAATGTGAACCTTCTTGTCCAATTATTTTGGGACGTCCTTTTCTTCGCACAGTTGGTGCTGTTATTGATATGAAAGAAGGAACTATCAAATTCAAATTCCCTCTAGAGAAAGGGATGGGACATTTCCCTAGGAAAAAGATTAAGTTACCTTTTGAGTCCATCACACGGGCTAGTTATTCTCTTGAAAAGACTTGATATTCTGCTTTAAGCCTAGCTAACGGCTCTAAAGAAGCGCTTTCGCGAGGCAGCCCGCAACGAATTTAGGTTTTTATTTTTGCTTTTGTTCTGTTCTTAGTGGTCTTGATGATTGTTACTACTGTAGAAACATCATTGTATCTTTACTTTTCAAGCTTTGTACCAAGTTTAGCCTCATACGGCAAGGGAAGTAAAAGTTGTGACATGCTGTCCAGAAAACAGATTCTGTCCTCGTGACTAGAAAAATCAGAGAAAAATCCCAGTTCATGTTTTTTATCTGAATTTTTTACACACCGTGCTCTATACAATTACGAAACTTCTGTATGTTCTGAGTTTTTTGATTTGAGTTTCAGAAGTACCTCTAAAAAATTCGTTTCTATCATCTGTTCTGTTTTTCACAGATTCTGCCACGTTTTGTCTCTCTTCACTTTTGCAAACCTTAAGCTTTCTTTTTCTTTTCAAAAACCTTTTGGAAATCTTGGGAAACAGTAGCTCTTCCTGTAAATCTTTATTTTCAGTAGAGGAAAATTATTTTATTAGGGTACTAACCTCTCTAATCAGCCTACAATGAGTTATGTATGAAGGGAGTTTTCAAGTGCGCGATGGAGGATGATGAAAGAAGATTCAGGAGGGTCAAACGCTCAAGCTTGGGGATGCCCATGTGCACCCCTAATAAATATTCAAGGAGACTCAAGCGTCTAAGCTTGGGGATGCCCCCGTGCATCCCCTTCTTCATCAACAATTATCAATTCGTCTCTCGTTGCACTATATTTTTACCACTTCATGCATTATGTGCTTTTCTTGGAGCGTCTCGCTCTTAGGTTTTGTTTTTAGTTTTCTTTAGCTTTGCTTGATGTTCATAACAAGTTAGACCCAAACTTACTCTTTTATGTGGGAGAGAAACACGCTCCACTTGAACTAGAACTCCTCATAGGATTTGCATGCTTATTCTTTTAGCTGTGAGTTGTTCTTTTTCTTTTCTTAGCTGCTGTTCTGTTTAGTTGTAGTGCTTTAGTTTTTCTAGAGCTTTTCTTTTGTCTTAGGTTGAACTTTCTATAGGTTGCATGTTTTATCTTGTTAGAGAGTTTGCCTGTTGCACTGAGTTCTGTGTCTTGACTGAAAGTAGGTAGTTAAAGTTGCTATTCTCTTTGTAGTAGTAACTTGCAATAGTTTTGAGGTATTGACTGGAGTAATGTTTGAACTTATGGTGTCAAGAGCACTTGCCTATTAGTGATAGATGTCGTATTTTGGGCAATCCGTGTGTTTTTCGAAAACCAAAAACCCCTGTTGAGAACTCTAGCTACTAGATGGATCACTAACCTCTGGAGGGTTCGAATATTAGAGTACACTCACGTACCATGAGTCGAGGATGCGCAAGGATAACCAAACCCCCATACACTCCTCCTCGGGGTACCTGTCTCTTTGTGAACCTCCTGATTAGATTGAGAGTTACCGATAATAATTGCATGAGTTCTTCGGACTAATGTGAGTATTCGAAAGTTGACACTTCCACCCACCTATACTTTTTCTAGCCTCTTCGGTACCGTGCATTGCCCTTTCTCACCTCGAGAGTTGGCGCATACTTCGCCAGTGCATCCAAACCCTTGGCATGATACGCTCTTTCATCATAAACCTCCTTATATCTTTCCTCAAAACAGCCACCATACCTACCTACAAGGCATTTCCATAGCCTTTCTGAGATAAATTGCCATGCAACATCCACCTTCTCATGACTTGATCTTCATGTCATACATGCTACTTGCTTGATCGATGAGCCCCATGCTAGTTGGGCCTTGCCCTAAACATTGCTACATGACGCGCTAGTATCATTGCATATCCTGCTATCCTGGTAGAAGCATACATTTGCATCATGATAGTTACATTTTCTATGTGTGAGTACTTTTGTAAAGTGTGAAAGATCTCATATATTCTTGTAAAATATAGAGTATTGCCCCTAAAGTGAGGAAAAGATCCCAAAGAGGACAAAATCAAAAGATCCCAAAGAGGACATATGAATGTTAAATAGAAAGAGCCATTGAGAACACCAAAAAAAAGAGAAAAAGAGAAAAAGAAAAAAAAGAGAGAGAAGGGGGCATACTACTATTCCTTTTGAGAGATCCACACTAGGACTTCATCTTCTATCCCTTGTACTCCATAGAGATCATCATCATGCATATAGCTATGTGGGGACCCTTCACACTATAGAACTTGTCTTGTATATTCCAATGATGAGCCTCCTCAAACGAGCTCTAGGTCTTCTTGAGCAAGCAAGTTAGATGCACCCCCACTAGTTCCTTTGGAGAGCTTTTAGCTCACATGTGCATCCGTTGTATGGCAATCCCTACTCCTCACATCTTATCTATCATATGGCCTTCTCTCGCCTATGATTGTCCTCATTGATGTGAGCCTTTCACACCTTTTTGTCTTCCTCCTCCACCTTCTTTCTGTTTCGCCTTTTAGGTGTCAACTTTCTTGCTCACGCTCATCCATTGCATGAGTGCTCAAAATATCGAAAGGGAGTGGATCAGTTTGACTTGTACCTGACTAGTGGTCTGGGGACGAATCCAGATAAGAATCCAAAGGAGACCAAGTGTGAAACTTTAGTAGATAGTTGTTCTCAACAACCTTATTTTTTTTCTCTCGTATTTCCCTATCCCTTGCTTGCACGCAAACACCATCTGGAGACATTCGAGTCACAGACAGCAAGAGCTCTTGCACCTTTTGTTCTTTTGTTGCTTGTGTCAATGCTAATATAGACTCTTGCTTGTTAAGACTTGAATTGTATTGCATGCTTTGATTGCTTTACTTAAAAGTCCTTTTATGGTTGTGTGGCATGTCACCACAGAAATTATGCTTGTTATCATTTACCTACTCGAGGACGAGCAGGAATTAATCTTGGGGATGTTGATACGTCCCAAACGTATCTATAATTTCTGCTTGTTCCATGCATGTTTTGTGTGACTTTGCCATGTTTTGCTTGAACTTTGATAAACTTTTGAACCAATTTGGACTAACCTATTAACTCAGTGCACCTAGTTGCCAGTTTCTGTTTTCTGTTGTTTTTGTATTTCAGGTTTTCTGGCCATTAAAAGTGCTCCAAAAATTCCGGGAAAATATATAAAAAATCAGCGCAACAGAAGCTCCCGGAAACACCAAAGGAGCTGAGGAGGGCCACCACCAGGAGGCCAGGAGGGCCCCTGGCGCGGCCCCACCCTAGGCCGCGCCAGGAGGCCTCTTGGCTGCCTGGTGGGTCCCCTCGACGCCCCCCTTCGCCTATATTTACCCCTCGGGGTGGAAACCCCTATTACGGACTCCTCTCTCGCGATCTCGCTCTGTTCCGCCGCCGCCGCCGTTTCTAGATCGGGGCTGCCTGGAGAAGCTGCTCCGGCACCCTGCCGGGAGAAGCTACCCCCTCCGGGAGACCCTCCATAGATATGGACGCCTCCCGTATGTACTGTGAGTAGTTTCCCTTGGACCATGGGTCCGTGACCAGTAGCTATGTGATCTATCTCTCCACCTTTTGTGCTTCCACTTTAGAGTCTTTGTGAGCTGCCTCACATGATCGAGGCATCTATGTAATTTCTGCTATTGCTATGCTGAGTTTGTTGGGATATGATGGATTATGAGGCTATGTTCAGATTGTGATGAGTAATATATTTGGTTCTTCTCTTTTATATTTTGTTCTTGAGTAAATTCTTGCATGTTCTCCGTTGCGGTATTTGCTTTGGCCAAGTATTTTATTTGCAACTCCAAGAGAGAGCGTTATGCTCGATTGTGGGTTCATCCCCCTGATGTCTAGCTTGAGTGACAGAAACATGAGACTAGGGGATGTTCTGTTGCCACCAGGGATAAAACAACGGTGCTTGTACCTGCGGGTGCAAGGAATGTTTACTTTACGCATGGTTCTTTTAATGCAGTTGTCTGTTGCTTTGAGTTTACACTTTGGGTGGGATTCACAACTTAATACCGGCGAGATGTTCTGGATAGATATCTCAAGGTGGATGATTCGTAGTAGATGCAGATGGATTTCGGTCTACTTACCTTGGCGTACTGCCCGTTGCTTTTAAGCCCTTCCTTTCTTTGCAGCATAGTTAGCATTGCGGTGCCTTCATAATCCTGTCAATTGCCCATTGCTCAGACGAGAACTTAGAAAACTTATTATAAGTGCTCACCAACGCCCCACAGGCTTGGGGAAGCACAACATCATCTGCATTGAGGATCTTTTCTACAAGATCATCAATAGAGAATTTTTCTAAGTACTTTCAAGTCCCAGGAGACTTGGGGGCTGCTTAAAGTTCTAAAAGCAGGTTTTCTTCCGAGCTGTGCGCAGCTCGGACGAAAACTACCAATCAGGTTTTCCATCCGAGTTGCGCAGCTCAGACGAGAACTTAGAAAACTTATTATAAGTGCTCACCAACGCCCCACAGGCTTGGGGAAGCACAACATCATCTGCATTGAGGATCCTGTCTACAAGATCATCAATAGAAAAAATTTCTAAGTACTTTCAAGTCCCAGGAGACTTGGGGGCTGCTTAAAGTTCTAAAAGCAGGTTTTCTTCCGAGCGGTGCGCAGCTCGGACGAAAACTACCAATCAGGTTTTCCATCCGAGCTGGGCGCAGCTCAGACGAGAACTTAGAAAAATTATTATAAGTGCTCAGCAACGACCCACAGGCTTGGGGTAGCACAACATCATCTCCATTGAGGATCTTGTCTACAAGATAGCATGTTCAAGTCTCAGGAGACTTGGGGGCTGCTTAAAGCGATAAAATCAGGTTTTCTTCCGAGCTATGCGCAGCTCGGATAAAAACTTAGAAAATTCATACACAAAAGAAAAACAAGCATCGGCAGACAGATTCGTTTCCCACTAAGAAACAGAATACGAGTTCATCAACCAAACAAAGCAGTGCCACGACACAACCGCACAGTGCAACTTATTACAGATCCACTCGGCATCCCGAGGAAAATTTCAAACAAGTGTTTTTCACTACACTCCACTCATTCCTCGCCCGCCTTGTCAGACTCACTGGTTACGCCAGTTGACTCAACAAAGAAGTCCAGATCGGGCATCAGGGCAATTCGGCTAGAAGTTTCAGCATAGCGCGGAAGGAAGGAAGTGAAGCTCTGACCTTCTTTCGGATCTCCTCCGCCAACCCGCTCAAGATTGTGGACCCGCTCCGGAAAATGAGCCTTGGTCAAGGCCAGTGCGTAATTCGCACCACTCCGTGCCGCTGAGCATTTCCACCGGGCCAGTTGATGAGGGTCCTCTCGGAGGACGGGCACAACAGTGTCCAATTTCACCCTACTCCCCTCATCAGGTGACAGCTTACTCTTCAAAGCCAGGGTAGCACCCATAACTTCTTCAGAAAATTTCTTCGCTTTCGCGCACCTCATGGTCAGCAGACCCTGAGCCAGAGCAAATTCTGTTGTCACTGGCGTGTAATTATCCCTCTTCATCAGTTCCGCAAAATCGGCCATGCGCGCTTGCTCGACCTCCGGATCCGTCCCATATGCTGCATCAAAGGACAAGATGAGTACACAATGGAAGACTTGGGAACATTTCCCCACCATAACTCGGAGCACAAAACTCACCAGATAAGGTTTCGCTGAAAACGGAAAACTGCCCAGCGCAATACTCTTCAGCTGGCTTCACCGCCTTCCGAGTTGTTTCCAACTCCGCTTGATGTTTTTTCTCATCCTCGACACGCAACTCGGATAACTTCTCCAAATTCAACTCTAGTTTGGCGATACATGCTTCATTATCCTTCACCGCCTGTTTATAAAAATGCGAACTTGTCTCCAAAGCCTTCTGAGCCTTGGCCCGTTTTTCAACCTGGTCTATCTCCTTCTTCATCTTCGCAACGAAATCATCGTTCTCTCTAACCTTGGCGTCAAAATCTTTCTTCGCCGCTTCTGCAAACAGAAGTCAAAACGGATACACAGGACGATGACATACACCAATACAGGAATGCAAGGGTCCTTACCATTGTCTTCAGCATGTTGTTTCTTAAGTTTGTTGTGCTCTTCAAGCAGCACCTCATACGCATTCTTGGTAGCAGTACTCTCCTCCTGCAACTTCACGAAGGCCGATCCAAGCTTGCATGCCTCCTACGAAGACAAGAAGAATACCGTGCTAAAATTAAAACCTCCTATCAAAAGACTCTGAATAACTTCACAAAGTTACTCGGAGCCTTGGGGGCTACACCCAGTGGGTGCACTAAGAAGTGCTCCCACTGGAAGTTCACTGAAATTAAAACCTCCTATCAAAAGACTCTGAATAACTTTACAAAGTTACTCGGAGCCTTGGGGGCTACACCCACTGGGTGCACTAAGAAGTGCTCCCACTGGAAGTTCACTGAAATTAAAACCTCCTATCAAAAGACTTTGAATAACTTCACAAAGTTACTCGGAGCCTTGGGGGCTACACCCAGTGGGTGCACTAAGAAGTGCTCCCAATGGAAGTTCACTGAAATTGAAACCTCCTATCAAAATACTCCAAATAACTTCACAAAGTTACTCGGAGCCTTGGGGGCTACACCCAGTGGGTGCACTAAGAAGTGATCCCACTGGAAGTTCACTGAAATTAAAACCTCCTATCAAAAGACTCCGAATAACTTCGCAAAGTTACTCGGAGCCTTGGGGGCTACACCCAGTGGGTAGGAAAACTTACGTAAGTACTTACGTGCATGTTGGACTTCACCAACTCGGCCTCGGATGCTAGCTCCCGCAGCCGTAGCTCAAATTGGGTCGCCCTAACCAAGGACTCCTTCAATCCACCAACAATAGCACTCTCCACTGGGGCCCCGACCGGAATGGCCACCGAGTCAGCAGGCCCACCCCCTCAAGCAGCCGCCGAGGCTACAGGGATCTCCTTAACAGCCTCCCCAGCCGGAACATCAGGTGCGGCAGCTCGGAAACCAGACCCAGAGGACACCATCCCCTCAGGAACAACCACCTCAGGAGGAGTGACCCCAGCGGCGATGGGCTCAGTAGCAATCCGAGCTGGGCCAGCAGTAGAGTCAACATCCATGTCTGCGGCAGATACAACAAACAATTAGAAGCAAAAGGACGACAGTGGTAAAAGACTCAACAAAGACAGCGAAGAACTCTCACCAACAGCCGCAGTATCTTCTGACATAGTGTCCATTCTAGGAAAATCAGTCACCTCGCAAGTACTAACATCCTCCAAAGCTTCGACCTCGGGATCCTCGATCCCAGGTAACGTCTCAGAACCACTCGGACGAACACTGCGAAATAAAACAGCTGAGGATGGGCCTGGGAAACCAACAGAGCGTTAAAGCATATGAAAACCAACAGCATTCCTCGTGGACGGTCTTCAAGCTACACCTCGGGGGAGCAACCCTGGCCGGACCAGCTCCAACCCCCTTGGCCTTCTCAACAACAACACCCCCTGGGGGATTAGTCTCTCGGCCCCCAAGTGTCACAAGCTTCTTCCTCTTCATAGGCGCAACCTTCCCAGAACTGAGGCTCAAGGGCGGCAGTTTCCCGCTCCCCTCTTCGCCACTCAGAGTATGAGCCCTTTTACGGGTCCGAGTAAGCCTCTCCCGCGCCGACTCGCGGTCCTGATTGTTCTTGGAGCGTTGCTCGGACGCCGCCTGAGCCCGAGCCACCTCGGACTCCAGCTCCTCCCCCGCCTCAACTCCGACCCCCGCACCAGCAGTACTGTCTTCATCCTCCTCGGCAGGATGCTGCGGAGCCAGAGGAATAGGAGAACGGAACTAGGTAAAATCCTAGCAAAATATAAGGAAGTCCTAGTTAGAGCCAACAAGTGAAACGCATTCAAGATACATATGGCACAAGTCGGCATACCAAGGTGGGAGGATTCTCGATGCTGAGGGGTCTCACTCGGCCAGTCGTCTGAAGACCGTGGGTCACGCTAGTTATTATTTTCATCTGAAGCTCAAATTCGTCCATATGCATCTCGGTATTGCTATAACGGGTGTCGTCCTGCAACCCAGAATATGTCCACATCCCCCGAGCCCTGGCCTGGAGAGGCTGAATCTTCCGAACCACGAAGGTGACAGAATCGGGCACGCTAGAAGGAAAGTACTCCACCCCTTGCTTATTGGCCAAAAACAGGCCGCCGCACAGATGATTGAAATCCACACCGCCACCCTCCCCAGATTTCTTCGCCTTCTGAGGCTTGATGGCGTATATGCTACGGAAAAGATGCAAGTGGGGCTCTATGCCTAAGAATCCCTCACAAAGGGTGAAAAAACTAGAGAGAAGAGTAACAGCGTTGGGGACAATGTGGTGAAGCTGAGCACCCGTGAAAGCCAAAAAATCCAAGAAGAAGGGATGGGGGAAGAGAAAATCCGCGGTCCACATGCGAAAGGAGAAGAACTCTCTCACCGTCCCGTGGAGCGGGCTCGTCTTCCCCAGCCGTGGGAAGACGACAACCCTCGCGGGGAACCAGACCGGCGTCCTGGTACCCCAGCAGCATGTCCTCCGTCACGATCGACGGAAGCCACTCCCCCGCAGACATGATCGCGGCGGCGGTGGAAGGGCAGCGCGAGTGGCGGCCTCCCAGGATGGAGCACGGGCAGCCGGCGGAGGTGTCTTGGCGGCGAGATTGAGCAGGCAAGGAAGAGGCGGAGCGAGAGGGAGAAGTGGGAACGGCTGCGCGGGGGGGGGGGGGATGAGTGAATCTGCCCCAAACCAAAAGGTAGGGGAGGTCTTATAGCCCGAAGTGGTAACCGCCACGCGTCAGATCCGCGCCCCACAAATGGGCCTGCCAGTTGCCCTCCCCATAAAACCGCTCCACTTCCCCATAATCCCTCCCACTTCCCCACAGGCAGTTAATTATTACCCTATAAAACCGCCACGGGAATTGAGGAGACAGGCCCAAACCGTGCGCCCACTTGTCTGGGCAAGAAGATTCTCTGACAAGGAAACATCCTTCGTAAAAGGCCGAATCTGACTTCGATCCGAACCTCGAAACCACCCCAACTACTCGGAAGATACGAAGCGTAACGCACACCGACCAAACTCTCCGAGTACGGCATTACTCGGAAGAAATTACTAAGCTCCCGCAGTGTCCGACTAAGCTGTCACTCGGAAGTACCACGAAAAGAACCACTTGAGGGCTCCCCGTGAGACGAAAAATCTCGCACCCAGTTACTCGGGCAAAAAATCCGAGTAACTAGCTCGCTGGTGGCCCGTCTCTAACGTAGAATGCCAGGCCACCAGTAAGACCCGGCGCAGGGGGTAAAGAATCAATGTCCCACGTGGCATGGCCTAGGACTAGTCACGATGTCCTAGGGCATTGAACTTTACAAATTTGGTTCATATGGAGTTTAAGGCCTTTTACTCTGAGACACGCCTTCCGAGGCCTCAGTCCACCTCTTCTGAGAGACGTTTGAGTGTCGCCAATTTTTTCCGCTAGCCTTCCCAACTCATACTCGAGGGAAAAGTTCGAACATCAATAAAGCCCTTCCGGGCCTCTTACTGAGTTTAATCTTCGCATACCTCAAAAAAACTAACAAGTGTCAGCCACCTCAATCACGAGCACCCGAAAGCGCTTGGGGGCTACTGTCGTGGTAATACTAAAGGCATACCCCTAGGCAAGGGAAACCAAGGGGTACCCTTAAGCTCTTGGTTCTCCAAATACTCCCAAACAAAATAAGACCAGTAAAAAACATGGAGCATCAACAATCTCCGAGTAACAAGTTACTCGGAGATCAGAAGCCACTTCTGAATACACGGCTACTCGGAAGTGGCTTGATCCGAGTAGATCGACACTCGGAAGCAATCGGCGAGTCCTCCCTTACTCGGAAGACAGGAACGCAACGGACAGGAAGCATTCAATACCGCGGGCGTTTCTTCTCCTTTATTAGTAGTAATGGGCAGACCATTTCTGTATTTGAGTACGCATTCAATCTTGTAATTAAGACCCACTTAATCCGAGGCATTAATAGGGAAGGGGCGCACTCTATATAAGCCCCCCTCCCCTTCGGCGTGGGCACGCGCAACATTTTTCAATTCTCATAATTTCTGAAGAAAGAACACCCCAGTCAGCCTGGGACAGGACTAAGGTTTTTATCTCTACGGAGAGGCCTAACCTGTATAATCCTCTTGCGTCAACCCTCTCTACGTACAGATTCATTTAGCTCCGTTCATACCCCTATATCTATTGTCAGGATTATATCCACGACAAGCCCTACACCACGAGGGCACCTGCGGGCACCACGCAAGCAGCCGAGCGCTCGTATCTAAAGCATTCCAAGCAGGTTTCTACTGGCCCACTGCGATGACAAACGCAGAAGACATCGTACGACGCTGCATCGCCTGTCAAAAATTCGCCAGCAGGCCGCACGCCCCAGCCTCAGAACTCAAGAACATACCACTATCATGGACCTTCGCCACCTGGGGACTCGACATGGTTGGCCCACTGAAGAAATCATCAAAGGGAGGAAGAACTCACCTGCTAGTAGCAGTCGACAAGTTCACCAAATGGATCGAAGCGGTGCCCATCACCATCTCCACAGCCCTCACGGCGGTGAACTTCATCAAATCAATCATCTTCAGGTTCGGGGTGCCACACAACATCATCACGGACAATGGGACAAACTTCACAGCAGCAGAATTCCAGAACTTCTGCGAAGAACTGGGCATCAAAATCAACTACGCATCAGTCGCGCACCCACAATCCAACGGCCAGGTGGAAAAAGCAAATGGCCTAGTATGCGGAGGACTCAAAAAGCGGCTCTTCGCACCACTTGAGAAGGCCGCGGGGAACTGGGTAGAAGAACTCCCTGCCGTACTATGGAGCCTACGCACCAACCCGAATACTGCAACCCAGTACACACCTTTCTTTATGGTGTACGGGTCGGAGGCGGTGCTACCACATGACCTCAAATTTGGGGCACCTCGGATCCCAGGGTACAAAGAAGAGGAAGCAGAAGAAACACTGCAGGATGACAAAGACACAACAGACAAAGCAAGGGACACAACCCTAGCAAAATCAGAGGGATACCAGGACAAACTGCGCACATACCAAAGCAGTCGCCTGCGCACCAGAACCTTCAATAAAGGCGACCTTGTCCTACGGCTCATACAAGAGAAAGTTCACAAACTCGCCCCCCAATGGGAGGGACCGTTCATAATCACAGAAGTCATAGGAGGAGGAGCCTATAGACTAAAGAACCCGAAGACTGACGAGGACGTGGGAAATCCATGGAACGTAGCGAACCTACGCCTGTTCTACCCATAGTCTCCACCAGTCATGCTCATCTGGCAGCTCATGTAAACCTTTGATGCAATAAAATGATGTTGCCGAAATCCTACCACAACAAAGCACTCGTGGGCTCGAGCACAAAAACTCCCCCCCGAGAGACGCTATCGTCACAATCGTGATCTTTTACCAAAGCACTAGGGGGCTCGAGCACAAAAACTCCCCCCGAGAGACGCTATCGTCGCAATCGCGATCTCTTACCAAAGCACTCGGGGGCTCGAGCACAAAAACTCCCCCCAAGAGTCGCTATCGTCAAAATCGTGATCTTTTACCAAAGCACTCGGGGGCTCGAGCACAAAAAGGTAACTTGACTTTATTTCTAGGGAAGTGTTCCATCCCCTTTTTGAGAGGGAATTGTGATTTTATATTCCCCTCTTTCGTGTCAATAACAACACCAACGGTGCGAAGAAAAGGGCGTCCCAAAATAATTGGACATAAAGGTTCACACTCTATATCCTTAATGATAAAATCAACGGGAACATAGTTGTCATTGACAATGATAAGAACATCGTCGATCTTCCCCAAAGGTTTGTTTACGGAAGAGTCGACAAGGCGAACACCAAAAGAACATGAATTAAAAGGTTTCAATTCAAACATATCATACATTCTTTTGGGCATGGCGGAGGTACTAGCTCCAACGTCACATAAAGCATAGCAAGAGAAGTTATTTAATTTGATTTTTATCATAGGGTCCCAACCATCATCTAGCTTCCTAGGTATGGAGGCTTCTATCCTAAGCTTGTCCTCCCTAGCTTTGATAAGAGCATTTGTGATATGCTCCGTGAAGGCAAGATTAAGTGTGCTAGTGTGGGCGTCTCTAGACATTTTGTGTAATAAGCTGATAACTTCTGAGAGGCTGCAACTATCAAAATCAATATCACTACTATCAAAGGTGGTAGTAGTGTCATATAGACTCACTTGTTTGAAACCCTCTATGTTCATAGGAGTCTCTTCTTCTACGGTTTAGGTATTAGCATCACCATTAATAGGTCCAATGGGACTAGGAGTGCATTGGGTGCTAATAATTTCAGTGTCCTCAACAATTTGGATAGTGGCAACTGTGTGGTGTGTAGGAAGGCTCTTCATTTTATCCTCTTCCTCTTTTTCTCTAGCCCTTCTTTCTTTAAGTTTAGTCATCATCCTAATATTTTCATTGATATGTAACTGGATAGAATTAATAGGAGTGGCCTTGCTCTCCTCAAGGGGAGAGGTTCTAATTTTTAACATCTCAACATCAAGGGTTAAGCTGTCTACCTACAAACAAAGATTATCTAATTTAGCTAGTTTTTCTTCCACATACTTGTTGAAGGCTTTTTGGGTAGTGATGAAGTCTCTAAGCATACTCTCTAGTTCAGAGGTGGGGTTCTTGTTGCTAGGGTAAGTGTTGTTGTTCCCATAAGTGGATGGAAACGGTCTAGGATTACTAGCAAAGTTGCCCCTATAAGCATTATTATTAAAGTTGTTTCTAAAAATGAAGTTCACATCTACTTGTTCCTGAGCAACCAAAGAATTTAAAGGAACATCATGAGGATCAATAGAGGGTTGCTTGGTAAGTAGAGACATAATTAAACCAACTTTATCTTTTAGGGAGGTAATTTCCTCGACAGAATTTACCTTCCTACCTGTTGGAGCGCGTTCGGTGTGCCATTGGGAGTAGTTGGTCATCATCTCGTCGAGAAGTTTTTTGGCAGCACCAAGTGTAGTTGACATAAAGTTTCCTCCCGCGGCCGAATCTAACAGGTTCCGCGAGGTAAAGTTCAATCCTGCATAAAAAGTCTGGATAACCATCCAGTTAGTCAAACCATGCGTAGGCATTTCTTAAAAGAGATTTCATACGTTCCCAAGATTGGGCAATGTGTTCATTATCCAATTGCCTAAAATTCATAATGTTACTCCTCAATTGGATAATTTTAGCAGGTGGGTAGTATTTCACAATAAAAGCATCTTTGCACTTATCCCAAGAATCTATGCTATTCCTAGGCAAAGATTGAAACCAGATTTTAGTTCCGTCCCTCAAAGAGAAAGGAAAAAAGCTTGAGATTAACAACATCACCTTCTACTTCTTTATACTTTTGCATATCACATAATTCAACAAAATTATTCAAGTGTAAAGCAGCATCATCTCCAGCACCAGAGAATTGATCTCTCATAACAAGATTCAGTAAAGCAGGTTTAATTTCATAAGAGGTAGATGAAGTGGCAGGTGTGGCAATAGGAGTTTAGATAAATTCTTTGTCATTGTGACTGGTGAAGTCACACAACTTGGTGTTTTCAGTGGAACCTATAGTAGCAGGAAGTGTGGCCATTTTTTTGTAGTTTTTGATATAAGACACAAAGATAAAAATAGAAAGGTAAACAAACAAGACTAAAAAGTAAAGGTAAAGGATAGTGGGAAACTCCCCTATCTTATCACTCGGAGTCCCCGACAACGGCGCCAGAAATTTGCTTGATGGCGTAGAAGTGATAATGGCTTCTCGCCCTTCGTTGGTTACCCCAAGTGGAAGGTGAGATGCAGCGTAGCTGCAAATTTCCCTCGGTGAAGATACCGAGGTTGAGATCGACCAGTAGGACTCCGGAAATGATAAGTAGGTGGTAAAGTGAACAATCGCGCCGTTCACAACTCAGGGTTGCTTATTTCACCTGGACCTGCACATGATACAATTAACTTTGCTCCCAACAAAGTTCAGAGAGGTTGTCAATCTCTCCGGTCTTGTTGTTTACAAACGGTCAAACACACAAGGGATAATGATAATCATAATGGTAGCAACTGAAAGTAAATATTGAAAAGGAAATAGGTTTGTAAACATTGATAAGAATATGTACCGGGGTCCCGTGATGTTCACTAGTGACGTCTCTCTCCGAAAAAACGATAAAACTGCTATGCGAGGTAAACAAATTACAGATGGGAAATTGACAGGATTATAAACGCACCGCAATGCTAACTATGTTACAAAAGAAAGGAAGAGGCTCATAAGCATGGGCAGTACGCCAAAATAAGTAGACCGAAATCCATCTACATCTACTACTAATCATCCACCTTGACATATCTATCTAGAACATCTCGCTGGTATTAAGTTGCGAGTCCCACCCAAAGTGTAAACCCAAAGCAACAGACAACTGCATTAAAAGAACTTTGTGTAAAGTAAACAATCCTTGCAACCGCGGTTACAAGCACCATTGTTTTCCCCCTTGTGGCCACAACACATCCCCTAGACTCATGTTTCTGTCACTCAAGCGTGTCATCAGGGGGCATGTACCCACAATCGAGCATAACGTTCCCTCTTGGAGTTACTATCCACCACTTGGCCAAAGCAATAAACAGCAACGGAGAACATGCAAGAATTACTTAGAAACAAAAATATAAGAGATGAAATCCAAATATATTACTCTATCACGATCAGAACATAATCTCATAATCCATCGGATCCCATCAAACACAACATAGCAACAGCAGAAGAATTACATATGTGCCTCGATCATGTAGGGCAGCTCATGAGGTCTAAACCATGAAGAACAAAAAGGGGAGGAGAACATCACATAGCTACTGATCACGGACCCATGGTCGAAGGTAGACTACTCACGGCACATCCGGGAAGCGTCCATGGTGGAGGAGAAGCTCCCGGAGGTCGATCCTCCCTCCGGCAGGGTGCCGGGAAGGGTCCTGACGGTGCTCCCGATCTTGGAAGCGCGGCGGTGGCGCAACAGAGGCGAGATTGCGAAATAGGGTTCTGTCTTCGGAGTTTCCCCGTCACGGAGAATAAATAGGCGAAGGGGGCCAGCCAGGGGGCCACCAGGGGTCCAGGCACCCCCTGGCACGGCCAGGCCTCTATCCGCGCCAGGTGGCCGCCTGGGCCCCTGGTGGTGGCCCTCTGGCCCCACTTGGGTGCTTCTGGAAGACTCCGTTAAGCTGATTTTTTATCCGATTTTCCCGAATTTTTGGAGCACTTTTAATATGGGGGAAACCTGGAATAGAAAAACAACAGAAAATAGGAACTGGCACTGTCGTGCACTGAGTTAGTAGGTTAGTCCAAATATGATCAAAAGTATATGAAAGTGTATCTAGATCATAGCAATATCACACAAAACATGCATGGAGCGAGCAGAAATTATCGATACGTTTGAGACGTATCAGTTGGTTGTTGCACTGAGTTGTGTCTTGTCTTGAAAGTAGGCAATTGAGGTTGCTATTTAATTTTAGTAGTAAGTTGCAATAGTTTTGAGGTATTATTGTTAATAATGTTTGAAATTTTGGTGTCAAGAGATCTAGTCTATTAGTGATAGGTGTCGTATTTTGGGAAATTCGTGTTTATTTTCAAAACCTACAAAAACTAGTTGAGAACTCTAGATACTAGATGGATGGGGATGCGCAAGGATATTAGAGTACAGTCACGTACCATGAGTCGGGGATGCGCAAGGATAACCAATCCCCCATACACTCCTCCTCGGGGTACTTGTCTCTTTGTGAACCTCATCATTAGATTGAGAGTTACCGATAATAAGTGAATGAGTTCTTCGGACTAATGTAAGTATTGAAAGTTGACACTTCCAGCTCCTCATATTTGCTAGCCTCTTCCTTACCGTGCATTGCCCTCTTCTCACTCCGAGAGTTGGCGTCCACCTTCTCCGGTACATCCAAACCCTTGGCATGATACAATGTGTCATCATAAACCTCCTTATATATTTCCTCAAAACAACCACCATACCTACCTATCAAGGCATTTCCATAGCCTTTCCGAGATATATTGCCATGCAAGATCCACCTCTTCATGACTTGATCTTCATGTCATACATGTTCCTGCTACACTGGAAGAGGCATACATTGCATACATCATGATAGCTACATCTTTTTATGTTTGAGTACTTTGTAAAGTGTGAAGATCTCCTATACCCTCTTGTAAAATAGAGTGTTGCCCTTAAGTGAGGAAAAGATTCCAAAGTGGACAAATTTAAAAGATCCCAAAGAGGACAAAAGAGAGTTAAATAGAAAAATCCATTGAGGCCACCAAAAAATACAAAAAATAGAAAAAAGAGAAAAATAAATAAAAAGAGAGAAAGGGGAAACACTACTATCCTTTTGAAAGATCCACACTAGTACTCCCTCTTATCCTTGTACTCCATAGAGATGATCATATATGCATATAGCTATGTGGTGACCTTCACACTATAGAACTTGGCTTGCATATTCCAAGGACGAGCCTCCGCAAACGAGCTCTAGGTCTTCATGAGCGAGCAAGTTGGATGCACCCCCACTAGTTCCATTGGAGAGCTTTTCTTAGCTCATATGTGCATCTGTTGCATGGAAATCCCTATTCCTCACATCATATATATCATTTGGCTTTATCGCCTATTATTGTCCTCATTGATGTGAGCCTTTCTCACCTTTTGGTCTTCCTCCTCCACCATATTTCTCTCTTTTCCATCCTAAGTGTCAACTTTCGTGCTTACGCTCATCCATTGCATGAGTGCTCAAAATATCAAAAAGGAGTGGATCAAATTGACTTGTACCTGGCTAGTGGTCTGGGGATGAGTCAAGATAAGATTCCAAAGAAGACCAAGTGTGAAACTTTAGTAGATTGAGTTCTCAATAAATATATATTTTTTTCTCGTATTCCCTATCCCCTTCTTGCACGCAAACACCATTTGGAGACATTCGGGTCACGGACAGCGAGAGCTCTTGCACCTTTATGTTCTTATATTGCTTGTCTCAATGCTAAATATAGACTCTTGCCTGTTATGACTTGAATTGAATTACATGCCTTGATTTATTTAATTAAAAAGTCTTATATGGTTGGTAGCATGTCACCACAGAAATTATGCTTTTATCATTTACCTACTCGAGGACGAGCAAGAATTAATCTTGGGGATGTTGATACGTCCCAAACGTATCTATAATTTCTGCTTGCTCCATGCATGTTTTGTGATATTGCTATAATCTAGATACACTTTCATACACTTTTGATCATATTTGGACTAACTTATTAACTCAGTGCACCACAATGCCAGTTCCTGTTTTCTGCTGTTTTCCTATTTCAGGTTTCCCCCATATTAAAAGTGCTCCAAAAATTTGAGAAAAATCAGATACAAAATCAGCGTAAAGGAACCTTCCGGAATCACCTGGGTGGGGCCAGAGGGCCACCACCAGGGACCCACGCAGACACCTGGAGCGGCCTAGGGTCTGGCCGCGCCGGGGGGGGGGGGGGGGGGGCTGGACCCCTGGTGGCCCCCCTGGCTGCCCCCCTTCGCTTATATATTCTCCGTGATGCGAAACCTCCGAAGACAGAACCCTTTTTTGCGATCTCGCCTCTGTTCCGCCGCCACCGCGCTTCCAAGATCGGGAGCGCCAACAGACATCTTCCCGGCACCCTGCCGGAGGGAGGATTGACCTCCGGGAGCTTCCCCTCCACCATGGACGCTTCCAGGATGTGCCGCGTAGTTTCCCTTGGACCATGGGTCCGTGATCAGTAGCTATGTGATGTTCTCCTCCCCTCTTTGTTCTTCATGGTTTAGTCCTCATGAGCTGCCCTACATGATCGAGGCACATATGTAATTTTCTGTTGTTGCTATGCTGAGTTTGCTTGGATCTGATGGATTATGAGATTATGTTCAAATTTTTATTGAGTAAATATTTGGTTCTTATCTCTTCTATTTTTGTTCTTAAATAATTCTTGCATCTTCTTCGTTGCTGTTTATAGCTTTGGCCAAGTAGTAGGTAGTGACTCCAAGAGGGAACGTTATGCTCGATTGTGGGTTCATGCCCCCCGATGACACGCTTGAGTGACAGAAACATGAGTCTAGGGGATGTGTTGTTGCCACAAGGGGGAAACAACGGTGCTTGTCACCGCGGTTGCAAGGATTGTTTACTTTGTGCAAAGTGCTTTTTAATGCACTTGTCTGTTGCTTTGGGTTTACACTTTGGGTGGGCTCGCAACTTAATACCAGCGAGATGTTCTGGATAGATATCTCAAGGTGGATAATTAGTAGTAGATGCAGTTGGATTTTGGTCTACTTATTTTGGCGTACTGCCCATCCTTTTGAGCCTCGTCCTTTCTTTGTAGCATAGATAGCATTTCTGTGCGTTTTTAATCATGTCAATTGCACAGCTGTAATTTGTTTACCTCGCATAGAAGTTTTATCGTCTTTTGGGAGAGAGAAATCACTAGTGAACATCACGAGACCCCGGTCCATATTCTCATCACTGTTTACACACTCATTTATTTTCCTGCTTTTACTTTCCAGATGCTATTACCATTATCATTATCTGTTGCGTTGATCCTTTGTGAACAACAAGGCCAGAGAGACTGACAAACTCTTTGTACTCGTTGGGAAGCAAAGTTACTTGTGTTGTGTGCAGGTCCACGTCAGTTGCGCCGCTGACACCAACTTATCATCTCTGGAGTCCTACTGGATACAAACCTTGGTATCTTCACCGAGGGAAATTTTCCGCTACACTACATCTCACCTTCCACTTGGGGTATCCAACGAGGAGAGATATAAATGGTACAGATGGTGCTTGGGTCCATGAGGAAACAACAACTGATGTGGAGGGCGGCGTGCGAGGGCTTCGTCCTCAAGACGTGAGCACCCAACACCTCTGCCATGGTAGAGTGAATTTCAGAAAACCACCACATTGAAGCGACGGTTTGCAGAAAACACTCTTCTATGATTTTGTGCCAGAAAACACTGATTTTGCACTTAATCTTTTGCCATAAACACTGAACCGGTACGTTGGGCATTTTAATGTCGTCTATTAAAGGTGGGCCCTGGTTTTGTTGC
This sequence comes from Bromus sterilis, assembly GCA_950022295.1. Lineage (NCBI taxonomy): Eukaryota > Viridiplantae > Streptophyta > Magnoliopsida > Poales > Poaceae > Bromus > Bromus sterilis. The sequence goes on along the minus strand of OX465597.1, from coordinate 316,935,422 downwards.
CTTGGTGTAACGGCCAGCAGCTTTGACCGTTATGACTGGGTGGGGTCCACATGCCAGTTTTAAGAGGGAAAACAATTACAAAAAAATTACCAGGAAATGATTTTTTCTGAAAGGGAAAAATATTTTTAACCAAAATTTTTCGTTTTCTACCCGACAAAAAATGTGTTTCCCCGAAAGAAAAAACTTTCACCCCAAAAAATCATTTTATCTTGATAATAGTTTACGGGGAAAACCATTTTTTGTCAAAAAAACTTTCAAAACCGAAAAAATATATTGATGACCCGACAAAAAATGATTTTTCCCAAAAGGACAACTGTTTTTAACCCAAATAAAAATCTCGAAAAACTCTTTTGCTGAAAAGAATCTTTTAAAATCGAGGAAAAATAATTTTTATCTGGGAACTTTTTTTACAATAAAAGGCATTTTTTAAATCATAAAAAAATTAATTGAAAAATATTTTATGGGGAAAATATTATTTTATCGATAATCCCATTTTTTGCGGAAAAGAAAGTTTTAAAATTACAATTTTTTTGTGATCTGACAAAAATGATTTCTCCCAAAAGAAACAATATTTTTACCTGGAAAAACTTTATTCTCCCCGGAAAACCTTTTTGTGCCGAAAGAAAAAACATTTTTAGCCAAAATATACTTTTTAACTTGAAAAACAATTTTACGAAAAAACAATTTGTTAACCGACAAAAATAAATCAACTGAAAAAAACTTTCTTTACGCTGACAAATATAATTCCTTTTTACTTGTAAAAACGTCAGGTGCTGGCAGTTATGCTACGTCGGCAGGTCCAGGCCCCACCTATCATAACGTCGCCGGTTAGGTGTTTTCTGCATAAGATTCAATCTAAAATCAGCGTTTGCTGACAAAAAAATATAGAATAGTGTTACCTGCAAACCTTCACTTCAATATTGTGGTTTTCTGCAATTCATTCCCGGTCTATCTAGTTGATTAGTTTGTACTGTAAGTAGTAGATGATGAACTCCGACGAAGTTCTGGTGGATGATGTACCACAAAACTATATATGTATTAAATTTGTGAATTTGCCGTTCGAAAATGTCAGATCAGTTCTACCCGATGCTTTCTGTATTGAATATTCGTTTTGTCGCCTTTGATACGTGCGAGGACGGAGTGGAGCGTTTGGTCGGGCATGCCCCACCATAGGCGGATGCCGTTGGATTAAATCCTCGCCGGCGGGCGACGCTGTGCCTCCACGAGCTGGGGACGCACATGTCCGGCGGGCAGGGGTAGTTCGCCTGATGCAGCAGGCGAGCCTCCCACTCGTCCAACCAACGGCGACCGAAGCCGTTTGCCCCCGCTTCATCGCCGGGGAAGCGCTCGCCCATTGCGTTCGCTGGGAACAGAGAGAGAGAGATAGGCTTGTGTGTCGCGGGAGAGGGAGTGGAGGAGAGAGAGAGAGAGAGAGTTGTGCGGTGTACGACGGAGAGGGGGTGGACTTTTATTGCGTCGATATGGCGCGAGCGGGCGGGAACCCGTGGCGGCGAGGGCCATTACTGCCCCGCGTGGTCGATTGGACTTCTCGGCGGCATCATTGATTCGCCTGGAAGGCTGACCGGTGGTAGGCCTGATTCGCTGCGCGGCAAGGCCGAGGCGAAGAGATGAGGATGACGAAGCGGTGTGTCGTTGACTCGGCGGTTCCACCAGCGGCGCACTCAGCGAGATTCCGCGCGCAATTTTATTTTGCGTCATTTTCTTTCGCCCGACTCCTCATGCGACCCTAGTATGTTGGGTTCGACTTGAGTTTGAGGGAGCCAATTTCGGTTCAATTCTATAATATTTCAACTTCCAAAATTTTATTGGACGAAAAAATTACATCCCAAAATAAGAAAGCCTGTTGGGGAGGGGCGGCTAGAGATGCTCTAAGAGCATCTCCAGCCGCGCCCCTAATGGCCCCCCAAGCCGGCGCTATTTGTGTCGGACGAACGAATTCCGCCTAGTCGCACCCTGACGAGGGGGTGACCCCACAACTCCTATAGATGGGCCTACCCGGTATACCCGAAGACAGAAGGCCCACCGAGATACCACCTGGACCCAGCCTTGGCCCACTAGTGGCACCGACGTAGGGGTCCGCGACTCATACGGAAGGTGCAAACCTGCCGTACGAAACAAGATCAGGGTTAGGAAACCTCATCTGTAATCCAGGACGGACTCCCCGAGACCTAGCCTAGTATATAAAGGCTAGGAGGGGAGACGTCGAGATCAACCAATACACAGTCTGTAACCCTAGCCTTGTGCGCACTAGCCTTGGCCTTCCTGTAATCGCCATATCCAAGAAATAATATCAAGCATGAACGTCTCCTCCTGTTAGCCGACGAGCTATCGTCCAACCTGTGCCTCTCATGACTAACCCAGGGTCCATGACCATGGGATTTTCCGAGGTACATCCTCGTCAATTGGCGCCGTGTATGGAACTACAGAGGTTGGAATCACGATCTCAGCGGTTCCATCTCCAGCAAGCTACAACTCAAGAGAAAAAACCAGATGCAATCCATCAGAAGAATTCAAGATCACGGCAAGCATCTCCGCCGCCCCAGCGAGATTGCTCGGCCCGCAGCTGCGCCAAGACCCATACTATGGCGGCAACCGATCCCACCGCCAGTGAAGGAGAACTCGACGACCCCAAAGAAAGGCGCGAGGGTTCTACATAGAGATCCCGATCGATGAGCTACATCATGAAGCAGAGGACCCGCCGAGCACTCGACGACCCGCCGCCAACCAAGCACCCGCCGCACAACAAGACGCCGACTCAGAGCGTGAGATCAGCGATCCTCAAGATCACCGCCAACAAAGTAGAAATCGACGACCCAGAGGACAGGCACGAGGATTCCACGAAGAAGCCCCACTCGACGAGTCATAGTGCACAGCTAAGCGCTCGCCGACCACTCGACGACCCGCCGCACGGACAACTGTCGCCCGCCAGGACAGCGACTCTGAGACTTAGAATGGAGAATACTATGACCCAGATCGAAGACCAGACGAATTCGCCAACCGTATAAGGAACCAGAATCTGAACGTGGGGATCGAAATTGATCCACGAGCCCACAAACACCCGGCGGATCACGCGCTGTTCTTCCGAATCTCAAGGAGGAAACGGCACACCGGATCCAGCAAACTCACGGACAAGGAGCAGCTAGAAGGACCCTGCACGATCCAGTGCTTCGAAGACAACCGGGGATACATCAGATCGGGCCACACTCTGGGAAACTGCCGACTGTTCAACGAACTCGCCGATAGCCTCAAGGAGGAAAAACAGCGAGAAGACAAATGCACCCGACGAACCGAGCAATCACCGACTCCAAGTCCCGAAAGACGCTCCAACCCGACTCAAGGACAGGTGTGCATGATCCAAGAAGGCAGGGTATCGCAAGCCCAACAGGACTCCTACACCCTGCAAGCCAGAGCAGCCGAGATCCTAAACACAGTCGAAGTCTATCAGCTACACGACGCATAAACTAGTATCACGTTCTCCCAGTGTGATCACCCACCTGCAATCCCAAGGCCGGGGCACGCGCCCCTGGTACTCGATGCTCAAATTGGTGGGTATGACATGGACATAATCTTCATGGACGGAGGCAGCAGCATGAACATAATCTTCGTCAGCACCCTACACAAAATGCTGATCCCACGATCAGTATGGAAAAAATCAAGCCCCGTGCTATACGGAGTAGTCCCAGGAGAAGCGGCTACCTCCCTTGGAATAATCGAGCTCGAAGTTGTCTTTGGCAACAGACGCAATTTCGCAAGACACATCCTCGAGTTTGAGGTACTCGATTGGCAGTCGCAGTACCACGCCATATTGGGACGTCCAGCATTCGCACAGTTCATGGCGATTCCGCACCACTCCTACCTCAAAATCAAGATGCCAGGATCCGCGGGCGTCATTACAGTCAACGGGAGCTTCACCAAATCGGACAAGCGCGATCGCGATTTCCATAAAGTCTCCGACACCTTCGGAGCCAAGCAAGAACTCACAGAAATATCCATGGCGACAGACAAAAGTATCTTTCCGCTAGCAAGCCGAAGCAAGACAAAAGAGTATGGAAGGGACTTCAGGATTGACAGCGACACGATCACCCACCAGGTGCACCCGACGGACCCAGAAAAAACAGTCCGCGTGTACGCCCACCTCCCGGAAGAGCAAGAGACTGCCCTTATCGCTTCCCTTCGCGAAGAATGGGAAATCTTTGCCTGGTGCCCAGCCGACATGCCAGGAGTACCACCAGAGTTCGCGTAACACGCACTGCGCATCAAGCCAAACACCAAGCCAGTGAAGCAGGCGCTACGAAGATTCTCAGAACCCAAGCGTAGAGCAATCGGAGAGGAGGTCAACCGAGTACTCGACGCCAAATTCATCCGAGAGACGAAGAAAGCCACTTGGATCGCCAACCCTGTGCTGGTCCCCAAGAAAGACACAGACGTGTCGCGGATGCACGTCGACTACGGTCCAGTCAACAAATACTGCCCCAAGGATCACTTTGCCCTGTCAAGAATCAATCAAATAATCGACTCGACAGCAGGATGCGACCTACTATCGTTCTCCGACGCCTACTCAGGACTTAATCAGGCCAAAATGGAGAAAAAATATGAAGAGCACACCCTGGCCACCACCCCTCGCGGCACACCCTGCCGCCCCAAAATGCCCTTCGGTCGAAACAACGCAGGAGCAACATACCAGCGAATGATGCAAGCTTTCATGAGAAACCAGATTGGTGGAAATATCCAGGCCTACATAGACGAGATCATCACCACAATCAAAGAACTCGGACAAAAAGCAGATACAGAGGACGACAACACAGGTGAACCAGTGCAAGTGGTAGCCGCAAACCCAATCGTTAATGAAGAAGCCAACAATGCAGTCGAGGAGCCAGAGCCAGCCGCACCCGAAGACCCATCTTGGAGAGAGCCGCTCCTCAGACTCCTAATCGACGACACCCTACCACAGGACGTCGCAGAAGCCAGACGCGTCAGTCGGCGATCCAAAGCTTTCACCGTAATCAATGGGCAACTCTACAAGCGCAGAATTTCCCAGGTCCTACAAAAATGCACAGACGAGGAAGACGGAAAAACTACTGGAGATCCACGAAGGCACCTGCGGGCACCATGCCAGCAACCGAGCACTCGTGGCAAAAGCCTTTCGAGCAGGACTCTACTGGCTAACAGCCATGAGAAATGCAGAAGACATCATGCGACGCTGCATCGCCTGTCAAAACCTCTCCAGCAGACCACACGCTCCAGCCTCAAGACTCAAGACCATACCACTATCATGGCCATTCAGCACCTGGGGACTCGACATGGTAGGCCCGCTCAAGAAATCATCAAAAGGAAGAGGAACGCACCTGCTAGTAGCAGTCGACAAGTTCACCAAATGGATCGAAGCAGTACCCATCACCAGCTCCAGAGCCCTCACGGCAGTAAATTTCATCAAAGCCATAATCTTCAGGTTCGGAGTACCACACAACATCATCACGGATAATGGTACGAACTTCACATCGGCAGAATTCCAGAACTTCTGCGAAGAACTGGGTATCAAAATCAACTACGCATCAGTCGCGCACCTGTAGTCCAACGGCTGATGGCTTCTCGCCCCTTCGTTGGTTACCCCAAGTGGAAGTTTGAGATGTAGTGCAGCAGCAGTTTTCCCTCGGTGAAGATACCAAGGTTTGTCTCCAGCAGGACTCCAGAGATGATAAGTAGGTGTCAGCGGCGCAACTGAAGCGGACCTGCACACAGACACAGATAACTTTGTTCCCAACGAAGTTCAGAGAGGTTGTCAATCTCTCCGGTCTTGTTGTTTACAAAGGATAAAACTCAAGGGATAATGATAGCAAGTAAAAGTAGTAAAGTAAATATAGCGTGGAAACAATAATGAGGATATGGACCGGGATACGTGATGTTCGCTACTGATGTCTCTCTCCCAAAATACGATAAAATTGCTATGCGAGGTAAACAAATTACAGAAAGGCAATTGACAGGATTAGGAATGCACCGCAATGCTAACTATGCTACAAAAGAAAGGACGAGGTTCAAAAGCACAGGTAGTACGCCAAGATAAGTAGACCGAAATCCATCTGCATCTACTACTAATCATCCACCTTGAGATATCTATCCAGAACATCTCGCTGGTATTAAGTTGCGAGCCCCACCCAAAGTGTAAACCCAAAGCAACAGACAACTGCATTAAAAAGAACTCTGCGTAAAGTAAACAATCCTTGTGACCGCGGTCACAAGCACCGTTGTTTTCCCCCTTGTGGCAACAGCACATCCCCTAGACTCATGTTTCTGTCACTCAAGCGTGTCATCGGGGGGCATGAACCCACAATCTAGCACAACGTTCCCTCTTGAAGTCACTACCTACTACTTGGCAAAAGCAATAAACAGCAACGGAGAACATGCAAGAATTACTTAGGAACAAAAATATAAGAGATAAAAACCAAATATATTAATCTATCACAATCTGAACATAATCTCATAATCCATCATATCCTATCAAACTCAACATAGCAATAGCAGAAATATTACAAAGGTGCCTCGATCATGTAGGGCAGCTCACGAGGTCTGGACAATGAAGATCAAAGAGGGGAGGAGAACATCACATAGCTACTGATCACGGACCCATGGTCCAAGGAAAACTACTCACGAGACATCCGGGGAGCATCCATGGTGGAGAGGAGACTCCCGGAGGTCAATCCTCCCTCCGGCAGGGTGTCGGGGAGAGGTCTTCTGGTGCTCCCGATCTTCGGAAGCGCGGCGGCGGCGGAAGAGAGGAGAGTTCACGGAATAGGGTTCCTCTTTTGGAGTTTTCCCGTGACGGAGAATAAATAGGCGAAGGGGGGCAGCCAGAGGTGGACCAGGGGCCCCAGGCGCCCCCCTGGCGCGGCCAGGGGTGGGGCCGCGCCGGGTGGTCGCCTGGGCCCCTGGATCCCCTCTGGCCCCTCCCGGGATCTTCGCGAAGCTTCCTCCACGCTGAATTTTTATCTGAATTTTCCCGAATTTTTCTGGCATTTTTTATATGGGGGAAAACTGAAATAGAAAAACAGCAGAAAACAGGAACTGGCACTGGGGTGCACTGAGTTAATAGGTTAGTTCAAATATGATAAAAAATGTATAAAAGTGTATCTAGAACATAGCAATATCACACAAAACATGCATGGAGCAAGCAGAAGTTATAGATACGTTTTGGATGTATCAACATCCCCAAGCTTAATTCCTGCTCGTCCTCGAGTAGGTAAATGGTAACAACATAATTTCTGTGGTGACATGCTAGCAACCATAAAAGAACTTTGAAAAGTAAAGCAATCAAGGTTAGAGATTCAATTCAAGTCATAACATGCAAGAGTCTATATTAGCATTGAAACAAGTAACAAAAGAACATTAGGTGCAAGAGCTCTCGCTGTCCGTGACTCAAATGTCTCCAAATGGTGTTTGCGTGCAATAAGGGGGATAGGGAATCCGAGAAAAAAATATTTTTGTGTTGAGAACTCAATCTACTAAAGTTTCACACTTGGTCTTCCTTGGAATCTTATCTTCACTCGTCCCCAGAACACTAGCCAGGTACAAGTCAATTTGATCCACTCCTTTTCGATATTTTGAGCACTCATGCAATGGATGAGCGTAAGCACGAGAGTTGACACTTAGGATGGCAAAAGAGAGAAATATGGTGGAGGAGGAAGACAAAAAGGAAGAGAAAGGCTCACATCAATGAGGACAATCATAGGCAAGAGATGCCAAATGATAGATATGATGTGAGGAGTAGGGATTGCCAGGCAACGGATGCACATACGAGCTAGGAAGCTCTCCAATGGAACTATATGCAAAAAGATCATCTCTATGGAGTACAAGGATATAAAGGGAGTACTAGTGTGGATCTCTCAAAAGGATAGTAGTGTTGCCCCTTTCTCTCTTTTTATTTCTTTTTCTCTTTTTCTATTTTTTTGTATTTTTTTTGGGGGCCTCAATGGCTCTTTCTATTTAACTCTCATTTGTCCTCTTTGGGATCTTTTATTGTGTCCACTTTGGGATCTTTTCCTCACTTAAGGGCAACACTCTATTTCAAGAAGGTAAAGGAAATCTTTCACACTTTACAAGGTACTCAAAATCATAAAGAAGAAGTAACTACATGATGTATGCAATGTATGTCGCTGCCAGTATAGCAGGAACATGTATGACACGAAGATCAAGTCATGAAGAGGTGGTAGTTGCATGGCAATGTAACTCAGAAAGGCTATGGAAATGCCTTGATAGGTAGGTATGGTGGCTGTTTTGAGGGAAGATATAAGGAGGCTTATGATGACAGAGCGTATCATGCCAAGGGTTTGGATGTACCGGCGAAGGTGGACACCAACTCTCGGAGTGATAAGAAGGCAATGCACGGCACATGAGAGGCTAGACAAATATGGGAAGGTGGAAGTGTCAACTTTCAATACTTACATTAGTCCGAAGAACTCATGCACTTATTATCGGTAACTCTCAATCTAATGAGGAGATTCACAAAGAGACAAGTACCCCGAGGAGGAGTGTATGGGGGTTTGGTTATCCTTGCGCATCCTCGACTCATGGTACGTGAGTGTTCTCAAATATTCGACCCCTCAGAAGAGTAGTGATCCATCTAGTAGCTAGAGTTCTCAACTAGTTTTTGTAGGTTTTGAAAATAAACACGGATTGCCCAAAATACGACACCTATCACTAATAGGCTAGAGATCTTGAAACCAAAAGTTCAAAGATTACTCACATCAATACCTCAAAACTATTGCAAGTTACTACTAAAATAAAATAGCAACCTCAATTACCTACTTTCAAGACAAGACACAACTCAGTGCAACAACTAACTCTGTTAACAAGATAAACATGAAAACCAAAGAGAGTTCCAGCAATAAACTAAACAAAAGCCAAAGCTCTTGCTAAAGACAAACTTAAACTAAAACTAAACATGGCAGTAGCTATGAGAAGATAAAGAACACACAACAGCAAAAAGATAGGCATGAAAAATCCTACGATGTGTTCTAGATTTTGAAAGTGGAGCGTGTTTCTCTCCCACACAAAGTAAGACGGGATCTAACTTGTTATGAACAGCAAGCAATGCTAAAGAAAACTAAAAATAAAACCTAAGAGCGAGACGCTCCAAGCATAGCACATAACGCATGAAGTGATAAAAATATAGTGAGACGAAGGACGAACTGATGATTGTTGATGGAGAAGGGGATGCACGGGGGCATCCCCAAGCTTAGACGCTTGAGTCTCCTTGAATATTTATTGGGTATGCATGGGGGCATCCCCAAGCTTGAGCGCTTGACACTCCTGGATCTTCTTTCATCATCTTCCATCGCACACTTGAAAACTCCCTTCATACATAACACATCATAAGCTGATTAGAGAGGTTAGTACCCTTAATAAATAATTTTATCCACTGGACATAAAGATAATATTGAAGAGCTAATGTTTCTCAAGAGTGCCAAAAAGTTTTTGCAAAGAAAAAGCAAGCTTAAGGTTTGCAAAAGTAAGGAGAGACAAAACGTGGCAGAATCTGTGAAAAACAGAATAGCAGATAGTAAAGAATTTTTTAGGGGCACTTCTGCCACTCAAATCAAAAAACTCAGAACATACGGAAGTTTCGTAAATGTATAGAGCATACTGTGTAAAAATTTCAGCTCAAAAAGATGAACTGGGATTTTTCTGCAATTTTTCTGGTCACGTGGACAGAATCTGTTTTCTGGACAGCATGTCACAACTTTTACTTCCCTTGCCGTAAGAGGCTATAACTTGGCACAAAGCTGAAAAATAAAGATACAATGATGTTGCTACAGAAGTAACAATCATCAATACACAACAAAAAGCAAAAAGAAAACACCTAAATTTGTTGCGGGCTGCCTCCCGAAAGCGCTTCTTTAAAGCCATTAGCTAGGCATAATGCAAAAAGATCAAGTTGTAGCAATCGAATCATTATCAAGATCATCAAAAAGCTCTTCAATTGTACAACTAGTCTTAAGAGGTCTTTCAAATAAAGGCCTAATGAAGATACTTCTAGGGAGAAAACCAAAGGGTGGAAAATCAATGGAAGATTCATTTATCAAATTATCAAAGAGAGGTATTTCTTCCAAAGTTTTCACGGTTTCAACTTCTTTGGGAATAGTTGGTTTATTTTTAGGTCGGGGAACTTTAGGGACATAATTGAACTTAGGTTCCCTTCTTGCCGAAGTCTCTACCTTTTTTGGTTTGATTGAGGAGAAAGTAGTTCCTAGAGTATTAATGATTTCCTCAATCTTATCTATCCTACAAGGATCCGTATCACATGATTTGATGACCTCCAAAGTTTTAATAATTTTAAGCATGGAGCTATCAAGCCTATTCAAATTCCCTTGAATCTTGCGATCCAACTCATTTATCCTAGTTATACTTGGTATTTCTAACTCTATCTTTTCAAGTTTCTTCATAATGTGAGATAGAGTTATATCTTCTTGTATGCTAGCAATAGGGAGATTTCCAACAAGATTTTCAATAACATTAAGAGACTCCCAAGTCGGGGCTTCTAGAAAATTCCCATTGATAGCAGTATCTAATATGAACCTATTCCAAGGAGTAATCCCGACATAAAAATTTCTAAGCAGGATAGTAGTGGATTGCTTCTTGGTGGCTCTTTTTTGAGAATCATTAATTCTATACCAAGCATCTTTTAAACTTTGTCCTCCTTTTTGTTTAAAGGTGAGAACCTCTGTCTCAACAAAGGAAAAAGGGCCAGACATAATGACAACTAGCAAGGTAAAAATTTTTTGTAGTTTTTGATAAAAGACACAAAGATAAAAACTGAAAGATAAACTAACAAGACTAAAAAACAAAGGTAAAGGGTAGTGTGCAACTCCCCTATCTTAGCACTTGGAGTCCCCGGCAACGGCGCCAGAAAACTTTGCTTGATGGCTTCTCGCCCATTCGTTGGTTACCCCAAGTGGAAGGTTGAGATGTAGTGCAGCAGCAGTTTTCCCTCGGTGAAGATACCAAGGTTTGTCTCCAGCAGGACTCCAGAGATGATAAGTAGGTGTCAGCGGCGCAACTGACGCGGACCTGCACACAGACACAGATAACTTTGTTCCCAACGAAGTTCAGAGAGGTTGTCAATCTCTCCGGTCTTGTTGTTTACAAAGGATAAAACGCAAGGGATAATGATAGCAAGTAAAAGCAGTAAAGTAAATATAGCGTGGAAACAATAATGAGGATATGGACCGGGATACGTGATGTTCGCTAGTGATGTCTCTCTCCAAAAAGACGATAAAATTGCTATGCGAGGTAAACAAATTACAGAAATGCAATTGACAGGATTATGAACGCACCACAATGCTAACTATGCTACAAAAGAAAGGACGATGTTCAAAAGCACAGGCAGTACGCCAAGATAAGTAGACCGAAATCCATCTGCATCTACTACTAATCATCCACCTTGAGATATCTATCCAGAACATCTCGCTGGTATTAAGTTGCGAGCCCCACCCAAAATGTAAACCCAAAGCAACAGACAACTGCATTAAAAAGAACTCTGCGTAAAGTAAACAATCCTTGTGACCGCGGTCACAAGCACCGTTGTTTTCCCCCTTGTGGCAACAGCACATCCCCTAGACTCATGTTTCTGTCACTCAAGCGTGTCATCGGGGGGCATGAACCCACAATCTAGCACAACGTTCCCTCTTGAAGTCACTACCTACTACTTGGCCAAAGCAATAAACAGCAACGGAGAACATGCAAAAATTACTTAGGAACAAAAATATAAGAGATAAAAACCAAATATATTACTCTATCAAAATCTGAACATAATCTCATAATCCATCAGATCCTATCAAACTCAACATAGCAATAGAAAAAATATTACAAAGGTGCCTCGATCATGTAGGGCAGCTCACGAGGTCTAGACAATGAAGATCAAAGAGGGGTGGAGAACATCACATAGCTACTGATCACGGACCCATGGTCCAAGGAAAACTACTCACGAGACATCCGGGGAGCATCCATGGTGGAGAGGAGACTCCCGGAGGTCAATCCTCCCTCCGGCAGGGTGCCGGGGAGAGGTCTTCTGGTTCTCCCAATCTTCGGAAGCGCGGAGGCGGCGGAACAGAGGCGAGTTCGCGGAATAGGGTTCCTCTTTTGGAGTTTTCCCGTGACGGAGAATAAATAGGCGAAGGGGGGCAGCCAGAGGTGGACCAGGGGCCCTAGGTGCCCCCCTGGCGCGGCCAGGGGTGGGGCCGCGCCGGGTGGCCGCCTGGGGCCCCCTGGCTCCCCTCTGGCCCCTCCCAGGCTCTTCGCGAAGCTTCCTCCACGCTGATTTTTTATCTGAATTTTCCCGAATTTTTCTGGCACTTTTTATATGGGGAAAAACTGAAATAGAAAAACAGCAAAAAACAGGAACTGGCACTGGGGTGCACTGAGTTAATAGGTTAGTCCAAATATGATAAAAAAATGTATGAAAGTGTATCTAGAACATAGCAATATCACACAAAACATGCATGGAGCAAGCAGAAATAATAGATACGTTTTGGACGTATCAACGGCCAGGTGGAAAAAGCAAATGTCCTAGTATACGAAGGAATAAAAAAACGGCTCCTTGCACCACTCGAGCAGGCCGCGGGCAACTGGGTAGAAGAACTCCCTGCAGTACTATGGGGCCTGCGCACTACCCCAAATACCGCAACCCAGTACACACCTTTCTTCATGGTGTACGGGTCAGAGGTAGTGCTGCCACACGACCTCAAATTCGGGGCGCCCCGGATCTCGGGGTACAAGGAATAGGAAGCAGAAGAACCACTGCAAGATGACAAGGATACAACAGATGAAGCGAGAGACACAGCCCTAGCAAGGTCAGAGGGGTACCAGGACAAGTTGCGCACTTACCAAAGCAGCCGCCTGCGCACCAGAACCCTGAACAAAGGCAACCTTGTCCTACGTCTCATACAAGAGAAAGTCCACAAGCTTGCCCCCCAATGGGAAGGACCATTCATAATCTCAGAAGTCATAGGAGGAGGTGCCTATAAACTGAAGAACCCGAAGACTGATGAGGACATGGGAAATACATGGAACGTGGCGAACCTACGCCTGTTCTACCCATAGTATCCACCAATCATGCTCAACTGACAGCTCATGTAACCCTTCGACGCAATAAAATGATGTTGCCCAAATACTACAACCTCAAAGCACTCGGGGGCTTGAGTACAAAACTCCCCCCGAGAGACGCTATCGTCGCTCACGCGATCTATACCCAAAGCACTCGGGGGCTCAAGTACAAAACTCCCCCCGAGAGACGCTATCGTCGCTCACGCGATCTATACCCAAAGCACTCGGGGGATCGAGTACAAAACTCCCCCCGAGAGACGCTATCGTCGCTCACGCGATCTATACCCAAAGCACTCGGGGGCTCGAGTACAAAACTCCCCCCCCGAGAGATGCTGTCGTCGCTCACGCGTTCTATACCCAAAGAACTCGGGGGCTCGAGTACAAAACTCCCCCCGAGAGAGGCTGTCGTCGCTCACGCGATCTATACCCAAAACACTCGGGGGCTCGAGTACAAAACTCCCCCCGAGAGACGCTATCGTCGCTCATGCGATCTTTCACCAAAGCACTCGGGGGCTCGAGTACAAACTCCCCCGAGAGACGCTATCGTCGCTCACGCGATCTTTACCTCAAAAAGCCCGGGGAGTCGAGCACATCCCCCTCGGAGAAAAACTACCATCTCCCGCGCGGATCGTAACTTACAAATAAAGGACCAAGTAAAAGCCGCTGACAGGCGCCAGCCGCTGAGAACCGTTCGGAATCAAAGGGAAGAAACGGCTACAAACAGATAGAACACCAAGTACTCTGGAGAAATCTGGATGGAGCACAAGACACAGAAAATCCTTTTAGTCTTCACCTGATCACCAACGATCACCTAAAGAATCGGGGGCTACTCCTATCGGGAGCGCTGTCGCGCACCCGATAAAAGACGACAGCTAACAGAAGAACGATGAAGGAAACAAATCTCAGCCTACGTTCGACTCTACAACTCGAACGTAACCTCGGGGGCTACTCCCATCGGGAGCGCTGTCGCGCACCCGATAAAATCCACAGTACAAGAACTTGTCGGACTCGAAGACAGCTCTCGTCGAAAGACTTAAAGACAGATCACATCGCAAAGGACTCGCAGACAGATTCCATTACGTAGACTCAAACACAGCTTGCGTTACAAGGACCCAAAGATCATTCTCGGTATAAAAAGACTCGAAGTACATTGGATAGAAGGCAGCTCTGATTACTCGAAGGCAACCCTCATTAAATGGAGAACCAACCTAGTTACAAAAGACACAAGCAGCCGATAAGATTACATCACCAATCACCCAAGGAATTATGACTTCTACATGTGTGCCCATGCTGGGAAGATTGGCGCCAATACGACAGGCATCATCACAGACAAAGGAGGAGCCGAAGAAGCCAGCTCATGATGTCAATGACATAACAAAAGGTGAACCTCGACTTATTTGCAGGAGCACCGAAGCTGAGGCTCCACCAGCTTCTTCTCCTGCTCCAGCATCTTCTTCTCCAGATCCACCCGAGCTTCCGGCGAAGATGACGCCGCTGCCTCTAGTTCTACAAGGTCGCCTGGCGTGCCCTCTTGATCGGTGGCTTGACGTCGAGGTCCTCTCCAGAGCCGGAGGGCACAACATCACCACCCGAGGAGTCACCGGAGGAGGAAGCAGTTGAAGACGCAGGCCTAGGACTCCTCGACCTGTCGGAACCGTCGCTTCTTGTCTCCTGCCAGTATGGATCCATGTGATTGCCAATCGGGTCAAAAGCGCGGATGGTAAGCGTATCTTCGCCATCAAAACGACAGCAAAGAGCGTCACCATCACGCAAGTTCAAACGCCGAGAAAACAATTTCCAGCCAAATCCAAGGAAAATCAAGCCGGAACTATCGGTCTCCAACTCAACATAAGAAGAGGCCGAGAACACCCCGGAACACGAAGAAGCAGGCCATCCAGACTACGCTCAGAAACAATGGAAGCAAATGCAGGTGGAAGAAGAATGCGAGCAGCGTTCCGGCCACGGACGCGTAGGAGAAAGTCATAGCGCCAAAAACCCTCCTTTGAAGACGAGGAAGAAGGCGTCGACGGTGCACCACGACGGCCGCCGCAAGAGGAGCGCGGAGTACGACCATCGCGGCCACGGCGAGCACGGCCGCGGCCGGTCATACCCGCGCCTCGCTTGGGTCCCATGAGAGGAGGAAGAAAAGAGGAGCAAGATGAGCAGTGGCCGAACACTGCTGCTAGACGAAGAAGAAGGGTCTATTTATAGCACAAACCCAAGAGCACGCAGAAGCCCAGACGACGGCAGCAATTAATTCAAAGACCAAGCGCGTCGGGCGATTCGAATTCTGAGACAAAGATGCCTTCACACGGGAGGCACAGTACGCTAGACGCGTCAAATCTCGCGCGTCTTCAATGCGCGTCTCGGTAACTCAACAGGCGGCTGCAGCACGCCACCAAAAGCCATCATTATAACCGGTCATGAAGACTTGACGGTTCGCAGACAGAGCATCTTTGACGGTCCCCCAGCAAGGAGATCGTTATCCTCACCAATAAAAGGTAAATTAAAACGGCAGCGCAAAAAGAAAAATGCAGTCTGCAAGCACCACTTTCTCCAATTCAAATACATTTTTCAAATATATTTAACTCCCACCGGGAGCGTATCCCCCCATGAGAATTTCGGGTGCTCCCTCTCCTAAAAGAAAAGACATGCTCGAGTGATTACTCGCACCCATGAGAGTTTCGGGTGCTCCCTCACCTAAAAGAAGAGACGTGCTCGAGTGATTACTCGCACCCATGAGAGTTTCAGGTGCTCCCTCACCTAAAGGAAAGATGTACTCGAGTGATTACTCGCACACATGAAGAGCTTCGGGTGCTCCCTCACCATGACAGAAGATAAACAGACCTGCACTCGCCAGATCGAGCGGTTCCAGAGTATCAGGTGCTCCCTCACCCCGAGAGCAAAAGCGATACTCGAGTAATCACTCACAAAACCCTGAGTACCCGAGCACTTGACGACCTCTCGAGCAAATACTCCTCGCCTGAGCACTCGATCAAGCTCCACGAGTGACCGCTAAAACACCTCACTTGATTGTTTATTCCAAGCGGGTGCATTATCTACTAGGCACCACGCCTCAATAAAAATACATATTCCCGGAACACGATACATTGTTCCCAGATGCCACGCAAGCTTAGCGTGTAGGTAAGACCCCGCTGCGCAGATCGGCCGGGATGGGACTTGCCGCAGAGAGATTTCACTCCCAACCGTTTCCATGCGCTTGCATGATAGAAAAAGCCGGGCGGACGCGCCTAGGATACGAACTTTACTGGCGGCAATTGATCACTGTAAGACCTGCAGCGGCATGACTTTAGCTCGACACTAGGGTTCCAAGCTCATGTCGAGGGACGTGGGTTTGATTGGGCTACTGCGGTTTTTGCCACTAGTGCAATTCACCAAGGCTCGACCAGTCGACTCCTTGGGTCCTTTCAGCTTAGCAATCCCTCGAAACAGGTTTTTCATGGCCCCAGACTGCCAGCGACCCGCGGTTGAACCGTGCATACATCGAAACGACGCAAGAATGGACTCGAGTCCCTGCGCGACTCTTCGAGTCCCCCAGGCACTCGGGGGCTACTGACAATGGGGTGACCCCACAACTCCTATAAATGGGACTACCCGGTGTACCCGAAGACAGAAGGCCCACCGAGATGCCGCCTGGACCCAGCCTTGGCCCACTAGTGGCACCGACGTAGGAGTCCGCGACTCATAAGGAAGGTGCAAACCTGCCGTACGAAACAAGATCAGGGTTAGGAAACCTCATCTGTAATTGTAATCCAGGACGGACTCCCCGAGACCTAGCCTAGTATATATAGGCTAGGAGGGGAGACATCGAGATCAACCAATACGCAATCTGTAACCCTAGCCTTGTGCGCACTAGCCTTGGCCTTCCTGTAATCGCCATCTCCACGAAATAATATCGAGAAGGAACGTCTCCTCCTGTTAGCCGACGAGCTATCGTCCAACCTGTGCCTCTCATGACTAAGCCAGGGTCCCTGACCATGGGATTTGCCGGGGTACATCCCCGTCACACCCCAAGGGCCCAAATAACGTCGGATTGGGCCAAAGTTGAGTCCGACAATCCCAAGACGACCGGTGCACTGGGGGTCGCTTGGGGGCGCTGGACGAAGCGAAAAGTGCCGAGTGACCCACTATCGGGTCAAATTGTCCAAAATCGGCCACCTCTCTCCCCACCACCCTTTCCGCCGCCAGCGCCGCGCCACCGCAAGGCAGCCGCTGCCCCGCTGCCAAACACGTCGCAAAAGGTCCGTTGCTCCCCCCGTTGTCCTTTCCCGACCTAGCTCAGCGGCGGCTGGCCGACTGGCGGCGCCCAGCCGAGTACACCGGCGTCTGGTCGCGCCCACCCCGCGCCCCAAGTGTTCGGAGAATTGCCTGAACCACACGCCGTGATGGACTCCGACGACGAGGCGTTGTTCGCCGTGCTGATGGAGGAAGAGGCCGTCGCCGGCGCCCAGGACGAGGAGAACCTTGTAAGAGCAAGTTTTTCCCCCGAAGGTTTTGGAGATTGTTGGAGAAAGCAGTAGAGGAACTAATATTGTTTTCGAGTATAAACAGATACTTAGGTTCCGAAAGAATGGAGTTTGCAAGTAGAAGGTCGAAGGACAACTCACTGCAGCGAAGCTGCAGATCATTACCGAAGCCTATGAAGTAAGACGACCCCTAAAAATATTGTCGAGAAAGAAGATGCTCTCGACTAAATGCGCAATGAGGAGAAAGCTGAAGCTGGACGAAGACTTAGTCCTTTTAATAGTTTCTCTTTATTTTCTTGATACGTAGGAAAAACCGTACTATCAAGAGGGGTTTGCTAGTTGAGATCTTAGTCGAAGTGAATTTGGTCTGCCCAACTGATGTCTACACACGCTTCTATTCTTGTAGACTATGTTGGGCCTCCAAGCGCAGAGGTTTCTAGGACAGCGGAAATTTCCCTCAAGTGGATGACATAAGGTTTATCGAACTCAGGGAAGTAGAGGTTGAAGATGGTCTCTCTCAAGCAACCCTGCAATTAAGATACAAAAAAGTCTCTTGTGTCCCCAACACACCTAATACGACTAGGAGTTGTATAGGTGCACTAGTTCGGCGAAGAGATGGTAAAATACGAGTGATAGGTGTGGCAAAGCAAGGTAATATAAATCTGTAATAAAAAGTGCAGCAAGAAAACATGTAACAAAAGCGAGTGCAAACGGTGTAACAATGATGGAAACAAGGCCTAGGCTTCATACTTTCACTAGTGGCAACTCTCAACAACATTAACATAGTCTAATCACATGATATTTCCCATAAAACATGCAATGGAGACGCACTCGGAGGTCATTCCTTTGTGGTCAAGAGAGGATGAGAATTATGTAGGGCTACAAAAGCACACCTCAAAGTTCGTAGTTCTCAATCTATGGATTTCCCAATGTCACCGCGGCCATCCAAAGAGAGTACCACAATCACCACAACATATCTCAAGGATAGTCAAAGACAAGCACCAAGAGACTCTCAATCTTCAATCAACACACAAAAGAGGAAATCACTCATGATAATATTCTTCTAACCCATGTCCAATAGACCACTGTCACCTTGGTCTCAAGGATTGTACTAGATAAGATCAATTGAGTACATCAATCCAATACATAGAGGAAGGGGAAATATCATGGGATCACCCTAGATTAACATAGCCTATGATCACAACGGAGATCACATCATGGGAGAGAGAGAAGAACACATAGCTACTGGTAGAAACCTCAGCCCCGAGGGAGAACTACTACCGCTTCATGGAGGGAAGAAGAAACGTCGATGGAGATGAATGCGGGGGAACTTCCCCGTCCCGGCAGGGTGCCGGCACAGGAATTCTGTCCCCCCAAAACTTGATGGCGATGGCGGCAGAGATCGGAATTGCTTCTGGAGAAAATGGGTCCGGAATCAGGGTTTCCTCCGTGGGGGTAAAAATAGGGGCCAAAGGGGGCACCGAGAGGGGCCACGAGGCAGTCAGAAGGGCAGGTGGCGCGGCCTAGGGCTGGGCCGCGCCAGGCACCCTCCTGGCTGCCTGGTGGTGGCCCTCCCTTCCTTCCTTGGTGATTCCGGAAGCTTCTGGGACGCTGATTTTTTATATATATTTTTCGGAATTTTTGGAGCACTTTTAATGGCCGGAAAACCTGAAATACAAAAACAGCAGAAAACAGGGACTGGCAACTGGGTGCACTTAGTTAATAAGTTAGTCCAAATATGATCAAAAGTGTATGGAAGTGTATGTAAAACATGGCAAAGTCACACAAAACATGCATGGAGCAAGCAGAAATTATAGATACGTTTGGGACGTATCACCAACATAAACCCACAGAATGCCTACCGAGAGAAATCTTGCTGAGTCAAGTAATCGCTCAAAGGCAAAGTCATCGCACTTGGTGCCTTCGAGAGAGAACTTGTTCGGTAAGTCAGCTTACTTGCTCCGCAAGGAAAGTTGCACATTGATTGAAAATCCGACCGTTGTGGACACGCGTCAAGCGGTTGCGTCGGGTCACTTCAGTCATTTCACCCATCGGGATCACCACCTATAAATACCCCGCACCTACCCGCCATATGCGGTTGGCTGCTCCACTGAAAATTCTGAGACAGAAGAGTTGTGAGCATCCCGAGAAAGATTTCGAGAGAAAACCAAAACCCAAGTCCAAAATGAGTTGAGAAATTCACAGAGACTTAGGTTGAGATTAGCCGACCTTTTTATCTTGGAGAACTGCAAGTCTCCTAAACGGTTAGGCGTCGCCTGTCAAGCAGTCAAAGAGTAATTGGCACTGGTGAAGGAAGTCTGTAAAGGTTTCAAAGATGTCCTGAATCATCTACCCCGAGTGAAAACTGGACAAGCTCGAGGAGTTTGTTGCAGTGGAGAATAGGACGGAGAGAGTTTTGCTCCAGGTGTTCAATCACCAGTCCCTCCAACCAGACGTAGCACTTTGGAGAGTGTGAACTGGTTTACCAAACATCGTCGTGTCAGGCTTGTTTTCTTACTCGTATTTACCTTCTGTATTCACTCGTTTGCCTTTTTGCTTTCGATGTTTCCCTTCGTCCGCAATCCTTTCGATCAATGCATGACTTTTGGTGCTGCAATTACTTCGAGATTCTATTAGTCCTTCGGAGTTTGCATGAATTCCTTCTAAGTTCCGTACAAGTTTTAGAAGTGATCATTCACCCCCTCCCCCTCTAATCATTCTTGAGCTTTCAATTGGTATCAGAGCTAGGCACTACCTATGTTCTGCGTATTTTAGTCTATGATTGACATCGTACTTGGCTAAAGCTTTTATAAAAGCTCCATGCGTAAAGTGTGAACCCCGTCAGTCATGAGGTACCTGGGTACTCCAAACCTAGGAAAAATTACATCCTTGAGAATTTTCAAAGATGTCTTGTGATCAGCACTTTCAGTGGGGATTGCCTCTACCCACTTGGTTACATAATCCACAGCAACTAAAATGTGAGTGTACTTGTGCGAGGGAGGAAAAGGACCCATAAAATCAAAACCCCAGAAATCAAAAGGCTCAATCACTAGAGAGTAATTCATAGGCATCTCATTCCTTCTACTAATATTACCAACTCTCTGACACTTGTCACAGGATAAGACATAATTTCTAGCATCCTTAAAGAGAGTAGGCCAATAAAAACCTGATTGAAGAACCTTATGTGCGGTCCTTTCACCGGCATGATGTCCTCCATATGGACTATCGTGACATTGTTTGAGAATGTCCTTCTGCTCGTGTTCCGGTATGCATCTCCTCACGATCCCATCTAGACCTTCTTTGAAAATATCTGGGTCATCCCAAAAATAATGCCTCAAATCGTGGAAGAACTTCTTCCTTTGCTGAAATGTTAAACCTGGAGGCAAAAACTTTGCAACGATAAAGTTAGCATAATCTGCAAACCAGGGATCGAAGAGAGATTGTACTTTTACAACAGCTAGTTGTTCGTCTGGAAAACTGTCGTTGACTGGAATGGGATCATGCGGTATATCTTCCATCCTTGAAAGATTATCCTCTACCGTATTGTCTGCTCCTTTCCTATCGACAATCTGCTAATCAAATTCTTGAAGAAGGAGTACCCATAGAATGAGTATGGGTTTGGCATCCTTCTTCTCCATAAGATACTTAATGGAAGCATGGTCAGTATGAATAATAATCTTAGAATCAACAATATACTGCCTACACTTATCACAAGCAAACACTACTACTAAGAATTCCTTCTCAGTAGTAGCATAATTCTTTTGAGCACTATCAAGGGTTTTGCTAGCATAATATATAACATTAAATTTCTTATCAACCCTTTTCCCTAAAATAGCTCCAACATCAAAATCACTAGCACCACACATAATTTCAAAAGGTAAATTCCAATCAGGTGGTTGTACTATAGGAGCGGTTATTAAAGCTTTCTTAAGAACTTCGAAGGCTTCCTTACAATCTTCATCAAAAACAAAAGGAACGTCCTTCTGGAGAAGATTAGTGAGGGGTCTTGAGGTCTTAGAAAATTCTTTAATAAATCTTCTATAGAAACCAGCATGACCGAGAAAACTATGAATACCTTTGATGTCCCTTGGATAGGGCATCCTTTCAATTGCTTCGATCTTGGCCCTGTCCACCTCAATTCCCCTCTCGGAAATCTTATGGCCAAGAACAATTCCCTCGTTCACCATAAAGTGGCACTTCTCCCAGTTAAGCACCAAATTTGTCTCCTCACATCTCTGCAAAACTTTATTCAGGTTGTGGAGACAATGGTCAAAAGAGGTTCCATAGACGGAGAAATCGTCCATGAATACCTCCACAATTTCTTCACAAAAACCATGAAAGATGGCAGACATACACCTTTGAAAAGTAGCAGGGGCATTACATAAACCAAAAGGCATACGCCTGTAAGCATAAGTACCATAGGGACAAGTAAAAGTGATCTTCTCTTGATCAACAGTGTTAACATGAATTTGAGAGATGCCAGAATAACCATCAAGATAACAAAAGTGAGTATTTTTGGATAACCTTTCAAGCATTTGGTCCATGAACGACAATGGGTAGTGGTCCTTCCTAGTTGCCTTGTTCAGCTTCCTGTAATCAATACACATTCTATATCCAATAATAATTCTCTGAGGTATTAGTTCATTCTTATCATTATGAACCACAGTTGTTCCTCCTTTCTTTGGAACACAATGAACAGGGCTTACCCACTTACTATCAGCTATAGGGTAGATAATACATGCGTCTAGAAGTTTGAGAATCTCAGTCCTTAGAACATCCATCATCTTCGGATTCAACCGTCGTTGATGATCAACAACTGCTTTAGCATCGGGCTCAAGGTTGATGGTATGTTGACAAATACATGGACTAATCCCCTTAAGGTCATCAAGTGTATAGCCAATTGCACCTTGATGTTTGCTATGTACTTCCAATAGTCGCTCTTCTTCATACTCTGAAAGTTTAGAATTGATAATAACAGGATATACTTTCTTTTCATCTAAATAAGCATATTTGAGCGCGTCAGGAAGAGGTTTAAGATCAAACACTGGATCTTCTTTTGGTTTCGATAAAATTCCCAAAGGCTCAACTGGAAGGTTGTGCTTTAGGATAGCAGGTTGTCTTAAGAATATTTCGTCCAACTCATTTATCTTCTGCATGTGCAAATCATTCTCGTGGTCCTCCATATATTGCTGCAAAGGGTCATTAGGAGGGATAGCAATGGAAGCAATATCTTCAATAATCTTATCATTATTAGGCAAATTAGTACCAAGAGGCTGCTTACAGAACTTAGAAAAGTTAAAATCATATGGCTCACCATTGAATTCAACAGAAAATTTACCTTTCTTGCAGTCTATTATAGCTCCACAAGTTCTGAGAAAAGGTCTACCGAAAATAATAGGACAAAAATTATTCATTACTGAACCAAGTACTAGAAACTCGGTAGGATATTTTACCTTTCCGCATAAGACTTCAACGTCTCTCACAATTCCAATAGGAGAGATAGTTGCTCTATTTGCAAGATGAATTGTAACATCAACTTATTCAAGTTCACAAGGTGAAATCTCACCCATGATCTCTTGATAAAGTGAATACGGGATAGCACTAGCACTCGATCCCAAATCGCATAGCCCATAATAATTGTGATCTCCTATTTTAACAGATACTACTGGAGTACCTGAAATTGGGCCTTTATTCTTGGATGTGACAAGGTTAGTGGAAACAACACAAAAATTTATTTTGGAATCTAAAGCATTATCAGTAACAAGATCCTTAACCAATGAAACTTGAGGGCCGACCTTGATCTAGTCCTTGGGCTCATCAATCCTTCTCTCACTTTTATTTATTATGCCTGTCACAAAAGAGTGCTCCCTTATCCTTGCGGGAAAAGGTTTTTTTTCATATATAACTGCGGGCAAAATAGGGTCAGCAACATGAATATCAAGAGGTAATTCTTTGAACGGTTTATGATGTTGATACTTCTCCTCCTTAGAAGAGTCAATATGAGAGGCAAAGTCCTTACAAAAATCAATGATCAAATGGGAATCAAGACCAATCTTAGAGCAAAAGGTATTAAAGTAACCAGTTTTCACATAGCTCTCTATATAATCATGCTCATAATTTATAGTGGGTTCAATACCTTTATCTATTTCCCAATCTTCGGTATTCTTCTGGATCCTTTCAAGGAGGTTCCATCTTTCTTCAACGCTTTTCGTCTGAAATACCCCACTAGAGGAAGCATCCAACATCAATTTATCCTGATGAGAAAGTCTAGCATAAAAATTTGTAAGTATAGTTTTCTTGGGGAGATCATGAATAGGACATTTGAGCATTAGGGATTTCAATCTCCCCCAAGCTTGAGCGTTGCTTTCTCCGTCACGAAACCTAAATTTATAGATATAATTTTTGTCTCGATGAATTTCATGAAGAGGATAAAACTTGGTATAAAAGAGAGACATAAGCTCTTACCAATCAAGCAAATGAGAGTTATCGAGAAGCTTATACCAATCTGAAGCTTTATCTATAAGCGATACGAAGAACAATTTCCTCATCACAAACTCCATTGATACACCTGCAAGCTTAAATAGTGAACATAGTTGTGACAAATATAGCAAGTGTTCACTGGGATGTCTGTCTCCTGCATAACGATTAGCCAAAACACAATCGATAATACCAGCTGGTATTTTATAAGGCACAATTTTAGTAGGGGGAGAGACAACCACCACAGATGTGGGGCGTTTCCCCGTAAGCAACGATCCAATAGCTAGGTTGTCCATACGGACAAAGAGCAGCAACAGCAAAATAAAAGTAGCAATATAAAAATTTCCTTACCAGCTTCACTTACCAATAGCGCTATGCTCCCCGGCAACGGCGCCAGAAAACGGTACTTGATGACCCACAACCATAGGGGATCTATTGCAGCATTTTCGATAAGTAAGAGTGTCGAACCCAACGAGGAGCGAAAGGTATTGATAAGTGATTTTGGACAAGGAATAACTGCAAGCACTGAAGGATAACTTTTTAGGGGTTTTTGGTATAAGCAACAATAAGATAAAAGCAAGCAAAGTAAATAGCGCTGAGGAGCAGAAAGTGGCCCAATCCTTTTGACCAAAGGATAAGACGTACAACTGAACTTATAAAGACTAAAGCGTTCTTGAGGACACATGGAGAGGTAGTCACGTGCTTTCGCCATACTCCGTATTGGCACTGTGTGTAGTGTTGATAAGTGTTGAGTGGGTGGATCTATGCTAGCACACCTTCTAGACTAAGATAAGTGTACTCTTATGGTTAAACATCTTGCAAGCATCCGCAAATACAAGATATAAATTAAGGCAAAGCCTAACCACAGCAATAAGATCAAGGATCCATTGCTCCCTTGTGCAAAAGTGTGCAAACTGGGGTTCAGGTTTCTGTCACTCCGGCAACCCACCGTAAGCATTCTTTATACACAATGTATTCCCCTAGGTCCTTAATAAGGCGAAGTGTTGAGGATTCGACTCACACAACACCACTAGGAAAATAACAACACAACTTAAATATCAAACAACACATAATACTTCAACATCAAATGACTACTAACAACAAGACTTCTCCCATGTCCTCAAGAACTAAAGCAACTACTCACAAGACATAAACGAGATCATGATCAGAGGTGATAAATAGGTGGTAAACAATATGGTCATAACGATATTTCTCCAACAAGACTCAATAGCATTCACCACAAAGTAGTAATCAACACCGATAGAGTAGAGAGGATAGATAGTATGAGTTACAACGCAAGTTGCAATTGTGAGATGATATTGGATGAAGATGAAGATGGTGTTGATGTTGGGGATGATGTTGATGATGATCTCGATGATGCCCGTGAAGATGGTGATGATGATGGCGATGATCTCCCGTCCCGGGAGGTGATGTCCTTAGCGGAATCTGCCCGCCGGAGAGCCCTTTTCTTCTCTGTTGGTTTCCGCCACAGAGCGGCGGCGGAACTCCGTAAAAACTCCTCTTTTAGGGTTTTCAGGTAACGAAGAGTATATAGGCCAGAGGGGGAGCCCGGAGTGGCCCCAGGGCTCCAGGCGCCCTCCCGGCGCGGCCAGGGGTGGGGCCGCGCCAGGTGGCCGCCTAGGGCTCCTGTGGCCCCCCTCTGGTCCCTCTTTTACGTGTCTTCGTCAATCTTCTAAAAAGCACTCCCTGTATTAAGGTAATTTGCAAGTGTTCTTCTTCGGCAACTCAGCGTCCAGTTTTTACCGCTGAATCGCGCGTCTGCTGCTTCGGCACCGGAAAGTTGCAAACTGTGTAAAACAAGCCAAAACAACATAAGAACATCATCGTAATGTGAAATATATCAATGAATAAGGATGAATTACGATATAAAATAGTGATGCATTTTGGACGTATCACCCCTCTCCGAGGAATTACGTTTATGGTGTGCTTGATGGTCCCCCTAGCCAATATGATCTTGTTCTCAGTCATCTGCTCGTTTGTGGGTGGTTAAGAAGAACTGATTCTTCTGCAGGGCTATGTCTCCGGTGGATCCGAATGGGTCATGGACAGTGGTTGCACTAATCATATGACCAGAGACAAAGATTTGTTCATCGAAGACAAACTTACTGAATCTTCTCAGAGATATATTACCTTCGGTTACAACAGCAAAGGAAAAGTACTTGGTTTGGGTAAGGTTGCTATATCGAAGGATAAGCATATTGACAAAGTTATGCTTGTTCAATCTCTAGGATATAATCTTATGTCTATCTCAATACTTTGTGATATGGGTATTCTTGTATTGTTCTCTGCTTCTCGTTGTGTTGTATTTTCATAGGATGATTATTCCTTCGTGTTCGAAGGATATTGATACGTCTCAAACGTATCGATAATTTCTGCTCGCTCCATGCATGTTTTGTGTGATATTTCCATGATCTAGATACACTTTCATATACTTTTGCTCATATTTGGACTAACCTACTAACTCAGTGCACCCCAGTGCCAATTCCTGTTTTCTGCTGTTTTTCTATTCCAGGTTTCCCCCATATTAAAAGTGCTCCAAAAATTCGGGAAAATCGGATAAAAATCAGCGTAACGGAGTCTTCCAGAAGCACCCAAGTGGGGCCAGAGGGCCACCACCAGGGACCCAGGAGGCCACCCTGGCGGGGCCTGGCCGCGCCAGGGGGGCGCCTGGACCCCTGGTGGCCCCCTGGCTGCCCCCCTTCGCCTATTTATTATCCATGACGGGGAAACTCCGAAGACAGAACCCTATTTCACAATCTCTCCTCTGTTCCGCCACCGCCGCGCTTCCAAGATTGGGAGCACCGTCAGGACCCTTCCCGGCACCCTGCCGGAGGGAGGATCGACCTTCGGGAGCTTCTCCTCCACCATGGACGCTTCCCGGATGTGCCGTGAGTAGTCTACGTTGGACCATGGGTCCGTAATCAGTAGCAATGTGATGTTCTCCTCCCCTCTTTGTTCTTCATGGTTTAGACCTCGTGAGCTTCCCTACATGATCGAGGCACATATGTAATTCTTCTGCTGTTGCTATGTTGAGTTTCATGGGATCCGATGGATTATGAGATTATGTTCAGATCGTGATAGAGCAATATATTTGGTTTTGATCTCTTATATTTTTATTCCTAAGTAATTCTTGCATGTTCTCCATTGCTGTTTATTGCTTTGGCCAAGTGGTGGATAGTAACTCCAAGAGGGAACGTTATGCTCGATTGTGGGTACATGCCCCTTGATAACACGCTTGAGTCACAGAAACATGAGTCTAGGGGATGTGTTGTGGCCACAAGGGGGAAAACAACGGTGCTTGTAACCGCGGTTGCAAGGATTGTTTACTTTACACAAAGTTCTTTTAATGCAGTTGTCTGTTGCTTTGGGTTTACACTTTGGGTGGGACTCGCAACTTAATACCAGCGAGATGTTCTAGATAGATATCTCAAGGTGGATGATTAGTAGTAGATGTAGATGGATTTCGGTCTACTTATTTTGGCGTACTGCCCATGCTTGTGAGCTCTTCCTTTCTTTTGTAACATAGTTAGTATTGCGGTGCGTTTATAATCCTGTGAATTTCCCATCTGTAATTTGTTTACCTCGCATAGCAGTTTTATCGTCTTTCGGGAGAGAGACATCACTATTGAACATCACGGGACCCCGGTCCATATTCTCATCAATGTTTACAAGCCTATTTCCTTTTCAGTATTTACTTTCAGTTGCTACCATTATGATTATCTTTATCCCTTGTGTGTTTGACCCTTTGTAAACAACAAGACCGGAGAGATTGACAACCTCTCTGAACTTCGTTGGGAGCAAAGTTAATTGTATCGTGTGCAGGTCCAGGTGAAGTAAGCAACCCTGAGTTGTGAACAGCGCCATTGTTCACTTCACCACCTACTTATCATTATCGGAGTCCTACTGGTCGATCTCAACCTCGGTATCTTCACCGAGGGAAATTTGCCGCTACGCTGCATCTCACCTTCCACTTGGGGTAACCAACGAAGGGCGAGAAGCCATTATCACTTCTACGCCATCAAGAAAATTTCTGGCGCCGTTGTCGGGGACTCTGAGTGATAAGATAGGGGAGTTGCACACTATCTTTTACCTTTGCTTTTTAGTCTTATTAGTTTACCTTTCAGTTTTTATCTTTAGTGTCCTTTATCAAAAATCCAAAAAATATAGTATGTCTAGTTCCTTACTTGCCAATCAATGTCTGACTTCTTTGAAACCAGATCTTATTGGCATGGAGGATTCACCGAGGATCAACAAAAGTGGTACAAGGAACACCGCTTGTCTCAAAAGGGGATACACTTATGGAAACAAATACATCAGTTGTATGAGTATGCTAGAAACTTGTGCTCAATATATAATATATCTTTCTGCAGGGATGAATCTTGTTGCTTTATGAGGCACAAACACCTTGCTTTCCAATGTGAGTACAATGATGATGAAACCTTAGCTTCTTATGCTAAGAGAGACTATGATTTTTATGATGCAGAGGAAATAGAAGAATTTGTTGCTTATAAGGGTGCCTATGAAATTACTTCTCTTCTTAAAAATATTGATGATGCCCCTTACAAATACGAGAGTCTCGCTATACTTAACTATTGTTTGGAAAATTACGATGCAAATTATTATATTACTGATCATCTTGAGAGAATCTCTCCCCCAAAGGAAGAGACTAAAGATTTGCAGGACACTATGGAAGAAGAAATTGCTGAACCAGAAAGCTCGTTGGATGAAAAGGAGGAGAGGAGCGACGACGAAAAGGAGGAAGAATGGATCCATCCACGTCTACCTTCTAATGAGAGTAACTCTTTTACTCTTACCTTATATGAGTGTTATGATCCTATGTATTCTTTTGAAATATCCCTTTTGGATGAAGTTGATGCCTTCTATGCTTATGGACGTGTGATGGTACGATTTAACGCCCCCTCGTTGGTTACCCAAACTGGAAGGTTGAGATGTAGCGTAGCGGCAATTTCCCTTAGCGAAGATGCTAAGGTTGAATGTCAAACCAATAGGACTCCAAGAGATACAAGAAGGTGGTGAAGTGAACAATGGCGCCGTTTACAACCAAGGTTGCTAACTTCACCTGGACCTGCACACACAGCAAATAACTTTTCTTCCCAACGAGTACAGAGGAGTTGTCAATTCCTCCGGCCTTGTTGTTTACAAAGGATAAAACGCACGGGATAACAATCATATTGATAGCAACGGGAAATTAAATAAAGCAGTAAATTGATAGTGGGTGTAAACAGTATTGGAAATATGGACCAGGGTCCTATGATGTTCACTACTGATGTTTCTCTCCCAAAAGACGATAAAATAGCCATGGAGGTAAACAAATTACAGCTGGGCAATTGACAGGATTATGTGCGCAAACCAATGCTAACTATGCTATAAAGAAAGGAAGAGGCTCAAAAGCATGGGCGGTACACCAAGACAAGCAGACCGAAATCCATCTGCATCTACCTACTAATCATCCACCTTGAGATATCTATCCAGAACATCTCGTTGGTATTAAGTTTCGAATCCCACCCAAAGTGTAAACTCAAAGCAACAGACAACTGCATTAAAGAACTTTGCGTAGAGTAAAAAAATCCTTGCACCCGCAAGTACAAGCACCGTTGTTTTCCCCCTTGTGGCAACAACACATCCCCTAGACTCATGTTTCTGTCACTCAAGCTAGTCATCAGGGGGCATGAACCCACAATCATGCATAACGCTCCCTCCTGGAGTCACTACCTACTACATGGACAAAGCAATAAACGACAACGGAGAACCTGCAAGAATTACTCTAGAACATAAATATAAAAGAGGAGAATCAAATATATTACTCAAACACAATCTGAACATAGTCTCATAATCCATCGGATCCCAGCAAACTCAGCATAGAAACATTAGAAAGATTACATATGTGCCTCGATCATGTAGGGAAGCTCACGAGGTCTAATCCATGAAGAACAAAGAGGAGAGGAGAACATCACATAGCTACTGATCATAGACCCATGGTCCAAGGTGGACTACTCACGGTTCATCTGGGAAGCATCCATGGTAGTGGAGAAGCTCTCGGAGGTGATTCCTCCCTCCGGCGGGGTGCCGAGAAGAGGTCTTCTGGTGCTCCCGATCTTGGAAGCGCGGCGGCTGCGGAACAGAGGAGAGATCGTGAAAAAGGGTTCCCGTCACGGGGGTTTCATGTCACAAGGAATATATAGGCGAAGGGGGGCAGCCAGGGGGGACACCAGGGGTCTAGGCGGTCCCCTGGCGCGGCCCCACCCTAGGGCACGCCGGAAGGGCGCCTGGGGCCCTGGTGGGTCCCCTTTGCCCACCCCCTCGGTGATTCTCGAAGCTTCTGTATCGCTGATTTTTTTATTGGATTTTTCCCAAATTTTTGGAGCACTTTTAATATGGGGAAACCTGAAATAGAAAAACAGCAGAAAACAGGAACTGGCACTAGGGTGCACTGAGTTAATAGGTTAGTCCAAATATGATCAAAAGTGTATGGAAGTTCATCAATATCATAGCAATATCACACAAAAGAGGCATGGAGCAAGCAGAAATTATAGATACGTTTTGGACGTATCAACATCCCCAAGCTTAATTTCTGCTCGTCCTCGAGTAGGTAAATGATAAAAACATAATTTATGTGGTGACATGCTACCAACCATATAAGGACTTTTTAAGTAAAGCAATCAAGGCAAGTAATTCAATTCAAGTAATAACAGGCAAGAGTCTATATTTAGCATTGAAACAACCAACATAAGAACATAAAGGTCCAAGATCTCTCGCTATCCGTGACTCGAATGTCTCCAAATGGTGTTTGCGTGCAAGAAAGGGGATAGGGATATATGAGAAAAGGTATTTTTGTGTTGAGAACTCCATCTACTAAAGTTTCACACTTGGTCTTCTTTGGAATCTTATCTTGACTCATCCCCAGACCACTAGCCAGGTACAAGTCAAAATGATCCACTTCTTTTCGACATTTTGAGCACTCATGCAATGGATGAGCGTAATTAAGAAAGTTGACACTTAGGATGGCAAAGAGAGAATATGGTGGAGGAGGAAGACAAAAAGGGTGTGAAAGGCTCACATCAATGAGGACAATTATAGGCGAGAGAAAGCCAAATGATAGATATGATGTGAGGAGTAGGGATTGCCATGCAATGGATGCACATATG
The DNA here is from genome assembly GCA_950022295.1 of Bromus sterilis. Classification (NCBI taxonomy): domain Eukaryota; kingdom Viridiplantae; phylum Streptophyta; class Magnoliopsida; order Poales; family Poaceae; genus Bromus; species Bromus sterilis. The sequence goes on along the minus strand of OX465597.1, from coordinate 316,904,155 downwards.
ATCTAAAATCTCTCCAATGGAACTAGTGGGGGTGCATCCAACTTGCTTGCTCAAGAAGACCTAGAGCTCATTTGAGGAGGCTCATCATTGGAATATACAAGCCAAGTTCTATAGTGTGAAGGTCCCCACATAGTTATATGCATAAATGATAATCTCTATGGAGTACAAGATATGAGAGGGAGTACGAGTGTGGATCTCTCAAAAGGAATAGTAGTGTGCCCCCTTCTCTCTTTTTATTTCTTTTTCTCTTTTTTCTATTTTTTTTATTTTTTTGGTGGCCTCAATGGATCTTTCTATTTATCTCATTTTTCCTCTTTTGGATCTTTTAATTTGTCCACTTTGGGATCTTTTCCTCACTTTAGGGGAAACACTCTATATATTACAAAAAGTATAGAAGATCTTTCACACTTTACAAAAGTACTCAAATCATAAAGAAGATGTAACTATCATGATGTATGCAAATGTATGCCTTTGATAGTGTAGAAGGATATGCAATGATACTAGCGCGTCATGTAGCAATGATTAGGGCAAGTCCCAACTAGCATGCGGCTCATCGATCAAGCAAGTAGCATGAATGATATGAAGATCAAGTCATGAGAAGGTGGATGTTGCATGGCAATATATCTCGGAAAGGCTATGGAAATGCCTTGGTAGGTAGGTATGGTGGCTGTTTTGAGGAAGGATATGAGGAGGTTTATGATGATAGAGCGTATCGTGCCAAGGGTTTGGGTGTACCGGCGAAGGTGGACGCCAACTCTCGGAGTGAGAAGAAAGCAATGCACGGCACAGGAGAGGCTAGAAAAATATGGGAAGGTGGAAGTGTCAACTTTCGAATACTCACATTAGTCCGAAGAACTCATGCACTTATCGGTAACTCTCAATATAATAAGGAGGTCCACAAAGAGACAAGTACCCCGAGGAGGAGTGTATGGGGGTTTGGTTATCCTTACGCATCCTCGACTCATGGTACGTGAGTGTACTCTAATATTTGACCCCTCAGAAGAGTAGTGATCCATCTAGTAGCTAAATTTCTCAACTAATTTTGTAAGTTTTGAAAATAAACACGGATTGCCCAAAATACGACATCTATCACTAATAGGATAAATCCCTTGACACAAAAAGTCCAAACATTACTCAAAACAATACCTCAAAACTATTGCAAGTTACTACTACAAAAGAATAGCAACCTCAATTACCTACTTCAAGTCAAGACACAAAACTCAGTGCAACAGGCAAACTCTCTAAACAAGATAAACATGAAAACTCAAGAGAGTTCCAGAAACAAAATAAACAAAAGCTCTTAAAAAGATAAGGATGAAAACTAAGAGCTAAACATGACAGTAGCTATGAAAAAGATAAAGAACACACACAGCAAAGATAAGCATGAAAAATCCTATGTTGTGTTCTGGATTTTGAAAGTGGAGCGTGTTTCTCTCCCACACAAAGAAATCTGGGTTCTAACTTGTTATGAACATCAAGCAAAGCTAAAGAAAACTAAAAATTAAACCTAAGAGTGAGACGCTCCAAGCATAGCACATAACGCATGAAGTGATAAAAATATAGTGAGACGAGAGACGAACTGATAATTGTTGATGAAGAAGGGGATGCACGGGGGCATCCCCAAGATTAGACGCTTGAGTCTCCTTGAATATTTCTTGGGGATGCATGGGGGCATCCCCAAGCTTGAGCGCTTGACACTCTTGAATCTTCTTTCATCATCTTCCCTCGCACACTTGAAAACTCCCTTCATACATAACTCATCATAATATGATTAGCGAGGTTATTAGCGAGGTTAGTACCCATAATAAAATATATTTTTTATCTACTGGAAACAAGGATATTATTGAAGATATACTGTTTCTCAAGATTTCCAAAAAGTTTTTGCAAAGAAAAAGCAAGCTTAAGGTTTGCAAAATGAAGAAAAGGCAAAACAGGACAGAATCTGTGAAAAACAGACCAGCAGGTAGTAAAGAATTTTTTAGGGATACTTATGCAACTCAAATAAAAAAACTCAGCACATACGAAAGTTCCGTAATTGTATAGAGCACGCTGTGTAAAACTTTCAGCTCAAAAAGAGGATATGGGATTTTTCTGTGATTTTTCTAGTCACGAGGACAGAATCTGTTTTCTCGACAGCATGTCACAACTTTCACATCCCTTGTCATATGAGGCTATAAATGGCACAAAACTTGAAAATTAAAGATACAATGATGTTGCTACAGTAGTAGAAATCACCAAGACCACTAAAAACAGAATAAAAGCAAAAAGGAAATCCTAAATTCGTTGCGGGCTGCCTCCTGAAAGCGCTTCCTTAAAACCGTTAGCTAGGCTTAATGCAAATAGATCAAGTTGTATCCATTGAACCATCATCAAGATCATCAAAAAGTTCTTCAATAGTACAACTATTATTAAGAGGTCTTTCAAATAAAGGCCTAATAAAGATACTTCTAGGAATAAAAGAAAAAGGCGGAAGATCAATTGGAGTCTCATTTATTCTATTAAAGAGAGGTATCTCTTCCAAAGTCTTCACAGTTTCAACCCCTTTGGCAATAGATAGATTATTTCTGAAATGCGGAGCCTTCGGAACGTAAACGAACCTAGGTTCCTTCTTTTCCGGAGTTTCCACCTTTTTGGTTTTGATTGAGGAAAAAGTAGTTCCTAGAGTGTCAATGATTTCCTCAATCTTATCAATCCTAGAAGGGTCCAAGTCATGGGATTTGATGGTCTCCAAGGTTTTGAAAATTTTATGCATGGAGCTATCGAGTCTATTAAAATCCCCTTGGATCTTACGATCCAACTCATTTATCTTATTAATGCTTGGCATCTCTAGCTCTATCTTTTCAAGTTTTTTCATAATGTGAGCTAGGGTAATGTCCTCTTTAATGCTAGGAACAGGGAGATTTCCAACAAGATTTTCCATAACACTAAGAGCTTCGCAAACTGGGACTTCTAGGAAATTCCCATTGATATTAGTATCTAGAATAAACCTATTCCAAGAAGTAATTCCAACATAAAAGTTTCTAAGAAGGATAGTAGTGGATTGCTTCTTGGTGGCTCTTTTTTGAGAGTCATTAATTCTATACCAGGCATCTTTCAGACTTTCACCACCTCTTTGTTTAAATGTGAGCACTTATGCTTCACCAAAGGCAAAAGGGCCAGACATAATGACAACTAATAGCAAGGTAACTATTTTTTCGAATTTTTATAAAGGGAACTAAAGCAAAAACTGAAAGGTAAACTAACAAGACTGAAAAGCAAAGATAAAAGATAGTGTGCAACTCCCCTATCTTGAAGAGTGGAGTCCCCGGCAACGGCGCCAGAAATTGCTTTTGATGGTACGATTTAACGCCCCTCGTTGGTTACAAAGTGGAAGGTTGAGATGTAGCGTAGTAGAAATTTCCCTTAGCGAAGATGCTAAGGTTGAATGTCGAACCAATAGGACTCCAACAGATACAAGAAGGTGGTGAAGTGAACAATGGCGTTGTTTACAACCGAGGTTGCTAACTTCACCTGGACCTGCACACACAGCAAATAACTTTGCTTCCCAACGAGTACATAGGAGTTGTCAATTCCTCCGTCCTTGTTGTTTACGAAGGATAAAACGCACGGGATAATAATCATAGTGATAGCAACGGGAAAGTAAATAAAGCAATAAATTGATAGTGGGTGTAAAAAGTACTGGAAATATGGACCATGGTCCTATGATGTTCGCTAGTGATGTCTCTCTCCCAAAAGACGATAAAATAGCCATGCGAGGTAAACAAATTACAGCTGGGCAATTGACAGGATTATGTGCGCAAACCAATGCTAACTATGCTATAAAGAAAGGAAGAGGCTCAAAAGCATGGGCGGTATGCCAAGAAAAGTAGACCGAAATCCATCTGCATCTACCTACTAATCATACACCTTGAGATATCTATCCAGAACATCTTGCTGGTATTAAGTTGTGAATCCCACCCAAAGTGTAAACTCAAAGCAACAGACAACTGCATTAAAGAGCTTTGCGTAAAGTAAACAATCCTTGCACCTGCAAGTACAAGCACCGTTGTTTTCCCCCTTGTGGCAACAGAACATCCCCTAGACTCATGTTTCTGTCACTCAAGCTAGTCATCAGGGGGTATGAACCCACAATCATGCATAACGCTCCCTCTTGGAGTCACTACCTACTACTTGGCCAAAGCAATAAACAGCAACGGAGAACATGCAAGAATTACTCTAGAACATAAATATAAAAGAGGATAATCAAATATATTACTCAAACACAATATGAACATAGTCTCACAATCCATCGGATCCTAGCAAACTCAACATAGCAACAGCAGAAAGATTACATATGTGCCTCGATCATGTAGGGCAGCTCACGAGGTCTAATCCATGAAGAACAAAGAGGGGAGGAGAACATCAAATAGCTACTGATCATAGACCCATGGTCCAAGGTGGACTACTCACGGTTCATCCGGGAAGCATCCATGGTGGTGGAGAAGCTCCCGAAGGTAATTCCTCCCTCCAGCGGGGTGCCGGGAAGAGGTCTTCTGGTGCTCCTGATCTTGGAAGTGCGACGGCGGCGGAACAGAGGAGAGATCGCGAAAAAGGGTTCCCGTCACGGGGGTTTCACGTCACGAGGAATATATAGGCGAAGGGGGGCAACCAGGGGGGGCACCAGGGGTCCAGGCGGTCCCCCTGGCGCGGCCCCACCCTAGGGCGCGCTGGGAGGGCGCCTGGGGCCCTGGTGGGTCCCCTCTGGCCCCCCTCGGTGATTCCCGAAGCTTCTGTATCGCTGATTTTTTATTGTATTTTTCCCGAATTTTTGGAGCACTTTTAATTTGGGGGAAACCTGAAATAGAAAAACAGCAGAAAACAGGAACGGGCACTGGGGTGCACTGAGTTAATAGGTTAGTCCAAATATGATCAAAAGTGTATGGAAGTTCATCAATATCATAGCAATATCACACAAAAGAGGCATGGAGCAAAAATAAATTATAGATACGTTTTGGACGTATCACCGTGATGCCACTATGGATGATGCTTACGGAGATGAACTTGCTATAGTTCCTCATGATAAGCATGAAATTTTTTCTATTGCACCCACACTTGATTTTCCTATTATCCTTTTGAAATCTCCAACTCATATTCCGGAGAATTTTCCTCTTATCAAAGCTCAATGTGATGGGTTCCATTTATCTTATATTCCTAAAGCTCTTGAAGGTTTTCTCTTAGGTTATGGTTCGAATTCTCACACTTACAGAGTGTACAACTCTCATCTTGGCAAAGTTGTAGATACTGTAAATGTTCGATTTGATGAAACTAAAGGCACTCAAAATGAGCAATTTCCTATTAACCTAGATGAACCACCTTTGGATGAAGTGATCAGGTACATGTCAATTGGAGATATTCGTCCTGTCGAAGGAAATGCACATGAAGTCAACAAGGATGGTGATGATCCAATGTTCCCACACATAGACCGGGGCGCTAGAGATCAACATCCCGAGGTCAACGATTGACGGGGATCAACCCCGGCAAATCCCATGGTCAGGGACCTTGGGTTAGTCATAGAGATAGCACAGGTTGGACGATACTCGTCGGCTAACAGGAGAAGCACTTCCTGCTCGATATTATTACGTGAGGGGGCGATTACAGTGGAGGCCAAGGCGAGTTCTCACAAGGCAAGGATGAGTAGATGCGTATTTAGATGATATCGACGTCTCCCCTCCCAGCCTTTATATATTAGGCCAGGTCTCGGGGAGTCCGTACTAGGTTACAATAGATGGTTTCCTAGTTCTAGTCTTGCCTTGTACGACAAGTTGCACCTTCCATGTTAGTCGCGGACTCCTACGTCGGTGCTTGGTTGGGCCAATCGCGGGCTTGTCGTAGCTTCCCCGTGGGCCTTCTGTCTTCATACGCACCAGGTAGCCTCACACGTAAGAGTCTTGGGGTCACCCCTCGTCAGTAGCCCCCGAGTGCCTGGGGGACTCGAAGAGTCACGCAGGGACTCGAATTCTTCTGCGCCTTATTGTTTGTACGCGTGGCATCGCTACGGGTCGCTGGCAGTTTTGAGCCATGACAATATCTGTTTCGAGGGATTGCTAAGCTGAAAGGGCCCAAGGAGTCGACTGGTCGAGCCTTGGTGAATTGTGCTAGTGACAAATACCATAGTAGCCCAATCAAGCACACATCCCTCGACATGAACTTGGAACACGGGTGTCAAGCAAAGTCATGCCGCTGCAGGTTTTATAGGATCAATTGCCGCCAGTCTAAGCACATAGCCTGAGCGCGTCCGCTCGACTCTTTCTATCATGCGAGCGCATGGAAAAGGTCGGGAGTGAAATCGCTCTGCGGCAAGTCCCGGCCCGGCCGTTCTGCGCAGCGGGGTCTTACCTACACCCTAAGCTTGCGTGGCATCTGGGTACAGTGTGTTGTAGCCCAGGTATAATATTTTTTGTTTTGAGGCACGGAGCATGATTTAGCAATGCACCCACTTGGAACAAACAATCAAGTGAGCTGTTTTAGTCGTCACTCGCGGAGCTTGTAGAGATCGAGGAAAAATAAGATGGCGCCCACTCGAAATACCGTCGAGTGCGCGAGTAAGTCATGCTTGCTGAATTGCTGAGTCTTTTTCTGCGAGTGGTCACTCTAATGCTTTTCTTCTCTTTGGGTGAAGGAGCACCCGAACTCTGAGAGTATTTTGTGTCTGCTGGTGCGAGTGATCACTCGAGTACATCTTTGCTTTCTGGGTGAGGGAGCACCCGAACTCTGAGAGTGTGTTATTTTTGCTAGTGCGAGTGATCACTCGAGAACCTTTTGTCTTCTAGGTGAGGGAGCACCCGGACTCAAAAGGGTACTCCCGATGGGAATAAGAATTTTTTATAGTTAGAAAATTTAGACGTATGGCTGGCTCTTGGAATCGTTTGGATTTTTCCAACTGTTTTTACCTTTACTCTTTTCCTTTGGGATGCATTGTCGTGTTGTTTGATGACGTATGATGATGCTTGATTTTCTTGATCCGTCATGTCTTCTGAACCGTCATAATGATGATTTGGACGTCGCGCTATCTATTGCCTGTTGGGTTCCCGAGGTTTGTATGGGAAACATGCGAGATTTGACGCGTCCTGTAGATAATGCTGACCGTGTGAAGGCATCTTCGTCTTGGATTTCGTAACGCTTGGCCCGTTTGGTCTTTGGCGTAATGATGGCGTCGCCTGGGCTTCTGTGTGTTTTTCCTGGTTTGCCCTTCGATTGTGCTATAAGTACTTCCCTTGGTTGCCCGACTCTGGCATCCACTCTTCGCACCTTTCCCTTCTGCTTCTTCTTCATATGGCACCCAAGCATGGTAGAGGTGTGGCTAGGCGGGATCGTGGCCGGCATGGTCGTGGTGGCCGCACGCCTCGTTCCTTACGTGGTGGGCGTCATGGAACTGCGTTGGCGCTTTCTTCTTCTTCCTCCGTGGAGGAGGGATTTTGGCGCCCGGATTCCTCTTCCTGCCTCATTTTCCTCCATTGCTTCTGAGCGTGGCTTAAAGGGCTTCTGGCTCCGTCTTCATGGATTCTCTCGTTCTTCTTCTTGGGTGGAGCTGGAATTTGATAGTTCGTCCTTGATCTTCCTTGGGTCTGGCTGGAGGACGTTTTCTCGTCAGTTGAATTTGCGTGGCGGGGACAACCTTTGTTGTCATTTTGACGGCGAAGATAGTGTTATTATCCGTGCATTTGATGCTGGTGGCAACCGTCTGGATCCATACTGTGAGGAGACGAGCAGTAGCGATTCTGAAGGCTCGAGTGTTGGTTCGCCTGTTTCTCCCGTGTCTTCGACTTCGGCTGATCTCTCAGGCGATGGTGTTTGCTCTTCTAGTTCTAAGGAAGAACTGGACGTCAAGCCAGTCATCAAGCAGCAGCGGCAGTAGGCGAGGCACCTTGTAGAACTGGAGGACAGCGAACTTCTCCCTCGCCGGCTAGGCGGCTACTTTGTCTGTGATGATGCCCGCCTGGTTGTGGTACGAAAGTGCCAATTATCTCAGCATGAGCACACATGTAGAAGTTGAAATGTAGCCCAGCTTGTAGTTCCGTCGGTCCTTCTGTAACGGCAAACTGTCGTTTCGACTTCTTTGTAATGAAATGTCTTCGATTCCTTTGTAATGAGAATGTCTTCCACTCCTTTGTAATGAGAATGTCTTTGACTCCTTTGTAAGGAAAAATGTCTTCGACTCCTTTGTAAATGGGTAGTGTCTTCTCGGGTGCGCGCAAGCGCTCCCGATGGGAGAAGCCCCCGAGGCTGCGCTTGATTTGCAGAATCAAGCGTAGGCTTTATGAATTTTTGCCTCACTAGTTTGTAGCTTGTCTTTGAATCTTTCCAAGTTTAGATCGGGTGCGCTTCAGCGCTCCCGATGGGAGTAGCCCCCGAGTCTTTAGGCGACTGCTTGCGATCGGTTGCAGACTAAAGATGCGACTTTCCCTTTCCTGCTTTGTTGTTTGGCGATAGTCGCGTTTTTAGCGAAGGTAACGTCCTTCGGGGGAAGTTTTATGCTCGAGCCCCCGAGTCTTTTTAAGAAAAAGTCGCGTTTGCGAAGATAGCGTCTCTCGGGGGGAGTTCTAGGCTTGAGCCCCCGAGTGTTTTGTAAGTAAAGGTCGTGTTTGCGAAGATAGCGTCTCTCGGGGGGACTTCTAGGCTCGAGCCCCCGAGTGCTTTGTAAGTAGAGGTCGCGTTTGTGAAGATAGCGTCTCTCAGGGGGAGTTCTTGGCTCGAGCCCCCGAGCGCTTTGTAATTAGAGGTCGCGTTTGCGAAGATAGCATCTCTCGGGGGGAGTTCTTGGCTCGATCCCCCGAGCGCTTTGTAATTAGAGGTCGCGTTTGCGAAGATAGCGTCTCTCGGGGGGAGTTCTTTGACTCGAGCCCCCGAGCGCTTTGTAATTAGAGGTCACATTTGAGAAGATAACGTCTCTCGGGGGGAGTTCTTTGACTCGAGCCCCCGAGCGCTTTGTAATTACAGGTCGCGTTTGCGAAGATAGCGTATCTCGGGGGGAGTTCTTTGACTCGAGCCCCCGAGCGCTTTGTAAGTAAGAGTGCTTTGGGCAAAATTGTTTTATTCCTTCAAATTTTACATGTGTTGCCGATCGGTGCTGCTGCCGATATCTTGATAATGTCTAGAGCACTATGGGTAGAACATGCGTAGGTTCGCTACGTTCCATGGATTTCCCACGTCCTCATTAGTTTTTGCAATCTACAGTCTGTATGCTCCTCCTCCAATGACTTCTGAGCTGATGAATGGTCCTTCCCATTGTGGTGCAAGTTTGTGCACTTTTTCCTGTATTAGCCACAGCACAAGGTCTCCTTTATTGAATGATCTGGTCCGTAGGCGACTGCTTTGATAGGTGCGCAACTTGTCCTGGTATCCTTCAGATTTTGTGAGGGATGGGTCTCGTGCTTCGTCTGCTATGTCTTTGTCGTTCTGCAGCGCTTCTTCTGCCTCTTCCTCTTCGTACCCTGAGACTCTGGGTGCTTCGAATTTTAGGTCGTGCGGTAGCACTGCTTCTGCCCCGTATACCAAGAAGAAAGGCGTATATTGGGTTGAGCTGTTTGGGGTGGTGCGTAGGCTCCATAGGACTGCGGGGAGCTCCTCTATCCAGTTTCCTGCAGCCTGTTCGAGTGGTGCTAGGAGTCGCTTCTTTAATCCTCCGCATACTAAACCGTTTGCTTTTTCCACTTGGCCATTAGACTGCGGGTGCGCGACTGATGCGTAGTTGATTTTGATGCCCAATTCTTGACAGAAGTTCTGGAACTCTACCGCTGTGAAGTTGGTAACGTTTTCTGTGATGATGTTGTGTGGTACTCCGAATCTGAAGATAATTGATTTGATGAAGTCGACTGCCGTGAGGGCTGTTGAGATGGTGATTGGTACTGCCTCGATCCATTTGGTGAATTTGTCGACTGCGACCAGTAGGTGTGTTCTTCCTCCTTTTGATGATTTCTTGAGTGGGCCTACCATGTCGAGTCCCCATGTGGTGAATGGCCATGATAATGGTATGGTTCTGAGTTCTGATGCTGGGGCGTGCGGCCTGCTGACGAACTTTTGGCAGGCGATGCATCTCCGTACAATATCCTCTGCATTTCTCATGGTGGTTGGCCAATAGAATCCTGCTCGAAAGGCTTTTTCCACGAGTTCTCGACTGCTGGCATGGTGCCCGCAGGTACCTTCGTGAATCTCCAGTAGTAGGGCTTTGCCGTCTTCCTCGTCTATGCACTTTTGTAGGACCTGGGAAATGTTGCGTTTGTAGAGCTGTCTGTTGATTACTGTGAATGCTTTGGATCGTCGACTGATGCGTCGGGCTTCTGCAACGTCTTGTGGTAGGGTGCCTTCAATTAGGAATCGAAGAAAAGGTCTTGCCCAGGCCGGGTCTTCGAGTGCCGCTGGTGCTTCAACTTTGATTGCTTGGCTGTTTATAGCGTCAGCTGCGCTCGTGGCTGCCACCTGCACTAGCTCATTTGTGTCGTCTTCTTCTGCGACTGCTTTGGGCTCCGCTGGCTTTTCTTTTATTGATCTCTGATTGATTCTCTCGAGGAAAACGCCTGGTGGTATTGGTCCTCAAGTCGATCCGATGTTCGCGAGTTCGTCGGCTTCTGTGTTATTTGCTCTGGGGATGTAGTTGAGTTCACAGCCATCGAAACCTCCCTCTAGAGCATTGTACAGCTTCTGGTAGGCTGCCATGTTGTCTGCGACTGAATTACAGTCTCTCATCGCCTGCTGGACGACGAGGTTTGAGTTTCCATAGATCGATAGGCGAGTGGCACCGCAGGTTTTTTCCATGCGCATGCCGTGATTTAGCGCCTCGTACTCTGCTTCATTGTTGGAGGCGTTGCTGAAGTTGATCTGGAGGATGTATTTAAGCTTCCTTCCTTTGGGGGAGACTAGGACGACGCCTGCTCCGGCTCCTTGCTGTCTTTTGGATCCGTCGAAGTACATTGTCCATGAGTTGGACAAGTCTGGGGGTCCTGGTGTTTGGACTTCTACCCACTCGACCAGGAAGTCTGGGAGTACTTGGGCTTTGATTGCTGTTGGATGTTTGAACTGTAGGTCTCGCGGGCTAAGCTCCATGTTCCACTCAGCGACTCGACCGGTCGCGCTGGGGTTGTTGAGGATCTCTGCGAGTGGTGCACTGCTCACGATTATGATGGAGTGTTCGTCGAAGTAGTGCGATACTTTCCTAGAGGTCATGATGATGGCGAGCAGGAGCTTCTGGTAGTGTGGGTACCGCTGTTGTGGCTTCGTGAGTAACGTGCTGAGGTAGTAGATTGGTCTCTGGATGCTCTGGATTTTCCCTTCTTCTGGCCGCTCGACGACGAGTACTGTGCTCACGACACTGTTGTGCGCTGCTATGTAGAGATACAACTTTTCCCTTTCTTTAGGCACCGCCAAGATTGGTGGGGTCGAGAGGGTCTTCTTTAAGTCTGTGAATGCGTTGCTTGCTTCCTCGTTCCATTCAAATTTTTCTCCCTTTCTCAGCAATTTGTAAAACGGCAAAGTTCTTTCGCCCAACCTGCTGATGAAGCGGCTCAGTGCTGCGAGCTTTCCTGTGAGCTGTTGTACTCCTCTGATGTTGGTTGGCCTTTTCATTTTGGCGATTGCTTGAACCTTTTCCGGGTTTTCTTCGATTCCTCGGGCGGAGACCATGTACCCGAGTAGTTTTCCGGCTGGGACGCCGAACACGCATTTTTTGGGGTTTAACTTGATCATGTACTTGTTGAGGGTCGCGAATGTCTCGCGGAAGTCGTCGAGCAGTGTGTTTGCACTGTAGTTTTTGATGACAATGTCGTCTACATAGACCTGGACGTTCCTGCCGATCTGGTCTCTCAGACATGCTTGCATCATCCGCTGGTACGTGGCTCCGGCATTTTTTAGTCCGAAGGGCATAGTTTGGTAGAAGAATACTCCATAGGGGGTGATGAACGAGGTGTGCTCTTCGTCTTCTTCCTTCATCCTGATTTGTACCCTGAATATGCGTCGAGGAAAGATAGGAGGTCGCATCCTGCTGTGGAGTCGATAATTCGATTGATTCTTGGCAGGGGGGAAGTGATCTTTTGGGAAGTGCTTGTTGATAGGCCCATAGTCGACGCACATCCTCAGTACCTCAGTGTCCTTTTTAGGGACTAGGACTGGGTTCGTTATCCATGTTGCTTTCTTTGTCTCTCTGATGAACTGTGCGCCGAGTAGTCGATTGACTTCTTCTCCGATTGCTCTGCGTTTGGGCTCTGAGAACCGTTGCAACACCTGTTTTACTGGCTTCGTGTTTGGCTTGATGTGGAGCGCGTGTTCCGTGGATTCTCGTGGTATCCCTGGCATGTCGGCTGGGCACCAGGCGAAAATTTTCCATTCTTCACGAAGGAAAGTTATGAGGGTGGTTGCTTGCTCTTCTGGAAGGTGGGCATATACGCAGACTGTCTTCTCTGGGTCTATCGGGTGTACTTGGTGTGTGATCGTGTCGCTGTCGACGCTGAAGTCGCGACTAAATTCGTTTGTCTCGCTTCTGTTTTCTAGTGGAAATATGCTTTTGTCCGTCATCGTGGCTATTTCTTGGAGCTGTTGTTGAGCTCCGAATGTGTCGGAGACTTTGTGTAAGTCGCGGTCGCACTGGTCCGATTAGATGAAGCTTCCCTTGACTGTGATGATTCCTGCAGATCCTGGCATCTTGAGCTTGAGATATGCATAGTTTGGAACCGCCATGAACTGTGCGAACGCCGGTCTCCCGAGTATGGCGTGATACTGCGACTGCCAGTCGAGCACTTCGAACTCGAGTGCCTGTTTTGCGAAGTTGCGCTTGCTGCCGAAGATCACATCAAGCTGTATTGCTCTGATGGAGGTGGCTGCTTCGCCCGGGACTAAACCGTATATTGTGGTTCCTGACTTCTTCCACACTGATCGTGGGATGAACATCTTGCGTAGAGTGCTGGCGAAGATTATGTTTAGACTGCTGCCTCCGTCCATGAAGATTTTGTCCATGTAGTATCCTCCAATCTGCGCTTCGAGGACCAGGGGTGCATGCCCGGGCCTCGGGACTGCAGGCGGATGGTCGCTCTGTGAAAAAGTGATGCTGGTCTCGGTGCCGCTCAGTTGGTATGTTCCAGATATCTTTAGGCCTTCGGCTGCTTCGGCTTGCAGGGTGTAGGCATCTTGCTTTGCTTTCGAGGGTCTTCCTTCTTGGATCATGCAGATTCGTCCCTGGGACGCGAGATATTTCTCCTCTGCACTTGGTGCGGGTGACTGCATGCTTCTTCGAGTGCGTTTGGCTTCACGTTGTTTCTCCTCCTTGAGGCTGTTGGAGAGTTCAGCGAATAGGCGGCAATCTCCCAGGGTGTGGCTTGCTCTGAGATGTCCTCGACTGTCTTCGAAGCAGTGGATCGCGCAGGGTCCTTCCAGTTGCTCTTTAGCTATGAGTTTGCTGGAACCGGCATCCCTTCTTCTCCTTGAGACTTGGAAGATCTGCGAGGGGTCTTCTGCTCGGCTGTGGAATCTTGGGTCGAGTTCTATCCAGTCACTGAGTGATTGATTGCGGATGAAGTTGGTGAATTCGTCTGGCCTTCGATCCGGGTCATAGTAGTCTCCGGACTGGGTCTCGGAGTCGCTGTCTTGGCGCGTGGTGGGAGTCCGGGTGGCGGCGGGTCGTCGACTGATGGGCGAGCCTTCGACCACGCACTGCGACTCTTCGAGTGGGATTCTCGAGTATCCTCCTTGTGCTTGTCTTCTGGGTCATTGAGTTCTTTTCCGTCGGTGATGGATCTGGCAGTCATCGAGGTGCTGGACTTGGTTCGGCTGCAGGCTGGGTGGCCCTGACGGGGCGATGGAGATGCTTGCGGTGAACTTGAATTTCTCGAGCGAGCTGGATCTGGCTCTAGTCCTTGAGTCTTGAACTGTTGAAGTTGGGACCGCCGAGATCGTGATTCCAACCTGTGTAGTTCCCACAGACGGCGCCAATTGACGGGGATCAACCCCGGAAAATCCCATGGTCAGGGACCCTGGGTTAGTCATACAGATAGCACAGGTTGGACGATACTCGTCGGCTAACAGGAGAAGCACTTCCTGCTCGATATTATTACGTGAGGGGGCGATTACAGTGGAGGCCAAGGCGAGTTCTCGCAAGGCAAGGATGAGTAGATGCGTATTGAGATGATCTCGACGTCTCCCCTCCCAGCCTTTATATATTATGCCAGGTCTCGGGGAGTCCGTACTAGGTTACAATAGATGGTTTCCTAGTTCTAGTCTTTCCTTGTACGCCAAGTTGCACCTTCCATGTTAGTCGCGAACTCCTGCGTTGGTGCTTGGTTGGGCCAATCGCGGGCTTGTCGTAGCTTCCCCGTGGGCCTTCTGTCTTCATACGCACCAGGTAGCCTCACACGTAAGAGTCGTGGGGTCACCCCCTCGTCAACGATGTACATGACAAAGGAGATCACATGAACGAAGAAAACGCTCAACCCGAAGGACAAGCTGAACCCGAAGGAAATGTTGATCCCGAAGGACAAGCTAATCCCGAAGGCCAAGCTGATTCCGAAGGAGAACATGGGCCACAAGAAAATGAAGGAGTACTATATCGAGTCCGAAAAAGAGTGGACGTCGACTCAATGCTCAAAGATATTCGTCTACCAGGTCGTCCCACCACTCGCTCTCGTACTTGTTTAGCTAACTTCTGTGGAAATTTCTCGTTTGTATCTATGCTAGAACCGTCGAAATTCGATGAAGCCATGATAGACTCAGACTGGATGACTGCCATGCTCGAAGAACTTGATCAATTCGAGAGAAATAAAGTCTGGTCCCTTGTTGAAAGACCTAATCCCAAGAAGCATAATATCATTGGCACAAAGCAGATTTTTCGCAACAAGCAAGATGAAGATGGTATTGTGGTAAGGAATAAAGCTTGACTAGTTGCACAAGGTTACACCCAAATCGAAGGTATTGATTTCGGTGAGACTTATGCTCCAATTTCTCAACTTCAATCCATTCGTGGCATGCTTGCTTTTGCAAATTACAATGGTATATTTCTATATCAAATGGATGTCAAAAGTGCATTTCTTAATGGTGAAATCGAGGAAGAAGTGTATGTTATGAAGCCACCAGGTTTTGAAGACCCGAAGAATCCAGATATGGTGTACAAGTTTCACAAGGCCCTCTATGGGTTAAAGCTAGCACGTCGTGCTTGGTATGAAACACTCAAGGATTTTCTTCTGAAGTAGGGCTTCAAACCAGGAACAACTGACCCGACTCTTTTCACTCGCGCATACAAAAATGATATTTTTGTGTGTCAAATTTACGTCGATGATATTATATTTGGTTGTACTAACCCTGATATCAGCGAAGAATTTGCTCGAATGATGTCGAAGAAATATGAAATTTCAATGATGGGTGAATTGATGTTCTTTCTCGGACTTCAAATCCGTCAACAAAAGAATGGGACATTTATCTCTCAAGAGAAGTATCTCAGAGATTTCCTGAAGAAGTTTGATCTTGCCAATTGCAAAACTATCAAGACACCAATGCCTACAAATGTTCATCTAGATGCAGATGAGAAGGGCAAACCTTTCAACCAGAAGAAATATCGCTCGATGATTGGTTCTCTTCTTTACCTTTGTGCATCTAGACCTGAGATTATGCTATCAGTTTGTATGTATGCTTATTTTCAGGCAAATCCAAAAGAATCACATCATATTTACGTCAAGCGAATTCTTCGATATCTTGCTCACACACCTACCTTGGGACTTTGGTATCCCAAAGGTGCCCAGTTTCATCTTGTTGGATATTCTGATTCTGACTGGGCTGGTGATCGTGTCGACTATAAATCTACCTCAGGCACATGTCATTTTCTCGGTAGATCTCTTGTCTGTTGGGCTTCAAAGAAACAGAATTGTGTATCTATTTCTACTGCCGAAGTCGAGTATATTTCTGCGGGCTCATGCTGCACTCAGATTTTGTGGCTCAAGCAAACGCTGAAAGATTACGGTATTATCGTGAATAAAATTCCACTGCTATGTGATAACGAGAGTGCTATCAAAATTTCCCACAATCCTGTGCAACACTCTCGAAAGAAGCATATTGATATTCATCATCATTTTCTTTGAGACCACGTTCAGCGAGAATATATTGTTATCAGTCATGTCCGCACCAAAGATCAATTGGCTGATATCTTTACGAAGCCCCTGGATGAGAAAAGTTTCTGTGCACTAAGGTGTGAGTTAAACATATTGGACTCACGTAACATGCAGTAAGATCAAAGCTATCTCTACTTTGTATTATATGTATACTTACTAGCAGTAGTTTACCTTCACTATTTGTCTCGTGTGTTTATTTTTCATTTTGTTATTTTTATTAGTTTGGTGTTGTCCTATACAGTTATCACCCCGAGTCTTCTATCAGTTGTTTTCTCTCGGATTGATTAGGTATCGGACCCTGTTTTCCCTCTATTCTATCCCTACCCCATCTTTGCTTTTTTCTTTCTTGTGAACATGTATATTTGTACTCGATTAGATTCCCTTTGAATGTCATTGATTCCGAAACTTTATCTAATTTATCGCTCTATGTTCGATGAGTTTGGTCTCAGACGTAGAACACATATCTTTCGGTTCGTTGGGATTTTTCCGCGATTACCGCCACAAAATCCGATCGTTGAATTCGGAGAGACGCGAGATCTGCGCCGTTGGATCAGATTTGACGCTTACTTCAGACCCCCCTTTATAAATACTGATCAACCCCCACCGGCACAACTCCTCCACTTCCTCGACTTCGTCTCTTCCCCTCTCGCTCCCGAGCTCTTGCGCGCCGCTGTGCTGATTCCGTCGCCGTCGATTCCCTCGTCGCTTCACTGCCGGAAGGAAGTCACCGTAGGCTTTCCCGTCGACACAGATCATCATCCGCGTCGTCGTAGCTGTCGTACAATCACCGAGTTGGGGTATGCACGGCACCGAACTCGATTCCAATCTATTCCGCTCATCGAGCTCAGATTTGTTCTTGATTTTCTTTTATTTTATTAAGTCCGTTCGATCCGTTTGGATCTTTGCACTTTGGGAAATCTGTTTCTAGCTTTTCCTATTAAATTCCCATCCGATCTAGGTAAGAAATCCCTCATCCCGTGGAATTTCTCACTTAGGCAAATCTCAGATTCATGTCGATAGATTTACGATTTGAGCATCTTATTCATACCAGTTCTTCATTAGACTTTCACCCGATGGAAATCTAGCTTAGCACTCGTATGAAAATATGCTCAAAGATAAATCCATCTATGTGTTTGCTGCGCTCAAAATGACTTTCTTCGAAAATGCTTTAGGTATATGTTCATATCTTGTCTATTTTTCCCTCGTACCTATCTTATTCGTAGGAAAATGTCTGAGAACACTGGTAACATTAGGGAGCCCAAGCGCGCAGGAGGCCGAACAAAAATTACAAACAACTCTGAAGGCATGTCTGAGGACTTGATCATTGAGAAAAATCTGAGAACGCCTGAAGGTTCTGTTGAAGATGCTCGAACGAGAGAAAACAGGCTGCAAGAAATTTGAAGACTTCAAGCTCTTCGTTGGTATGAGTACAAGGCAATTATCCTTCGTTGGGAAAGACTGTTGCTCTAAAGAACCCCTGGTCTGATGTCAAATCCTTGAGGCCCAAGTGGACCAAAGTAAACATACCTTCTCCTCTAGATAATGCTCATCCATCCACATTGAAGACTCCAGTAGATTTTCAAGATCTAGTTGCTGCTCGAGCTGAACGAGCATAAAAGCGAAAGGAAGCCAAGGCCAGGAAAGCTGCTGTTGTGGACAACGAAGAAGTTGCCGAAGGCGTTGGTCCCAGTACCAAGTCGAAGGTTGGAAAGATATCTACCAAGCGCCAGAAAAAGGTCGTTGTTGTTTCACCACCTGAAGCAACATCTGATGAGGAAGAAGCCAGTACCGAGCAACAAGATCAAGGTACTGAGGCAGATGTAGAGGATATTCCTCCTCCCGCACCAAAAAATAAACCAGGCCACAAGGGCATACGGATCCAAGAGCCAATTGTTGCGGCTCCTCGAGCAAAAATTGACACCACCAATTTGGTCATGGATCCACCGCTTGCAAATGCTCCCCCTCGTCAACCAAAACCCTCGACCAAGTCCAAGGGAAAGAAAGCGGCAGTGACCGAAGATGATGAAACTCTGGTCAAGAGGAAGGAAAAATTGGCCAAGCAACAAGAACTTGAGGCCAAAGAATTGGAGAAGTCTAAGCTGCTAAATTTTCACAGTCAGCCCGAGGCAAAGAAAGCACTAGTTACCAAGCAATTGGAAACACTTCATCTGGTTTCTGACAAATACAAACGCCAGCTTGAGGAAAATCCTGCCCCTAGTGCACCGAAAGAAAAGGTCGTGGCCCCTAGTGTCATTGAGAAAGTTGTGAATCCCACAGTCACGAAGGAAAAAGCTGCAACCCCTAGTGCTGCGAAGAAGAATGCAGAGGCTGCTGGAGCCTCGAAGGAGAAAGTTGCGGCCCCAAGTGCCATAACAAAACAAGTCGCTGCTGCCAAGGCCACCAAGGAGGCCGAGAGGAAAGCCAAGGAGGCCAGGCAGTAGTCTCAGGAAGCTCAAGTTACTCGTGCTGCTCCGGAACATGTTGCCCCTGCTGCACCTGCTGTGTCTGGCCCTCGTGCCGATGAAGAAAGCTCCAAAGAAGGAGATTCCAATAACATTGATGCATGGGATGCAGTAAAAATTACTGATATTCTTTGGCGGATGGCCACCACACCCAGAAAAGTAACACTCGAGGATGTGCCAGGACCGCAAGGACCGCGAGCAAGAACTCTTCTATACAAATCAGCTTCGAGAAGAAACTGAGGACATGGCATCCCGACAGTTTTTCAAGACCAAGCTCGCCACACTTGCTAAATCTAGGAGAGCTCAGAAGGAAAACATCTCTGCTGTCCATGACAAGGTCCGACAGATTGTGACGGACATGTGCAAAGATCACAATGATGCCCTCGCCGAGCGACAATCTCGAAAGAGAAAGTCCACCGAGAAGAGTGATGCTCCATCCTCTGGGCGTGGGACGCCAGAGATGTCGAAGAAGAAGAAGATTGTCGAAGTCGTCGCTGCACCAGCACGACAAGAAACTGCCCCTCCTACCAAACAACCCACTCCACCACGAGAAAAATCTCCTCCACCTCGTCAAACAACTCCACCACCTCGCCAACCTACTCCACCAAAAGCTCCATCGTGACCACCCGCCCCTTCTCCACCCCGACAAGTTATTCCCTCTACCATCGCAGCTGTCGAGCCCCAGGCCCAAGTTGAGACCGAGCAGAATGCTCAGGTCGAGCAAGAAGCTCCTGGACCAGTTCCATCCGTGCAGAAGGATTACTCCTCTGCCCACACTTTACACGAAAAAGAAAACGAAAATGTGGATGTAACCACAGTTTCCTCTCGCCAAGAGGCACCGCCTGCAACTAATGAGGCCGATGCCGAAGAAGATGGTTCTGGCGACGAGAGTTCTGATGATATCTCCTCATCCTCATCCACTTCCTCGAACGAAGAAATGGTTGAAGCTTTCGAACAGCTTGATGCAGATCTAGAGGCCATGTAAACTGAAGAGGCCGAGCAAAATTAGCATGCCGACGAAGGAGATGCCGTCGAAGAGCAAGCAGAGGAAAATGCTCCTGATGCTATTCCAGCTCAGGATATTATCAATGTTCCATCATCACGACCTCGTGCTGCTTCCCCAAACCTACAGTTGCCAAAAAATGCCGCTGAAGTCTTTCCTGTCGAGGAGTTGTTGCATTCAACTCATCCGAGAGAAATGCTGCCCCTGTTCCGCCCAGATGTTCCTCGTGGAGGCCCTATCTTCAGGCGGCATGAATACAAGCCATTTTTCTTCGGGCCCAATCCCTACGAGCAACCAAGGATTGCTTATTCTCTTCGTTTTTGGACCCAAGAGCAGGCCATCTACTACACTCGGGTGCTATACAACAAGGCCAAAATATTCCAACATCAATATCTTGATTTTCCTTCGGTGTACGCCACAACATGATTTGAGAATGTGGCCGAGACAATTGATGGTCTTCATGCTCACAAGATGTTTGCTCTCGAAAATGGTTACAATCATGAGCTCATCAAGCAATTCTATGCCACTTTATATGTCACAGGAGATCTCGAAGATTCGAGGACTTGGAAGTTTGACTTCATGATTCAAGGCCAAGTTTTTCAGATGACTGTCGAAGAATTTCTGGCACTGATTAATTTGCCTCGTTTCGAAGGATTAACGCACAAGTTGCATGATCTTCCTGCTCCAACTCCTACTGAATTTTCAACATTGATGAATCCAGATGTCATAGGAGATCACTACCCCGCTGAGCCGAAGCCAAAACCAAATCATGGTTCTACATTATGTCGAAAACTTTTATGCCAATGCTCGATGTGCATGATGACTTCACCATTCCCAACGATGTGCAACTCGCTCTGATGAAACTAGTCCATGGCCATCCCTTTGATTTTGAGAACTATTTCATTCGTACGATGGTCTCGTGTGCTGATGACCACAATGCTCACAAGCCATATGCACCTTGGCTCATGGCTATCTGCAATTACTCTCGCGACGTGTCATTCCCCGTATCAATTTACCCGAAGATTTTCACTCCACCTGTCAGGGAAGTATTGCAGATTGTTGCTCGACCAAATGACCGCTTTGCTGAGCACACTGGCATCAGGTCACATATGACTGAGTGCAATATTCGCTCGAAATTCATCAAGCCAGTGCATCACATGGAAGTTTCCCTATGTTCTCAGCAGATGTTTCAGCACTACATCGACCAAGATCTCGTGCAAAAGAAGAAGATGATGACTGAGATCAACCACCTGCGCAACATCACCATGAACAACAACCAACTCCTTCGTGAATGTCTTCGAAGGGAATGGAAAAGACTGCGCAAATTCAACTCCCTCGGTCAACTGCAGCGCTATGGATTCGAAGAATTTCCTCCGCACCTGCAAAGGCAATGGACAAATGATGATCGCGTTGATCGACCAGATTCAACCATTCCACTGCTGCCGAAGTACAGGGATGTCCTCAGCGTCGACGATTATTATCACATCACTCTGGACGCCATCTCCTCCGACTCCGACCCCGACGAAGAACCCAGGCGCACAGCAAGAGTCTACTCTCCATTGCCTCGAAGCCCCAAGACCCCTCCAGAATCGCAGTTGGATTCCTCTGGTGATCAGAACTCCTTCAGGACGAAGATTACCCCTCGTGGCGGTCGCCCCATCCGACGTCCTCCTTCGCTCGCCGAATCTTCTCGACGTCGTTAGTGGCGCTCCAGCAAGTAGGAATTCCTTCGGCCCTATTCTCTACTTTTTGTTCGTTGTGACAAAAAATGGGAGATGTAGTGGCATCAAAGAAATAGTTTGATATCCGGGTTAAGGGCTTTGATTTTTGGTCGTTAAAGTTTGAGTTTCCGAGTGGTTTCAACAAACTTTCGATTCATATTCAATCTGGTTGTAACTAACTCTACGTAGGTCTGTGAACTGCTACTTTTATCGTAAGATATCTTTTTGCTATGCTTGCGATACATAACATATTGCAGGAATTTATCTATAATATAAGTTCACAAGTTAATCGAGGAGATTGCATATTTTCTTTCGGATATCATATGGAATGCAATCTAGCTCAGTAAGATTATGATGTTTTCCCTCGACTCAACTATTGTCAAATGTGCACTTCTCTGGAAATTTACATCTTCCGTGCATACATCAAGGGGGAGTATATCATCCATCTTAGCTCTGGTTTATCATCGAAAACTCAAACTTTTTAAATTATTTATCGATGCCTGTTTTGTCAACAATCGTCCAAAAAGGGAGAGATTGTAAGAGCAAGTTTTTCCCCCGAAGGTTTTGGAGATTGTTGGACAAAGCAGTAGATGAACTAATTTTTTTTAGAGTATAAATAGATACTTAGGTTCCGAAAGAATGGAGTTTGCAAGTAGAAGGTCGAAGGACAACTCACTACAGCGAAGCTGCAGATCATTACCGAAGCCTTTGAAGGAAGAAGACCCCTAAAAATGTCGTCGAGAAAAAAGATGCTCTCGAGTAAATGCGCAACGAGGAGAAAGCTGAAGTTGGACGAAGACTTAGTCTTTTTACTAGTTTCTCTTTATTTTCTTGAGTCGCAGGAAAAAACGTACTATCAAGAGGGGTTTGATAGTTGAGATCTTAGTCGAAGTGAATTTGCTCTGCCCAACATAAACCCACAGAAAGCCTACCGAGAGAAATCTTGCTGAGCCGAGTAATAGCTCGAAGGCAAAGTCATCGCACTTGGTACCTTCAAGAGAGAACTCGTTTGGTAAGTCGGCTTACTTGCTCCGCAAGAAAAGTTGCGCAGTGATTGAAAATCCGACCGTTGTGGACACGCGTCAAGCGGTTGCATCGGGTCACTTCAGTCATTTCACCCATCGGGATCGCCACCTATAAATACCCGGCACCTACCTGCCATTTGCGGTTGGCTGCTCCACTGAATATTCTAAGACAGAAGAGCTATGAGCATCCCGAGAAAGATTTCGAGAGATAACCAAAACCCAAGTCCAACCCGAGTTGAGAAATTCACATAGACTTAGGTTGAGATTAGCCGACCTTTTTATCTTGGAGAATTGCAAGTCTCCTAGACGGTTAGGCGTCGCTTGTCAAGCAGTCGAATAGTAATTGTCACTGCTGAAGGAAGTCTGTAAAGGTTTCGGAGATGTCCTCAATCATCTACCCCGAGTGAAAACTGGAAGAGCTCAAGGAGTTTGTTGAAGTGGAGAATAGGACGGAGAGAATTTTCCTCCAGGTGTTCAATCACCATTCCCTCCAACCAGACGTAGAACTTTGTAGAGTGTGAACTGGTTTACCAAACATCGTCGTGTCAGGCTCATTTTCTTACTCGTATTTACCTTATGTATGTACTCGTTTGCATGTTTGCTTTCGATGTTTCCCTTCGTCCCCAATCCTTTCGATCCATGCATGACTTTCGGTACTGCAATTCCTTCGAGATTCTATTAGTCCTTCGCAGTTTGCATGAATTCCTTCTAAGTTCCGTAGAAGTTTTAGAAGTGATCATTCACCCCCTCCCCCTCTGATCATTCTTGAGCTTTCACACCTCATGATGCTCGCCGCCCTGGGCGACCTGTTCGGTGCCAAAACGGCGTCGCAGCGAGGCGGCTCCAAGATGGGCTGCCGGAAGGTGAAAGAGAGGCGACGTTCGGAGGGCTACTGCTTGCTCTACTCTGACTACTTTGCCGATGTTCCCCTTCACGGCGAGAAGGTATTCCGGCGCCGATATCATATGGGCTGAAAGCTCTTTCTTCGCATTGTCAATTCACTCCGAGAGTACGACAGATATTTCGTTTGCAAGAAAGATTGCACCAGCATAGTTGGGATCTCCTCACTTCAGAAGTGCACAATTGTGACGCCCCCAAAATCAATCCGTGTAGAGTAATCATACACGCAGGGTACACGACGGAGATTAGGGTGCCACGGTGAGAATATCACAGCACAACACTAAACACAAAAGGATAAACAAATATGTTACAATACCAGGGATCACGAGGATCCGAATACATAAGTCATACAAGCCATAATATCTGAGTACAGACATAGTTAGTCAAGTTTTGCCTTAAGAAGGCTAGGACAAATGACATCAGAGATACAGATCGAAAAGGCGAGGCCTCCTGCCTGGGATCCACCGAACTACTCCTGGTCGACGGGGAACTCGACGTCGTAGTAGTCGCCTCCGGGGTACTCCTGCTCTTGGGGTCCAACGTCGGCTGCAACGTCCGATCAGGCAAAACAAAAAAGGGGAAATAAAGCAAAGGTGAGTATCTAGCATACCCTCGAGTCTTACGTCCGCTACTAAGCATTATGCATTGTATCAAATGGAAGGGAGGCTATATATAGTGGACTGCAAGATAGAAATCAGAATAAGGGCAAGAAGCTAGGCCTAACGAAGACTAGCATCTTCCGACGAGTCTTGCAGCATGAGGAGAGAATAGCCAACAGTTCATATAAAGCATAAAGTAACAATGCAGCAAAAGTTGTTGCAGCATTGTATAATAATAAGTTATAATAATTAACAATGCCTCCGAGATCCCCTCCTCGACATCCCCGCGAGGAAGAAAACCCGGAATCATACAGTTTAATAATAATAGTTTGTAGTGGTAAGATCTAGCTTCAGCATAAAGCGTCCTGTTACCGTGGACACGGCTATTCGAATAGATTAAACTTCCCTGCAGGGGTGCACTTCTGTTACACTACAAAGAACGGATCTCCAGGGTGGCGTACACCTTGTTAGGGAATGCCCCACCGAGGCTATCCGACACTCCACAACCCATCTTTCAAACTCAACAGAGAGGCCATCCGCCGGTCTAAATCCTAAGTACGCAGGGCCTTGGACCCCAACCCTGACGTACTCCTGCACGGTGCGTGGGTGGCCGGGAAGCCGTAACAAAAAGAACACAGCTCGAGCCAAAGAAGACACCGCACTTCCCGGCAATCAGCCCGCGGTACTGCTGACGTCTGAAGAGTCCTCGGACGACACCATGAAGCAGAGGAGCCCATAACTCATTATCCCACGTGTAGGCAGCGCGTACAAGCCAAAAGGCTACTCAAGTCATCCGCCGAACCATTTAGTATTTTATTAATTTGCGGGACAACCGTTATCGTTGCCTCGACTTAACTGACCCGCGGACAACGACAGCAATCAGGACCACCAGTACATCGGTGCCTACCCTGTCGTCGCACTAAGTCTCTGCGGTTACCAACAAGGTGAACCGTCTCCTTACCTTGTATCGCGTGTGCTCCTGGAGGAGCTCGACTTTTGGTAACTCTCGCGGCCAACGATCAGGGGCCAAGCACACCGATACACTGGTCGTACCCTCCCTGTCGTCCCGTCGCAATACCACTCGCGGGCACCGTTGGGTCGCCCGACTTCTTAACTGAAGGACAACCGTTGCTCAAGTACCTAGAGCGGCTATACAGAGTCAGCAACGAGTGGAGTACAAGGATTACTCCTTGATAGCTCACACTTGATGGTGGCTCGGTAGAGCCGAGCTAGGGGGCCTGAGGCGGTGTCTGCATTGTACCGTACCTGTGCAGTTATAATATTTGTATCCGCGTTCACTCCCTTGAGTGATCACGGCCCGCTATCTAATCCTAACTAACACTGCGCAGGGCTCACTGCTGAAATAATATATTTAACAGGCAACATAGGATAAAGGAAGGTACATCAAGGGGCGACAAAACAGGCTATGCAATTGAATAGGATTGTAATCGTAGCAGCAGCAGTAATGCCTAGTGCAAGAAAAGTACGGAAAGATAGGCGATATCTAGGGAAGAGAATGGCTCTGCTTGCCTGGAAGCTCGACGGTAGAAGTAGGGTCGTCGACGAAGTAGTCGTACCCAGCAGCGGTGTAGTCGGCGGTAGCAGCAGGGTTTACCGGAGAATAAAGGGGGGAAGAAAAAGTAAATACAATGCAATCGTAGCAAATAGATGAAAAACATGACGTATGCAATGTTAACGTTGTTTTAACGCAGTGCAATGCACGTTGCTCGGAGCAGGAATTCATCCGGGGATGAACAACTTTCGTGTTCGGAATAAATTCATCCGGGTACTTTAGCAGTACCAGACAATTTATCCGAAAGACGGTTCAGAGGGGGACGGTTCGATGTTCGTTGTTAGAGGGGTGGGGTAGACATACGGATAGCGTATTTGTATTCGTTATATTTTTCTGATCAATTTTGATGTATAAAGTTTTTTAATCTGAATTACGGTTTAAAAGATATTGAATTTTAAAGTTTTAAATCGATTTTAAATCATTTTCTATATTTACTTTTATTTATTTAAATGCAACATTATCCACAACAGTGGGGTTGACCAGTCAACTGACATGTGGGTCCCACATGTCAACCTCTGGTTTTTAATAATTCATTTATTTAATCTAATAATCCAGAGGGGCCCACTTGTCATACTCTAACTATTAATAAATCATTTACTTAACCAGATAATGGGTGGGGCCTAGGTGCCATAGACACAGTTACCTCTAACAGTTTTTTTATTAATTAGATGGCCTTGGGCCCACTGATCATACACATAGGGGGGGTTATCTGCTAATCTCTTTTAGTTAAGGAGGGCGGGTCCACCAGTCAGTGGCTAGCTTGCCACTCCACGGCACGCAGCCATGGCCGGCCGTGGCTAGAGCAGCGGCGCCGAGGCCATTCCGGCCAGTTCCGGCGACAGATCGGGGCGGGGAGGGGCGCATCTGAACGAGGGGGAGGCGCTGCGTCCATTCCTCCCATCGGCGCGAGCTAGGGGAGACCATGGCGACGGCGAGGTTCACCGCGGCGGCGGCCGGTGCACTGTCTAGGTGGGATCGACGCTCTAGCGTGCTAAACGGAGTACGACGAGGGGGAATCGAGCAGCAGCTCACCACGGAAGCGTTGGAGAGGTCTGCGAGGGCTGGGGAAGGCTGCCGGCGTCGAATCGGACGTCGACGTCCACGGCGACCGATGAAGGGAACGGCGTGAATCGTGCGGTGTAGCGGACGAGAGCTCGAGCTGGGTGCGCGTGAGGAAGAGGACGTCCACGGCGGAGGCTCGGGACAACACTGCTTGGCCTGGGGACGACGGTGGCCACGCGAGCTCACCGGCCCGCGCCCACGGCATCCACGGGTGAAGGTGAACGGAGGAGGCAGGAGAGGATAGTGGCGCTGGGGGGGGATCTGGCGGGTTAGGGTTTCCGGGCGCGAGGGAGGGCGAGGCCATTCTTATCGCCGCCGGCCAGCCGCCGGATTATCTCCACGGGGGGGGGGGGGGGGGGGGGGCGTCGCGGCCGTGGCAGCGGGGATGCCCGCCACGGCTTCCCCAGGTAGATGACAACGGGGGTTAGGGGAGGGGAGGTGGGCTGGGTGGGCTTGTGGCCCAGGGGGGGTGGGAATGGGCTTCGCCCACGGGTTAGGTTAGCTAGGTTGTTTTTATTTTTATTTTCCTTTTTGTTTTTCTGTATTTTATCTTTTGGATCTTTTTTAATTACTTAGGTATTTTTGTAAAATGTGAAAGGTGTCCCTTAATTATTGGTACACCACAAGGCAGTGCCACAAAAAGTTTGGGTGACAATAAAAGTCATTTAATAATTTAATTAAATATTAAATGGGTTATATGGGGTTTTTAGCTACTGTTTTGAATTATTTGAATTAGTTTAGAGATTAATAAAATCCCCAAATTGGTGTGACATGCTCCACTGAATATTAGTGATTTAATAAAAGTGGAAGCACAATTTTTTGGACAAGGTTTTATTGTCACCTTGTTTTTAATATTGCACCAAAGCAATTGAGTATTTGATTTGATTTCAATTCAAATGGGATTTGAATTGAGCTTGGAATTGTTTGGATTCATCATGACCAAGGTCCATGATCACATTGCTTTCAAAAATATCAAAATGGAATTGAATTTGAGGTGAACCAAGTTGATCAAACAAAATTTTGAACATTAGTGATAAACAGTAATGGTGATTACTGTTCACTGACAGTGAGGGTGTTACAACAATGGCCTTGAGGATGCTTGCATACGGAGCTCCTGGTGATCAACAGGAAGACTATGCACGCATGGCCGAGTCCACCGCCCTTGAGTGTATGTACAAGTTTTCCAGAGCAGTGGTGGGATGCTTTGGAGGACAGTACTTGCGACAACCCAATGCTGAAGACACTGCTCGAATCCTAGCAAAGCATGAAGCAAGAGGATTTCCTGGGATGCTTGGAAGCATTGACTGCATGCATTGGGAATGGAAGAATTGTCCATTTTCTTGATAGGGGATGTCTAAGGGTGCAAAAGGTCACTGCAGTGTGATACTTGAGGCAGTTGCTACACAGGACCTCTGGATTTGGCACTCTTTCTTTGGCATGCCAGGAACACACAATGACATCAACGTCCTGCAGTGCTCAAATGTATTTGCCAGGCTTGTCGAAGGTCATGCTCCTCCGGTGAACTTCGAGGTCAATGGGCACCAGTACAACAAGGGATACTACCTAGCAGATGACATCTATCCAAGATGGCCAGTATTTGTGAATACTATCTCAAACTCTGTGCCAGGAGGGACGTACACCCACTTTGTCAAGTGCCAGGAGTCTTGCAGGAAGGATGTCGAGCGGACACTTTGGGTGCTCCAATCTCGATTTGCCGTTGTCCGGTACCCCGCTCAGACTTGGTCGAAAGATCAAATGTGGGAGGTGATGAATTGTTGTGTCATCTTGCACAACATGATCATTGAGAGCGAGAAAGATGATCCAGTGTATGAATCTGAATCATATCTCAACCAGGGACCTCTTGCAGTTGTTGATCACGAGATACCGCTAGATTGGACAGCCTACCTCAACATGCGTCAGGAGATCCCAGACCCGCAAGTGCATTGTCAACTGCAAGAAGATCTAGTGGATCATCTATGGATGCGCAAATGCAATGCCTAGTTTGATTTATATTGTTTTTAGTATTTTGTGTCGAACTATGTATTTGTACTGCATGTTGTGCATCGAGTTGCGCCGAAATTTCATATTTGCGTTGAATTTAGCCGAAAGTAACAAATTGGGGCCGAACTGGGACGGATCTGTGCCGAATCTGACGCCCGGGGCACGACCTTGAGGCCAGAGGGCCGGTCGCTCAAGCCTTTTCGCCGCCCGAGCGCCCCTTAAACGGCGGTAAAATAACGTCGAAAAACGGTTTGAGTGGCCGAACGACTGGAGATGCTCTAAAGTCCGGAAAGCCGCGTGTGCCAGGTCGGCCAAGAGCAGCCGATGTCGGCCTCCCACGTGTCGCGCTTGTGCTTCCGTGTTCACCCTACCCTCCTCTCCCGTCTCCAACGATGAAGGAAAAGCAGAAGCTTCCTTTCCCCTCTCCCACAATATTCTCTGATAAACAAAAAAATAACTGAAATTCAAACAAGCCACCGTTCATTCCCTCGTCTTCTTGTGTTCATCCGTCCGGAACCTCGCACCCCAGGGGATTATGGAGGCATAGAGCTCGGAATCTACCGGAGCGACCAAGGTTGGGGGAGGACGGCCAGGGATGTCGGGGCCAGTCGACCGGTCCGCGAGGCCCGGTGAGTGCCGACTGTTGCTACCTTGAACTTCTTGTTCTTCCTGTTACCCCCTTCAATTGTGTGGAGTTGCAAGTGCCTGCCTGTGTGTTTTCGCGCATCGATTCACTACCGATATTTGCCAGTGCTGCACGATAGATTATGGCCACAGTAAGGTTGCTTCCGTGGGGGTTGAATAATTACAGTAGAAAACGAAATAATTCGCTCAAGATAATCTCTGTAACTGAGATTTACCGCTTGGATTCAGAGCGATGTGGTTCTTCGCTTATATGTCTCGTGTGTGTGACATGCCTTCCGGTTGGGGAAAGTGTCGAAAATCTGATAACAGTAGTACAGGAAACACTAAACTACGAATTATATTTGTTTGTTTTTTAACTAGGAATGATGGATTTTTTAACTACGAATTATGATTAGTTGATTGCATATCTAGTGGTCTTTTAATATGTCACTAGTGTGATGTCAATTAGTACTTGTAAAGCATCGTGCTCAGTTCACCAATTGGCTACTTCTTGTCGATACTACAACAACAATTGCCAATTTCCATTTCAGCCAGAGAAGGAATGCTAAGATAATATTTGCAGGTGCAGGCTTTGAGGGTGTCACACATGAAGATGACAAGGAAGAGAACAAATCCGATGAAGATAACTCAGAAGGTGACAAGAAGGCCAAAAAGGGGTCCTTCAAGAAAAGAGCGATTAGTGCCAGAAATAAATTTAGGCATTCCTTGCAGAGAAAGAGCAAAAAGAAGAGCGGCAATCTAGCCTCAATAGAAGATATAAGGGATGTTCACGAGGTGGAAAATGTTGAAAGATTCCGCCGATGCTTGCTTGATGGAGGCTTGTTGCCCGAACGTCATGACGATTATCACACGATGTTAAGGTATCACATCTGCTGATCTAAAGCACATTTGGGTTTCTTCTTTCGTATTACTTCCATTTCCATAAAAAACATCTGCAAGTAACATGGTTGATTATATATTTTCGAGTAAAGTTCACCAAATTATACATGTTTAATGTAAAGGCTGTCACAAACTACATATTTAGCACCCAATGCCACAGAACTACAGATTTAGGGAAAAGTTGTGTCACAAAACTACAGTTTTTTTTTTTTTGAGTGCCATGATTTGTGTGCATCGCTACCTGTGATTTTGGGGTACAGTTAGTCTCTAAATATGTTGTTTTGTCAAAATGGTCTTTTTTTAGAAACTATATCTGGTATTCACAGACAAGGAAAATGATACAGTACAACCAGATATAGACGAAAAACAAGCAAGAACCCAGCTCCCTTCAATCTTTAACTAGAAAATTTGCACAAGCCTAAATCGCCTCCAGGAGGTTTTAAGCACCGCGCATTAGAAACCCGCGTCACCACCAGGAAAAGTTGAAGTGACCTCCGCAAGGGGTACCCCTTAACTAGTGATCTTGCTCTTTAGTCCTTAGGAGTTGTCGTGCAAGAGGCCCACCGCAATCAGCGACCTTCCGATCATTTACAACGCCGACAAGATGGCCATCGCTTCGACAATGGTGAATGGACACGAATCGGCAGGCATCAAGCAAGGAAGCTGTGCTACTTAGCTTCTAGCTACCGCATGTTTTCTGTCCTCAATACAATTTATAGTTCCTCTTACATATTAACAATAATTATCTCATTGGCTCCTGGTTGTTCGATCTGGCTGCAGCCCTGCTGTATGTCGATCATGCATATTCTGCCTTCAACGGCGAGATAAAGGCTTCACTGTTCGTACAAGGGCCAAGGACACCCACCCCCACCCCAACACACACACACGCAAAAGAAAAGGAAAAGCTTGGTAGGCGTGATGAAGTGTTAGGTTTAGTCCCACATCAGTTGTGGGAGGAGACAGAACACGACTTATAAGAGCAACTCTAGCAGATCCGCCATCCCGCCGCAGGCCCGTATATATACGGGCCTTTTTACCATACGGGGGATTTTCCGGGCCAGACCAGATACCTCATAATTTCAGCGGCCCGTAAATTTTTTGTGTGCGGCCCACAAACGACCGCTTCCGCCGCTATATCTACGACGCGGGGGGGGGGGGGGGGGGTCCCCCTCGCCGTCACAATCTTTTTGCTCCTCCAACTCCGGCGAGCAATTCCATGGCTAGTGGTCGGGCCGTGGAGGAAACGGCGTCTGCCGCGGAGGACGGCGCGACGCCGGGGCTGGTAGCTTCATGAGGCCCAGTTTCTTCCCCTTCCGCAGAAGCGGCAACGACGACGACGACCGCGTGTGGCTGCGCTTCCTCCAGCTCCTCCAGCACCTCGGCTAGTATCTAGTTTTAGTAGTGAAGTAGAAGATGATGAAATTCAGTGTGAATTCCGGTGGCTAATGTACCGCAAACTATTTATGTTTTAAAATTTGTGAATTTGCCGTTCGGGATGCCGGATTTGTTCTGTCCCGATCGATTTCGTATTGCATTTTCCTTTTACGGCGACCCGCATAATGATTTTGCGGGCTCAACATATGGCAGATCTGGTAGAGTTGCTGTAAGGCGGGGGTGTGCCCCCCCTGTGAGGCTAGTCTTTTGGGGGGAGAGGGCCCAAGGCCTCTCATAAGTCTGTGTTGCTCTCCGGTTGGGCCCGATGATGCATGTGGATCGGAAACACCGATTAGCGGACCCGGGTTGCGTAACAATGACATCAGTGCTTGGACACCAAAATGTACAAAACAAGGAACGAACAACAATCCCCTGGAAAACCAAGGAGCGGTTGGCTTTTGATCCATGGCTTCTAATGTAGTTTTTCGTAATATAATTGGTCTTTCAATCTCTTGTTTGTGGTAGTTTGTACATTAAAGCTGTAGTTTGTGTCTTCTATGTTAAGTTTCATATCTTCAAAATTTATGTTAAGAAGAAAAATCCAGTTTTGCTCATTTGTTTCAAATTTGTTTTTTTTAGATTGGTTCAAAAAATATATTACATCTTCGATGTGTAGGTTCCTGAAAGCAAGGAAGTTTGATATTGAGAAAGCAAAGCATATGTGGTCAGAAATGCTTAGATGGAGGAATGAATATGGGGTCGACAATATAGAGGTAAATCTGAAGTTGAAACATCACCAAGAGAACAAGTGATGTTACTTACTTCACGTAACTTCTAATTTTGACACTTGATTCTTTAGGAATTCGACTATGCTGAATTAAATGAAGTTAAGAAGTATTATCCACAATTTTACCATGGAGTGGATAAAGAGGGAAGGCCTGTCTATGTAGAACTAGTTGGAAAAGTTGATGCCAATAAACTAGTCAAAGTAACAACTATTGACAGATACGTAAAGTATCATGTGAAGGAGTTCGAGAGAAGTTTCCAGATGAGGTTTCCAGCTTGTTCCATTGCTGCAAAAAGGCACATAGACTCCTCTACTACGATTTTAGATGTGCAAGGGGTGGTATGTTTTCTTATGGCCAGGTTTCCTTTTTGTGAATCCAGTTTCATTTGTTCATAGTAGTCAATGACTTTATTTCTATAATTCAGGGCTTAAAGAACTTCTCAAAAGATGCAAGGGAACTAATCATGCGACTGCAGAAGATTGACAATG
Source organism: Bromus sterilis (assembly GCA_950022295.1). Taxonomy (NCBI): domain Eukaryota; kingdom Viridiplantae; phylum Streptophyta; class Magnoliopsida; order Poales; family Poaceae; genus Bromus; species Bromus sterilis. The sequence goes on along the minus strand of OX465597.1, from coordinate 316,871,517 downwards.
ATAACTATCCAGAGGTAGGTGATGTGATTATTCTGCTTTCCTGATTTTCTAAATATTTATTATCTTCTGTTAATTAATAAATTTTACTCTATGTGTCCATGGTTTCTCTTTCAAGTTGCATATGTAGCTAATTACTACTAATTCTGAATGTTTTTGCAGACATTGTGCCGCTTGTACATTGTAAATGCTGGGCAGGGCTTCAAGATGTTATGGGGTTCAATTAAATCATTTCTTGATCCACAAACTGCTTCAAAGATTCATGTAAGTGTTTAACTCTTAACTGTGTATTCTTGCTTTCACTCTATCACTAGGACAATCTTTTGTTCATTGATTAAATTCGTAAGTTTTACTGTGTTTAATGATTATCTCATGTACCATTTTCATCAAGGTTCTTGGAAGCAAGTACCAAAATAAGCTGCTTGAAATAATTGATGAAAGGTAGTATCAAACTGTCAAAATCAATTATTCGTTACATGCTAATTCTTTGTTCATACATACTGCTGTTCAACTTCTTCCTAATTTCTTAGTATCATGTTCAGTGAACTGCCAGATTTTCTTGGAGGCAAATGCAGGTGTGAAGAGAGTGGAGGTTGCTCAAAATCGGACAAAGGTCCTTGGAAGGATCCCAACATAATAGAGGTTTCTCCTCACACTCCTATTACTGGCTGTCCTGTTGTATATCATTAACATAATGTCTCTTCCATTTCCTATAGAGGGTCCTTAACGGTGAAGCAAACTATGGTCAACAAATTCTTGCCATATCAAGTACTGATGGGAAGACAGTTTCTTATACTAAGCTTCATCCCTCAGCTGTAAGCACACTTTGTTTGGATCATTTTAAATGACCAGATCACCTTAAAATTTCATCAACTTCTTTCTTTTTGGATCAGAAAAAAACTAGTGATGCCTCAGCCGAGTCTACATCTGATGTAGAAGATATTACGTCTCCTGCTGCTACAGTGGATGTCATTGTAAACCCTGATTTGACCCTTCATGAGGCAAGCATATATCCCTTTTGAGCGTAACCCAATTCAATATATCAACCAAGGCTACCACTATGTAAATTTTATGTTTAACTGCCAAAATGTGATTCAATTATCATGTCCATTTGGTCTTTCAAGTTTCAACTACCCGAGACCAAGTCGTAGCAGTCTTCTATCCGAAACTATGATAATTACTGGAGAAGTGTCTTTTGGGTTCCTGCGAGATTCTTAATTTTCTGCTCCCATTCTTTTTACTGTAATATTTCTTGGCCAGTGTGCTCATTGGTTCATGTTGCCTATTTGCAGCCAAAATCTTCAGGACATGCTTCAAGTTCTGGTACTGCTCCTGTTGTAGAGGAAAGCGTCCCCACTGTTGTTGACAAACTTGTGGATGATGCGTGCAACAGTCCAAGAGACACCGCAATGGCTTCTACCTCAGGTTTTTGTGTATTATATCACTCTTAATGTTACTCGACTTATGGCCATATTGTACAGACTAACTAGAAACATACTCATCGCATAGTGAACCATCTAGTACAGAACATATTTCCTCTAGGAATAGTATCTTAGTAATAGAGCTCCACTGTGTGTTTAACAGATTTATCTTGACTAGTTTTGTTGCATGCTTCACTCAGGTCCATTATCCTTTTTTTTTTGCGATAACAGGTCCATTATCCTTGAGAGACATACCTATGACATTGGGGGTGCTACGAACTCAGATTGTTACTTGTCTGACAGTTTTAATTATGAGCCTTTTCATGGTGATCCGCTCTGTCCCAAGCAGAGTATCTGAAAGGTTCTCAAGACAGTCCATTGCATGTGATCACAGTTGTGGGGAATTTCCCCAAAATTTGGAGTTTAAGGAAGACGTGCAACGTCCATTTCCTTCATCTCGATATACAGAAAACAGTACCCTTCCATGTGTATTAAGACGGCTTCGTGAACTGGAGGAGAAGGTGCGTGTACTTGAAGCAAAGCCATCTCAAATGCCACTTGAGAAAGAGGAAGCGCTCAATACAGCTATCTGCCGTGTAGACGCATTGGAAGCTGATCTGATATCTACAAAGAAGGTACCTCCAGTCCATCAAACAAAAACTATTTCTCGAGCAATAGATTAATGTTCAATGATATCAAGTGTATATCTTTTTTTATTGCGGTGGTAGTGCATATCTATTATTGTGGTTGGTGCCTGTAACAGCTGACACAGTTTTTATGACCTGAACTACAAGCATGAGACAAAATATAGCAAGCCTCTGTCCATTATTTGAGTAAATATTTTTCTGTATTAACCTTTTTTTCTCTCTTTCTCTCATGTGCAGGCGCTCTATGAGACATTGATAAGGCAGGATGAGCTGCTCGCATATATTGAACGACAAGACAAAATGAAGTTCCGGGTATGTTTTTCCCATGTTGTTTGTTCGTACTGTTAGAATAATCCGAGTCGCATATCGATCTACCGAGGATCAAGCAATCACCACAAGCACAAGCACGACACCGAGATTTGTTAACGAGGTTCACCAATATGGCTAATCCCCGGGGCTTGACTACGGGCGCTCCTCCCCATGTACCAATTCCACATGATACAGTCGACGACAAGTCCGCCACGGCCATCCGACAGCGCTCCGACCACCTCGTCACGGCCGGTCCGGCCGCCCCCGCCACGGGCACCGGACCGTCCCCTCGTGATCTCTGTCTAGCCTATCAATTTGTGTCTAGTCTATTTTTGCTACCCCGCGGTGCCTTTATATAATAGGCCCGGGTTACACGTGTCCGACTCAAACACCTAACCCACCGCTATTACAAGTCCAACTGTAGCACTATTCGTACACATATATTCGGCACACATATTTTAACACGTACATTTTATGTTCGGAAAAGGGGCACATTCTTGATGCTTACCTCTTCTAGACCGTATTGTGACTCCATCTGTTAATTTGCAGAAAAAGAGGTTTTGCTTCTGAGTGCTGGATTACACTCTCAGCTACATATTTCCTTTCCTTCAAGACGGGATATTCTTCTTGCCAAATTGGTTGCATATATTTGTAATTTGTTTGTTCGTGTGTAAAGCGATGTAAGTATTACGAATAGAAGGAAGCACAGTGAGCATTTTGCCACATCTTTAATCTTCCAGGCTCAAGTGTATATTGTTGAGGCCTGGAACGACATATCTCAGTTAAGAAATGAGAAGGTGCACAGTACAGAATTCAGAAAACAAGGGTGTACAGCATGAAATCTTCCGTCTCTTCTTGTCCATCTGATTCTATTGTTGAAATTTGAATTGCTAGCCCGAAGGACAGCGATGCGTGTTGATAACGATCCGTCGGAGTCGTAAGACAAAAAGCAGGCCAATTTGGGAGGGCGGCGTATGTGATTCTAGCTAGACCTGGGAGGACGTTACCTCACGTACGCCGTCCGTTGGTAGTCGTATCGTAGCGGGAATGGGACACTGGATCGTAAGTCATTACGTCGTACAGCATCTCGAGAGAGCATCCTGTTCTTGCACAACTGTTCTCAAGAGTTGGAGACGTCTCTCAAACCAAATCATGAGGTAGGAAAAAACTTGTACTGTTTTGCTTGGTTTTAAGTTTGGTTTTGGTGCACTTTTTGGGGGACTTGTGTCATCTCCTGACCTAACAAATTGGTGGAAAGTAAGGAATTCTGCATGCAAGCGAACGGCAGACAGTGATGCAATAAAACTTCTGGTTTGACTGCAGGTCTGTTCATTATCCGTCTGAATGACAGAATGAGCATTTCCTGGTGCATATTCCTCCATGACCATGAGTATGATGATACCTTGGGCACAGTGGATGGCCGGAAGTGGCACCCTGTTGTGTTGCCCGGCGACACCATCATGCATATATGGCGTCAGATCAGATCAGCCAGCCAAAGCACAGGCGCACCAGCCACCGGGCACACGACCACCCCCGTCTCGTCGAGCGGGTGATTGGTTGGTTGGATTGCTCCTCTGGGACGCAGGTAGGTCGTAGGATTAGACCCGCCTGATTCTGCCACTTAGGGTGCAAATTGCTGCGACAGGAGGTATTGCTTCTTCCACATTGGACGCTTCCAAATCGAGCTCGCCGTGCCCTTTTCCTGTTCGTGCGTCACGAAATTTTGACCCGATGCGTCATGGAGGCGGCTAAACAGGCCGGCAATGCGACGTGTACGAACCAGCTGGTTTACATGCAAAGGTCACATACAACACGTGAATGGTTAGCATGTTACTATGTAAGAAAATGACATCTTCCATTGGCTAGGGTCTCCTCGTTGCACCAAGAATGCACTGAATCCTTCATTATAACCATTTATTACATCTCAAGAAATGATCAGTCTAATATAAAAAAAAGGGTGTGTGACAAGCCACACAAACACAAAGCATGAACCTAAGTGCTAAGAGCATCTCTACATCTTCCCCTAAAACTTGACTTCTCAAACCAGTCCTCAAAACTTAACTCCTGAAAATTTGAAGAGTTGAGAGATTTTTGCACCTACCTCTTCCCCTAAACAAAAATATTGTTTTGTTCAACTGCTAAATTTTGCAATACGATTTTCAAGAGGTTGATCTCCCCCACCCAACACACACCACAGATGTCATTTTTATTGACGATGAACCTTTATGAAGTTCATTAGTAGTTTGCATGGGTGTTAGTGCATGTTGCATATCTCTGTCAACAACTAGGGAAATGATTTGACACGCAAAGGAAAAGAGCAACATGCTAAAAACCACCCGTTTTCTAGTGGCATGACTGTCGCCCACTGTGAAGTGAAGGGACTGGGAGGACACCAGCTGAATGGAGCACTGAATATTCACCACACCGAGCTGTCAAAACTGAAACATACTATATAATTGGGGTGTCCCCTAGATTCAGGTTCTGAAACCGGCATCGGCACAAGATCTGAGTTGTTGCATGTCTTACTCACAGATCTCATGTACCTGGATTTGATATATATGGAGGTGGTGACGTTGTGAATCCCCCGGTGGCTGTAATGACAGGCCCTGCTGATGGTCCAACTTAACTGACGGTGGTGACAGAAAGAATGCATGGAGGGAAATTGAAGCTAGATATTCTGATGCTTCTCAAGTGGCAAAGGACTGCAGTAGCCTGCTGCTAGGATGCCTGATGTCACCATTCACGAATAAAGGAAGTGGTATTTCGAATTGTACTTTGGACATATGCTTCTGAGCTCTGAGGTCATGAGACATAGACTGGATGCCATGCTAGCCTAGCCTATGCAACTGATCCAAGAGCTTATGAGAAGATTGCCTGAGGGGAGAAACACAATTTGGTCAACCATGGTCACTGTTAAGATTTTTGACATGATATCAAGATCAAGAAGAGACATTGAGTATGCTAACAACTAATAAGAATAAAACAAAACACAGAGAGCTGATGTAGTCAATGGCCTGCTACAGACGAGTGGCAACATCCCACCATCATGCATGACATCAGAGAACTAAGAGTAATGTTCTCCCAAAGTAATACCTCCAGATAGGAAATAACGCACATGCGCCACCATCGTCATAACCAACCACTGATGGTCAAATCTTGAGTTTTCACTAAGGAGAACACCACTAATGGGGCTAGGAAAGATTTTTTTTAGGGGGATGGACAAAAAACTATATTTTTCTAATTTTATTCCTTGAAAAGTATTGTCTTCACATATTTTTATCAAGGTTCAACGTTGCTCCGCTACTTCAGTACACGTCCGAGCAAACAAAAAGCAATGCATTCAACAAAGAAACAATGCATAAATAAAATCATTGTCAAGTGCAACCAACAAAGGTCGGACCAGGGTTTTTTACCCTGAAACTGGAAACCCTGTTCTCGAAGAATACAATTACTTGTTGAAGTCATTGTGTGTGGCCGTCACCCTTTGTCGAAGAAATGTTTCCTGGCACACATACCCAGTAGGATAGATACGATGCTCGCGTGCATATCCCTGGCACGGACAACACCAGACGTCCAGATCCATGCCTGCTAACCCAGAGTTATCATAGAAAGTGAAGAGTCGTACAACATCAACGGCTTCAACTCAAACACATGTGCTACGAATCAACTGAAGCACATTTGAACGTCAACACCGACACCGACACACATCGTCAACTTCGTGACTGTCGCAAGTCATAAGCGCACCACCCCCACCCTATCGCTACATCACTTCGCATCACCACCATTGTTGCTACCTCGCTGCTACCATCACATACCTACCCATAGCTGCCTCTAATGGCCAACGGCTAGATCTGGGTTCTGGAGGACCAACATTGTCGCATGTGGCTAGCCACGCTAGCCGACAATGCACACCGTCGGCGGAGCAGGCTTCCGCCAGCAGCGGTGGGGATAAGGACAGGAGGAATGACCTTTCAGTTTCTCTTTGTATTTTTTTCTTGACGTACTTTAGAAAAGGTCACTCTTGAATATAAATTTATTTATTACTACTTAGCAATTTCAAACTTTTATTCTCGGAATTTTGTCAACATAATATTCCCAGTATGTGTTAGTACTGGTCCATTATTTTACATCGGGGAACCTTAAGAAAGATATCCAGAGCCCCTATAACCGACTTATATATTATACTGTGCATGCCTAGGCATAAAGTCGTAAAATATTCCCTGTAATTGTGAGCCAACAGAACGTGTGGAAACCAAAAAACTAGGGCCGCGTAATCAGATTCAATCAAGAACGGCTTAGCTCGAAGGGCCGTTATACACTGGTCAAAAAGAGAATGAAATGGAGGGAGCGGGTGCCTTTGAATATATGCATCGATCCTGCCAGTGTAAACACTACAAAATTTCAAATATGCATCGAGAAGCATTGCTTGCACCTGGCGAACACTATAAGAAATTAAGAACCGCCAATTAATCCGAGCACTACCGCGACCGTGAGCCACCACCATAGTGGAATCACGAAAAGAACACCTACATCTAACTTGCACCAACCCAAAGCATTTATAGTTTATAATAACGCATATACTTCTTCATATGCTCTTACCATTTTGGTATCTTTTACAGTACATGCCAAATTGGTATTAAGTATACCTATAAGCAGCAGAAAGACCTGTTTATTTTGTGGCAATTGTGTTGAGTTATGTCTAACAAGATGTTTATCACTGCTGAATAATACGAATTTTCTACGTATGATCGTCATGAATTGAATTGCATCCAATTTCCTTTTTGCGGGGTGATTTCATTATTTTTGCAGGGTATTCTAGGCTCAGAAGTTAGTATAATATAGAAAATATCAAGTAACTCATGCTACTTGATAGATCATGATACTTGATATCGTGCATTATACGTACCTAGCTAATGGCATTAAAGAAGAGCTTATTGGAAGGCAACCCAAAACTTACTTGATTTCTTTTTGTGAGTTAACATGGTTGAGTCTACTCTTTTGATCATGTTTGTAAATTTTCTTTTGCTTTTTTTACGAAGTTTAGCCTTTCAAAATTGCTTTGGGCAAGTATATGTGTTGTCCAGAAAACAACAACTTTTTCTGTTAGTAGATTTTTTTTGCTAAAATCACCAATATTTTATACAATTCTGAAATTTTTACCGGTACTGCATAAGTTTGTTCCCTATAACGTCCTAATTTTTCAAAAAATATGGAGTTTATGGAAGTATTATAGATTATTTAATCTTTACCACCTGTCCTGTTTTGGCAGATTGTTGTCATGTTTTGTTAGTTTACTATCTATGGAGTTCCCAATAATTATATTAGGGTATATAAATGGTGGAAGTAATAAACAATAGTAACCAACTTAAGGAATTAAATTTGTTTCTTGCCTTGGTGGTACAATTTAGTGAGATCTGATTATTTATTGCACTAACGTTACTCACAAATTTCTGCGAAGTTTTGTGTGGGTGAAGTTTTTAAGTTCTAGAGGAGACATCGATACACAAAGAGAAAAGAGATGAAAAGAGCTAAGATTGGGGATTCCCCGGCACCCAAGGTATTTATAAAGACCCAAGCGTTTAACCTCGCGGGCATCCCCTATTTCTTCCTCGACTATCGGTACATCTCAGTTACCACTATGTCTTATTCATCTGCATGATAAGTGCTCAATGTGGAGCGTCTTTGTTTGTTTTTGTTTGCTGCTTTTCACAATCATATTTCTTTGAATATTCTTGTTGAGGTTGCCCCCCCCTCCTGTCTATCTATATATAGAATGCTTAATGATCTTTACTTATAAATGTTTGAGTTTTTTTTGAACATTAAAGATAATTTATTCATTATAGATCAGAGTACAACATAACTTACAAAAGATCCCTAGAAAAACACACATATACAACCAAGTCCTTGGACTTTTGCAAGACAGACCCCGCAAAGATAATAAAAAAGCGATTGGGTCCAACTTCTCCATGCCGGATACACCTCGCCGTCGCCGGGGAACTAGCCACTTGGGGCGACGAGGGCGCCGTAGAACTTGACTACCAGCACGAAGAAGAACTGCCTCCCATGGAGGAATAAAAGATGACTGCCCTTCAGCCAGAGGATACAGCAGCACATCGACATCTTCACCGCAAGAACCACTGTAATAAGCTCGAACCCAATCTGCATAGAGAAAATTTATATGTTCCTAGTGTAGAAGAAGAGCCACGAGAGCGACTCCCACTACCCTGAAACTCCATCCGCTCTTGTTACAGACCAGGGACTTGATGAGAACCACTTCTGAGCTCCATCCCCTCTGCGCCACCACCATGGTGGCCACCAAGAGGAAGAAGAGCAGCAGGAAGCAATCCGACGAACCTGGATCCTTATTAGCGGAAGCTGTGGCCGTTCTCCTCTTCAGCGCCTCCGGCTTCCACCATTGAAGCACCGCATCGAAGAAAAGCATCGTCCACCAGCGTCAGATCTCGGCCAAGAGATCCAACCGCCACTCCCCGGCATAACGCCATACTTGACGATGAACTACGGCATAACGCCAGCTACAACTACTACTAGACCCTAAATCTACTCCGGCGTCGCTCCTTTGCCTCCTCTGGCCGGCTAATCCGGCGAGAGTGGCTCCGGATTGACCCGGTTTGAGTTGTTATGTTTATAGAATTTGCTCTAGATCTTCACTTATATCCATTAGAGAAATGTTTAGACTCTTATGGTTCACTTATATCTTGTTAGAGAGTTAAAGTGCACTGGTTAATATATCTTATGGTGAAATGATATGACTTGCATAGGTATTCCTGATCACTAGACTTTGCATAGGATATCTTGCAATAATTTTGAGGTATTGAATGAATGATGATGAACTTATGTGTAATTGATCTTCCACCGATTATTGATAGGTGTTGTATGTAGGTTCAACATGGCCTATTTTCTATATAAAACAAAATTATTTGATAACTCTATGTCGCCTAAGTTGATCCACATCAAAGAGGTAGCTTTAAGTAACCCCTCAAGCAGGATGGATCGAGATGCCCAAGGGTAACCACTCCACCTAACACTCTCCTAGGGATACATTGTTACATGCTTTTTCTCTGAGTATGCTTAGAAATACCAATAATAAGTGGACAAGTTATGTATGACTAATGTAAGTATTCGATTTTGCTACGCTTCCACCTATCCATATTTTCTAGGCTCTTTTGTGTCATGCATTGCCCGATCTCACCTCGAGGTGCAATACATCTTTCGCCGGTACACCCAACTCTGTGAGATGACTCGATCTTTCACACATAAGCCTCATTATACCTTTTTTAAAACAACCACCATACCTATCTATCATGGAATTTCCATAGCCATTGCAAGATATATTTACATGCAACTTCTATTGTTACTATTCATCATATGACTTATCCTTTATTGTCATATTGGTTTGCATGATCATATAGAGACGACATGATAGTTGTGGAAAGGTGATAAACCACAAGTGTAGGGGATCACAACAGTCTTCGCGGGTAAGATAACCCAATTTATTGATTTGACACAAGGGGAGCCAAAGAATATTTATAAGCTTTAACAGTTGAGTTGTCAATTCAACCGCACCTGAAAGATACTTTCTTGGCAATGAGATATTAATAGTAACGGCGATATGAAAGTGATGGTGGCAATGGAAATGGTGGTGGCAAAGCAACGAAAGTAAAATAGCAAAAGTAAAGTAACTTGTAACCAGCGGAATTAAAACACTGTAGGCTAGGGGAATGGATGGTTGGGCGCTGCATGGATGAGAGATAACATGTAATTAACTTGGGGAAAGGCACACAGAAAATTAATGATCATCTTGGCAAATATCAAACATTAGGCATGTATCCCAAGGTAGTTGTGCGTGCTTGCAATAAGAACTTTGCACAACATCTTTTGTCCTACCATCCTGTTACAAACGGGGCCAAAAGGAACTTTTGGAGATTAAGGTGCTCCTGTCAAAGAGCACCGGAACAAAGAATTAACAATCAATGGATACATGGAATCCTCAAATGATAGTCATCCCCTTTGGTGTCCCAAGCTGTCACCATTGGGATCGCCGGTTCCGAACTATAATAGGTGCATACAACTCATAGATAGGATCAAGAACACAAATATACTCATGAAAACATATAGGGTTCAGATCTGAAATCATGACACTCGGGCCCAAAGTGACAAGCATGAAGAGCAACAAGTAGTAGCAAAGATGATAAACACCATAGTAGATGATAGGCAACGTGCCCCAACAATATGACGAACTATTACATGATCTAACTCATCCAATCCCTACCATCCCCTTCGCCTACAGCAGGGAATTACTCACACATGAAAGGGGAGGTCACGGAAGGGTGATGGAGTGGCGAAGGTGATGACGATGGCGACAATTTCCCCTCACCGGAGGCCAAAGCAGCCTCCAGATTAGCTCTCCCGGAGAAGAACAGAGGGTGGCGGCGGCTCCGCGACGAGATTTGGCAAAACGACTTCTGTTCTAGGGTTTATCCGTCTCGGGTAAAAATAGGAGCCAAGGTAGGGAACCAGAGGATGTGGGACCCACCTAGGCGCCCTCCTGGTGCGGCCAGGGGCCTGGCCGCGCCACCTAGCCGCCTGGGCCAGGGGTGGACCCCCTCCGGCCCCTCTTCTGTCCAGTGGTCCCTCCCGGTGCGTGGATTTTCTCTATTTTTATTGGAATTTTCTGGGACACCTAAAAATCCATTTTCCTGCACACAAGAAAACCATACACGTAGCTCTGCTGAAAACAACGTCAGTCCGGGTTAGTTTCATTCAAATCATGCAAGAATGAGGCCAAAACAATAGCAAAAGTGTTTGGAAAAGTCGATACGTTTGAGACGTATCACAAGGCCACCTGTTCATCATTGTCTACATGTTGCGCTATATCATTGCACATCCTGGTACACTATGAGAGGCATTCATATAGAGTCACATTTTTTTATTTAGAGTTGTAATTAAATAAAAGGTGATGTTCATTAGAGTGTGTCCCTACCGGTGAGGTATAAAAAATAGGCCAAAAAGTGGCCACGAAAAGGAGGCCGAAAAAAGATAAGTGCACAAATAAAATAAAATAAAAAGAGAGAGGAGACACACTACTGTCCTTTATACACACTTTTTCTTCAGAATAGCACCTTATGCTTCATACATAGTGAGTTCATATGCTTCATGTTATGCACTAGTGGGGGATATTCACATTATGGAACTTGGCATGCATATTCCAATGATGAGCTTCCTCAAAATGCTCTAGGTCTTCGTGAGCAAGAAAGTTAGATGCACCCCCACTTAGTCCTTTGTTGAGGTTTCATATACTTCTAGATTTAGTGCATCTATTGCATGTTAATCCCTGCTCCTCGCATCGATATCTATCATAAGGCCTTCCCTCGCCTAATGTTTGTCCTCGTTGGTGCAAGACTTTTCACTTTTTTACTTCCTATATCCCATCATTATTCTCTTTGTCATTTAAGTGTCTCTAATCTGTCTCACACTCGTTCATTGCATTAGTTTGCTCGAAGATAAGAGGGGTATGGAAATTTATCTTTGTATTTGACCGACAATCTGGGGTAGTGCTGCAATGGGGTTGGCGTTAGGCTATGAGAAACGAAAAATTTGACCATTGAGTTCTCAACATAATATATTTTCTTCTAAACCTTCCTCGCTCATGGTACAAGAACTCTGGCTGGAGACATTTGATTCACGGAAAGCAATAGCTCAATTGTGCATGTGTTTATTCATTGCTTGTTTAATACAAACTATATACCATTGCTTTGTATCATATTTCCTTGAGTTTGTACATCTTGATTATATTAGATTGATTACCTATCTACTTGGAAACATTCCACATAAAAAATTCATTGTTTTATCATTTACCTACTCAAAGACGAATAGGAATTAAGCTTGGAGACACTGATATGTCTCCAACGATCTATAACTTTTATTTTTTCATGCTATTATGCTATCACTTCCATATACTCTTAATAGCATTTCATATCATTTTTATATGATTTAGTTGCACCAAGTATTAACCCAGTGCCTATGCCAGTTGCTGTGTTGTGCCTATTTTTATGTTTTACATGAAAATTAATCTTCTGGAAGTGAAAAAGTGTAGGGGATTTTTCTTGGTTGTTTTCAAAGAAAAAGAAGAAACATAAACTTGCCTGGGCTAGCCACACAGGAAACCCACGCGACCTGGGTGTGCCCCCCCCACATCCCCTTGACCTGATTCCTTCGTTGAAATTGATTATAAATTCCGAACCAAGCAATATCGTGGAAGTCTTCTGTTTTTGCCATCACCAATTTGGAGGCTGTTTCTAGCATGTTGTTGGATGGGGATTGATCACCAGAGGCTGCTACATATCCTTGTTGTCTCCATGGTGATGTGTGAGTATCTCTTCTTAGACCTTCATGTCCATGGCTGAAGCTAGTTGGCATATCTCTCTCTTCTCCAATATCCTGTTCCATCTTCTTCCTATGCGGACTGGGATCAATTTGATGTAATTATGGATATATTTGTTGGGATAAGATGAATTGTGAGTTTATGGATCAGATTGTTCATGTTATCTTAATAGATCTATTGTGATTCCTATATGTGTAATTCCATAGCTATGTATGCTTTCCGATCTATCTTGTGTGGATTGGCCATGTGTGTGGGATTAATCTTTGGAGGAAGTGATGCATAGTATTGGGTTCAATCTTTATGATGTTCTATATCCTAGTGACCTTGTTTGGGACAAGACACACATATGTAAGGCTGCCACTAAGGATAAAACAATAGGAATAGTTGTATTGCACACTTTTATCTGTTTACATTGTGTTATCTTACTTATATTGCTACTATGTTTCTTGTAAACTTAATACTTCAAGATGCATGCGGGATAGCAGTCTTTGGAGTGGAGTAATAGTAGTAGGAGTAGCTGGAGCAACATCATTGAATTATCTTGTACACAATGCCTATATAGGGTTCTTTCATGACTCGTGAATAGTCATAGCTATAAACCATTGTAATCTGTCAATGGCTGAACTTTAATTTGTTCAACATATCATGTTGCTTTATGAGAGATGTGTCACTAGTGAATGCTATTCCCCCTGGAGTCTATTTCATCATTATATCTATCATTCTTATTGAAAGGACCACGATGTCGCCTAGAGGGGGTGAATAGGCGTTTTAAACCTTTTATGGATTTGTTATTATTCGGATGTGGAAATAAACTAAGCAGATACTTTAAAAAGCACAAATCCTTAATATACTAGGCTCAACTAAGTGCAACAACAACTTTATTCTAAACAATATGAACACGATAATGATACTAGTAGGCACAAGAATGTTACACAAACTTACACAAAATATATATCACAAGATTTGGATATGTGAGATACAATATACCAATTCACACAAGGAACAATATGGAACAATAGTAGTACGTATGAATTGCGGAGTATAATGTGTTGGCCTAAACCTATCACTACGATATGATAGTCAACACAATATAATGAGGACAACAAGATATAGTGAAAGCAAGGTCAAGTGACCAAAGTAAACCACAAGTAGTGAGCTAGGGTTAGAGATAACCGTAGACTCGGAGACGAGGATGTATCCCGATGTTCACTTCCTTGGAGGGAAGCTACTCACCGTTTGGAGAGAGTGGGTGTTACCACGAAGGCACACCAACGCCACGAAGGCTCACCCTATTCCCCTTGAGATATCACCACGAAGGCGATTCCCAACCACTAGTGGTAGACCTTGAGGCGGCCTCCAAACCTTCACAAACTTTCCGGGGGGCAAATCACAAGTTGATTCCTCACCGGGGCACTCCTACCGCCTAGGAGTCTCCAACCTCCAAGAGTAACAAGATCAAGGGGGAAATGCTCAAGACTTGCTCAAATCACGAATTCCTTTGGTCAAAAGAGGGAGAGGGAGTGGATCTATCAATGGGTGAAATCTCTCTCAAGAACTCTCACAAATCTCTTCGGGATCTAGGATTTGGTGTAGGAGAAAGGAGAGGGAGCCTTTTAGGGTTCTTGTGTGTTTGGAATGAAGTGCTCAACCCTCACAAGTGGGGGTGAGGGGGTATTTATAGCCCAAGGGACGAAATGGCCGTTGGGGCAATAAGCTGTGCAAGTGTCAGACGTCCGAAAGTCCAAATGTCGGACGTCTGAACCAAGTCGGACGTCCGAAATGTTCAAAAAGAGTTCAACATGCAACACGGAAGAAAAGTACAGTAGCATGTCGGACGTCCGACAGGGTTCGGACGTCCGATGTGTCGGACGTCCGAAACACGTCGGACTTCTGGTAAATTTGCATGCTCACTGACCATCTGGACACAATGATTTTGGTGGGGATTGGATGTCCGACAGGTTTCGGACGTCCGATGGATCGGACGTCCGAAATTCATCGGACATCCGTCCAGAGAACGAACAGCAGGAACCCAATACTGAAACGTGCATAACTTTTACATACGAACTCCGATTTTGATGATCTTGGGCTTATTTTAAAGCTATTGAAAAGCTCAAGATCCTCACATAGAGAACCACCCAAGATAAGCCAAAATGGAGGGTGCAAAGTATGTAAAGGATATGCCATAGTATTTGAGAAATGAGTTGGCTTTGGTTACCCCTTTTTTTATATAAAGGATAGGAGTGGAATTGAGTTAGGAATTGTTGACTTGAGCAAGTCCATTATTAAACCCCTTTGATCCCCTCTTAATAGTGCGGGATCCCTATAACTCAAGAAAATAAAAGAACTATACTATAGCTTCCGGAAATCCTGTCGCAACCCCAACTAGGGTAAGTGCTAGGGTTTGTTTGTGCCCTTTGCATCATGCAAAAATTCAAAAGAAAATTCAAAAATGGGGAAAAGAAAAGCCCTGAGAAATTATTTCAAATGGCCAGATAAAAATCTTTTTCCAAAAATCATTTGAATAATTGGAAAATTCCTATAAATGATGGTGATCATTTTAAAAGTGGTTTGGGTATTTTCCCATGCCCATGGAATATTCAAAAATTCAAAAGGTGCCTTGGAAATTAAATTTGACCCCTATTTGAATTGAAATTCAAATGTTTTGAATTTCAAAAATGCTCAAATTCTACAAGTGACTTGCTACTGGTCACCTAGGATTTATAAAAATGTTTGGGCATTTTACAAAATTGCCTAGCTATTTATTTCTAGGCAAAACAAAATAACAGAAAAAGAAAAAGAAAAAGAAAAGAAAAGGGGGAAACACCCCCTGGCTTCTGGCCCAACTGAAGCCCCCAGGCCCACCAGCTCGGCCCAGCCCACCGAAGTTTGTCTTCTTCCCCAAGCTGCTCGGTGGCAGCCTGGGAGCAAGCCGGCGCCACCTCGACGCTGTTGAGGGCCTTCTAGGCCTCCCTGCCTCTCCTCTCTCGCCACGCAGACGCCCACAAGGCTCCCCATCCTTCCCCCCTAGCCCGTGGTCATCTCCTCCTCTCTGCGTCGCCATTGCCAGGTGGTCCGAGAAGCTCGCCGGAGCGTGCAGCCGCGCCACCGTGGCTACTCTCCTCCTCACGCCGCCAAAACTTGTCCAGGAGACTCCCCCGCGTCGACTACTTCTTCCCACGCGAGCAAGGCAAGGCGGAGAGCCCAGGGAACACCGAATCGAACTTTTTCCTCCGCCACTGCCGCCGGACTCCGGCGAGGATTCCATCGCCCACAGTGCCTCTCCCGCCTCGACGTCGACACCTTTGCAATCACGGTGAGCCAGCGCGTTTTTCCCCTTTCTCCAAGCCCAGCCCCGTGCCCTCCTTCGTCGTGTTCATCTACGCAGAGCCACGGCCGCCGTGCGTCGTCGTCGCCGGCGATGATAGGGCCACCCCCTTGAACCTCCACTGGTGCCACTCGACGCGGGAGGACTCCAGGAGCTCAAAGATGGTCTCCCCGTTGCTTTAGGCCCCCGATTGATGCTTCCAGTGCGAGCGCCGCCGCGCCGGCCAACCCAGTTAATTAGGGGGCTGATCCCCCTAGTCATTTGACCCAAGGTCAATGACAGGTGGGCCCTGGACCCCCTTAAACTAACTTAAATCTTAATTAACCGAGGGGTTAACCCCCCTGAGGCTGACAAGCCGACCCCACTGGTCAGCCCCCTGTGACATCACTCCCACGTCATGATGAAGCAATAAACCATTTTCCAGAGAACTAAAATAATCCAGAAAATCCAGAAAATAGCCAAAACTTCAATAAATCATAGAAAATTCATATTAACTCCAAATTAAACATATAATATATGAAAAATTATCAGAAAAATGCAAGGATTAAGAATATGCAATTTGTTTTTATGTTTGACCATTTTAAAATGGGTGAACAGAAGCAAATGTGTATATGAATTAATTTGAATTTGAATTTGCATTTCAAATGCAATATACTTCAATTAAAATGAATTTGCTACAAACCAGTACCACTCACATCATGGACAACCTTATCATGTGTATGTGCAGTTACTTTCGAAGTTGTCCCCCCTTGTTGATGATTGCCTCCGATGACAGACGTTCCGAGACGGTGATCACCCCCGAAGAAGAAGACCACCGTTAAGACGCGTGTATCGTCAGCAAGGCAAGAAAACCCCATTGATCATGTCTATAAAATCCTACTTCCCTCCCAGTCTCGCTTATGCATGTTTAGGAGATCACCGAGACACGTTCTTTCGCATAGTTGAACCCATTCCGATGCATGACCTATCATTTTGTCACCGTATTAAGCAAACCACAATCCTAGAAGATTTATGAGTTGATTGATGAGCATGTGACCCCTGCAACTGTTACTGCTTATTGCTGCTTAGTGATACAATGAAGATGTTATGATTGTGAGTCGGGATGGGATGAACACAGTGATGCTGATGATAACGTGTTGGTGAATCCACCCTAAACAAAGGTGAACAATGAGAGGCTGTGTAGGAGTACACAGTGGGTTGTCTCGTTGAACACTGCCCTAGGCCCCGAGTTCCTGTTTTGTGATCCAAGACAAAGAGTATGACCACATGTAGGGTTTATGGGAGCCCCGTTTGGCCTCTTTACGTACCCGATCCGGTCCAGGAGTCACACTAGATTCGGGCTTTCCATTTGACCTAACTATAGATGTGTGGGTGGACCTGTGAGGCAGTGAAACCATCTATCAAAGATGGCGTCTTGGTCCCTTGCATTATCTGAGTCC
Organism: Bromus sterilis; assembly: GCA_950022295.1. Classification (NCBI taxonomy): domain Eukaryota; kingdom Viridiplantae; phylum Streptophyta; class Magnoliopsida; order Poales; family Poaceae; genus Bromus; species Bromus sterilis. The sequence continues at coordinate 316,853,977 of OX465597.1, read as the reverse complement.
GTTTCGTGGAACCGGCCGGACTCTCGAGCGGTGACAAACTCAGGTAGTCGACTCCTGGATTAGAGAAGGTGATGTGAGGGTAGTGCCTTGATTTCATCCACGTCCGACACCCGCTTGAAGGGTGACAAGAACGAGACGATAAGTGATGACACGCGTGTGAAGATGTACACCCCTGAAGGGTTAATGAACTATTCGAATAGCCGTGTCCGCGGTTATGAACTACTTGGAAACCTTTACTTGATCATAGACAAGTTGAATGGATACTTATAAAACTCGCAAGATAAGCGTGAGTGCTATGGCGTGCTTCCTCGTGGGGAAGTCGAGGAAGTAACCATAGTGGTGTATTGGTTGGAGACTTGGTAGTGGACTCGTGTACGCTTCTTACCTCAAGTCTGGTACTCGTAGTTCAGGACTAGCCAAGTCAAAGCTGGCACTTCTGCATGATGAACCCCACCTCCTTTACCTTGAAACTTTAGCATGAGTAGTATAGGTCTGATGTAAGTCTTGCTGAGTACGACTTTGTACTCACGTTTTCTTATTCTATGTTTTAGATGAGAACCCGGACCCCGATGGAGTCACCGATCTGAAGCTCGACGTTGACCTTGGTAGCATAGTTCCAGACAGCAGTCTGGTCCCTCGTGGAAGGGCATGTATGTTTACAAGGCTTCTCTAAGCCATTTGTTAAACTTGTCTATACTCAGACCTAATTTGCTTCCGTTGTATGATGTAATGATGATCACAGACATGTGATCTTTGTATGCTCTATGTGTAAGTCAAATAAAAGTATTTTGTAGAGTTATGTGATGATACCTTATGTTCATACTAGGCATGTGTGTTGCGTGTATGTTTATAACATGCATGTCTTAGTATGGGTTTTCGAGACCTTAGTTGTGATCTGGCTGGCGGTCTTTTATACACCAAGTGGCCCTTAGATGTGCGCAGCTTGGGTGTAACACCCTGGGTGTCACGCTACAGTAACCCAACAGTAATCACTGTTGTTGGAACAGTAATCCTTTTTCTACAGTCAAATCACTGTTGCTAATTTCACTTTGATCACCTTTGCATTGATCCTTTCAATAATCATGTTGGGTGATATTCAAAAGCATTGTGATCATGGACCTTGATCATCATGAATCAATAAAAAGTCCAACCCTTTTCATTTGAATTCAAATCAAATCTTGAAATGCCTTGGGTGCAATATTAAAACCTAGGTGACAATTAAAGTTTGTCCAAAAATTGCCCCACCACTTTTATAAATTCACTAATAATCTCTGGACCAGGTTGGTATAGTTGTTGTTATTTATTGTGCTATAAAATAATGCAAACAAATAAAACAGTAGATTAAAAAGTCCAAATTAAATAATAATTATTTAAATAAAATGATGAATGATTTTATTTACAGTTCAAACTTTAAGTAGCCACTGTATATTACCTAACACTAATATTGGAGCAACTTTCAAGTTTTACAAAAATGTCTATGCATTTAATTTAATACCAAAAAAAAACTAAAAGCCGTCTGGGCAACTCCCCCCCACCGGCCCACCCAGCCCACCTTTCCCCAGGCCCACCCCCACTTCCCCTGTCTTAACCCCCCCCCCCCCGGGGTCAACGCCCCCTCTCCCCACCCCGATCCCCACCCGATCCCGATCCCCCCTCCCATGGACGTTGCCGCCGCCGGTGGCTCCTCCGGCCGTCGTTGGCCTGCCCCGCCGTGCTGCCTCCCCCTTGCGGCGCCCCCTCCTCCTCGAGCGGCGTCGACCAACCCGCCTCGACGGTTCCCGGCTCACGGCGCCGCCATGAACGCCGCCGCGGCCTCCGGCCCTTCTCTCTCGACGGCCACCGCCGCGCTCGACTCCATGCCGCCACCCCGGCATGCTCGCCCACGTGGCCTTCCCGGGCCGGGTCTGCTACTCCGGCTTCGGCCGCCCCTCGGTGCCCCCGTCCACCTCAACGGCGACCTCCCCAGCCGCGACGACCCTGCTCCCCCTGTGAGCCGCCCCGCCGGACCTCTCCTTCCCCCTCCGTCTCGCCTCGTGCCGCCGTCGAATGGTAGTCGTGGGTCGTCATCCTCGTACTCGCCGTGCTCACCGTGGCCGGAGCCCGCGCTGGCCGCGCTCTGCCTTGCGCATGGCTGCGCCCAGGGCGCTCCCTTGGACGTCCGGTGCGCGCCCTGGCATCCGTGGCTGCACCCCCTCCTGCCACTGGCCTCGGCCATGGTCGTGGTGTATGCGGCGTGCGTGCGTATACACACTGCTGCTGTTGCTCCTTTGACAGCCCCAAAAGCCATATCTTACAAAGTTTAGACTGAGTAAAATTTATAGATCCCGAAACTATACTTGCCAAGGATGATTTCATTCCATTGGATGAACTTCAAATTATGCATAGATTGCTCACAATAAATCTTGCAAACTGCTACTTTCTGTTAAAACAGAGAATTCTTGGACATGGCAAAAAAATTTATGCAAAGTCAAGAACATTAACTTAACCACTTCATGATCCCAAAACTTTGTGGTATTGACTTTTATAAATCATGCAAATGACACGGTCTTGTTGTACACCTCACCAACTTCAGTTTACCCCACTGGATTAACTCCATTCGATGCATCAATTAATTCTTACGAAAATAACAAAATGCATATTTTAACAGATTCTAGAAATTGCATTGAGTAGCCCTTTTTCCAACATAATTTTAATTGGGCAAATGGACTCTAATATTGCTGAAACTTGTACTGACTTGTAGATTGCATAAAGGTGCTCAAAGTTGTTGTTGGCCTCAAAATCGTAGAAGGTATAGAACTATAGTTGTAGCCTTTTGAAAACAACAAAATTCTGTTAACAACAAAATTCCCAGACTTAGCCAAATTCCAGAGAATCCAGAAATGAGGCAATGACACCTAGGCCCCACCTTGACCCTGTGACCAGTCAACCTTGATTGGTCAACTATTGACTGGCCCCACTGACCCCACATGTCATTGACTGTGGCTGGCTCAGTCCGGATATAAAAATATTTAACTAAATATTTGTGAATTAAAATAATTCCTGACAATAAAGAAAATCATTTAAAACTTTAGAAAATAATATAAAATAAACCGTAGCTCAGATCAAAATACTTTCTACATGAAAGTTGATCAGAATAATACAATGAATACGGATACGCTACCCATACCCCCACCGCACCCATCTAACATACCGAACGTGGTGCATTTCTCCTCCGGTTCATCTGTCTGTCAAATGACCGGAGCCGGTAAAACTTTCCGGATGAAAATGTTCTGTATACGAAGGTTGTTCAGAATGGATCAACTAACACGGATGCACCCTCCGTATGTTTGTTCGATGTCCACGACAACTCCGGCATGGAACCTTCCCCTTCCGGATCATCGGTCCGGTAATCAATCGGTACTGATGAGTCATCCCCGGATAAATTCCCGCTCCGACTAAAATACTTAACACTGCGTTAGAGCCCCGTTGCTTTATATCTGCTATGTCTTGCATTTGTATTGCTATTATTGTTGTGTATTTATTGTTTCTCCCCCCTTTATTCTCCGATAGACCCCGTTGCTGCCGTCGACTACACCGTTGCTGAGTTCGACTACTTCGTCGATGATCGTACCTCTACCCTCGAGCTTCCAGGCAAGCAGAGCCATTTTCCTTCCCCAGATATCGCCTATCTTTCCATATATTTCTTGCACTAGGCATGGTTACTGCTGCTGCTATGTTACAATCCTATTCAATTGCATAGCCTATTTTTGTCACCCCTTGATGTACATTTCCTTGTCCTATGCTGCCTTATAATTATATATATAATATTTAGCAGTGAACCCTGCGCATTGTTAGCTAGGATTAGATAGCGGGCTGTGATCACTCTGGTGAGTGAACGCGGATTAAAAAATATTATAACTGCAACAGGTACGGATCAATGCAGACGCCCTAGGGAACCTACAACGGCGAGACTCTGTCGAGTCGCTTCGAGTTTGACTTACGAGTGGACGGACTCGTATTTCACTCTCGTCGGCTCAATAGCGTAGCATCACTGCGATGATACGAGGGTATTTCTCTTTAATTCATTCCGCTGGTGTCTCGGCTCCACCGGGGTGATACGAGAATATTCCTCTTTAGTTCATTCCGCTGATGTCTTTGCCGAACCTCTTCAAGTGTACCATCGAGGGTGATTCCTCCTGGTTTCACTTGATGGTAGGCACTCGAATCAACTGGTGTCCTTACAGGTAAGGAGTCGGGTGACCCAACGGTGCCCGCGCAGGGTATCTTAGCGGAACGACAGGTCAGGTGTATTCCACCGGTGTGCGGCGGGCCTGGTACTGTTCGTGGCCGAAGGATTTCCTGTTGTACGAAAGTCGAGCTCTACCAAGAGCACACGCGAGACAAGTTAAGGAGACGGTTCACCTTGTTGGTAACCGCACGAGTTGGTGGGACGACAGGGCAGGCATCGACGTTACTGGTGGTCCTGACTGCTGTCGTTGTCCGCGACTCATTCAATAAGGGGCAACGATAACGGTTGTCTCGACAGAAAATTAATAAAATGCTTAACGGGTTCGGCGGATGACTTGAGTAGCCTTTTGGCTTGTACGCACTACCTATACGTGGGATTACGCGTTTGGGCACCTCCGCAATGTAGCCTCGTTCGAAAGCTCTAAAAGACGTCCAGTTCAGCATTGCGGCAGGGACGGATCGCGCTGCGGCGTTGGAATTCACCCTCCTCGCAACGACCCGGAGAGCGAGGGGTGATAGGCCCATGACCCCCTTGCACTTAGGGCTGTAGACCGGCAGGGACCTCTCCGATGAGTCGTAGGATGGACTGTGTTGTGTCGGATAGCCTCGGTGGGGTGCTCCCTAACCAGGTGTACGCCACCCTGGAGATCCGAGCGTGTAGTGTCACACTAGTGCACCCCTGCAGGGAAGATTAATCTATCGATAGCCGTGTCCACGGTAACAGGACGCTTTATGCTGAAGCCAGATCCTACCACTACACACTACTACTATTAAACTGTTGGTTCCGGTTTCTCTTCCTCGCAGGGAAGTCGAGGAGGGGAACTCGGAGGCATTATTATTATTAATCATTACAACTTATATTATACAATGTTGCAGCAACTTCTGCTGCATTGTTACTTTCATTACTGTTATATTAAACTGTTGGCTGATTCTCTTCTCATGCTGCAAGACAACGTCAGAAGATGCTAGTCTTCGATAGGCCTAGCTTCTTACCCTTATTCTGATTTCTATCTTGCAGTCCACTATATATACAGCCTCCCCTTTCCATTGATACAATGCATAATGCTTAGTAGCGGACGTAAGACTCGCGGGTATACTAGATACTCACCTGCTTTATTTCCCCCTTTTTGTTTTGCCTGATAGGCCGTTGCAGTCGACATTGGAGCCTTGGAGCCCAGGAGCAGGAGATCCCCGATGTCGACCACCGCAACATGAAGATCCCCGATACCTTCTACGACGTCGAGTTCCCCTTTGACCAGGAGTAGTTTGGAGGTTCCCTGGCAGGAGGCCTCGCCTTTTCGATCGTGTTGATATTTGTGGTAGCCTTCTTAAGGCAACCTTGTATCCTTGTGTCTGTACTCAAATACTATTGCTTCCGCTGACTTTGTGCTCTCGAGTTGTTGTATTCGAGCCCTCGTGGCCCCTGGCTTGTATTAAACATCTTGTTTTATTTTTAATTGTAGAGTTGTGTTGTGATATCTCACCGTGAGTCCCTGATCTCGATCGTGTACCTTGCGTGTATGATTATTGTACACGGTCTGATTTTGGGGGCGTCACATTGGGGCATCGCGATGCGATTGCTCGTGACTCGGTCATGTGCACACTTGGTTGTATGATTGAGCCCGCCCTAGACCCCGACTAAGTGATCGGGCTGGAGTAAGTCTATGTAAGAGTTAGGATTCAATCGATAACATGGTTGAGGCGACTTGTCTATGAATATGGGATTCACCACCCATAAGCATTTAGACTCGTGAGCGGACGATGAGGACCCATCTCAGTTGATCATCCGGCCTGAATGGGATGCCCCTCACGTTCGATGCTTTCCGAGAGTGTTCTGTGCTTGGCCTTGTCTGCTTAGACAAGTGGGTACGGCTCTCGGCTCTCCATGTGATTGTATCATGACTGGAATTACATACGCCTATTCCAGGTCCCGACAAATCCATTCTTGAGCATGTATCATTTTTTATGGTCAATGATCCACGACACAATACCTTTGACTTGAGCGTTCCACTTGAGCTTGATGATGGGGTCATGCTTGGCTCAAGATGCACATGGAATATTGGTCACATAACTCGGTGAAGACTTCATTAGTATCCTCGTAAGTCATGAGGAAAGCTTTGCATTATATGTCATCTTCACATGTGCCACCACGTGATCATCCGAAAGCTTCAAGCATGTAATCCTCTGAGATGCATATCTTGAACTTGACCTTGTATAACTTGATGACATTACACTTGATGTCATCATCTCATGGGCACTTGTGATCTTTCTCTTGATGCATTCCCATGAGAATCACCTATCCCTCAAAGATATAGAAATACATCGTATGGGTTAGAACTCAAAGCACAATTGACAATTTCTAACCATGCCACAAGATCCCATGTGGTACATAAGTAGTGTTAGATTGTTGACCATGAAGAATTCAATCTTTCATCTTTCTCTTGGTCAACATTCATCTTTACTCCATGATCAAGTGGTGTCCAGTCCAAAAGACACATGACAGATATATTGCGCGAAGTATTGAGTCCTTATGATGACCTCAAATGGACAAGTGTTCAACATGAATATTTTTAGTCTTGTTGAGGAAAATGGCTTTGCTTTTGAATCATCTTAGTCCGAGGTTGTATACAACACGTGAGACCCAAAACCCGATCTTCAATAGATTGTATTCATTGCAACATAATCCATTCTTCTTATCATTTTCCATGGGACAAATATCCATAGATCCATGATGCCATTGTTGCTTTATTGGAATCATCATTCATTACCAAGCCACAATGGATACATTTGTGTTGATGAACCATGTTCTTCATGCATTGCCTATGTAACTTTCCTTCAAATATATATATATATATCTCAATGCAAACATTAGTCCATAAGGATTGTCATTAATTACCAAAACCACACATGGGGACTACATGTACTTTCAATCTTCCCCATTTTGGTAGTTGATGACAATCTCAGTAAGAGGGTTTATATAATGAATATTCAAATAAGAATGCAACTTATCCGAGGATAAATTGTATACTTGGTTTCTTTTGATAGCATAAAGTAACACAAAGTTACTTTATGTTATCCGCACCGGTTATACTAGCATCAAAATACTACATAAGAATTTGATGTTAGTAGAACAATAATATATAGAGAAAACTCCCCCACAATATATGCATGTGTGAATGAACTTGAATTTCATTGCATATGTTGACCATGTTGAAGTTTACTCTATATGCGTAGCTCATTCATGCCATAACCATATATAACACTGATAGATATGCATGAATGACCTCAACTACTAAACTCCCACTAAACCCTCTAAACTTCTCCCCCATTGGCAACAAATGCCAAAATGGAAGGAAAGATCTAGAGAAACCCATATGGTATGAGACCACCATAATGTGTGCATATGTCAAGTTATGAGTGAAATCAAATGCACATATTTTATAAGGAACACATGGAGAAGCTCAAACTTAAGTGGGGATCAATATAAGGTAGCAAGGTACAAAGATATGAATATAAGAATTAGACATATGAGGAATACATTAACACACATGAGTGCAAAAGGAATATGCAAGACATACAAGCACTCACAGAACACCCTTCTACCAAAGCCACCAAAGAAACAACAATGAATAAACTAGGTGGTCGGCAATGGGTAGATGATATCAAGGGAATATATTAACTTTCTTATGTATATAAGTTCCTAAGTGGCAATACACAAAGAAACTCACATATAAAAGATAGTTACAATTGATAGCGACATGATATCCATATGTGAACCCACTGTTACACAAGTTTGATCCTATCAAAAGAGCAAGGCACATGACACATGACACATGACACATGGAACATGGAACATGGCACAAATTGATCTCATTTGTATAACCATGAATTTCTAATCAAGAGAGCACATACTTCGAGAAATTAGATTGTTTCTATAATTTCATCAATATTGCATATAATAGCACATTTGAGGAATTGATACGCAATAGATTTCCTTATGACAAATTTTGGGGTAACTTTCCTATTATATGCAACTTCCCAAATGCTTCATATCACAAAAATTTGCTTGTAAGAACATGCAAGAAACACACTTGTAGCAAGAACTAAGCATGTCATGATGCAACCTACACAAGGTTGACCACATTACACTATATATATATATGTGTGTGTGTGTGTGTGCTTGCAGTACATTAATGTTACCGTGATGGCATCGGAATGAAGTTTGTAGATCAATAACAAATTATGGCTTGACTCCTGGTTCCTCATGAAAGCACCGCATCCACAATGAATAAGCCAAGCACCCAACATTCCTCAGATGTACCTAAGACCATTTAAGTACAATATGGTCCCCAACCTTCTTGGGTCCAAAGTGGTTAGCATAGCTACAATACATAGGGCAAACTCCACTTAAGTATGTGAATGTGAATATGACTTCACATCTTAAACGTTAAGGTTTGATGGAGTTTCCCCTACATATCTTGGATCAAATAGAGCAAGAAGGGCATGAAGATACACATATATTTAAGCATGCATGCACAAGCATATCAAGAACCAAGAAAATATAATTTAGACTATATAATATATAAACGATGAACACTTAAATAAAATCAATCATCCTTCATGTTGTCCAAATTGTATCAAAGTGATGAATCAACACATGATCACACACATAGTTCAACATATGAACTAAGCAACACCAAAGTGCACATAAGATATACATTACACGTATTTTCAAGGTTATATCGCACCCAAATGGATATAAGATAGAACAACTAGTGAGATAACCAACTCCCGTAACTTCACAAAACTAAGAATATGAGCTTGAGCAAGGAACGGGAGAACATTTGGGAGACAAATGGATTTCTCGGCAAGATGTAAAATGTAAGTTGAAGTAAAGGCCGAGACGAAGAAGATCTACTAATTCTACCACATGAAGGAATACCAAGTTTAATGGTATCTAGAATAATACTCGGTGGTAGATTTCAACGATATGCAAGATCAACTTCAATATATAAGGCATATGATGAGAGTTTATAATTAACCACAATGCATGTATAGGAGATTCTTAATATTCCAATTATATAGATAACCATGCAAAACCATAATTGGAATGAATTGAATCAAACAATTTCCCACCAATGATTTTTATGATAGATAATGGAAAAATCGCACAAGAATATCATACTCAAACAAAACAACGCAAGCCACACATATCTAAGATAATTTAAAATAAGAATTCTAAATGACATTATTTAATTTATTCACGTCTTTAAGGATTGCGGTATGCACATAGCATACCGCTCCCCCATAATGTGACAGTTCATGTATTATCCACATGTGTCAATTGAGACCCAATTTATGAGATATTTCTAGGAGTTGTGCATGGATGCACATTTTACATTGTGAGTACAGAATATGCTAGATAATATTGTACAAATAATTCTAGATAATATCCCACATATATACACATTCAAGGTTTGTGTTATGTGTAAACATAACACTCCCCCATAATGTGATGATCCATTGATATCACGAAAGAGCCAAATAAGATTCAACTAATGAAGCAATAAAGGCTATAAAAAACACACACATACACTCATAACTGTATGAGGTGCATTGCAACCTACATATGCTAAATACCACAAATCAAGCATAATAAGAGGCAAAACATACAAACACATGCTAGGCACAAAACCTACACATGCATGGTGCTAGTAACTTTCAATGTAAACAATGTAACTACAAGTTACCACAAGGAGGAGCATTGGATTAATGAATATGATGATAATCCACTTGACTAGTAATTAACCACAACTTTTGGTGAAAGTACTTTCTTCTTCTTCATGAAGTAGCCAAGTCTCCAATGCTCTCCAACCACCTATTGATCAAGTTAGAGCTTGTTGGTCCCCAACAAGGTTGGGTCCTAAGAAATTAGTCACAATAGGTTTGGCGACCCAAATGGTCTTATCCACCTTCGAACCACTTTGGGTACCCAGAAACTTGGCAAACACATTGCCAACATTATCCTTCCTAAGTAAATAATGATCATTTATCATTGGAGGCTTAGGGATGTTACCGTTGGGACATGATGAAGATATGTGTCCCTTCTTACGACAATTATAGCAACATTTCCTTCCCTTTCTCTTCTTATTTTTCTTCTCAACATGAGGATCATTATCATGGTTAATCACGGAGAGAGGACTTTCTTCATCTTAAGATTGTTCTTGAGGCCGCTTCCCATGATGCTTCTTACTTGAGGCCTTCTCCTTCATTGGACAAGACCTTACATGGTGTCCAACTTTCTTTCATTTGAAGCAAATAATGTTGGCCTCATTCTTGACTTGGTCTTGTCCCTTCTTATTGTTCTTGGACTTCTTCTTGTTGGATATAAAACTATGTTCACACCTATCTTGAGGGAAATTTTGTACACTCAAGATATTGTTGAGTGTGGATTTCCCATCATAACACTTCTCCAAGTCTTTCTTCAAACTAATGACTTGGGCCTTGAGCTCTCTATTTCCTCTACAATGTTAGTATTGACAAAAGAGATAGAGGATATAGAAGCTTCATTATTAGAGCAACAAGGCATGGTGAGAAAATCATCGCAACATGTAGCAACATCATGTAGAGAGAAATTGCAGGGACTAGCACATGACAACAAGGCATTTCGTGTAGAATATGTGCTAATGTCCACGTGAGACTCATAAGATTTTACCTTAGTGATCATAGCCTCATGGGATAACTTTAGCCTATCATGAGAGGTTAGAAGGTCCTCATGAGTGCTCGAGAGCTTTTCATGAATTACTTCCAATTTCCCATAATTGCTAGTTAGCAAATCAAGTTGAGCACTTATCTCAACATTCTCCTTCAATATTGATGCTTCACAAAAAATAGGATTAGTAGTACAAGCATCATTGCTAATATGAGAGGAAGAGGTAGAACCAAGAGACTTATCATGAGTAGCTTGAAGTTCCTCATGAGACTTAGAGAGTTTAGTGAGATCTCCTTTGACGTTCTTGTAGCCAAGGTCAAGGTGCTCAAAATCCTCTTTAAGCTTATAATGAGAAACTTCAATCTCTTCTTTTGAACACTTCAAGCCTCTCAAAGATTGATGAGACAAAATGATATTATGTTCAAGTAGTTCATTTTTATCTTGCACTTCATGAAGTAAATCATTACGTTTATCAAAGGAGACAAGAACATCTTGGAACATCCTATATGTGTCCTTGTTAACCCTACAAAGGGTTTTCCCAATCTCATAGAGATTTTGGGTCATGGCAACATCATTTTCATCACAATCATCATTATCATCATCATCACTAAGAAAAGAGGATACCTCATCATTACCTCTTGCCATGAGGCACATGTGCATCGGTGATGACTTTTCCGGACAAGAGGGATCTTCGTTAATCAAGTGTGCCACATTTTTCTTGGTTTCCTCTACATGGTTAGTCATACAATAACTAGAGGAAATTGAAGCATTTATATCATGGAAATATGGAAGATCAAGCATATCATCAGAAGAGTATGTCAAGGAATCATTGGATGAAATGCATGGATTATTGACAAAAGAGTCTATGCCAAAGTTGGTGCAAGATATACTCAAGTCCATGGAAGCCCCAATGCTAGCATTTCTACAAGGAGGATCATCTATAATAATCTCAACATCATCATCACACATGATTTCTCCACTTACCATGTCATTACCTTGTGACAAGCTAAATGTTGGTAAAGTGGAAGATGTTGATGTGTCCAAGTAGTCGGAGGTGGAGGCCATAGGGTGCTCGTCATGAAATGAGGTTGTCGAGACTTTCCCAATTGTCTCCATGGGAAAAATATTGGCTTCATCAAGATATGATCCACCATATACATCATCAAGTTTGGTCCAAGCCTCATGAGCCGTCTTACACATCAAAATAGACTTAAACACATCAAATTTTATAGCTTGATGAATGGCTCCCAAAGCATCACTATCAATATGCATATCCTCAAGAGATGGAGATAGGCAATCTTTTGCAATATGAGCCCCAATAGTAACAATTCGCAAAACATTTGGACCCATGGTACGGAAGTGACATAGCATGAGAATTCTCCACAAGTGATAATTTGTGCCATCAAAATCGAAAGTGTCATTGTGCACTATACCACTAGTCGACATCTTACTCTCCAGGCGGTGAAGCCTAATAAGGAGAGACCTTGCTCTGATATCAATTTAACGGACCACGATGTCCCCTAGAGGGGGGGGGGTGAATAGGCGTTTTAAACCTTTTATGGATTTGTTAATATCCGGATGCGGAAATAAACTAAGCGGATACTTTAACAAGCACAAATCCTTAATATACTAGGCTCAACTAAGTGCAACAACAACTTTATTCTAAAAAATATGAACACGATAATGATACTAGTAGGCACAAGTAAGTTACACAAACTTACACAAGATATATATCACAAGATGTGGATATGTGAGATACAATATACCAATTCACATAAGGAACAATATGGAACAATAGTAGTACGTATGAATTGCGGAGTATAATGTGTTGGCCTAAACCTATCACTACGATATGATAGTCAACACAATATAATGAGGACAACAAGATATAGTGAAAGCAAGGTCAAGTGACCAAAGTAAACCACAAGTAGTGAGCTAGGGTTAGAGATAACCGTAGACTCGGAGACGAGGATGTATCCCGATGTTCACTTCCTTGGAGGGAAACTACTCACCATTTGGAGAGAGTGGGTGTTACCACGAAGGCACACCAACGCCACAAAGGCTCACCCTATTCCCCTTAAGATATCACCACGAAGGCGATTCCCAACCACTAGTGGTAGACCTTGAGGCGGCCTCCAAACCTTCACAAACTTTCCGGGGGGCAAATCACAAGTTGATTCCTCACCAGAGCACTCCTACCGCCTAGGAGTCTCCAACCTCCAAGAGTAACAAGATCAAGGGGGAAATGCTCAAGACTTGCTCAAATCGCGAATTCCTTTGGTCAAAAGAGGGAGATGGAGTGGATCTACCAATGGGTGAAATATCTCTCAAGAACCCTTACAAATCTCTTCGGGATCTAGGATTTGGTGTAGGAGAAAGGATAGGGAGCCTTTTAGGGTTCTTGTGTGTTTGGAATGAAGTGCTCAACCCTCACAAGTGGGGGTGAGGGGTATTTATAGCCCAAGGGACGAAATGGCCGTTGGGGCAACAAGCTATGCAAGTGTCGGACGTCCGTCAGATGTCGGACGTCCGAAAGTCCAAATGTCGGACGTCTGAACCAAGTCGGATGTCCGAAATGTTCAAAAAGAGTTCAGCATGCAACACGGAAGAAAAGTCCAGTAGCATGTCGGACGTCCGACAGGGTTCGGACGTCCGAAACACGTCGGACTTCTAATAAATTTGCATGCTCACTGACCATCTAGACACAATAATTTTGGTGGGGATCGGACGTCCGACAGGTTTCGGACGTCCGATGGATCGGACGTCCGAAATTCATCGGACGTCCGAGAGAACGAACAGCAGGAACCCAATACTGAAACGTGCATAACTTTTACATACGAACTCTGATTTTGATGATCTTGGGCTTATTTTAAAGCTATTTAAAATCTCAAGATACTCAAATAGATAACCACCCAAGATAAGCCAAAATGGAAGGTGCAAATTATGTAAAGGATATGCCGTAGTATTTGAGAAATGAGTTGGCTTTGGTTACCCCTTTTTTTATATAAAGGATATGAGTGGAATTGAGTTAGGAATTGTTGACTTGAGCAAGTCCATTACTAAACCCCTTTGATCCCCTCTTAATAATGCGGGATCCCTATAACTCAAGAATAATAAAAGAACTATACTATAGCTTCCGGAAATCCATTCTTGAGCATGTATCATTTTCGATGGTCAATGATCCACGACACAATACCTTTGACTTGAGCGTTCCACTTGAGCTTGATGATGGGGTCATGCTTGGCTCAAGATGCACATGGAATATTGGTCACATAACTCGGTGAAGACTTCATTAGTATCCTCGTAAGTCATGAGGAAAGCTTTGCATTATATGTCATCTTCACATGTGCCACCACGTGATCATCCGCAAGCTTCAAGTATGTAATCCTCTGAGATGCATATCTTGAACTTGACCTTGTATAATTTGATGACCATTAAACTTGATGTCATCACCTCATGGGCACTTGTGATCTTTCTCTTGATGCATTCCCATGAGAATCACCTATCCCTCAAAGATATAGAAATACATCGTATGTGTTAGAACTGAAAGCACAATTGACAATTTCTTACCATGCCACAAGATCCCATGTGGTACATAAGTAGTGCTAGAGTGTTGACCATGAAGAATTCAATCTTTCATCTTTCTCTTGGTCAACATTCATCTTTACTCCATGATCAAGTGGTGTCCAGTCCAAAAGACACATGACAGATATATTGCGCGAATTATTGAGTCCTTATGATGACCTCAAATGGACAAGTGTTCAACATGAATATTTTCAGTCTTGTTGAGGAAAATGGCTTTGATTTTGAATCATCTTAGTCCGAGGTTGTATACAACACGTGAGACCCAAAACCCGATCTTCAATAGATATTATTCATTGCAACATCATCCATTCTTCTTATCATTTTCCATGGGACAAACATCCATAGATCCATGATGCCATTGTTGCTTTATTGGAATCATCATTCATTACCAAGCCACAATGGATACATTTGTGTTGATGAACCATGTTCTTCATGCATTGCCTATGTAACTTTCCTTCAAATATATATATATATATATATCTCAATGCAAACATTAGTCCATAAGGATTGTCATTAATTACCAAAACCACACATGGGGACTACATGTACTTTAATTATATCCTTTTATCGCTGCTTTGTTATTCTAAAATTATCTATCGCTGCTTTGTTATTCTAAAATTATCTATCGCTGCTTTTGAACTCACGACTAACAAGATAGGGGAATTGGCAACCCTCTGGCCAACTGGTTGAGAGCGAGACAAGTTCAATCTTTGCGTGCAGGTGCTACTCGACTTGCCGAGTATAGGAGCTCCTAC
Organism: Bromus sterilis; assembly: GCA_950022295.1. Lineage (NCBI taxonomy): Eukaryota > Viridiplantae > Streptophyta > Magnoliopsida > Poales > Poaceae > Bromus > Bromus sterilis. Next base: position 316,838,698 of record OX465597.1, on the reverse strand, counting down.
TGGTTCGATAACCCCGGTTTCTTCATTGAGGGAAGATCACACCGCTTGCTACTTCACCCTTGTACTTCGGGGTCCAAACACAATTGACAAGAGCATCAATCATCCACTTTAACACCGTGATTATTTCCATTTTAGGGTCTCCGGTTCAGAATCATAACATGTGCATACAACTTGAAGGTAAGATCAAAAACACAAATATATTGATAGCAACTAAAGTATTTATATCTGAAATCATGGCACTAGGGACATAATTTCAAGCAACGATCATAACAACATCATAACAATCATCAATCTTAGAACATATAGGATACTAGATATCAAACCATAATCAATATTGAAACTATTTTATAATAAATCTCATCCAATTCAAGTCCAACCCAATGTGCCTATAGAAAAAGTATTTACACGTGATAGGAGGAATCACCATAGGGTGATGATGAGTGTACTGGTGATGACGGTAGTGTCGAATCTCCCTCTCCGAAAGAGAAATCAGCCTCTTGATCATCTCTTCAAAGGTAGAAATTGTGGTGGAAAATTTCTTGTTGCCCCTGGATATTAAAATCTCGGTGATGTGTTTTTTAGATGAAATAAAAATAGAATCTGAAGGAGGAAGTAAAACGGTTCCTGTGTGGCCCTTGCGCTCCCTGGCCACGACCCCTAGATGGCGCCATAAGGGTGCACCGAGGACTACTGGTCCTCTGTCCCCTCCCCCCTTCGAGCTTTAAGAGTCTTTTGTTCTGAAAATTTTAAGGATTTTTGGAGCACTTTTTATTTTTACACAAAGAATGACATCTCAACAATTCTGCTAAAAATAACATCAATCCAGGATAGTTTACTCACATTATGCAAGTTAGAGGTAAAAACAGTGAAAATTCTCGAAAAAGAATATACGTTTGAGACGTACAAGCCACCACCTCCATCGCAACCAAGAAGCTCATCCTAACACAAACATATGGACCTATGTGACACTACTTCATTGTTTTTTTTGTAAATTATCTTTTTACTGGTGGATCTAGTTAACACTTATCAATTTCAAATGTGTCACTTGTGCACTCACAAACCCGTGTGCCTGCTGGCCATAGCTCATGCATTCGTGAATTTTTAGTTGGTCACTAGTGGTGGATCGCTATTTGTGTGCCCTTATTATGACAACCTAGAGATGTTTGAGACATATTTGGCACTTTTGTCTTTCAACCTATATTTCAGACTCCACCGCCGCCGCCCACGCAAGCCACGTAACGAGGGTGATGAGGGTTTGTGCGACTAAATTTTTCGCCAGCCTCATCCCCAGTGTGGTCGCGTCTAGCCTTCCGGTCCTTGGTAGGGGAAGGCACAACTATGTTCTTATCGCCATGGGTGATACAACTATCTGTGTATACATCTGTCTATATTACTTTCTCACTTTACTTCTTTTGTTTATGCGTCATTATCTATGTATGAAAAATTTATATATGAGAGATATTTACATTCCTATTGCTTTGAACCTTCTAAAATATTTCGAAATTTTCTTGTTAAATGTTTCAAAACAATACAAATGGCAACATACTACAACAAAAAAATTAGTGTGTGCTGGAATTTTTAAATTTAAGTACTACACCTAAATTTAAGACATGACACAATGCTTTTGCATCATCAAAGAAACATTACATGAAGTCATCATCACTATAACCGTGAACATGATTTTTCCAAAGACCTTTACAATTGCGTCCAAGTGTGACCTGAACTAGGTTGCCTGACATCAACTCATCAGAGGAATCATAATCATCATATCCTCCCATTGATGACGCAACACTCTTTCCTGATCTACTACGCTTTAAGCTTGTACAAATCTTGGATCTGTTCTGAGCTGGTTTGCTTGGCATAAAGTCAACATGTTATCGCTCACTTTCTTTGAGCTTGAGCCATTCCTATCTTATGCAACACTCTGCACCGATCTTCTTCCCTTAGGTATTGTTCCCCACATGATGTGCATCCACCCAAAGTTTAAGATCGTCTTGTTCAATAATCTCGCGTCCTTACAAATAGTAATAAAAAAAATAAGAATAAAAACATAAGGACTAACTGGAATCTGAAATGTAAATTACCTAAATGTGATCCACATATTGCTTCCGTAGAAAAACAATTGCTCAATTAGAAAAATATGTAAATCTAAAATGTGTGCTCGCATATATTTGTGTTCAACAATCGTTTTCCACCTTCCACGTATCCGCAAAAGTTCTTCTCAATTTTTTTCAAGGTTCCTTTGGGGGCTTCTCAAGGATCCCCAACTTGGAAAAACAGTTACCCTGCTTCGTCAGTTGGTTCTCACTACTAACTAATTCATCAAAAGGGACTTGAAACCCTCTGTTTCCATTCTTACTTCTTGTGACACCTTTCAAAATTAAATGACACATCATTGAAGTAAACCGGTGGGAGGGATCACCAGAAATGTCTGGAAAAACAACCAAGAAAAGAAGCATGACACAACATGTGAGTGAAGCGTTTTAAGACCGACTCCATAGAATAGGAAGGAAAATGGTTCGCGGGAAGAAGAAAGTACGAAATATGTTGGTGAAAAAGTTGAGCGGGAACAATGAAGAGGAAAGGGCAGGGGAGAAGTACAAAAATAAAAAGGGCATGATAAGTTGGGCATTTGAGAAAAATATAGAATTTTCATCCTTGCAAAGAACGAAGAGTTGTGCATGGAACTTCGTCCGTCTGTTGACGTGGAGAGGTAGACTCTTAGGTCTTCAAAATAAAGAAAAGGTACTCTTCAATCTCCTCAAAACCAAAAAGGGGTCTTCAGCCTCGTTACGACCCAAAAGGTAGTATTTTGAATATGCATGGACGAAGAGGCTCTCTTTGTTTACTAGAAGACCTATGAGGACCTATAAATAATATCGATAAAGATAGAGAGTGAACATGTTGTTTTTTTGCTCCTCGCGTGATGCGATGATAACCGTTGGATTTAATGCATGAATCCCAAAGCAGGTAAGAAGGACATGCTAGCAATTGCAGTCGTTTGCGCGGAGCGGAATCGGTGCGAACCTAGTTTCGACCAAACCGGATTGACCACCGCAGCGGTAGGTACGCACAACTCCAAGACTTGACACTAGGGTTCAAGACCCACTCACATGATTTTGTGTAGTTATTTTTCCCTTCTATTTTTTATCTGTCATTATATGGTATTAAACCATGTCAAATTATAGAACATGTCAAAAACAAATTCTAGGATGGCAATTAGATTATATACACTATGGAAAATTTATTTTCTTCAGTATGGCAATTTTAGATTTTTTAGCATGGCAAATGGCAATTTTTACCAATAGTACATGACAAATTTTCTACAGACACATGGCAATTTCAAATTATACACAATGATATTTCTAGGATGGCAATTATATTACATATATAATGGCAAATTTATTTTTTTAGTTACTATAGCATTTCAAATTTTATTATTGAATAATGGCAAATGTAATTCTTGTAGCATGTCAATAATAGTTTTGTAGCATGACAAATTTTATTATTGAATGATGGCAAATGTAATTATTATCGCATGGAAAATTATTTTTAAACCATGTCAATTTAAATTTTGAGCATGGCATTTTGTTTGGACATGGCAATTTTTCTTTCCGAACCATGGCAAAACAAAAATTGAACCATGAAAATTTTTGTTTTCAGCCCATGGAAAATTTAATTTTGTAGTGGTGGCAATTTTTACAAAAACAAATTTTAACACAAAATAACATGGAATTTTTTTCCATTGTATTTTTTTGGTCACATAGAAATTTATAATAACATGGCAAATTTTCCATTGTTAGATCATTTTTCCTCCTTCAAATAATGACACTTTTGTAATTTCATCTGTTTTGATTCTTTAAATGGAATTTTAATATGTTTAATGGTGTTTTAATACATTTTCTATGGCAATTTAATAATTTATTTTGTTAAAATAATATTTTTACAATGATATTTTTACAATGATATTTTTAAAAATAAAATTAACTAGGCCTTTTTGGAGTGAACCTTTCACTCCAACTACCGATCCAAATTTTTTTATGAAGATGTAGTTCTATAATTTCGTAAAAGTAATATATTATAAGAATCTAAATTTTATCTAATAAATGACTGTTTGCATGGAAGAGGCCATGCTAATCCTCCTTTGCTAAAAAGCCGAAAACAACGCGCAATTTACATTAATGAATCAGCAATTTACAACCTACAAAGTCGGGAACAGTCCTGAAGGGACAAAGTGGTGTGCACAGATACCTTAAATAATGCATCCAGAGATAGAAAATGTGGAATATAGATCAGACCATATCTAGAATATAAAACGTGTTGTCAAAGCCTGAAAGGGCATTAAACATTTGCAGCAATGGACGTGTCCATCTAGGGCAATCGCGGGGCCAGAAATTCGCATTTTCTTTGTTCTCCTTTACCTGAAATGCAAAAAAGATATGCGTATTACTGATGCTATGTGTTTACAATAGCATGTTGTGGTCTTAATCAGTAGTACGTGTGCAGATCTCTTTGCCCAAGCTTCAACTGTAAAAGCATAGCCAAGTTACACAATTTCGCATTGTTTGTCTCCCCCTTTTTCCCAAGTGCAGGCAGAGAGATTCCTGCCCATTCGTGGGATTTACTATAATGCCGACGTGATGTTAGTCCTTGGATTTGAACTGTGCGATTAATATAAAAGGTCTAGGTTTATTCCTGCTGGCCAGTACTTTGCTTCACCTCACGAATAAAGTTGGTTGAGGACCATTTTGCCCGCATGAAAACGACGGCGAGCATGATGCATGACGCCGCCGGCCGCGGTTTGAACTCGTTTCCAGCTTTTGCTCGGGACAAGCAACAGCGAAATGGAGGGAGAAGATTCATTCGGGGAGACGGATTTGGGTTGCGACTGTGCCTAACACTGATGATTTGGGAAGCAATTCACAGGAGCCTCAGACTCTGAGCAGCGCATTCCGGTGTTGACAGGGGAGTTAGAGGAGGGAATGTACCGACGAGACGTCGGCACACAACGCACGGCCCGTCGTCGTCCTTTGGGATGCCCTGCTCCTCTCGTACGCGCGCGTGACCACCCCACGAACTCAAGGAAGGAAAGGGAAAGGGAGAAAAACATCGGGCGGCCGGAGAGGGAGGAGGAGGAGGAGGATGGACGACCCGGCCTCCCACCTCCGCCAACTGCACGATTCCGCACGGAAAAAGGAGGAGGAAAAAGCGGCCATCGCCGGTCCATCCCGCATCTCGCTGCCGCTTAGTTTTTCACCGGCAGCGCCTGCCTGTCCCGCCGCGATACGCTACGAACTCATGGGCCTCGAATATCTTCCCCGGAGGCCAGCTTTTGGAGATTCTTCTCTTAAACTATTTGCTGGATTGGTGGTGAATCTTTCTTTTGTTTACACAGAGTCATAGAGTCCACAAGCATGCATGATACGGATGGGTGCACCAACGCATCCTGAGTCGTGACAACCAGCTGTGTGTGGCGTATCGTATCTAATCCATCGCTCCATCTCCATGCTTGTATATATGAATAATAATAAAAATAAATATCTTATACACCAAAGCTTTCCCTCTGCCTTCCAATGCCTTCCTCCCCATTTTTTTTGAATGGCTGGGTCAAACAGTTCGAATCTATTTTGTCATCGATCATAAAAAAAGTTTGAACCCATTTAGATTTTTGAAATTCCATATGCCGGAATAAAACATAGAGGCTTTCACACCTTCGGGCATTCAGCACATACAAATTCGACAGACTCGGCCCCATCAAAACCAGTCAATAGCGTTCACATCCTCGAACCCTCTGCTCACATTCATGTCGTTCAGAGGGGATGCAACTGGACGGCCGCCTATCATCATTGATGTCGATCAGATGGGCATGACCAAAGGATTGGCCGCACTGGTATTCACGCTGATGCAGCGCCCGAAAAGCATACACGTCCATTGTACCAACATTAAAGCATCGTTGGTTCGCATGTCCCGGCTATTTTGGTGCGTTGGTGGATGCAGTGCGCTAACCACACTACTGTTCCAGCTCTCCTTTCAGCCACACACCTCCACAATCTGCGATCGCAAAGGGAAAGTTTGACATCAGCAAGTAGTTCTCCACCCATTCATCCAAATCAGGCCGGAGTTTCGAATCATGCCATCACCTTTCACAATTTTTTACCACGTCGAATCATGCCATCACCTTAGATGATGAGGCACAACATCATCCACCCATCCTTAGTGAAACCGTGTAGACGAATAAGGAGTACGCACGACAAATCAAGTTTCGCTCGAGCATTCGCACTTCGAGCATGGTCCAATGCCACCCTTGCTAGCTCTCTCGCCCAACCATAGAGGAGCCACCATCCCCAACGCGTGCCAAGGTGAAGTCGTCATCCTTGCCATGACAAGGGGTTGGTGTCATTGTTCCCTTATCATCGGTAACATCCCCTGGTCGCTGTTAGAAAGGAGGAGCCGCCCACCCCGGAGATCTCCCACTGGTTGGTCGCCTAGCCTACTACCTCGGTGGTGGCTCCTCTACGGTGACGATGTCCTCTCAGATGACCTCCAAGGAGGAGCACCGAAAGAAGCTCAACGTGTGGTGTGGGGGTGTTCTTTGCAAGGTCGAACATTGTGCCACCCTGGATCCTCGTGGACCTCTTTCTTGTGGAGACCTAGGTCATTGATCGCTCCAGGACTACCACGTCGACGTCGACCGCACCCACGTCCTGATTAGCAAGCATACCCTCGAAGTGAGCTGTAGAAGTCCGATCGCTTAGCCAGGTTCAAAGGAAGGTGGCGAGGGGAGGAGTCTGTGGCCGTGACAGGATATCGCCGCAAGGATGATGTGGCCAGGGCTCCATGCTGGGTGGAGGAGTTCGAGAAATTGTGCATGAAGTGACCATCGAATTGGGGATGTCTCGTGGGAAGGACGATGACAATAGCGACTCGAATGATGGTGACGACGATGAAGCGGACGATGACGAAGGTTTCGATAGCCTCGAAGGATATTCCTATGAGGTCACCTTCTAATACCTAATATCCATAAGTGCGGGGGATTAGTTGTAGCCTTTTCGATAAATAAGAGTTGTCAAACCCAACGAGGAGCTAAAGGTAGAATCGTTTTCTCTAAGGTTTTATCAATCATTGATACAACCCTACGTACACCGAACATTTACTTTTCCTAAGAAAAAAAACAACTTTGCGGGTATTGGTGGATAGCTTTGCAAGATAGTAAAGAACTTGCAAATAAAATTTAGCTTGTTGAAAATTAAAGAAACAATAAAATAAAAGTTTGCGAGTGTGGACTAGTGGTGGTCGTTGTTACAAAATGGCAATTGGTAGCTAGATAATCATCATCATTACATTTTCATATATGGGGGAGTACAAAGCTAATGTATAATATTTTTACATGAAATTCATATGTAATTATGATTGAAACCCTTAAAATGCTTACACTAAGAATTCATATGTACTTATGATTGAAACCCTTAGAATGAAACGTGAAAAAATCATTGAGGTATACCCCATCATTTCATCTGCAACTACTCACGAAATTTGGACACGGTAATTGTTAGGAAATCGACACGCAAAGAACAACGAGAAGAACGAAAAAGCAACACAGGGGACACACAGATTTATCGTGGAAAACCCTTCTGCGAAGAAGGGAAAAACCATGGGAGCCAGCCAGCGAACTATTCCTTATTGTGGAGGTGTTACAAACGCCGAGGGATTTACAACTTGATGAACAATCCTGTGCGGCGGCTGACAAGGTATATTTATAGGCGGTAGGAGAGACCTAGGTCAATACTGATCCATACCGCGAAGGTCCGGGCCTCCGCTCCGCTCCATCATAAGTTAGCTTTTAGCTTCATACTTGAATTTGGATCAACTTCAACAAACTCCACTTGAGACAAATTCCACCTTGTAGCATGAACAAGCAACTCCTTCCTGAACAAACAAAATAAACACCTTCGGCGCCAAACAACCACTAGGGCTAACCAGTTATACCAACTAAGTCTGAGCAAAGCTCAAACATAGCAACAGGAACATGCTTTGTCATCATATCAGCAGGGTTATCATGAGTACTAATCTTGCATACATTCATTTTACCTTGAGCAACAACGTCTCGAATATAATGGTATTTGACATCAATGTGCTTGGTCCTCTCATGGAACATTTGATACTTCGTTAAGTATATGGCACTTTGATTGTCACAAAACAGATTCATGCAAGTAGTATCTCCACAAAGCTCAGCATATAAACCTTTCAACCAAACTGACTCCCTGCAAGCTTCAGCAATAGTCATGTATTCAGCTTCAGTACTGGATTGAGCAACAACTGGCTGCAATGTTGCCTTCCAACTCACGGCACATCCTCCAATGGTGAACACATAGCCGGTGAGGGATCTCCTCTTATCCAAATCACTAGAAGAAAAATCTGAATCCACGTAGGTAATGAGTCCCTCATCGGTCCTGCCAAACTTCAAATAAGCACCTGAAGTGCCACGAAGATACCTGAAAATCCACTTAACAACTTTCCAATGTTCTTTACCAGGATTAGCCATGAATATACTAACCAAGCTCATAACAAATGATAAATCAGGGTGAGACCAAACCAAGGCATACATCAAAGAACCGACAACACTAGAATATGGAACTCTGGACATGTACTCAAAATCCTCATCAGTACTAGGACAATCAGCAGATGATAACTTAAAGTGAGGAGAAATGGGTGTATTAATAGATTTAGCATCATGCATATTAAAACAATGAAGGGCTTTCTTAATGTAATTCTGCTGGCTAAGGAATAGCAAACCAGATTCTCTGTCTTTGGAAATCTCCATAACCAAAATCTTCTTAGCAACACCAAGATCCTTCATATCAAATTCACTGCTCAACTGTGCCTTCAAAGCATTAATCTGTTTCTTGCTCTTGGCAGAAATCAACATATAACAGCAAGTATATAGGTGATCCATCAACAAACTTGATATAAACACAACTATCAAAGTCAAACCTCTTGAAATCATTCAATATCATAAATGAATCAAACCTCTTATACCACTGCCTTGGAAACTGTTTCAAACCATATAAGGACTTCTTCAACTTGCACACAAAAGCTTATTTACCAGGCTCGATGAAACCTTCAGGCTGCTCCATATATATCTCCTCATCAAGCTCTCCATGCAGAAAAACAGTTTTCACATCTAACTGCTCAAGCTCAAGATTATGCATAACAACAATACCAAAGAAAGTACGAATAAAACTATGCTTCACAAATGGAGAGAACACATCATTATAATCAATACCTGGAATTTGACTGAAGCCCTTTGCAACTAACCTTGCCTTATACCTTTGATGTTCATTGGGAGATAAACCTTCCTTCCTTTTGAAGATCCATTTGCAGCGAACGACCTTCTTCTGTTTAGGCAAGCACACAATATCCCATGTGCCATTTTTATCAAGTGACTACATCTCTTCTTGCATAGAAGAAATCCACTTCTCTCAGTCACCCGAAACAACAACCTTAGTGTATGTGGACGGCTCATGATTATTCTCCATCTGTTCTGCACAACTAAAAGCATAATGGACAATGTCACACTCCTCAACGAGGCATTTGGGTGCGGAAGTGTTCCTCTTTGTTCTGTACGGTGCAATAGTCCGAATTTGTTGCTGCAAAACAGGGGGTGAGTGCTGCACAATAATATCATCATGAACAACATTATCATGTGCAACATCATTATCAACAATTTCATTTTCTTCCTTATGAAGGAGCTCCACCTGAACACCAATCTCCTGTTGCTCTTCTTCATCAGAAGAATCTGACAAAATATCTGTGGAAGAACTGTCAACAAACATAATAGATTCATTGAAAACTACATTCGTGCTCACCATAACCTTCTGTGTTTCAGGGTTCCATAACTTATATCCTTTTACTCTGGAACCATAACCAAGAAATACACAATTAATATCTCTAGGCTCTAACTTTCCATTATCAACGTGAGCATATGCAGTGGAACCAAAAACTCTCAACTGTGAGTAGTCAGCGGGCGTACCAGATGATGGAAGGCTGTGCCCCCTCGTTAGCTACCCCAAGTGGAAGGTTGAGATGTAGAGTAGTGGTAATTTCCCTTGGCAAAGATACCAAGGTTTAGATTGTCTCCCATAGGACTCCAACAACGACAAGTAGGTGGTTCGGCAAGTGATGCGTCGTTTATGATAATCACTTGCTTTGCTTGGACCTGCACACAGATACAAATAACTTTGCTCCCAACGAGTACAGAGAGGTTGTCAATCTCACCGGCCTTGCCGTTTACAAAGGATCAAGCGCAAGAGATAAAAGATAATAGTAACTGCAACTAGAAAGTAAAACTGCAAGTAATTTGAGGGTGTAAACAGTGGTGGAAATATGGAACGGGGTCCCATGAAGTTCACTAGTGATGTCTCTCTCCCAAAAGACGATAAACAGCTATGCGAGGTAAAAAAATTACAGCTGGGAAATTGACAGGATTATAAACGCATAGCAATGCTAACTAAGCTACAAAAGAAAGTAAGAGGCTCAAAACCATGGGCAATACGCCAAGATAAGTAGACTGTTGCATCTACTACTAATCATCCACCTTGAGATATCTATCCAGAACATCTCGCTGGTATTAAGTTGCTAGACCCACCCAAAGTGTAAACCCAAAGCAACAGACAACTGTATTAAAAGAACTTTGGGTAAAGTAAACAATCCTTGCAACCGCAGTTACAAGCACCGTTGTTTTCCCCCTTGTGGCAACAACGCATCCCCTAGACTCATGTTTCTGTCACTCAAGCTAGTCATCGGGGGGCATGGACCCACAATCATGCATAACGCTCCCTCTTGGAGTTACTACCTACTACTTGGCCAAAGCAATAAACAACAACAGATAACATGCAATAATTACTCAAGAACACAAAAATATAAAAGGAGAAGAAACAAATATATTACTCATCACAATCTGAACATAATCTTGTAATCCATCAGATCCCAGCAAACTCAACATAGAAACACCAGAAAGAATTACATATGTGCCTTGATCATGTAGGGCCGCTCACAAGGTCTGATCCATGAAGAACAAAGAGGAGAGGACATCACATAGATACTGATCATGGACTCATAGTCCAAGGTGGACTACTCACGGCTCATCCTGGAAGCGTCCATGGTGGTGGAGAAGCTCCCGGAGGTCAATCCTCCCTCCGGAAGGGTGCAGGGAAGAGGTCTTTTGGTGCTCCCGATCTTGGAAGTGCGGCGGCGGCGGAACAGAGGCGAGATCGCGAAAAAGGGTTCTGTCCTTGGGGGTTTCGGGACGAGAGAGATATATAGGCGAAGGGGGGCAGCCAGGGGGGCCACCAGGAGTCCAGGCGGCCTCCCGGCGTGGCCCCACCCCAGGACGCGCCCCCTGGCCGCCTGGGCACCAAGTGGGGCCCCTCTGGACCCCCTTAGGGCATATGGAAGCTTTTGATACGCTGATTTTTTATATATTTTCCCGGAATTTTTCTGGCACTTTAAGTAATGGGAAAACCTACAATAAAAAGACAGCAGAAAACAGAAACTCGCACTGGGGTGCACTGAGTTAATAGGTTAGTCCAAATATGATCAAAAGTGTATGAAAGTGTATCAAAGCATAGCAATATCACCGAAAACATGCATGGATCAAGCAGAAATTATAAATACGTTTGAGACGTATCAACATCCCGAAGCTTAATTCCTGCTCGTCCTCGAGTAGGTAAATGATAACAAGCATAATTTCTGTGGTGACATGCTGAAAGTCCAAGTATGTGATCAGAGGGGGAGGGGGTGAATGATCACTTCAAATTTTCGTATGAAACTATGAAGTGAAGCATAACTTAGCAGCAGAAGGAATTCAACAGAAAGGTACACAGTGAAGCAGAACTGGATTGAAGCATAACATAGCGAATCAAAAGAATCAAATCAATTGCATTGAATCAAATCACTGAAGCAATAGCATAACTGAATGTAAGTGTGGAATGTAAAACGAACTCTTGACTCGGCGATGTTTGTTCGACCAGTTCACACTCTGCAAAGTGCTACGTCTGGTTGGAGGGGCTTGTGATTGAACACAAGAGCTAACCTCTCTCCGTCCGTATCTCCACTGCACCAATATCCTTGAGCTTGGTCAGCTCTTCACTCGTGGTTGATTATTGAGGAAATCACCGAAACCTTTGACAAACTGGACTTCGAGGCGACAATAACTCTTCGCTCTCTGAAGAACAACACTCTAACTGTCTAGGAGAATTGCAGTTCTCCAAGATAACAAGGCTAGCAAACTTCTTCCTAAGTCTTAGTGAGTCAACTCAGATCAATAGGACTTATGCTTCGGTGGATGGGTTTTTCGTTTGCTTCGGTGGGGTTGCTCTCTCTTCTTCACTGTCAGAAAATATTCTTGGAGCAGCCACCCACCAATGAGGGCGGGGGTGGTCTATTTATAGGTGGCGATCCCAAGGTGCGAAATGACTGAAGTGACCCGATGCGACAGCTTGACACCTGTCCGCAACGGTCGGATTTCCAATCAAAGTGCAACTTTACTTGCGGAACAAGTAAAGCTGACTCACGGACTTGGTTATGCTTCAGGAGCCGAAAGAACAAATTCTTCCCTGGTGAAGCATTACCTAGCGCACATGAGATTTCTCATCTCTGGCTTCTCAAAGGTTTGGATTCGATCTGAGTCTTTTCACCAAAACCTTTGGAGTACATTTACTAAACCCCTCTTGATAGTACGGTTTTTCCTACGACTCAAAGAAGTGAAAAAGAACTACGCAAAAACTACTAAGTCTTGCGCCATCTTGGTCATCTCCTTCGATGAGACGTGCTTCAGGATTCCTTATCTTTTTGGGGGTCGACATCCGTGACGAGCTTCCATCCAGAGGATATGCTTCAGTAAATATGTAAATCTTCGTTGAAGCTTTATCACCAACCTATAACTTCAGGAACCTAACCATGTTTTTTACACTAGAAAACTTGTTAGTTCCTCTACTGTTTTGTCCAACAATATCCAAAACTCATGGGGGCATAACTTTGCTCTTACAATCTCCCCCTTTTTGGACTATTGTTGACAAAACAGGCATCGATAAAAATATGGAATTTTGAGTTGAGTTGAGAGCAAACTCTAAGATATGAAGCTTTTGACTCCCCCTGAATGCAAGCATCAAAGATTTATATAATCGAAGTGAATGCTTGATGAATAATATCTTTGATGGGAAGCCTAACACATATCTTAGTGAATCAATTGCATTTAGAAGATATTAGTCTTGACGAATATGCAATCATCCAATAACATGTGAACTTAAAGGGAATAACCACCTGCAAGACAAAAGTATACGAGGGCAACTTGCAAGCACGGGGGATATTAACACATAACATGTAGCAGTTCACAGACGAAGTAAAACTTAAGTTACAACCCAATCGAAGCGAATGGAAAGTTTGTTGTAACTTAACACACAAAAGATCGAATCAAAACCCTAAACCCCGCAGCGAATCTAAACTCAATTAATGCTACATTCTCCCCCTTTTTGTGAATAATTGGACAAAAGGTTGAGAGGTATATCAAGAGTATTTACTCGTTTGCTGCAACCCGGGGACCCTGCTGATTGTCTTCGCCCGAAGAAGATGCATCTCCTGAAGTGTCTCCTTCGGTGGAAGCAGGTGACTCCAATTCTTCAATGTCCAGAGGCGCCTGAAGCAAATCAAGATCACTGTCATTGAGAGGGTCATCTTCTTGCTTCGATGTGTGGGAGTCTTCATCAGAGAGAGTATCAGGGCGAATCTGTTCAGATGGATTAACAAATAGAACTTCATCAATCTTGTCCAGTGAAGGGATCTTTGGGTTGGGGCGATCTATCGAATCATTTCTTGAGAAATGGCGTTGAAGATGTGGATATTCCTTGAAAATCCGAGCAGCTTCAAGCTTCTTTACTGAGTTGAACTTCCTCGAACCTTTCCAAGAGTGGCGCTTCAAGACCTTCAGGTACTGGTTTTTGTTCAAAGCAATGTTGCCAACTCGATTGATTTCATCAGAGAGATGTTGCATTTGGCGTTGATTGCCTTCAATGAAGTTTTCCAGCATCTGTTGTGAGCGAATGCCAACTTCAAAATGATAAACTTCCTTCTGGAAAAACTTCGACATGTTGCGTTCATTGACATGCTGTCTGACTCCAACATATGTGGCAAATGGATCATTTGGACTTCTGAAGATATTCATTGTATCACGCACAGGAGGACATAACAGCTTCGGGTGATGCTTTGCAACAAAGTCTTCACTGCGTCCATAATTGCATATGACTTAGAGCCAGGGAGCATACGGCTTCAATTGATGGACTAGTTCAGCAGCTTGGACCATATAACGAAGAAAACAGTCCTCAAAGTCAAATACATGGCCATGAGTAAGCTTCAGCAAATCATGACGTGTATGGTAGTGAATGTTGGACTCATCATTTGAAGTGCTGAGAGGCATCAGTGAGTTGGACAAGATATAAAACCAAGTCTTCGAAATGAATACCAAATGCTTTGGGCGAATGTTTTCTGGCATGTGGTCTCCAGTGACTTCGGGATCCAGCAGTGAAGAAAATTCAGCTTCAGTAGGATCAGGAATCAAGTGAATCTTTGCAAGTTTGCTAGTGTGCCGAGGGATATTCACAATGTCCATGAATTCATCAGAATGCATCCGAAAGACTTTGCCTTGAATCATCCACTCAAGTAACCATGAGGCAGTGTCATCAGGATTTCCAGAAACATAGAGAGTGGCATAGAATTGCTTGATCAATTCAGAGTTAAAAGGCGTCTCCATGGCAAACAGGCTTGTTAGATTTTGTGCTTCGATTGTTTCCATAATGTTCTGGAAGCACGTTGTAGAAGTTAGACTTCGCATATCCAAATACTTGTGCCTGAATAGAACACCCTTCTGGCAGTATAGCTTCGTGTATAGAATCTGTTGTTCAGCAGTCCAGAAGCGAAGGTCATCTGCAGTCCTGGGTGAATCATATGGACTTGTGCCAAAGAAGCGAAGCTTCTGGCGATGAACTTCGAGGTCAAACTCTGGACCATGTCTTGAAGAAGAACCATCTCCCAGGAAAATTGGAAATGTTTCATGTGGGTAGATGGAGTCCAGTTGGGTATCTTGGGCAGGAGTGCAATGAGGTGCTTGCCTTCGAGAAACTATGGCTCGCTCTTGAGGTTGGGTCATAATGGACAATTCATTGGCTTCGGCATCTGCGTTGGCTTCGGGCTCTTCAGGAGCAGCTTGTTCTTCGACTTCGTTGCCTTCTTGTTCTTCGGACTCATCCGCAGAGTGAGCCGAAGAATAGTCTCTTGAAGGAATAGGTATGTCTTGAGCTTGAGGTGAAGGCTCTGGCTCAAAATTGTCGTGGTGCGATGGTTGTGGAGCGGGTTGAGGAGGAGGTAGAGGTGGAGCACGGGGTGGAATGACTTCGGGAGCAGGTGGTTTTGCGGTTGGAGTAGGTAGTGTGATGATTTTGGATCGAGAGGGCGAAGCATGTCTTGGGGCCTTCTTGGTAGGATGAGAGCTCACCTCATCAGCTTCGTCAGCATCTGTGATCAAACGACGCTTCCTTAGTTGCAGCTGGGGAAGAGGTGAAGCTAGTTGCTTGAGAAATAGCTTCGCGCTTCTTGGAATCAAGATCCATGACTGAAGCATTATGCGTCTTGCAACATTCTTCAATGGCAGATTTGATCTTGCCTTGAAATACTTGAATATTTTGCTTTGTCTTCTCATTGACATCAACAATCTTCTTCGAAGCGGCTTCGGCTTCGTTCTTGAAGTCTTCATCTGATTCAGCATCTGCTTTCTTCTTGAACTTTAGAATCTTGCCAGACTTAGATCTGTCCCTAGCATGCAAATCCCTTAGCTGATTGTATAAAGTTTCAATCATGGAAGAAAGAGTTGGTGAAATGTAGACATCTCCAACATCAATAGCTTCGGGATTAGCAGCTTCAGCGAGTTGGAAGAATGCCTGATTGTCGGGACCCGGGGTTAGCGTATGCAAGCCTCGCTACAACACAATCATATGGAGAGCCGAGAACCATACCCACTTGTCTAAGCAGACAAGGCCAATCACAGAACGTTCTCGGAAAGCATCGAACATGAGGGGTATCCCATCCAGGCCGGATGATCAACTGAAATGGGTCCTCATCGTCCGCACACAAGTCTAAATGATATGGGTGGTGAACTCCCATACTCATAGACAAGTCGCCTCAACCATACTATCGATTGTATTATAACCCTTACATAGACTTACTCCAGCCCGATCACTTAGTCGGGGTCTAGGGCGGGCTCGATCATACATCAAAGTGTGCACGAGACAGAGTCTCGAACAATCGCATCGCGATGCCCCAAGCTGCGCACATCTAAGGGCCACTTGGTGTATAAAAGACCGCCAGCCAGATCACAACTAAGGTCTCGAAAACCCATACAAAGACATGCATGTTATAAACATACACGCAGCACACATGCCTTGTATGAACAGCAGGTATCATTGCAATTCTCTACAAAGTATACATCTTTATTAATAACTCTTACAGAGTGCACACAGAGATCACAATGCATGTGATCCAACATTACAACAGACAAGCGGAAGAACAGTAGGTCTGAGTACAGACAAGTTTAACAAATGGCTTAGAGAAGCCTTATCTAAAAAAAAGCCCTCCACGAGGGAACCAGTCGTCTGACTGGGACTACACTAGCTTGGTCTTGGTCTGAGTCTTCATTCTTCGAGCTTCAGGTAAAAGTCACCATCGGGGTCGGTGGGTTCATCTAAAACATATATTAAGCAAACGTGAGTACAAAATCGTACTCAGCAAGACTTACATAGGAGCTATACTACTCATGCACATGTATCAAGGTAAAGGGAAGTGGAGTTTCACTTGCAGAAGTGCCAGCTTTGACTTGGCTAATCCTGAACTACGAGTACCAGACTTGAGGTAAGAAGCGTACACGAGTCCACTACATCTCTTCAACCAATTACACCACTATGGTTGCTTCCTCGACTTCCCCATGAGGAGCACACCATAGCACTCACGCTTATCTTGCGAGTTTTAGAAGTATCCAGTTCAAGTTGTCTAATAATCGAGCACAGCTCTCCAAGTAGTCCCTTACCGCGGACGTGGCTATTCGAATAGTTTATTAACCCTGCAGGGGTGTACTGCTACACACATGAAACTATCAGTTACCGCCTTTGTACTCGACACCGTTCAAGAGGTGCCGGCGAGGATAATTCCCACAACTTTTACCTCACAGCCAACTCAAATTCAATGGAGACGCCTATCTGGGCTGGAATCCACATCGTGAACCCGGCAGGTTTACCGATGTGGTCCCAGAAGATGTGTGCAGGGTCCCAAGCCGGTCTGAATAGCCGTTCTTCCACTTCGCAGACCGTGCCACAGACCTACCAGAACTCCGAACTAATGCGACTCATTGAACCGAGAAGGGGTGAGTTAGTAGGTTGAGCGGGGGTCCATGTGCCCAACATGTGGTAGTACTCTTCGTCTTGGATCACCACACAAGAACTCGGGCTTAGGGCGGTGTTCAACGAGACAACCCACTGTGTACTCCTACACAGCCTCTCATCGTTCACCTTGTATTAGGATAGATTCACCAACACATTTCACTTTTATCAACACCATGTTTATCATCATCCCGACTCACATCATAAGCAACCTCATTGTACCACTAAGCATGCAATGAGCAGTAACAGTTGCAGTGGTCACATGATATCAACCAACTCCTACATCTGCTAGGATTTTGGTTTGCTTACTACTGTGACAAGATGATAGGTCATGCAAAGGATATGGGTTCAACTATGCGATAGAAACGTTATCATGGTGATCATCCTAAACAATGCATAAGCGAGACATGAGAGAGAAGTGGGATTTTATCGACATGATCAATGGGGGTTTGCTTGCCTTGCTGACGAGGTTCAGTCACGGGGTCTTCAACGAAGGGGGTGATCTCGAGTTCCGACTCCACTTCTATCAGCAACATGACAATCATAGGATCAACATAATGTACAATGCACAATCACATGAATAAGATTGCAATGGTAATGTTCAAGGTACTGATGTGTTGAGCATTCCATTTAAAAGGAGTATATTGCATTTGAAATGCAAATTCAAACTCCATTTGATTTATCGATGAATTTCAAATGCATTTGAATGCATGAAAGTTCATTTGAATTTGTTGATCATGAAGTGATGTGGTATAGTTGAAGTAATGTTTCTGATGTGTGGATGAAACCATTGGAATTAAGGGTGTTGCAAAATCATTTGCAAAATCACCCCAAATTTGAATTTGAAAAGGATCCATATGCATGTTTGCTACTGTTCACCCATTTTAAAATGTTCAAACATGAAAACAAATTGCATATTCTTAATCCTTGTATTTTTCTGATAATTTTAGACATATTATTTGCTATATTTGGAGTTAGGATGAATTAATTATGAATTTCCAAAGTTTATTGCATTTTCTGGAATTTTCTCTGGTTATTTTAATTCTTTTTGATTTATTGCGTCAGCAGGGGGGGCTGACCAGTCAAACTGACTAGGGGGGCCCACCTGTCAGCCATAGTGGGGGTTAATCCTGTCTTAATTAAGCCCCTGGATTAGATTAGGGGCACTGGGGCCCAGGGGTCAGTGGGTTAGGGGGGTTAGTTAGGGTTGGGTTAAGGGCTAAGTGCACGGCGGCTTAACGCCGGCGGCACTGGCCACGGCGGCGCTCGCCGGACTCGGCCAAAATGCCACGGGAAGGGAAGAGGAGGGCACCAGGGGGTGCCTCTCGCTCGTGCGCTTCGAGTGGAGCACGCCGGGGACCTCGGGGAGGCCTGGAGCCATGCCGGCGACGAGGAGCGCGGCGGCCGGGCTCGGGCTCAGGTGGAGACGGCGATAGAAGTCACGGGGAGGAGAACTGAGGGCACGGGCGTGCAGCCCGCGGCGTTGCGCAGCGAAGGGAGCAGGCGGGGGTCAAAGGCGTGGTCTCGAGCCACGGCTACGTCGTCGGGTGCGGCGGCCGGACTACTGTCGACGGCGACAAGAAGAAAACGGGCACGGGAGAGGCTGGGGATAGGGGGGAAACGCAAAGGAGCTCACCCCGGAGCGAACGGAGAGGTCGGCAAGGTCGGAGGGCACCGGACGGTGGCGGAATCGCCGTTGAGCTTCTCGGCGGCCGGCGACTGTATCTTGAACCTGGCATCGCAGCAGGAGTTCCTGGTCTTCGATTCGACGTGCGGCTAGATGAAGACGAGGGTGGCCGATCTCCTGGACATGGCGGCGAGGGCGGAGGGGACTTCTGGCCACGACTGGGCGGCGGCGGTGCTCTCCGGCGGGCTCGGGATGGTGGGGAAAACGACGAGGGGAAGGGCAGAGAGATAGCGGCGAGAGGGGGAAGAAGGTGCGGGGCTTCTGGGCGCTTGCGTGGCGCCAGAAGAGGGCAGAGGGAGGCCTAGAAGAGGTCGGGCGTCGTCGTGGCGTCGTCGCCGCGCTCCCAGCTCCAGCGAGCTTCTTGGAGTCGCGGGGAGGAAGAAGACAACGCTTCGGGGTGGGCTGGGCCAGGCCAAGGTAAGTGGGCCTTCGCCTGAGGCGCCAGGTAGGTTTTCTCTCTTCTCTGTTTTTCCTTTTTCTTTTTCTTTTTCTGTAAATAGGTTGACCTAGCCAAATAAAATAGCTAGGTATTTTTATAAATGCTGAAATTTTTTATATGGCCTCATAATAAAATAGACTAGCCACTTATAAAGTTTCAACATTTTTAAAATTCAAATAATTTGAATCTTAACTCAAATAGGGTTATTTTATTAATTCCAAGGCACTGTTTGAATATTAGAAAATTCCATGAGTATGGGATTGCTCCCAAACCATTTTTAAAATGATCAGCACCATTTATAGGAATTTTCCAAATGTTCAAATGATTTTTGGAAAAAGATTTTTATCTGGCCATTTGAATTAATTTCTCAGGGCTTTCTTTTCCCATTTTTGAATTGCAATTTGAAATTTTTGCATGAATGCAAGGTACCTCTGATCGTAGCACATACCTAACTTGGGGTTGGGACAACTCGCCCCCACTCAAAAGAATCTCGTCCCGAGATTCAGAAGTCTGCGGGAGGAAGGAGGGGTGCTCGGCACTGAGACGGTCTTCTCTTTCCCACGTGGCTTCTTTATCGGAGTTGTGAGACCATTGAATTTTCAGAAACTTGATCTTCTTTCGGCGAGTGACACGCTCTTCTGAATCAAGAATACGAACAGGGTATTCTCGATAAGAAAGGTCATCTTGTAGATCAAGCGTTTCATGGTCGACTTCGCGGATGGGGTCCTTGAAGCAACGCCTGAGTTGTGACACATGGAATACATCATGTACTCGGGAAAGGTGCGGGGGTAGTTCAAGTTGGTAGGCAACTTCTCCACGTTTAGCAAGAATGCAGAAAGGTCCGATGTAACGTGGGGCCAATTTGCCTTTGATACCGAATCTTTGGGTTCCCATCAGAGGAGTAACCCGAAGGTAAGCCTTCTCATCAATATTGTAGCTCTCCTCTCTATGATGACGATCATAGTAGCTCTTTTGACGAGACTGAGCAGCTTTCAAACGATCACGAACAATGCGAACTTGCTCTTCTGCTTCCTTGATCATATCCGGTCCAAAGAGTTGTCTCTCACCGGTTTCTGACCAGTTTAGGGGTGTTCGACATCGTCGTCCATAAAGGAGTTCAAAAGGAGCCATGTTCAGACTAGATTGAAAACTATTGTTATAAGCAAATTCGGCAAATGGAAGAGACTTCTCCCAATTCTTTCCGAATGAGATAACACAAGCTCTAAGCATGTCTTCAAGAATTTGGTTTACCCTTTCGACTTGACCGCTAGACTGAGGATGGAAAGCCGTACTAAAGGAGAGATGAGTTCCCATAGCACGTTGGAAGCTTCCCCAAAATCTAGAGGTGAAAAGGCTACCGCGATCAGAATTGATTTCCAAAGGAACACCATGAAGGGATACAATTCTAGAGACATACAAGTCCGCTAACTGGCTAGCAGTTATAGACTCGCGAACTGGAAGGAAGTGAGAACTTTGGAAAGCCTATCTATGACAACGAAGATAGCATCGTTTCCTTTCTGGGTTTTTGGAAAGCCGGTGATGAAGTCCATACCGACTTTGTCCCATTTCCACTCTGGAATAGGAAAAGGTTGAAGAGTGCCAGCAGGTCTTTGATGTTCGGCCTTAATGCGACGACAAACATCACATTCGGCAATGAACTTAGCAATTTCTCTCTTCATCCTAGTCCACCAAAATCTCTGGCGTAGGTCTCGGTACATCTTTGTGCTACCAGGATGAATCGAGAGGGGAGTGTCATGAGCTTCTTTGAGGATTAGCCTCCTAAGATTGTGTTTTCGTGGTACAACCAATCGAGTGCCAAAGAAAACAACACCTTGATCATTTATGGACAAACATTTAGCAACTCCGCTAGCAATGTTCTTCTTGATCTTTCGAATACCACTATCACGTTTCTGGGTGGCTATGATTTTATCCTCAAGGGTTGGTTTCGCCACCAAGGTAGAAAGATAGCCATGAGGAACAATCTCAAGATTGAGCTTGCGAAATTCCTCATGAAGAAGTGGTTGATACTGTTGTAACATGAGGTTGTTACAATACGACTTACGACTTAGTGCATCAGCCATGACATTGGCTTTGCCTGGGGTGTAAGAAATTCCTAAGTCATAATCTTTTATCAACTCAATCCAGCGTCTTTGCCTGAGGTTAAGATCTGGCTGGGTGAAAATGTATTTGAGGCTTTGGTGGTCGGAATAGATCTCACAACGATTACCAAGGAGGTAATGTCGCCAAGTTGTTAGGGCATGAACTACGGCAGCGAGTTCAAGATCGTGGGTAGGATAGTTCTCTTCATGTGGCCGCAACTGGCGTGAAGCATAAGCTACCACATGTCTATCTTGCAGAAGTATGCATCCTAACCCTTGCCGTGATGCGTCACAATATATTTTGAAATCCTTTTTAGTGTCTGGAGGTGCAAGTACGGGTGCAGAAGTCAATCTTCTTTTTAGCTCTTGAAAGCTTTCCTCGCACTTGGGAGTCCATAGGAATTTCTTATCTTTCTTGAGGAGTTCAGTAAGAGGCTTTGCAACTTTAGAGAAGTTCTCGACGAAGCGACGGCAATAGCTGGCTAGGCCAAGAAAACTCCTAACTTGCTTAACCGATTCAGGTGGAGTCCAGTCAAGGACGGCCTGAACTCTCTCGGGATTCACAGCAATGCCTTTTGCAGAAATCACGTGGCCTAAGTAGGTCACTTCTGGTAGCCAAAATTCACACTTGGAGAATTTAGCATACAGGCGATGCTCTCTAAGTTTCATCAATACCAGCCTTAGGTGTTCGGCATGTTCTTCTTCGTTCTTCGAGTATATAAGGATGTCATCGAGGTAAACCACGACGAACTGGTCCAAATACTCCATGAAGATCGAGTTCATCATGCGTGAAAAAGTGGCGGGGGCATTGGTTAGACCGAAGGACATGACGGTGAACTCGTATAGACCATAACGAGTAGTGAAAGCCGTCTTGGGAATGTCCTCGCTTCGGATCTTGATTTGATGATAACCTAATCTCAAATCCATCTTGGAGAAGACAGAGGATCCAGCAAGTTGATCATAAAGATCATTGATCCTGGGCAGTGGGTACTTGTTCTTTATCGTCGCTAAATTTAGCGGGCGATAGTCTACACACATCCTTTCTGTTCCATCTTTCTTCGTTACGAACAGAACGGGGCAACCCCATGGCGATGAGCTAGGGCCGATGAAGCCTTTTTCCAACAAAGCTTCCAGTTGGGTTTTAAGCTCAGCTAACTCACGTGGGGCCATTTTGTATGGGCGTCTAGAAATGGGTGCGGTTCCTGGGGCAAGATCCACTATGAATTCTACACATCTGTCGGGTGGCATTCCCGGCAGCTCTTCAGGAAAGACATCCGGGAAGTCACAAACCACCGGAACATCTTCAAGGTCGGCAAGGGGAAGCACATTCAAAGAATGCACCTGGGTTCTTGTTCTTGGCGAGGAGTAAGCTATTGTCTGGCCTGAAGGATGTGTAAGTCTAACTGACTTGGCTTTACAATCAAGAAAAGCATGTTGTCTTGATAACCAATCCATACCAAGGATGACATCAATGTCTGAAGACTTGAGGGCTATGAGTGAAGCAAGTAATACTAAACCCTCAATTGCAATTTGATTACCATGGCTTACTCTATTAGTTTGCCACTTGGAACCAGGAGTTTGAATGATCATTGGGGTGAACATTTCATCAAAGGATACATCATGTCGAAGTGCATAACTTTCCGACATGAATGAGTGAGATGCTCCTGGGTCGAAAAGAACAGAAGTGGGAACAAAATTGACTGGGAGCGTACCAAGAATGACGTCAGAAGTACCATCAGTTTCCTCAGCTGAGATTTGGTTCACACGTCCAAGATTTTCTGAGGTGGATGGCTTAGCGGTGGAAACCTTCGGGGGTGGTTTGGCACGAACAGTGGGGTTTCCTTTGGCATGGGGTGGAGCATTTTGGTTGACGGGGCACTCACGAGAGTAGTGACCAGGCTGGCCACATCTGAAACAGGCTCCAAAGATAGTGCGGGGAGCTGGGTTGTTTGGTGGAGCTGGTGGACGAGGCGGCACAAGTGATGGCCTCGGTGGGTTGTTTTGGGGAAACAAACTGTTAGGAATCCAGATCATACGCTTCTGAGGGCGTGAACTGGAAGAAGGGGCAAGTTCAAGAGCATGCTTGCGAGACTTCTCGAAAACTTCATTGCCATGCTCAGCTCTGAAGGATCTGTTGACTAAATCCTCAAAGGTGGAAAATTTGATGAGGTTGAGATCATGACGGAGGATGGGGCTAAGTCCCTTGCGGAACCTTGCCTGCTTTCTGGCATCGGTGGTGATCTCGTCATGGGCATAACGAGCAAGACGGTTGAATTCCCTCACATACTCATGAATGGACATCTCTCCTTGATTTAGATTGCAGAACTCTTCCTTCTTGCGCTCCATCAACTCATCCAGAATGTGGTACCCTCGAAAGGCAACACAGAACTCCTGCCAAGTCACTACGTGACCATCTGGCTGCATTGCAACATAGTTCTCCCACCATTGAAGAGCAGCACCTTCCAAGAAGTATACCGCGAAAACAACTCGGTCATCGGGAGCAACATGTGCAGTATCAAGCTTACGCTCGATGGAACGGAGCCAATCATCAGCTTCAAGGGGCTCAGAAGAACATCGGAATACCGGTGGCTTGAGGAGGATGAAGTCCTGAATGCTGACCACCACATACGATGGTGGGCGGTATTCTGCTCGATGAGCTCCAGAAGGCGTGTTTGATCACGTCTATTCCGCTCAGCTTCCATCATGATTTCCGCCGCAGAAGGCGGGGTTGGAGGTTCATCATCCTTTCGATTCCAATCACGGTCTCGATTCCGAAGAATGGCACTATGAGTTCCACCTGACATCCTGTGTGATCAAAATCAACAATCAGAACAGGTTGTACGATGGAGTCAAGGATAAAAGGATATGATTTCAGAAGGAGAAGACTATAATGCAAAGGCAATGATTCAAAGAAACACGGAACAAATCCGGCAGCATAACGGCTACACCGGGATGGAACACAAGATAACCTCGAGGAGATTGGACAGAACTTCCTCAAGGAACTCAAAACACGGAGACTCTGGACAACCACAACAATCCTACGGCTATAAGGAGGCAATCAACAAGATGTTCTAATCAGACAGAGGTGAGCCTAGTCCTATCTTCCCGTAGAATAAGATGAGGGTGACTCAGAACTCAGATCGATAAGGATAAGGAGAAAAAGAAGCCTTACGTTGTTCCCTTATATACCCAGAGTAACTATATAACTATAGAGTGCTAGACTCGACTTCGGCCAAGGCTGATAATCCTACAGTCAGTCCTGCTCTGATACCAAGTCTGTCGGGACCCGGGGTTAGCATATGCAAGCCTCGCTACAACACAATCATATGGAGAGCCGAGAACCGTACCCACTTGTCTAAGAAGACAAGGCCAAGCACAGAACGTTCTCGGAAAGCATCGAACGTGAGGGGCATCCCATCCAGGCCGGATGATCAACTGAAATGGGTCCTCATCGTCCGCACACAAGTCTAAATGATATGGGTGGTGAACTCCCATACTCATAGACAAGTCGCCTCAACCATACTATCGATTGTATTATAACCCTTACATAGACTTACTCCAGCCCGATCACTTAGTCGGGGTCTAGGGCGGGCTCGATCATACATCAAAGTGTGCACGAGACAGAGTCTCGAACAATCGCATCGCGATGCCCCAAGCTGCGCACATCTAAGGGCCACTTGGTGTATAAAAGACCGCCAGCCAGATCACAACTAAGGTCTCGAAAATCCATACAAAGACATGCATGTTATAAACATACACGCAGCACACATGCCTTGTATGAACAGCAGGTATCATTGCAATTCTCTACAAAGTATACATCTTTATTAATAACTCTTACAGAGTGCACACAGAGATCACAATGCATGTGATCCAACATTACAACAGACAAGCGGAAGCAAAGTAGGTCTGAGTACAGACAAGTTTATCAAATGGCTTAGAGAAGCCTTATCTAAAAACAAGCCCTCCACGAGGGAACCAGTCGTCTGACTGGGACTACACTAGCTTGGTCTTGGTCTGAGTCTTCATTCTTCGAGCTTCGGGTAAAAGTCACCATCGGGGTCGGTGGGTTCATCTAAAACATAGATTAAGCAAACGTGAGTACAAAATCGTACTCAGCAAGACTTACATAGGAGCTATACTACTCATGCACATGTATCAAGGTAAAGGAAGGTGGATTTTCACTTGCAGAAGTGCCAGCTTTGACTTGGCTAATCCTAAACTACGAGTACCAGACTTGAGGTAAGAAGCGTACACGAGTCCACTACATCTCTTCAACCAATTACACCACTATGGTTGCTTCCTCGACTTCCCCACGAGGAGCACACCATAGCACTCACGCTTATCTTGCGAGTTTTAGAAGTATCCAGTTCAAGTTGTCTAATAATCGAGCACAGCTCTCCAAGTAGTCCCTTACCGCGAACGCGGCTATTCGAATAGTTTATTAACCCTGCAGGGGTGTACTGCTACACACATGAAACTATCAGTTACCGCCTTTGTACTCGACACCGTTCAAGAGGTGCCGGCGAGGATAATTCCCACAACTTTTACCTCACAGCCAACTCAAATTCAATGGAGACGCCTATCTGGGCTGGAATCCACATCGTGAACCCGGCCGGTTTACCGATGTGGTCCCAGAAGATGTGTGCAGGGTCCCAAGCCGGTCTGAATAGCCGTTCTTCCACTTCGCAGACCGTGCCACAGACCTACCAGAACTCCGAACTAATGCGACTCATTGAACTGAGAAGGGGTGAGTTAGTAGGTTGAGCGGGGGTCCATGTGCCCAACATGTGGTAGTACTCTTCGTCTTGGATCACCACACAAGAACTCGGGCTTAGGGCGGTGTTCAACGAGACAACCCACTGTGTACTCCTACACAGCCTCTCATCGTTCACCTTGTATTAGGATAGATTCACCAACCCATTTCACTTTTATCAACACCATGTTTATCATCATCCCGACTCACATCATAAGCAACCTCATTGTACCACTAAGCATGCAATAAGCAGTAACAGTTGTAGTGGTGACATGATATCAACCAACTCCTACATCTGCTAGGATTTTGGTTTGCTTACTACTGTGACAAGATGATAGGGCATGCAAAGGATATGGGTTCAACTATGCGATAGAAACGTTATCATGGTGATCATCCTAAACAATGCATAAGCGAGACATGAGAGGGAAGTGGGATTTTATCGACATGATCAATGGGGGTTTGCTTGCCTTGCTGTCGAGGTTCAGTCACGGGGTCTTCAACGAAGGGGGTGATCTCGAGTTCCGGCTCCACTTCTATCAGCAACATGACAATCATAGGATCAACATAATGTACAATGCACAATCACATGAATAAGATTGCAATGGTGATGTTCAAGGTACTGATGTGTTGAGCATTCCATTTAAAAGGAGTATATTGCATTTGAAATGCAAATTCAAACTCCATTTGATTTATCGATGAATTTCAAATGCATTTGAATGCATGAAAGTTCATTTGAATTTGTTGATCATGAAGTGATGTGGTATAGTTGAAGTAATGTGTCTGATGTGTGGATGAAACCATTGGAATTAAGGGTGTTGCAAAATCATTTGCAAAATCACCCCAAATTTGAATTTGAAAAGGATCCATATGCATGTTTGCTACTGTTCACCCATTTTAAAATGGTCAAACATGAAAACAAATTGCATATTCTTAATCCTTGTATTTTTCTGATAATTTTAGACATATTATTTGCTATATTTGGAGTTAGGATGAATTAATTATGAATTTCCAAAGTTTATTGCATTTTCTGGAATTTTCTCTGGTTATTTTAATTCTTTTTGATTTATTGCGTCAGCAGGGGGGGCTGACCAGTCAAATTGACTAGGGGGCCCCACCTGTCAGCCACAGTGGGGGTTAAACCTGTTTTAATTAAGCCCCTGGATTAGATTAGGGGCACTGGGGCCCAGGGGTCAGTGGGTTAGGGGGGTTAGTTAGGGTTGGGTTAGGGCTAAGTGCACGGCGGCTTAACGCCGGCGGCACTGGCCACGGCGGCGCTCGCCGGACTCGGCCAAAAGGCCACGGGGAGGGAAGAGGAGGGCACCAGGGGGTGCCTCTCGCTCGTGCGCTTCGAGTGGAGCAC
Organism: Bromus sterilis; assembly: GCA_950022295.1. Taxonomy (NCBI): domain Eukaryota; kingdom Viridiplantae; phylum Streptophyta; class Magnoliopsida; order Poales; family Poaceae; genus Bromus; species Bromus sterilis. The sequence continues at coordinate 316,810,883 of OX465597.1, read as the reverse complement.
GCCGGGGACCTCGGGGAGGCCTGGAGCCATGCCGGCGACGAGGAGCGCGGCGGCCGGGCTCGGGCTCAGGTGGAGACGGCGATAGAAGTCACGGGGAGGAGAACTGAGGGCACGGGCGTGCAGCCCGCGGTGTTGCGCAGCGAAGGGAGCAGGCGGGGTTCAAAGGCGTGGTCTCGGGCCACGGCTACGTCGTCGGGCGCGGCGGCCGGACTACTGTCGACGGCGACAAGAAGAAAACGGGCACGGGAGAGGCTGGGGATAGGGGGGAAACGCAGAGGAGCTCACCCCGGAGCGAACGGAGAGGTCGGCAAGGTCGGAGGGCACCGGACGGTGGCGGAATCGCCGTTGAGCTTCTCGGCGGCCGGCGACTGTATCTTGAACCTGGCGTCGCAGCAGGAGTTCCTGGTCTTCGATTCGACGTGCGGCTAGACGAAGACGAGGGTGGCTGATCTCCTAGACATGGCGGCGAGGGCGGAGGGGACTTCTGGCCACGACTGGGCGGCGGCGGTGCTCTCCGGCGGGCTCGGGATGGTGGGGAAAACGACGAGGGGAAGGGCAGAGAGATAGCGGCGAGAGGGGGAAGAAGGTGCGGGGCTTCTGGGCGCTTGCGTGGCGCCAGGAGAGGGCAGAGGGAGGCCTAGAAGAGGTCGGGCGTCGTCGTGGCGTCGTCGCCGCGCTCCCAGCTCCAGCGAGCTGCTTGGAGTCGCGGGGAGGAAGAAGACAACGCTTCGGGGTGGGCTGGGCCAGGCCAAGGTAAGTGGGCCTTCGCCTGAGGCGCCAGGTAGGTTTTCTCTCTTCTCTGTTTTTCCTTTTTCTTTTTCTTTTTCTGTAAATAGGTTGACCTAGCCAAATAAAATAGCTAGGTATTTTTATAAATGCTGAAATTTTTTATATGGCCTCAAAATAAAATAGACTAGCCACTTATAAAGTTTCAACATTTTTAAAATTCAAATAATTTGAATCTTAACTCAAATAGGGTTATTTTATTAATTCCAAGGCACTGTTTGAATATTAGAAAACTCCATGAGTATGGGATTGCTCCCAAACCATTTTTAAAATGATCATCACCATTTATAGGAATTTTCCAAATGTTCAAATGATTTTTGGAAAAAGATTTTTATCTGGCCATTTGAATTAATTTCTCAGGGTTTTCTTTTCCCCATTTTTGAATTGCAATTTGAAATTTTTGCATGAATGCAAGGTACCTCTGATCCTAGCACATACCTATCTTGGGGTTGTGACACTGATTCAGGCTCAAACAGTCCCATAGTTCACCTTCTTTTGCATCTGGGAAGATGTGGTGACTATGCTCAGCTTCCTCATGAGCTTCGGGGGCAGGGGCTGCGACTGGCTTCGGAGTGACATCCTTTGGAGCCATGTCTACAGCAGCTTCCTTCTGAGCAGCTGTAGTAGCCTTCTTTGCTTGCTTTGTTCGAATGATATTTAGTTGAGCCTGGCGCTTGGCTTCGGCTTCACTAAGCTGTTTGGCTTCGGCATGAGCCTTAGCCTCTTGAATTTTTACTTCAGCGAGCTTGCGCTTCGCTTCAGCTTTGTGAGTTGCTTCAGCAAGATCTTTCCTTTGCTTCTCTAGTGAAGCAGCATCTCTATAAGCCTTTTCCTTTTCTTTAGCTTCTTTATCAGCCTTAGCTTGGGCTTGTGCTTCAGCGTGAAGTCGTTCAACTTCAGCACGGTCTCTCTTTCTCATTTCAGCTTCAGATAGTTTCTTGGTGCCGACGCGGGCATAAGATTGGCCAGGCTTGGCAACAGAGGATTTCAGCTTTGAAGCTTTGGCTGGTTCAGGAGCTTTAGCTTCGGGCTGACCAGCAGGATTTGCCTACGGGTCATGTCTCTCCTTCATTCTCTGCTTTGCTAGAACCAGGCGGCGACGTGGCTTTGAAGCCAATGGAGCCTCAACCACCAAGTTGGTTAAATCAATCCTGGGTCTAGGAACTGGGGGATTAGTGGGATCTAGAATCCTTACGCCTCTTGAAGCAGGAAGTTTCTCTCCAGCCTTCATCTTCAGAGGCTTTCGAAGCTTAGGTCTCTTTGGACTTGGGGGAACAGGGGAGTGCTCGGACTCATCATCTGCATCATTTGCAGGATCTTCACCAAGAGAGTCTTCAAGTTGTGCAGCAGCCATAGCTTCATCATCAGCTTCATGATCACTCTCTTCTTCAGAAATAGCAGGAGGTGGTGAAGCACTTAATTTTCTCAGCCTTCGCTTCTTAGGCTTCGATGCACCAGCTTCAGCTTGGCCTTCAGCAGCTTGTGCTTTGTCCTTCTTTTCTTCTCTAATTCTTTTCTTATCAGCCAACAGAGCAAGTCTGGCTTGCTGATACGTCCAAATTGCATCACTATTTTATATAGTAATTCTTTCTTATTCGTTGATATATTTCATGATATGATGTTATTCTTATGTTGTTTTGGCTTATTTTACACAGTTTGCAACTTTCCGGTGCCGAAGCAGCAGACACAGGATTCAGCGGTAAAAAGTGGATGCTGAGTTGCTGAAGAAGAACACCTCCAAATTACCTGAAAATCGATGGAGGCTGTTTTCCAGAAGGATCACAAAGACACGCAAAAGAGCAACCAGAGGGTGGCCACAGGGTGCCCAGGCGGCCACCTGGCGCGGCCCCACCCCTGGCCGCGCCGGGAGGGCGCCTGGATCCCCGGGGCGACTCCCGGCTCCCCCCTCTGGTCTATATACCCCTCGTCGTCCAAAAACCCTAAAAAGAGGAGAGTTTCCGGAGTTCCGCCGCCGCTCCGTGGCGGAAACCTACAGAGAAGAAAAGCCATCTCTGGCGGGCAGATTCCGCCGGGGAGATCACCTCCCGTAAGGGGAGATCGTCGCCATCGTCATCACCATCGTCACGGGAATCATCGAGATCATCATCAACATCATCCCCATCATCAGCACCATCTCCATCTTCATCCAATCTTGCCACAATTGCAACTCGTGCTGTAATCCGTACTATCTATCCTCTCTACTCTATCGGTGTTGATTACTACTTTGTGGTGAATGCTATTGATTTTTGTTGGAGAAATATTATTGTGTTCAGATTTTTTATCATCTATTTATCCCCACTGATCATGATCTCTTTTCTGTCTTGTGAGTAGTTACTTTAGTTCTTGAGGACATGGGAGCAGTCTAGTTGCTAGTAGTCATATGATGTTGAAGTAATATGTGTTGGTTTATATTTAAGTTGTGTTGTTATTTTCCTAGTGGTGTTGTGTGAGTCAAACACTCAACACTTCGCCTTATCAAGGACCTAGGAGAATGCATTGTGTATAAAGAATGCTTACGGTGGGTTGCCGGAGTGACAGAAACCTAAACCCCAGTTTGCACGCTTTTGCACAAGGGAATAATGGATCACCGATCGTATTGCTATGGTTAGGCTTTTGCCTTAATTACTATCTTGTATTTGCGGATGCTTGGAAGGTATTTAATCATAAGAGTGCATTCATCTTAGTCTAGAGGATGCACTAGCATAGATCCACCCACCAAACACTTATCAACACAGCACATAGTACCGATACGGAATATGGCGAAAGCACATGACTACCTCTCCCGTGTGTCCTCAAGAACACTTTAGCTTTTATAAGTTCAGTTGCTAGGCCTCTCCTTTGCTCAGAAAGGATTGGGCCACTTTTTACTATCCAGTATCTTTTACTTTGCTCGTCTTTACTTTCCTGTCGCTTACCGAGAAAACCCCTAAAAAGTTATCTTTCAGTGCTTGCAGTTATCTCCTTATCAAAGTCACTTGCTACTACCTTCTGCTCCTCGTTGGGTTCGACACTGTTACTTATCGAAAACACTGTAATAGATCCCTCTACGTTGAGGGTCATCAAGCTACGTTTTCTGGCGCCGTTGCCGGGGAGTGTAGCGCTATTAGTAAGTGAAGCTGGTAAGGAAGTTTTTATATTTCTGTTTTTAGTTTTGTCGTTGCTATTTTTGTCCTTATGAACACCCCTACTCTTGGATCGTTGTTCTTGGGGAGCCGCCCCACAACTAAGGTAGTTACTCATGCCCCTACTGAAATTGTGCCTTATAAGATACCATCTGGTATTATCAATTATGTCTTAGCTAATCGCTATGCAGGAGACAGACATCCAGGTGAACACTTGCTATATTTATCACAACTATGTTCATAATTCAAGCTTGCAGGTGTGTCACTGGAGTTCGTTATGAAGAAAGTATTCTCCGTATCGCTTACAGACAAAGCTTCAGATTGGTATAAGCTCCTCGATAACTCACATTCTCTCAATTGGGAAGAGCTTATGTCTCTCTTTTATACAAAGTTTTACCCTCTTCATGAATTTTACCGAGACAGGAATTAAATCTATAACTTTAGGTCTCGCGACAGAGAGAGCATCGCTCAAGCTTGGGGGAGGCTTAAGTCCCTAATGTTCAAATGTCCTATCCATAAGCTCCCCAAAGATATTATACTTACAAATTTTTATGCCATGCTTTCTCGTCAGGATAAGGAAAGGCTGGATACCTCCTCTAGCGGGGTATTTCAGACAAAGAGCGTTGAAGAAAGATGGGATCTCATCGAAAGGATCCAGAAGAATACTGAAGATTGGGAAATCGATAAAGGTATTGAACCTGCTATAAATTATGAACATGATTATATAGAGAGCTATGTGAAAACTGATTATTCTAATACCTTTTGCTCTAAGATTGGTCTGGATTCCCATCTAATGATTGATTTTTGTAAGAACTTTGCTTCTCATGTTGATTCTTCTAAGATGAAGAAGGATCAGTACCATAAGCCTTTCAAAGAAGTGCCTATTGATATTCACGTTGCTGATCCTATTTTGCATGCAGTTATATATGAACAACCCCCTTTTCCTTCAAGAATAAGGGAGCACTCTTTTGTGACAGGCATCATAAATAAAAGTGAGAGAAGAACAGGCGAACCTGAGGACCAGATCAGAGTCGATCCTCAAGTTGCTATGGTTAAAGATTTAGTTACGGCTGATGTTTCAGATTGTATTATAATTTTTTGTGCTGTTTCAACTAACATTGTCACAGCCAAGAATAGAAGCCCAATTTCAGGTACACCAGTTGTATCTGTTAAAATAGGAGATCACAATTATTACGGGCTCTGCGATCTGGGATCATGTGCTAGCGCGATTCCTTATTCGCTTTATCAAGAGATCATGACTGAGATTTCACCCTGTGAACTCAAAGAGATCGATGTTACTATTCATCTTGCAAACAAAGCCACTATCTCTCCTATTGGGATTGTGAGAGATGTAGAAGTCCTATGCGGAAAGGTAAAGTACCCTACCGACTTTCTCGTACTTGGTTCAGTGCAAGATAGTTTTTGTCCTATTATTTTTGGTAGACCTTTTCTCAGAACTTGTAGATCTATTATAGATTGCAAGAAAGGTAAAGTTTCTGTTGAATTCAATGGTGAGCCATATGAATTTAACTTTTCTAAGATTTCCAAGCAGCCTCGTGGTACTGAATTACCTAGCAATGATAAAATTATTGAAAGTATTGCTTCTATTGCTATTCCCCCTAATGATCCTTTGCAGCAATACATGGAGGACCACGAGAATGATACTCATATGCAGGAAAGAAATGAAATTGACGAAATCTTCTTGAGACAACCTGCTATCCTGAAGCACAACCTTCCGGTTGAACCTTTAGGAATTCTATCCAAACCAAAAGAAGACCCGGTGTTTGATCTCAAACCTCTTCCCGATACGCTCAAGTGTGCTTATTTAGATGAAAAGAAATTTTATCCTGTTATTATCAACTCTAACCTTTCAGGATATGAAGAAGAGCGATTATTGGAAGTACTTCGTAAACACCGTGGTGCAATTGTCTATACCCTTGATGACCTTAAGGGAATTAGTCCATCTATCTGTCAACATACTATCAACCTAGAGCCTGACGCTAAACCTGTGGTTGACCATCAACGACGGTTGAACCAAAAGATGATGGATGTTGTGAGGACTGAAATCCTCAAGCTTCTAGCTGCAGGTATTATCTACCCTATAGCCGATAGTAAGTGGGTAAGTCCAGTTCATTGTGTTCCTAAGAAAGGAGGGACAACTGTAGTCCCTAATGATAAGAATGAACTAATACCTCAGAGAATTATTATTGGATATAGAATGTGTATTGATTACAGGAAGCTGAACAAGGCAACCAGGAAGGACCACTACCCGCTGCCCTTTATTGATCAGATGCTTGAGAGGCTGTCGAAAAACACCCACTTTTGCTATCTTGACGGGTACTCTGGCTTCTCTCAAATTCATGTTAACACTGCCGATCAAGAGAAGACCACTTTCACTTGTCCTTATGGTACTTATGCTTATAGGCGTATGCCTTTTGGTTTATGCAATGCCCCTGCTACTTTTCAAAGATGTATGTCTGCAATATTTCATGGTTTCTGTAAGGAGATTGTGGAAGTCTTCATGGACGATTTCTCCGTCTATGGAACTTCCTTTGACCACTGTATCCACAATCTTAATAAAGTTTTGCAGAGATGAGAGGATACAAACTTAGTTCTAAATTGGGAAAAGTGCCACTTCATGGTTAACGAAGGGATCGTGCTTGGCCACAAGATTTCCGAAAGGGGAATTGAAGTGGACAAGGCGAAGATTGAAGCTATCGAAAGGATGCCCTATCCAAGGGACATTAAAGGTATTCGTAGTTTTCTCGGTCATGCTGGTTTCTATAGAAGATTTATTAAAGACTTTTCTAAGACCTCGAGACCCTTCACTAATCTTCTCCAAAAGGATGTTCCTTTTGTATTTGATGAAGATTGTAAGGAGGCTTTCGAAGTTCTTAAGAAAGCTTTAATAACCGCTCCTATAGTACAACCGTCTGACTGGAATTTTCCCTTTGAAATTATGTGTGATGCTAGTGATTTTTCTATTGGAGCTGTTTTAGGACAAAGGGTTGACAAAAAGTTGAATGTTATTTATTATGCCAGTAAGACCCTTGATAGTGCTCAAAAGAATTATGCGACTACTGAGAAGGAATTCTTAGCAGTAGTGTTTGCTTGTGATAAGTTTAGGCAGTATATTGTTGATTCTAAAGTTATTATTCATACTGACCATGCTGCCATTAAGTATCTTATGACGAAGAAGGATGCCAAACCAAGGCTCATCAGATGGGTACTCCTTCTTCAAGAATTTGATTTGCAGATTGTTGATAGAAAAGGAGCAGACAACCCTGTAGCGGACAATCTTTCAAGGATGGAAGATATACCGCATGATCCCATCCCAGTCAACGACAGTTTTCCAGACGAACAACTTGCCGTTGTTAAAGTACAATCTCTTTCCGATCCTTGGTTTGTAGATTATGCTAATTTTATCGTTGCAAAGTATTTTCCTCCAGGTTTAACATTTCAGCAAAGGAAGAAGTTCTTTCATGATTTGAGGCATTACTTTTGGGATGACCCACATCTTTTCAAAGAAGCTCCAGACGGGATTGTGAGAAGATGCATACCGGAACACGAGCAGAAGGACATTCTCAAGCAATGTCACGATAGTCCCTACGGAGGACACCACGCCGGTGAGAGGACCGCACATAAGGTTCTCCAATCAGGTTTTTATTGGCCTACTCTCTTTGAAGATGCTAGAAATTATGTTTTAGCCTGTGATAAATGTCATAGAGTTGGTAATATTAGTAGGAGGAATGACATGCCTATGAATTACTCACTAGTGATTGAGCCTTTTGATTGCTGGGGTTTTGATTTTATGGGTCCTTTTCCTTCTTCACACAAGTACACTCACATTTTAGTTGCTGTTGATTATGTGACCAAGTGGGTTGAAGCAATCCCCACTGAGAGTGCTGATCATAAAACATCTTTGAAAATGCTCAAAGATGGAATTTTCCCTAGGTTTGGTGTACCTAGGTATCTCATGACTAATGGAGGATCACACTTCACGCATGGAGCTTTTAGAAAAGCTTTAGCCAAGTACGATGTCAATCATAGAATTGCGTCACCGTACCATCCTCAAACTAGTGGGCAAGTGGAGCTCACCAATAGAGAGATCAAGTTGATCTTGCAAAAGACAGTTAACAGAAATAGGAAAGACTGGTCAAATAAGTTAGGAGATTCTTTGTGGGCGTATAGAACTGCTTACAAAAAACCCATGGGCATGTCTCCCTATAAAATGGTCTATGGCAAGGCTTGCCATCTGCCATTGGAATTAGAACACAAAGCTTTCTGGGCTGTTAGAGAGATTAATGCTGACCCAAAGTTAGCTGGTGAAAAGCGTCTCATGAACTTGACTTCTCTAGATGAGTGGAGAAGTGAAGCTTACGAGAGCGCTAAAATGTTCAAGGAAAAGGTAAAGAAGTGGCATGACAGGAGGATTCTGAAACGTGAATTTAATGTTGGTGATAAAGTTTTATTGTTTAGATCCCGTTTCCGGTTTTCTCCAGGTAAACTACTTTCCAGGTGGGAAGGGCCATTTCATATCGAAGAAGTCTATCGGTCTGGTGCCATTAAGATTAACAATTTTGAAGGCACCAAATCTCAAGTTGTGAATGGGCAAAGACTCAAGCATTACATGGCGGGGGATCCCGTCAATGTTGATGTAAATATAATACGCATAACAACTCATGAAGAACATGTTGCAGCCCTGTTTCAGACACCGAGAGAAGCAGAATAAAGAAAAGGTATGTATTACGGTAAGGAAACATCGCGAACCGCCATAAAAGTTCCATATTATGAGTTTTTACAAAATTAGGAAAATTCGAGGCCTAAGCGGAGCCGGAGAGGAGCTCCAGGGGGCCCAGGCGCCCCCCTACCGCGTCCTACCTCCTGGCCGCGCCGGGAGGCCGCCTGGGCACCCAGGACTCCGTCTCCGACTCCACTTTGGCTCGTTACCTTCCTTTTGTTGCAGAAATTTTTGCTATATATTCACCCGGATCGTTCCGGCAGCGTATCTCGCGATTTCGTGTGTTTTCTCTTCAATCTGTTTCTGCCAGGAAATCTTTTAGCTAGACCTAGGTGCCATGGCTTGCCCAAGTTCCCCCAAGGAAAAGTTCGTCGTCAACGTCATCAACCCTTACCTCGCTGAGGTGAACAAGCACCCCCAGGTCCTTCGTGTGGAGGACGGTGTTCTCCACAAGGAAGATCTGAAGGGACCAGTCATGCAGGGGAGCACCGAGGAGCGGCTGAAGGAGATGGAACATGAGGTCTTCAAGTTCAAGAAGATGGTGGAGCGTGGTGTTGAAGCCAACTTCGACATCAGGAACGAGATCGAGGCTTCCCATAGGAAAGAGATGTGGTCAAGTTTGTCCGCACTAGAAGAAAAAGTTTATCAGCTCCAAGCGCAAATCTATGATCTGCACAACCAGAACTGTGAGTATGAACTAAAGTTTCTGCGCATGGGTTTAGGTGCTGAGTGCAGGATCTGGGAGACGGGAATGTCCTTCGAAACTGGAGAGGAGCTACCATGGAAGCGCTTTGCCAAGGAATACCTGATGGAGAAGAACAAGAATGAGGAGTAAATCTCCTCGGGTAATGGCATTCCCTCAGCATGTTCCAAGCTTGGGGGAGTGCCCGGTATCTTTATCTTTATCTTAATCTTTTAGAGTCAAGTAGAGTCGTATCATGTCTAGGGAGTTTATTATATGAAATAGGTGTTTGCATTGAGGTCTATCACTCCGTCTGTGGAGAGATTGTATCCGTGAGTGTGGGGTCGTCTATATTGGAATATTGCTGAGAAGTCTATTGGTTCCTTCGCTGCACTCGGTATTCTCTTCGCGCAATCGGCATTATATGACGATTCTTATGGGTAGTATTGACCTTATATCAGGTATGGCTTTGAAAACTTTATTTAATTTTGGCAAACATAGCTTTGGTCTTGACAACATGCATGTTTTCTCAAGTAGCGACTTAGCCAAAACCTTTATGTTATTATGCTTGAAGTGTTATGTTGACAAGGAAGACAACTTGATGTGTTATGCTTACCTTAATGTTTATGCCTTATATGTTTTGCATCTAAATTAGCATCAACTGTCTATTCTCTCAAAGCCTTTGCTAGCCAAACTCTTTGCCAAGTAGATTTCTTCTTGTGCATCCATACCCTGAAACCATTACCTTCCATATGAGTCCACCATACCTTCCTACTCATGGTATTCCCCTACCACTCTTATAAGCATAGAATTTATGTGTTATCCTTAAATGTTCAAAATCTTCTGTTTTGTGCCTCTTGTTTAGCTCATGAGGAAGTAGTAGGTAATTCATGATCTTCTTAAGTTGGACAAGTTTTACCCCGGGATTGCATGTCTAATATGCAAACCCATAATACGAGGAGGAACTGGCATGGGTGCGCCCAGCTCGAAAGATAATATAACAAACAAACCCTCCTTCAAGCTTGGTCTATGAGAAATCAGAAACTTTGGCAGTGATAAACAAAGGAGATTAAGGGGATGTGATCGTCCTCACTTGGGAGCCGTTCCTCAAAAAATTTCCATATTGAGAAGTAATTGAGTTATCTATTAGCATTCGTTGACAAACTATGCACCACCCCAAAATCTATTTTTATTCTATTTGATTTAAGGATAGCACATGAGTTTTCCCTGCTTGCCCTTAACAAGGCTTTCTTCCACTTTCATGTTGAGTCAGTTTTCCCACTTCCTTCTTTTCCCTAAGAGAACAGACATTTGATGTTGATGAGGATTCATCCATATAGAGCTGCATTAAGTTTTGCCATGCCATATCCTTGTTGACATTATCTTTTGATAAGTAAGTTGTTTGCGAAAGCTTTTGCCTAGCGAGCATCTTCCTTTGTGTTAGCATTTGCACTTCATGACTACTAACTTGTCCTTTCAAAATCTTCAATTGTTTGTAGTTTTCCTTTGACCAAGGTTTTGTTTGACATAATTTGATGAGTTTCCTCAGCCCTGCTTTTGATTATAATTGTTATTAATTTCTCATGAGGGCCTTATGAGTTGAGGTTGCTGTTGAGGATGCTTGAGTATGATGAAGGAACCTTGATGCTTCTTGTCCATATTCTATTTATCGACACTTCACTCTCTTAAACTTGTGGACAGGTTTACCTAGCTCAGTATTCGCTTGGGGACAAGCGAGGTCTAAGCTTGGAGGAGTTGATACGTCCAAATTGCATCACTATTTTATATAGTAATTCTTTCTTATTCATTGATATATTTCATGATATGATGTTATTCTTATGTTGTTTTGGCTTATTTTACACAGTTTGCAACTTTCCGGTGGCGAAGCAGCAGACACAAGATTCAGCGGTAAAAAGTGAACGCTGAGTTGCTGAAGAAGAACACCTCCAAATTACCTGAAAATCGACGGAGGATGTTTTCCAGAAGGATCACGAAGACACGCAAAAGATCAACCAGAGGGGGGCCACACGGTGCCCAGGCGGCCACCTGGCGCGGCCCCACCCCTGGCCGCGCCGGGAGGGCGCCTGGACCCCCGGGGCCACTCCCGGCTCCCCCCTCTGGTCTATATACCCCTCGTCGTCCAAAAACCCTAAAAAGAGGAGAGTTTCCGGAGTTCCGCCGCCGCTCCGTGGCGGAAACCTACAGAGAAGAAAAGCCATCTCTGGCGGGCAGATTCCGCCGGGGAGATCACCTCCCGGAAGGGGAGATCGTCGCCATCGTCATCACCATCGTCACGGGCATCATCGAGATCATCATCAACATCATCCCCATCATCAGCACCATCTCCATCTTCATCCAATCTTGCCACAATTGCAACTCGTGTTGTAATCCGTACTATCTATCCTCTCTACTCTATCGGTGTTGATTACTACTTTGTGGTGAATGCTATTGAGTTTTTTTGGAGAAATATTATTGTGTTCAGATTGTTTATCATCTATTTATCCCCACTGATCATGATCTCTTTTATGTCTTGTGAGTAGTTACTTTAGTTCTTGAGGACATGGGAGCAGTCTAGTTGCTAGTAGTCATATGATGTTGAAGTAATATGTGTTGGTTGATATTTAAGTTGTGTTGTTATTTTCCTAGTGGTGTTGTGTGAGTCGAACACTCAACACTTCGCCTTATCAAGGACCTAGGATAATGCATTGTGTATAAAGAATGCTTACGGTGGGTTGCCGGAGTGACAGAAACCTAAACCCCAGTTTGCACGCTTTTGCACAAGGGAATAATGGATCACCGATCGTATTTCTGTGGTTAGGCTTTTGCCTTAATTACTATCTTGTATTTGCGGATGCTTGCAAGGTGTTTAATCATAAGAGTGCATTCATCTTAGTCTAGAGGATGCACTAGCATAGATCCACCCACCAAACACTTATCAACACAGCACATAGTACCGATACGGAATATGGCGAAAGCACATGACTACCTCTCCCGTGTGTCCTCAAGAACACTTTAGCTTTTATAAGTTCAGTTGCTAGGCCTCTCCTTTGCTCAGAAAGGATTGGGCCACTTTTTACTATCCAGTATCTTTTACTTTGCTCATCTTTACTTTCATGTCGTTTACCGAGAAAACCCCTAAAAAGTTATCTTTCAGTGCTTGCAGTTATCTCCTTATCAAAGTCACTTGCTACTACCTTCTGCTCCTCGTTGGGTTCGACACTCTTACTTATCGAAAACACTGCAATAGATCCCTCTACGTTGAGGGTCATCACTTTCTCATCTGGATAGTCATTTGGCGTCTTGATGGAGTTGGGGTGAGGAACAGCGGGAGGCTTCGGGAAGTATTTTCTTCGATTTGCTGCATTGTATTGGGCACACATAGAAGTTGTGTACCGATATGGAGGGCTGAACGCAAACTGCATTGCCCACTTCCAGTCTGGAATGCTCTTGTATTTGTACCATCTTATGGCCCAGTAGCGTCGAATCTTTTGAAGTTGAATTTTTCTATCGTGATCAGATTCTTCAGGAGGAGTGTCATAGCCCATCTTTTTGCGAATGGCTTCGGGAATACCTCGGGCATTGTTGACTTCCTTTGTTTTGCCTCCTTTTCCTTTCAGCTTCGGGGGCTCTGTATAATTTTCAAGCCCTTCAACAATGGGTGATTCATTCCCAATGGCTGCTCTTCGTCAGACATCCTGTGAACAGAAAGATAGAAAATAGGGAATAGGAAGGGGAATGAATAAGCACAGGCAAAGGCTTCGACCAAAACCAAATTTGACATGAACCCAGAGCAAATTAAAATCAGATGCATATCTGTCATTGGATTGGGCTAGAACTAGTTCAAGAACAAGACCTAACTCAGTCCAAACAAAAAATAGATCTAATCTCAATACTGACCTGAGTAGATGGGATTACTTTGATGCTACAAACAGGTTTCCCAAAGAGCAAGGATCAACAAGGATCAGAACAGCCCTATAAACAGAGAACAAAACCCTAGAACTCAGATCCATATGCACAGGAGAATAACACGGAGGAGAAGTTGAATCGGAGAGCCCAGCGTACCCTAGCTTGGTGACGCGGAGAGGCTACGGCGACGGAGTGCGGAGAAGTGCTCTTCGTCGGCGGGGAACGTCCACGGCGGCGACTGTTCGGCAGTGAAGCGGCGCGGTCGACGTCGGAGGCGAGAGCTCTGCGGCGTGCTCGAGGGGAGTAGACGGGGAAACCGGGAGAGAATGAATCATGGGGGTGACGGTTCGCTGGTGGATTTGCCTTAAATAGGCCCTATCTGAAATGGTTTCAGATTGTATCGGATGGCTGCCAGCGAGTGTCTCTTCCGATTCAACGGCTCAGATGAAGTGGCGGTTCGCGAGCGAATCTCAACGACCCGAGAAAGACGGGGACTCAACGGCTGAAGAATAAGTGTTGACCGAGAGCAAAAACTTCGATAAAGTTGGAAGCATTTGATTCGGAACTCAAATATGTTCGAAGCAATATGCTTTCCGTTTCAAATGTGCTTAACCATTCAAGAAAGAAAAGATTGAGAGCGAATCAGAATGGAGGGGATAGGGTCCGAAACTTATCACTTCGAAGAAAAACAACAACGAAGCTAAAAGTGATAAGTACAGGGGACAAACGAAACAAAAAGAAGGCAACATAAAACTGAAAGAAAAAGGAAAACAAAGCTAAACACATAAACTTGGATGAAGGAAAACTCAAACGAAACTAAAATCAACAAACACACAACGAAGGTGAATATGTACAGGGGAAAAGTTTCGATCTTACTGAACATTGTGTGAATCTAGGATGTTTAGCTCACATCTCAATGCACAGAACCTTTTCTCGTCCAATGGCTTCGTGAATATATCCGCCAATTGATCTTCAGTTCTAACATGGCTGATCTCAATGCCTTCGCGCTGAACATGATCTCAAAGGAAATGGTGACGAATATCGATGTGCTTCGTTCGAGAGTGTTGCATAGGATTGTGTGAAATTTTGATAGCACTCTCATTATCACAAAGCAAAGGGATTTTCTTCACATAAATACCATAATCTTTCAGCGTCTGCTTCATCCAAAGTATCTGAGTGCAGCATGAGCCAGGAACAATGTATTCGGCTTCAGCAGTAGATATTGAGACACCGTTTTGTTTCTTTGAAGCCCAACACACAAGGGATCTACCAAGAAAATGACAAGTGCCTGAGGTAGATTTCCTGTCAACTCTGTCACGAGCCCAGTCTGAATCAGAATATCCAATTAAATCAAACTGAGTTCCTTTGGGATACCAAAGTCCCAATGAAGGAGTATGTGCTAGATATCGAAGAATTCGCTTTACTGCAGTATGATGTGATTCCTTCGGATTGGCCTGAAAACGAGCACAAATACAAACTGATAGCAAAATATCAGGTCTAGATGCACATAAGTATAAGAGTGAACCTATCATAGACCTATACTTCTTCTGATTGAAGGGTTTCCCTTTCTCATCAGCATCAAGAAAACCATTGGTTGGCATAGGAGTTCTGATAGTCTTGCATTCAGTGAGATCAAATTTCTTCAGGCAATACTTCAAATATTTTTCTTGTGAAATAAAGGTGCCATTCTTCTGTTGGCGAATCTGAAGTCCAAGGAAAAACTTCAATTCACCCATCATGGACATCTCATATTTCTTCGAAATCATCCTTGCAAATTCTTCGCTGATTTCGGTGTTAGTGCAACCAAAAATAATATCATCTACATATATCTCACACACAAATATACCATTGTTATATGATCGAGTGAAAAGAGTGGGGTCAGTGGTTCCAGGTTTGAAGCCTTTCTTCAGGAGGAAATCCTTCAATGTTTCATACCAAGCACGAGGTGCTTGCTTCAGTCCATACAAAGTTTTGTGAAGCCTGTACACCATATCAGGATTCTTCGAGTCGTCAAAACCTGGTGGCTGCATAACATACACTTCTTCTTCTATCTCACCATTAAGAAAAGCACTTTTGACATCCATTTGATATAGCAATATATTTTTGTGGTTAGAAAAAGCAAGCATGACACGAATGGATTCGATACGGGATACTGGAGCATAGGTTTCACCAAAATCAATGCCTTCGATTTGGGTGTACCCTTGTTGACAGGGATCAACCCCGGCAAATCCCATGGTCAGGGACCCTGGGTTAGTCATGAGAGGCGCAGGTTGGACGATGGCTCGTCGGCAAACAGGGAGGCTCGCTCCTGCTCGATATTATTGATTAGGGAGATGCGATTACAGAGGAAGCCGATGCTGGAGCGCTCAGGGCTAGGGTTACAGGTGAGATTGGATCTCTTTGGCGTCGCCCCTCCTAGCCCTTATATACCGGGCTAGGTCTCGGGGAATTCATCTATGTGTACAGGTAAACTTTCCTAACCCTAGCTTGCTCCTTACGGCAGGTCTTTGCACCTTCCTTGTGAGTCGAGGACTTCTACGTCGGTGCCATCTAGTGGGCCGGGGCCGTATCTTCATGGGCCTTCTACCTTCATGGACACCAGGTGGGCTCATCCGTAGGAGTCGTGGGGTCACCCCCTCGTCAGTAGCCTCCGAGTGCCTGGGGGACTCGAAGAGTCGCACAGGGACTCGAGTACATTTATATGTCGTTCATTGATATGCACGGTTCATCCGTGGGTCGCTGGAAGTTTGGTGGCCATGAAAAAACCTGTTTCGAGGGATGCTAAGCTGAAAGGGCCCAAGGAGTCGACGGATCAAGCGTTGGTGAATTGCACTAGGGCAAATACCACAGTAGCCCAATCAAAACCACGTCCCTCGACGTGAGCTTGGAACACTGGTGTCGAGCAAAAGTCCGGCCGCTTCAGGTCTTACGGTGTTCATTTGCCGCCAGTAATGTGTGTAGCCTAAGGCGCGTCCGCCCGGCTTATCTATCATGATCTGCGCATGGGAAAGGTTGGGAGTGAAATCACTCTTCGGCAAGTCCTAGCCCGGCCGTACTTCGCAGCGGGGTCTTACCTACACGCTAATCTTGTGCGGCATATGGGCACAGTGTATCGTGTTCCAGGAAAGTGTGTTTTTGAGGCGCGGAGCCTTTATAGCATTGCACCCGCTTGGAACAAAACATCAAGCGAGCTGTTCACTCATTCACCCGAGGAGCTTTGTTTTCGAGTGCTCAGTCGGGGGGGTTTTCGCGAGTAATCACTCGAATGCCGTTTTTCGGCTCTTCGGGTGAGGGAGCACCTAGAACTCTTAGCGCCGTATGGTCTTGGCGAACGTTTGTTTGTCTTTCGTCGGGTTGAGGGAGCACCCGAGACTCTTATAAGTGCGAGTGTTCACTCGAGCACGTGGCTAACCTTTAGGTGAGGGAGCACCTCGGACTCTTATGATGTACGCTCCCGATGGGAGGAAGATGTTTTTCTTCCTTGGGGGAAAAGATCTGAAAGATGGAATCTATTGGCCTTGATGGCGTACTGCATACGCCTTTCTGTGATATGACGTTGGCGTGGTCTTCTGCCATTTGTTGACCGCTGCGGTCTATCGTGTGAAATGACTTGACGCTGTCCCGCCGAGATTTTCGCGTCGCGCGATCATGGTCCTCCTTTTGCGCGCGTAGTGGGCGGTGTTATTACTGCGCCGGTTGGATTTTCCATGCTTTTCGCCTCTGTACGGGATCGTGGCACGTTTTTACTGGGCGAAAAGGTTGGCCGGTGGCCCTGTTTGCCGGGCTCTTGAGTTAAATACCATGCGACCGGGTGAATTGTAGATTTTACCCAGCCATTGCCTTCCTCCTCTTTCTCTGTTTTCCTTCGTGTGCCTGAGATGTCGTCTTTTCTTCTCTACGTGCTGCTGTTAGATCTATCTCCAAGCGCTCCCGTGCTACCATTGAGTCGGCCAAGATGTCTGGCAAGTGGGAGCGGTCCACGTTCGGGGCTGAAGATCTGGATGCGATGGTTGCTGATGGCGTGGTGGTGGCAGGCGATGCTCGTCTTCCTGGTGATGAGTCGACTCCAGCGCCGGCGGCGAATGAGCGGGTATGCTTCCAAGATTTCTTCCACCGTGGGTTTGCTCTTCCGCTGCATCCTTTCGTTCGGGGCTTACTATATTCCTATCGGCTCCAATTGCATGACCTTACTCCCAATGGGATTTTTCACATTGCGTGTTTTATCACCCTGTGTGAGGCTTTCCTGGGGATTTATCCCCATTGGGGACTTTGGAGACGCCTTTTTAATGTAAAAAGGACGAACTGTGAATACGCCGTGGGTTGAGTGGGTATCTCCATTGGGGATAAACATTCATACTTTGACTTGGAGAAGATCGATTCCGTTAGTGGCTGGCGGAAAGGCTGGTTTTATCTGAGGGATCGCTGCGTTGTTGGTCAGCGATTTGGTCTTTCTTCTTTCAATCCAGGCGCACGAGCGGTCAGACAACCTTCGTGGTCTCATTCTCTGACGGAGGCGGAGTCGTCTGTACTGATTCCATTTCTGGAGAGGATTTCTATCTTGAAGGATAACTTAACTGGTGGTCAGCTTATCTCTATGTTTGTGGGGAGGCGAGTTGAACCGTTGCAGTATCGGGATCGCCCTATGTGGCAGTACGAGGGGCTCGATGACTCGATGAGATGCTCGCCTGAAGAGCTAGAACCGGATGCCTTGCTGGCTCGTATCCAGCATGTGACCAAGTGCTCTAGTATTTCCGAGATGTGCCTTGTCCTTCCATATGCTTCTGATCATCCTCCGCCACCGGTTGGTGCCCCTGTTCCTTTATTTGTTTGGGCGAGTACTTCGTTTTGTTTTGTTGTTGAAATTGCTTGATTTGCAGGGCCATGCTCCAATGCCGTGTAATCCTCCGCAGCCGGAAGACGCCGATATTCGTGAAGAGCCTGAATCTTCCGTAGCTGGTGGCGCTATGCCGGCTGTTAATGCTGAGATTGTGCTAGTGGAGACCGGAGATAGTGAGGACTCGAGTCCCTTCCGTGTGAAGCGGTCGCCCCCCTTGGATGCTGAATATCATGCCGCATTAGGTGATTTTGTCTCTTCTGCTGCTCCTTTTGCTGGGCCTTCCCCTTCGGCTGTTGCTCCGGCCCTTCCTCCCAAGAGGGCCAGGCTTGGGAGGTTGGGGCGCCCTCGTGGCGCGCGTGTCGGGTAAGATTCTTCTGAATTAGTGCCCGTTTCTTTTTCCTTGCTCTTGCGACTGATAATGCTTTGTTTTGTAGTGCTGCGCCTGCTCCGACTGCTTCATGCACCAGCGCGGATGCTATTGATCTGAAATCGACGAGCTCTGGGGCGGCGGCCAAGCGTCCTGAAGACCACTTGAATGCCGCTGGTCAATCTGGGCCGACGGCGACTCCTGCCGTTTCGACTGCGGGTGTCGTTACCGGTGTGTCTCCTTCTGGTGTGCCTGGCGCTACTGCTCCTGAGCCTAGGTCGACTGGGCTTTGTCCTTCGTACTTTGGTCGTGTTGGTCTGGCGATTGAAGACAAAGCTCGTGCTTTCGATCATGTCTCCAAACTGGTAAGATGATTCCTGTATGTGTTGCTTCATCATCGGGGGCACGGCAGTGCTCCCGATGGGAGTAGCCCCCGAGGCTAGAAGTAACTGTTTGCAGTTGCTTGTATTCTTGTCTTTAATTAACACCTGATTTCCTGGTTCTTGCAGCCTGTTTTCCAACACTATGAGCGTTTGGTTCTTGAAGCTGAGCGTTGGCAACGGGCTCATGAGTCTTCCCAAGATGCCTTATCTGTTATGGATGGTGAGCTTTATTATTTTTGCTGCTGAGCTTTTGGGTACTTCGTCTTTTGTTCTGAGTACTGTCTTTGCCTCGCAGGTCGTCGCTAGGCTGCCGAGAAACAAGCCGAAAAGGCGGAGAGGACTGTTTCCGTTCTCGAGGCTTCCTTGGCTTCCAAGGAGGCGGAGTTGCATGGTCAGCATGAGGAGCTGGTTCTCCGTCGCCAGCCTGAGGATGCGCATGCGCAGGTGGAGGCAGTCGAGGGCAAACGTCTTCACACCTTGGCGGGCTCTCTAGTGTGTAAGTTTGGTGTTTGACTATTGATGTTTCCTCTGTTAGCCCTTGATGACGTTTCTTTGCTTGGTGCAGCTGCTGTGGGCGCGAAGCCGATGGAGTCTGCTGCGTCGGGGTCTGGAGTTCTCCAGGGTGTTGTTGATGCTGTAGCGGGTGCTGTTGCAGTGGTCGAGGACGTCTGCGCCCGGGCTTCCAATGTTGTGGGTCTTGCGCATGAGCACCTTATGCCGGAAGGTACGAAGGTGCCTGATGGCCTGGGTGCTCGGGTCGCTGCGTTCGGCCCTGATGGAAAAGATATGGTGGAGCTGGTGGCGGAGAGCGTGGTGAGTGGTTCTTCCACGGCCCTGGTCGTCCTTATAGGGCATGGGGTTTCCTTTGACGATTCCTTGGTTGAGACCATCCCGTGCTATTCTGGTGAGAAGGACGACCGAGCCGATAGGCTGGCTCATCGCCTGCAACAAGTTGTAGATGCTCAGGGTCCCCCTGCCGTAGGTGAGGGGGAGGCATAGTAGTGATTTCACCGTTTGGAAACTTTGTCTGTAATTCCTGACTCTGTTGTGACGGTTGATCTTTTGCAACTTCTATCTGAGTGTCTGCTTGGCTGTTCCTCTTGCTGTTTTTGATTTGTTTTGTTCATCCTGCGGTAGGCCGCTCCTGGCTTCCTTCGTCCGTGGAGTTCGCTGAAGGATGGCGGTCGCGAGGGTGCGTACGAGTCCGTTTGCTTGCGACTGAAGGACGCTGAGCGGGACATTGTCCGACTGAAGGGGTCCGTGGCCGTTCAGCGTACTCGGCGTGAGCGTGCCGAGTCCGTGGTTGAGGGCCTTGATTCGTGGGTGGTGAAGTTTTCTGACCTCCTGCGGGGTGAGTCTTGCCTCTGCTTGGTTGCTTAATTCTGTTTGGTGGGTTTTTGCCATCTCAGTCTTGATCGTAGTTCTTGACTTTCGAAGTGCTGGCAGGGTGAACTCGGGATGAGGAGAGGGCCGTTCAGTCGGAGATGTCGCGGCTTGATGATCCTAGTGTGCAGGCGAGCAATCCCTTTTGGGCAGATGGGGCTCGTGCTCGAGCGTTTGCGTTGCTTCGTCGCCGAGTTGAGCGGGTACCGGAAGCTCTCGGCTACTGCCAACGGGTGTTGGGTGGTATTCATGCCGAGTTCTATCCGTTGGAGGTGGTTCCTTCGTCCCTTGAGAGGCTTTGTCGCGTATTTTCTCAGCCTGCCGAGTTGCGTCGAGTGATGGATCACCAGATTCGTGCTGGAGCCCGAGCTACTTTGGGCTTGGTCCATAGTCATTGGCCAGGGGTGGACTTTGCTCAGGTGGTGTCAGGTCCTCCGGGTGGTAGGAATCATCCGATGAATGAGCACTACGTGGTTGTAGATAGGCACGCGCACCAAGTCGTGAGGCGAGTTTGTGAAGAGAACGACCGCCATCTGGGTACACTTATTAAGGAAAAGTTGGAGCCTAAAGATTAGGTTTTTCCCTTCATTGTGTATGCTTCTTATTGGTTGTATATATCGTCTGCATTTGTAGTTGCGTGGGGCGCCTCGGGGGGTGGCTGCTTCGGTGAGCCCCCGAGGGCTAAGTTTTAATTTGCCGCGATTGCGGAGGACGCCTTGGGGGTGGCTGCTTCGGCGAGCCCCGAGTGCCGAGTAAATTTTGCCGTGATTGCGGAGGGCGCGTCGGAGGGTGGCTGCTTCGGCGAGCCCCCGAGTGCCGAGTTAATTTTGCCGCGATTGCGGAGGACGCGTCGGGGGGTGGCTGCTTCGGCGAGCCCCCGAGTGCCGAGTTAATTTTGCCGCGATTGCGGAGGACGCGTCGGGGGGTGGCTGCTTCGGCAAGCCCTCGAGTGCCGAGTTAATTTTGCCGTGATTGCGGAGGGCGCGTCGGAGGCTGGCTGCTTCGGCGAGCCCCCGAGTGCCGGTTTAATTTTGCCGCGATTGCGGAGGGCGCGTCGGGGGGTGGCTGCTTGGGCGAGCCCCCGAGTGCCGAGTTAATTTTTCCGCGATTGCGGAGGACGCGTCGGGGGGTGGCTGCTTCGGCGAGCCCCCGAGTGCCGAGTTAATTTTGCCGCGATTGCGGAGGACGCGTCGGGGGTGGCTGCTTCGGCGAGCCCCTGAGTTCCGAGTTAATTTTGCCGCGATTGCGGAGGACGCGTCGGGGGGTGGCTACTTCGGCGAGCCCCCGAGTGCCGAGTTAATTTTGCCGCGATTGCGGAGGGAGCGTCGAGGGGTGGCTGCGTCGGCGAGCCCCCGAGTGCCGAGTTAATTTTGTGGAAAAATATTTTATGTAATATCTTCCTGTTGTTTCTTACAAAGAGTAGGCGGGCTCTGTTGAGGGTGGGTTCCTTTTAGAGCGATGATGTAGTGGCTTTAAGGTCCTGGCAGCTTTGTCTCCTAGTGCTGGATTTCTTCGGGCGATGTTTCTTTTCTTCTACGGGAGCGCTTCTTCTGTGAGTCCCGTGGTCCTGCTGGCTTGGTGGGCTACGAATGCTTCTGCTATCTTGTGGAATTCTTTGTCGGAGAGGTCGGATTTGACGAAACTGCCGCTGATTGTGATGACCCCGTTTGGGCCTGGCATCTTCAGCTTGAGGTAGGCGTAGTGGGGTACAACCATGAAGTGAGCGAAAGCTGGCCGCCCGAGAATTGCGTGGTATTGCGACTTCCAATCAACTACTTCAAAGTCAAGTGTTTCCTTGCGGAAGTTCGTCGCGTTCCCGAAGACTACGTCCAAGCTTATCCTTCCGAGGGGGTAGACTGCTTTTCCTAGTACGATTTCGTGGAAAGTTGTGCCTGAGGACTTGAGTGCGTTGTTTTGGATGAGCATGTCGTCGAGTGTTCGGGTGAAGATGATGTTGATTCCGCTGCCGCCATCCATTAACACTCGCGACATGTCGTAGTTTCCGATTCTGGCCTCGAGCACTAGCGCGGCGTGCCCTAGTTGGGGGACGACTGGCGGGTGGTCGTCCCGGGAGAAGGAGATTTCTGTCTCCGACCCGCGCAGGTACTCTGGGACGGCCGGGTGTGCGGAGGTTTCCAGAAAGACTTGTCAGGTGACTTGTTTCTGCTGCCTGTTGGAAGGTCTGCCTTCTTGTATCATGTAGATCCTCCCGTGGGCTTCTGGGTATTGGTTTTCTTCTTCTGTCGTCTTTTTCCGTTCCTGGATGGCGGCCACCTGCCTTGTTGGTAGAGGGGGGGCTGGTGGCGCATCGTGGGCGACTGACCCAACTGTTATGCTTGCGAGCGGTCGTGCTGCTGCGACCGCGGAGCGGTTTTTCTCCTCGGCCAACTCGTTGAAGCTTCGACAATTCCTGAGGGTGTGGGATGATTTGAGCTCTCCTCGCTCGTTTCTGAATCCGTGTAGAGAGCACGGTCCATCGAGTTGTTCTTTGGCGGAGCGGAATGCGCGTGCCGTCGCGTGGCTGTCTTGTCCTCCATTCTCGTCTTTGAGCCTGGGGCTCGTCTTCTGGGTTGTCTCGACGCTCTGGTCTGTTGTCATCACGGTGCCTGCCGTTCCGGTTGTCTGAGAAACCGGCGGCGACCATGTCAGGTCCTCTGTCGTTGTAGAAGTTCCGTCTGGGTCGCTTCCTTCTTCTGTCGTCTCCTCTATCTCCGTTGTAGTCGTAGTCGTACTCTGATCGTGCGGTGTGAGTTTCTATTTCATTATGAACGGAGTCTTCTCCGTCCGCCCAGCTGTTGGCTAGTTCTAGCAGTCGTGCGAGTGTTTGGACTTTCATCTGTCCGAGCTGCTCTTTGAATTCGACGCGCTGGAGACCTCGCCTGAATGCGTTGATCGCACTCTCGTCTAAGATGTCTTCCGCTGAATTCTTGAGTATCGTCCATCGCTGGATGTATGCTTGCAGGACCTCCCGCGTTCCTTGTTTGCATGCCCGCAGCTCCTCGAGCGAGGCTGGTCGTATGTATGTTGATTTGAAGTTTTCTATGAAGGCCCCTCGGAACTGGCTCCAGGAGCTGATGGATCCGCGCCGAAGATTTTTCAGCCAGTGTCGAGCGGAGCTCTCGAGAATGAGTTGTACGTATTGCATCGCCGTGACATTGGTCCCTCTTTGAAACTTGACTGCTGTTAGGTAGTCGTCGAGCCATGCCTCCGGCTCGTCGAGTCCGTTGTACTTTAGAGTCGTGGAGTTCAGTTTGAACCCGTTGGGCATGCGCGTCTCACGTATGGCACGTGTGAAGCAGAGTACTCCACATGGCTCGATTTCCTCATCGGAAGTCTCTTCCTCTGAGTATTCCTCGCGTGCTGCGCGTCTTCGCCTGCTGCAGTTGACTCTGTTCTGCGTTATGTCGTCTCGCCGAGTACTGCGGCGTCTGTCGTTGTCGTCGCTGTCGCGTTTCTTGTGCTTGCCGGAGCGCCTGCGTCTGTCGTCGTTCCTGTCGTTGTCGTCGTCGTCTGGCGAGCTGGGGTCCCTGTCCGGTGTCCGCTCGCGAGTCTGTCGCTTTGCGCTGGATTTTTTAGGTACCTAGGCTCGATAGCGCCCTTCATTATCTGTAGAGCTATGGAAGTGTAGCGATCCGTTTTGCCCTTTATGCTTTTCTGGGCGCGGGACAGGTAGTCTTGGGCGCTTATGAGTGCTTCTGCCGGAGTGAGAGGCTCCTCTTCATCGTCGTCCTCCTCTGACTTGAAGTCGTCTTCCAGTTTCCACACTACCCCCGCCTTTTCTGCCTTCCGCAGGTTGTTGAGCTTCGATCTATTGTGGATGGGGTAGTCGTGGTCTGGTGAGTCACTTCTGGGGGATTGTCTGCGACTGCTTCTCCTTTCGGGTTCCTCTTTTTCTTGCTTCTCCATGACTAGGCGCCACTGTCTCATCTGCTTGGTTAGCTCTCCCGCTAGCTTGTTGTATGCCCTTAGCGCGTCTCTTGAGGCATCTGAGGGTAGTAACCCGCCGCGAGCGACTGCTTCCTTTACCATTGCCATCGATTCCTTGGACAATATATTTTTTCTTTGGGCGGTTCTCCCGCCGCTGCAACCAGGGTTTGCTGCCTTCTCCGTGATGGCTGGATGCCCTGGCCAGGTGCTTGCTGTTTGTTGCTTGGCTGCTGACTACTTTTTTGGTTGCTTGGTCCTTGCTCCACCGGGACTTTCTTTGGTATGGTCCCCGGTTCTCCTAGCTGTACGACCATCTGGCCAGCCTCCCTGTTGGTGGTTGGGGTGTCTTGTCGAGTGCCCGGGTCGTCGGCTCGTCCGTTGTTACCTAATGTTGATGTGCCGACTTCTTCCATGAAAACCTGTGATGGTGCTTTTTCCGTTTCCTTGTTGATGCGTGTGATCGTGCTTCTCCATGCTGGGGCTTCACTCGAGCGGTCGCGAGTAGCGTGGAGTCGCGAGTTAGGTGCATGGCTACATCCTCCAGATAGATCGTCCGTGCGGGCGGCGTCTGCTACGGTCGTTGCTGCAGATGTTGCCGTGAGCGCACGGGTGCCGTCGGTGAGGCGAAGGGTACCCCAATGGTTGATGTAGATCCGGTACTCTCCGAAGATCAGATTGACGCCGGAGTGTAGGTCGGTGAAGACTGGTTTGAGGGCCGGGAGGTGGGCCGTGAATCCGAGGGACTCGAACAGGTTGGATCTTGCCGGAATCGCCGAGTCAATGAGTGCTAGTGATGATGAGGCCGCCGAGATCGCGTTTCCAACCTGCGCGGTTCCCACAGACGGCGCCAATTGACGGGGATCAACCCCGGAAAATCCCATGGTCAGGGACCCTGGGTTAGTCATGAGAGGCGCAGGTTGGACGATGGCTCGTCGGCAAACAGGGAGGCTCGCTCCTGCTCGATATTATTGATTAGGGAGATGCGATTACAGAGGAAGCCGAGGCTGGAGCGCTCAGGGCTAGGGTTACAGGTGAGATTGGATCTCTTTGGCATCGCCCCTCCTAGCCCTTATATACCGGGCTAGGTCTCGCGGAATTCATCTATGTGTACAGGTAAACTTTCCTAACCCTAGCTTGCTCCTTACGGCAGGTCTTCGCACCTTCCTTGTGAGTCGAGGACTTCTATGTCGGTGCCATCTAGTGGACCGGGGCCGTATCTTCATGGGCCTTCTGCCTTCATGGACACCAGGTGGGATCATCCGTAGGAGTCGTGGGGTCACCCCCTCGTCACTTGTGCTACCAGTCTAGCCTTATATCTTACCACAATACCATCTTCATCTTGCTTGTTGCGAAATATCCACTTAGTGCCAATAACATTATGCTTCGTGGGATCAGGCATGTCAACAAGTGACCAAACTTTGTTTCTTTCAAACTGGTGAAGTTCTTCCATCATTGCCAATAACCAGTCTGGGTCCTTCATGGCTTCATCAAACTTTGAAGGCTCTAGCATGGAAACAAAAGAAAAACTTCCACATAAGTTAGCCAAACGAGTACGAGATCGAGTAGTGGGACGACCTGGTGGATGAATATCTTCGAGAATCGAATCAACATCAACTCTTCTTCGAACTCGTGATAAAGTAGTATCATTTGCTTCAGGCTCAGCTTCTGCTTCAGCTTCAGGATCTGCATCAGCTTCGGGATCTGCTTCGCCTTCAGCTTCAGCATTTCCTTCAGGATTAGCATTTCCATCATTTCCTTGTCCTTCTTCGTCCTGTTTGCCATTAGCTTCAGGATGTTGATCTCTAGCGCCCCGGGCTATGTGTGGGAACATTGGACCATCATCATTCCTAACAGCTTGACGAGGATTGGCTTCAACAGGGCAAATCTCTCCAATAGCCATGGACCTGATCACTTCATCAAGTGGAGGTTCATCTAGATCATGAGGCAAATGCTCTTTTTGAGAGCCATTAGTTTCATCAAACCTCACATTTACAGTTTCCATAACTTTCCCAAAGTGAGAGTTATACACTATGTAAGTGTGAGAGTTTGAGCCATAACCTAAAAGAAAACCTTCATGAACCTTAGGGGCAAATTTTGAGCTATGATTCATATCTCTAATAAAGCAAGGAGCACCAAATACCCTATGATATGAAACATTTGGTTTGTTACCAGTGATAAGTTCATGTGAAGTTTTCTTCAGGAACTTGTGAAGGTAAACCTTGTTAATGATATGACATGCTGTGTTAATTGCTTCGGCCCAGAACCTAATGGGAGTCTTGTATTCAGCAAGCATAGTTCTGGCCATTTCAATAAGAGTTATGTTCTTCCTTTCAACTACACCATTCTGTTGAGGTGTATAAGCAGCAGAGAACTCATGAGTAAAACCATGATCATCAAGAAAATCTTCAATATGAGTATTTTTGAATTCAGTTGCATTGTCACTTCGGATATGCTTCAGCTATAATTAATATTCTGTTTGAGCTCTCTTAGCGAATGACTTGAAGATTTCAACAACTTTTCTCTTGTCATCCAAAAAAGAAAACCCAAGTATAGCGAGAGAAATCATCAACAATAACAATACCATATTTGTTTCCTCCCAGACTTGCATAATTTTGAGGACCAAAAAGATCCATATGAAGCAATTCAAGAGGACGAGTAGTAGTCATGATAGTCTTCGATGAATGATGTTTCTTCGTAATTTTACCGGCTTCACAAGCACTGCAGAGACGATCCTTATCGAATTTTACTTCGCTAAGACCAATAACATGCTTCTTCTTCACTAGATTATGAAGATTTCTCATCCCTGCATGACCAAGTCTTCGATGCCATAACCAACCTGATGAAGCTTTTGCCATTAAGCATGTGGATACGGCAGGGCCCGAAGAAAAATCAACAATATATAAATCTCCTTTTCTGTAACCCTCCAAGACAAACGTATAGTCATCCTATGAAAATACAACACAATGCGAAGCATAAAATAGAACAAGCATACCCATATCACATAACTTCGAAATAGACATAAGATTATATCCAAGTGATTGGACTAGCATAACCTTGTCAATGTGCTTATCTTTCGATATGGCAACCTTACCCAAGCCTAACACTTTACCCTTGTTGTTATCACCGTAGGTAATGTACTTCTGAGAAGTATGAGATAGTTTTTCTTTGGTGAATAACTCCTTGTCTCCGGTCATATGATTTGTACAACCACTATCCATGACCCATTCGGATCCACCGGAGACATAGCCCTGCAGAAGAATTAGTTCTTCTTAACCACCCACAAACGAACAGGTGACTGAGAAGATGTTGAAGCACTGGTTGAAGCAATATTAAAACGAACAGGAGTGTATTGCTTCGGTGTACCATCAAGTACACCATAAATGTAAGTCCTCTGCGAATGGTTAGGATAAGAATGAGCATATGGAATCTTAGTATGGTTATTATGAGGACGATAAGTATGACGACCAGTGCGATAGTATTGCTTTTGCAGAACATTTGATTCGGGCACCAGTGAATCATTTCTTGTTTCTAGAGAATAGAAATGATTCGGTGGTACCGAAGTCTTTCCCTGCATAGTATGGTTAGCAGGCAGTTTTTCCACAAGTGCTTTATGCACCCATATTTTCCTCTTATAGAAGCCATTCTTAGGAGGGGTTCCTACATACTCAGCTGTAACCTTTCCATGTTCATCTTTAATGAGCTTGTAGTCTGAATCAAGTGATTCATCCACAATAGCCTTATTCATTTTGCAATCCAAACCTGAAAGGTTAGCAATGTCAATGGGTTTCTCCTTCGCTAGGACCCAAACAGTCTTAGGATACTGCTCAGGTTCCCAATAGGTGCCATCAGGGTTTATCTTTCTCTCGAAACCAACACCCTCATTCCTGGGATTCCTGTGAAGGAGAGCCTTCCTCAGGATATCACAGAGATATTGGTGACCTTGCACACTTTTGAACATGCCTGTTTCAAATAAGTTTTTCAACCTGAGGAGTTCCTCGGTAACAGCAGGATTTTCCTCATCAGAGGCATTAGTATCATCAATAACAATAGGAGCTTTGCCTTTGGAATCAGTTTTGCTTCGTTCCAGACAAGTTAAGAAAGGTGAATCAGTTTTATGATTTGCTTCAGAACCTTGTTGAGCCATGAGAGAGAGATTGACATTTTCCAATTCTTCATGAGCCTCTTTCAGTTTTTCAAGGGCCATTTTCCTCTGAAGAAATTCATAGGTGAGCTTCTCATAATCAACTGAAAGAAGATCATGCCGAGAGGATAATTCTTCGAACTTTTCCTTTAGAGCTGCATGCTCCTTAGTCAAAGTTTGACCTTTCTCTATCTCATCGATCAACAGAGTTTCTGATTTCTTAATGCTTTTGCTTAGCGAATCAAGTTCATGTTGTTGAATTGAAGCAATTTTCGCAAGTTTAGCATAGCTTATCTTCGAATCACTATCATATGAGGAACAATCAGAAGTATCATAGTTTGATTTGGATGAAGATACCTTTGCCTTGGCCATGAAGCAGTATGCAGGAGTTTCATCTTCACTACTATTGTTGGTGAAGAATGAGCTCGAAGCTTTGGTTGAAGTATATGCCGAAGCGAAAGCCAAACCAGCAACACCATGTGATTCGGACCCAGACCCAGACCTTGAGCCTGATTCAGCTTCGGAACCAGAAGCTTTGTCTTCAGAGTTCATCTCCTTTCCCAGATAGGCCTTGGCACGGTGAGAGCTGCTTCGACGAGATGAGTGAGTCTTCGATGAAGAACCCTCACGCTTCTTATGATACTTCTTTCTCTTGTCATCATCAAAATATTTTTTCTTTTCTCTTCTCGAACTGGAATCATGTCTCTTGGACTCATAGCTTCTGGAGGATCTGTGGGACTTTGTTGAGGAGTCTTTGAGCGAATGCTTCGATTTGTTCTCAGCTTCCCACAGAGGGCAATCAGCTACGTAGTGACCTGGTTTCTTGCACTTGTAGCAGAAGTTTTCCTTCGATGGAGAGCTTCTTGAGGATGAGCGGTGAGATGAGTGACTTGAGCTCCTTCAAGAATAACTCTTTTTGGGTGAAGAAAACCCTTTTCTTTGGAAGCGGTTGAAACGTCTTATGATCAATGCTAAATCTTTTCCAATGCTTGCAGGATCATCTGATTCGACACCTGAAGCTGAACTGACTTCGGGTGAAGAATGACGCGAAGCTTTTGCTTTCAAAGCATGTGATCTTCTTCGAGAACCATTTATGTCACGTTTCTCATCTTCTTCCATTTCAAAAGTATTGAGTCTCTCAAGAATATCAGCGGCAACAAGACGTCTAAAATCGTTCCTTTCCTTGATCATCAGCACAATGTGATCAAACGAATCATCCAATGAGCGAAGCAAAGTTCTTAAAACAGAGTGAGGAGCAATGTCATCAGCACCGAGGGAAATCAACTCATTAGCAAGAGCAGTGAGTCTGCTGTAAATGGAGTTGACTTTTTCACCCTCGTTTCTCTTGAATCGATAGAACTTGCTTCGAAGCGTGTCAATTCTGGCATCCTTCTGGGTAGAAACACATTCACCAATCTTTTCAAGATAGTCCCAGACACCTTTGGCAGAAGGGATATTCTTCACTTCATGATACTTCTCTGGTGTCAGATGTTTGGTGATGAATACCCAGACTTCAGAATCAAGGTCAATCGGCTTCTCTTCTTCAGGAGTGATGGCATTCTTGTCGGCGACAGTGACTCCATATAAGACAACTTGCCAGGCAGTCGAGTTGATAGCCATGATATTTCTCTTCATTTTGTCCTTCCAGTATGGATAGTCCTTTCCATTGAACACGATTATGGGTTCGCCGAAGCGAATGGCTGCGAAAGACATACTTGCAAAACACTCAAGGAGGTTAATCCAAACAAAGAGTGACTAGATCTGATACCAATTGAAAGTCCAAGTATGTGATCAGAGGGGGAGGGGTGAATGATCACTTCAAATTTTCGTATGAAACTATGAAGTGAAGCATAACTTAGCAGCAGAAGGAATTCAACAGAAAGGTACACAGTGAAGCAGAACTGGATTGAAGCATAACATAGCGAATCAACTGCATTGAATCAAATCACTGAAGAAATAGCATAACTGAATGTAAGTGCGGAATGTAAAACGAACTCTTGACTCGATGATGTTTGTTCGACCATGTCACACTCTGCAAAGTGCTACGTCTGGTTGGAGGGACTTGTGATTGAACACAGGAGCTAACCTCTCTCCGTCCGTATCTCCACTGCACCAATCTCCTTGAGCTTGGTCAGTTCTTCACTCGTGGTTGATTATTGAGGAAATCACTGATACCTTTGACAAACTGGACTTCGAGGCGACAATAACTCTTCGCTCTCTTAAGAACAATACTCTAACCGTCTAGGAGAATTGCAGTTCTCCAAGATAACAAGGTCAGCAAACTTCTTCCTAAGTCATAGTGAATCAACTCAGATCAATAGGACTTACGCTTTGGTGGATGGGTTTTTGGTTTGCTTCGGTGGGGTTTCTCTCTCTTATTCACTGTTAGAAAATATTCTTGGAGCAGCCACCCGCCAATGAGGGCGGGGGTGGTCTATTTATAGGTGGCGATCCCAAGGTGCGAAATGACTGAAGTGACCCGATGCGACAGCTGGACACCTGTCCGCAACGGTCGGATTTCCAATCAAAGCGCAAATTTACTTGCGGAATAAGTAAAGCTGACTCACGGACTTGGTTATGCTTCAGGAGCCGAAAGAACAAAGTCTTCGCTGGTGAAGCATTACCTAGCTCACATGAGATTTCTCATCTCTGGCTTCTCACAGGTTTGGATTCGATCTGAGTCTTTTCACCAAAACCTTCGGAGTACATTTACTAAACCCCTCTTGATAGTGTGGTTTTTCCTACGACTCAAAGAAGTGAAAAAGAACTACGCAAAAACTACTAAGTCTTGCGCCATCTTGGTCATCTCCTTCGACGAGACGTGCTTCAGGATTCCTTATCTTCTTGGGGGTCGACATCCGTGATGAGCTTCACTCCAGAGGATATGCTTCAGTAAATTTGTAAATCTTCGTTGAATCTTTATCACCAACCTATAACTTCAGGAACCTAACCATCTGTTTTACACTAGAAAACTTGTTAGTTCCTCTACTGTTTTGTCCAACAATATCCAAAACTCATGGGGGCATAACTTTGCTCTTACACATGCTACCAACTATAAAATAACTTTTAAGTAAAGCAATCAAGAAATGTAATTCAATTCAAGTCATAACAAGCAAGAGTCTATATTATCATTGAAACAAGCAACACAAGAACATAAAGGTGCAAGAGCTCTCGTTGTCCGTGACTCGAATGTCTACAAATGGTGTTTGCGTGCAAGAAGTGGGAGATGGGAATATGAGAGAGAAAAACATAATATTATTTTGGTTGAGAACTCAATCTACTAAAGTTTCACACTTAGTCTTCTTTGGAATCTTATATTGACTCATCCCCAGACCATTAGCCAGGTACAAGTCAAACTGATCCACTCCCTTTCGACATTTTGAGCAGTCATGCAATGGATGAGCATAAGCAAGAAAGTTGACACTTAGGATGGCAAAGAGAGAGATGGTGGAGGAGGAAAACAAAAAAAGTGTGAAAGACTCACATCAATGAGGACAATCATAGGCGAGAGAAAGCCAAATGATAGATATGATGTGAGGAGTAGGGATTGCCATGCAACGGATGCACATATGAGCTATGGAAAGCTCTCCAATGGAACTAGTGGGGGTGCATCCAATTTGCTTGCTCATGAAGACCTAGATATCATTTTATGAGGCTCATCATTGGAATATACAAGCCAAGTTCTATAGTGTAAAGGTCCCAACATAGCTATATGCATATATGATCATCTCTATGGAGTACAAGGTATAAGAGGGAGTATGAGTGTGGATCTCTCAAAAGGAATAGTAGTGTCCCCCTTCTCTCTTTTTATTTTCCTTTTCTATTTTTTCTATTTTTTGTATTTTTTTGGTGGCCTCAATGTTTCTTTCTATTTAACTCTCATTTATCGGAATTTTTTACAAATTTAACCCTTATTTTCATTTTAAACACAAAATGAACCCAAAATTTAAAATTTTCACAAACTAACCCTTTTTCATGGCGCCCGCCCCTATGGCACCATGCTAGACACCATGTCGCCCTGATAAAAGGCGCCATACAACTCGCCACGTCGGACCTGCCAGTGGGCCTGCCAGGACCATGTCGCCATGCCTTGCACCATGGCGCCTTTACTAATGGCGCCATGCCCTCTACCATGGCTCCCTGGACAAAGGACTCATGGTACTTAAGTCTAATTTTGATGCTTCGTACTATAAACGGCCGCCGATTCTTCATACGAACTCCGATTTTGATGTTCTTGAACTCGTTGAACTCGTATTGACTAGGGCCTCATGTTGATATCATTGGATATTTAATTAGAGCATTTCAAAAAATACCATTTTGATACTTCCAAAATGGCTAAGTCTCGCAACGTAGGTCCTCCGGTTTTACTTCAATTTAATCCCTTTGAACATTTCATTGCCAAGACCATGTACATGCCAACAAACCTAAAAATACCATAAAACAAAGAAAAAATAATAAAAAATAAAGCTATGCAATAAAATTATAAAACTTAAAATATGAGAAACTATGCATTATTGATAAGGAAAACTGGTTGCATATGATATGAGGTATTTTGGCACCAAAATATGCTATGAAAATTGTGCATAAAATTCACTCATCATGCATCAGGCGCTGAGAACTCAGGGTATGAGGTTATTTTAGCACCACTTGAAACACACGCCTGCCCGGGCATTCCAAAAACAAAATCTTAACCTATCCAAATTTTAAGGGAAGCTTCCATATATCTTATTTTCTTCAACATAAGAGATATGAAAGCTTCCCTATAACTGGAGAACATGAGAGATATGAAAGCTTTCCTATAATTTAAGAACATGAGAGATATGAAATCTTCCTATAATTGAAGAACATGAGAGATATGAAAGCTCCCCTATGATTGAAAAACATGAGAGATACAGAAACTCCCCTGCAATTATGTATAGTTTAAGATTTTACTTTTAGAAAATAAATATAGAAAACTCTTCCATGTCACATGGATCTTGGTATAGTGCATCAGAGAAAACATATGAATTAAAGCAGACATGTAGCATATGATTCTTACTTGAGAAAAATATTTACAACAAAATGAAATCATAATGTTAATGAGTGAGATGCATGACGAGTGAATTTTATGCGCAATTTTCATTACATGACGAGTGAGATACATTAATGAAGACCAACGACGCTATTTTGCTCTCCAATCGTTTTCATCTTCAACACATCAAAGATGATACATCTCCCTCCCTTCGCTAGTCGACCGATTCAACCGTTCCTTATTTGATTTGCTTGTAAATAGTCCCGATCCCTGAGTCTGTTATTTTCTTCTTAGGTTTGTTCTTTAAGACTCCATTGGATCTGAATCTAACAGAGTTCTCAGCGCCTGAGCAGATTAGGAGCATACCCTGAGTGAGATGCATGATGAGTGAATTTTATGCGCAATTTTTATAGCATATTTTGGTGCCAAAATACCTCATATCATATGCAACCAGTTTTCCTTATCAATAATGCATAGTTTCTCATATTTTAAGTTTTATAATTTTATTGCATATCTTTATTTTTTTATTTTTTCTTTTTATGGTATTTTTAGGTTTGTTGGCATGTGCATGGTCTTGGCAATGACATGTTCAAAGGGATTAAATTGAAGTCAAACCGGAGGACCTACGGTGCGAGACTTATCCATTTGGGAAGTATCAAAATGATATTTTTTTAAATGCTCTAAATAAATATCCAATGATATCAGTTTGAGGCTCATCAACACGAGTTCAACGAGTCCAAGAACATCAAAATCGGAGTTCGTATGAAGAATCGACGGCCGTTTATAGTACGAAGCATCAAAATTAAACTTAAGTACCATGAATCCTTTGTCCAGGGAGCCATGGTAGAGGGCATGACGCCATTAGTAAAGGCGCCATGGTGCAAGGCATGTCGCCATTGGTAAAGGCGACATGGTCCTGGCAGGCCCACTGGCAGGTCCGACGTGGCGAGTTGTATGGCGCCTTTTATGCGGGTGTCATGGTGTCTAGCATGGCGCCATAGGGGCGGGCGCCAGG
The DNA here is from genome assembly GCA_950022295.1 of Bromus sterilis. Classification (NCBI taxonomy): domain Eukaryota; kingdom Viridiplantae; phylum Streptophyta; class Magnoliopsida; order Poales; family Poaceae; genus Bromus; species Bromus sterilis. The sequence goes on along the minus strand of OX465597.1, from coordinate 316,776,582 downwards.
AAAAAGGGTTAATTTGTGAAAATTTTAAATTTTGGGTTCATTTTGTGTTTAAAATGCAAATAAGGATTAAATTTGTAAAAAATTCCTCATTTGTCCTCTTTGGGATCTTTTAATTTGTCCTCTTTGGGATCTTTTCCTCACTTAGGGGAAACACTCTATTTTACAAGGAGTATAGGAGATCTTTCACACTTTACAAAAGTACTCATCATAAAGAAGATGAAGCTATCATGATGCATGCAAATGTATGCCTCTGCCAGTGTAGCGGGAACATGTATGCCATGAAGATCAAGTCATGAGAAGATGGATGTTGTATGGCAATATATCTCGGAAAGGCTATGGAAATGCCTTCATAGGTAGGTATGGTGGCTGTTTTGAGGAAGGATATAAGGAGGTTTATGATGACAGAGTGTATCTTGCCAAGGGTTTGGATGCATCGGGGGAGTATGCGCCAACTCTCGAGATGAGAAAGGGCAATGCACGATACCGAAGAGGCTAGCAAAATATGGGTGGTGGAAGTGTCAACTTTCGAATACTTACATTAGTCCGAAGAACTCATGCACTTATTATCGGTAACTCTCAATGTAATCAGGAGGTTCACAAAGAGACAAGTACCCCGAGGAAGATTTTATGGGGGTTTGGTTATCCTTGCGCATCCTCGACTCATGGTATGTGAGTGTACTCTAATATCCGATCCCTCCGAAGATAAGTGATCCATCTAGTAGCTAGAGTTCTCAACTAGTTATTTGGTTTTCTAAAATAACCACGGATGCCCAAAATACGACATTTATCACTAATAGGCTAAAGCTCTTGACACCAAAAGTTCAAACATTACTCAAAAAAATACCTCAAAACTATTGCAAGTTACTACTACAATTGAATAGCAACCTCAATTGCCTACTTCAAATCAATGCACACAACTCAGTGCAACAGGCCAACTCTCTAAACAAGATAAACATGAAAACTCAAGAGAGTTCCAGCAAATCGACACGCAAAGAACAACGATAAGAACGAAAAAGCAACACAGGGGACACGCAAATTTAATGTGGAAAACCCTTCCGCAAGAAGGGAAAAACCACGAGCGCCAGCCAACGAACTATTCCCTACTGTGGAGGTGTAACAAATGCCAAGGGATTTACAACTTGATGAACTATCCCATGCGGTGGCTTACAAGGTATATTTATAGGTGGTAGGAGAGACGTAGGTCAATACTGATCCATACCGCGGGGGTCTGCTTCGCCCTGCTCCGTCAGAAGTTAGTATTTAGCTTCATGCTTGAATTTGGATCAACTTCAACATTAATATCGAGCACTCTATCCATCCATCCTAAGTGAAATCATCACATACTACAACACCCCAAAGTATGATCCACATAGATGTGCTCCCGTACGTGGGACACCAAAGGACATCAGCAAATAAGCTTGCAACTCAAATCATAAGGTCCAATCGACTAATAGGACAAAAGTAATCTAATCAAAGATAACAAAGATGCAATAGATCATTGGGAAATAATTTATGACATCAAACACCATGTTCAAGATAGGGATTATAAAAAATTGCAGGATAGTGGGCCATTGTATAGAGATGGAGGGCGGTGATAGAGCTGGTGATGAAGCCGATGGAATTGATGGTGGTGATGTTGGTGCCCCCCGGTGACACTCCAAATTCACCAGGATAGACGGAGATAATCCCCCTCCATAGTCGTCTTCCTTTGCCTCCCCCTAGGCGGGGGAAGGTTTCCCCACTGGACCTTTGCAGCCCTAGACCCCGGAAGATCCCGAGCCCCTCTGAGATTGGATCTCCCTTCTCTCATTTTCTTTGTTTGAGCTATTTTTATGTGCTTTTGAGTCTCATCGCCGTTCTTAAACATACTAAGATTCATAATTCCGATTGTGGTAAAGTTTTAGAGTGTTCCATAAATACTCGGGACGAAACTTGCGGCCAAATGATAGGTCCAACCGAACTAAGGTGGTCCCACGAGCCCCTCCCCCCAACCAAACGGGTGCAGGGGCACATGGTTAGTTGGTAGCTCCTTCAGCCTTGTCCTTCTTTCTTCTAGAATCTTCCGATGAATAGAAAATTTGGTAAATTTTCTATATTTTTTGGCTCCATAAAGTTTTCACCTAAGTACCAAAAAATCACAAAAAATAGGAAATGGCCTTTGTCACTGGGTTAATAGGTTAGTCCAATAAATATGATAGATGTGGTGCCAATAGTATTTCAAATCGATATAAATATTGCATGAAACAATAGAAAATTATAGACGTGTTTGAGATGTATGAACATTCCCAAGCTTAATCTCTACTCGTTCTCAAGTAGGTACATGATAACAAAAATGATTTTTCATTGTAAATGCAATTAACATATGTAATCAATCTAATATAACATGTTATAAATTTAAAGAACAAATATGCAAAGAAATAGTTTATAGTTGATATTAAACAGGTAATAGGTGAATGCATTAATAAACAAGCTATTTCTTTCCGTGAATCGAATGTTTCTAGTCAGAGTTTTCATGCCAGTAAAAGGAAGATTGAGAGATCAAATATTATGTTGATAACTCTATGTCAATCTAATATTTCTCATAATATAACGACAATATTATCATAACACTACCATGGAGTATCGGTCAAATACATAAGCTACATGATCCTTACTATTTCAATCATAGAATCACTAGTGCAATAAATGAGCGCAAGCCATAATCTTAGCACTAAAATGGAAAAGAGGATGATGATGATGAAGGCGATTTGAGAAGTAAAAAATATGAGAAAGTCTCACACCAACGCAACTGGTCGTTAGGCAATGGAGACCCTTATAATCGAAATTGGTGTGAGAAGTAGAGATTGACACGCAACATATGCACTAGAGGTATGAATGTATGAAAGCTCTTTAAAGGACTAGTGGTGTGTGCATCCATCTTGCCTTATCACGAAGACCTAGAGGACTTGGGTAGGCTCATCATTGGAATATGCAAGTCAAGTTCTATAATGTGAAAAATTCCCAACTAGTATGTAAATATGAATCACACAAAAACTATGCAATGTGCTACAAGCACTTATGCATGCATAAAGGATGATAGTGTGCCCCCACTAACTTTATCTCTCTATTTCATTCTTTTTATTTTACTTTTTATTGTACTGATGCTTCATGGATTGTTGATGTTAGGTGTAACACCCTTAGTGTTATGGAACAGTAACACTTTTGATAATGAAGATTACTGTTGCTAATCACTGATATTAATCATGCTTTGATCACCTTGGATCAACTCAAACTAAAAATGCCTTTTGATGAATATTGAAAATAAGTGGAAATAAAAACTTTGTTCAAAAATTGTGAAAGCAATTTTGTAAAATGCCTAAAAATAAGTGGATCACATACATATGGTTTTGGGGATTTATTAAGCAATAAAATAAATCCAACAATTCAAACAGTAGCCAAACCAGTGGGATTTAATGCCTTTTTAATAAAACAAAAATGCAATAGAGTTTATAAAAGTCTAATTCTTTTTGTGGCACTTCTGTATGGTGCTGCAATATTATTGGAGCAAGTTTCACTGTTGGCAAAAATCAAAACCTAGCTAAACAAAATACAAACAGAAAAGATAATACAAATAATAATAAAAGCAAAATGAAGCCCATACCCCCTGTCTCCCTGTGGGCCAAGCCAGCCCACTCTCCCAGCCCAACTCCCCCGAAATGAGCCCACCTAGCTCCCTCCCCTGTTCACCCCGTGCGTGGCTGCCATCCATGGCGCCCCGACCATGGCCGTCGCCGTGGCGGCCATCCGGCGAAGCCCCGGCGAGATAAGTCCCCCTCCCTCTCCCCTGGCTGCGCCCCGAACCCTAGCTGCCCTCTTTTCTCCCTCGCGCCCCTTCGTGCTCTCCTAGGTCGTCTCCCTCGCGCTGCCCGAGCCGCCATGGATGCGCCGGCGTGAGCTCACGCGGACAACCACCTCGCCGAGCCCCGAGACCGCGTCCAGAACCGCCGCCGTCCCCCTCCAGGTCTTCCCCACCCTCAAGCTCGGGCCAGGAAGCACCGGAGGCGGCGAATCGCGCCCTTCTTCTTCCTCTGCCCCGCCGGAGTTCGTCTTCAATTCCGGCCGCTGCACACCGCCCCCGAGCCCGCTGCCTCCCCGACGTGCTCCACGGTGAGCCTATGGTCATTCCCCCTCCCCTAGCGCATGGAACCATAGCCCAGACGCCGTGCCGCCTTGAGGTCGTGCTCCGGGCGCCGCCTGGTTGCTCGCCGCCGCGTCCTCAGGCCAACCCGTAGAAAACTTCGAGCACCCATCGATGCGCGGTTCGGTTGGCGTTCGATTCCACCCTCTCGCGCGCGTTTTGGTCGCCGGAGCCGGCCGGCAGCTTCGCCGCCGTGGCACGCCCGTCGTCGGCGTACCCGGCTGGGCTAACCTCCAGTGGGCAAGCCCACTGCCCTGTGGGGCCGGCCAATTTTGGTTAGGGATAACCCCCTTATTAGCCACTAATCACCTGATTAATAAAAGTTAAACAGAGGTAACCCCCATGTGTGTATGATAGATGGGCCCAACCTCTAAATAACCCTTCAGATTAGTTTAGCTGATTAATTAAAACATGTACCTATGACACCTGGGCCCCACTGGTCATTAGGTTAATTAAAATAGTTTATTAAAATGTCCCAATGATAGGTGGGACCCCCTAGTCAGTTTGACCAGTCAAAGGCCTCAGCCTATGACAGGGTGGCCCCACATGTCAGTACTATTCTGGATAATGTTTTAAAAATGATTTAAACTTTGAATTTGAATATCTTTTAAACCGTAAGTCAGATTCAAAAACTTTATACATGAAAATTGATCAGAAAAATATAACAAATACGGATACGCTATTCGTTGGTCTACCACCCCCTCTAACATACCGAACATCGAATCGCCCCCCTCCGGACCGTCTGTCCGATGATTTGTCCGGTACTGTTAAAGTATCTGGATGAATTTATTCTGAACACGAAAGATGTCCGGATTGGTTCAACTAACACGGATACACCCCCTTATCTTTGTCGGATGTCCACGACACCTCCGGCATGATACCTTCCCCCTCCGGTCGCCCTGTCCGGTAATCACCCGGAGCCGGTAGTTCATCCTCGGATGAATTCCCGCTCCGAGCAACGTGCACTGCACTGCGTTAGAACACCGTTAACATTGCCTCTGTCATGTCATGCATCTGTTTGTATATGATTGCTTTATATTTACTGTTTCTCCCTCCTTTATTCTCCGGTAGACCCCGCTGCTACCGCCGACTACACCGCTGCTGGGTACGACTACTTCGTCGACGACCCTGCCCCTACCGTCGAGCTTCCAGGAAAGCAGAGACATTCTCTTCCCCAGATATCGCCTACCTTTCCGTACTTTCTTGCACTAGGCATTGTTACTGCTGATGCTACGTTACAATCCTATTTAATTGCATAGCCTGATTTTGTCGCCCCTTGATGTACCTTCCTTATCCTATGTTGCCTGCTATATCTATATATTATATTTAGCAGTGAGCCCTGCGCATTGTTAGCTAGGATTAGATAGCGGGCCGTGGTCACTCAAGGGAGTGACGCGGATACAAAATATATACAACTGCAACAGGTACGGATCATTGCAGATGCCCTAGGGAACCTACAACGGCGAGACTCTGCCGAGTCGCTTCGAGTTTGACTTACGAGGGGACTGACTCGTAATTCACTCTCGTCGGCTCAGTAGCGTAGCATCACTGGGATGATACGAGGGTATTCCTCTTTAGTTCATTCCGCTGATGTCTCTGTCGAACCCCTTTAAATGTGCCATCGAGGGTGATTCCTCATGGTTTCACTTAATGGTAGGCACTCGAATCAACTGTTGTCCTTAAAGGTAAGAGTCGGGCGACCCAACGGTGCCCGCGAGCGGTATAATGTCGGGAGCGACAGGGAGGGTACGACCGACGTTACTGGCGTGCTTGGCCCCTGCTCGTATCTCGCGAGAGTTACCAAACCACAAAAAATTCGAGCTCTACCAAGAGCACATGCGAGACAAGGTAAGGAGACGGTTCACCTTGTCGGTAATCGCGCGCTTTGACGGGACGACAGGGCAGGCCCCGACGTTACCGGTGGGCCTTGTTGCTGTTCGTTGTCCGTTGTGTTGTTAGTCAGACAGCGATAATGGTTGTCTGCGAGATAATATTAAAATGCTAAATGGTTCGGCGAATGACTTGAGAGGCCGCAAAGGTCTGTACGCACTACCTTCACGTGGGATAAGGAGTTATGGGCTCCCCTGCGTCGTAGTTTGTCCGAAAGCTCTTCAGACGTTAGCAGTACCACAGGCTGATAGCCGGGAAGCGGTCTTGTCTTCTTTGCTGCATCAGGTGTGTTTTGGATTTGCTTTTGCTTCACCGGCCAGTCTCGTACCGTGCAGGAGCGTGCAAGGGTGAGGGACCTAGACCCCTTGGCGCATAGGATATAGTCCGGCGGATGGCCTCTCTGCTGAGCCTAGGATGGGCTGCGATGTGTCGGATAGCATCGGTGGGGCGTTCCCTAACAAGGTTCACGCCACCCTGGAGATACGAGCGTGCAGGCTGAACAGTAGTGCACCCCTGCAGGGAGTTTAATCTATTCGAATAGTCGTGTCCACGGTAACATGACGCTTTATGCTGAAGCCGGATCTTATCACTATGAACTACTACTATTAAACTGTATGGTTCCGGGTTTTCTTCCTCGCAGGGAAGTCGAGGAGGGAAACTCGGAGGCATCATTATTATTAATCATTACAACTTATATTATACAATGCTGCAGCAACTTCTGCTTCATTGTTACTTTATGCTTTATATGAACTGTTGGCTGTTTCTCTTCTCATGCTGCAAGACATCGTTAGAAGATGCTAGTCTTTGATAGGCCTAGCTTCTTACCCTTATTCTGATTTCTATCTTGCAGTCCACTATATACAGCCTCCCCTTTCCATTTGATACGATGCATAATGCTTAGTAGCGGACGTAAGACTCGCGGGTATGCTAGATACTCACCTTTGCTTTATTTCCCCTTTTATGTTTTGCCTGATCGGCCGCTGCAGTCGACGTTGGAGCCCAGGAGCAGGAGTACCCCGGAGGCGGATACTACTACGTCGAGACCCCCGCTGACCAGGACCAGGAGTAGTTTCGGAGGCTCCCAGGCAGGAGGCCTTGCCTTTTCGATCTGTATCTCTGATGTTATTTGTGCTAGCCTTCTTAAGGCAAAACTTGACTAACTATGTCTGTACTCAGATATTATGGCTTGTATAACTTATGTATTCGGGTCCGCGTGACCCCCTTTATTGTAACATATTGGTTTATCCTTTTGTGTTTAGTGTTGTGCTGTGATATTCTCACCGTGGCACCCTAATCTCAGTCGTGTACCCTGCGTGTATGATTACTATACACGGATTGATTTTAGGGGCGTCACATTAGGCTACCTTAAAACTATTTAAATCCTTTATTATCGAACTATATCCCTTATTATTGTATGAGCACGTCGTCCACATCTTCATCCTTTGCACATTGGTAGATAGGACTTGGCAGCGTCATGCCATTTTACCCTCGAGCTTTACCGATGATCTTTGGATATGCCATCTTCCAATCAACCCTGTGATTGGCATCTAAACAATCATTCTACTTCCGTCTTATGGAAAATTTTGTTTTTTAGAAATGACATGGCTTTTAACAGGGTTGATCACCACAACTCCATCACTCTTTGGCTAGTCATCGATGACCTAGCTCTATGGACTCAACAATGCGAGGGGGCCGAAGACAAGAGTGTCATCTCCTCGTGGCGGTCATACCTCTTCTCACGTGTCAATGTTACTATGTAATTCCTTCAGTGATAAAACTAAAACAACGATTAAATCATTGAGTAATATATTTAGGTGGAGGAGCTTTCCTAAAATAAAAAAGAGCAAAGCCATAGGAAGCGAGACATGTTGATATTTTAATGCAAATGGTAGCCATGTAACCAACGGTGTGGAGCGAGCATGGTGGTGGTCATTTTTAAGCCTACAGTTTTCGCGCAAGTGGGGGCAGCCTCTCGCAACTGAACTATTCGGATTCCATTTGCCTGCCTATAAATTCCCCGAGCTGCGAGCACTGCAGATGCCAAGCCAGCTAACAAAGCTTAACCAAGCAAAGCAGCTTAGAGAGGAGACCAGCGGACACTACTGTCTCTAGCCCAAAGGTAAGTTCTTCAAAAATCTGCTTGATTTGGCTCTGAAATGGGTGCTGTGGGTTTGCAAATAGCATTGTCTTGTCCCCATGGGTGGTGATGCCAGACAGCTAGAGGTTGGGTTTATGCTCTGCATTCGTTCAATCAGTCTGTGTTTATCCACCACTTCCGCTGCATGTGTTCAATCAAGAACCTTCCATTTCCTGAAACGAAGCTCCGAAAAGAGGAGAGACTTTTTGAGCATGGAAATGCCTGTTAGCAAAGTGGCCATGCTTGCATCCTTTAGTCCACTTAGCAGACATGGGAATGTCCTTCCCTAATAGCAAGAACAAAATCTTCTCTTACAAAAGCATGGATATGTTCCTGAGCGAAGTGGGGGGGCGTACCTTGAGTTACAAAAGCATGGATATGTTCCCGAGCGAAGTGGGGGGGCGTACCTTGAGTTGTGACTGTGCATGCATAGGAGTCATAGTAGACATGCAGGGCACCAATTGAGCACAAATGGTGTCGGTTGACTCAGGTTTTCAGCCACTTGTTGGCGAGGGAACATGGCACTAAAATCATTTATCTCATCATTTCTTTTTAGTATTTTATTGAAAAGGAAGACATGATAGGGAAAAGTTTTCACCAGTTGTTTTGCTTGGAGCTCCTTTTCTTTCCTGTGCTAACATTCTCTCCACACTTTCACTTAGTTTCACCTGAGGGTCAAATCTAGCGCCATGCATGATATGATAACAGCGAATCCGAGACCATAGAACTTAAAGCTTAACAGTGGTATTGTACTTTATCTGAACCTGGCTTCTCAATCAGTCAGACCAAACCGAGCCAAAAAGGAGATCTCAGTCGGACATATCACGCCTTGTTTGAACAAATTAAAGCGGCCTAAACCTATGCCCCGAGAATATTGTTTACACCTACCCTGGGTAGGGTATAAATTTACTGGGCAGGGTATAATTTGTGCTGAGCGAGTATGTACACAATTAACCAGAGTTCTGACCATATATATGTGCACTTTACATGACCACAGGTAGACACAGTAGCCGACAATGGCTTCCTCCTTGCTCCACTGCTCCGACAAGCTCCCGTTCATGAACGTGGAGACCATCCTCCACATGAAAGAAGGCCTCGACGAGACCAGCTACGCGCAGAACTCTTCGCTCCAGGTAAATAATCAATCGACTCACCTTGAAAATCATGGCCATTTTTTACTTGTAGATAGCTTCTTCAGAATTCAGATCGAGGCGCGTTCTGAACAAACCATATGTTGTTGCAGAAGAGGGGCATGGACACCCTGAAGAGCCTCATCATCAACTCCGCGACAGACGTGTACATTTCGCAGATGCCGGAGAGGTTCACGGTGGCCGACCTCGGGTGCTCCTCTGGCCCCAACGCGCTCTGCCTCGTGGAGGACATCATCGGGGGCATCGGCAAGATCTGCTGCCGGTCGTCGCAGCCGCCGCCAGAGTTCTCGGTGCTCCTCAACGATCTCCCGACCAACGACTTCAACACCATCTTCTTCAGCCTGCCGGAGTTCACCCACAGGCTCAAGACGGCCGCCAAGTCCGACGAGTGGGGCCGGCCGATGGTTTTCCTGTCCGGCGTCCCCGGGTCCTTCTACGGGCGGCTGTTCCCGAGGACCAGCGTGCACTTCATTTGCTCCTGCTCCAGCTTGCACTGGCTCTCTCAGGTACTTTCTTCAGACTGTTACATTGCTGTTTTTTGTCACAACAATCTCAAATCCCTCAGGCTAATTGATGGTTTTTGTCACAACGATTTCAGGTTCCGCCGGGCCTTTTTGACGAGACGAAGACGCCGATCAACAAGGGGAAGATGTACATATCAAGCACGAGCCCTCCCGCCGTGTCAGTGGCCTACCGGAGGCAGTTCCAGAGAGACTTCAGCCTGTTCCTCAAGTCGCGCGCCGCCGAGGTGTTCCCCGGCGGCCGCATGGTTCTTGCCATGCTCGGCAGGCAAACCGACGACTGCGTCGACAAGAGGACGACCTTCCTATGGGAGCTCCTCTCCGAGTCATTCGCCGCACTGGTCTCACAGGGGCTCGTTGAGCAGGACAAGGTGGACGCGTACAACGTGCCGTTCTACGCGCCGTCGCTGCAGGAGATCGAGGTGGAGGTGCGGTTGGAGGGGTCCTTCAGCCTGGACTACGTGCAGACGTATGAGATCAACCTGAGCAGCAGCGGCGACGCCAAGGAGGACGGCAGAACAGTGTCCATGGCCATCAGAGCCATTCAGGAGTCCATGCTCAGCCACCACTTCGGCCCGGACATCGTCGATGCGCTGTTCCACAAGTACACGCAGCTCGTCACCGAGTCCATGGAGAGGGAAGAGGTCAAAAGTGTGCAGATAGGGGTAGTCCTCACCAGGTTGTGACTTGATTCTATTGACTGTATTTTTTTTAACAAGTAGTATTAGCTTTGACTCTGTTCTGTTGTCGAGTTCAGTATTGTTTAGTAATGGAAGCAAGTCATATTTGATAGGGAGTGTCTACGTCTCAATCGACTGAGATTTAATTAGGTCTTAGTCGAGTGACGTCATCGGGTAGTGGATTAGGCCTGTTAAGTGGCTTTGCTTTCTTAGGCTGTTTCCATGTTCGTTCCTGGCTTGTTTGTTTGTTTGTGTGTTTTGGATTGAATAATTGAAGAACACAGTTGTCGCTAGCCCAACAACTGCGTCCAGGAAAAAAAACTGAAGAAAAAAACTGTTTGTTCTTTACATGCATTTCCATGCACAACAGTACAAGCTAGGTGTGTCCTCGTAGTTATAGCATGCACTGCATGTTCATGACCTATTCCTTTGGAACAATAATACGTGTATTCACTGCTGGGTGCCTCCCTGTCCTACCTCGTCGTGGTGTACATATATTCTTATTAATTTTTTCTTTTTGTTACTTCAGTTCGTGTTGTTATGATTTTTTTTATTTTTTCTATGACTAATGGATGTCGTATTGTACATGTATTTAACACAATATATGCTTGCGTACATAGGCAAGGTTTGTTTTCATTTTTTTCTCAGTTTTTATTTTAAGATTATATAATCGTTTATTATTAATCATTTACCTTATTGATTTTATATTATTATATTTTTAAATATTTTAATTTTTTTACGCCATTTAAAAATAAGATATGAAATTTTGAATTTGATTTTTTTATTAGTTCGCGAGGCAGGGTGCAAAATGTCTGTCACATGCATACGTTTTTAAAACCTAATTTGTGTTTTGTCAGCCAGCATTACTAGGATAGGAGCCATATGCAGATGACCAACAGCAACGCGGGGCTGCTTCATGGGCTGCATGTAACACTTCAGTAGCAGCACGAGTTGCAGTTGGGTCTATTGACATGCAATTGCAACTGAGATGTGTTGGGGTGCAGTTGCGGTCGGTTATATATAGACATGCAGTTGCAAATGAGTATATAGACATGCAATTACAGGGGGATATATAGACATGAAGTTGTAGTCGGGTCTATAGACATGCAATTACAACTGGGGGTGTGTGGGGTGCAGTTGCAGTCGATTATATATGGACTTGCAATTGTAAACGGGTATATAGACATGCAGTTGCAACCGGGTATATACACGTGCAGTTGCAGCTGGGCCTATAGGCATGCAATTGTGGTCGCTTATATATAGACATGCAGTTGCATACGAGTATATAGACATGCAGTTGCAGACGAGTATATAGATATGCAGTTGCAGTCGGGTCTATAGACATGCAATTGCAACTGAGGGTGTGTTGGGTGCAGTTGCGGTTGATTATATATAGACATGCAGTTGCAGCCGGGTATATACAAGTGCAGTTGCAGGGTCTATAATTAAGTATGCAATTGCAGTCGGTTATATATAGATATGCAATTGCAAACGAGTATATAGACATGCAGTTGTAGACGGGTATATAGACATGCAGTTGCAGTCAGATCTATAGACATGCAATTGCAACTGGGGGTGTGTGGGGTGCAGTTGCGGTCGATTATATATAGACATGCAATTGCAATCGGGTATATAGACATGCAATTGCAGCCGCGTATATAGGCATGCAATTGCAGTCGGGGGTATAGACATGCAGTTGCAGACGAATATATAAACATGCAGTTGCAGTCGGGTCTATAGACATGCAATTGCAACTGGGTGTGTGTGGGTGCAGTTCGGTCGATTATATATAGACTTGCAGTTGTAATCGGGTATATAGACATGAAGTTGCAACCGGGTATATACACATGCAGTTGCAGCTGGGTCTATAGGCATGCAATTGTAGTCGGGTGTATAAACATGTTGTTGCAGTCGGGGTATATAGGCATGCAGTTGCGGCTTGGGGTTGTGTGAGGTGCAGTTGCGGTCGGTTATATAGACATGCAAATACAACTGGGAGTGTGTGGACATGCAGTTGCAGGCGAGTATATAAACATGCAGTTGAAGTCGGGGCTATAGACATGCAATTTCAACTAGGCCCCTTTCCCTTCAGCCACTCACTTTCAAATATAAGTCGGTTACAGTTGGGTGTGTGGACATGCAATTGCAGTCGAGAGGAACACTTGCAGTTGCGAGTCTAGTGTTCGATATGCAACTGGGCCTCCTTTCCCTCCCACCACCCACTTACAAATATAGCCAGTTGCGATCGGGTGTGAGAACATAAAGTTGCAGCTAGGGGCAACACTTGCAATTGTGAGCGTAGTGTCGGGCATGCAACTAGGGCCCGTTTTCCCTTCCACCACCCACGTACAAAAGTGCAAATAGCATCGTAGCGAGAAAAATCATCAAAATTTAGCGTTGACTCTCCCCATATACTATAGCGCGCTATTAGCCAAGAAATAACACGGTATTTTTTCGTTGGAAAAAATACCTCATCAAGTAGAAAAATTTCAAAGAAAAAACATTCACAAAATGCATATTCCACTAGACCTCAGCTTCCACGAGGATGGGAAAGAATAAAATACTAAAAATTATTAAAAAAATCTAAATAATAAATCACCAAATAAAAATGATAGAAAGGACAGACAACATAAAAATAAGAAAACAAATAAAAACATGTAGAAAAGACATCAACAAGTGAGAGTAAATTCTACATGCGTGTCAAAATGTTCCTTCTGCAAATTGAAGATATTATGTATTTTTAAAATAAAGAATTATAAATATTAATACAAGTAAAAACGTATTAATAAAATAAAATGGTAAGTTAATACACTAAAATGGAAAAAATAACCAAGAAATAAGAAAGAAGGAAAAAAGTACACGTGTATGGTGTATACACACTTACACAGAGTGTGCTACCCCAGTGAGGTTCCTACTGTACAAACAAACCGTAGAAAAAATAACTAAACAGAAAAAGATATTTCCATGTACGATCTATGAGAAAATAAGAAATAACTATTTACGTGACAGCCGTTCTCATCCTCTACTCTTTGATATCTAGCCATGCAAAAATTGCAACACTACAAAAATAGGCAGAAAATAATAATTAAAAAGGCCACCCATCACGGACACCTCCAGGCCGGCACAGAAAACAAAATGAAATGGGCTTGTCGCTAGTCTTAACAAGACAATTCAAAGTTTACAGTGTACAACACGAATCTTAAAGCTTTAAATAATCGAACGACAAAAGTGTCGACTAAGACTTTGTTAAATCTCAGTCGACTGAGATTTAGCAAATCCCTATTTGATATGTTTGTACATCATGTTGAAAGCACAAATCCACACACCACGATGCAATTTTTCTTTTTTGAGAAACCGGTAAAAGCACCGTCTTTTCATTAACATGGAAAAAATATTTATACGAAGGGGATAATCCTGAAAACCCTAAGATCCCATTCAAAACCGCATGCTAACTACTCATGAATTGTATCGCACGTGGCCTAATTAAAGGCCAACTTACGCTGCAGAATCTCCTCGAAGGAGGGCCACCTCGATGTCATGCCTTCGAAGATGAATCCTTCTTCTCCCTCTAGGAATTTTACATTATGTAGATGAGGATACCACTGCGTCGCCTTTCGAGAGTGTTGTCATTGTTGAGCCTTCCATCCCATCAGGAATTTAAAGCCCGAAGGGGCAGCTAGGTGGTGAAGTTGTGTTTGTACCATGCTAATTGTTCATCCACGCGACGTCGAGTTACTGTTCGCGGCTACTGTAGCAGAGGCTCACGGGATTTACCCCAAGCGCCGCGGCAGGCTCCATTCCTTTCTTTTTACCCTTTCCCCTCCGCTCGTCTCTCTTCCCCCTTCCCCCTCGTGCATTTGCCGCCGCCTCCTCTCCTCTCCTCGTCGACGCCGCCTGCGTCTTGATGGAGGCCCGAGTGGGGGAGAAAGGCCAGCGGCCCCCGATCTGAAAGAGTAGGAAAAAAGTGGGGTTGCGCCGGCGGCCCCCGATCTGAGATTGGAGAGGAAGGGTGTCGATATGTAGAAGAGTAAGAGCTGGGGAAGAGGAGGGGTTGCCGCAGAAGAGGGATCCGAGGCGTGCAGGCATGGAGGCGGTTGTGTCCTGCAGGAACAGGGCGACGACGCGATACAGGTACATAAAGCTTCACCATTTTCCTCCCCTTCCATCTCTGATCAGTGCTTCGTCTCATACACCAGTCGTCGGGCCGGAGCATCGGCGTCATCTATACACATCTGCATCGACCTGCAAGGATGCCATTCCATGGATTTATTCCAGCGTATTATGTTCAGATCTCATGTTGTCCAAGCCAGATAATCCACAAGAATTTGTGTTCTTGTTTGACTACTGTGTGGAAAGGCATCCTACTACTAGAGGTATAGATTTTGGATGCAGTCCAATTTAGTCATAGGTTTTGTATTTGCTCCAATTTTGTTACTTTTGAGGTTTAAAAAATTGTGCTTCTTTCCCATATACTTCCTAATTAAAAAAAGCCTGATATGTAGGTTGGGCACATGTGCATGTAGGTACTGCTGCATATTGTGTGATAACTTTCTTCTCTGTGCAGATATGCAGAAGATAGTGTTGAATGTTTTTCTAACAGAAGCAATGCTTGTGTTTGGGCTGGTATATGTCCTTTTTAAGCCCCATTTCCCACATAATGTTGCTCTTCTCTACATTAATTTGTGATACAAGCATGTTAATGTTGAGTTTTGGGCTCAAAATAGATCTAATCTCTACTGCCGTGAGAAAAAATTATGTTGGACGAGGAGTAATAGCAAGTAATGGTTGCAATGATAGCCGTGGCATTTACTCTGGTTGAACTTTCTCATAAGGTTCTGAAATTCAGTAAGTCCCACCACAAACTTTCGTACATAACTTGACATTTATTTTGAACTAAATACACTTGATGCATGTCTTAGCTACTTTAAAATGAAAGCTTAGATTAATTTTTTTTCATATAATTGAGTTTGTTTCAAATTGCTGGTTGTATATACACAGTAGATTTGTATACAGAATCTTTTACTCTTTTATATCTTCTTGTGTATTTTCTTTCCTGCCTGCTATCTGCATGTCTTCATTTTATAGTTTTTCCTAAGATTATATTTTTATTGTTTATTTTTGTTTGTCCTTACCATGCCACGTTCTTTGCAATTGGTGCTTCTTTCTCCATGGGATCTTTCAAAACCAAAATTGTGTGATGTCTGATTTTATTCAGAATTTGTGTGGAGCTTGAAGCACATCAGAAAAATATTAGAGATGCTTCTTGCTGGGAGGAGCTGCCATGGTTGTGCCTCATCTGGTTGTGTGCCCCGGTGCATGCACCTCGTCGCATTCACGCCAAGGTGAGCTTCACCTAATATCTTTGCCTATCTAATTTTTCTTCAATAGCCTCTCCAATCTATTTCTACTTGATGCATTAAGTAGGATCTATAAGAGTTAGCTATGTGTAGTTTGACCTGCATAGAGTTTTTTTGATACAGTGCATTAGGTGCGATTGTTGGCTAGGTGTGTCACCTCACAATTTAAGGTTGTAGCTACAATCATTATTACTGTTTATTGCATATCTTCCTTCTATGGGAAAAAAGCTGAGAACCCTGTTGTCTGCTTTGTACCACGATTATAAGTAGATTGCATTTATTTGAACAACAGGCTTTACTGTATCATTCGGTTTCGCCACCACAGTTTTATTGCCAACATAAATTTCCCTTATCCCATATATTAACGCTTTAAACTATTGACGTCCAGGCATCCCTTTAGACCAGCACCTCCTTGTCTTCGCGGGAAGCAGCTTGACAAAGGTCGCACCCTCGCCGATCACAACGTCCAGAAGGAGTCCACACTGCATCTCGTGCTTCGCGTCCATGGGAGCGGTAGGGTCAAGCCCAACTTCAAGGCACTCGCTCAAAAGTACAACCAGAAGAAACCGATCTACTACAGGTAATGAATTAAGCCCCTGCACTATTCTCAAATTAGTTGGCATTTGTTCATACGAGTATATTTGCGAGCATGCCACCCGCCTAAAATTTGATAAAAATACTACTTTGTAAAGGAGGTGTGGTTATACAAGAGGGTGTGCTATTTGGGCCTTATGATGCACTCATCTTCTTGTTTTAGTTAATGAAACGCCTAAGCATTAGAGTCGTCAGGCAAGGAGTTTTATTGATAGATTAACTTTGGTGAAATACTTAGTTATGTGACTACTTCATGTGCCTTTTTTCCTTTTACCCACCTGCATCATGATATTGAGATCATGAGATGTGATATTTGATGAAAAATCCATGTTTACTACCATATCATATGTTCTTACACGTGCTAATTGCTCACTCACTTTGTGTTCAAGTGGAAGTTCTGCTTGCCACTATAGGTTTAATGTGAACGAGCTATACTCAATATAGTTGTAAATTCAAGATTTTCTTCAAAGTGAGCCCTTTCTTTTATTATAGTTTCCTCTTGCTTCCAGATTTTAGTGTAATCAATTATCCCTTCAAGGTTATGAATTAGTTCCATCTGCAAATGTGTATCCTATTTTGTATTTATATATTCCTGTGAAATTGATCGGCGAATTTTTTTCGTTGCGGTTATAAAACACAATCTCATTAATTTGTCGCAATGAACACAGACAGTATTCTGGCTACATTATACTTTATTTTGGAAGTCAACAAGCCAAGCCTTCATCTTTGTTTCTGTTTTCAAATATTTAGCATTGGAATGCTTTCTGAATCAGCTCTATTTTATATGTGCTTAACTTGTTACCTTGCTTTTTGCAAGTGCATACACCATCAGAGGGTGGTTTCATTTGGGAGCATGTGAGCAACGGTGGAGTCTGGGCACCAAGGTGGCCGACCAGCAGCTCGAGTAGGAGGAGGCCTCGCCGCATTGCAGCTCGCAGAGACCAGTGCAGCCTTTGACCTAGCGGAGATCAGGTGTGCTTCTTTTATTCCTCTTTTCACGACGATGTAGGAAGAGGTGGCGCATTGTCTATTTAATTTGCTGACGGGTAATGCCTCGACATTACTGGATACATACATGGTGGCCTACATTTTTAGCGTCATCTTCTATCATGCTCTATTAGTGTCAACTACCTAACCATTTTTTATTTACCACTAAGTAATTGCTGCCGAATGGAGCAAATGGCATAGGAGATATCTACAACCAGTTTCCCTTAGGTTCAGTGTCTTCTACTGAAAACAAGGCTGCATAGTGGCATACCCAGGTTAGTTCTAGAAACAAAAAACATCATTGTTTCAATTGTTCTCCGTTCATTCGTACAAACATAGTGTCCACTTCTATTCATAGCCCACTCAGGACAGTTATGCTTCGATTGGTACATTATGACTCTTTTTTAATGGTATAGATTATGGCTCTGTATAATTAGAAATGTGCTTTCCTTGCATCCCTGGCTCTTCACCCCTCCCCCCCTCTGTTGAGATGTACACTCTCCAGGTTTTAAGTCTGATTTTGTTGGTTCCTCTACCTCCTTGAGAGGTCTGCTATTCTTCCTTGGGAGCATACTTTCATCTAATATATTGCCATTATCAATGTTTTTAGATAAAACTATATTATAAGATAAAACATTTACATATGTTTTATCTTATAATATAGTCTATTACATATGTTTTATCTTATATATGATGTGTTTTATCTACATAGGTTTTATCAAGTGAAAACATACTTCTGGCTTTTGTTCCCAGTATTCCTTGATATCCCGACTCGAAGGTCTTGTTCTCATTTATGTGAATTTTGCATGCGGGGAGACCAAGGGCTATAGTTAAATGCAATGAGGAGATGGACATGCTCGACACACTTGGATTCCCCTGGCTGAAATCTCATGAACGTAATCTCTAGCTTATCCTAAACCTTCCTGAAGAAAATGTAGTTCGCAAGACATATTTAGTTTTTCTTCTCCTTGTACCCTAGCTCAGTTGGCAACTGTTTCCAGACCTATGTAGAAAATGTAGTTTGTTAGGCTTGGATGTAGTTTTCATTTTTCTTTGTCTGGAACTGTAAGGCTTGAATGGAGAGTTTGTCAGACCTCTGTAGAAAATTCAGTTTGTCAGGCTTGGATGTATTTGTTCTCTTTGTTGTATCATAATACGTCCTCTGTCCTAAAATAAGTGTCTTAACTTCATTACTAACTTTAATACAAAATTATACTTCCTTCGATCCATATTACTTGTCCTAAAATTGATGTATCTATCACTAAAATGCAAACCCAAAATAATCACCTACATAGATATGAGATTACTTATATCTCTGCATACACCTATCATACGTCCTGAGAAGGGAAGAAAAAGTTGCGTTCAATAAGAATTGTAGCTGGGATCACAAAAGTAGTTCCTTGTTCTTGGTCACTAGGTATTCATAATCTTTGCCAAATCAATCATACCGATTCCTCACGACGCAATTGTAGGTTGCATCACGCAGTTGGACGGGAAACTATCAACACAGATCTCATCGCAGAGTAGGGGAGGAGGTTGGTGTGATGTAACTTTCCCCACAGTTGCGGCCCAAAATAGAAAAAAATGGGTTATAAGTAACACCAAATTATTCCAAGCAAGGATTGCTATACGTTCCATTACGAAAATAAAGTACCAATACCCCCCTTTTCATTACAAACCAAATACAAATACACTAAAGAAAAAATGTATCAGTAGATACTTCATTACATACTTAAATACAAAAGCTGACAGTTGGATGCAAAAAATATATGCTTCAATAGCAACAGAAAATTAGTCCGCACATCTACAACGTCATCTTGTCCCTCTTGCAGCAAATGCCGCAACGGGTCATCTAGTTAATTTAATTAGGGGGTGGTTGTCGTCAGAGCGAAAGCCGACGGATCTCCCACCTAGGACAACACAAGTGTACGCATGACAGTAGTGAACGGCAGTCCTTACAGACATGGTCAACGCTCTCAAGGGCACCGAGTCAAAGCTGCCAGACAAGGTCATACGGCCAGCCGAACTTGACCAACCAATCAGACGTGATGATCATGTTGTGGAGTACTAGCCAGAAGAAGAACTTACACTTAGTCTTCCATGCCCCTTCCAGATATATCGCTCGAGAACTCTGGTAAGAGCCCCAGATATGAGCTCGACAAGTCATGCATGTCGAGCACTCACCGCCGAGGTGTCAGTTCCAAGAGATGGAGTCTAGAGTGTGTGGGTCTGATACATCCCAAACGTATCTATATTTTTTGCTTGTTTCATGGTTACATTGGTGATATTGCTATGTGTTTTTGAAAGCTCAAGAATGATCAGAGGGGGAGGGGGTGAATGATCACTTCTAAAAATTCTAAGGAACTTAGAAGGAATTGATGCAAATTGCGAAGGACTACAGGCATCTCGAAGGAAATACAGTATCGAAAGACATGCATGGATCGAAAGGATTGGGAGCGAAGGAAAACATCGAAGGCAAACATGCAACGAGTAAATACTTAATGTAAATGCGATAAGGAAAACGAGCCTGAAACGACGATGTTTGGTAAACCAGTTCACACTCTGCAAAGTGCTACGTCTGGTTGGAGGGACTGGTGATTGAACACCTGGAGCAAAACTCTCTCTGTCCTATTATCCACTGCAACAAACTCCTTGAGCTTGTCCAGTTTTCACTCGTGGTAGATGATTCAGGACATCTCCGAGACCTTTACAAACTTCCTTCAGCAGTGACAATTTCTCTTCGACTGCTTGACAGGCGACGCCTAACCGTCTAGGAGACTTGCAGTTCTCCAAGATAAAAAGATCAGCTAATCTCGACCTAAGTCTCTGTGAATTTCTCAACTCAGTTTAGACTTGGGTTTTGGTTTTCTCTCGATGAATCTCTCTTGGGATGCTCACGGTACTTCTGTCTTAGAATCTTCAATGGAGCAGCCAACCCGAAATGGCGGGTAGGTGCGGGGTATTTATAGGTGGCGACCCCGATGGGTAAAATGACTGAAGTGACCCGATGCACCAGCTCGACGCTTGTCCACAACGGTAGGATTTCAATCACTGCGCAACTTTACTTGAGGAACAAGTAAGCTGACTTACCGAACGAGTTCTCTCTCGAAGGCACGAAGTGCGATGACTTTTCCTTCGAGTTATTCACTCGACTCAGTAAGGTTTCTCTCGGTAGGCTTTCGTGGGTTTAGGTTGAGCAGTGCAAATTCACTTCGACAAAGATCTCAACTAGTAAACCCCTCTTTATATTATGGTTTTTCCTACGACTCAAGAAAATAAAGAGAAACTAGTAAAAAGACTAAGGCTTCGACCAACTTCAACTTTCTCCTCGTTGTGCTTTTACTCAAGAGGGTCTTCTTCTTCAACGGCATTTTTAGGGGTCGTCTTCCTTCAAAGGTTTCGGTAGTTGACTGCAGCTTCGTTGCAGTGAGTTGTCCTTCGACCTTCTCCTTGCAAACTCCATTCTTTCAGAACCTAAGTATCTGTTTATACTCGAAAACAATATTAGTTCCACTTCTGCTTTGTCCAACAATCTCCAAAACCTTTGGGGGAAAAACTTGCTCTTACAATCTCCCCCTTTTTGGACGATTGTTGACAAAACAGGCATCGATAAACAATTTGAAAGTTTTGAGTTTTCGATGATAAACCAGTGCTAAGATCGATGAAATACCCCCCTTGATGTATGCACGGAAGATGTGAATTTCCATTGAAGTGCATATTTGACAGTAGTTGAGTTGAGGGAAAAACATCAATAATCTTAGCGAGCAAGATTGCAGTCCAAATAATTATTCAATAAGAAATGTGCAATCTCCTCGAATGACCTGTGAACTTATGTGAAAGATAACTTCCTGCAAAAGGTTAAGTATCGCAAGAAGAAGATATATATCTTACGATAAAAGTAGCAGTTCACAGACCTACTTAGAATTAGTTACAACCAGATCGAATATGAATCGAATGTTTGTTGAAACTACTCAGAAACTTCAAAGTTCAAAAGTTCAACGAAAAGTAAAGCCCTTAACCCTGATGACAAACTAATTTCTTCGATGCCACTACATCTCCCCCTTTTTGTCACAACGTACAAAAAGTCGAGAGAATAGGGTCGAAAGAAATCCCTACTCGCTTGAGCGGTGCTGGCGACGTTGAGAGGATTCCGCAAGCGTTGAAGGACGTCGGATGGGGCGAACGCCTGCAGGAGTAATCTTCGTTCTGAAGGAATGGTGATCTCCAGAAGATTCCAGTTGCGATTCCGGCGGGGTCCTGGGGCTTCGAGGGAATGGAGAGTAAACTCTCGCTTGACGTTGAGGTGCTTCATCTTGGTCGGAGTCGGAGGAAATGGTGTTCACCGTGATGTGATAGTAGTCATCAACACTGAGCACGTCCCTGTTCTTCGGCAGCAAAGGAATATTGAAATATGGTAGATCGACACGATCATCATTAGTTCAGTTCCTATTGAGATGAGGAGGATATTCTTCGAAGCCACAACGCTGAAGTTGACCGAGGGAATTGAACTTGCGCAGCCCTTTCCAGTCGCGGCGAAGGCATTCACGCAGCACCTGATTATTGTTTATGGAAATGTTGCACAGATGGTTGATTTCATCCATCATCTTCTGTTTCTAAAGGAATTCTTGGTCAATATGATGTTGAAGCATTTGCTGAGACCGAAGAGATACCTCCATGTGATGCACTGGTTTGATAAATTTCGAACGAATATTGCACTCAGTCATGTGGGCGCGGATGCCAGTGTGCTCTGCAACTGATCGTTGGGTCGAGTAATAATCTGAAAAACTTCCCTTACAGGTGGAGTAAAAATCTTGGGGAAAATTGATACAGGGAATGGCAGGTCCCGAGAGTAATTGCAGATTTTCATCAGCCAGGGTGCATATGGCTTGTGATAATTGTGATCATCAGCACAAGACACTAACGTGCGAATGAAGTAGTCTTCGAAATCGAAGGGATGACCATGGACTAACTTCAACAGAGCAAGTTGCACATCATGAGGAATTGGAAAATCATCGTGCACATCGAGCATTGGCATCAAAGTCTTCGAAAGAATATAGAACCATGACTTTGCTTCAAAACTAGATGCCTTGGCTTCGGCTCAGCAGGGTAGTGATCTCCTACGACATCTGGATTCATGAGCGTAGAAAATTCAGCAGGAGTTGGGGCAGGCAGATCATGAATCTTGTGTGGTAATTCTTCGAAACGAGGTAAATTGATGATGGCTAGAAATTGATCGACGGTCATATGGAATACTTGGCCTTGAATCATATAATCAAATTTCCAAGTCTTCGAATTCTTAGGATCACCAGTGACATACAGCGTGGCATAAAACTGCTTGATGAGCTCGGGATTGTAGCCACAATCGAGAGCAAACATCCTATGTGCATGCAGACCATCAATTGTTTTGGCAACATTCTCGAAACATGAAGTGGCGTACACCGAAGGCATGTCAAGGTACTGATGTTGGAAAACTCTAGCCTTGTTGTACAACAAACGAGTATAATAGATGGCTTGCTCCTGGGTCCAAAACCGAAGAGAATATGCATTTCTGGGCTTCTCGTAGGGATTGGTCCTGAAGAAAAATGGCTTGTGTTCCCGCCTCTTGAAGATAGGGCCTCCTCGAGAAACATCAAGGCGGAACAAAGGGAGAATTTCTCTCAGATGCGCAAAGTGTAGAAGCTCATGAACTGGAAATATCTCAGCTGCATTATCTGGCATTTGAAACATTGGCTCAGCAGGGAGAGGAATTGAAGACGGAACATTGACGATGTCCTGAGCTGGGATGGCTGCAGGAGCATTTTCCTCGGCCAGCTCTTCGACGACATCTACTTCGACGACATCTCCTTCGTCGGCATTGGCATGTTTCTCGGCCTCAGCAGTTTCCATAGCCTCCATGTCTTCATTCAGTTGTGCAAAGGCATCAATCATCTCTTCATTCGAAGAGTTTGAAGAGGAGGAGGAAGAACTTTCACTCGAACTAGCATTGCCAGAACTTTGTCCTTCGGCAACATCTTGACGAGCGGAAACAATTGTTATATCAATATCAGCTTCTTCTCCTTCGTTCAGAGTCTGGGCAGATGAATAATCCTTCTGCACAGATGGAATTGGGTCATGAGGTTCTTGCTCGACCCGAGCAGGTTGCTCGGTCACAATTGGAGCTTGGGGCTCGATGGCTGGGGTGGACGATGGAATGACGTGTGGTGGTGAGGGTGGGTTGGGTGGTGGTGACGAAGCTTTTGGTGGTGATGGTTGACGAGGGGGAGGAGTTTGTTGTCGAGGTGGAGGGGTGGCTTGGCGAGGTGGTGGAGTGGTTTGGCGAGGCTGTGGAGTTTTTGTACGGGGTGGAGTGGGTTTCTTGGCGGGGGGTGGTGCAGTTTCCTGTCGTGCTATTGCAGCAACGACCTCTGCAGACTTTTGCTTCTTAGCATTTTTCTCGATCTCTGGCGTCCCACGCGCAGAGGTTGGGGCAGCAGACTTTCTCTTGCGAGATTGTCTTTTGGTGAGGGCTTCATTTTGCTCCTTGCACATAGCAGATACTATCTGTCGAACCTTTTCTTTGACAGCAGAGATGTTTTCTTTTTGTGTCCTTCTGGATTCAACAAGTGTTGCAAGCTTGGTCTTGAAAAACTGTCGATACACAAGGTCGTCAGTTTCTTCTCGAACCTGCTTGGAATAAAATTTCTTTTGCTCTTTGGCCTTCCGATCCTCGGTAAGATATTCTTCCCAACGAATCATGTAGCGAGAAATTTGCTCTTGTATCTCTGGAGGAACATCATCCTCGGCAGTTACTTTGCTCGGTGTGATGGCCATACGCCAAAGAACGTTGGAAATATGCACTGCATCCCATGCCGCATTGGCAGCAGAATCTCCTTCGTTGGAGCTTTCTTCATCGGCACGAGGGCCGGGCACAACTGGTGCAGCAGGGGCAGGAGCAGGATCAGGAGTAGCTCGAGGAACTGGAGCAGCCTGAGCCTTTTTTCCTAGCCTCTTTGGCTTTTCTTTCGGCCTCCTTGGTGGCCTTGGCAGCAGCAACTGGTTTAGTTATGGCACTGGGGGCCGCAGCTTTATCCTTCGAGGCACTTGCAGCCTCAACATTTTTCTTCGCAGCACTAGCGGCTGCATCCGTTTCCTTCGTGACTGTGGGAGCCACTACTTTCTCGGTGGCACTTGGGGCCACAAACTTTTCCTTCGGAGCACTGGGGACACTACCTCCTTCAATCTGGCGTCTGTATCTCTCGTTGACTAGATGCAAGATGCCCAAGTGTTGAGCCACCTGGGCCTTCTTATGCTTGGGTTAACTGTGGAAGTTGGGAAGTTTGGACTTTTCCAAGTCTTTTGCTTCAAGTTCTTGCTGCTTGGCCAACCTTTCCTTTCGCTGGATCAAGGTCTCATAATCTTCAGCCACTTGGGCTTGCTTTCCCTTCGACCTGACCGAAGGTTTTTGTCTGCGAGTTTGCACGGGGGGAGCAGAGGAAATTGGTGGATCAGTGACCAAGTTGGTCATGTCAATTGTTGCTCGAGGAGCCTTAGAAGCTGGCTCCTGGATCCTGACGCCTCTGTTGCTTGGTTTCTTCTTCAGAGCAATGTCCTCGACATCTGCCTCTTTGCCAGGGTCTTGACCATCGGAATGAGCTTCTTCTTCGTCAGAAGTTGCCTCAGGTGGATAAACAATAACTTCCTTTTTTCTTTCGCTTGGCAGACTTCTTGCCATCCTTCGATATGGTGCTAGGACCAATATCCTCGGTGCCCTCAGCAGCAGCAGCCTCTTTTCTGGCTTTAGATTCCTTCCTCTTTTTCACTCGTTCAGCTCGATAAGCAACTAGCTCTTTGAAATCTTCAGGAGTTTTTAGAGCGGATGGGTGAGCACCGGGAGTAGGAGGTGGTCTATTTTCCTTCGTCCACTTGGGCCTCAATGACTTGACATCAGACCAGGGATTCTTCAGGGCGAACAGCCTCTCCCAGCGAGGAATAAGTGACTTGTATTCATACCATCGAAGCGCTTGGAGCCTTCGGATCTCTTGCAGTCTGTTTTCTCTCGTACGATCATCTTCTGAGCCTTCAGGCGTTCTCAAGTTCTTCTCGATAATCAATTCCTCTGACAGACCTTCAGAGTTGTTGGTGATTCTTGTACGACCTCCAACACGCTTGGGTTCTCTGAAATTTCCTTCGTTCTCAGACATTTTCCTGTGAAATAGATATGTACGAGGGAATATAGGAAAGTTGTGAACAAGTACCAGCCATTTTCGAGGAAAAACATTTTGAACGCAGTAAACATATCGAGGAATTTGTCTTGAAGCAAGTTTTTCATGGAAGTGCTAGGCTAGATTTTCATCGGGTGCGAATATAACGAAGAACTTGTATGAAAGAAGTGCACAAGTGTAAATCAATCGATATGCATCTGTGGGATATGCCTAAGTGAGAGAATCCGAGGGTTTTCTTGCCTAGATCAGATGTGAAATCGACAGAGAACTCAAGAAACAGATTTCCCAAAGTTCAACGATCCGAACGGATCAAACAGACCTAAAACAAATAAAAGAAAATCAAGAACAAATCTTGGTGATGTGGGGCAACTACGGCAGCGCGGATGAAGATTCTCGTCGACGGGAAGGTCTCCGGCGACGTCCTTCCGGTAGCAAAGCGGCGAGGGAATCGACGGCGACGAACAGCACGACGACGCACGAGAGCTCGGGAACGGAGAGATGAAGTCGAGGGAATGCGAGGTCTGTGCCGGTGGGGTTGGGTCGGTATTTATAGAGGTGGGGTATAACATAACTGTGAAATCCGATCAAACGACGCAGATTCCGCGTCTCTCCGAATTCAACAGACGGATTTTGTGGCGGTAATCGCGGGAAAATCCCAACGAACCGAGAGAAAGTTGCTCCACGTCCGAGACCTAACTCATTGAACATCGAGTATAAAAGTAGACAAAAGTTTGATAGATTTTCCTTCGGAATCAATGACATTCGAAGGGAATCTTAATCGACTACAAATATACATGTTCACGAGAGAAAAGCAAAGATGGGGTAGGGATAGAATAGAGGGAAAACAGGGTCCGATACTTAGTCAATCCGAGAGAAAAAAAGTGATAAGAAAAACTCGGAGTGATAAGTGTATAGGACAACACCAAAAGAACAAAAAGAAACTAAAATAAACACGATAGAAAACTAACAAAAGTAAACTAAAAAATACAGAGTACCGATAGTTATGATCTTACTGCACATTGCGTGAGTCCAATATGTTCAACTCACACATTAGTGCACAAAACCTTTTCTAATCCAGGGGCTTCGTAAATATATCAGCCAATTGATCTTCGGTGCGAACATGGCTGATAACAATATCTTCTCGCTAAACGAGATCTCGAAGAAAATGATGGCGAATATCGATATGCTTCGTTCGAGAGTGTTGCACTGGATTATGGGCAATTTTGATAGCACTCTCGTTATCACATAGCAATGGAATTTTCTTCACAAGAATACCATAATCTTTCAGCGTTTGCTTGAGCCACAGAATTTGAGTGCAGCATGAA
Organism: Bromus sterilis; assembly: GCA_950022295.1. Lineage (NCBI taxonomy): Eukaryota > Viridiplantae > Streptophyta > Magnoliopsida > Poales > Poaceae > Bromus > Bromus sterilis. The sequence goes on along the minus strand of OX465597.1, from coordinate 316,749,562 downwards.
CCGGCAGCTATATACTCGGCTTCAGCCGTAGAAATGGATACACAATTCTGTTTCTTCGAAGCCCAACAGACAAGAGATCTACCGAGAAAATGGCATGTGCCTGAGGTAGATTTCCTGTCGACTCGATCACCAGCCCAGTCAGAATCAGAATATCCAACGAGATCAAACTGGGCACCTTTAGGATACCAAAGTCCCAAAGCAGGTGTATGTGCCAGATATCGAAGAATTCGCTTGACAACAATATGGTGTGATTCTTTCGGGTTTTCCTGAAAACGAGCACACATACAAAATGATAGCATAATGTCAGGTCTAGATGCACAAAGGTAAAGAAGCGAACCGATCATCGAGCGATATTTCTTCTGATCGAAAGGTTTGCCCTTCTCATCTGCATCTAGATGAACATTCGTAGGCATTGGAGTCTTGATGGTTTTGCAATTGACAAGATCAAACTTCTTCAGGCAATCTCTGAGGTACTTCTCTTGAGAGATAAATGTCCCATTCTTCTGTTGATGGATTTGAAGCCCGAGAAAGAACTTCAATTCACCCATCATAGACATTTCATATTTCTTCGACATCATACGAGAAAATTCTTCGCTGATATCAGGGTTAGTACAGCCAAATATAAATATCATCGACATAAATTTCACACACAAAAAGATCATTTTTGTATGCACGAGTAAAACGAGTCGGGTCAGTTGTTCCTGGTTTGAAGCCCTTCTTCAGAAGGAAATCCTTCAGTGTTTCATACCAAGCACGGGGTGCTTGCTTTAACACATATTGGGCCTTGTGCAACCTGTACACCTTACCAGAATTCTTCGAGTCTTCAAAACCTGGTGGCTGCATAACATATACTTCTTCTTCGATTTCACCGTTAAGAAATGCAATTTTGACATCCATTTGATATAGCAATATACCATTGTAATTGGCAAAAGCAACCCATAACACGAATGGATTCAAGTCGACCAACTGGAGCATAAGCCTCAACGAAATCAATACCTTCGATTTGGGTGTAGCCTTGTGCAACTAGTCGAGCTTTATTCCTTATAACAATGCCATCTTCATCTTGCTTGTTGCAAAAAATCCACTTCGTACCAATGGTATTATGCTTCTTGGGATCAGGTCTATCGACAAGGGACCACACTTTATTTCTCTCGAACTGGTTAAGTTCTTCGAGCATTGCAGTCATCCAGTCTGAGTCCATCATAGCTTCATCAAATTTTGACGGTTCTTGCATGGATACAAACGAGAAATTTCCACAGAAGTTAGCTAAACGAGTGCGAGAACGAGTGGTAGGACGACCTAGTAGACGAATCTCTTAGAGTATTGAGCCGACGTCAACTCTTCTTCGAACACGAGATAAAGCTCCTTCAACATCTTGAGGATCCGGTTGTTCTTCGGGATCAGCTTGGCCTTCAGGATCAGCTTGTCGTTCGGGATCATTTCCTTCGGGTTCAGCTTGACCTTCGGGTTGAGCATTTTCTTCGTTTATGCGTTCTCCTTCGACCTGTACATCATTAGCTTCAGGATGTTGATCTCCAGCGCCTCGGGCTATGTGTGGGAACATTGGACCATCATCATCCTTGTTGGCTTGATGTGCATTTCCTTCGACAGGCCGAATATCTCCAATAGCCATGTACCTGATAACTTCATCCAAAGGTGGTTCATCCAGGTTAAGAGGTAATTGATCCTTTTGATAGCCGTTAGTTTCATCAAATCGAACATTTACAGTTTCTACAACTTTGCCAAGATGAGAGTTGCGAACTCTGTAAGTGTGAGAATTCAAACCATAACCTAGGAGAAAACCTTTGTGTGCCTTTGGGGAAAACTTGGAGCTGTGATTCATATCTCTGATATAACATGGAGCACCAAAAACCCCGAGATATGAAACATTCGGCTTTTTACCAGTGATAAGCTCATGTGAAGTTTTATTCGAAAATTTGTGCAGATAAACCTTATTGATGATATGACATGTTGTGTTAATAGCTTCAGCCCAGAACCTGATAGGAGTCTTGTATTCAACAAGCATTGTCATGGCCATTTCAATAAGTGTTCGATTCTTTCTCTCGACCACTCCATTTTTTTGCGGTGTATAAGCAGCCGAGAATTCATGAGTAAAGCCATATTCATCAAGAAATTCTTCGATATGAGTGTTTTTGAATTCTATACCATTATCACTTCTGATATGCTTGAGAGATAATTCATATTCAGTCTGAGCTCTCTTTGCGAATTTTTTGAAAATTTCAACAACCTTGCTCTTGTCATCTAGAAAGAAAACCCAAGTATATCGAGAGAAATCATCAACAATAACCAGACCATACTTGTTACCTCCAAGGCTAGCATAATTTTGAGGACCGAACAAATCCATATGAAGCAATTCAAGAGGACGAGTAGTAGTCATGATAGTCTTTGCTGAGTGATGTTTCTTGGCAATCTTTCCTGCTTCACAGGCACTGCAAAGACGATCTTTATCGAATTTCACATTATCAATTCCAACGATATTCTTCTTCGAGATAAGAGTTTGCTGAGTGATAAGATTTTTCATTCCTGCATGACCATGTCTTCGGTGCCATAACCAACCAGATGTGGCTTTAGCCATTAAGCATGTGGACACTGCAGGTCCCGAAGAGAAATAAACAATATAAAGATCACCTTTGTGATATCCTTCGAACACGAAGGAATAATCATCCTGTGAAAAGACAACACAACGAGAAGCTGAAAACAGTACAATCATACCCATATCACAAAGTTTTGAGATAGACATGAGATTATATCCTAGAGATTGAACAAGCATAACCTTGTCAATATGCTTATCCTTCGATATAGCAACCTTACCCAAACCAAGTACTTTTCCGTTGTTGTTGTCACCGAAGGTAATATATCTCTGTGAAGATTCAGTAAGTTTGTCTTCGGTGAACAAATCTTTGTCTCCGGTCATATGATTTGTACAACCACTATCCATGACCCATTCGGATCCACCAGAGACATAGCCCTCCAGAAGAATTAGTTCTTCTTAACCACCCACAAACGAGAAGGTGACTGAGAAGGCATGGAAGTGCTAGATGAAGCAGCGGTATTATAGGGAACATGATTATATTGGCGAGGGGGACCATCAAGCACACCGTAAATATAATTCCTCGACGAGGGGTTAGAGTACTAGTAGGTATAAGCAATTTTATCGTTATTGTCACGATGACGATAAACATTTCTATCCACTCGATAGTATTCCTTCTGGGAACATTTGAAGCAGGCACCAAGGGTTCATTTCTATCCTCGAGAGAATAGTAGTGTTTCGGTGGTACCGAAGATTTTCCCTGCATAGAATGGTTAGGGGTAGTTTTTCGACGAGAGATTTGCGAACCCAAATCCGTCGCTTATAGAAACCATTCTTCGGAGGAGTACCAACGAATTCCGCAGACACCTTTCCTTCCTGATCTTTGACAAGCTTGTAGTCAGAATCAAGTGATTCATCAACAATAGCCTTATCAATTGTGCAGTTGAAACCTGAAAGGTTAGCAATATCAATGGGCTTTTTTTAAGAGAAAGTATTTCCCCCCGAAGGTTTTGGACATTGTTGGACAAAGCAGAAGTGGAACTAATATTGTTTTCGAGTATAAACCGATACTTAGGTTCCGAAAGAATGGAGTTTGCAAGTTGAAGGTCGAAGGACAACTCACTGCAGCAAAGCTGCAGTCATCTACCGAAACCTTTGAAGGAAGACGACCCCTAAAAATGTTGTCGAAGAAAAAGTCTCTCTCGAGTAAAAGCGCAACGAGGAGAAAGTTGAAGATGGTCGAAGACTTAGTCCTTTTACTAGTTTCTCTTTATTTTATTGAGTCGTAGGAAAAACCGTACTATCAAGAGGGGTTTGCTAGTTGAGATCTTAGTCGAAGTGAATTTGCTCTGCTCAACCTAAACCCTCAAAATCCTACCGAGAGAAATCTTACTGAGTCGAGTGAATAGCTCGAAGGCAAAGTCATCGCACTTCGTGCCTTCGAGAGAGAACTATTCTCGTCGTCGCCGGAGCCATCCAAGCGAGTAGGGATTTCTTTCAACCCTATTCTCTCGACTTTTTGTACGTTGTGAAAAAAAGGGGGAGATGTAGTGGCATCGAAGAAATTAGTTTGCCTTCAGGGTTAAGGGCTATGCTTTTCGTTCGATAAACTTTTGAACTTTGAGGTTTCTGAGTAGTTTCAACAAACTTTCGATTCATATTCGATCTGGTTGTAACTAACTCTAAGTAGGTCTGTGAACTGCTATCCTTTTCGTAAGATATCTATCTGCTGCTTGCGATACTTAACCTTTTTGCAGGAAGTTATCTTTCATATAAGTTCATAGGTCCTTCGAGGAGCTTGCATATTTCTTATTGGATATTATCTGGAATGCAATTTCACTCACTAAGATTATTGAGGTTTTTCCCTCGATTCTACTTGTCAAATATGCACTTCACAGGAAACTCTTATCTTCCGTGCATACATCAAGGGGGAGTATTTCATCGATCTTAGCACTGGTTTATCATCGAAAACTCAAAACTTTTTCAATTATTTATCGATGCCTGTTTTGTCAACAATCGTCCAAAAAGGGGGAGATTGTAAGAGCAAGTTTTTCCCCCGATGGTTTTGGACATTGTTGGACAAAGCAGAAGTGGAACTAATATTGTTTTCGAGTATAAACAGATACTTAGGTTCCGAACGAATGGAGTTTGAAAGTTGAAGGTCGAAGGACAACTCACTTCAGCAAAGCTGCAGTCATCTACCGAAACCTTTGAAGGAAGACGACCCCTAAAAATGTTGTCGAAGAAAAAGCCTCTCTCGAGTAAAAGCGCAACGAGGAGAAAGTTGAAGATGGTCGAAGACTTAGTCCTTTTACTAGTTTCTCTTTATTTTCTTGAGTCGTAGGGAAAACTGTACTATCAAGAGGGGTTTGCTAGTTGAGATCTTAGTCGAAGTGAATTTGCTCTGGTCAACCTAAACCCTCAAAAGCCTACCGAGAGAAATCTTACTGAGTCGAGTGAATAGCTCGAAGGCAAAGTCATCGCTTTTCGCGCCTTCGAGAGAGAACTCGTTCGGTAAGTCAGCTTACTTGTTCCTCAAGTAAAGTTGCGCAATGATTGGAATCCGACCGTTGTGGACACGCGTCAAGCTGTCGCATCGGGTCACTTCAGTCATTTTACCCATCGGGATCGCCAACTATAAATACCCCGAACCTACCCGCCATTTCGGGTTGGCTGCTCCACCGAAGATTCTAAGACAGAAGTCTGTGAGCATCCCAAGAGAGATTCATCGAGAGAAAACCAAAACCCAAGTCTGAACTGAGTTGAGAAATTGACTGTGACTTAGGTCGAGATTAGCCGATCTTTTTATCTTGGAGAACTGCAAGTCTCCTAGACGGTTAGGCGTCGCCTGTCAAGCAGTCGAAGAGTAATTGTCACTGCTGAAGGAAGTTTGTAAAGGTCTCGGAGATGTCCTGAATCATCTACCACGAGTGAAAACTGGACAAGCTCGAGGAGTTTGTTGCAGTGGAGAATAGGACGGAGAGAGTTTTTCTCCAGGTGTTCAATCACCAGTCCCTCCAACCAGACGTAGCACTTTGCAGAGTGTGAACTGGTTACCAAACATCGTCGTGTCAGGCTCGTTTTCTTTCTATCATTTACATTAAGTATTTACTCGTTGCCTGTTTGTCTTCGACGTTTTCCTTCGCTCCCAATCCTTTCGAGCCATGCATTACTTTCGATACTGTATTTCCTTCGAGATGCCATTAGTCCTTCGCAGTTTGCATGAATTCCTTCTAAGTTCCATAGGATTTTTAGAAGTGATCATTCACCCCTCCTCCTCTGATCATTCTTGAGCTTTCAATTGGTATTAGAGCAGGGCACTCCCTACGCTCTGCGTATTTTGGTCTAACAACCTGGAGTGTTGTCAAGAATGTCGTTTGCAGCTGTTTTCTCGGGGGAACCAATTCCTATTTTCAATGGGAAGGACTATCCCTATTGGAAGGACAAAATGAAGAGGAATATCATGGCTATCAACTCTGCCGCTTGGGAAGTTGTCAAGAATGGTGTAACTGTCAAAGACAAAAATGCTATCACTCCTGAAGAGGCAAAGAAGATAGAGCTAGATGCTGAAGTCTTGGTCTTCAGTACAAATCATCTGATTCCAATGAGGTCAAGAATATTTCTTCGGCCAAAGGTGTTTGGGACTATCTCGAGAAGATTGGTGAAGGAGTCTCTACTCAGAAAGATGCTCATATTGACACCCTTCGAAGCAAGTTCTATCGTTTCAAGAGGCACGAGGGAGAAAAAGTTAGCTCCATATACAGCAGACTCACTGCGCTGTCAAATGAACTGATTTCCCTCGGTGCCGAAGACATTACCAATCGGATTATTGTCAGAACTTTGCTCCGTTCCCTTGATGATTCCTTCGATCACATTGTGCTGATGATTAAGGAAAGGACTGATTTCAAGGATCTAGTTGCCGCTGATATTCTTGAGAGACTCAATACCTTCGAGATGGAAGAAGATGAAAAGCGAGATGTTAATGGGACTCGAAGAAAATCTCATGCACTAAAGGCCAGAGCTTCACATCACTCCTCAGCTGAAGCTAGTTCTGAATCTGGTTGTGCCTCAGATGACCCCGAGAACATTGGAAAAGATCTAGCACTGATAATGAGAAGATTCAACCGCTTTCAGAGAAGGAACTCCTCTTCACCAAAAAAAACTACTCTTCAAGACATTCGAGCAATTCATCACAGCATCGATCATCATCCAGAAATTCTTCAGCGAAAGATAACTGTTGCTACAAGTGCAAGAAGCCAGGTCACTTCATTGCTGATTGTCCTCTCTGGGAAATTGAACATAGATCAAAGCATTCTCACAGCAACTCTTCGAGCAAGTCTCATAGATCGAGAAAAAACTATGAGTCGAAGAGATATGATTCAAAGTCCAGAAAAGACAAGAAAGACGGTTCTGATGATGACAACAAGAAGAAGTATCACAAGCATCGAGAGAGTTCTTCCTCGAAATCACATTCCTCTCGACGAAATAATTCCCACCGTGCCAAAGCCTATCTGGGTAAAGAGATGAACTCTGAAGATGAAGCATCCGGTTCCGAAGCTGAATCAAACCCAAGATCTGGTTCTGGTTCTGGTTCAGAATCTGATGGTGTTGCTGGTTTAGCATTTGCTTCGAGCAAGACTTCAAGTTCATTCTTCACCAACCAAAGCAGCGAAGAGGAATCTCCAGCTTACTGCTTCATGGCCGAGGCTAACGTATCCTCATCAAAGAATTCCTACGATACTTCTGATGGATCTGCTTATGAAAGTAACTCTAGGATAAGCTATGCTAAACTTGCCAAAATTGCTTCTATCCAACAAGATGAGCTAGATTCTCTAAGTGAAACTATTCAAAAATCTGAGACTTTGTTGATTGATGAGATTGAGAAAGGTCAAACTTTGACAAATGAGCATGCTGCTCTGAAGGAAAAGTATGATGAGCTTTCCTCTCGGCATGATCTTCTCTCAGTGGACTACGAGAAGCTAACCTATGAATTCCTTCAAAGTAAAATGGCTCTCGAGAAACTGAGAGAGACTAATGAAGAGTTGGAAAGTGTCAATCTCACGCTCATGACTCAACAAGGCTCAGAAGCTAAAAATGAATCTACTTCACCATGCTTAACTTGTTTGGAACGAAGTAAAATTGAGTCTATTTCTGAGAGATCGAAAGGAAAGCAACCTATTGTTATTGATGATACTAACCCCTCGAACGAGGAAACCATTACCGAGGAACTCCTCAGGTTGAGAAATTTATTTGAAACAGGCATGTTCAAAAGTGTGCAGGGACACCAGTACCTATGTGATATCCTACGAAAGGCTCTTCTTCACAGGAATCCACGAAACGAAGGAGTTGGCTTCGAAAGGAAAATCAATCCTGATGGAACCTACTGGGAACCCGAGCAGTATCCTAAAACTGTCTGGGTTCTTGTGAAAGAAAAACCCATTGATATTGCTAATCTTTCAGGTTTCAGTTGCAAAATTGACAAAGCTATTGTTGATGAATCACTTGATTCTGACTACAAGCTTGTCAAAGATCAGGAAGGAAAGGTGTCGGCTGAATTCGTTGGTACTCCTCCGAAGAATGGTTTCTATAAGCGACAGATTTGGGTTCGCAAATCTCTCGTAGAAAAACTGCCCCCTAACCATTCTATGCAGGGAAAATCCTTGGTACCTCCGAATCACTACTATTCTCTCGAGGATAGAAATGAACCCTTGGTGCCTGCTTCAAGTGTTCCCCAGAAGGAATACTATCGTGTCGATAGAAATGTTTATCGTCATCGTAACAATAACACCAAAATTGCAGTTACCCATCAATACTCTAACCCCTCATCGAGGAATTATATTTATGGTGTGCTTAATGGTCCAGATCGACAATGCAATCCTGTTCGCTATAATATCGCTGCCCCATCTAGCTCTTCCATGCCTTCTAAGTCACCTGCTCGTTTGTGGGTGGTTAAGAAGAACTAATTCTTCTGCAGGGCTATGTCTCCGGTGGATCCGAATGGGTCATGGATAGTGGATGTACAAATCATATGGCCGGAGACAAAGATTTGTTCACCGAAGACAAACTCACTGAATCTTCACAGAGATACATTACCTTCGGTGACAACAACAAAGGAAAAGTACTTGGTTTGGGTAAGGTTGCTATATCGAAGGATAAGCATATTGATAAGGTTATGCTTGTTCAATCACTTGGATATAATCTTATGTCTATCTCAAAACTTTGTGATATGGGTATGCTTGTACTTTTTTCTGCTTCTCGTTGTGTTGTCTTTTCACAGGATGATTATTCCTTCGTGTTCGAAGGATATCGCAAAGGTGATCTTTATATCGTTGATTTTTCTTCGGGACCTGCAGTGTCCACATGTTTAATGGACAAAGCCACTTCTGGTTGGTTATGGCACCGAAGACTTGGTCATGCAGGAATGAAAAATCTTCAAACTCTTATCTCAAAGAAGAACATCGTTGGAATCGATAATGTGAAATTCGATAAAGATCGTCTATGCAGTGCCTGTGAAGCAGGAAAGATTGCCAAGAAACATCACTCAGCAAAAACTATAATGACTACTACTCGTCCTCTTGAATTACTTCATATGGATTTATTCGGTCCTCAAAATTATGCTAGTCTTGGAGGTAACAAGTATGGTCTGGTTATTGTTGATGATTTCTCTCGATATACTTTGGTTTTCTTTCTAGATGACAAGAGCAAGGTTGTTGAAATTTTGAAAACCTTCGCAAAGAGGGCTCAGACTGAATATGAATTATCTCTCAAGCATATCAGAAGTGACAATGGTACAGAATTCAAAAACACTCATATCAAAGAATTTCTTGATGAATATGGATTTACTCATGAATTCTCGGCTGCTTATACACCGCAACAAAATGGTGTGGTCGAGAGAAAGAATCGAACACTTATTGAAATGGCCAGAACAATGCTTGCTGAATACAAGACTCCTATGAGGTTCTGGGCTGAAGCAATCAATACTGCATGTCATATCATCAACAAGGTTTATCTGCACAAATTTCTGAAGAAAACTTCACATGAACTCATCACTGGTAAAAAGCCTAATGTTTCATATCTCAGGGTTTTTGGTGCTCCATGTTATATCAGAGATATGAATCACAACTCCAAGTTTGCCCCAAAGGCACACGAAGGTTTTCTCCTAGGTTATGGTTCCAATTCTCACACTTACAGAGTTTACAACTGACATCTTGGCAAAGTTGTAGAAACTGTAAATGTTCGATTTGATGAAACTAACGGCTCTCAAAAGGAGCAATTACCTCTTAACCTAGATGAACCACCATTGGATGAGGTTATCAGGTACATGGCTATTGGAGATATTCGACCTGTCGAAGGAAATGCACGTCAAGCCAACAAGGATGATGATGGTCCAATGTTCGCACACATAGCCCGGGGCGCTGGAGATCAACATCCTAAAGAAAATGATGTACAGGTCGAAGGAGAACGCATAAACGAAGAAAATGTCCAAGCCGAAGGAGAAGCTGAACCCGAAGGAAATGATCCCAAAGTACAAGTTGATCCCGAAGGTCAAGCTGATCCCGAAGAACAATCGGATCCACAAGATGATGAAGGAGTTTTACCTTGTGTTCGAAGAAGAGTGGACGTCGACTCAATTCTCGAAGAGATTCGTTTACCAGGTCGTCCCACCACTCGTTCTCGTACTCGATTAGCTAACTTCTATGGAAATTTTTCGTTTTTATCCATGCTAGAACCATCGAAATTTGATGAAGCCATGAAGGACTCAGACTGGATGACTGCAATGCTCGAAGAACTTAATCAGTTCGAGAGAAATAAAGTCTGGTCCCTTGTTCATAGACCTGATCCCAAGAAGCATAATATCATTGGCACGAAGTGGATTTTTCGCAACAAGCAAGATGAAGATGGCATTGTGGTAAGGAATAAAGCTCGACTGGTTGCGCAAGGCTACACCCAAATCGAAGGTATTGATTTCGGTGAGACTTATGCTCCAGTTGCTCGACTTGAATCCATTCGTGTCATGCTTGCTTTTGCCAATTACAATGGTATATTGCTATATCAAATGGATGTCAAAAGTGCATTTCTTAACGGTGAAATCGAAGAAGTATATGTTATGCAGCCACCAGGTTTTGAAGACCCGAAGAATCCTGATAAGGTGTACAGGTTTCACAAGGCCCTATATGGGTTAAAGCAAGCACCTCGTGCTTGGTATGAAACATTGAAGGATTTTCTTCTGAAGAAGGGCTTCAAACCAGGAACAACTGATCCGACTCTTTTTACTCGTGCATACAAAAATGATCTTTTTGTGTGTCAAATTTATGTCGATGATATTATATTTGGCTGTACTAACCCTGGTATTAGCGAAGAATTTGCTCGTATGATGTCGAAGAAATATGAAATGTCTATGATGGGTGAATTGAAGTTCTTTCTCGGGCTTCAAATCCGTCAACAGAAGAATGGGACTTTCATCTCTCAAGAGAAATATCTCAGAGATGGCCTAAAGAAGTTTGATCTTGTCAGTTGCAAAACTATCAAGACTCCAATGCCTACGAATGTTCATCTAGATGCAGATGAGAAGGGCAAACCTTTCGATCAGAAGAAATAGCGCTCGATGATCGGTTCGCTTCTTTACCTTTGTGCATCTAGACCTGACATTATGCTATCAGTTTGTATGTGTGCTCGTTTTCAGGCAAACCCGAAAGAATCACATCATATTGCTGTCAAGCGAATTCTTCGATATCTTGCTCATACACCAACTTTGGGACTTTGGTATCCCAAGGGTGCCCAGTTTGATCTCGTTGGATATTCTGATTCTGACTGGGCTGGTGATCGAGTCGACCGGAAATCTACCTCAGGCACATGTCATTTTCTCGGTAGATCTCTTGTCTATTGGGCTTCGAAGAAACAAAATTGCGTATCTATTTCTACGGCTGAAGCCGAGTATATTGCTGCCGGTTCATGCTGCACTCAGATTCTGTGGCTCAAGCAAACGCTGAAAGATTATGGTATTCTTGTGAAGAAAATTCCATTGCTATGTGATAACAAGAGTGCTATCAAGATTTCCCATAACACTGTGCAACACTCTCGAACGAAGCATATTGACATTCGTCATCATTTTCTTCGTGATCACGTTCAGCGAGAAGATATTGTTATCAGCCATGTTCGCACCGAAGATCAATTGGCTGATATCTTTACGAAGCCCTTGGATGAAAAGAGGTTATGTGCACTAAGGTCTGAGTTAAACATATTGGACTAACGCAATGTGCAGTAAGACCATAACTATCGGTACTATGTATTATACTGTTGGGAAACATAGTAGAAAACAAAAAAAATTTGGCCTACGAAGCAAGAACCCAAGATCATCCAAGAAGATTGCATACAAGGTTTTAGGTCATGTCTCACCAACCGATGTAGCGTAAGTAGAGTTGGTGAAGACCGTTGGTGCAGATCCCCGCAGCTAGGAATTTCAATGACCTCCCAACCGCGAGGATATCGATCCCGCGTACCGTTCCACGATCCGTTGCGCGATCTATCCCAACCGTCCCGCGATCCGTCCCGATCAAGTCCCACGAAAAAGTCCCTCGAACATGATCTCCGAGGAAGAAGAAGGACCTCGAAGAAGGATCAAAGGTATGATCCCTCTACCGGTATCCACACATCCCGATGTCGCAATCCAGCAGCGCTCCGCCGTCCAGAGAAGAACGCCACCGAGGGAAACTAGAGGGAGAAGAGCCTAGCGGCGTCCGGACTAGAACGATCTAGCCCGAAGAGAATTAGAGGCGCGTGGGATTTAGCTGGGGCAGCCTTGGGGCTTTTCTGGTGTGTCTTTGGGGCTACCCCTGCCCCCGAATATATAGGTGGAAGCCTGGGGTCGCAACTTGGGCGAGGGTTCTCCCCAAAGTCGGTTTTGGCCACCAGGAGGAGTCCAACACAGATTCCAGTACGAAACGCCGCGGACTACGGCGTCTAGGGGTGAAACGCCAGGGACCCTGGCGTTTTGCCCTGGCCCCCAAGGAAAATCTATTTCCCACCGACCTACGGCCTTGTGGACCTTCCTACTTGGCCTAGCTTTGGTTTCCGCGTCTTGGAGAGTTCCATAACCCTCCGGATACTTCCATAAGCTCCAGGGAACCTCCCGGAACCTCCCAGAACATTTTTGGAGCTCCCGGAACAATTTCCCGATGTTTCGTAACCTTTCCACAACTATTACCGAATGTTGCAAAACCTTCCGAGACTATCACGGATGTCTTGTGACCACTTCAAGACTCTTCTTGAATGTTCCGGAATCATCCGAGACTGTTCTCGAATATTCTGAAACCATTCGGCACCACTTAGAACACTTCTAGTGCTACCCAGAACACTTCCGGTTCCACCCGAAACAATTCTGGTACCCTTTCTCTTTTCATCTCCTAGTTCTCTAACAGATTACTACTCGTTAAGTGTGTGACCCAATAGGTTCGGTATAATGCGGACATGACTCAGAACATCTTCCGGACATAGGTCAACAGCCTTTTGTCAATAGCCAATAATCAACAGCGGAGCCATGGACACCCATGTTGACTCCCGCACATACACGAATAAACTTCGAGTGAACCTTTATGTTTAGTCATGTACCATTCCCTTTGCTTCCCGATATATGACAAAGTCAGAGGAGAGAAGTTTGGCACCCATGTGTAACAACTTCTTGAACACAAGCCACTCGTTATCCTCTTTGCTCGTTTGTCTCTATTTCTCGTTATTGTATTCCGGTATCCCCGTGATTAAATCACAATGCGTCTGGCCAGACTAGAATGGATACCGTCATACCGAGTGGGCCCAAAGTCAATATCTCTTCATCGTGAAGGAGCAAGTCCCATTCTTGAACTATCATAGTCACTAGCCACACCATCTGACATACCCAGAACTTATTTTACTACTTCCCATTTACGGGAGGATTCATCTAAGAACCAAAGCATGTCTTCCTGTGTGAAGCAACTCGATACTCTCATGGTCTAAGGAATTACGTATATGATAACATTTCATGATATGACTTATAACGTAGTTACGATGTGATCTCTAAGTATATCATTCAATACTGGGGTCGGTTCAACATCATTGTTCTGCTAACAATATGTTCCCATTGCTACTGACATCCTTGTTACAAGAACAATGTCCATGATTAAGAAAACGTAATCATCAGTTAGCACATGAGCTGGTCTTAGAGGCTAAACCAGGAACTCTTGGTGTTTACATTTCCACACATGCAAGTGAGTTTTCTTCTGAATCTCATAGTCAGGGTCATTGCAATTATAGCACAGAAATATAAACATTAATTACGAACGTGGAAATATATATAATAACATTTTATTATTGCCTCTAGGGCATATTTCCAACATATACGTTTTTCTTTCTATGTTGTTTACTTACGTTAATTTTCTATCGTGTTTCTTTTTCGTTTGTTTTTGTTCGTTTGGTGTTGTCCTATACACTTACCACTCCGAGTTTTATCACTGTTTTCCCCTCGGATTGATTAAGCATCGGACCCTGTTTTCCTTCTATTCTATCCCTACCCCATCTTTTCTTTTCTCTCGTGAACATGTATATTTGTACGCGATTAAGATTCCCGTCGAATGTCATTGATTTCGAAGGAAAATCTATCGAACATTTATCTACTTTTATACTCGATGTTCGATGAGTTTGGTCTTGGACGTGTAGCAATTTTCTTTCGGTTCGTTGGGATTTTCCCGCGATTACCGCCACAAAATCCGTCCGTTGAATGCGGAGAGACGCGAAATCTGCGCTATTGGATCAGATCTGACAGTTTTGTTAGACCCCTCCCTTATAAATACTGATCCACCCCACCGGTTCAGTACTCGCAATTCCCTGGACTTCATCTCTCCGCTCCCGAAGTTCTCTCTCACGCGCCGCCGTGCTGCTCGTCGCCGTCGACTCCCTCGCCGCTTTGCTGCCGGAAGGAAGCTGTCGGAGACCTTCCCGTCGACAAGGAACTTCACCCGCGTCGCCGTAGTCGCCGCACATCACCAAGTTAGGGTATGTGTGGCTCTGGACGCGATTCCAATCTCATCTGTTCATCGTATCCAGATTTGTTCTTGATTTTTTCTCTCATTTTATTAGGTCTGTTTGATCCTTTTGGATCATTGAATCTTGGGAAATCTGTTTCTAGCGCTTTCTGTCGATTCCCCATCTGAGCTAGGTAAGAAATCCCTCGGATTCTCTCACTTAGACAATTTCCTCAGAAGCTTATCGATGGGTTTGCACTTGTGCACTTATTTCACTCAAGTTCTTCGTTAGATTTGCACCCGATGGAAATCTAGCCTAGAACTTTCATGAAAACTTGCATCAGGACAAATTTCTCGATATGTTTACTGCATTCAAAATGTTTTTCCTCGAAAATTGCTGGTACTTGTTCACAACTTCCCTATATTCCCTCGTACCTATCTTTTTCGCAGGAAAATGTCTGGGCTTGAAGGAAATGTCAGAGCACCCAAGCGTGTAGGAGGCCGAACAAGAATCACCAACAACTCTGAAGGTCTATCAGAGGAATTGATAATAGAAAAGAAGTTGAGAACACCGTCAGGTTCTGAAGATGAACGCACGAGAGAAAACCGTCTGCAAGAAATTCGAAGACTCCAAGCTCTTCGTTGGTATGAGTACAAGTCTCTAATGCCTCGCTGGGAGAGGTTGTCTGCTTTGAAAAATCCTTGGTCTGATGTCAAATCATTAAGGCCCAAGTGGACGAAAGATAATCGACCACCTCCTCCAGCTGATGCTCATCCATCCTCTCTGAAAACGCTTGCCGACTTTCAAGATCTAGTTGATGCTCGGGAAGCTCGAGCACAAAAACGCAAAGAGGCTAAAGCAAGAAAGGCTGCTGCTGCTGAAGGTGCCGAGGAAGTTGGCCCAAGCGCTAAACCAAAGGCTGGCAAGAAATCAGCCAAGCGAAAGAAAAAGGTGGTAATTGTCTCGCCACCAGATGCGAGCTCCGAAGAAGAAGCAAATTCTGATGATCAAGACCCTGGCACTGAGGCTGATGTCGAGGACATTCCTCAGAAGAAGAAGCCGAGCAGTAAAGGCATTAGGATCCAGGAGCCAGCTACACAGGCTCCTCGAGCAATAATTGATATGACCGGTTTGGTCACTGATCTGCCCATTTCATCTGCTCCACCAGTTCAAGCTCGCAGGGCAAAACCTTCGGCCAAATCGAAGGGAAAGCAAGCTCAAGTTGCTGAGGATGATGAAACACTTGTTCAACGAAAAGAAAGGCAGGAAAAACAAAAAGAACAAGAAGTAAAAGACTTGACAAATTCCAAGCTCCTGAACTTTCACAGTCAGCCCGAGCCTAAAAAGGCCCAGGTTGCTCAACAGCTTGGAATTTTACATCTGGTCAGTGAAAAGTATCAACGACAGATTGCAGAAGGCACAATTCCTAGTGCTCCGAAGGAAAAGGTTGTGGCCCCTAGCGCCACCGAGCAAGTTGTGACTCCCATAGTCACGAAGGACAAGGATGCTGCTGCAAGTGCTGCGAAGAAAATCGGTGAGGCCCCAAGTGCCTCGAAGGATAAAGCTACGGTCCCTAGTGCTGTATCAAAACCCATTGCTGCTGCCAAGGCCACCAAGGAGGCCAAGAAGAAAGCCAAGGAGGCTAGGCAGAAGGCTCAGGCTGTTCCAGTTCCTCGAGCCGCACCAGCTCCTGCACCTGCCCCTGCTGCACCTGTTGTTTCCGGCCCTCGTGTCGATGAAGAGAGCTCCAACGAAGGAGATTCTGGTGCCCATGCTCCTTGGGATGCTGCTAATATTTCACATATCCTCTGGAAGATGTCTACCACACCGAGCAAAGTCACTGCCGAGGATGATGTCCCTGCTGAGATCCAAGAGCATGTTGCTCGATACATGATTCGCTAGGAAGGGTATCTCACCCAGGATCGCAAGGACAAGGAGCAAGTGAAATTTTACTCCAGGAGACTTCAAGAAGAAACCGAGGACATTGAGTCCCGAAAGTTTTTCAAATCCAAGATTGCCACCGCTGAAGCATCCAGAAGGGCACAGAAGGAAAACTTGACCGCTGTGTGTGAAAAGGTTCGACAAATTGTGTCTGCCATATGCAAAGAGCACAATGATGCCCTGTACAAGAGAAAATATCGTAAGAGAAAGTCTGCTGCCCCAACCTCTGTTCGTGGGACGCCAGAGCTCGAGAAGAATGCCAAGAAGGCCAAGTCTATCGAGGTCGTTGCTGCATCAGCACGACAGGAAACTGCACCAACCCCCATCAAGCGACCCACTCCTCCTCGTGAGAAAACTCCACCCCTCGCCAAGCCACTCCTCCACCTCGCCAACAAACACCTCCACCTCGTCAACCATCACCACCAAAAGTCTCGTCGCCACCACCAAAACCATCATCACCACCGCACATCATTCCGTCAACCACCCCAGCCATCGAGACCCAAGCCCAAGCAGAGACCGAGCAACTTGCTCAGGTCGAGCAAGAAACTCAAGCCCCCATCTCTTCTGCTCAAAAAGATTACTCCTCTGCCTAGACTCTGCATGAAGGAGAAGACGCTGATGTTGATATCACAACAATTTCTTCTCGTCAAGATGCTGTTAAAGAAAATAGTTCTGGAGATGGCAGTTCTAGTGACAGTTCCTCCTCCTCCTCATCAAATTAGTCGAACGAAGAAATGATTGATGCTTTCGCACAACTGGACGAAGATTTGGAGGCCATGGAAACTAAGGAGGCCGCCCAAAATGCCCCTGCCGAGGAAGGAGTTACCGTCGAAGCACAGGCCGAGGAAAATGCTCCTGCAGCCATCCCAGCTCAGGATATTGTAAACGTTCCATCTTCAATTCCTCGCCCTGCTGATCCAGTTTTCCAGATGCCAGACAATGCTGCCAAAGTTTTTCCTGTTGATGAGCTGCTCCATTCTGCTCATCCGAGAGAAATGCTGCCCCTGTTCCGCTCAGATGTTCCTCGAGGAGGCCCCATCTTCAAAAGGCGTGAACACAAGCCATTTTTCTTCGGGACCAATCCCTACGAGAAGCCCAGAAGTGCATATTCTCTTCGGTTTTGGACCCAAGAGCAAGCCATATACTACGCCCGTGTGTTGTACAACAAGGCAAGAGTTTTCCAACATCAATATCTTGATATGCCTTCGGTGTACTCCACTTCTTGTTTCGAGAATGTTGCCGAAACAATTGATGGTCTTCACGCTCACAAGATGTTTTCTCTCGATTGTGGCTACAATCCCGAGCTTATCAAGCAATTTTATACAACACTCTATGTCTCTGGTGATCCCGAGAACTCGAAGACGTGGAAATTTGATTATATGATCCAAGGCCAAGTATTCCATATGACTGTCGACCAATTTCTGGTCATCATCAATTTACCTCGGTTTGAAGGATTACCACAAAAGCTTCATGACTTACCTGCTCCAACTCCTGCTGAATTTTCTACGCTCATGAATCCAGATGTCGTAGGAGATAACTACCCGGCTGAGCCCAAGCCGAGACATTTGGTATTTGAAGCAAAGGCATGGTTTTATATTCTTTCGAAGACCTTGATGCCAATGCTCGATGTGCACGATGATTTTCCTATTCCCAATGATGTGCAACTTGCTTTGTTGAAGTTAGTCCATGGTCATCCTTTCGATTTTGAAGACTACTTCATCAAAACTTTGTTGTCTTGTGCTGATGATCACAACTCCCACAAGCCGTATGCACCATGGCTGATGGCTATCTGCAATTACTCTCGGGACGTGCCATTCCCCGTGTCAATTTTCCTGAAGATTTTCACTCCACCAGTTAGGGAAGTATTGCAGATTGTTGCTCGACCCAACGATCAATATGCTGAGCACACTGGCATCCGCGCCCACTTAACTGAGCGTAATGTTCGCTCGAAGTTTATCAAACCAGTGCATCACATGGAAGTTTCTCTTCGGTCCCAGCAAATGCTTCAACATCACATCGACCAAGATTTCATTCAGAAGAAAGCATTGATGGACGAGATAAATCATTTGCGCAATATTACCATGAACAACAATTAGATGCTGCGTGAATGCCTTCGCCGAGATTGGAAAGGACTGCGGAAATTCAATTCCCTCGGTCAAGTTCAACGATGTGGCTTCGAAGAATATCCTCCCCATCTGAACATGAATTGGACCAATGATGATCGAGTAGATCGCCCGGATCCCAATATCCCTCGGATGCCGAAGAACAGAGATGTGCTTAGTGTCGATGACTATTATCACATCACTTTGAACACCTTCTCCTCCGACTCCGAGAAAGATGAAGCCCCTCAACGCCAACCGAGAGTTTACACTCCACTTCCTCGGAGCCCCAGGACCCCGCCGGAATCGCAGCTGGAATCTTCTGGAGATCACCACTCCTTCCGCACGAAGACCACTCCTCCAGGCGCTCGCCCAATTCGTCGTGCTCCAACGCTCGCCGAATCTTCTCGTCGTCGCCGGAGCCATCCAAGCGAGTAGGGATTTCTTTCAACCCTATTCTCTCGACTTTTTGTACGTTGTGACAAAAAGGGGGAGATGTAGTGGCATCGAAGAAATTAGTTAGCCTTCGGGGTTAAGGGCTATGCTTTTCGTTCGATAAACTTTTGAACTTTGAGGTTTCTGAGTAGTTTCAACAAACTTTCGATTCATATTCGATCTGGTTGTAACTAACTCTAAGTAGGTCTGTGAACTGCTATCCATTTCGTAAGATATCTATCTGCTGCTTGCGATACTTAACCTTTTTGCAGGAAGTTATCTTTCATATAAGTTCATAGGTCCTTCGAGGAGATTGCATATTTCTTATTGGATATTATCTGGAATGCAATTTCACTCACTAAGATTATTGAGGTTTTTCCCTCGATTCTACTTGTCAAATATGCACTTCACAGGAAACTCTTATCTTCCGTGCATACATCAAGGGGGAGTATTTCATCGATCTTAGCACTGGTTTATCATCGAAAACTCAAAACTTTTACAATTATTTATCGATGCCTGTTTTGTCAACAATCGTCCAAAAAGGGGGAGATTGTAAGAGCAAGTTTTTCCCCCGAAGGTTTTGGACATTGTTGGACAAAGCAGAAGTGGAACTAATATTGTTTTCGAGTATAAACAGATACTTAGGTTCCGAACGAATGGAGTTTGCAAGTTGAAGGTCGAAGGACAACTCACTTCAGCAACGCTGCAGTCATTGTGACGCCCCCAAAATAAAGCCGTGTACAGTAATCATACACGCAGGGTACACGACTGAGATTAGGGTGCCACGGTGAGAATATCACAGCACAACACTAAACACAAAAGGATAAACCAATATGTTACAATAAAGGGGGTCACGCGGACCCGAATACATAAGTTATACAAGCCATAATATCTGAGTACAGACATAGTTAGTCAAGTTTTGCCTTAAGAAGGCTAACACAAATAACATCAGAGATACAGATCGAAAAGGCAAAGCCTCCTGCCTGGGAGCCTCCGAAACTACTCCTGGTCCTGGTCAGCGGGGGTCTCGACGTAGTAGTATCCGCCTCTGGGGTACTCCTGCTCCTGGGCTCCAACGTCGACTGCAGCGGCCGATCAGGCAAAACGGTAAAGGAAGTAAAGAAGGTGAGTATCTAGTATACCCGCGAGTCTTACGTCCGCTACTAAGCATTATGCAGTTGTATCAACGGAAAGGGAAGGCTGTACAAATAGTGGACTGCAAGATAGAAATCAGAATAAGGGTAAGAAGCTAGGCCTATCGAAGACTAGCATCTTCCGACGTTGTCTTGCAGCATGAGAAGAGAATCAGCCAACAGTTCATATAAAGCAATAAAGTAGCAATGAAGCAGAAGTTGCTGCAACATTGTATAATATAAGTTGTAATGATTAATAATAACAATGCCTCCAAGTTCCCCTCCTCGACTCCCTGCGAGGAAGAAGACCCGGAACCATACAATTTAATAGTAATAGTTTCTAGTGGTAAGATCCAGCTTCAGCATAAAGCGTCCTGTTACTGTGGACACGACTATTCGAATAGATTAAACTCCCTGCAGGGGTGCACTACTGTTCAGCCTGCACGCTCGGATCTCCAGGGTGGCGTGAACCTTGTTAGGGAACGCCCCACCGAGGCTATCCGACACATCGCAGCCCATCCTAGGCTCAGCAGAGAGGCCATCCACCGGACTATATCCTATGCGCCAAGGGGTCTAGGTCCCTCACCATTGCACGCTCCTGCACGGTACGAGACTGGCCGGTGAAGCAAAAGAAAATCCCAAAACACACCTGCTGCAGCAAATAAGACAAGACCGCTTCCCGGCTATCAGCTCGAGGTACTGCTGACGTCTGAAGAGCTTTCGGACAAACTACGACGCGGAGGGCCCACACCGTAATCCCACGTGTAGGTAGTGCGTACAGACCAACGGGCCTCTCAAGTCATCCGCCGAACCATTTAGCATTTGCATTAACCTGCGTGACAACCGTTATCGTTGCCTCGACTTAACCGACCCGCGGTCAACGACAGCAGTCAGGACCACCAGTACATCGGTGCTTGCCCTGTCGTCCCACCAAGTCACTGCGGTTACCAACAAGGTGAACCGTCTCCTTACCTTGTCTCGCGTGTGCTCTTGGTAGAGCTCGACTTTCGTGGTTTGGTAACTCTCGCGAGATACGAGCAGGGGCCAAGCACGCCAGTAATGTCGGTCGTACCCTCCCTGTCGTTCCCGACAATATACCTCTCGCAGGCACCGTTGGGTCGCCCGACTTTCTTACCTTAAGGACAACCGATGTCCAGGACCCTATGGCGGCAAGACAAAGTCAGCCTCGAGTGGAGTACAAGGATTACTCCCGAATAGCTCACACTTGAGGTGACTAGGCATAACCCAGATAGGGGCCTTTGGTGGTGTCTGCTTTGTTCCGTACCTGTGCAGTTGTATATATTGTATCCGTGTTCACTCCCCTGAGTGATCACGTCCCTCTATCTAGTCCTAGCTAACAATGCGCAGGGTTCACTGTTGAATAATGCATAATAATAATAATAGGCAGCCTAGGATAAAAGAGGTACATCAAGGGGCGACAGAAACAGGCTATGCAATTGAATAGGATTGTAACGTAGCAGCAGCAGTAACAATGCCTAGTGCAAGAAATGTACGGAAAGATAGGCGATATCTGGGGAAGAGAATGGCTCTGCTTGCCTGGAAGCTCGACGGTAGGGGTAGGGTCGTCGACGAAGTAGTCGTACCCGGCAACAGTGTAGTCGGCGGTAGCAGCGGGGTCTACCGGAGATTAAGGGGGGGGAGGAAATAGTAAATACACGGCAATAATAAACAAACATATGCATGACATGACAGATGAAATGTTAACGGTGTTCTAACGCAGTGCAACACACTTTGCTCGGAGCGGGAATTCATCCGGGGATGAACTGCCAGCTCCGGGTGATTACCGGACAGGGTGTCCGGAGGGGGAAGGATCAAGCCATAGGTGTCGTGGACATCCGACAAACATAAGGGGCGTGTATCCGTGTTAGTTGAACCATTCCGGACAACTTTCGTGTTCGGAATAAATTCATCCGGGTACTTTTTATCGGTACCGGGAATTATCGACGGACAGCCCGGGAGGGGGGGAATGTCGATGATCGGTGTGTTAGGGGGGTGTGGTGAGGGTATGGATAGCGTATCCGTATTCGTTATATTTTTCTGATCAATCTTGATGTATAAAGTTTTTTGATCCGAGTTACGGTTTAAAAGATATTCATTTCTGAAGTTTAAATCATTTTTAAAAGAATTTCTGAATTATTTTTATTATTAAAACAGAACATTATCCAGAAAAGTTTGACTGGTCAAACCTAACCAGTGGGACCCACTGGTCAGCCTCACAGTGATAATAAAACAATTAATCAATTTAAATAGGGCCAGGGCCCACATGTCATACACTGACTAATATCAATTATTCAAAATATTAAATTAACAAGGGGGTGGGGTCCAGGTGTCATTGACACAGAAGATTAATTAGGCAAATAAATTAATTAGAAAGGCATGGGCCCATATGTCATAGGCTGGGGGTTTATTTCCAGTGTTATTTAACAGAGTGATTAGTGGCTATTTAAGTGGGGGTGGACCCACTCGTCAGTGGGTCAGGGGGGTACGCTAACAGGGGAAGTTAACCCCGGCGATGGTGGCCACCGGACATGCTCCGGCGAGCCCGTACGGCGGCGAGGACCAGGGGCATTCCGGCGACCAAAAACACGGCGGAGGGGCGGAATCAAACGGGGCCAACGCCCTGCACCTACTGCTACACAAAGGGGAGGCCAGGGACGACCATACGGCGACTACGGCGAGCCACCGCGGAACCCGGAGCACGGCGGTGCGAGTATGACGGCCTACCGCTCGAAATCGAACGGGAGTTGGGGAAAAATGTTTGCCTGCTCACCGTGGAGCACGTCGGGGAGGCAGCGGGCTCGGAGGAGGTCGGTAGCGAGCTCCCGGTCATTAATGGCGGGGCGGCTGGAGGAGGAAGAAATGCCCGATTCCTCGACGTGCGGTGCGTCCTTGGTCGATTGCTAGCGCGGGTGGACGAGGTAGTCATCGGCGAAGCCTCTGAACACGGCGAGGAGGTGGATGGGCTCCGGTGGTCGCGTGTTCCGGCGAGGTCCGCCCGAGGCGAAGGGCAGGTGAGATCTAGGGTTCGGGGGGGCCTTATCTTACCTGGCCCCGGCCTGTAGCGACCCACCGAGCTGGTCCGGCTCGACGGCGTCGAGCATGGCGCGGTCGCCATGGCCACGGGGGGGGGGGGGGGGGGGGGAACAGAGGAACAGTGGAGAAGATGGAAAAAAAGGAAAAGGGCCCGGGGTGGGCCAGATCAGTGGGCCTCGCCCCGTGCGACTAATAGATAGAGCCCCATTTTTGCTCTTTTTTTTGTAAAATTCTGTTAGTATTTATTTAAATGGCTTAGGCATTTTTATATTATGCAATTTTGGTTCCATAATTAGTAGAGCATATTCCTAGGGTACCACAAAAAGTTTAGGGTTTTTCTAAACTCTTTTGCTAATTTATTTTATTATTAAATGAGCCATTGGCCTGGAATTGCTACTGCTATTATTTATTTGGAATTTTCCATAGCACAATAAATACCCAAACCCAGATGGATTTGGTCCAGTGATTATTTGGGATTTTATAAAAGTGGTTCCAAGATATTTGGAAATTATTTACTGTCACCCTATTTTTAATATTCATCAAAAGGCATTTTAGGGTTTGTTTGAATTTCAATTCAAATGGGTTGGACTTCATTTGGCCAATGATGATCAAGGTCCATGGTTCACATTGCTTGTAACAATATCAAAGGGTAATTTGAATTTGAACTGAACCATATTGATCAGACAAAAATTTTGAATAGTACAAATGAACAGTAACCCTGATTACTGTTCACTGACAGTGAGGGTGTTACAAGTCTCCCCCACTACAAGAATTCTCGTCTCGAGAATTTAGGTGGTAGAGGGGAAAAGATCGGGGTATTCATCGCGGAGACGATCTTCGCGTTCCCAAGTGGCTTCATCTTCAGAATGATTCGACCACTGAACTTTGAGAAACTTCGTCGTCTTGTTGCAGGTCTTGCGTTCAGATTGATCGAGAATGCGGCTCGGATGTTCTTGATAAGTCAAGTCCTGTTGCAGCTCAATAATATCATGTTCCACTTCGCGAATAGGGTCCTTAAAGCAGCGTCGGAGTTGCGACACGTGGAATACGTCGTGGACTTGAGAGAGGTTTGCTGGCAATTCCAATCGGTATGCCACTGGTCCACTCCGGGAAAGAATACGGAATGGGCCAATGTAGCGAGGAGCTAACTTGCCTTTGATTCCGAAGCGGTGAGTGCCTCGCATGGGAGTGACACGGAGGTACGCGTATTCGCCGGGTTGATAGACCATTTCCTTGTGCTTGCGATCATAGTTGCTTTTCTGGCGGGACTGAGCAGCTTTCAAGTGTTCACGAATAACGCGAACCTGATCTTCAGCATGTTGAATAATGTCCGGACCAATGAGAGTTCGTTCTCCAGTTTCTGACCAATTCAGAGGGGTTCGACACTTACGTCCATAGAGAACTTCAAAGGGTGCCATCTTCAGACTAGCTTGATAGCTATTGTTGTACGAGAATTCAGCAAATGGAAGAGATTCCTCCCATTTCTTACCGAATGAGATGACACAAGCTCAGAGCATATCTTCAAGTACTTGGTTGACTCGTTCGACTTGTCCTTGCGACTGGTGGTGATAAGCGGTGCTGAAATTTAGGTGAGTGCCCATAGCTTCTTGGAAACTATCCCAGAACTTCGAGGTGAAAATGCTGCCTCGGTCGGAACTGATCTCCAACGGAATACCGTGGAGCGACACGATTCTGGAAACATATAAGTCTGCCAACTGACTAGCAGAGATCGTCTCCTTGACAGGCAGAAAATGAGCAACCTTGGAGAATCGGTCGATGACGACAAAGATGGCATCATGACCTTTCTGTGATCGGGGAAATCCGGTGACGAAGTCCATTTCAATCTTGTCCCATTTCCATTCAGGAATAGAGAGTTGTTGCGGATTACCAGCAGGTCTTTGATGTTCGGCTTTCACGCGATGGCAAACGTCACACTCATCAACATAACGAGCAATGTCTTGTTTCATGTTAGACCACCAGTACCGCTGACGAATGTCTTGGTACATCTTGGTACTACCAGGGTGAATCGACAAGGGTGTATCATGAGCTTCTTTCATGACATCAGAGGCATAATTCAGGTTGGCCTTGGCTACCGGAACCACTAAACGACCCTTGAAGTACACCGCATTATCATCATTTGCATCAATAGTGAAGAATGAGGGCTCTCCGCTGGCGACACGACGCTTAATCTTCCAAATGTCGGAGTCATAATGTTGTACCGTCTTTATGCAGGTGTCGAGGTCTGGTTGGACCACCAGGGAGTTCACATATCCCTGCGGAACAATTTCGATGTTCAGCTTGCAGAGTTCTGCATACAGACGTGGCTGTTGCACTTGAACTTCAAGTTCACTACAATAGGCTTTGCGGCTTAAGGCATCGGCCACCACATTAGCTTTGCCAGGGGTGTAAGAAATTCCCATGTCGTAGTCGGCTATTGTCTTGAGCCATCTCTGTTGGCGGAGATTCAGGTCTGGTTGCGTAAACAGGTACTTCAGGCTTTGGTGGTCGGTGAAGATCTCGCAACGATTACCGACGAGGTAATGTCGCCACAGCTTCAATGCATAAATTACCGCTGCCAATTCGAGATCATGAGTTGGATAGTTTTCTTCGTGAGCACGCAACTGACGAGAGCCATAAGCAATCACTTTGCGCTCTTGCATTAGGACACAACCTAATCCTTGACGAGACGCGTCGCAATAAATCACGAAGTCCTTCTGAGTATCAGGCGGAGCAAGCATTGGGGGTGAAGTGAGCTTGTCCTTCAGAGCTTGAAAACTTTCTTGACATTTATCAGTCCACTCAAACTTAACGCCTTTGTGAAGCAGATTAGTCAGAGGCTTGGCAATCTTGGAGAAGTTCTCGACGAAACGGCGACAATAGCTAGCGAGGCCGAGGAAACTTCTGACTTGCTTTACAGTCCTGGGAGGAGTCCAGTCAAGAATAGCCTGGATACATTCGGGGTTGACGGCAACGCCATCCTTGGAAATCACATGACCAAGGTAGGTTACTTCGGGAAGCCAGAACTCACACTTAGAATACTTAGCATAGAGTTTGTGTTCTCGAAGCTTTTCCAGTATAAGACGAAGATGTTCAACATGTTCTGCATCGGTCTTGGAGTAAATCAATATATCATCCAGATAAACCACGACAAACTTGTCGAGGTATTCCATGAATATAAAGTTCATCAATCTGGAGAAGGTGGCTGGTGCATTGGTCAAGCCAAATGACATGACAGTGTACTCGTATGAACCATAGCGAGTAATGAGTGCGGTCTTCGGGATGTCCTCATCACGGACCCGGATTTGATGGTAACCCAACCTTAAGTCGAGTTTCGAAAACACCGTGGATCCAGCAAGTTGATCATAAAAGTCATTGATCCGAGGGAGGGGGTACTTGTTCTGTATCGTGGCTTGGTTGATAGGTCGGTAATCTTGGACCAAACGGTTCATGCCATCACTCTTCTTGACAAAGAGCGAAGGTGCTCCCCAAGCAGAGGAACTTGGACGGATGAAGCCTTTCTCGAGGGCCGTGTCGATCTCCTTCTTCAATTCAAGGAGGTGGTGAGGTGGCATCTTATATGGGCGCTTGGCAATAGGGACGGTGCCAGGCTTCAAGTCGATGACGAATTCAACTTCTCTAATCTGGGATATCCCCGGAAGTTCTTCTAGGAATACGTCGGTAAAATCACAAACGATTGGGACTTTCTCAATCCCTTCGAGAGGTGCGACATTCAAGGCATTCAGAGCATATATACGAGCTTCGGCATTCATCGACACAATGGCAGTATGACTCAAAATCACGCCAGAAGGATGAAAAAGTTGGATGACCTTGGTGCCACAATAAAGTGCGGCATCGTGGGTTTTCAGCCAATCCATGCCAAGGATAAGGTCGATGGTGGAGGTCTTCAGAATATGTGGGGGGACAAGGAACTCAATCCTTTCGATCTCGACGGTGATGTTAGGTGCCAGCATGTCAACGTGACACATGCCGCCGGGTGTTTTAACGGCCAAGGGGGTGCGCATCTTTTCGTGGTATATGCCATGCTTAGATGCAAATGCTCCAGACATAAATGAATGCGATGCTCCTGTATCAAATAAAACGGTAGCAGGTATTGAGTTAACGAGGAGAGTACCCATCACTGTAGCGGGCTGTGCCTGAGCTGCTTCAACATCAATGTTGTAAGCATGACCACGAGCATGAGTATTTGACCTAGTATTATAGTTGAGGGTCCCATTGTTGCCACGACCATTTCCGTGGCCAGCAGGGTGAACTACCAGTTGATTCTGTCGCTGAGGGCAGTCTCTGGAAATATGGCCTGGCTGACGGCACTTGAAACACATGCCATCTTGAGGACGGAGGGGTGCAGTCTCAGTCTTCAGCTGTCTCGGCGAGGGCGGAGGCAGACGAGGTGCAACATACGACGGCCTTGGTGCAGGGGCAGTTGGACGCATAAGACTGTGTGGAAGCCAAACGCGTTGCTTCTGTGCTGCGCCCGATGATGAGCCAGCATCACGGGGGCGCTTCGGCGAACCACCGAACTTAAGCTGAGCTGTCTCAAGAGTGATAGTATGGTTCACCATGGTGGCGAAGTCAGGGAAGACGTGCAAAGCCAGTGCAAGCTGGAGATCTGCGTTGAGTCCATCACGGAACTTCTCTTGCCTACTTGCATCATTGGGGAGGTCACTTGCAGCATAGCGGGAGAGGCGGAGGAATTCCCTCTGGTATGCCTCGACAATTTTGTTGCCCTGAACGAGGTTGCGGAACTCGGCCTTCATACGGTTCATAATCGCCTGGGGGACATAACGAGCACGGAAGGCAGTCTTGAAGTCATTCCAGGTGACGACAGTCCCTTCAGCTAGCGAGCCCTTGTAAGTGTCCCACCACTGAGCAGCGGGACCACGCAGGAAATAGGACGCGAAGTTGACATAATCAGCAGCGCTCACATTAGCGAACTCCAGCTGACGAGTGATGTCACGAAGCCAATCATCAGTATCTAGCGGCTGTTCCGGTTGGTGGAAGAGAGGGGGATTGAGACGCATGAAATCCCGCAGAGTAACCACAGGCGGGTGGTTCTGGTTCTGGTTCTGGTTCTGGAGCTGATCTATGACTCCTTGCATAAACACTTGTTGCATCTGAAACTGCTGCATCATCGCGGCCATGTAGTCCGGCGGCGGAGGTGGATCGTTGGCACCACGACCACGACCACGACCACCACGACCAGCCATCCTGCTAGAATTTAACAGGGGTATTTCAGCGATGAACATTTTTAACGAGATGCCGGAAACGTGCAATAGGTAAAGCGACAACAAAGAGGAGGCGCGGATATATAGGAGTAGTCATATAAGACATACACATCCACACATAGAATCAATCGAAAATCGGGCAGCGTAACGTCGTAGAAATTAATGAAAAAGGACACACTAGGCGGCACGCAGACCGCGGTAAGGATTACGTGACGCGACATAGATTCCACTATGTCAATCACGCCGCAAGAAAACTGATGGCCACAGGAGTTGATGCCAGAGAACGCGCGGCCTGCCCAGAATGAGGATGGGATCCGCGGTCCGGGATCTGGGGTACGACTCCTACGACACGACTCAATCAATGGGGGAAGCACCAAAAACGCCGGGTGGAATCAAGAGAACGTGATCCTAATGTTAGATTTTGTAAAACTTACCAGCAAGGATAAGAGAGAAGATTCCCAGAGCATAGGTAAGGAGAAAAGGATCCTAATACCATAGATATCACACGTAGTGACATCGATGTGGGCCCGTAAGCCAAACAATAAGTTAGCAAAATAGTTTTTCAAAGTCTAGACTCAACTTCGACCAGGTAGTGGTGGGGTGGCTTCCTACAGGCAGTCGGCTCTGATACCAACTTGTGACGCCCCCAAAATCAATCCGTGTACAATAATCATACACGCAGGGTACACGACTGAGATTAGGGTGCCACGGTGAGAATATCACAGCACAACACTAAACACAAAAGGATAAACCATTATGTTACAATAAAGGGGGTCACGCGGACCCGAATACATAAGTTATACAAGCCATAATATCTGAGTACAGACATAGTTAGTCAAGTTTTGCCTTAAGAAGGCTAGCACAAATAACATCAGAGATACAGATCGAAAAGGCAAAGCCTCCAGCCTGGGAGCCTCCGAAACTACTCCTGGTCCTGGTCAGCGGGGGTCTCGACGTAGTAGTATCCGCCTCTGGGGTACTCCTGCTCCTGGGCTCCAACGTCGACTGCAGCGGCCGATCAGGCAAAACGGTAAAGGAAGTAAAGAAGGTGAGTATCTAGTATACCCGCGAGTCTTACGTCCGCTACTAAGCATTATGCAGTTGTATCAACGGAAAGGGAAGGCTGTACAAATAGTGGACCGCAAGATAGAAATCAGAATAAGGGTAAGAAGCTAGGCCTATCGAAGACTAGCATCTTCCGACGTTGTCTTGCAGCATGAGAAGAGAATCAGCCAACAGTTCATATAAAGCAATAAAGTAGCAATGAAGCAGAAGTTGCTGCAACATTGTATAATATAAGTTGTAATGATTAATAATAACAATGCCTCCGAGTTCCCCTCCTCGACTCCCTGCGAGGAAGAAGACCCGGAACCATACAATTTAATAGTAATAGTTTCTAGTGGTAAGATCCAGCTTCAGCATAAAGCGTCCTGTTACTGTGGACACGACTATTCGAATAGATTAAACTCCCTGCAGGGGTGCACTACTGTTCAGCCTGCACGCTCGGATCTCCAGGGTGGCGTGAACCTTGTTAGGGAACGCCCCACCGAGGCTATCCGACACATCGCAGCCCATCCTAGGCTCAGCAGAGAGGCCATCCACCGGACTATATCCTATGCGCCAAGGGGTCTAGGTCCCTCACCCTTGCACGCTCCTTCATGGTACGAGACTGGCCGGTGAAGAAAAAGCAAATCCCAAAACACACCTGCTGCAGCAAATAAGACAAGACCGCTTCCCGGCTATCAGCCCGAGGTACTGCTGACGTCTGAAGAGCTTTCGGACAAACTACGACGCAGAGGGCCCACACCGTAATCCCACGTGTAGGTAGTGCGTACAGACCAACGGGCCTCTCAAGTCATCCGCCGAACCATTTAGCATTTTCATTAACCTGCGTGACAACTGTTATCGTTGCCTCGACTTAACCGACCCGCGGTCAACGACAGCAGTCAGGACCACCAGTACATCGGTGCCTGCCCTGTCGTCCCACCAAGTCACTGCGGTTACCAACAAGGTGAACCTTCTCCTTACCTTGTCTCGCGTGTGCTCTTAGTAGAGCTCGACTTTCGTGGTTTGGTAACTCTCGCGAGATACGAGCAGGGGCCAAGCACGCCAGTAACGTCGGTCGTACCCTCCCTGTCGTTCCCGACAATATACCTCTCGCAGGCACCGTTGGGTCGCCCGACTTTCTTACATGAAGGACAACCGATGTCTAGGACCCTATGGCGGCAAGACAAAGTCAGCCTCGAGTGGAGTACAAGGATTACTCCCGGATAGCTCACACTTGAGGTGAGTAGGCATAACCCAGATAGGGGCCTTTGGTGGTGTCTGCTTTGTTCCGTACCTGTGCAGTTGTATATATTGTATCCGTGTTCACTCCCCTGAGTGATCACGTCCCTCTATCTAGTCCTAGCTAACAATGCGCAGGGTTCACTGCTGAATAATGCATAATAATAATAATAGGCAGCCTAGGATAAAAGAGGTACATCAAGGGGCGAAAAAACAGGCTATGCAATTGAATAGGATTGTAACGTAGCAGCAGCAGTAACAATGCCTAGTGCAAGAAATGTACGGAAAGATAGGCGATATCTGGGGAAGAGAATGGCTCTGCTTGCCTGGAAGCTCGACGGTAGGGGTAGGGTCGTCGACGAAGTAGTCGTACCCGGCAGCAGTGTAGTCGGCGGTAGCAGCGGGGTCTACCGGAGATTAAGGGGGGGAGGAAACAGTAAATACACGGCAATAATAAACAAACATATGCATGACATGACAGATGAAATGTTAACGGTGTTCTAACGCAGTGCAACACACTTTGCTCGGAACGGGAATTCATCCGGGGATGAACTGCCAGCTCCGGGTGATTACCGGACAGGGTGTCCGGAGGGGGAAGGATCAAGCCGGAGGTGTCGTGGACATCCGACAAACATAAGGGGGGTGTATCCATGTTAGTTGAACCATTCTGGACAACTTTCGTGTTCGGAATAAATTCATCCGGGTACTTTTTATCGGTACCGGGAATTATCGACAGACAGCCCGGGAGGGGGGGAATGTCGATGATCGGTGTGTTAGGGGTGTGTGGTGAGGGTATGGATAGCGTATCCGTATTCGTTATATTTTTCTGATCAATTTTGATGTATAAAGTTTTTTGATCCGAGTTACGGTTTAAAAGATATTCATTTCTGAAGTTTAAATCATTTTTAAAAGAATTTCTGAATTATTTTTATTAGTAAAACAGAAAATTATCCAGAACAGTTTGACTGGTCAAACCTGACCAGTGGGACCCACTGGTCAGCCTCACAGTGATAATAAAACAATTAATCAATTTAAATAGGGCCAGGGCCCACATGTCATACACTGACTAATATCAATTATTCAAAATATTAAATTAACAAGGGGGTGGGGTCCAGGTGTCATTGACACAGAAGATTAATTAGGCAAATAAATTAATTAGAAAGGCATGGGCCCATATGTCATAGGCTGGGGGTTTATTTCCAGTGTTATTTAACAGAGTGATTAGTGGCTATTTAAGTGGGGGTGGACCCACTCGTCAGTGGGTCAGGGGGGTACGCTAACAGGGGAAGTTAACCCCGGCGATGGTGGCCACCGGACATGCTCCGGCGAGCCCGTACGGAGGCGAGGACCAGGGGCATTCCGGCGACCAAAAACACGGCGGAGGGGCGGAATCAAACGGGGCCAACGCCCTGCACCTACTGCTACACAAAGGGGAGGCCAGGGACGACCATACGGCGACTACGGCGAGCAACCGTGGAACCCGTAGCACGGCGGTGCGAGTATGACGGCCTACCACTCGAAATCGAACGGGAGTTGGGGCAAAATGTTTGCCTGCTCACCGTGGAGCACGTCGGGGAGGTAGCGGGATCGGAGGAGGTCGGTAGTGAGCTCCTGGTCGTTAATGGCGGGGCGGCTGGAGGAGGAAGAAATGCCCGATTCCTCGACGTGCGGTGCGTCCCTGGTCGATTGCTAGCGCGGGTGGACGAGGTAGTCGTCGGCGAAGCCTCTGAACACGGCGAGGAGGTGGATGGGCTCCGGTGGTCGCGCGTTCCGGCGAGGTCCGCCCGAGATGGTGCTCTGGTGGTCACGGGATCGAGCGGGGGGGGGGGGGGGGGAGAGCGACGAGGCGAAGGGCAGGTGAGATCTAGGGTTCGGGGGGGGCCTTATCTTACCTGGCCCCGGCCTGTAGCAACCCACCGATCTGGCCCGGCTCGACGGCGTCGAGCATGGCGCGGTCGCCATGGCCACAGGCGGGGGGGGGGGGGGGGGGGAACAGAGGAACAGTGGAGAAGATGGAAAAAAAAGGAAAAGGGCCCGGGTGGGCCAGATCAGTGGGCCTCGCCCCGTGCGACTAATAGACAGAGCCCCATTTTTGCTCTTTTCTTTTTTTTGTAAAATTCTGTTAGTATTTATTTAAATGGCTTAGGCATTTTTATATTATGCAATTTTGTTCCATAATTAGTAGAGCATATTCCTAGGGTACCACAAAAAGTTTAGGGTTTTTCTAAACTCTTTTGCTAATTTATTTTATTACTAAATGAGCCATTGGCCTGGAATTGCTACTGATATTATTTATTTGGAATTTTCCATAGCACAATAAATACCCAAACCCATATGGATTTGGTCCAGTGATTATTTGGGATTTTATAAAAGTGGTTCCAAGATTTTTGGAAATTATTTATTGTCACCCTATTTTTAATACTCATCAAAAGGCATTTTAGGGTTTGTTTGAATTTCAATTCAAATGGCTTGGACTTCAGTTGGCCAATGATGATCAAGGTCCATGGTTCACATTGCTTGCAACAATATCAAAGGGTAATTTGAATTTGAACTGAACCATATTGATCAGACAAAATTTTTGAATAGTACAGATGAACAGTAACCCTGATTACTGTTCACTGACAGTGAGGGTGTTACAGTCATCTACCGAAACCTTATAAGGAAGACGACCCCTAAAAATGTTGTCGAAGAAAAAGTCTCTCTCGAGTAAAAGCGCAACGAGGAGAAAGTTGAAGCTGGTCGAAGACTTAGTCCTTTTACTAGTTTCTCTTTATTTTCTTGAGTCGTAGGAAAAACCGTACTATCAGGAGGGGTTTGCTAGTTGAGATCTTAGTCGAAGTGAATTTGCTCTGCTCAACCTAAACCCTCAAAAGCCTACCGAGAGAAATCTTACTGAGTCGAGTGAATAGCTCGAAGGCAAAGTCATCGCACTTCGTGCCTTCGAGAGAGAACTCGTTCGGTAAGTCAGCTTACTTGTTCCTCAAGTAAAGTTGCGCAATGATTGGAATCCGACCGTTGTGGACACGCGTCAAGCTGTCGCATCGGGTCACTTCAGTCATTTTACCCATCGGGATCGCCAACTATAAATACCCCGAACCTACCCGCCATTTCGGGTTGGCTGCTCCACCGAAGATTCTAAGACAGAAGTCTGTGAGCATCCCAAGAGAGATTCATCGAGAGAAAACCAAAACCCAAGTCTGAACTGAGTTGAGCAATTCACTGTGACTTAGGTCGAGATTAGCCGATCTTTTTATCTTGGAGAACTGCAAGTCTCCTAGACGGTTACACTACTGGAAAAACGTAATTTGCCGTCAGCTTCTGGCTTTGCCGTCAGCATTTTCACGGGGCTGACGGCATAGAAGATATGCCCTCAGCCAGGGCAATTGCTGACGGCTTAGAAGGAGCTGACGGCATAGAAGGTCTTTGCCGTCAGCTGGTTCAAAGCCGTCTGCCGGCTGACGGCAGTGAGGAGCAAAGCTGACGGCATAGGTCCCCTGACGGCAAAGGGGCTCCCACCCCCCCACGAACTGGCGAGCCCTAACTGCCCCGTCTAAGCCTTCAGCCAGCTGACGGCAAAGGCTAACGGAGAGCTTTGCCGTCAGTTGGCTGACGGCTTAGCCGCGAATAGTTAACCCCCTCCCGTCGCCCTCTCTCTCTCTCACACGCACACACACAGACCGAGCCCCCCCAGCACACCCACGCTCGCCGCCGCCGCCGCCCCCGTGGACCGCCGCCTCGCCAACACCGCCGCCCCGCCCGTGGATCCGGCGCCGCCAACACCGCCGAGCGGGACCGCCCTCGCCGCCGCGGATCCGCCTCGCCGACGCCCGCCCCCGCTGTCGTCGCCGCCGACCCGCCGTCTTCACCGCCGCCTGTGCCACCCCGAGGTCGCCTCCCACGCCATTGTCGCCGCCCCTGGTCAGGTCAGCCCCCCCTCCTCTCTTCACCCCTCTCTGTAGCTAGGTAGCTAGATTTTTTTAAAATTTAGGTTTTATTCCACTTAGGTAGTATTCAAATTAGGTTTTATATTTAGTTAATATTGTACTTAGTAATTATGTTTAGATTTAGTTAGTATAGTTAGAAATTAGGTTCAAATTTATTTAGTATTGTACTTAATTAGTAATTAGGTTTTGATTATGTTAGTAATTATGAATGGAGGTGCCTCCATCGGTGCTTACGGGAAAAATCGTTGGCCCTAGCATGTGCCCTAGCAAATTTGTTTTAGTATTTGGATAATAGCATTTTAGTAAGGTATTAGTTAGTAGGAGAAGTAGAGAAAGTTTTAGAAAAGAAAAAAAGAAGTATGACTAGAAGAAGCAGAAGAATGAGTTGGAGATGGATGGAGACAGGAGACTTAAAGGCGAGACATTGCGTTCGTCGGCTCATCACTCCCGACGGCACAAAAGTGCAGTATCCCTGCAACATAGAAAAGAAGTAGAAGAAAAAGAATAATTAAAAGAAAAGAAAGAAAATAATTTGTTTTCGAAGAATTTGTTGGATGTTAGTATTAGTTAGATTAATTATCGCGAGTGCGTATTTTTTTTGATTGATTGCATTTAAATGTGCAGTAGCTTCGCGAGGGTTTGGTTTTCGACGACCTCCACTCATTCGAGAGTGAGCACATTTGTTAACTCTTCCTTCTCCGCCTTTATATTTCTCTGTTCCGGCCTTCGTGCCGATGACACTATCTAGATAGGTAGTTTTAGTATTGAAATGCAAAGTCTTCGCGTAACCAATATGTGTCTCCCGTTCGAAAGGGTTACGGTTATAACTATGCATGCATTTGCATATTTATAACGGTGATTCTTTCGAATTGTCGAACGTTATCCATGGACAGCCCGGGTATGTGTAGATTGGGTCATTTTCCCATGCTTAGTTCCGGATCCGATGCAGAGTTTCAACAGCGCCTCCTTGTTGTTCTCCGAGTACACATCCTCTCGGTTAGTTTCCGAGACGTGTATTAGGAGAACATCGGGGAGGTGCTGCCGAAATTTTGCGTTGGATCGGGAGCAAAGCATGGGAAAATGACCCAATCTACACATACTCGGGTGGGATTAGGACCCATCTTTACCTAGTAGCTGGTAGGTGTGCATGCCGTGCATCCCAATGTTTTAACCATGATTAAAAAATGACCATAATTAATTTGACATACTTGATGAACTGATAATTTATATTGTTCATATGTGGATACTATATAGCTAGCTTGACAGAATGACTGATCGTGAATGGATGTACTCCGGTCACCCTAGTCAGAAAGACATGACCGATGAATGGTTGAGCAAAACCTATGAATTCCTGCAAACGACATTTTCTAAAGGCCAGCCAAAAACATGGTGCCCCTGCACTAACTGCAAGAATTATTCGCGACAGACAAAGGATGTAATGGGTAAACACCTACAGATGCGTGGTTTTACTCCCGGCTATACCTTGTGGACATTTCATGGTGAGTCGGCCCAACGTAACAGAGACGAGGTTTTGCGTCGGCGCACCGACGACTATGGTACAGGGATTGAAGACATGGTCAATGATTTTGATGATGCTCGGAACAAGGACGAAGAGATGGAGGAATCCTCGATACATTGTTTCGCAACTTTTTAACAAGTTTTGTGTCTAACAACTGTTATTAATTGATACAGTCGATACGTCGAACCGTTCTCGAATGGTGTTGAAATCGAAAAAGAATCCATTCTCGAGTATGAACTTCTTGAAAAGACAGGAGGCGGCTATCCCGGTTTCATCTCTTGGTTCAAAAAAATAGCTAATTCAGATGAGCAAGTCAACGATGAATTGAGACAAATAGCAAATGGTTTTGACTTTAAGGTCCGGACATTTCAGAAGTACGACATCAACGGGTATCGCTTTCGTACTGCTAGCAAAGAGCTTTCAATGCCCGGTCGAAAAACAACCAATTCCGGTGTCTCTGCTATAGGCGAGGGAGGTGTCGAGTATTATGGAAGACTTGAGGAAGTTTACGAACTTCATTATTATGGTGAAAATCCTCCAAATATTGTTGTGTTCAAATGTCATTGGTTCGATCCTACTAAGACAAGACGGACTCATGAACATGTTGGGCTAGTCGAAATTCGACAAGACAGGAAGTTAAGCGGTGATGATGTCTTTATTGTGGCTCAACAGGCCACCCAAGTTTTCTATCTGCCATACAGTCGTCAAAGTGTTAAGAACCTGGAAGGTTGGTATGTCGTATACGATGTGCCGCCCCATCTTAGACCACCTCCACCAAACGAAGAGGATTATGAACCTCAAATTGACCCAATAACATATGATGGAGAATTCTTCCAAGAATCACGTGGTGTGAGACGTCGTCTCCGGAACTGCTCTACGTCCACCCTGAACACGGAGGAACAAGAATCACGTGATGATGAGGAAGAAGTGGAAGTAGAAGAGGTTACCAATCCGGATGAGCTAACAATGCTTGATCGGTTACAAAAAGGCCTTCCACATGATGTCCCTGAACCCGATGACGATGTCATTCATGACGACACGTATGATACTGATGATGATTATGCTTCAGTTGACCTTGGAGAAGAGACAGATGATCCCGACTATTAGTACTTTGTATGCATCCAAACATTGTTGTTTAATTATTTAATTAATTGTTTAATTATTCATGTATTTATTATTGTTCATTTAATTATTGTCTTTGAATTTGTACTAAGTATTTAACTATGTATTGTTGCAGGTGGTGAGACATGGCAGGCGGGGATAAGTTGAGGATAGCACCTGGCCAGCTACGGAGACAGTTGTTGCAGAGCTTTGCCGAGGATCCCCGTGGGAGAGGCGGAGGAAAGAAGAGAGGCAGAGGACGTGGTCGCGGGAAAGGGAGGCTACCTAATAGGAGCCAGTCGCCACCACCCTCAGCTACTTCAGTCTCAGCCACTTCACCCCTGCAGACAAGGGTGTCACCGGTGCGGGATCCTCCCGTCCAGGAGCGGACACCGATGCAGGATCCTCCCGTCCAGGAGCCGACACCCTCACACGAGGAGTGGGGGAGTTGGGGGGACGGTGAGGGGGCTGGGGCGGATGCGGAGGCTGAGGTTGAGGTGGAGGATGAGGGGGCTGAGGCGGAGGATGAGAGGGCTGAGGCGGAGGATGAGGGCCCGTCTGCCAGCAAGTCGGTCTACCAACGTGGTATGACACGAGTTCCAGACCGATTAGAGTTGCAGCACAGGGCGTTGATTTCGCCAGATGGCGAGAAGTAAGTTGATGTCTATTGTGTACCTTATATCATTATTTTCCACCAAGTAGCTAATGTCTTTGCCTTCTCATTATGCAGGGGGTGGAATTACCCGGAGAATACCCGGAATCCAAACTGCCTCCTTGGTGCTTTGCTTAGGGAGCACTTTCCCGGGCTAGTGCAGTTGCCCGGGGAGGGTATGGTTCCCGAGCCAGGACTCAAGTGGGAGCACTACCAAGCCACGCTTCTCCCGGAAAACACTCACGTGAACGGTGTTGTTTGCGCGAGCGTGGCCGACAAGGTGTTGGCTGATTTTTGGGTAACTATTATTTTACCCAATAATAAGTATACAATATCCAATGTTATATCTTGTTATTTCCTATTCATCTGTGCATATATATGGCATAATTGCAGAGTTACCATAGGGTCGAGGAGGGGACGGAGGAGGCGGCCAAGAAGAATCTCGAGAAAGAGTGCAAGAGATTATTGAATAACACGAGGCATGAGATGCGTGTTCAGGCCGTTCGAGATTGGTACGCCAAGCAAAACGAGCCGAAGACGAATGCTGAATGTCGAAAGCTTTTCCCTGACAAGACCCAGTACATGGAGGTACGTAGATTCCTTAGTTACATTCTTTATTAGTTATGTTAGGGCTAGTTACAATACTTAGTTTCATTCATAGGTGCCCCCGAGATGGTTGGCCGATAAGATGGATTGTTGGGAGATGATAGTGGACAAGTGGTGCACAGATGCTTGGTTGACCACCCACAATGTGGCCAAGGAGCGTCGTGCCCAATTGGTTGGTGTGCCACACCACCAAGGAAATGCCAACATCAAGCAATACGCCAAAAATGGGTATGTGTGCCTTGTTTTCTTTCATCATTAATTCATTTGTGCATTATTTTTGTTGTACTAACTCTTTGCCTTTTCTTGTAGGCCAAACACCATAACCAGCCCGAGCCTCAGGGATACGCCGCGTTTGGCATGGCCCATAAGGGCTCGTACAAGACGGCGACACCATATTCTGAGGGGGACGGGCCATCGGCGTACACAAGCCTGTCCGCCTACAACAAGATGACGTCTTATTCTCAGGTTGTCAAACAACTGCGCGGCCCTGACTTCGACCCGAGCCTGAATCCTATGGATGCGGAGGCGTTGATGATCTCTGGTGGCGGTAAGAGTCATGGCACGGTGGCCATGTGTGATGGCTTCGTCCCTATCACTGAGTCTCTATCTCAGATCAAGGCGAGGCAAACTAGCTCGGCTCCTGTAATACGGCAACGCGCGAGGCCAGTTGATCTTTCCATCGAGGTTAGTTTTCCTTCATTATTTCTTTAGTCCATTTGACCCTGGATGGATGATGATGAGAAGTGGTTGCAGGCCGCACTTGAGAAGGAGAGGGAGGCCACCAGACTCTTGTTGGAGGAGAGGGACCGGAATACACAGAGGCTGGTGGAGGAGGAGAGGGCACGCAATAATGCCCATGCGAAGGCTATGCATGACTTCGTTGCGGTAAGTCAGTTGTGTGAGAAGCAAGGCTATGTGTGAGAAGCAACAAGACTATTTCTTTGACTTCTCGAAAACTAATTTGCAGGCTATGTGTGAGAAGCAAGGTTTGCCACCCCCTCCGCCGATGCCTTCTCTGGTGGGAACGGTGAGTTCCCTTTCAATGACCAACCTTGCACGGACTTATATCGTTGTATGTTGCCATGCTAACCACATATTTCAACTCTTGCCTTGTTGCAGCATCATTCCAGAGTCGCATCCCACAATCCCTCTCCCGGTCAGAGCCCTACCAACCCGGCGACCAACCGAGATGGTGCTTCTCCTCCGTGACTTGGCATTTGTTAGTTATTCCTCTCCTTCTTATTCTTATTGCTTAGCTCAAGTTAGACTATGCCATGCTTTAGTTAGCTTAGTAAATTCTAGTTAGGCAAAAAATTGCATAATTAGCTTAATTACATAATTTTTTTACATAATTAGCTTACTTACCTACAAAATGACATAGACTTTGCTTATTTGGTAAAAACATGACATAATTACTTGATAACACCAAAAATAGCATAATTAGTTGATATTAGAGCTCAAAAATGACATGCCTAGCTCAACTTAGACTATGCCATGCTGTAGTTAGCTTAGTAAATTCTAGTTAGGGAAAAATAGCATAATTAGTTGATATTAGAGCTCAAAAATGACATAATTACTTTAAATTTTTTCAAAAGAAACCATAAGAGAAGAACAGAAGAGAAGAACAAAGAAGAGATGAAGAAATAAGAGAAGAAGAAAGAGGAGAAAAAGATAGATTAAGAAGAAACAAATCTTCTTATTCTTCCTTTTTCTCTTCTTTCTTTTTCTCCATCTTTTTCTTCTTCTTCTTCTTCTTCTTCTTCTTGTTCTTGTCTTCTTCTTCTTCTTCTTGTTCTTCTTCTTCTTCTAATTACTTAGCGCTAAATTCTTTCTTCTTCTCATTATGC
Organism: Bromus sterilis; assembly: GCA_950022295.1. NCBI lineage: Eukaryota > Viridiplantae > Streptophyta > Magnoliopsida > Poales > Poaceae > Bromus > Bromus sterilis. The sequence goes on along the minus strand of OX465597.1, from coordinate 316,709,157 downwards.
AGATTTTGATAAAGCAGCATGGCACATGGATGGATGCTCCAGGGACTCTAGCTAGTTGTAGTCTTAGATGCTTTGTAATGCACTTTGTAATGCACTTGTACTTGCGGATGCACTTGGGATTCTTTGCGATGCTTTGTGATGCCATCTTTGTTGTTTGCACTTTGTGTTATTTATATTGCGATGCTTTGTGATGTTGTTAGATGATTTGCGATGCTTTGTGATGCACTTGTGGTGCTGTTTAGGGCCTGACAGAATATTAATTGTGTTATCTATATTGTTGTTTGAAAATGCAGGGAATTAACAGAAATTAAATTAAAAAAAACAGAGAGAGTCTTTGCCGTCAGCTTACTGACGGCAAAGCCTTTGCCGTCGGTGGGCTGACGGCAAAGAAGGACACGTGGCAGCTAACTGTTAAATCTGGCAACTCTGGGACGACCAAATGTCCCAGGTTGTCAGCTTTGCCGTCAGCTGGACAATGGCTGACGGCAAAGGGAAAGGACCCCACGTGGCACTGATCGCAGCTCCCCTGGCAAGCATGGCCCACAAGCAGCAGCTTTGCCGCCAGCTGGACTCCAGCTGACGGCAAAGCCTGCCGTTAACCCCCTAACGGGACTGGCCTTAAGTCGTTGCCGTCAACGGTTTATGCCGTCAGCCTCGGCTCCCTAGCTAACGGCACAGGCTTTGCCGTCGGTCGATTTCCAGCTGACGGCAAAGAACCTGTTTGCCGATAAATTCGTGGCCAGTCTCTTTGCCGTCAGCAAGCTGACGGCAAAGCCTTTGCCGTCGGTTAAAGTGGCCTTTGCCGTCAGCTATGGCTGAAGGCAAACCAGCAGATTCCAGTAGTGTTAGGCGTCGCCTGTCAAGAAGTCGAAGAGTAATTGTCACTGCTGAAGGAAGTTTGTAAAGGTCTCGGAGATGTCCTGAATCATCTACCACGAGTGAAAACTCGACAAGCTCGAGGAGTTTGTTGAAGTGGAGAATAGGACGGAGAGAGTTTTTCTCCAGGTGTTCAATCACCAGTCCCTCCAACCAGACGTAGCACTTTGCAAAGTGTGAACTGGTTTACCAAACATCGTCGTGTCAGGCTCGTTTTCTTTCTAGCATTTACATTAAGTATTTACTCGTTTCATGTTTGTCTTCAATGTTTTCCTTCGCTCCCAATCCTTTTGAGCCATGCATTACTTTCGATACTGTATTTCCTTCGAGATGCCATTAGTCCTTCACAGTTTGCATGAATTCCTTCTAAGTTCCATAGAATTTTTAGAAGTGATCATTCACCCCCTCCCCCTCTGATCATTCTTGAGCTTTCACTTTTCTTTCTCCAGAACCCAGACAGTTTTAGGATACTGTTCGGGTTCCCAGTAGGTGCCATCAGGTTTGAGTTTCCTTTCGAAACCAACTCCTTCCTTTCGACGATTCCTATGAAGAAGTGCCTTCTTTAGGATATCACATAGATACTGGTGTCCCTGAACACTTTTGAACATGCCTGTTTCAAACAAATCTTTCAACCTGAGGAGTTCCTCGGTGATAGTTTCCTCGTTCGAGGGGTTAGCATCATCAATGATAATAGGTTTCTTTCCTTTCGATTTCTCAGAAATAGACACAATTTTACTTCGTTCCAAACAAGTCAAGCAAGGTAAAGTAGATTCATTTTTATCTTTTGAGACATGTTGAGCAATGGGCGTGAGATTGACACTCTCCAACTCTTCATGACCCTCTCTCAGTTTCTCGAGAGCCATTTTCCTTTGAAGGTATTCATAGGTTAGCTTCTCTTAGTCCACCGAGAGAAGATCATGCCGAGAGGAAAGTTCATCATACTTTTCTTTCAGAGCAGCATGCTCATTTGTCAAAGTTTGACCTTTCTCAATCTCATCGATCAACAAAGTCTCAGATTTTTGAATAGTTTCACTTAGAGAATCTAGTTCATCTTGTTGGATAGAAGCAATTTTAGCAAGTTTGGCATAGCTTATCCTAGAGTTACTTTCATAAGCAGATCCATCAGAAGTATCGTAGGAATTCTTAGAAGAAAATACCTTAGCCTTGGCCATGAAGCAGTAAGCTGGAGATTCATTTTCACTGCTTTGGTTGGTGAAGAATGAACTTGAAGTCTTGTTCGAGGAAAATGCTAGACCAGCAACACCATCAGATTCAGAACCAGAACCAGAACCAGATCTTGAGTTTGATTCAGCTTCGGAACCGAAGGCTTCATCTTCAAAGTTCATCTCTTTACCCAGATAGGCTTTGGCACGGTGAGAATTCTTGCGTCGAGAGGAATGTGATTTCGAAGAAGAAATCTCTCGATGTTTGTGATACTTCTTCTTCTTGTCATCATCAGAACCATCTTTCTTGTCTTTTCTGGACTTTGAATCATATCTCTTCGACTCATAGTTTTTGTTCAATCTGTGTCACTTGCTCGAAGAGTTGCTGTGAGAATGCTTTGATCTATGTTCAATTTCCCATAGAGGACAATCAACAATGAAGTGACCTGGTTTCTTGCACTTGTAGCAGAAGTTATCTTTCGCTTAAGAGTTTCTGGATGATGATCGATGCTGTGATGAATTGCTCGAATGTATGGAAGAGTAGTTTTTCTTCGGTGAAGAGGAATTCCTTCTCTGGAAGCGGTTGAATCTTTCCATTATAAGTGCCAGATCTTTTCCAATATTCTCGGGGTCATCAGTGGCACCTCTAGATTCAGAACTGGCTTCAGGAGTGGAATGATGTGAAGCTTTGGCCTTGAGTGCATGACATTTTCTTCGAGTTCCGTTGACATCTCGTTTTTATTCTTCTTCCATCTCGAAAGTGTTGAGTCTCTCGAGAATATCAGCGGCAACAAGATCCTTGAAATCAGTCCTTTTGTTGATCATCATCACAATGTGATCAAAGGAATCATCAAGGGAACGGAGCAACGTTCTAACAACGATCCGATTGGTAATGTCTTCGGCACCGAGAGAAATCAGTTCATTTGACAGAGCAGTGAGTCTGTTGTATATGGAGTTAACTTTCTCTCCCTCGTGGCTCTTGAATCGATAGAATTTGCTTCAAAGGGTGTCAATACGAGCATCTTTCTGATTAGAGACACCTTCACCAATATTCTCGAGATAGTCCCAGACACCTTTGGCCGTAGAAATATTCTTGACTTCATGATATTTTTCTGGAATCTGATGGTTTGTGATGAATACCCAGACTTCAGAATCAAGTTCCATCTTCTTTGCCTCTTCAGGAGTGATAGAATTTTTGTCTTTGACATTTACACCATTCTTGAAAACTTCCCAAGCGGCAGAGTTGATGGCCATGATGTTCCTCTTCATTTTGTCCTTCCAATAAGGATAGTCCTTCCCATTGTAAATAGGAATCGGTTCCCCCGAGCGAACAGCTGGAAACGACATTCTTGACAACACTCCAGGTGGTTAGACCAAAATACGCAGACCGTAGGAAGTGCCTAGCTTTGATACCAATTGAAAGCTCAAGAATGATCAGAGGGGGAGGGGTGAATGATCAGTTCTAAAAATTCTAAGGAACTTAGAAGGAATTCATGCAAATTGCGAAGGACTACAGGCATCTCGAAGGAAATACATTATCGAAAGACATGCATGGCTCGAAAGGATTGGGAGCGAAGGAAAACATCGAAGGAAAACAGGCAACGAGTAAATACTTAATGTAAATGCGAGAAGGAAAACGAGCCTGACACGACGATGTTTGTGTAAACCAGTTCACACTCTACAAGGTGCTACATCTGGTTGGAGGGACTGGTGATTGAACACCTGGAGAAAAACTCTCTCCGTCCTATTCTCCACTGCAACAAACTCCTCGAGCTTGTCCAATTTTCACTCGTGATAGATGATTCAGACATCTCCGAGACCTTTACATACTTCCTTCAACAGCGACAATTTCTCTTCGACTGCTTGACAGGCTATGCCTAACCGTCTAGGAGACTTGCAGTTCTCCAAGATAAAAAGATCAGCTAATCTCGACCTCAGTCTCTGTGAATTGCTCAACTCATTTTATACTTGGGTTTTGGTTTTCTCTCGATGAATCTCTCTTGGGATGCTCACAGTACTTCTGTCTTAGAATCTTCAGTGGAGCAGCCAACCCGAAATGGCAGGTACGTGCGGGGTATTTATAGGTGGCGATCCCGATCGGTAAAATGATTGAAGTGACCCGATGCAACAGCTTGACGCGTGTCCACAACGGTCGGATTTCAATCACTGTGCAACATTAATTGAGGAACAAGTAAGCTGACTTACTGAACGAGTTCTCTCTCAAAGGCACAAAGTGCGATGAATTTGCCTTCGAGTTATTCACTCAACTCAGTAAGATTTCTCTCGGTAGGCTTTCGTGGGTTTAGGTTGAGCAGAGCAAATTCACTTCGACAAAGATCTCAACTGTTAAACCCCTCTTGATAGTACGGTTTTTCCTACGACTTAAGAAAATAAAGAGAAACTATTAAAAAGACTAAGTCTTCGACCAGCTTCAACTTTCTCCTCATTGCGCTTTTACTCGAGAGTGTCTTCTTCTTCAACGACATTTTTAGGGGTCGTCTTCCTTCAAAGGTTTCGGTAGTTGACTGCAGCTTCGCTGTAGTGAGTTGTCCTTCGACCTTCTCCTTGCAAACTCCATTCTTTCGGAACCTAAGTATCTGTTTATACTCGAAAACAATATTAGTTCCACTTCTGCTTTGTCCAACAATCTCCAAAACCTTCGGGGGCAAAACTTGCTCTTACAGTTTTACTACACTTTCATACCTTTTACAACATATTTGGGCTAACCTACTAACTCAGTGCCCCAGTTCCAGTTTTTGTATGTTGTTGTCCGTGCATTGAGGAAAATGCCAAATATTAAAGTGCTCGAAAAAATACAAACAAATCATATAAAAACCCACCAGTCCAGAAGACTCTAGAAGCCTGGAGGGGGCCAGAGGGGCCACTCCCATGACCAGGCGGGTACCAGGCGCGACCAGGGGTGAGGCCGCGCCACCTGGCCGCCTGGTCAGGTGGGACCCCCCTGGTGCCATCCTTTCGCCTATGTATCACCCTCGCTCCGAAAACCCTCGAGAGGAGCCTCGTAACGCGATTTCGTCCACTGCTCCGTCGCTGCCGCGATTCCGATCTCGGGATCGCAAGGAGAAGCTGTCCCGACACCCTGCCAGAGCGAGGATTGACCTCCGGATACCTCTCTACCGTCATGATCGTCTCCGGGATGTGTCGTGAGTAGTCCCCTGATACGTCCCAAACGTATCTATAATTTCTGCTTGCTTCATGCATGATTTGTGTGACTTTGCCATGTTTTGCTTGAACTTTCATACACTTTTGATCATATTTGGACTAACCTATTAACTCAGTGCACCCAGTTGCCAGTTCCTGTTTTCTTCTGTTTTCGTATTTTAGGTTTTTCAAATAATTAAAGTGCCCAATAAATCCCGGAAAAATTATATAAAAAAACAGCGCTCCGGAAGCTTCCAGAATAACCAAGACATGGCAGGAGGGCCACCACCAGGGGCCCAGGACGGTGCCCGACGTGGGTCCACCCAAGGCCGCACTACCTGCCCTCCTGGCTACCCTATGGCCCCCCCGGCCCCCTCCTTTGGCCTATATTTAGCCCCCGCGGAGGAAATCCCTAATATCGAAGTACTTTTTCCAAAAGTGATTCCGATCTCCGCCGCCATCGCCGACCAACTTCGGGGGACCAGAATTCCTGTGCCGACACCCTGCCGGGACCGGGAAGTGCCCCCTGATTCATCTCCATCGACGTTGCTTCCTCCCTCCATGAAGCGGGAGTAGTTCTCCCTCGGGGATGAGGTTTCTACCAGTAGCTATGTGTTCTTCTCTCTCTCCCATGATGTGATCTTCGTTGTGATCATAGGGTATGTTAATCTAGGGTGATCCCATGATATTTCCCCTTCCTCTATGTATTGGATTGATGTACTCAATTGATCTTATCTAGTGTAATCCCCGAGACCAAGGTGACAACGGTCTATTGGACATGGGTTAGAAGAATATTATCATGAGTGATTTCCTCTTTTGTGTGTTGATTGAAGATTGAGACTCTCTTGGTGCTTGTCTTTGAATATCCTTGAGATATGTTGTGGTGATTGTGGTACTCTCTTTGGATGGCGGCGGTGACATTGGGAAATCCATAGATTGAGAACTACGAACTTTGAGGTGTGCTTTTGTAGCCCTACATAATTCTCGTCCTCTCTTGACCACAAAGGAATGACCTTCGAGTGCGTCTCCATTGCATGTTTTATGGGAAATATCATGTGATTAGACTATGTTAATGTTGTTGGGAGTTGCCACTAGTGAAAGTATGAAGCCTTGGCCTTGTTTCCACCATTGCAATACCGTTTGTGCTCACTTTTATCACTTGTTTCCTTGCTGTACTTTTTATTACAGATTTATATTACCTTGCTTTGCCACACCTATCACCCATATTTTACCATCTCTTCGCCGAACTAGTGCACCTATACAACTCCTAGTTGTATTGGGTGTGTTGGGGACACAAGACACTTCTTGTATCTTAATTGCAGGGTTTCTTGAGAGAGACCATCTTCAACCTCTACTTCCCTAAGTTCGATAAACCTTAGGTCATCCACTTGAGGGAAATTGCTGCTGTCCTACAAACCTCTGCGCTTGGAGGCCCAACATAGTCTACAAGAATAGAAGCGTGTGTAGACATCAAGCTATTTCTGGCACCGTTGCCGGGGAGGTGAGTGCTTGAAGGTATATCTTTAGATCTTGCAATTAAATCTTTTTTGTTTCTTGTTTTTATTTTCACTAGTTAGGCTTATGGAAAACAACAAAAATATTATGAGAGAGATTTATGAGCTCTACCTTGAGTTGGGACATGAAGTGTTTGAAGAGAAAATCAAAAATCCTATGGACCTTTATTATTTGCATAACACTCATGATAGTAGTAATGTTATTTGCATGTCTTCTTTGAATACTTTTGATACTAATGATATGCAAAGCCATAAGCTTGGGGATGCTACGTTTGATGAAGATGATCTTTTTAGCCCCCCAAGTTTTGATGAGAAAATTTATTTTGATGATATTTTGCCTCCAATCTATGATGATTATTGTGATGACACTTATGCTATAAATAATAAATTTTTACAAGTTCATCATGATAAGAATGATTCATGTGATAGCTATTTTGTTGAGTTTGCTCCCACTATTACTAATGAGAAGGATTTTGCTTATGTGGGGAGTAACAAATTTTCTATGCTTGTGGATCATGATAAGAAAGTTTTATGTGATATTTATATTGTTGAGTTTATTCATGATCCCACTGAAAATTATTATGAGAGGGGAACATATGCTTATAGATATTTCAATAATTATCAAGTTCCCTCTCTTTATGTTGAAGGTTTTGAAGCTGCACTTGTTTTGCCTTCGTATGCTTATTGCTTTGTGCTTAAATGAATTATTATATTGCAATATTCCTATCCATAGGAAGCATGTTAGGCTTAAATGTGTTTGGTATTTGCTTCTTGATGCTTTCTTTTGTTCTTCAACTCTTATTCCTTATTCCTATGAGAGCATCATTAAAATCTTAAGCCTATCTTTATGGCTATAAAGAAAGAGATCTAGGGAGACAACCCTTGTTATCTTTAATTTGAGTTTTTACTTTTTGTTTTTAGTGGTCTTGATGATTGTTACTACTGTAGAAACATCATTGTATCTTTATTTTCAAGCTTTGTGCCAAGTTATAGCCTCATATGACAAGGGAAGTGAAAGTTGTGACATGCTGTCCAGAAAACCGATTCTGTCCTCGTGACGGGAAAAATCAGATCAAATCACCAGTTCATAATTTTTAGCTGACTTTTTTACACAGCATGCTCTATACAATCACGGAACTTTCGTATGTTCTGAGTTTTTTTATTTGAGTTGCAGAAGTACCCCTACAAAATTCTTTACTACCTGTTGTTCTGTTTTTCACAGATTCTGCCACGTTTTGTCTCTCCTAACTTTTGCAAACCTTAAGTTTGCTTTTGCTTTGCAAAAACCTTTAGGCAATCTTGAGAAACAGTAGCTCTTCAAGAATATCTTTATATCCAGTGGAAAACAATTATTTATTAAGGGTACTAACCTCTCTAATCAGCTTATGATGAGTTATGTATGGAGGGAGTTTTCAAGTGTGCGATGGAAGATGATGAAAGAAGATTCGGGAGTGTCAAGCGCTCAAGTTTGGGGATGTCCCCATGCATCCCCAACAAATATTGAAGGAGACTCAAGAGTCTAAGCTTGGGGAACCCCCGTGCACCCCCTTCTCCATCAATAATCATCATTTCGTCCTTCGTCTCACTATATTTTTATCACTTCATGCGTTATGTGCTATGCTTGGAGCGTCTCGCTCTTAGGTTTTATTTTTAGTTTTCTTTAGCTTTGCTTGCTGATCATAAAAAGTTAGACCCCGTCTTACTTTGTGTGGGAGAGAAACACGCTCACTTTCAAAATCTAGAACACATCATAGGATTCTTCATGCCTATCTTTTTGTTGTTGTGTGTTCTTTATCTTTTCATAGCTACTGCCATGTTTAGCTTAAGTCTTAGTTTGTTTTTAGCAAGATCCTTGGCTTTTGTTTAGTTTTTTGCTGGAACTCTCTTTAGTTTTCATGTTTATCTTGTTAAGAGAGTTGGTTGTTGCACTGAGCTATCTCTTGTCTTGAGAAGTAGGTGATTGAGGTTGCTATTTAATTTCAGTAGAAACTTGCAATAGTTTTGAGGCATTGATGTGAGTAATGTTTGAACTTTTGGTGTCAAGAGCTCTAGTCTATTAGTGATAGGTGTCGTATTTTGGGCAATCCGTGTTTATTTTCGAAATCCTACAAAACTAGTTGAGAACTCTACCTACTAGATGGATCACTACTCTTCTGAGAGGTCGAATATTAGAGTACACTCACGTACCATGAGTCGAGGATGCGCAAGGATAACCAAACCCCCATACACTCCTCCTTGGGGTACTTGTCTCGTTCTGAACCTCCTTATTAGATTGAGAGTTACCGATAATAAGTGCATGAGTTCTTCGGACTAATGTAAGTATTGAAAGTTGACACTTCCACCTCCTCATATTTGCTAGCCTCTTCCGTACCGTGCATTGCCTTCTTCTCACTCCGAGAGTTGGCTTCCACCTTCGCCGGTACATCCAAATCCTTGACATGATACGCTCTGTCATCATAAACCTCCATATATCTTTCCTCAAAACAGCCACCATACCTGCCTATCAAGGCATTTCCATAGCCTTTCTGAGATATATTGCCATGAAACATCCAAATCTTCATGACTTTATCTTCATGTCATACATGTTCCTGCTACACTGGCAGTGGCATACATTGCATACATCATGATAGCTACATCTTCTTTATGATTTGAGTATCTTGTAAAGTATGAAAGATCTCCTATATTCTTGTAAAATATAGAGTGTTTCCCCTAAAGTGAGGAAAAGATCCCAAAGAGGAAAAAAAATAAAAAGATCCCAAAGAGGACAAATGAGAGTTAAATAGAAAGAGCCATTGAGGCACCAAAAAAATACAGAAAAATAGAAAAAGATAAAAATAAAATAAAAAGAGAGAAGGGGGCACACTACTAATCCTTTTGAGAGATCTACACTCGTACTCCCACTTATATCTTGTACTCCATAGAGATTATCATTCATGCATATAGCTATGTGGGGACCTTCACACTATAGAACTTGGATTGCATATTCCAAGGATGAGCCTCCTCAAAAGAGCTGTAGGTCTTCATGAGCGAGCAAGTTACATGCACCCCCACTAGTTCCATTGGAGAGATTTTCTTAGCTCATATGTGCATCCGTTGCATGGCAATCCCTACTCCTCACATCATATCTATCATTTGGCCTTCTCGCCTATGATTGTCCTCATTGATGTGAGCCTTTCTCACCCTTTTTGTCTTCCTCCTCCACTATATTTCTTTATTTGCCATCCTAAGTGTCAACTTTCGTTCTTACGCTCATCCATTGCATGAGTGCTCAAAATATCGAATGGGAGTGGATCAGTTTGACTTGTACCTGGCTAGTGGTCTAGGGACGAGTCAAGATAAGATTCCATTGAAGACCAAGTGTGAAACTTTAGTAGATTGAGTTCTCAACACAATAATACTTTTCCATCTCGTATTCCCTATCCCCTTTCTTGCACGCAAACACCATTTGGAGACATTCGAGTCACGGACGGCGAGAGCTCTTGCACCCTTTGTTCTTTTGTTGCTTGTGTCAATACTAATATAGACTCTTGCTTGTTAAGACTTGAATTGAATTGCATGCTTTGATTGCTTTACTTAAAAAGTCCTTATATTGTTGTGTGGCATGTCGCCACATAAATTATGCTTGTTATCGTTTCCCTACTCGAGGGCGAGCATGAATTAAGCTTGGGGATGTTGATACGTCCCAAACGTATCTATAATTTCTGCTTGCTCCATGCATGATTTGTGTGACTTTGCCATGTTTTTCTTGAACTTTCATACACTTTTGATCATATTTGGACTAACCTATTAACTCAGTGCACCCAGTTGCCAGTTCCTGTTTTCTGCTGTTTTTGTATTTCAATTTTTTTCAATAATTAAAGTGCCCAATAAATCCCGGAAAAATTATATAAAAAATCAGCGCTCCGGAAGCTTCCGGAATAACCAAGACATGGCAGGAGGGCCACCACCAGGGGCCCAGGAGGTTGATCTGCGCGGGTCCACCCTAGGCCGCGCCACCTGCCCTCATGGCTGCCCTGTGGCCCCCCTGGCCCCCTCCTTTGGCCTATATTTAGCCCCCGCGGAGGAAATCCCTAATATCGAAGTACTTTTTCCAGAAGCGATTCCGATCTCCGCCTCCATCGTCGACAAGCTTCGGGGGACCAGAATTCCTGTGCCGGCACCCTGCAGGGACGGGGAAGTGCCCCCGGATTCATCTCCATCGACGTTGCTTCCTCCCTCCATGAAGTAGGAGTAGTTCTCCCTCGGGGATGAGGTTTCTACCAGTAGCTATGTGTTCTTCTCTCTCTCCCATGATGTGATATTCGTTTTGATCATAGGCTATGTTAATCTAGGGTGATCCCATGATATTTCCCCTTCCTCTATGTATTGGATTGATGTACTCAATTGATCTTATCTAGTATAATCCCCGAGACCAAGGTGACAGGGGTCTATTGAACATGGGTTAGAAGAATATTATCATGAGTGATTTCCTCTTTTGTGTGTTGATTGAAGATTGAGAGTCTCTTGGTGCTTGTCTTTGACTATCCTTGAGATATCTTGTGGTGATTGTGGTACTCTGTTTGGATGGTCGCGGTGACATTGGGAAATATCATGACCTTCGAGTGCGTCTCCATTGCATGTTTTATGGGAAATATCATGTGATTAGACTATGTTAATGTTGTTGGGAGTTGCCACTAGTGAAAGTATGAAGCCTAGGTCTTGTTTCCACCATTGAAATACCGTTTGTGCTCACTTTTATCACTTGTTTCCTTGCTGTACTTTTTATTATAGATTTATATTACCTTGCTTTGCCACACCTATCACCCATATTTTACCATCTCTTCGCCGAACTAGTGCACCTATACAACTCCTAGTTGCATTGGGTGTGTTGGGGACACAAGAGATTTCTTGTATCTTAATTGCAGGGTTGCTTGAGAGAGACCATCTTCAACCTCTACTTCCCTGAGTTCGATAAACCTTAGGTCATCCACTTGAGGGAAATTGTTGCAGTCCTACAAACCTGTGCGCTTGGAGGCCCAACATAGTCAACAAGAATAGAAGCGTGTGTAGACATCATCCCCCTTGGACCATGGGTCCATGACCAGTAGCTATGTGATGTCTTCTCTCCAATCTTGTGCTTCAATGTTTAGCCCTTGTGATCTGCCTATCATGATCAAGGCATCTATGTATTAGTTCCTGTTTTTCTATGTTGTGTTTGATGGGATCCGACGGATTATGAGATTATGTTCGGTTTTTATGAGTAATATATTTGGTTTATCTTTATATTTTAGTTCTTGAGTGTTCTTGAATGTTCCCCGTTACGTTTGTTGCTTTGGCCAAGTAGTAGATTGTAACTCCAAGAGGGAGTGTTATGCATGATTTATGGGTTCATGCCCCCCGATGTCTAACTTAAGTGACATAAACATGACACTAGGGGATGTGTTGTTGGCACCAGGGAGAAAACATTGATGCTTGTAACTGCGGTTGCAAGGATTGCTTACATTACGCATAGAGTGTTAAGGTAGTCGTCCGTTGCTTTGAGCCTATAGTTTGGCTGGGGTTCACAACTTAATACCAGCGAGATGTTTTGAATAGATATCTCAAGGTGGATGATTAGTGTGTAGATGTTGATGGATAAACGGTCTACTTGTTGTGGTGTAATGCCCGCATGATTGAGCCTCTAGATTTTTTGTAGCATAATTAGCATTGTGGTGCGTTTAGAATTTTGTCAATTGCCCAGCTGGAATTTGTTCCACCAACATAGTTGTTTTCTTCTTTTGGGAGAGAGACATCACTATTGAAAATTTACACCGCTCAATTTACTTCTTTTATTTCCTTTCCGTTGCAATTACCACTACTATTTCCACCGTTGTGTTTGATCCTTTAATTTGCAAACGGCAAGGCCGGAAAGATTGACAACCTATCCGTACTCATTGGGAGCAAAGTTATTTGTATTTGTGTGCATGTACAGGTGAAGGAAGCAACCTTACGTGCACCATTGTTTACTTCACCACCTTCTTGTTGCGCTTGGAGTCCTACGGGAGACATAACCCTATCCTCTAAAGTTAGGGGAAATTCACGGTTTTCTACATGTCAACCTTCCACTTGGGGTAACCAACGAGGAGCACTAACTAGTGCCATCAAGAGAATTTTTGGCGCCGTTGCCGGGGGCTCTAGTCTACAAGATAGAGGAGTTCCTGATACGTCCAAAACGTATATATAATTTTTGCTCGCTCCATGCATATTTTGAGTGATATTGCTATGATATTGATGCACTTCCATACACTTTTGATCATATTTGGACTAACCTATTAACTCAGTGCACCCCAGTGCCAGTTCTTGTTTTCTTCCGTTTTTGTATTTCAGGTTTTCCCATTACTTAAAGTGCCAGAAAAATTCCGGGAAAAATATAGGAAAAATCAGCGTATAGGAAGCTTCGGGAAGAGCCCAAGTGGGGCCCGAGGGGATCCAGGGGTGGCCCAGGAGGCCACCTGGCGCGGCCACCCCCTAGGCCGCGCCAGGGGGGCGCCTGGGGCCCCTGGTCCACCTCTGGCTGCCCCCCTTCGCCTATATATTCCTCTCGTCCCGAAACCCTCAAGGACAGAACCCTTTTTCGCGATCTCTCCTTTATTCCGCCACCGCCGCGCTTCCAAGATTGGGAGTACCAGGAGCCCTCTTCCCGGCACCCTGCCGGAGGGAGGAACCATCTCTGGGAGCTTCTCCACCGCCATGGTTGCTTCCCGGATGAACCGTGATTAGTCCACCTTGGACCATGTGTCCATGATCAGTAGCTATGTGATGTTCTCCTCCCCTCTCTGTTATTCATGGTTTAGACCTCGTGAGTTTCCCTACATGATCGAGGCATATATGTAATCTTTCTGCTGTTGCTATGCTGAGTTTGCTGGGATCTGATGGATTATGAGACTATGTTCAGATTGTGTTTGAGTAATATATTTCATTCCCCTCTTTTATATTTATGTTCTTGAGTAATTCTTGCATGTTCCCCGTTTTCTGTTTATTGCTTTGGCCAAATAGTAGGTAGTAACTCCAAGAGGGAGTGTTATGCATGATTGTGGGTTCATGCCCTCTGATGATTAGCTTGAGTGACAGAAACATGAGTCTAGGGGATGTGCAGTTGCTACAAGGGAGAAAACAACGGTGCTTGTACTTGCGGGTGCAAGGATTGTTTACTTTACGCAAAGTTCTTTAATGCAGTTGTCCGTTGCTTTGAGTTTACACTTTGGGTGGGATTCGCAACTTAATACCAGCGAGATGTTCTAGATAGATATCTCAAGGTGGATGATTAGTAGGTAGATGCAGATGGATTTCGGTCTACTTGTCTTGGCGTACCGCCCAAGCTTTTGAGCCTCTTCCTTTCTTTATAGCATAGTTAGCATTGGTTTGCGCACATAATCCTGTCAATTGCCCAGCTGTAATTTGTATAACTTGCATGGCTATTTTATCGTCTTTTGGGAGAGAGACATCACTAGTGAACATCATTGGACCCCGGTCCATATTTCCACCACTGTTTACACCTGCTATTTATTTCTCTGCTTTATTTCCTTTTCTGTTGCTATCGTTATCACTATTATCCCGTGCGTTTGATCCTTTGTGAACAACAAGGCCGGAGGGATTGACAACCTCTCTGTACTCGTTGGGAGAAAAGTTATCTGTTGTGTGTGCAGGTCCATGTCAACCGCCTAATTTCTGACGCCGTTGTCACCTTCATGTCGTTGTGGGTGTCCTACTGGAGACAAACCTTGGTATCTTCACCGAGGGAAATTTGATGTTGTCGACATCTCAACCTTCCACTTTGGGTAACCAACGAGGGGCGAGAAGCCATCAAAGCTAATTTCTGGCGCCGTTGCCGGGGAATCCACTCTTCAAGATAGGGGAGTTGCACACTATCTTTTATCTTTGCTTTTTAGTCTTGTTAGTTTACCTTTCAGTTTTTGCTTTAGTGTCCCTTATCAAAAATTTAAAAAATAGTTACCTTGCTAGTAGTTGTCATTATGTCTGGTCCTTTTGCCATCGGTGAATGTCACAACCCCAAGTTAGGTATGTGCTAGGATCAAGTGCTCCTTTGCATCATGCAAAAATTTCAAAAGAAAATTCAAAAATGGGGAAAAGAAAAGCCCTGAGAAATTAAATCAAATGGCCAGATAAAAATCTTTTTCCAAAAATCTTTTGAATGTTTGGAAAATTCCTATAAATGGTGCTGATCATTTTAAAAATGGTTTGGGAGCAATCCCATGGTCATGGAATTTTCTAATATTCAAACAGTGGCTTTGGAAATTAAATAAACCCCTATTTGAATTAAAATTCAAATGTTTTGAATTTAAAAAATGCTCAAATTTTATAAGTGGCTATCTCTCTATTTTATGAGGCCATATAAAAAATTGTGGCATTTTATAAAATGCCTAGCTATTTTTATTAGCTAGGTCAAACATATTGCAGAAAAATAAAAAGAAAAGAGAAAGGGAGAGACCTACCTGTCGCCCAGGGGCGAAGACCCACTCCCCAGCCGGCCCAGCCCAACTTCCCCCCGTTCTGTCGTCTTCCTCCTGCGCGCCCAAGCATCTGGGTGGCGTCCAGAGCGCGCACCGGAGCCACCTCGACGCCTTGAAGCTTCCAGAGCCCCCGTGTCCTCTCCTCGGTGTCCTGGAGAACCACCGTTGCGCCGTGCATCCTATCCCCCTCATTCCAGCGCCTCTCCACCCCTCCTCTTCCCTCCCGCCAGCTGACCCGAGAGCAACCGCAGGCCATGGCAATGGCGAGACGCGGCCACCGTTCCCTAGAGGCCGAACCAGTGTGTCCTCCGTGCCCCTCACCGACGACTTCGTCACCCTGCAGAAGCTGGCAAGCCAATTCGTCCCCGAGACCACGCAAGGCTCCTCAACTCGCCGCCGACAGCCGAAGATCGTCGACGTCGATTCGCCGCCGTTGAGCTCTCCCCGAGCCCACTGACTGCTTCATCGCGCTCGTGGTGAGCTCCCAATCCTTTCCCCTAAACCCACGGTGCCCCGTTCATCCCCTAGCCACCTCTGCCATGAGAGCCGAGCCTCGCCGCCGCCATGGACGGTGAGGTACTTGCTCCCGTGCGCCTTGGACTCGCCGGGCTAGCCCATCGCCTCCCTGACGTCCCCAGCATCTTTTCTCACTAGGCCGTGGTCAAAACCCCGCACCAGAACGCAAACCCGACGTCGCCGGAATTCTGTCGCCGCCGAGCTCGTCGCCGCCATCGCTCCAGGCCCTCCCCCGAGCCCCTGATGGCACCACTCGACGCGGACGACCTCCAGGAGCACTCCCATGGTCTCCGTTCCCCTTCCCGTGCCCCGTAGATGATTCCGGCGAGGCGCCGTCGTGGCCAGAGCCACCGGCGTCAAGCCGGCGCCATTAGGGCCTTAATCACTAAGTTAACCCCCCCTCAGCCTATGACAGGTGGGGCCCCATCCCTAATCCCTCTCTGTTAGTTTAAACTAACATGGATTAACCCACTGTGTCACAGACAGGTGGGCCCCTGTTGTCAGCCCCCCCCACACGCCAGCATGATGTCAGCATGATGCAATAAGTGAATTTCCAGTTAATTATTAAGTCATAGAAATTCCAGAAATTCTAGAAAATACCCCAAACTTTGGAAATTCATAGAAATTTCATATTAACTCCAAATTGGACAAATAATATATGAAAAATGATCAGGAGAAAATTATCTTTCCAAATATGCAACTTTCAACTATGTTGGAGTTGATTTTAAAATGGGACCAGTAGCATATGTCATTTGCTTTGTTTGAAATTAATTCAAATTCAAACCAAATGATTTTGCAACTTGGACCATGGAATTATGCTATATTTCCACCACACATTAGAGGCATATCTTATACAATTGAAGTTAATTCAAAATGATCAAACCATGTCACATGTACCTTGGTTAAATGTTGAATTCAAATGTGGAGTTTGAATTTGCAGTTCAAATGCAATATACTCCTTTTAAATGGAATGCTCAACACATCAGTACCTTGAACATCACCATTATGATCTTATTCATGTGATTGTGCATTGTACATTATGTTGATCCTATGATTGTCATGTTGCTGATAGAAGTGGAGCCGGAATCCGAGATCACCCCCTTCGTTGAAGACCTCGTGACCGAACCTCGTCAGCAAGGCAAGCAAACCCCCATTGATCATGTCGATAAAATCCCACTTCCCTCTCATGTCTCGCTTATGCATTGTTTAGGATGATCACCATGATAATGTTTCTATCGCATAGTTGAACCCATTCCTTTGCATGACCTATCATTTTGTCACAGTAGTAAGCAAACCACAATCCTAGCAAATGTAGGAGTTGGTTGATATCATGTGCCCCCTGCAACTGTTATTGCTTATTGCATGCTTAGTGGTACAATGAGGTTGCTTATGATGTGAGTCGGGATGATGATAAACATGGTGTTGATGAAAGTGAAATGTGTTGGTGAATCCACCCTAATACAAGGTGAACGATGAGAGGCTGTGTAGGAGTACACAGTGGGTTGTCTCGTTGAACACCGCCCTAGTACGAGTTCTTGTGTGGTGATCCAAGATGAAGAGTACAACCACACATTGGTCTCACTGACCCCTCTCGGCTTACTAACTCATCCCCTTCGATGTCCAGATGTTGCAGTAGTTCGGATTTCTGTAGGTATTGTGGCCTGGTAGCCAAGTGAGAGAACGGCTCATCCGAGACCGGCTTTCGCACCACGCACACATCGTCTGGGTCCACTTCGGTAAACCGGCCGGGTTCACGATAGTGGAAGACAACCCAGATAGGCGGCTTTCTTGGACTAGATCGGCTATGAGGTAACGGTTGTGGTGGCATCCTCGCTGTCATCTCTTGAACGGTGACACGCAAAAGGCGGTAACTGATGGCACGTGTGTGTAGCGGTACACCCCTGCAGGGTTAACATAACTATTCGAATAGCTGCGTCCGCGGTTATGGACTGCTTGGAAAGCTTAGCTTGATTATTAGACAACTTGAACTGGATACTTCTAAAATACACCAAGATAAGCGTGAGTGCTATGGTGTGCTTCTCGTGGGGAAGTCAAGGAAGTAACCATAGTGGAGTAATTGGTTGAAGAGATGTAGTGGACTCGTGTACGCTTCTTACCTCAAGTCTGGTACTCGTAGTTCAGGACTAGCCAAGTCAAAGCTGGCACTTCTGCAAGTGAAACCCCACCTCCCTTTACCTTGATACATATGCATGAGTAGTACAGCTCCTATGTAAGTCTTGCTGAGTACGATTTTGTACTCACGTTTGCTTAATCTATGTTTTAGATGAACCACCGACCCCGATGGTGGCTTCTACCTGAAGCTCGAAGAATGAAGACTCAGACCAAGACCAAGCTAGTGTAGTCCCAGTCAGACGACTGGTTCCCTCGTGGAGGGCTTGTTTTTAGATAAGGCTTCTCTAAGACATTTGTTAAACTTGTCTGTACTCAGACCTACTTTGCTTCCGCTTGTCTGTTGTAATGTTGGATCACATGCTTGTGATCTCTGTGTGCACTCTGTAAGAGTTATTAATAAAGATATATACTTTGTAGAGAATTGCAATGATACCTGCTGTTCATACAAGGCATGTGTGCTGCGTGTATGTTTATAACATGCATGTCTTAGTATGGGTTTTCGAGACCTTAGTTGTGATCTGGCTGGCGGTCTTTTATACACCAAGTGGCCCTTAGATGTGCGCAGCTTGGGCATCGCGCTGCGATTGTACGAGACTCTGTCTCTTGCACACTTTGATGTATGATCGACCCCGCCCTAGACCCCGACTAAGTGATCGGGCTGGAGTAAGTCTATGTAAGGGTTATAATACAATCGATAGTATGGTTGAGGCGACTTGTCTATGAGTATGGGAGTTCACCACCCATATCATTTAGACTTGTGTGCGGACGATGAGGACCCATTTCAGTTGATCATCCGGCCTGGATGGGATGCCCCTCACGTTCGATGCTTTCCGAGAACGTTCTGTGCTTGGCCTTGTCTGTTTAGACAAGTGGGTACGGTTCTCGGCTCTCCATATGATTGTGTTGTAGCGAGGCTTGCATACGCTAACCCCGGGTCCCGACAGACTTGGTATCAGAGCAGGACTGACTGTAGGATTATCAGCCTTGGACGAAGTCGAGTCTAGCCTTCTATAGTTATATAGTTACTCTGGGTATATAAGGGAACAACGTAAGGCTTCTTTTTTCTCCTTACCCCCTTCGTTCTGAGTTCTGAGTCACCCTCATCTTATTCTACGGGAAGATAGGACTAGGCTCTCCTCTGTCTGATTAGCACATCTCGTTGTTTGCTTCCTTGTAGCCGTAGGAAAGTTGTGTCCGGTTTCCTAGCATTGTTTTAATGCTGATTTCTTACATCGTATTATGTAAGTGCTGTATCTACATTGAAAGAAAATTGTTTTCTTGCAATTACAGCCGTTATGCTGTCCGAGTCATTCCAGGTTTCTTCATAATCTGATGCGTTTGCAAAATCTTTCCCTCTATTTCGGATGTTCTTCCAGAAGTTTTTCTAGGTGGCATGCCCGACAGTTCCATAGAGTTTGATGTAGGTTTTCTTCTAGAAACCTATAGTGTTTCATTTGCAGCTCTTTCTCCCACTTTAGATGTCTTCTAGTGAGAAGAACCACACTAACTATCGTGTTGGGGTACTTTCCTACTCTGACATATCTGTTGTAGCCCCTAGTAAACATTGGTCATCCTCAGGAAAACCATCCAGTAACCAAAATCCTTAAACCTAGCCACCCGACAGATGTGTAGAGTTCATAGTGGATCTTGCCCCAGGAACCGCACCAATTTCTAGACGCCCATACAAAATGGCCCCACGTGAGTTAGCTGAGCTCAAAACCCAACTGGAAGTTTTGTTGGAGAAAGGCTCATCCGCCCTAGCTCATCGCCATGGGGTTGCCCCGTTCTGTTCGTAACGAAGAAAGATGGAATAGAAAGGATGTGCGTAGACTATCGCCCGCTAAATTTAGCGACGATAAAGAACAAGTACCCATTGC
This sequence comes from Bromus sterilis, assembly GCA_950022295.1. NCBI lineage: Eukaryota > Viridiplantae > Streptophyta > Magnoliopsida > Poales > Poaceae > Bromus > Bromus sterilis. Next base: position 316,689,427 of record OX465597.1, on the reverse strand, counting down.
CCAGGATCAATGATCTTTATGATCAACTTGCAGGATCCTCTCTCTTCTCCAAGATGGATTTGAGATTAGGTTATCATCAAATCAAAATCCGAAACGAGGACATTCCCAAAACGGCTTTTACTACTCGTTATGGTCTTTACGAGTACACCGTCGTGTCCTTCGGTTTAACCAACGCCCCCGCCACTTTCTCACGCATGATGAATTCGATCTTCATGGAGTATTTGGACCAGTTCGTCGTGGTTTACCTCGATGACATCCTTATATACTCGAAGAACGAAGAAGAACATGCCGAACACCTAAGGCTGGTATTGATGAAACTTAGAGAGCATCGCCTGTATGCTAAATTCTCCAAGTGTGAATTCTGGCTACCAGAAGTGACCTACTTAGGCCACGTGATTTCTGCAAAAGGCATTGCTGTGAATCCCGAGAGAGTTCAGGCCGTCCTTGACTGGACTCCACCTGAATCGGTTAAGCAAGTTAGGAGTTTTCTTGGCCTAGCCAGCTATTGCCGTCGCTTCGTCAAGAACTTTTCTAAAGTTGCAAAGCCTCTAACTGAGCTCCTCAAGAAAGATAAGAAATTCCTATGGACTCTCAAGTGCGAGGAAAGCTTTCAAGAGCTAAAAAGAAGATTGACTTCTGCACCCGTACTTGCACCTCCAGACACCAAAAAGGATTTCGAGATCTATTGTGACGCATCACGGCGAGGGTTAGGATGCATACTTCTGCAAGATCGACATGTGGTAGCTTATGCTTCACGCCAATTGTGGCCACATGAAGAGAACTATCCTACCCATGACCTTGAACTCACTGCCGTAGTTCATGCCCTAACAACTTGGAGACATTACCTCCTTGGTAACCGTTGCGAGATTTATTCCGACCACCAAAGCCTCAAATACATTTTCACCCAGCCAGATCTTAATCTCAGGCAAAGACGCTGGATTGAGTTGATAAAAGATTACGACGTAGTAATTTCTTACACCCCAGGCAAAGCCAATGTCATGGCTGATGCACTAAGTCGTAAGTCATACTGTAACAACCTCATGTTACAGCAGTATCAACCGCTTCTTCATGAGGACTTTCGCAAGCTCAATCTTGAGATTGTTCCTCATGGCTATCTTTCTACCTTGGTGGCGAAACCAACTCTTGAGGATCAAATTATAGTTGCCCAAAGGCGTGCACGAGGTGTTCGCCGGATCAAGGAGAACATTGCTAGCGGAGTTGCTAAATGTTTCTCCACAGATAGCAAAGGAACAGTATTCTTTGAAAATCGTTTGGTAGTACCTAAGAATAGGGAACTAAGGCAACTCATCCTCAAGGAAGCCCATGACACACCCCTCTCAATTCATCCCGGTAGCACAAAAATGTACCGAGATCTACGCCAGAGATTTTGGTGGACTAGGATGAAAAGAGACATTGCTCAATTTGTTGCCGAATGTGATGTTTGTCGTCGCATTAAGGCAGAACATCAAAGACCTGCTGGTACACTTCAACCTTTGTCTATTCCTGAGTGGAAATGGGACAAAGTCAGTATGGACTTCATCACCGGATTTCCAAAAACCCAGAAAGGAAACAATGCCATCTTTGTTGTCATAGATAGGCTTTCCAAAGTTGCTCACTTCCTTCCAGTTCGCGAGTCTATAACTGTTAGCCAGTTAGCGGACTTGTACATCTCTAGAATTTTATCCCTTCATGGTGTTCCTTTGGAAATCAATTCTGATCGTGGTAGCCTTTTCACCTCTAGATTTTGGGGAAGCTTCCAACGTGCTATGGGAACTCATCTATCCTTTAGTACAGCTTTCCATCCTCAGTCTAGCGGTCAAGTCGAAAGGGTTAACCAAATTATCGAAGACATGCTCAGAGCTTGTGTTATCTCATTCGGAAAGAATTGGGAGAAGTCTCTTCCATTCGCCGAATTTGCTTATAACAATAGTTTTCAATCTAGTCTGAACATGGCTCCTTTTGAACTCCTTTATTGACGACGATGTCGAACACCACTAAACTGGTCAGAAACCGGTGAAAGACAATTCTTTGGACCGGACATGATCAAGGAAGCAGAAGAGCAAGTTCGCATTGTTCGTGATCGATTGAAAGCCGCACAGTCTCGTCAGAAAAGCTACTATGATCGTCATCATAGGAAAGAGAGCTACAATCTGGATGAGAAGGCTTACCTCCGGGTTACTCCTCTGAAGGGAACCCAAAGATTCGGTATCAAAGGCAAGTTGGCCCACGTTACATCGGACCTTTCCGCATTCTTGCCAAACGTGGAGAAGTTGCCTACCAACTTGAACTACCCCCGCACCTTTCCCGAGTACACGATGTATTCCATGTGTCCCAACTCAGGCGTTGCTTCAAGGACCCCATCCGCGAAGTCGACCATGAAACGCTTGATCTCCAAGATGACCTTTCTTATCGAGAATACCCTGTTCGTATTCTTGATTCAGCAGAGCGTGTCACTCGCCGAAAGAAGATCAAGTTTCTGAAAGTTCAGTGGTCACACCACTCCGAGAAAGAAGCTACGTGGGAAAGAGAAGACCGTCTCCATGCCGAGTACCCCTCCTTCCTTCCGCAGACTTCTGAATCTCGGGACGAGATTCTTTTGAGTGGGGGCGAGTTGTCACAACCCCAAGTTAGGTATGTGCTAGGATCAAGTGCTCCTTTGCATCATGCAAAAATTTCAAAAGAAAATTCAAAAATGGGGAAAAGAAAAGCCCTGAGAAATTAAATCAAATGGCCAGATAAAAATCTTTTTCCAAAAATCTTTTGAATGTTTGGAAAATTCCTATAAATGGTGCTGATCATTTTAAAAATGGTTTGGGAGCAATCCCACGGTCATGGAATTTTCTAATATTCAAACAGTGGCTTTGGAAATTAACTAAACCCCTATTTGAATTAAAATTCAAATGTTTTGAATTTTAAAAATGCTCAAATTTTATAAGTGGCTATCTCTCTATTTTATGAGGCCATATAAAAAATTGTGGCATTTTATAAAATGCCTAGCTATTTTTATTAGCTAGGTCAAACATATTGCAGAAAAATAAAAAGAAAAGAGAAAGGGAGAGACCTACCTGTCGCCCAGGGGCGAAGACCCACTCCCCAGCCGGCCCAGCCCAACTTCCCCCCGTTCTGTCGTCTTCCTCCTGCGTGCCCAAGCAGCTCGGTGGCGTCCAGAGCGCGCACCGGAGCCACCTCGACGCCTTGAAGCTTCCAGAGCCCCCGTGTCCTCTCCTCGGTGTCCTGGAGAACCACCGTTGCGCCGTGCATCGTATCCCCCTCATTCCAGCGCCTCTCCACCCCTCCTCTTCCCTCCCGCCAGCTGACCCGAGAGCAACCGCAGGCCATGACAATGGCGAGACGCGGCCACCGTGCCCTAGAGGCCGAACCAGTGTGTCCTCCGTGCTCCTCACCGACGACTTCGTCACCCTGCAGAAGCTGGTGAGCCAATTCGTCCCCGAGACCACGCAAGGCTCCTCAACTCGCCGCCGACAGCCGAAGATCGTCGACGTCGATTCGCCGCCGTTGAGCTCTCCCCGAGCCCACTGACTGCTTCATCGCGCTCGTGGTGAGCTCCCGATCCTTTCCCCTAAACCCACGGTGCCCCGTTCATCCCCTAGCCACCTCTGCCATGAGAGCCGAGCCTCGCCGCCGCCATGGCCGGTGAGGTACTTGCTCCCGTGCGCCTTGGACTCGCCGGGCTAGCCCATCGCCTCCCTGACGTCCCCAGCATCTTTTCTCACTAGGCCGTGGTCAAAACCCCGCACTAGAACGCAAACCCGACGTCGCCGGAATTCTGTCGCCGCCGAGCTCGTCGCCGCCATCGCTCCAGGCCCTCCCCCGAGCCCCTGATGGCACCACTCGACGTGGACGACCTCCAGGAGCACTCCCATGGTCTCCGTTCCCCTTCCCGTGCCCCGTAGATGATTCCGGCGAGGCGCCGTCGTGGCCAGAGCCACCGGCGTCAAGCCGGCGCCATTAGGGCCTTAATCACTAAGTTAACCCCCCCCCCTCAGCCTATGACAGGTGGGGCCCCATCCCTAATCCCTCTCTGTTAGTTTAAACTAACAGGGATTAACCCACTGTGTCACAGACAGGTGGGCCCCTGTTGTCAGCCCCCCCCACACGCCAGCATGATGTCAGCATGATGCAATAAGTGAATTTCCAGTTAACTATTAAGTCATAGAAATTCCAGAAATTCTAGAAAATACCCCAAACTTTGGAAATTCATAGAAATTTCATATTAACTCCAAATTGGACAAATAATATATGAAAAATGATCAGGAGAAAATTATCTTTCCAAATATGCATGTTGGAGTTGATTTTAAAATGGGACCAGTAGCATATGTCATTTGCTTTGTTTGAAATTAATTCAAATTCAAACCAAATGATTTTGCAACTTGGACCATGGAATTATGCTATATTTCCACCACACATTAGAGGCATATCTTATACAATTGAAGTTCATTCAAAATGATCAAACCATGTCACATGTACCTTGGTTAAATGTTGAATTCAAATGTGGAGTTTGAATTTGCAGTTCAAATGCAATATACTCCTTTTAAATGGAATGCTCAACACATCAGTACCTTGAACATCACCATTATGATCTTATTCATGTGATTGTGCATTGTACATTATGTTGATCCTATGATTGTCATGTTGGTGATAGAAGTGGAGCCGGAATCCGAGATCACCCCTTCGTTGAAGACCTCGTGACCGAACCTCGTCAGCAAGGCAAGCAAACCCCCATTGATCATGTCGATAAAATCCCACTTCCCTCTCATGTCTCGCTTATGCATTGTTTAGGATGATCACCATGATAATGTTTCTATCGCATAGTTGAACCCATTCCTTTGCATGACCTATCATTTTGTCACAGTAGTAAGCAAACCACAATCCTAGCAAATGTAGGAGTTGGTTGATATCATGTGCCCCCTGCAACTATTATTGCTTATTGCATGCTTAGTGGTACAATGAGGTTGCTTATGATGTGAGTCGGGATGATGATAAACATGGTGTTGATGAAAGTGAAATGTGTTGGTGAATCCACCCTAATACAAGGTGAACGATGAGAGGCTGTGTAGGAGTACACAGTGGGTTGTCTTGTTGAACACCGCCCTAGTACGAGTTCTTGTGTGGTGATCCAAGATGAAGAGTACAACCACACATTGGTCTCACTGACCCCTCTCGGCTTACTAACTCATCCCCTTCGATGTCCAGATGTTGCAGTAGTTCGGATTTCTGTAGGTATTGTGGCCTGGTAGCCAAGTGAGAGAACGGCTCATCCGAGACCGGCTTTCGCACCACGCACACATCGTCTGGGTCCACTTCGGTAAACCGGCCGGGTTCACGATAGTGGAAGACAACCCAGATAGGCGGCTTTCTTGGACTAGATCGGCTATGAGGTAACGGTTGTGGTGGCATCCTCGCTGTCATCTCTTGAACGGTGACACGCAAAAGGCGGTAACTGATGGCACGTGTGTGTAGCGGTACACCCCTGCAGGTTAACAAAACTATTCGAATAGCCGCGTCCGCGGTTATGGACTGCTTGGAAAGCTTAGCTTGATTATTAGACAACTTGAACTGGATACTTCTAAAATACACCAAGATAAGCGTGAGTGCTATGGTGTGCTTCTCGTGGGGAAGTCAAGGAAGTAACCATAGTGGAGTAATTGGTTGAAGAGATGTAGTGGACTCGTGTACGCTTCTTACCTCAAGTCTGGTACTCGTAGTTCAGGACTAGCCAAGTCAAAGCTGGCACTTCTGCAAGTGAAACCCCACCTCCCTTTACCTTGATCCATATGCATGAGTAGTACAGCTCCTATGTAAGTCTTGCTGAGTACGATTTTTGTACTCACGTTTGCTTAATCTATGTTTTAGATGAACCACCGACCCCGATGGTGGCTTCTACCTGAAGCTCGAAGAATGAAGACTCAGACCAAGACCAAGCTAGTGTAGTCCCAGTCAGACGACTGGTTCCCTCGTGGAGGGCTTGTTTTTAGATAAGGCTTCTCTAAGACATTTGTTAAACTTGTCTGTACTCAGACGTACTTTGCTTCCGCTTGTTTGTTGTAATGTTGGATCACATGCTTGTGATCTCTGTGTGCACTCTGTAAGAGTTATTAATAAAGATATATACTTTGTAGAGAATTGCAATGATACCTGCTGTTCATACAAGGCATGTGTGCTGCGTGTATGTTTATAACATGCATGTCTTAGTATGGGTTTTCGAGACCTTAGTTGTGATCTGGCTGGCGGTCTTTTATACACCAAGTGGCCCTTAGATGTGCGCAGCTTGGGCATCGCGCTGCGATTGTACGAGACTCTGTCTCTTGCACACTTTGATGTATGATCGACCCCGCCCTAGACCCCGACTAAGTGATCGGGCTGGAGTAAGTCTATGTAAGGGTTATAATACAATCGATAGTATGGTTGAGGCGACTTGTCTATGAGTATGGGAGTTCACCACCCATATCATTTAGACTTGTGTGCGGACGATGAGGACCCATTTCAGTTGATCATCCGGCCTGGATGGGATGCCCCTCACGTTCGATGCTTTCCGAGAACGTTCTGTGCTTGGCCTTGTCTGTTTAGACAAGTGGGTACGGTTCTCGGCTCTCCATATGATTGTGTTGTAGCGAGGCTTGCATACGCTAACCCCGGGTCCCGACAGACTTGGTATCAGAGCAGGACTGACTGTAGGATTATCAGCCTTGGACGAAGTCGAGTCTAGCCTTCTATAGTTATATAGTTACTCTGGGTATATAAGGGAACAACGTAAGGCTTCTTTTTTCTCCTTACCCCCTTCGTTCTGAGTTCTGAGTCACCCTCATCTTATTCTACGGGAAGATAGGACTAGGCTCTCCTCTGTCTGATTAGCACATCTCGTTGTTTGCTTCCTTGTAGCCGTAGGAAAGTTGTGTCCGGTTTCCTAGCATTGTTTTAATGCTGATTTCTTACATCGTATTATGTAAGTGCTGTATCTACATTGAAAGAAAATTGTTTTCTTGCAATTACAGCCGTTATGCTGTCCGAGTCATTCCAGGTTTCTTCATAATCTGATGCGTTTGCAAAATCTTTCCCTCTATTTCGGATGTTCTTCCAGAAGTTTTTCTAGGTGGCATGCCCGACAGTTCCATAGAGTTTGATGTAGGTTTTCTTCTAGATAATATTGAGGAAATCATTGACACTCTAGGAACTACTATCTCCTCAATCAAAACCAAAAAGGTAGAAACTCCGGCAAAGAAGGAACCTAAGTTCGTTTACGTTCCAAAGGCTCCTCGTTTCAAAAATAATCCATCTATTGCCAAAGGGGTTGAAACTGTGAAGACTTTGGAAGAGATACCTCTTTTTAGAATAAATGAAACTCAAATTGATCTTCCGCCTTTTGCTTTTATCCCTAGAAGTATCTTTATTAGGTTTTTATTTGAAAGTCCTCTTAAGAATGGTTGTACTATTGAAGAGATTTTTGATGATCTTTGTCAGAACCCCAACTAGGGTAAGTGCTAGGATTGTTTGATCCCTTTGCATCATGCAAAAATTCAAATGAAATTCAAAAATGGGGAAGCAGAAAGCCCTGAGAATTTAATTCAAATGGCCAGATAAAAATATTTTTCCAAAAATCATTTGAATGATTGGAAAATTCCTAGAAATGTTGCTGATCATTTTAAAAGTGGTTTGGGATCAATCCCATGCACATGGAATTTTCTAATATTCAAACAGTGGCTTTGGAAATTAAGTAAACCCCTATTTGAATTAAAATTCAAATGTTTTGAATTTTAATAATATCCAAATTTTATGAGTGGCTAACTATTTGTTTCCTAAGCCCACATAAAAGATTTGGGTATTTTAAAAAAATGCTCTGCTATTTTTATTTGGGGCAAAACAAAAAACAGAAAAGGAAAAACAGAAGGAAATAGAAAAGAGGAAACCCCTGGCCATTTGGCCCAACTAAAGCCCCCCCAGACCCACCAGCTCGGCCCAGCCCACCCCGGTTTGTCTTCTTCCCCAAGCTGCTCGGTGGCAGCCTGGGAGCGAGCCGGCGCCACCTCGACGCCGCGAGGGTCTTCTAGGCCTCCCCTGCCTCTCCTCTCTCGTCACGCAGACGCCGCAAGGCCCCCCTTCCTTCCCCCCTAGCCCGTGGACGTCTCCTCCTCTCTGCGACGCCATTTCCACACGCACCCGAGGACGCCGGAGCACGCCGTCGTGCGCTGCCGTGCCCCGAGCCTCCCCGAAGCCACTCCAACATGTCCAGGCGCCGCACCATCTTCGTCCTCGTCAAGCGACACTTCAAATCGAGCCGTGCGAGCTCTCCAGACGACGGCCGCCCCAAGATCTTGCCGCCGGCCGCCTTCGACTCCGACGAGGAATTCGTCACCACCGTAGCCCCTTCGACTCCGGCTCCTTCACCAACGCGTTGCTGGTGAGCTCGCGGTCATTTTGCACCTATCCGCGCTTCGCCCCGCTCCTCGTAGTCGTTTTCCCCTTCAAGCCTCCCCGGCCGCCGCCATTGACATCGTGGACGAGCTCCACAACCCTCCCCGAGACCCCCCAGTAGCACCGTTGGGTGCGGGAGCCCGCGAGGAGCGCGCCCGTGGCCTCAAATCCCCACCTCGTGCTCAAAAGAGCAACTCCGTCGAAACTCCGGCGGCCCCCCCGGCGAGCTCCACCATTAGAGCTAAACCAACCCTAATCCTAACCCTAAGCACTCACTGACATGTGGGCCAGCCCCCCCTTAACCCCTCTGTTAAGCTAATCACACCGGGTTAACACCCACTGAGGCTGACAGGGTAGACCCACTGGTCAGCCCCCCTGTGACGTCACCCTGAGCTCAACATGACGCAGTAAAGAATTTCTAGAAAATAGAAATGAATTAATTTAATCCAGAAAATTGTTTAAACTTTGGAAATTCATAAGTAATTCATTTTAACTCCAAATATAACAAATAATATGTCTAAAATTATCAGAAAAATCCAAGGATTATGAATATGGGCTCTGTTTTCATGTTTGACCATTTTAAAATGGGTGAACAGTGCAAAACATCCATATGGCTTTAATTCAAATTCAATTTTGAAGCACATTTGCAAATGACTTTGCATTTGACTTCTTTTAAATGGAATTGTACCCATATTGTGACCAAGAACATCACCATTTCAATATTGATCATGTGTTTGAGCATTGCAAATAAATTTATACCTTGTTTGATTGTTTGCTCGATAGACGTGCAACCGGAACCGGAGGCCACCCCCTTCGTTGAAGACCCCGATATCGAACCTCGTCAGCAAGGCAAGCAAACCCCATTGATCATGTCTATAAAATCCCAATTCCCTCTCAGTCTCGCTTATGCATGTTTAGGAGATCATCTTGTATCGATTCTACCGCATAGTTGAACCCATATCCGATGCATGACCTATCATCTTGTCACAGTAGTAAGCAAACCACAATCCTAGCTGACATAGGAGTTGATTGATATCATGAAGTCCCTGCAACTGTTACAGCTTATTGCATGCTTAGTGTTACATGAGGTTGCTTTTGATGTGAGTCAGGATGATGATGAACATGGTTGTGACGCCCCCAAAATCAATCCGTGTACAGTAATCATACACGCAGGGTACACGACTGAGATTAGGGTGCCACGGTGAGAATATCACAGCACAACACTAAACACAAAAGGATAAACCAATATGTTACAATAAAGGGGGTCACGCGGACCCGAATACATAAGTTATACAAGCCATAATATCTGAGTACAGACATAGTTAGTCAAGTTTTGCCTTAAGAAGGCTAGCACAAATAACATCAGAGATACAGATCGAAAAGGCAAGGCCTCCTGCCTGGGAGCCTCTGAAACTACTCCTGGTCCTGGTCAGCGGGGGTCTCGACGTAGTAGTATCCGCCTCCGGGGTACTCCTGCTCCTGGGCTCCAACGTCGACTGCAGCGGCCGATCAGGCAAAGCGAAAAAGGGGAAATAAAGCAAAGGTGAGTATCTAGTATACCTGCGAGTCTTACGTCCGCTACTAAGCATTATGCATTGTATCAACGGAAAGAAGAGGCTGTATATAGTGGGCTGAAAGACAGAAATTCAGAGCAAGGGTAAGAAGCTAGGCCTATCGACGACTAGCATCTTCCGACGATGTCTTGCAGCATGAGGTAAGAATCAGCCAACAGTTCATATAAAGCGTAAAGTAACAAGGAAGCAGAAGTTGCTGCAACATTGTATAATATAAGTTGTAAAGATTAACAATAATAATAATGCCTCCGAGTTCACCTCCTCGACATCCCTGCGAGGAAGAAAACCCAGAACCATACAGTTTAATAATAATAGTTTCTAGTGGTAAGATCCAGCTTCAGCATAAAGCGTCCTGTTACATTGGACACGGCTATTCGAATAGATTAAACTCCCTGCAGGGGTGCACTACTGTTCAGCCTGCACGATCGGATCTCCAGGGTGGCGTGAACCTTGTTAGGGAACGCCCCACCGAGGCTATCCGACACGACGCAGCCCATCCTAGGCTCAACAGAGAGGCCATCCGCCGGACTATATCCTAGGCGCCAAGGGGTCTAGGTCCCTCACCCTTGCACGCTCCTGCACGGTGCGAGTCTGGCCGGTGAAGCAAAAGAAAATCCAAACACACCTGCTGCAGCAAATAAGACAAGACCACTTCCCGGAGATCAGGCCGCAGTACTGCTGACGTCTGAAGAGCTTTCGGACAAACTACGACGCGGAGGGCCCACACCGTAATCCCACGTGTAGGTAGTGCGTACAGACCAACGGGCCTCTCAAGTCATCCGCCGAACCATTTAGCATTTTAATTAACCTGCGTGACAACCGTTATCGTTGCCTCGACTTAACCGACCCGCGGTCAACGACAGCAGTCAGGACCACCAGTACATCGGTGCCTGCCCTGTCGTCCCACCAAGTCACTGCGGTTACCAACAAGGTGAACCGTCTCCTTACCTTGTCTCGCGTGTGCTCTTGGTAGAGCTCGACTTTCGTGGTTTGGTAACTCTCGCGAGATACGAGCAGGGGCCAAGCACGCCAGTAACGTCGGTCGTACCCTCCCTGTCGTTCCCGACGATATACCTCTCGCGGGCACCGTTGGGTCGCCCGACTTTCTTACCTTTAAGGACAACCGCTGTTCAGGAACCTAAGGCGGTAAGACAAAGTCAGCCTCGAGTGGAGTACAAGGATTACTCCTTGATAGCTCACACTTGAGGTGACTAGGCATAACCCAGATAGGGGCCTTTGGCGGTGTCTGCTTGGTACCGTACCTGTGCAGTTGTATATATTGTATTCGTGTTCACTCCCCTGAGTGATCACGGCCCTCTATCTAATCCTAGCTAACAGTGCGCAGGGTTCACTGCTGAATAAAGCATAAGTAATAATAGGCAGCATAGGATAAAGGAAAGGTACATCAAGGGGCGACAAAATCAGGCTATGCAATTGAATAGGATTGTAATCGTAGCAGTAGCAGTAACAATGCCTAGTGTAAGAAAATACGGAAAGGTAGGCGATATCTAGGGAAGAGAATGGCTCTGCTTGCCTGGAAGCTCGACGGTAGGGGTCGGGTCGTCGACGAAGTAGTCGTACCCGGCAGCGGTGTAGTCGGCGGTAGCAGCGGGGTCTACCGGAGATTAAGGGGGGAGGAAACAGTAAATACACAGCAATAATGTACAAACATATGGATGACATGACAGATGAAATGTTAACGGTGTTCTAACGCAGTGCAATGCACGTTGCTCGGAGCGGGAATTCATCCGGGGATGAGATACCAGCTCCGGGTGATTACCGGACAGGGGTCCGGAGGGGGAAGGATCAAGCCGGAGGTGTCGTGGACATCCGACAAACATAAGGGGGGTGTATCCGTGTTAGATGAACCATTCTGAACAACTTTCGTGTTCGGAATAAATTCATCCGGGTACTTTTTATCGGTACCGGGAATTATCGGCAAACAGCCCGAAGGGGGGGAATGTCGATGATCGGTGCGCTAGGGGGGTGTGGTAGACATACGGATAGCGTATCCGTATTCGTTATATTTTTCGGATCAACTTTCATGTATAAAGTTTTTCGATCCGATATACGGATTAAAAGATATTGATTTTATAAGTTTAATCAATTTTAAAACATTAAAAAAACCTTTTCTATTTAAGCAGGGCTATTAGGGGGCACCCTGGCCCGCAGGTCACTGAGATTAAGGGGGGGGGGGCTAATGCCTAATTAGCGGCCTGACGCGCGGGCCCGCCTGTCAGTGGGGAGGGGGGGAGGGGTTAACCCCAGGGCGTCCACGCCATTGACAGCGGCGACGGACAGGGCACGCCGGCGAGGCTGCCGGCCAGCTCCGGTGGCCATCCAGGGCTTGGAGAGGGGGAATCAAATGCGGGCGGGGAGGCGCGTCCACGGGAGGTCATGGGAGGTCGTGAGGTGGCCGGAGACAGGGGCAACGGAGAGCGCGGGCGGCGGCCGGGCCACGGCTCCGGCGGGGCTGGTGACCGGAGGGGACAACCGAGGCGTAGGGAGATGGGGAGGGAGTGGGAGCTCACAGAGGTCGTGTAGAGGAGAAAAACGGGCTCGGGGAAGGCTTGGGGAGGTCGAATCGCGCGTCGGCGTCGTGGTGACCGGAGCGGAAGAGGATGACCGTGGCGTCGGCCTGGAGGCGCCCCTGCCCGAATTGGAATGGGGTTTCAACTGCGCGGAGCACGGCGAAGCTTCCGGGCTTGGTGGCGCGGGCTGAGGCGGCCGGTGGCCACGCCGGCGACAACCGCGTGCCCACGGGCGGGCTCGGTCCGAGCGGGGGGGAACGACGAGGGGCGAGAGGGGGGAAACTGGGCGAGCTAGGGTTCGCGCTGGGCTTGGGGGGGGGTCTTATCCCGCCGGGGAGCCGCCGGATGCGCGGCACGGCGATGGCCGGCCGCCGTGGCACGGCTGGATGCCCGCCACGCCATGGAGGCGTACGGGAGGAAGGGGGTGACCGGGTGGGGGTGGGCTGTGGGCTGGTTGAGGGCAGTGGGCTAGTTGCTAGGTGGGCTGGGATCTAGCCCAGGGGGGTGAGGGGGTTTAGCTAGGTTTAGCTTTCTCTCTTTTTTTTTTCTTTTTCTTTTCTGTAATTTTCTTTTTTTGTAATTATTTTATATACCTTGGCATTTTTATAAAATGTGGCAGGTGACCCATAATTGTTTTTATACCCTAGGCTAGTGCCACAAAAGATTTGGGGTCAAAAGAAAATCATTTAATATTTGATTTAAATATTAAATGATTAAATTGGGGTTTTTAGCTACTGTTTCGATTTGTTTGGAATTTTATATAACTCAATAAATAACCAAACCCATATGGATTTGGTCCAGTGATTATTTGGGATTTTATAAAAGTGGTTCCAAGATTTTTGGAAAAGATTTATTCTCACCCTATTTTTTTAATATTCATCAAAGGGATTTTAGGGTTTGTTTGCATTTTAATTCAAATAGCTTGTACTTGTTTTGATCCCAAATGATCAAGGTCCATGATCACCAGGCATTCAAGAACATCAAAGTGGAATTTGAAATTTTGCACTGTTCCAAGTTGATCAACAAAAGTTTTGAACAGTACAGATGAACAGTAACAGTGATTACTGTTCACTGACAGTGAGGGTGTTACAATGGTGTTGATGAAAGTGAAACTGTGTCGGTGAATCCACCCTAATACAAGGTGAACGATGAGAGGCTGTGTAGGAGTACACAGTGGGTTGTCTCGTTGAACACCGCCTTAAGCATCGAGTTCTTGTATGGTAATCCAAGACAAAGAGTACAACCACACATTGGGCTCACTGACCCCTCTCGGCCTAGTACCTTGATCCGTGTCGACGTCCAGGAGTCACATTAGTTCGGGCTTTCCATTTGGCATCTGCATAGAAAAAGAATGAAGGAATGGTTGCATCATATAGATATGTGAGTGCACCTATGAGGCAGGAAAACCATCTGCCAGGGGTGGCGTCTCGGTCACTTACATTGTTTGAGTCCATTTCATTGATCCGGCCGGGCTCTCGAGCGGAGGCAAACTCAGATAGTCGACTCCTGGAATAGACCGGTTGTGAGCGAAGTGTCGTGGTGAACATCCTCGCTGTCACCTCTTGAACGGTGGCGAGACCTGGCGGTAACCGATGGTCATGTGTGTGTAGTTTACACCCTTGCAAGGTTAACAAAACTATTCGAATAGCCGCGTCCGCGGTTAAGGACTACTTGGAACCTGTACCTAATTATTAGACAACTTGAACTGGATACTTCTAAAATACACCAAGATAAGTGTGAGTGCTATGGCGTGCTTTCTCGTGGGGAAGTCGAGGAAGGCACCATAGTGGTGTATTGATTGGAGATGTAGTGGACTCGTGTACGCTTGTTATCTCAAGTCTGGTATTCGTAGTTCAGGATTAACCAAGTCAAAGCTGGCACTTCTGCATGATGAAACCCCACCTCCCTTTACCTTGATACTTGAGCATGAGTAGTATAGATCTGATGTAAGTCTTGCTGAGTACGACCTTGTACTCACGTTTGCTTATTTTATGTTTTAGATGAGAACCCGGACCCCGATGGAGTCACCTCCGTGAAGCTCGACGTTGACTAAGTTAGCATAGTCCCAGACAGCAGTCTGGTCCCTCGTGGAAGGACATGTTTGTTTACAAGGCTTCTCTAAGCCATTTGTTAAACTTGTCTGTACTCAGACATAATTTGCTTCCGTTGTATGATGTAATGTTGATCACAGACATGTGATCTTTGTATGCTCTATGTGTATATCAATAAAGAATACTTTGTAGAGTTATGTGATGATACCTGCTGTTCATACTAGACATGTGTGCTGCGTGTATTTTTATAACATGCATGTCTTAGTATGGGTTTTTGAGACCTTAGTTGTGATCTGGCTGGCGGTCTTTTATACACCAAGTGGCCCTTAGATGTGCGCAGCTTGGGGCATCGCGATGCGATTGCTCGTGACTCTGTCACGTGCACACTTTGTGGTATGATCGAGCCCGCCCTAGACCCCGACTAAGTGATCGGGCTGGAGTAAGTTTATGTAAGAGTTAGGATCCAATCGATAACATGGTTGAGGCGACTTGTCTATGAGTATGGGATTCACCACCCCTAAGCATTTAGACTTGTGAGCAGACGTTGAGGACCCATCTCAGTTGATCATCCGGCCTGAATGGGATGCCCCTCACGTTCGATGCTTACCGAGAACGTTCTGTGCTTGGCCTTGTCTGCTTAGACAAGTGGGTACGGTTCTCGGCTCTCCCTGTGATTGTATCGTGACTGGATTTACATACGCTAACCCCGGGTCCCGACAATCTTGACGATGGTTCAATTGATACAACTTGATCTTTTTGCATCATGCCTAGCTTAAAGGCATAAAATAAAGCGCTTTCGGGAGGCAGCTCGCAACGAATTTAGGTTTTCCTTTTTGTTTTTTTTCTTCTTCTGTTTTTAGTGGTCTTGATGATTGTTACTACTGTAGCAACATCATTTTATCTTTACTTTTTCAAGCTTTGTGCCAATTATAGCCACATGTGACAAGGGAAGTGAAAGTTGTGACATGCTGTCCAGAAAACAGATTCTGTCCTCATGACGGGAAAAATTATAGAAAATTACAAGTTCATCCTTTTGATCTGAATTTTTTACACAGCGTGCTCTATACAATCACAGAACTTTTGTATGTTCTGAGTTTTTGATTTGAGTTGAAGAAGTGCCCCAAAAAAATTATTTACTACCTACTTGTCTGTTTTTCACAGATTTTTTCCTGTTTTACCTTTTCTTCGTTCTGCACACGTTAAGCTTTATTTCCTTTTTAGTTTTCTTTAGCTTTTCTTGTTGTTCATAACAAGTTAGAAACCAGCTTTCTTTGTGTGGGAGAGAAACACGCTCCACTTCACCCTAGAACACAACATAGGATTTTCATGCTTATCTTTGCAGTGTGTGTTCTTTATCTTTTTCGTAGCTGCTGTCATGTTTAGCTCTTAGTTTTCATGCTTATCTTTTTAAGATATTTTGTTTAGTTTGTTGCTGGAACTCTCTTGAGTTTTCATGTTTATCCTGTTTTGAGAGTTTGCCTGTTCCACTGAGTTTTGTGTGTTGATTTGAAGTAGGTAATTGAGGTTGCTATTCAATTGTAGTAGTAACTTGCAATAGTTTTGAGGTATTGCCATGAGTAATGTTTGAACTTTTGGTGTCAAGAGCTTTAGGCTATTAGTGATAGATGTCGTATTTTGGGCAATCCGTGTTTATTTTCGAAAAACCTACAAAAATTAGTTGAGAACTTTAGCTACTAGATGGATCACTAATCTTTGGAGGAATCGTATATTAGAGTACAATCACGTACCATGAGTCGAGGATGCGCAAGGATAACCAAACCCCCATACACTCCTCCTCGGGGTACTTGTCTCTTTGTGAACCTCCTAATTAGATTGAGAGTTACCGATAATAAGTGCGTGAGTTCTTCGGACTAATGTGAGTATTCGAAAGCTGACACTTCCACCTAGTCATATTTTTTCTAGCCTCTTCGTTACCGTGCATTGCCTATTCTCACCTCGAGAGTTGGCGCATAATTCGCCGGTGCATCCAAATCCTTGGCAAGATACACTCTGTCATCATAAGCCTCATTATATCCTTCCTCAAAACAGCCACCATACCTACCTATCAAGGAATTTCCATAGCCTTTCCGAGATACATTGCCATGCAACATCCACCTTCTCATGACTTGATCTTCATGTCATATATGCTTTTGCTTGATCGTTGAGCCGCATTTGAGTTGGTCCTTGCCCTAATCATTCCTACATGACGCGCTAGTATCATTGCATATCCTGCTACACTGGAAGAGGCATACATTTGCATACATCATGATAGTTTCATTTTCTTTATGTTGAGTACTTTTGTAAAGTGTGAAAGATCTTCTATACTTATTGTAGTATATAGAGTGTTGCCCCTAAAGCGAGGAAAACATCCCAAAGAGGACAAAATCAAAAGATCCCAAAGAGGACAAATGAGAGTTAAATAGAAAGAGCCATTGAGGCCACCAAAAAAATACAAAAACTAGAAAAAGAGAAAAAATAAATAAAAAGAGAGAAGGGGGCACACTACTATTCCTTTTGATAGATCCACAGTCGTACTCCATCTTATATCTTGTACTCCATAGAGATTATCATTCATGCCTATAGCTATGTGGGGACCTTCACACTATAGAACTTGGCTTGTATATTCCAATGATGAGCCTCCTCAAATGAGCTCTAGGTCTTCTTGAGCAAGCAAGTTGGATGCACCCTCACTAGTTCCATTGGAGAGCTTACCTTAGCTCATATGTGCATCCGTCGCATGGCAATCCCTACTCCTCACATCATATCTATCAGTTGGCTTTCTCTTGCCTATGATTGTCCTCATTGATGTGAGCCTTTCACACATTTTTTGTCTTCCTCCTCCATCATTTTTCTCTCTTTGCCATCCTAAGTGTCAACTTTCTTGCTTACGCTCATCCATTGCATGAGTGCTCAAAATATCAAAAGGGAGTGGATCATTTTGACTTGTACCTGGCTAGTAGTCTGCGGATGAGTCAAGATAAGATTCCAAAGAAGACCAAGTGTGAAACTTTAGTAGATTAAGTTCTCAACAATAGAAACTATGTTTTACTCTCTCGTATATCTCTATCCCCTTACTTGCACGCAAACACCATTTGGAGACATTCGAGTCACGGACAATGAGAGCTCTTGCACCTTTATGTTCTTATGTTGCTTATTTCAATACTAATATAGACTCTTACCTGTTATGACTTGAATTGAATTACATGCCTTGATTGCTTTACTTAAAAGTTCTTATATGGTTGGTAGCATGTCACCACAGAAATTATGCTTGTTATCATTTACCTACTCGAGGACGAGCAGGAATTAAGCTTGGGGATGTTGATACGTCCAAAACGTATCTATAATTTCTGCTTGCTCCATTCATCTTTTATGTGATATTGCTATGATATTGATTCACTTCCATAGACTTTTGATCAGATTTGGACTAACCTATTACTCAGTGCACCCCAGTGCCAGTTCCTGTTTTCTCCTGTTTTTGTATTTAAGGTTTTCCCATTACTTAAAGTGCCAGAAAAATTCCGGGAAAAATTTAGGAAAAATAAGCGTACAGGAAGCTTGGGGAAGAGCTCAAGTGGGGCCAGAGGGGAGCCAGGGGTGGCCCAGGAGGCCACCTTCCGCGGCCACCCCCTAGGCCGCGCCAGGGGGGCGCCTGGGGCCCCTGGTCCACCTCTGGCTGCCCCCCTTCGCCTATATATCCCTCTCATCCCGAAACCCTCGAGGACAGAACCGTTTTTCGTGACATCTCCTCTATTCCGCTGCCGCCGCGCTTCCAAGATTGGGAGCACTAGGAGCCCTCTTCCTGGCACCCTGCCGGAGGGAGGAACCACCTCTGGGAGCTTCTCCACCACCATGGATGCTTCCCGGATGAACCGTGAGTAGTCCACCTTGGACCATGGGTCCATGACCAGTAGCTATGTGATGTTCTCCTCCCCTCTTTGTTCATCATGGTTTAGACCTCGTGAGCTGCCCTACATGATCGAGGCATATATGTAATCTTTCTGTTGTTTGTATGCTGAGTTTGATGGTATTTGATGGATTATGAGACTATGTTCAGATTGTGTTTGAGTAATATATTTGATTCTCCTCTTTTATATTTATGTTCTTTAGTAATTATTGCATGTTCTCCGTTGTTGTTTATTTCTTTGGCCAGGTAGTAGGTAGTAACTCCAAGAGGGAGCGTTATGCATGATTGTGGGTTCATGCCCCCTGATGACTAGCTTGAGTGACAGAAACATGAGTCTAGGGGAAATGTTGTTGCCACAAGGGAGAAAACAACGATGCTTGTACTTGCGGGTGCAAGGATTGTTTACTTTACGCAAAGTTCTTTACTGCAGTTGTCTGTTGCTTTGAGTGTACACTTTGGGTGGGATTCGCAACTTAATACCAGCGAGATGTTCTGGATAGATATCTCAAGGTGGATGATTAGTAGGTGGATGTAGATGGATTTCGGTCTACTTGTCTTGGCGTACCACCCAAGCTTTTGAGCCTCTTCCTTTCTTTATAGCATAGTTAGCATTGGTTTGCGCATATAATCCTGTCAATTGCCCAGCTGTAATTTGTTTACCTTACATGGCTATTTCATCTTATTTTGGGAGAGAGACATCACTAGTGAACATCATGGGATCCCGATCCATATTTCCACCATTGTTTACACCCGCTATTTATTTCTCTGCTTTATTTCCTTTTCTATTGCTATCGTTAGCACTATTATCCTGTGCATTTGATCCTTTGCGAACAACAAGGCCGGAGGGATTGACAACCTCTCTGTACTCGTTGGGACCAAAGTTATATGTTGTGTGTGCAGGTCCACGTCAACCGCCTAATTGCTGACGCCGTTGTCACCTTCCTGTCGTTGTCGGAGTCCTACTGGAGACAAACCTTGGTATCTTAAGCGAGGGAAATCTGTTGATGTCTACATCTCAACCTTCCACTTTGGGTATCCAACAAGGGGCGAGAAGCCATCAGTTGCACACTATCTTTTACCTTTGCTTTTTTGTCTTGTTAGTTTACTTTTCAGTTTTTACTTTAGAGTCTTATACCAAAAACACCAAAAAATAGTTTTTTTGTTCTTGCGTGCTGCTGTTATTATAGGTTCGTATGAAAACACCAAGTTGTGTGACTTCACTAGTCACAACAACAAAGACTTTATTTTCACTCCTATGGTTTCACCCGTCACTGAGGCGACTTCCTATGAGATTAAACATGCTTTATTAAAATTTGATATGAAAGAGCAATTCTCCGGTGCTGAAGATGCTGCTGCTTTGCATTTGAATAATTTTGTTGAGCTTTGTGATATGCAAAAGTATAAGGAAGTAGATGGTGATATTGTTAAACTTAAGATTTTTCCTTTTTCTTTGAGAGGAAGATCTAAGGAGTGGCTCCAATCGTTGCCTAGGAATAGCATAGATTCTTGGGATAAGTGCAAGGATGCTTTTATTGGGAAGTACTACCCACCTGCTAAGATTATCCATTTGAGAAGTAACATTATGAATGTTAAGCATCTGTATAATGAACACATTGCCCAAGCTTGGGAGCGTATGAAATATTTTGTTAAGAATTTCCCTACACATGGTTTGACTTCTTGCATGGTTGTCCATACTTTCTATGCAGGATTGAACTTTACCTCGCGGAATCAGTTGGACTCGGCCGGGGGAGGAAACTTATGTTAGCCACACTTGGTGTTGCCACAAAGCTATTAGATGATATGATGACAAACTACTCTCAATTGCACACTGAAAGATCTCCAACAGGTAGGAAGGTAAACTCTGTTTAGGAGATCTCCTCTTTAAATGAAAAGTTTGACTTGATCATGTCTTTACTTACTAAGAAAGCTCTTATTGATCCTCATGATGTTCCTTTGAATTCTTTGGTTGTTCAAGAGAGAGAGAGAGAGAAAATAGATGTTAATTTTATTTCTAGGAATAACTTCAACAATGATGCTTATAGGAGTAACTTTGGTAGAAACAATCCTAGACCGTTCCCCTCTAACTCTTATGGGAACAACAACACTTATCCTAGCACCAAAACTCCACTTCTGAATTAGAGAGTATGCTTAAAGACTTTATCATCTCTCAAAAAGCCTTCAACAAGAGTGTAGAAGAGAAATTAGACAAATTAGATAGTCTCTCTTTGAAGGTAGACAACATTGCTCATCATGTTGAGATTCTCAAGATTAGGACTTCTCCCCTTGAGGATAAGAAAACTACACCTATGAATGCTATCCAAGTGCATAAATGAGAACATTAGACTGCTAGCCAAAATTAAGGATAGATGGGCTAGAGAGAAAGAAGAGGAAGAGATAGTTAAGATCCTTCCTACACATACCACACTTGCTACTTTACATGTTGTTGAGGATCTCAAAACTTTTAGCACCCATCACATCCCTAGTCCACCTAATGGACCCATTAATGGTGATGCTAATATCTCAACTTTACGACAAGAAGGTCCTTTGAACTTAGAGACTACCAAAGAGAGAATGAGCCTAGATGATATCAATACCACTTTGATTAATGGTAGCGAACTTGATATTGATAATTGTAGTCTTTCTGAAGTTATTAAGTTCTTGCAAAGAATGGACAAAGACCCCCACAGTAGTTCACTTAACATTGCCTTCACCAAGCATATCACTAATTCTCCTATCAAAGCTAGGGAGGAGAAACTTAAACTAGAGGTTTCTATTCCTAGAAAGCTAGAAGATGGCTGTGATCCTATGTTCAAGATAAAATTGAATAACTTCTCTTGCTTTTCTTTATGTGATGTTGGAGCTAGTGCCTCCGTTTTACCCAAAAGAATGTATAATATGATTGAATTCAAACCTTTTGATCCTTGTTCTTTTGTTGTTCGTCTTGTTTATTCTTCCGTAAAGAAATCTTTAGGAAGGATTTATGATTTGCTTATTGTTGTCAATGATAATTATGTTCCCGTTGATTTTCTTGTCATGGACATTGAGTGTGATCCCTCATGTCCAATTATTTTGGGACGAATTTTTCTTCGCACCGTTGGTGCTATCATTGACATGAAATAAGGGACTATAAGATTTCAATTTCCACTCAAGAAGGTCATGGAACATTTCCCTAGAAAGAATATTAAGTTACCTTTTGAGTCCGTTATACGGGCAAGCTATGCTTTTGATATTGACAAAACTTGATTTTGTTGCTTCATGCCTAGCTCAAAGGCATAAAAGAAAGCGCTTATTGGGAGGCAACCCAAAAATGTTTTTACTTTAAGTTTTAGTGGTCTTGATGACTGTTACTATTGTAGCAACATCATTGTATCTTTATTTTCAAGTTTTGTGCCAAGCTTTAGCCTCAGGTGGCAAGAAAATCCAAAGTTGTGACATGCTGCCCAGGAAACATATTCTGTTTGATTCATTGCAAAAATATTTAAAAATCACGAGATCATCTTTTTGACCTGAATTTGTTTAACAATATGCTCTATACAATTTACTATCTGGAACCTATTCTGATTTTTTTGATTTGAGTTGCAGAAGTGCCCCTAAAAAAATATTTACTACTGTTGGTCTGTGTTTTCCAGATTCTGCCCTGTTTTGCGTTTTCCCAGTTTTGCAAATATTGCGCATGCTTTTTCTTTGAATTTTTTTTTGGTAATCTTAAGAAACAATATCCCTCGTTGAAAATCTTTATTTCCAGCAGAGGCAAATTATTTTAATATGGGTACTAACCAATCTTATCAGCTTATGATGAGTTTTGTATGAAGGTAGTTTTCAAGTGTGCGAAGGAAGATGATGAAAGAAGATCCGGGAGTGTCAAAGGCTCAAGCTTGGGGTTTCCCCCATGCACCCCCAAGAAATATTCAAGAAGACTTGAGCATCTAAGCTTGGGGATGCCCCCGTGCATCCCCTCTCCATCAACAATCATCAGTTCATCCTTCTCCACACTATATTTTATCAATTCATATGTTATGTGATATGCTTGGAGCGTCTTGCATTTACTTTTCATTTTGATTTTCTTAGTTTTAGTTTTATTTGCTGTTAATAACAAGTTGGACCCTAGCACACCTTGTTTGGGAGAGAAACACGCTCCACTGCTCATAGTTTTCATGTTTATCTTTGTTGAGTGTTCTTTACTTTTTTCTAACTACTGTCATGTTTAGCTCTTGTTTTTCATGCTTATCTTTCAGAGTTTTATTTAGGTTGTTGATTGTAGAACTTTCTTGAGTTTCTTACTTATCTTGTTTAGAAAGTTGAACTGTTGCACTGAGTGTGTGTCTTACTTTGAGTAAGTAATTGAGGTTGCTATTATAAGTTTAGTAGTAACTTTCAATAGTTTTGAGGTATTGTTTAGAGTAATGTTTAAACTTCTGTGTGTCAAGAGCTCAATCCTATTAGTGATACGTTTTGTATTTTGGTTCAACATACTTATTTTTGAAAACTAAAAAAATTAGTTGAGAACTCTAGCTACAAGATGGATCACAAACCTCTGGAGGGGTTGTAATATATAGAGTACACTCACGTACCATGGGTCGACGATGCGCAAGGATAACCAAGCCCCCATAGACTCCTCCTAGGGGTACTTGTCTCTTTGTGAATCTCCTGACTAGATAGAGAGTTACCGATAATAAGTGGATGAGTTCTTTGACTAATGTGAGTATTTGATTGTTGGCACTTCCACCATCCATATTTTGCTAGCCTCTTCGGTACCGTGCATTTCCCTTCCTCATCTTGAGAGTTGGCGCAACCTTCTCCGGTGCATACAAACCCTTGGCATGATACGCTCTGTCAGCATAAGGCTCGTTATATCTTCCTAAGACAAGCCATCATACCTACCTATAAAGGCATTTCCATAGCATTACCGAGATACATTGCCATGCAACATCCATCTTCTCATGACTTGATCTTTCACTGACATACATGCTTTTGCTTAATCGTAGAGCCGTATGCTAGTTGGGCCTTGCCCTTATAATTGCTACATGACGCACTAGTATCAGTGCATATCCGGCTAGACTGGCAGGGGCATAATTTGCATACATCATGGTAGTTTTCAGTTTTCTTTATGTTGAGTACTTCTTATAAAGTGTGTGATCTTCCACAATCCTTGTAAAATATATAGTGTTGCCTTAAAGTGAGGAAAATATCCCAAAGAGGACACAAATAAAAGATCCCAAAAGAGGACAAATGAAAAGATCCCAAATAGGAAAAATGAGAGATATATAGAAAGAGCCAAAGAGGCGACAAAAATACAAAAAAATAGAAAAAAAGAGAAAGAAAAAAAGAAATAAAAAGAAAGAAGGGGGAAACACTACTATTCATTTTGAAAGATCCACGCTCGTACTACAAAAAAATATGTGTACTTCATAGAGAGATTCATATCATTCATGCTTAGCTAGGTGGGGATCCTTACACTATAAAACTTGGCTCGTATATTCCAATGATGAGCCTCCTCAAATGATCTCTAGGACTTCTTGAGCAAGCGAGTTGGATGCACCCCCACTTGTTCCATTGGAGAGCATCCCATAGCTCATATGTGCATTTGTTGCATGGCAATCCCTACTCCTCACATCATATGTATCATTTAGCTTTCTCTCGCCTGTGATTGTCCCCATTGATGTGAGCCTTTCACACCTTTTTTGTCTTCCTTACCCATCATTTATTCTATTTTCCATCGTAAGTGCCAAAATATCTTGCTCGCGCTCATTCATTGCATGAGTGCTCAAAATCGAAAGGGGGAGGATCAGTTTTACTTGTACCTGGACAGTGGTTTGGGGACAAGTCGTAATAAAATTCCAAAGGAGACTAAGTGTGAAGTTTTAGTAGATTGAGTTCTCAACTACTAGTATTTTTATGCTCTAAACCCATCTCCCACTTTCTTGCACGGGAACGCCGATTGGAGACATTCGATCCACGGACAGTGAGAGCTCTTGCACCTTTATGTTCTTACTTTTGTAGTTTCAATACTAGATATAGACTCTTGCTTGTTATTGTCTTGACTTGAATTGCATACCTTGCTTGATGTACTTTAAAGTTCAAATCTTTCTTGGTAGCCTGTCACCATAGAAATTATCTTTGTTGTCATTTACCTTCTCGAGGACAAGCAGAAATTAAGATTGGGGATGTTGATACGTGAGTTTCTGCTTGTTCCATGCTTATATTTGTGATATTGCTATGCGTTTTTCTACACTTTCATACCTTTTGCAACAAATTTGGACTAACCTACTAACTTAGTTGACGAGGGGTGTCCGCACAACTCCTGCGGATGAGGATACCTAGTGTGCGTCAAGACAAGAGGCCCGTTGGAAGCTTAGACCGGCCCACGACTGGCCCACTCGAAACACCGACGTAGGAATCCTTGGCGTCATGGAAGCCAAGACTTAGCGTCCAAGATTGAAGATAGATTATGCAACTGTCTCTGTAAACCTAGACGAACTCCTTGCGACCTAGCCTAGCATATAAAGGCTGGGAGAGGGGACATGTAGGGCATCCAATCTCATAGAAACACCTCCGATCCCGAGCGATCTTGCCTCGCCCGGCACTGTAATCGCTGCCTCCATCCTAGTAAAAAAGAGCAGGAAGTAGGGGTTTCGCCGATCGAGGGCCCTAAACCTGGGTAAATCCATGTCTACTATTAGCCGACGAGTATCGCCAACCTGCACCTCTCTCTACGATCACAACCCAGGGTACCTTACCATGGGATTTACCGAGGCCGATCCTGGTTAATTGGTGCCGACCGTGAGGAAGACGCAGGTTGGAAGCACGATCTTGGCGGTTCCATCACCAGCGAGCAGCAACTCGTCGACCACCACAGCACTCGACACCTCCACGACTCGAGCGGAATCTGATCTGTTCGAGTCCCTCGGCTTCATCACGCATCTTCCTACCCTGCGATCAACTTTCACTGATCTCCGCGCAGGCGTAGACCTAACTTTTGGAGGGTACCAGATCTATGTCAACCGTTGGGGCACTCTTCGCAACAACTACCGCAACAACCAAAGACAATTCATCCGCCCGTGAGGTGACTTTTTGAGTCAACCGCGCAACCCACCTCAGCTCGATCCGCTGCACCGCCCGTGTCTGCGCAAGTGCGACACTCGCATGGAAAAGGCACAGCAAAAGGGAGACAAGGCCATAAAGCAAGATGACGTTCCAGGTGTTCATGGCGGACACCCACGAGACAACTTCATATGACATGGGCATAACAAACGACCCTGGCATCCATCGAGGAGCCGGCACAAACAGCAGGGGAAGTGAACCTAACAACGTCGGGCAACTAACGGTCACCCTCAGCGAACCACGAACCATACCAAGGAAATTCTTCAGGAGACAAGACAAAAGCACTCAGAAGGACGATCAACCGGAGAGCACCAGGCGTCATGCCTCAGAAACTGCAAGACAAGCACAACTGTCGTCGATATGTAACAGCTGATGCCATGGGGATGGCTAAAGAGGGGAACAAACCGAGGTTAGTGTCGCTGGTACCGGAATCGAGAGTTGGCAAACACAGTGAGACACCGCGATGTACCCAGGTTCGGAGCTCTCCGTAGAGATAACACCCCTAGTCCTGCCGAGCTAGCTATATGCAATAACTCTGGCTACAATGAATGCTCCTTGAGTTGTTTGAGAGGAAGGAGAAGAGGGCTCTAAGCACAACTCTCTCCTTGCTCTCTCTCTGGTGGGTGAAGTTTCAATAAGTGCTCCGTCGTCCCTCACGCAGGAGGGGTACCCGGGGCTCTTATAGGCCGATCCCGGGGTACAAAGGGGAGGACCCAGCTGCCAGCCTCAGACGAGCTGGGGCCCTCACATCGTGTGCTCCCGGATGACCAGGTGTAGACTTGTGGCTCACCATGCTGCTAACTTGTAGACCTTGCTGTTGAACAGTGGAGCTAGGCGCCTAGACCTGTCGGCCTGTCCGCGTGATCGGCGCTGGAGGAGACCGCACATCTCTGATAGCCCGGATCCTCTGGGATTGCGCATTGAATGAACTTGTACCAGGTGTCCGACCTGGGATTCTTCTCGGAGGTTATCTTGTTCTTTTCGGTCGAATGATCCTAGGTGAGGCCGATTGCACTCTCTCGGGGCAATCGGCCTCCGACCTGATCAGTTTGGCCCGCTGTATGCTAAGTCTTGATCAACTCGGCCTTGACTAGATCGGCGACCATTAGGTCGGTGATCTTTGCATTGATGAAATGTTTCCCCTGGGTGACCCTACCCAGGGGTCACTCCCCCGACAACAACCCATAGAAAAAATCATCCTATCCAAAGAGGCGATCGCCAGAGTAAAAAACGCAGTAGAACGTGGCAAGCTCCTCCCAGAGATGCAACACGCAACGAACTCAGAGCATACAACAAGTTAGCAAGCGACATCACCAAGAAAACCAGGCTGCTGAGGCTCGAGCTGGAGAAGCAAAGAAGAGTTGCAGACGAGTCGAGGGATGACCGCAAGGAACCACCAGAACCCGTGGACAACCCCTCTGATCACGGCTCACCCCAACAGCGCAGATCCAGATTCAACAACCTACGCCGAACGGAAAAGAAAAAAGTTTCCCGGAAACTGGACGACGCATTCCGTCCTGAAGACGAGGATGAAGAAGAAGAACAACTCACACCAGCACAGGCCCTTATCGCCGCCAAAGCATACCTACACTACGCTTAAAACGGAGAAAAATACGATGCAGACTGCAACACCGCACGAGCACTCAAAGTGATGAACAATGCGATCGCAGCGTCAGTACCCAAAAAAGCAAGCACAAGGAGAGCGACCCGCGAGCAGTCACCGAATATGGATCAGCGAGGATGATCGCCGCAACTACCCTGACCGAAGCAGAGACCGCGACAGGGATGGCCGCGGCAACCGACGCAATAATGATCGATGACGCGACGCACGGGACGACATCACATAGAACAAGATCAATCGAGGACGACGCAGATGTGCAGCTCGTGAAGAATACTTAGACGAGCAATAAACCGACGGAGATCTGGAACCTTGTGGAACACTATGTTTCACACGAACAATACGCGAAACACGGATGCCCAAGGGCTTCAAGCTGAATTTAACAACACACAAATATGACGGACTCAAAGAACCAAAAGGATGGATAGACGACTACCTAACATCCATCAAGTTCCAAGAGGCGCCAACCCTACAACCATGCAGTATGTGCAACTTATGCTCGAAGGATCAGCAAGGCACTCGGTAAAAAATCTGCAACAAGGCCCCATCAGCTCTTAGATGCAGTTCCGCAGCACATTCATCGAGAACTTCAAATCAATGTACAAACGACCAGCATCACTCGAGGAACTGATAGCTTGCAGGCAGGGAACCCGAGAGTCCCAAAGATTCTACATTCAACGGTGGACTATACTCAAAAATTCAGCCGAAGACATATCAGACGAAAGTGCAATCAACGCATCCAGACGACGATTGCAACGCATAGACTTCAAAGAACATCCCGGACAGCTCAAAGTCCGAACACTCGCGCAACTACTGGAGAATGCTAATTATTGGGCCAACGGAGAAGACTCCATACGCAATGAATCAGACGCCCCGACGACTCGCGGCGACCTCGACTATGACTACTACAGTGGAGACAGGAGTTTTGACCGAAGAAGAAAGCGACCCAGGAACAATTTCTATGATGACAGGGGACTTGACATGGTCACGACTGGTTTCCCAGGAGACAAAGACGGCAGACGTCGCGACGACAACAGGCCGCAACGGAGGGACAACCAAGATGACCCGCCACACTGATAACCCACAAGTGTAGGGGATCACAACAGTCTTTGCGGGTAGGTATAACCCAATTTATTGATTCGACACAAGGGGAGCCAAAGAATACTTATAAGCCTTAGACGTTGAGATGTCAATTCAAACACACCTGAAAAAGAACTAGACAAGATATAAGTAGCAACGGTGTGTTGACGGGTGTAGCCTTTAACACTTCCCCAATCACCAACACCACAAAGTAGTAACAAAGTATTAGCAGCAGTAATGAGAGAAATAGTAACAATGAAGGCAGTAAAGTTGAAAGATGGACCGGGGTTCAAGGTTTCACTAGTGATAACTCTCCAAGCAAAAAATACAAGTGTAGGGTGAACAAATTACAGTTGGGAAATTGATAAAATTGCACTAACTCTAGCCAAAGAACAAACTAGAGCAATCCTCGTCAAAGAACCAAATGTAGGCATGTGTTCCGTATGTAGTTGTACGTGCTTGCAATAAGAACTTGCACAACATCTTTTGTCCTACCATCCCGCTACAAACGGGGCCGAAAGGAACTTATGGAGATTAAGGTGTTCCTGAAAAGAGCACCGGAACAAAGCATTAACACTCTATTAACACATGTAATCCTCAAATTATAGTCCATCCCCTTTGGTGTCCCATGTTTTCACCATTGGGATTGCCGGTTCCGGACTATAACAGGTGCATACAACCGTAGATAAGATCTAGAAAAAAAATTATAATCATGCAACCATAACGTGCTCAGATCTGAAATCATGTTACTCGTGCACTAGTAACAAGCATTAAGAAGAACAAAATTGCGGCAACAATAATTCATAAACCTCTTAGGACTGAAAAAGGTAACAATTCATTGGATCCCAACAAACACAACACTAATTACATCATATGGATCTCAATCATGTAGGGCAGCTCATGAGAACACTGTATTGAAGATCTAGGGGGAGAAGATACCACATAGCTACTGCCAAGAACCCGTAGTCCAAGGAGGACGCACTGACGATCGATCATAGGGTGAAGAAGAGTTGATGAAGATGGCCCCCGGGGCCAAGGCCCTCGCCGGCAGGGTGTCGGAGCAGGATCCTGGTGACCCCCGAAGCTAGGTTCTGATGGCGTGGGAGCGCTTCTGGAAAAAGGAGTTAGATATCTCCGGTTTTTGCGTCACGGGTAAGTATATATGCGAAGAGGGAGTTCCGAGGTGGTGCCCATGTCACGCAGGCGGCCTGCGGGCGCGCCCCCTGGCCGCGCCGGGAGGGTGCCTGGGGGAATGGTGCCACCTCCTGACTCCATCCTCCGGCTGGAGGAATCTTCTGATGTAAATATTTTTTGGTAATTTTTTGGTAATTTTCTGAGCAACTTCATTTTTGGGCTTTTTCTGCATTGAAAAGACTAAACAGACAGAAACTGGCACTGGGCTCTGATACGTCCAAAATGCATCACTATTTTATATATTAATTCTTTCTTATTCATTGATATATTTCATGTTATGATGTTGTTCTTATGTTGTTTGTTCTTATTTTAAACAGTTTGCAACTTTCCGATGCCGAAGCAGCAGACGCAGGATTCAACGGTAAAAAGTGGACGCTGAGTTGCTGAAGAAGAATACCTCCAAATTACCTGAAAATCGACGGAGGGCATTTTTCAGAAGATTAATGAAGACACGCCAAAGAGGGGCCACAGGGGGGCCACAGGGTGCCCAGGCGGCCACCCGGCGCGGCCCCACCCCTAGCCGCGCCGGGAGGGCGCCTGGACCCCTGGGGCTACTCCCGGCTCCCCCCTTTGGCCTATATATCACTCATATATCAAAAACCCTAAAAGGGAGAGAGTTTCCGGAGTTCCGCCGCCGCTCCGTGGCGGAAACCTACAGAGAAGAAAAGACATCTCCGGTGGGCAGATTCCGCCGGGGAGACCACCTCCTGGAAGGGGAGATCGTCGCCATCGTCATCACCATCATCATGGGCATCATCGAGATCATCATCAACATGATCCCCAGCATGGTGGAGTGGCGTGGGAACATGATTTGTATCTATGGGATGCTAGGTTCGAACCTCCCCTGGGATATTAAACCTTTGCCTTTTCTTCAACACCGTTGGCCTTCAGCTTCTCCGTCAGCCTCTTGATCTCAGCTTGTTGGTATCCCTCTTGAGCTTGTTGTTCTTCTGCTGCAACTCAGTGATGGTGTAGAGATCTGATTGGGTGCTCTTCTCCAAGTTGAGGATGTGCTTCTCCAGGCTCTGGATGAAGTAGGTAGTTGTACCTGGCCAAATTGTCCCAGGCACAATCTTGAACTTCTTCGGCCATATGTTCCCCAATGGAAGGATCTTCGTCATCTTCTCGTACACCGTTCCCTTCAACTTTCCGGTATACCGGTTGACAATGAGTCCAAGACCCATGTGAGAGGCTATGCGCAAACACTGCTCCTTCTAAGGGGCATGCACATGAAATAGCTCCGTGACCACCCTTTCTCCATCCGCCATGCTTCCGAGAATAAATGCTTCAACTTCCCAGTAAGAGTCAGCTCCCCTTATCTCCACTAGCTTCGGCTGAAAGACTGGCACGTAGATCTTCAGGTGATGGAAAATCCCCTTGAGCTCAGGTCCAAACGCCATAGAGCGATATGACAAGGTAGTCATCTATAATCAAATAGAGGAAAGGAAAGATTAGAACAGGTATGAATACGAGATAGAGAAGGTAAGTAAGTACAAGACAGAGTGATATAAAGTAATATTTTCATTTCTATGGCTTTTCTATTCCCTTTTCTAGGGTCACATCCTACAGTCAACACACTGCTCTGATACCATCTGTAACGACCCAATTCACATAGAATTGGAGTCTCTGTGATTAAGTGCCAGTCCCTGGATCGAACTCGCTGGCACACACAGTATCATAGATGTATATCAAAGTACAGTATCATAGATGTATATCAAAGTACAAGTGCATCATTATTACATCGTATGATCCAAAATAACATAAATAACAAGTTGCATAGCTCAAGGCTAGCTTATTCAATATAAATATAGAGGGAACGAAAGGAAATAACGAGGAGTCCCATCAACATCCACAAGTGAACATGCTGAGTGAAGACCCGCGACCCTAAACGCACCTTACTGGTCGTCTGAAAAACCTGCAACACCGAAGGTTACAGCCCGACAACGGGTCATACATCTGATTTGTACGGCAAGTCACACGGAAAAGGATATAACAGACTTATCGCTACATGCAAGGATAAGTCAAAGGAAAGGCTTATGGTTTTATTTTGCAGAAAGCTGATTTTTCCCAATCTACCTAGTCAAAATTTTAGTTTAACTTACTACTTAAGATTGAACTGGGCAACACTAGTCCCAAACCACACCCTTTATTAAATCTTGCCCACTCAAGTTTTATTAATGTGATTCATCTGTCAAGATCCTCCAGTAACAGTAATGTCTAGTATCTCAAGGATGTCCATAACCGGGGACACGGCTAATCATGATTAGTTTTTACTCTATAGAGGTTATTACACTTTCCCCGCTGGACTCAACCCGAATATTGAGACGAAGTCTTTCAGAAGAGGTCACCTACACCCAACGGGAAGCCGGTACACCTATCACATCTACATCTGCTAGCTTTGCACGGGAGAGGCTTCCTACATCGTACTCAACTAAGCCAGAGCCCATATGGCCAGCGGCTGTACATGGGAGCTCCTAGTCACCAAGTATGTATGATCTTTTTGAGCCTGGACGACGCCCACTTACGTTCAGATGGTAGATACCATGACGTTCTTTATACCACCAAAAGCATCGATTAGTGGTACAACCTGGTCTCGCCTTAGATAAGGCACGAGCCCCAGGAAGCACTCCCTGCCCATCCAGAGGTATATTCTAAATTAAGTTTTGCTAGTCAAGTCATTTAATCCTCACATAGCTCAATGTAATTTCAAACCAATACACGTCTACAAGCATAGCAAATATATAACAAGCACGTTCTAGGTTTTCTAAGAAAACAGGATAAGATCATATGGCTACCCTACCAGGTTTGCATCAATAATAATATAAAACTTCTTACACATACATAGGGTGATATTTTCTATATCCATAAGTAAAAGTATAGGTTGTGAAATGGTCAAAGTATGACTTGCCTTGATCCTGTTCCTGACGATCACACTCTTCACAGAACGAAGCGGTGCACTCCGGACAGTCTACACGATCAAACAATGGTTGCATTCAATACACATATAACACATAAACAATGCAACAGTATAAAATCCAAATGAACAGCAAGAAAACCAACTAAAAAACAGCTAAACGATAAATACAAGTCGCCACGATCCCAACGCAACTGGAATACACAGTATAAAACATACGGTCACCGAAGTTTAAATTTAAATCTGTACAAAATTCAAATTCTAAAAGTGTAACAGTGCAAAGTGCATCCTAGTGTAAACTAGACTTCACTACGGTCGCAATGCGAAAAGAATCACCTAAAACGGAGCTAGGGTTTATAAGATATAGCGTATACCGTTCTAGGGTGAAATCTGTGAAAAAGTGCCTATTCGTTAATAAAATAACTTCTCTGTCGCGAACAGGTCCTCGGCTATGGAGCAAACATCGTTCACTCCGGTGAACAGTGCGGCCGACGTCCGCTAAATAAAAAACCCGGCGGTTAACCGGATCCTTAATATTAAACCGAAAAAAACCCGAAAACAGATCTCATATCCGCCTGATCCAAACTGGACCGTTGGATTTAGATCCAACGGCCGGGGGCGGGCGGCGGCACACCGTCGCGCCGGAGTGGCGCGGCCCGCAACGGTAGTCCGCGGCGGCGCGACCCAGTGCATGGCGCACGGCGCAAGGCGGCGGCGGCAAGGCGAGGCGGTGGCGGTGGCTTACCACGGGCGGAGGCAGTGGCGGCCCGGGCTTCGGCGAGGCGGCGGCACGGCACGATTCCGAGGCGGCGGCGGCGGCTCCTCTCGGCGGGTCCCGCGCGGCAGCAATTAGGGTTTTGAAAAAAAATAAAATCGAAAAATCTGAAAATTATATATACCCAGATTTTTTTTCTAATCCGAGTCGGGCCCGAATTGCACGTGGCGCAAAATAGCAGACTAGGCCTTTGGAAGGCCCAAAATGAACACTTGTTTTTTTAAAAAAATTATTTTGTCAACCGACTACAAGAACATTTTTAAATAATAAAATATGAATTTTAAAAATGTCACAACAATAAAATAAAATAATAAAAATAATTTTTATTGCCGAAATTACTATTTCATCTATTATGCAATTTTCATAAAATACCTTTTATGCAATAAACTCCGTATAAAAATTATAAAAATCCCAAAAATAAAGTTGAGTCATTTATAATTCCTATGACACAGTTTATAAACACCCAAAAATATTTTCAACACTTTTCAACTTTATTTAAAATGGGGATAAGTCATATTATATCCTCTCCAATAAAATTGCCTTAAGTTAAAAATGTTTAAAATATTCATAAGATCCAAATAATGCAAAACTTCAGCATGACATGCATATAATGATCTATTAACATCCGAATTTAGAAAATTGGGATTTTATAGGGCATTTTTCAGAAGATTAACGAAGACACGACGTGGAGGGGCCACGGGGTGCCCAGGCGGCCACCCGGCGCGGCCCCACCCCTAGTCGCGCCGGGAGGGCGCCTGGACCCCTGGGGCCACTCCCGGCTCCCCCTTTGGCCTATATATCACTCATATATCAAAAACCCTAAAAGTGAGAGAGTTTTCGGAGTTCCGCCGCCGCTCCGTGGCGGAAACCTACAGAGAAGAAAAGACATCTCCGGTGGTCAGATTCCGCCGGGGAGACAACCTCCCGGAAGGGGAGATCGTCGCCATCGTCATCACCATCATCACGGGCATCATCGAGATCATCATCAACATCATCCCCAACATCAGCACCATCTCCACCACGGTCCAATCTCACCTCACAAGTGCAACTTGTGTTGTAATCCGTATTATCTATCCTCTCTACTCTACCGGTGTTGATTACTACCGTGTGTTGAATGCTATTGAGTTTTGTTGGAGAATTATTATTGTGTCCAGATTGTTTATCATATATTTATCCCCACTGATCATGATCTCTTTTATGCCTTGTGAGTAGTTACTTTAGTTCTTGAGGACAAGGGAGAAGTCTAGTTGTTAGTAGTCATATGATGTTGAAGTAATATGTGTTGTTTGATATTTAAGTTGTGTTGTTATTTTCCTAGTGGTGTTGTGTGAGTCGAACACTCAACACTTCGGCTTATTAAGGACCTAGGGGAATGCATTGTGTACAAAGAATGCTTACGGTGGGTTGCCGGAGTGACAGAAACCTGAACCCTAGTTCGCACTCTTTTGCACAAGGGAACAATGGATCACCGATCGTATTGCTATGGTTAGGCTTTTTCCTTATTTACTATCTTGTATTTGTGGATGCTTGCAAGGTTTTTAATCATAAGAGTGCACTTATCTTAGTCTAGAGGGTGCACTAGCATAGATCCACCCACTCAACACTTATCAGCACAGCACATAGTACCGATGCGGAATATGGTGAAAGCACATGACTATTTCTCCCATGTGTCCTCAAGAACGCTTTAGCCTTTATAAGTCCAGTTGCTTGGCCTATCCTTTGCTCAAAAGGATCGGGCCACTTGTTACTCCTCAGTGCTCTTTACTTTTATTGCTTTTATCCTTTGTGTTGATTATATCGTAAACCCCTAAAAAGTTATCTTCTAGTTCCTACAGCTATTTATTTACCAAAGTCACTTACCAATACCTTCTTCTCCTTGTTGGGTTCGACACTCTTATTTATCAAAAATGCTACAAACGATCCCCTACAATTGAGGGTCATCAGGCTCTATATTAGTAGGTTAGTCCAATAAATGATTCAAAATCATCACTAGTATAAAATAGCCCATTTGTCCCGGTTCCGGAACCGGGACTAAAGGGTCGTTACTAATGCCCAAAACCTTTAGTCCTGGTTTGCCCACGAACCGAGACAGATGGGCCACTACGTGGCCGCTGCTGCTTGCCCAGGCGGGAGGGCCTTTTGTCCCGGTTGGTGCCACCAACTGGGACCAAAGGACATCCACGCGGTAGCATTTCAGCGGCTGGGTTTTTGTTTTTTTTGAAAGGGGGGGGGCTTAGGGGGTTTTGCAGGGTTAATTTAGGGGTTTGATATATTGTTTTAGCTAGCTAATAAAGAGAGGTGTGTACTCTCTTATCTCCGTGCTTGGTCGATGCTACGCTACGTACTATACATATAAAGAGAACTCGACACGCTAGCTAGCTAGTAAGCAAATGAAGAAACCATTAATATAAGAAAAGAAAATCGTCATGAACACACACACACATATATATATATATATAGAGAGAGAGAGAGAAGATTGACCTCTCCTTCCCCGAGAGATTAGTCGATACAACAAATTTTCGTATATCTATCCCTAACATCTGAACTCAATTTCCACATCTCATCTCAAGTTCCATATGGAATTCTCCTTTCTTATCGATGACGTGGTCAAGAAAGAATCCCGCCAATTCCTGTTGAATTGCATTTATGCGATCTTTTGGTAGGAGTTCTTCCTGCAGCTCCCAAAGGTAATTTGAAGAAGGGGGTCAATACATGCATATATATGAATGAAACTCCAACACAAAATTGTGAATATTGTTGCTTACGCACATCAAACTCTCTTTTAGAGTAGCCGACCTGCTTAGAGATCGTCGCGTTGTAGATGTACTCGCAAATGTAGTATCCACATAGATTAGTCCCTTCTGGCTGCCACAACCACTTTACGAGAAATAGAGGTCAATCAAACTGATAATCAAGCATTATAAATGGTATTGATGAAACGACTAGCTAGAATCAATGGGAGATGCGCGGAACTAGCTAGTAGTACTTACTTTCGGGTATGAAAATTTCAGTTCCTTTGGCAGTCCCAGAGCTTTTTTTGTGAACTGTTTCCAAACCTTGCCATATACAAAGAAAATAATTATTACCTGATATCAGGATATGAACAAAGTTGTCGATATATGATCGATTGAACTTACTTCACGAGCATTTCAATGATCTCCGCATACTGCGTGCGATCTTTTTGTCTTGAGACGGTTACTATTCCCTTCTCAAGCTGAATCTCTAGGAGAATAAAGTGGAAGCTGCGCACGCATGCATAACTCATCAATTACATTACTATAACCTTGAATATTAAGGAAAATCGAATATGCACAAGACAGTATAACACTCTCTCGAAGTTGTAAGGAAAGATTATTTTTTCTTTGTTTTGAGTTTTAAGAAACGATTTAAGCAAGTTGGCCTCAGCTCGTTTGGCATCATTTTTAACCTCCCATGGACCAAAGATATTTAGGTTAATGAACCCAATATTGTAGATATCTTTTTTCTTGCATTCGACGATCTTCAATCTGCATATATATAGAGGATAAATTATATGTACATGCAATGAAAGAGCTGAGCTATATATAGAAACTTAATAAAATAAGTAGTACTTACAGAAAGTAGCAAGTGACGATTACTTTACCGATGGCCATTTGATTGTAAAGCTGGAATAATTCCTCAAATTGACATACAACTCGGTAATTCCAACGAGGTCGTGCTCATCCTCTTTAACTTTAAGCATCAAACTATTAAGTCCTGACGACGTGCAGAAATCCATGTACCACTCATGGAGTCTTCGCATCATCATTGTTAGAGGAGGATGACCAGGTTTGACGAGAGGATACCCGTTCCGGTATTTGTCATCCACCTCCAATGGATCAAAATGTACATCATCGGGCATGTAATCACCAATATTAGTACCGGCACCATCCCCGGCGGATTTGAGTCGACGACGATATTGCTAGACACCTTCAACGGGGGGCACGATTGGTTCTCCTGTTCGCCGAGCTGGGGAACTTGTTTCCCTTGTGTAATTTTTTGTGCTCTCCTTTTTTCAGTTGCAGTGGTTCCAGACCGGTGCGCTGCTTGCGCTGTCTTTTTAAGAGTGTGGAGACGGTTGTCATCCAGCGGAGCTGGTGGTGGTCGCATCAGGGCATCCAAAGTGCGCTTCAATTTATCCGGATCTATCTTCTCCTTCAGAGTTGTATTTTTTTCTTTGTTAAAAAGGAAGCTACTTCTTCTTTAACGATCTTCTCTTTTTCCTCCAGGCTCTGCTCGTATGGTAACTTCTCAAGAGGCTTGAGAGATGATGGACCGTATTTGTATGGCCTCCCAGCGGCGCTGGATGTACCGCTAGACGCCGGAGCATCTGGAGCGGCGGTGGTTGTCTTCCTTTGTTGCTTAGGCGCCAGAGCAGCCGGAGAGACGGGGGCAGCTCTCTTCTGCCCTTGCGCCGGCGGGCTGATCGGACGCGCTGGCGCTGGCGGATAAGGAGGCATAGGAGGAGGCGGACGAGGAGGCGGAGAAGGAGGCGTGCCCTGATCACGCGCCGAAGGAGGAGTAAGAGACGGAGGCGTGCCCTGATCACGCACCGGAGGAGGAGGCAGAGAAGGAGGCGTGCCCTGATCACGCGCCGGAGGAGGAGGCGCCGTCCAGTTCGGAAGCTTGATTAATTCATTCCTCCATAGACAGGAAGTCCTCAGTGCGTGAAGCAGCCGAGTTTCCCCTTCAGTGGTAGGGTAGTCAAGCTTGGGCCCCTCATATCCCTCAACTATTTCATCGACCATCACAACGGCATAGCCTTGTGGAATCGGACCACAATGAAAAGTTCCGTCGGGTCGAGGAGGTGCAACATGGCCGACAGCCGCCTTGGGTGTGAGGTGCTGAAATTTTGTCAAAAGGTGGCAATCTTGAGACTCCCTGATAGCATACACGGGGTAGCTGGGAGCCGTCAACTCAGGCTGCGCAATGAGCTCGGTGGAAGCCACGCTGCTTCTCCGCTGAGATGGCGGGGTAGCTTCTCGGGTATCTTCGTCAACTCGATGCCTCTCCTCTAGCGCTTTTACTCTTGCATTCAGCTTCTGTATTTCGTTGAGCTCCTATTTCCTCTTCCTCTCCCTACTTCTGTAACCTTCTGCATCGGGAAAACCCATCCTTCCACGGAACGGAGCCTGCCGTGCCTCGTGTTCGTCCTGGGTGCTCCGGATTCCTGAGGGCCTCTGTGAGCTCGTCGTTCTCTCTGTCGAGAACGAACGTACCTTCCCGCGATGCGACGAATAAGTTTTGAAGCTTTTCTACTGCTAGGGTCAATTGTTTGTTCGTCCAAACGCACTTCCCTGTTTCGGGGTCCAATGTTCCCCCAGCCCCAAAGAACCAAGTCCTTGCACGGACTGACCAGTTCCATGTCTCTGGTATGATCCCTCTGTCAAGCAGGTCCTTCTCAGTCTTCTCCCACGACGGGCGGGCTTTGAGGTTGACACCTGAACCCATGCGATGGTGAATCTTCTTCTTTGCAGCATTTAGCTTGTTTTTCTCTGACATCTTCTTACTTTTCTCCGATATCTTGTCGGCCACAAATGCAGGCCAATCATGTTCTATCTTCTCATATCGACCCGTGAATATTGGAGTCTTCTTTTTGTCGACAAAGTTTCTTTTCAAGTCATTCTTCCACCTCCTGAATAGTTCTTCCATCTTCTTAAGAGCATGAGTCTTGATCAATGGCTCTATAACTAGCTTTTCCGGATCCTCCTCTGGCGGTACGGTGAAATTTGCCTTCAGCGAGGTCCAAAGATCATCTTTTTGTCTATCGTTGACAAAAGACACTTGAGGGTCTCCGCTCTTCGGCTTATTCCATTAGTGGATGCTGATCGGGATCTCCCTAAAGAGGTTCCCGCACGAAGCAGCAAATGCGTCGTTGGTCCGGATGGGTTGAATCGGTTGGCCATTCCCAGTGATCTCGGTGATCGTGAACTTTTCATCCAGGCGCAACTTTTTTTTCGGGCCTCGTATTGTTACCGAAGTTTGGCTCGATCCGGATCCGGAGGGCTAGAAAAGAAGATAGAAGAGAGTTAATATATATGTCTACATGCCAAGACAATTAATGCATCAATTCAATTAGCTAGTCTCATCAGCACAGGCTATATTAATATATATACCTCGCCGGACTTTGCAACATCTCCTTCCTCCGTTCGCTCATCGTAGTCGTCATCACGGTCTACTTCTTCATCCTCGGAGCCTGCTTCACCCTCTCCTTCTAGACCATCGATGTCGTTCAGATACGACAATACATCACCTCTTTCCTGGAGGATGTCGCCCACCAACGGTCCCGGTCCACCTTCCTCGATGTCGTCGCCCACCAACGTTGGTCCTCCTTCGCGGATGATTTCACCCATAAAGTCTTCTTCTTCTAAGTTTCTTTGACCATCGTCCATAGTTTCTGCGATATTACAACATGCCCTGGTTACATCTGGCTAATGATGAAGCCATGGATTTCTTCAATACTTTGACATAATGCAACCTCTCTCGACCCGCCTCGGCGTTCCTCGACCCTCGACGACCCTCGAACCCTTGGCGACCCTCGACCCCTCAACGTCCCTCGACCCTTGACCTCTCTCGGCAACCCTCGACCCTCGACCCCTCGACGACCCTTGAACCCTCAGCGACCCTCGACCCCTCGATGACCCTCGACCCTCGACCTCTCTCTCGGTGACCCTCGACCCTCGATATGCCTAGATATATCCTGACCCTTGAACCCTCGACCCCTTGACGACCCTCGAACCCTCGACGACCCTCGACCTCTCTCTCTGTGACCCTCGACCCTCGATCGGCCTAGATATATCCCGACCCTTGAACCCTCGACCCTCGAGCTCGACCTCTCTCGGTGACCCTCGACCCTCTATGTACCGACGCATATAGTTCCCGACCCTCGACCGCACGGCGATCCTCGACACCACACCCTCTCGTTCTCGATTTTTAAAAAAGAGGAAGAAGAAAAAATACGAGGAGCCTATTTTTTCTTCTTCTCCTCTATTACTTCTTCTTAATTCTCCTTGTATTTTTTCTTCTTCCTCTCCTATTCTTCTCTTCATTTTTCCTCTTCCTAATTTTCTTTTTCCCTCCTTTTTATTTTTCCTTCTCTTCCTCTTTTCTTATCCCCCAACACTAGAACATTTTAACTTATTAAATTGAGACTAATTATAAAACAGAAAAATAAGATGAATAAAAAAAATATTTTATATTTTCGCTTCTCTGTTCTCTTTTAATTTTACTTTTTTTCTTTTGTTTTTTTCTCCCCCCACTATAGCTAGAACACAAACACATAGAAAAAATTTAGCACACGCGCCATGGCTAGCCGTGGCCGGCGGTGAGAGCACGGGAGGAGCTCCCCCTCCCGGCCATGGTGGCGCACGGGAGAGGAGCTAGCTCCCCCTCCCGGCAATGGCGGCCGGCGTGCAGGTGCGCGGGCAAGTTCTCTAGGGAGAGGAGGCTCACAGTGGAGAGGTCGTCGGGGACGGCGGGGGTGGTGCGGCGCCGGCGAGGTCGTCGGAAACGGCGGGGGCGGTGCGGCGCGGCGAGGAAATCGGGCAGCCTGACGGCGTCGGTGTCGTTTCCGGCGTCGTCTTGAGCAAATGGCGAGATGGAAACGACGGTTCCAAGGCGGGGCCTTATATACCCCGAGCATTGGTTCCGATTGGTTCCAGAAACCGGCACCAAAGGAGGGCTTTGGTACCGGTTCGTGCCACCAACCAGTACCAAAGGTCTTTTTCAGGAGTCGAAAGAGCGGGAAACAGAGACCATTGGTACCGGTTGGTGGCACGAACCGGTACCGATGCCCCCTTTGGTACCAGTTGGTGGCACCAACCGGAACCAATGCTACCCATTGGTACCGGTTGGTTCCACCAACCAGGACTAACCTAGCGTTGGCTCGGTGCGGTGGGATGTTTAGTCCCACCTCGCTAACCGAGGGCGCTCGAGAGTGGTTTATAAGCGCTGCTACGCCTACCCTTTTGAGCTCCTCTCAAATGCAGGCTTTGCGGCCTACCCACTGTCTCCCTTTGCCTGTTCCCTACTGGGCCTTTTCAGGCCTGGATCCTGGCCCATTATAGGGTTTCTAGTCGTATCCATGCCGTGCGGGCCCCGTAGGTGGCATTTTATTATTATTTTCCTTTCCAGTAATACAAATTGTAAAAAAGACCTTTAGTCCCGGTTGGAGCCACTAACCGTTAAGAATAGTCTATAATTAGTCCTTTGCAATAATAAAAAATGGAAAAAGGACCTTTAGTCCCGGTTGGAGCCACCAACCAGGACCAATAGTCTATAATTAGTCCCACCTCGCTTACCGAAGGTGGGTTAGAGGTGTTTATAAGCACAGGCTGTCCAACACTTATTGTAGCATATCAAGCTTATTAAAAGTGGTAAATCGAGGAATTCAACCCTAGGGGGTGCTCTATTTCTCCTTTAGCAGGCGGAAGGTGGACCTTTCGCCTCTATTAGCTTCAAGAGGCAGAGGTCCTTCTCTGGACATGTGTCTATTGAAGCCAATGGAGGCAGAGGTCACCCTTCCGCATGCTGAAGGAGATAGATATCACCCTCCTCGGGTGGATTCCTCGGTCTACCTCTTATAATAAATTTTCAATACTTTTTGTTTTATATAAATTTAGTTTTAATAATAAAAATATTAATAATACAAAGATTTCAAAACAAAACACTCAGACCACAATGATTTGTATTTGGTCGATGAAGTGAAAGATTTCTAGCTAGATATATATAATATCAAAAAAACACACGGTTTCGCCTGGTTACAGCCCGATGATGTGGCTCTTGAGTGCCCGCATATCAAAAGCACCATCAGACCATAACCAGGCGAATCCAAATGATTTGTATTCGGCCGATGAAATGAGTGTCGAACATGTCGAAGAGGTGGGCTATATATAGGCAACGACAAGCCTGATCCAACGTCTCAGAAGCCTGATCCAACGACTCACAAGCGCTTGAAAGAAACACATGATCCGTGTGCTTCTTCTTGATTGGTGGAGGCGATCCTCCAACGACAATCCTGATCCAACGACTCACAAGCGCTTGAAAGAAACACACGATCCATGTGCTTCTTCCTGGTTGGTTGGATTCTGAATCGTGTGAGGTTAAAAGCGCGTGAAAGAGGCCTCCACGTAAAGCCAAACGCCACTAGTTCTCTTCTCGTGCACTCTTTCCCATTCCGCGCCACCGCCGGCCACCATGCCGCCCCGCCATCGAATCCCCCCGCGCAGCTACCACGGCATCCGCGGGCGCTCGGACGGCACATTCACGGCGGTGATCACTTGCGCCAACAACGAGCGTGTGTGTCTCGGCAGGTTCTACCATGCATATTTAGCCGCTCGGCGTACGATGTTGCGTCGTGGAGGCTCGGCCGCCCGCGCGCGGAGATGAATTTCCGCAACTGCCACAGCGTGGAAGAGGCAGAGGACATGGAAGATCTTCCGCTCCTCCTCACTGAAGAGAACCACCACCTCCATCGCCGATGAGCGGTGCTCGGCTTCGCCTTGGCGCAGGACCAGCGTGCCGTGCAGGATTGGTACGCGAGCCATCCCCGTGAAGCCTCGGAGGAGGCGGAACACTGGATGAGGCTGGCGGCCGAGAGCGCGGAGCGGCGACACGAGCATCATGAATGGGCGGAGGAGCGGCTGGCGACCAAGGCGATGGAGGA
Source organism: Bromus sterilis (assembly GCA_950022295.1). Lineage (NCBI taxonomy): Eukaryota > Viridiplantae > Streptophyta > Magnoliopsida > Poales > Poaceae > Bromus > Bromus sterilis. The sequence goes on along the minus strand of OX465597.1, from coordinate 316,646,573 downwards.
GGAGGAACTGGCGAGAGGCGCCGCCTACTGGCCCGTCGGTGACCGCCGCTGTATAGCGCTGGAGGATGACATCAGCTCCGTCACCGAAGACGATTTCTCCAAAGACGAGGAGGAGTAGATTTTTTATGTTTTACAATAAAATATTCTAGGTTTGAGATGTTAAGTTGTTGAATGTTTTAAGTTTGTCGCGTCGCTGCCACCATGCCACCATATGTTCTAGGTTTCCCGCGCAGAAGCAGAAGAAATAAAGCCACATTCTAAAATTTCAACCCTTTCTGACTTCATTTGCTATTTTTCATGCATTTAATTATTTATTTTGAGCTAAATGACCCTGAAATTAAAAAGCACTACAACTGAACTCAAAAAAGGTTGAAACTTGGCATGGTATCATCATTTGACCCACATAACATGCGTGCAAAATTTGAGAGGATTACGACAAAAACTGGATGCACTTCGTGTACAAACTGGACCATCTCTTCCAAAGTACGAGGGTTTCAGACGAAAACTCATCTGTTACAAAGGCATTTCATTTTTCTAAACTTATTTCAAATCAAGATTTTTTTTGCATTCAATATGTCGGGACCCGGGGTTCGCGTATGTAATTCCAGTCACAATACAATCACATGGAGAGCCGAGAGCCGTACCCACTTGTCTAAGCAGACAAGGCCAAGCACAGATCACTCTCGGTACGCATCGAACGTGAGGGGCATCCTATTCAGGCCGGATGATCAACTGAAATGGGTGCTCATCGTCCGCACACAAGTCTAATGATATGGGTGGTGAATCCCATATTCACAGACAAGTCGCCTCAACCATGTTATCGATTGAATCATAAACCTTACATAGACTTACTCCAGCCCGATCACTTAGTCGGGATCTCGGGCGGGCTCGATCATACAACAAAGTGTGCCACGTGACAGAGTCACGAGCAATCGCATCGTGATGCCCCAAGCTGTGCACATCTAAGGGCCACTTGGTGTATAAAAGACCGCCGACAAGAACACAACTAAGCTATCGAACCCCAAACTAAGACATGCATGTTATAATCATACACGCAGCATACATGTCCAGTGTAAACAGCAGGTAATCACAACATGAACTCTACAAACTCAGTCTTTATAACTTCTGCTAAACAGAGCAGACATAGTAGTTGTATTACAAGCAGAGATCACATGTCTGTGATCCAACATTACATCAAACATCAACGGAAGAAAATTATGTCTTAGTAAAGACAAGTTTAACAAATGGCTTAAGAAGCCTGAAAGAAAATACAACGACCCTCGAGAGGGCACAGGCTACTGCCTGGAACTATACGACATTGGTCCACGTCGAGCTCGAGGTAGAGGCCACCATCAGGTTCAGTGGTCTTGTCTCTAAAACATAGAATAAGCAAACGTGAGTACAAAGTCGTACTCAGCAAGACTTACATAGGAACTATACTACTCATGCACATGTATCAAGGAAAAGGGAGGTGGGGTTTCACTTGCAGAAGTGCCAGCTTTGACTTGGCTAATCCTGAACTACGAGTACCAGAGAGAGGTAAGAACGTACACGAGTCCAAGTAACAGTCTCCAACCAATACTCCACTATGGTGCCTTCCTCGACTTTCCCACGAGGAAGCACGCCATAGCACTCACACTTATCTTGGTGTGTTTTAGAAGTATCCGGTTCAAGTTATCTATGATCAAGTAAACGTCTCCAAGTAGTCCATAACCGCGGACACGGCTATTCGAATAGTTCATTAACCCTGCAGGGGTGTACTGCTACACACACGCCTCATCAGTTACCGCCTGGGGATGGACCCTTCAAGTGAGTACCAGCGAGGATGCTGCCACGACACTTCACTCACGGCACCATCTCTAGTCCTAGGGAGTCGCCTATTTGAGTTGGGACCACAATCGGAATCCGGCCGATTGTTCCGATGCGGACTCAAACATTGTGTGACCGCCATCAATCTCAACTCGATCATGATCACTTGATTCAACGTGCCCACAACCTACGCCAACCACTTACCTTGGTTCCACCTGCTTGAGATCGTTAAAGGGCGAACTACTTGCGACTCCTGGACTGGTCCGGGGTGAGGTACTAGGCCGAGAGGGGTCAGTGAGCCCAATGTGTGGTTGTACTCTTTGTCTTGGATAACAACACAAGAACTCGGGCCTAAGGCACTGTTCAATGAGACAACCCACTGTGTACTCCTACACAGCCTCTCATCGTTCACCTTTGTTTAGGGTAGATTCACCAACACGTTACCACCATCATTCACATGATCACTACCATCCCGACTCACATCAAAGTAGCCTCAGGTAACAACTCTAAGCATGCAATAAGCTGTAACATTTGCAGGGGCCACATGATATCAACCAACTCCTACATCTACTAGGATTGTGGTTTGCTTACTACTGTGACAAAATGATAGGTCATGCAAAGGAATGGGTTCAACTAGCGGTAGAACGTATCATGGTGACATCCTAAACATGCATTTGCGAGAATGAGAGGGAACTGGGATTTTATAGACATGATCAAAGAGGGGGATGCTTGCCTTGCTGACGATCACGATGCAACACTCTTCTGACGTGAGGTTGAACTCGTCTCCGAGATCAACTCTACCGAGAAGAAGCAATCACCTAAGCACTGGAAGTAAAGCACAATCAAGATAATACAATGCACATTCAATATGCAAAACATAGCATGGCAATGTGCTGATGTGACCTATGTTGGAATTGCCACATGTTAATTGAAGTTGATTTGAAAAGTGAATTCAAATTCAAACTCCAAATGTTATTTAAATTTGGTCAAGTTGCATTTGCTAATGTTTGTTCATTGGAAACCAAATGGTCATGTGTGTGAAATGCTTCTGAAGTACAAGTGATGTGTGGTTCATTTCAAAGTTTGAAGTTGGAATAGCAATTGAATTGATTTTGAATTAAATCCAATTAAATCAAATAGAAAAAGCTACTGATCCATTTTTAAGATCAACTCCAATATAGCTTAAAGTTGGAAATTTGGATAGAGGATTTTCTCCTGATCATTTTCATATATTATATGTTAAATTTGGAGTTAAAATGAATTTTCTATGATTTTTCAAAGTTTCAGCTATTTTCTGGAATTTCTGTATTTCTTTAATTCTTTTTTAAAAGGTTTTTCTGTTTATTGCGTCAAAAGGACGTCAGCATGACGCAAGGGGGGGGGGATGACTGGTGGGCCATCCATGTCAGTGAGAGAGGGGGTTATTATCCCTCTTTTTAAAATTAACCTAGTTTAATTAAGGGACTGGGCCCACTGTCATAGAGAGAGGGGAGGGATTAGGAGCTCGGTTAGGGGCTAACCAACCGGCGGTTAAACGCCGGTGGCCTAGGCCACGGCGGCGCTCTGCCAGAGTGGTGATTTCGGCCACGGGGGAGGGGGATGGAGGCACGGGAGCGAAGCTCGCGCTCGTGCGCATCTCCTGGAGCATGCCGGGGACCTCGAGGAGGCCTTGGGCCACGGCTACGACGACGGGAGACGGCGGCCAGAGCCACTGGTCATGGCGGAGTGGCACAGAGAGCACGGTGAGGAAATTTAGGAGGGGGAAAACGAGCGGGAGCTCACGAGGAAGGCAACGACGAGCTCGGGGAGGCCGGAGAGGAGCTGTCCATGGTGAATTTGTCGAAGGCGTCCACGGTGGCCGGCGGCGAACTCTTGAAGATGGCGTCTCCTCCGTGGGCTCTTGCTCCAAATTGGTGGCGCCGCTCGAAGAAGTCGAGCCCGGCGGACCGAATGGAAAGGGTGGCGCGACGGGGGAGGCACAGTGGCCACGATGGCGCATGGTGGCCGCTCCGGCTGGGGCTCGGGTCGCGCGGAATCTCGTCGAGGAAGAGAGAGGGAGGGCCAGAGAGAGGGCAGAGGAGTGCCGGGGGGGGTTTGCTGCAGAGTGGCGTGCGAGAGAGAGGCGAGGGGAGGCCTAGAAGGCAGGGGGCGTCGCCGTGGCGTCCATGGCCACCGCATGCGCTCCAGCGAGCAGCATCGGGGCCAGGGGAGGAAGACGAGAGGGGAGGCCCCCCTGGTGGGCTGGGCCGAGGCAAAAAGGTAAGTGGGCCTTCGCCCGTGGGCGCAAGGTAAGATTTCTTCTCTGTTTTTCTTTTTAAACTTTCTGTTATTTGCTTTGCCCATTTAAAATAAATACTAGGGCATTTTATAAAAACCGCCAAATAATTTTATAAACTCTAGGTGACTTAGTACTAGTCAACCCCAAGTTTTGGGAATTTTTGAAATTCAAATTATTTGAATCTCAATTCAAATAGGCATTTGATTTAATTTCCAAGCCACTATTTGGATTTTTGAAAAATATATGAGCATGGGATTAATCCCAAATCACTTTTAAAATGATCACACTCATTTTTAGGATTTTTCAACACATCCAAAAGAATTTTGGAAAAAGATTTATTTTTGGCCTTTTTATTTAAAATGCTTTGGGGCTTTTCTTTTCCCCAATTCCTTTTCTTTTGCAATTTTTTTCATGATGCAAAAATGCAAGTTTAGAAAAGCACAAACCTAATTTAGGATTCTGACAACTCGCCCCCACTCAAAAGAATATCGTTCCGAGATTCAGAAGTTGTCGGAGGAAGGTGGGGTACTCAGCTCGTAGACGATCCTCTCGTTCCCAGGTGGCTTCTTTCTCTGAATGATGCGACCACTACACTTTGAAGAATCTTATCTTCTGACGTCTGGTGCTACGCTCGGCTTCATCAAGAATACGAACAGGGTACTCTTGATATGAAAGGTTATCTTGGAGATCAAGCGTTTCGTGGTCTACTTCGCGGATGGGGTCCTTGAAGCAACGCCTGAGTTGAGAGATGTGGAAGACATCATGAACCTGGGAGAGGTGAGGGGGTAGTTCCAATTGGTAGGCAACTTCTCCACGTTTAGCGAGAATGCGAAAGGGACCGTTATAACGTGGGGCCAACTTGCCTTTGATACCGAACGATGGGTACCCTTCAGAGGAGTAACCCGAAGGTAAACCTTCTCATCCAGATTATAGCTTTCTTCCCTATGATGACGAACATAATAGCTTTTCTGACGAGACTGGGCTGTTTTCAACTTCTCACGAACAATGCGAACTTGCTCTTCTGCATCCTGAATCAAATCCGGTCCAAAGAATTGTCTTTCACCGGTTTCTGACCAGTTTAGGGGTGTTCGACATTTCCGTCCATAGAGAAATTCAAAAGGAGCCATGCCCAAACTAGATTGAAAACTATTGTTATACGCAAATTCGGCAAAAGGAAGAGAATTCTCCCATTTCTTTCCGAAAGAGATAATACAAGCTCTGAGCATGTCTTCGAGAATTTGATTGACCCTTTCTACTTGACCACTGGACTGCGGGTGATAAGCGGTGCTAAAGGAGATGTTGGTTCCCATAGCATTCTGGAAACTTTCCCAAAATCGAGAAGTGAAAAGACTACCACGGTCTGAATTGATTTCCAAAGGAACACATTCAGCAATGAATTGAGCAATTTCTCTCTTCATCCTAGTCCACCAAAATCTCTGGCGTAGATCTCGGTACATTTTTGTGCTACCGGGATGAATCGAGAGGGGTGTTTCATGGGCTTCTTCGAGGATGAGTTGCCTTAGTTCCCTATTCTTAGGTACTACCAAACGATTTTCAAAGAATACCGTTCCTTTACTATCTGTGGAGAAACATTTAGCAACTCCGCTAGCAATGTTCTCCTTGATCCGGCGAACACCTCGTGCACGCCTTTGGGAAACTATGATTTGATCCTTAAGGGTTGGTTTCGCCACCAAGTTGAAAAGAGATCCACGAGGAACAATCTCGAGGTTAAGCTTTCGAAATTCCTCATGAAGAAGTGGTTGATACTGTTGTAACATGAGGTTGTTACAATACGACTTACGACTTAGTGCATCAGCCATGACATTGGCTTTTCCTGGGGTGTAAGAAATTCCTAAGTCATAATCTTTTATCAACTCAATCCAGCGTCTTTGCCTGAGATTAAGATCTGGCTGGGTGAAAATGTATTTGAGGCTTTGGTGGTCGAAATAGATCTCACAACGATTACCAAGGAGGTAATGTCGCCAAGTTGTTAGGGCATGAACTACGGCAGCGAGTTCAAGATCATGGGTAGGATAGTTCTCTTCATGTGGCCGCAACTGGCGTGAAGCATAAGCTACCACATGTCGATCTTGCAGAAGTATGCATCCTAACCCTTGCCGTGAGGCATCACAATAGATCTCGAAATCCTTTTTGGTGTCTGGAGGCGCAAGTACGGGTGCAGAAGTCAATCTTCTTTTTAGCTCTTGAAAGCTTTCCTCGCACTTGGGAGTCCATTCGAATTTCTTATCTTTCTTGAGGAGTTCAGTAAGAGGCTTTGCAACTTTAGAAAAGTTCTCGACGAAGCGGCGGCAATAGCTGGCTAGGCCAAGAAAACTCCTAACTTGCTTAACCGATTCAGGTGGAGTCCAGTCAAGGACGGACTGAACTCTCTCGGGATTGACAGCAATGCCTTTTGCAGAAATCACGTGGCCTAAGTAGGTCACTTCTGGTAGCCAGAATTCACACTTGGAGAATTTAGCATAAAGGCGATGCTCTCTAAGTTTCATCAATACCAACCTAAGATGTTCTGCGTGATCTTCTTCGTTCTTCGAGTAGATGAGGATGTCATCAAGATAAACTACAACAAATTTATCTAGGTACTCCATGAAGATCGAATTCATCAAGCGCGAGAATGTGGCGGGGGCATTGGTCAGACCGAAGGACATGACGGTGTACTCGTAAAGACCATAACGAGTAGTAAAAGCCGTTTTGGGAATGTCCTCGTTTCTGATTTTGATTTGATGATAGCCTAATCTCAAATCCATCTTGGAGAAGACAGAGGATCCTGCAAGTTGATCATAAAGATCATTGATCCTGGGCAGTGGGTACTTGTTCTTTATCGTCGCTAGATTTAGCGGGCGATAGTCTACGCACATCCTTTCTGTTCCATCTTTCTTCATTACGAACAGAACGGGGCAACCCCATGGCGATGAGCTAGGGCGGATGAAGCCTTTTGCCAAAGAAGCTTCAAGTTGGATTTTTAGCTCAGCTAACTCACGTGGGGCCATTCTATATGGGCGTCTGGATATTGGGGCGGTTCCTGGGATAAGATCTACCACAAACTCTACAGATCTGTCAGGTGGTATTCCTGGCAGCTCTTCTGGAAAGACATCCGGGAAGTCACGAACCACCGGAATATCTTCAAGGTCTGGAAGAGGAAGCACATTCAAAGAATGCACCTGGGTTTTAGAGCTTGGTGAGGTGTACTTGATTGTCTGGCCTGATGGATGGGTTAGTTTCACTGACTTGGCTTTGCAATCAAGGACAACATTCTGTCTTGATAACCAATCCATTCCTACGATGACATCAATGTCTGAAGACTTGAGGGCTGTAAGTGAGGCAAGGAATACTAAACCCTCAATAGCAACTTCATTCTCATGACTCACCATGGTGGTGTGCCATCTGGATCCAGGGGCTTGCACAACTAAGGGGGTGGATAACATCGAAAAAGAGATGTCATGTGACAGTGCAAAGTCCTGGGATATGAATGAGTGAGATGCTCCTGGGTCAAACATAACCGAAGCTGGGGTGGAATTGACAGGAAGGGTTCCGAGTACAACATCGGTTGACTTGTGGGAATCTAGAATGGATACATGATTCACATAACCATGTTCATAAACAGGAGGCTTGACCTTGGAAGTCTTGGGTGGTGGCTTACCACGACGAAAGGCTTTCTTTGGATTAGGTGTGGTGGCTACATGATTTTGGGGACACTCTCGAACATTGTGGCCTGATTGTCCACATTGGAAACAAACACCACGTGGAATGAAAGGAACTTGAGCACTTGATTGTCCAACAAAATTCCAAGGAGGAAGATTGGGTTGAGGTGGACGATATATGGTGGGGGGTGGTCTAGAAGCACTTACAGCATGACTGACGTCACTGAAGGGAATCCAAACACAGCGTTTTCGAGAAACTGGGCCAGAAGATTGGGCAAACTCACTATCACGCTTGCGAGACTCTTCATACAACTCATTTCCATACTCGGCCTTGAAGGATTTGTCGACCAAGTCCCTGAAGTTGATGAACTCGTGAAGATTCAGGTCATGACAAAGAACGGGGCTAAGTCCCTTGCGGAACCTTGCTTGTTTCTTGGCGTCGGTGGATACTTCTTCTTGGGCATAACGTGCTAGACGAGTGAACTCAGTCCTATACTCATGAACAGTCATCTTTCCTTGGGTCAGATTGCAAAATTCTTCTCTCTTGCGTTCCATCAGCTGATCCGGAATATGATATCCTCGGAAGTCATCACATAACTCTTGCCAAGTCACCATGTGACCAACTGGTTGCATTGCTACAAAATTCTCCCACCATTGAAGAGCACCACCTTCCAGAAAGTATGCCGCGAATAGCACATGATCACCTGGAGCAACATGGGCTGTCTCAAGCTTACGCTCGAGGGAACGAAGCCAATCATCGGCATCAAGGGGCTCGGAAGGACATCGGAATACTGGCGGGTTGAGGAGAATAAAGTCCTGGATGGTAACAGCACTATGACGCCGACGAGAAGTGTTCTGCTCAATACGCTCGAGAAGACGTGTCTGATCGCGACGATTTTGTTCAGCCTCCATCATGATTTCTGCCGTTGAGGGTGGTGGTGGAGGTTCTTCACCGTCTATGTAACCAGAACTGGGATCAACACCTTGATTTGCACCTGACATTCTGTGTGATAAGAATCAACAATCAGAATAGGATTTAGGACACAATTCTATGCTAAGATAGAAGACTATAATGCAATAGCATCAAAGTCACAAACGGGCAGCATAACGGTTGCACCAGGATGGAAATTGAGACAACCTACAGGATAACGGACATCACTTCCACAGAAACACTATGGAATGATGGCTCAGAAAGACCACAACACTCCTACAGCTACAAAGAAGCAATCAACGAGATGTCCTAGTAAAGACATAGATGAGCCTAGTCCTATCTTCCCGTAGAATAAGATGAGGATGACTCAGAACTCAGATCGATGAGGATAAGGAGAAAAAAGAAGTCTTACGTTGTTCCCTTATACCCAAAGTAACTATATAACTATAGAATGCTAGACTTGACATCGGCCAATGGTATGATAATCCTACAGGCAGTCCTGCTCTGATACCAAGTCTATCGGGACCCGGGGTTAGCGTATGTAATTCCGGTCACAATACAATCACATGGAGAGTCGAGAGCCGTACCCACTTGTCTAAGAAGACAAGGCCAAGAACAGATCACTCTCGGTAAGCATCGAACGTGAGGGGCATCCCATTCAGGCTGGATGATCAACTGAGATGGGTCCTCATCGTCCGCACACAAGTCTAATGATATGGGTGGTGAATCCCATATTCACAGACAAGTCGCCTCAAACATGTTATCGATTGAATCATAACCCTTACATAGACTTACTCCAGCCCGATCACTTAGTCGGGATCTCGGGTGGGCTCGATCATACAACAAAGTGTGCCACGTGACAGAGTCACGAGCAATCGCATCATGATGCCCCAAGCTGCGCACATCTAAGGGCCACTTGGTGTATAAAAGACCGCCGGCAAGAACACAACTAAGCTATCGAACCCCACACTAAGACATGCATGTTATAATCATACACGCAGCATACATGTCCAGTGTAAACAGCAGGTAATCACAACATGAACTCTACAAACTCAGTCTTTATAACTTCTGCTAAACAGAGCAGACATAGTAGTTGTATTACAAGCAAAGATCACATGTCTGTGATCCAACATTACATCAAGCATCAACGGAAGCAAATTATGTCTTAGTAAAGACAAGTTTAACAAATGGCTTAAGAAGCCTGAAAGAAAATACAACGACCCTCCAGAGGGCACAGGCTGCTGCCTGGAACTATACGACATTGGTCCACGTCGAGCTCGAGGTAGAGGCCACCATCAGGTTCAGTGGTCTCGTCTCTAAAACATGGAATAAGCAAACGTGAGTACAAAGTCGTACTCAGCAAGACTTACATAGGAACTATACTACTCATGCACATGTATCAAGGCAAAGGGAGGTGGGGTTTCACTTGCAGAAGTGCCAGCTTTGACTTGGCTAATCCTGAACTACGAGTACCAGAGAGAGGTAAGAACGTACACGAGTCCAAGTAACAGTCTCCAACCAATACTCCACTATGGTGCCTTCCTCGACTTTCCCACGAGGAAGCACGCCATAGCACTCACACTTATCTTGGTGTGTTTTAGAAGTATCCGGTTCAAGTTATCTATGATCAAGTAAAGGTCTCCAAGTAGTCCATAACCGCGGACACGGCTATTCGAATAGTTCATTAACCCTGCAGGGGTGTACTGCTACACACACGCCTCATCAGTTACCGCCTGGGGATGGACCCTTCAAGTGAGTACCGGCGAGGATGCTGCCACGACACTTCACTCACGGCACCATCTCTAGTCCTAGGGAGTCGCCTATTTGAGTTGGGACCACAATCGGAATCGGGCCGATTGTTCCGATGCGGACTCAAACGTTGTGTGACCGCCATCAAGCTCAACTCGATCATGATCACTTGATTCAACGTGCCCACAACCTACGCCAACCACTTACCTTGGTTCCACCTGCTTGAGATCGTCAAAGGGCGAACTACTTGCGACTCCTGGACTGGTCCGGGGTGAGGTACTAGGCCGAGAGGGGTCAGTGAGCCCAATGTGTGGTTGTACTCTTTGTCTTGGATAACAACACAAGAACTCGGGCCTAAGGCAGGGTTCAACGAGACAACCCACTGTGTACTCCTACACAGCCTCTCAACGTTCACCTTTGTTTAGGGTAGATTCACCAACACGTTACCACCATCATTCACATGATCACTACCATCCCGACTCACATCAAAGTAGCCTCAGGTAACAACTCTAAGCATGCAATAAGCTGTAACAGTTGCAGGGGCCACATGATATCAACCAACTCCTACATCTGCTAGGATTGTGGTTTGCTTACTACTGTGACAAAATGATAGGTCATGCAAAGGAATGGGTTCAACTAGCGGTAGAACATATCATGGTGACATCCTAAACATGCATTTGCGAGAATGAGAGGGAACTGGGATTTTATAGACATGATCAAAGAGGGGGATGCTTGCCTTGCTGACGATCACGATGCAACACTCTTCTGACGTGAGGTTGAACTCGTCTCCGAGATCAACTCTACCGAGAAGAAGCAATCACCGAAGCACTGGAAGTAAAGCACAATCAAGATAATACAATGCACATTCAATATGCAAAACATAGCATGGCAATGTGCTGATGTGACCTATGTTTGAATTGCCACATGTTAATTGAAGTTGATTTGAAAAGTGAATTCAAATTCAAACTCCAAATGTTATTTAAATTTGGTCAACTTGCATTTGCTAATGTTTGTTCATTGGAAACCTGTAAGGCCCGATATGCGGTACTGTTCCAGATCTAGATGTTTCCATCCAGATCCGGGGACGAAGCACATATCGGTCCCACCGCGACATATGACAAAGCCATATGCCCCGGATTTCCAACATGATATCACAACATTACAGATACAAGGATACAACATCTCATACAATCGGCATACAACTGCCTTAAATACAATACAACAGCGGAAGATACATGTCTGAGTACAGACTACAAGCAAATGCCTACTGGCAAAGAGAAAAGCATCGATCCCATAACCACACGGGTCCAGGCCCTCCGCCGGGATCCGCCTAACTAGTCGTCGTTGAGTCTCCACGTGAAACGTCGATCATCATACCTGTTGTCGATCAAGAACCCTGAAAAGAGTTTGGGGGTAGTATCATGAGTACAGAGGTACTCAGCATCCAACTGTAGTGGTCATCTGACCCAGCAAGGACTTCATCACTCGTCATTCTAGGACAACTAGTAGTTTACGGTAAGGAAGGGGTAAGTGGTGAGGTTGTTGCCGCACTAGCATTTATGAAGTGGCTAACGATCTAGAGAGTAAGATAAGAAGCCAAGCATTCGATGAGGAATCTCCTCCAACAAGTTTTGCAATCAACTACTTACGCAAACATAACACCTATCCTATCCTTGTCCTCCTCTTCGCATCCCGACGAAGAAGAAGCAGTCAAGGCACACACACGTTGATCAAGTTATATTAATATTATCTCAGTTGTTGTTGTCTATGAACAGGACGTAGGTCTTAAGTCGTCCATAACCGTGGACACGACTTCTCGAAAAGATTTAACCCTGCAGGGGTGTACCAACTGCCCATTACGAGGCTCCGCACGCACGTCCATCACTCTTAGTTGCTACCATCACAGGCAACCATTTTATGATTTAGTTCCAAGAGATCCAAAACGACAAGTCCCTTTAGCTAACAACGAACAAATCCGGGTGGCCCCCGGTGAGTCGACATCCAGCTCAGGAGCCGGCTGCGCTCTAGATCTGGTCTCTACCGTCTGACTCCAGGTTTGGATTACCGGTTAGTTCTCTTATGAGACCGGGTCCTCAGCCGGTCAGATTGGACCAACAGAGAAGCTATGTCCTCGCTGGCCCGGGGTGTTTTGAAAAGACATCTGCAAGGAGCTACCCGACAGACGTATATGCATGAGTTTCAAATGGTAAATCAGCTTGGGCCACCACTAGAACTGTTTGAAGCTAGATAGGTAAGAAAAGGGGACCCCATAAAATCCCACACGCGGTTAGGCACGCTCAGTCTTAAAACCAATACCCGGAACTCGGATCCTAGGTGACTCGAATGGAACAAAGCGTCGGGGCGGGATAGCCTAGACCTTCCATCCTTCGTCGAATATAGTCAACATTATAATAATCATATCATCAACAACAATATAATAAGGTGATATCCCAACCCAAAGAGTAACAGGGTAACATCGTAGCATCCTAAGCATGCATACTAAGCAGGGGCTGAGCAACGAGCAATAGTAACATAGCAGTACAAGGTTTGCTGGGAAGGGACATGGCTGTATCGGTTTGAAAGAGGCTGTAAACATGTGGTAGGATCAAACATCGAACCTAACCTAGACTAGCATGCAAACCGCTGGTTGAAATAGAATGGATCATAAGTAATGCATAGTCCTTGCCTGTTGATAAGTCGGGTTCCGAAGGTGTAGTTGATCGCAAGCTCGCATCGTCTCCGAGAGGTACCCGCGGAAGCACACAAGACGATAAACACTGGAAAGCAATCAATGAGCAATCATCTATTACTACGGAGCAACACAAGATCAAGAAGACAGCACACGACACGGCAAAACGATACGGATCTATCGTCGAGAACGGTTACTAACAGTTTAAGTGGGGTATCGGTCACACACGACGAATACCGCACGTTTACGGTGGTTCAAGTTGTTTAGCTACAGGTGATCAACCAACGGTTGTTAACATGGCAACTCAAGCAAGCATGGCATAGCACACAAACATTGCAAGGGTGAGGCACAAATAAACTACCTAAGCTAGTCAATTTAAGTGGGGTGAAATCCTAGACATGCAAACTATTGCGGACCCCACGATAAAAATGGAATTTGGTACTGTTTTTCCCTAAACAATATTTTATATTTGTTATTAGCAAGCAACAGCAGCAAAAACACAACCTACATGCAATTCTAGTCAAGTTACATATAAAGAACATTTTAATCCGAGCAACGGATAAAAAGTTATAGCATTTACAGTTTACAGTGGAAGGCAGTGTAATTAGCAGATAAACAACAAGTAAACAAAGTCAAACATGGCAACAAGCAACAAATTATTAAACTAGACACAATTCTAAGCAAGTTTCATATTTTACGCGTCGCAATCGGAGCTACGGTTAAAAAGTTACGGGCACTGCAAAAATCCTAATACAAACTGCCTAAATTAAAATAAAAAAAAACTAGCAGCACAAAAAAAACTAAATGGGCCAAAACTACTCCTATTGGGCCCAACAGAGAAAAAAAAATAGAACTAAAAAAATAAAAAAAAATAAAGGGCCGCGACATCCTCACCCATGGGCTGGCTGGCACTGGGCCGAATCTGGCCGCGCTGCTGGAGGCGGCCCACTTGGCTGGTGCGGTCGGTCCGCTCGATCCCGACTGGATCGAGTGCCTGGGCGGAGGCGGCGGCATCCCGAGCGGGAGCTCGCCGGCGGCAGCGTCCAAGCTCGCCGGAGGAGCCACGCGAGGAGGATGGGGCGGCAGGGACGGGCGCAGAGGAGGCTACGGCCGTCAACGGGGCGGCCCGGCGGGATCCAGGGCGGCGCGAGCTCGAGCTCCGTGCTCCTCGGCCATGGCGGCGCAGCGGGCTAGGGACCTGCGGGAGAAAGGAGGCGGCGAGGTAAGAGGAGAGGGAGAGGAGGAAGGGGAGGAGGAAAGGAGGAGAGGGGAGCAGGGGCGCCGGGCTGGCTCCGGCGGCTGCTGCATCGGGCCGGCGGCGCTCGGGTGCTGGCTTGGGCACGGGAGGAGGGAGGCGGTTGGAGACGGAGGGAGAGGAGAGAGACTGCTGGGGGCTGGCTAGACGCGATCCGGGCCGTCGGATCTCCGGATCTGACGGTCCAGATCTCATTGGGCAAAAATACGAAAATTGGGCTATTGTTAGGGGGGTGGCTGCAGTTTTGTGGCTAGGGAAACCCTAAAAATGGGTGGGAGTGTGGTGGTCTTTATATAGCCCCGGTGGCTGGCAGTTTGCAAAAACATCTCCGGTTTTTCTCTCTCGCGCGCGGTGCTCACACGTTTCTGACCGCCGGGGGTCCGCAGTACCTCCGATTCGGGTAAAACTTCGAACTGCGCGACCAGTGCGTCGAGCCGGAGGCGTTCACCTCGCGTTGGAACCGTTCCTAAAACACTTTCTGGCGCGCTATAAAAATAACCCGTTTAATTATTAAACGGGGTTTTTCGTTCCGTTGGCTGCAGCTGGTCTCGTGCGGTTTTCGCGACGGTGATCGGGCGAAACCCGGTGTCGCAAAGGTCGAGTGTCGAGGTGGCAAGGGTCGGTCTCCGTCCGGTACGAGATGAGAGGGGGAAAAATAATCGCCGATCGATAAATCGGGGATGCAAACACCGCAAACAATTCAGACAATCAAACAATTCACACCGAAAACAAAATTTTTAATTTTTGCAAAAACTGGGCTGTTACAAAACCAAATGGTCATGTGTGTGAAATGCTTCTGAAGTACAAGTGATATGTGGTTCATTTCAAAGTTTGAAGTTGGAATAGCACTTGAATTGATTTTGAATTAAATCCAATTAAATCAAATAGCAAAAGCTACTGATCCCTTTTTTAGATCAACTCCAACATAGCTGAAAGTTGGAAATTTAGATAGAGGATTTTCTCCTGATCATTTTTCATATATTATATGTTAAATTTGGAGTTAAAATGAATTTTCTATGATTTTTCAAAGTTTCAGCTATTTTCTGGAATTTCTGTATTTCTTTAATTCTTTTTTAAAAGGTTTTTCTGTTTATTGCGTCAAAAGGACGTCAGCATGACGCAAGGGGGGGGCTGACTGGTGGGCCATCCATGTCAGTGAGAGAGGGGGTTATTATCCCTCTGTTTAAAATTAACCCGGTTTAATTAAGGGGCTGGGCCCACTGTCATAGAGAGAGGGGAGGGATTAGGAGCTCGGTTAGGGGCTAACCAACCGGCGGTTAAACGCCGGTGGCCTAGGCCACGGCGGCGCTCTGCCAGAGTGGTGATTTCGGCCACGGGGGAGGGGGATGGAGGCACGGGAGCGAAGCTCGCGCTCGTGCGCACCTCCTGGAGCATGCCGGGGACGTCGAGGAGGCCTTGGGCCACGGCTACGACGACGGGAGACGGCGGCCAAAGCCACTGGTCATGGCGGACTGGCACAGAGAGCACGGTGAGGAAAGTTAGGAGGGGGAAAACGAGCGGGAGCTCACGAGGAAGGCAACGACGAGCTCGGGGAGGCCGGAGAGGAGCTGTCCATGGTGAATTTGTCGAAGGCGTCCACGGTGGCCGGCGGCGAACTCTTGAAGATGGCGTCTCCTCCGTGGGCTCTTGCTCCAAATTGGTGGCGCCGCTCGAAGAAGTCGAGCCCGACGGACCGAATGGACAGGGTGGCGCGACGGGGGAGGCACAGTGGCCACGGTGGCGCATGGTGGCCGCTCCGGCTGGGGCTCGGGTCGCGCGGAATCTCGTCGGGGAAGAGAGAGGGAGGGCCAGAGAGAGGGCAGAGGAGTGCGGGGGGGGGGGGGGTTTGCTGCTGAGTGGCGTGCGAGAGAGAGGCGAGGGGAGGCCTAGAAGGCAGGGGGCGTCGCCGTGGCGTCCATGGCCACCGCATGCGCTCCAGCGAGCAGCATCGGGGCCAGGGGAGGAAGACGAGAGGGGAGGCCCCCCTGGTGGGCTGGGCCGAGGCAAAAAGGTAAGTGGGCCTTCGCCCGTGGGCGCAAGGTAAGATTTCTTCTCTGTTTTTCTTTTTAAACTTTCTGTTATTTTCTTTGCCCATTTAAAATAAATACTAGGGCATTTTATAAAAACCCCCAAATAATTTTATAAACTCTAGGTGACTTAGTACTAGTCAACCCCAAGTTTTGGGAATTTTTGAAATTCAAATTATTTGAATCTCAATTCAAATAGGCATTTGATTTAATTTCTAAGCCACTATTTGGATTTTTGAAAAATATATGAGCATGGGATTAATCCCAAATCACTTTTAAAATGATCACACTCATTTTTAGGATTTTTCAACACATCCAAAAGAATTTTGGAAAAAGATTTATTTTTTGCCTTTTTATTTAAAATGCTTTGGGGCTTTTCTTTTCCCCAATTCCTTTTCTTTTGCAATTTTTTTCATGATGCAAAAATGCAAGTTTAGAAAAGCACAAACCTAATTTAGGGTTCTGACACAATATGCATCATTCAAAGCCACATTCGAAAATTTCAACCCTTTCTGACTTCATTTTCTATATTTCATGCATTTAATGATTTATTTTGAGCTAAATGACCCTGAAATTGGAAAGACATATGAAATTCGAAAATTCCTGAAAGAATTATGTGGCGATTTGGCTCATCGTATGACATATTCGCTTCCTTATCTTTTCTTTTTCTCGGTTTGGTAGACATGTCCTTCACATAGAAAATCTGCGTCACATCATTGGCTAGGACGAATGGTTCGTCTGGGTACCCAAGATTTTTCAGATCCACTGTTGTCATTCCGTATTGTGGGTCTACCTGTACCCCGCCTCCTCACAGATTGACCCATTTGCACTTGAACAAAGGGACCTTAAAATCATGTCTGTGCGTCATGATATTGAAGAAGGATGGTGGCAAAATCAGCTCGAAACTGACAAGACATTGTGCCACATCACTCCTTAGCCTTGGTAGGATTTCTGGATCGATCACCTTCTGAGAGATTGCATTGAGGAATGCACATATCTTTACAATGGCTAATCGAACGTTTTACGGTAGAAGCCCCCTCAATGCAACCGGAAGCAGTTGCGTCGTAATCACGCGGCAGTCATGAGACTTTAGGTTTTGAAACTTTTTATTCCCTTTATATTCGACGAGAAGCCATAAGGGACCTTCATACTGATCAGGCATTCAAAGAAGATTTCCTTCTCTTCTTTGGTAAGAGCGTAGCTGGCAGGACCTTCATACTGCTTTGGAGGCATGCCGTCTTTTTCGTGCAAACATTACAGGTCCTCCCGTTCCTCCTATGTATCTTTTGTCTTTCCATACACGCCCAAGAAGCCTAGCAGGTTCACGCAAAGGTTCTTCGTCACGTGCATCACGTCGATTGAAGAGAGGACCTCTAGGACTTTCTAATAGGGTAGGTCCCAAAATATATATTTCTTTTTCCACATGGGTGCGCGTCCCTCAGCGTCATTCGAAACAAATACTCCGCCGGGACCCTTTCCAAATATTACGTTTAAATCATTGACCATTGCAAGTACATGATCACTGGTACGCATGGCGGGCTTCTTCCGGTGATCTGCCTCGCCTTTGAAATGCTTGCCTTTCTTATGACATTGATGGTTGCTCGGAAGAAATCGACGATGCCCCAGGTACACATTCTTCTTGCTGTTGTCCAGGTATATACTTTCGGTGTCAGCTAAACAGTGCATGCATGCGTGGTATCCCTTTTTTCCTATCCTGAAAGGTTACTGAGAGCAGGCCAATCATTGATGGTTACAAACAGCAAGGCATTCATGTCAAATTCATCCTGTTTGTGCTCATCCCACACACGTGCACCGTTTCTACTCCACAATTGCAAAAGTTCTTCAACTAATGGCCTTAGGTACACATCAATGTCGTTGCCGGGTTTCTTAGGGCCTTGGATGAGAACTGGCATCATAATGAACTTCCGCTTCATGCACTTCCAAGGAGGAACGTTATAGATACATAGAGTCACGGGCCTTGTGCTGTGATTGCTCCTATGCTCCCCAAAAGGATTAATGCCATCCGCGCTTAAACCAAACCATACGTTCCTTGGGTCACCTCCAAACTCAGCCCAGTACATTCTCTCGATTTTTCTCCATTGTGACCCATCAACCGGGTGTCTCAAATTCCCGTCTTTCTTACGGTCCTCTCTATGCCATCACATCAACATGGCATGCTCTTTGTTTCTGAAGAGACGTTTCAACCATGGTATTATAGGAGCATACCACATCAGCTTGGCAGGAACCTTATTCATGGGGGGCTCGCCGTCAACATCACCAGGGTCATCTCGTATGATCTTATACCGCAATGCACCACATACCGGGCATGCCTTCAAATCCTCGTACGCACCACGGTAGAGGATGCAGTCATTAGGGCATGCATGTATCTTCTGCACCTCCAATCCTAGAGGGCATACGACCTTCTTTGTTGTGTACGTAGTGTCGGGAAATTTGTTGTCCTTTGGAAGATTCTTCTTAAATATTTTCAGTAGCTGCTCAAATCCTTTTTCAGGCACAGCATTGTCTGCCTTCCACTGCAGAAAGTCCAGTACGGTACTGAGCTTTGTGGTTCCCTCTTCGCAATTTGGGTACAACCGTATTTTGTGATCCTCTAACATGCGATCGAACTTCAGCTTCTCCTTTTTCACTTTCACATTGTCTCCTTGCATCAACAATGACCCGGCGGAGATCATCATCAGGTACATCGTCCGGTTCCTCTTCATCTTCAGCTTCCCCCGTTGCAGCATCACCGTATTCACGGGGCACATAGTTGTCATCGTACTCTTCTTCTTTGTTGTCTTCCATCATAACCCCTATTTCTCTGTGCTTGGTCCAAACATTATAGTGTGGCATGAAACCCCTATAAAGAAGGTGGCTGTGAAGGGTTTGCCGGTCATAGTAAGACTTCGTATTCCAACATGTAGGGCATGGACAACACATAAAACCATTCTCCTTGTTTGCGTCAGCCACTTCGAGAAAATTATGCACACCCTTAATGTACTCGGAGGTGCGCCTGTCACCGTACATCCATTGCCGGTTCATCTGTGTGCATTATATATAATGAAGTGTGTAAAAAACCATTACAGAACATCATGAATAGATAAGTGACCAAATTAATAGAAGTTCATCATCACAGTAAAACCAAAGTACATGCATAGTTCTCATTGAACAACATACAGCTGTCCAGAGCATCTAATTAAGCCATACATTGAAACTATGTAAAACATTTCAATGCAACAACAAATGCGATCATAATCGCAACGAAGGTAACAATTGAACCAACGGCATAATGATACCAAGCCTCGGTATCAATTGCATATTTTATAATATTTCTAATCTTCAAGCGCATTGCATCCATCTTGATCTTGTTATCATTGACGACATCCGCAACATGCAACTCCAATAGCATCTTCTCCTCCTCAATTTTTTTATTTTTTCCTTCAAGTAATTGTTTTGTTCTTCAACTAAATTTAACCTCTCGACAATAGGGTCGGTAGGAATTTCCGGTTCAACTACCTCCTAGATAAATAAAATCTATGTCACGTTGGTCGGCATAATTTTCATAAACAATAAATGAACCAAATAGTTATAAAAGATAATATATACCACATCCGAATCATAGATAGGACGAGGGCCGACATGTGCGGATATCATAACCATCGCACTATATAATAACAAGCAATAATAAAAGTAAGAAAATTAGACAAGTATATATCTAATCATAAAAGTAAAAATTATTTTCTTTTAGAAAGAAAATAAGAACAAGAGGCTCACCACAGTGGTGCCGGCGACGAGATTGGCGTGGGCGATCGACGACGGTGAAGACGGGGACGGGACGTGACGGACCGCTAAACCTAGACAAATCTTGAGGAAAATGGAGCTTGGTGGTCGAGTTTGGAGAGGAGAAAGCTTTAGTAGTGTGGCTCGGGAATTTCATCGAACACATCATGTGCATTGGAGGTGAGCTAGAGCACCAGAAAGCCCTACACTACTGGAAAAACGTAATTTGCCGTCAGCTTCTGGCTTTGCCGTCAGCATTTTCACGGGGCTGACGGCATAGAAGATATGCTCTCAGCCAGGGCAATTGCTGACGGCTTAGAAGGAGCTGACGGCATAGAAGGTCTTTGCCGTCAGCTGGTTCAAAGCCGTCAGCCGGCTGACGACAGTGAGGAGCAAAGCTGACGGCATAGGTCCCCTGACGGCAAAGGGGCTCCCACCCCCCCCACGAACTGGCGAGCCCTAACTGCCCCGTCTAAGCCGTCAGCCAGCTGACGGCAAAGGCTAACGGAGAGCTTTGCCGTCAGTTGGCTGACGGCTTAGCCGCGAATAGTTAACCCCCTCCCGTCGCCCTCTCTCTCTCTCACACGCACACACACAGACCGAGCCCCCCCCAGCACACCACGCTCGCCGCCGCCGCCGTCGCCCCCGTGGACCGCCCCCTCGCCAACACCGCCGCCCCGCCCGTGGATCCGGCGCCGCCAACACCGCCGAGCGGGACCGCCCTCGCCGCCGCGGATCCGCCTCGCCGACGCCCGCCCCCGCTGTCGTCGCCGCCGACCCGCCGTCTTCACCGCCGCCTGTGCCACCCCGAGGTCGCCTCCGACGCCATTGTCGCCGCCCCTGGTCAGGTCAGCCCCCCCCCCCTCCTCTCTTCACCCCTCTCTGTAGCTAGGTAGCTAGATTTTTTTAAAATTTAGGTTTTATTCCACCTAGGTAGTATTCAACATAGGTTTTATATTTAGTTAATATTGTACTTAGTAATTATGTTTAGATTTAGTTAGTATAGTTAGAAATTAGGTTCAAATTTATTTAGTATTGTACTTAATTAGTAATTAGATTTTGATTATGTTAGTAATTATGAATGGAGGTGCCTCCATCGGTGCTTACGGGAAAAAATCGTTGGCCCTAGCATGTGCCCTAGCAAATTTGTTTTAGTATTTGGATAATAGCATTTTAGTAAGGTATTAGTTAGTAGGAGAAGTAGAGAAAGTTTTAGAAAAGAAAAAAAGAAGTATGACTAGAAGAAGCAGAAGAATGAGTTGGAGATGGATGGAGACAGGAGACTTAAAGGCGAGACATTGCGTTCGTCGGCTCATCACTCCCGACGGCACAAAAGTGCAGTATCCCTGCAACATAGAAAATAAGTAGAAGAAAAAGAATAATTAAAAGAAAAGAAAGAAAATAATTTGTTTTCGAAGAATTTGTTGGATGTTAGTATTTGATGATCTCTGGTGGCGGTAAGAGTCATGGCACGGTGGCCATGTGTGATGGCTTCGTCCCTATCACTGAGTCTCTATCTCAGATCAAGGTGAGGCAAACTAGCTCGGCTCCTGTAATATGGCAACGCGCGAGGCCAGTTGATCTTGCCATCGAGGTTAGTTTTCCTTCATTATTTCTTTAGTCCATTTGACCCTGGATGGATGATGATGAGAAGTGGTTGCAGGCCGCACTTGAGAAGGAGAGGGAGGCCACCCGACTCTTGTTGGAGGAGAGGGACCGGAATACACAGAGGCTGCTGGAGGAGGAGAGGGCACGCAATAATGCCCATGCGAAGGCTATGCACGACTTCGTTGCGGTAAGTCAGTTGTGTGAGAAGCAAGGCTATGTGCGAGAAGCAACAAGACTATTTCTTTGACTTCTCGAAAACTAATTTGCAGGCTATGTGTGAGAAGCAAGGTTTGCCACCCCCTCCGCCGATGCCTTCTCCGGTGGGAACGGTGAGTTCCCTTTCAATGACCAACCTTGCACGGACTTATATCGTTGTATGTTGCCATGCTAACCACATATTTCAACTCTTGCCTTGTTGCAGCATCATTCCAGAGTCGCATCCCACAATCCCTCTCCCGGTCAGAGCCCTACCAACCCGGCGACCAACCGAGATGGTGCTTCTCCTCCGTGACTTGGCATTTGTTAGTTATTCCTCTCCTTCTTATTCTTATTGCTTAGCTCAACTTAGACTATGCCATGCTTTAGTTAGCTTAGTAAATTCTAGTTAGGCAAAAAATTGCATAATTAGCTTAATTACATAATTTTTTTACATAATTAGCTTACTTACCTACAAAATGACATAGACTTTGCTTATTTGGTAAAAACATGACATAATTACTTGATAACACCAAAAATAGCATAATTAGTTGATATTAGAGCTCAAAAATGACATGCCTAGCTCAACTTAGACTATGCCATGCTGTAGTTAGCTTAGTAAATTCTAGTTAGGCAAAAATAGCATAATTAGTTGATATTAGAGCTCAAAAATGACATAATTACTTTAGAAATTTTCAAAAGAAACCATAAGAGAATAACAGAAGAGAAGAACAAAGAAGAGATGAAGAAATAAGAGAAGAAGAAAGAGGAGAAAAAGATAGATTAAGAAGAAACAAATCTTCTTATTCTTCCTTTTTCTCTTCTTGCTTTTTCTCCATCTTTTTCTTCTTCTTCTTCTTCTTCTTCTTCTTGTTCTTGTGTCCTTCTTCTTCTTCTTCTTCTTCTTCTTCTTGTTCTTGTCTTCTTCTTCTTCTTCTTCTTCTTCTTGTTCTTCTTCTTGTTCTTCTTCTTCTTCTAATTACTTAGCGCTAAATTCTTTCTTCTTCTCATTATGCAGATTTTGATAAAGCAGCATGGCACATGGATGGATGTTCCAGGGACTCTAGCTAGTTGTAGTCTTAGATGCTTTGTAATGCACTTTGTAATGCACTTGTACTTGCGGATGCACTTGGGATTCTTTGCGATTCTTTGTGATGCCATCTTTGTTGTTTGCACTTTGTGTTATTTATATTGTGATGCTTTGTGATGTTGTTAGATGCTTTGCGATGCTTTGTGATGCACTTGTGGTGCTGTTTAGGGCCTGACAGAATATTAATTGTGTTATCTATATTGTTGTTTGAAAATGCAGGGAATTAACAGAAATTAAATTAAAAAAAATAGAGAGAGTCTTTGCCGTCAGCTTACTGACGGCAAAGCCTTTGCCGTTGGTGGGCTGACGGCAAAGAAGGACACGTGGCAGCTAACTGTTAAATCTGGCAACTCTGGGACGACCAAATGTCCCAGGTTGTCAGCTTTGCCGTCAGCTGGACAGCGGCTGACGGCAAAGGGAAAGGACCCCACGTGGCACTGATCGCAGCTCCTCTGGCAAGCATGGCCCACAAGCAGCAGCTTTGCCGTCAGCTAGACTCCAGCTGACGGCAAAGCCTGCCGTTAACCCCCTAACGGGACTGGGCTTAAGTCGTTGCCGTCAACGGTTTATGCCGTCAGCCTCGGCTCCCTAGCTGACGGCACAGGCTTTGCCGTCGGTCGATTTCCAGCTGACGGCAAAGAACCTGTTTTCCGATAAATTCGTGGCCAGTCTCTTGACGGCAAAGCCTTTGCCGTCGGTTAAAGTGGCCTTTGCCGTCAGCTATGGCTGACGGCAAACCAGCAGATTCCAGTAGTGGCCTCCCCTTGCCCTCCTCGAAAAAAGAGAGCACCAGTGGAGTGCTCTGCTCGCCGTAGAGGGGTATATATAGCCAAATCATTGGTCCCGGTTTGTGGCTAGAACCGGTACTAATGGCCAGCCTTTCGTCCCAGGTCGAGCCACAAACCGGGACTAATGGTTATGGGCCACGAGCGAGGTCCATTGGTCCCGGTTCTTGTCTAGAATCGGGACATATGCCCCCAGACGAACCGGGACCAATGCCCCACGAGGCCCGGCCGGCCCCCTGGGCGCACGAACCGGGACGTATGCCCCCATGGGTCCCGATTCGTGGCTGAACCGGTGCTAATGGGTTGGCCAGGCCTGAACCAAAGCCCTGATTTCTACTAGTGCATGGCAAAAAGATGTAGCAATGACACAAAATGAGCATGGAACAAGCAAAAATTATGGATACGTTTGAGACGTATCATCATCCCCAAGCTTAATTCATGCTCGTCCTCGAGTAGTTAAATGATAACAAGATATTTTTTTATGTGACATGCTACTTAGGAGTAAAGGAAATCAATATAATGTAATGAAGATGCATAAGTCAAAGAAAAAGTGATATAAAGCAATAGTCTATAGTTGATATTAAGCAAGCAATGAAAGAAAATCTAGACAATTGAGCTCTTGCTGTCCGTGAATCGAATGTCTCAGTCGGATTTCCCATGCCAAGAATGGGGAAGTTTTAGAGCATAAAATACTGAATAGTTGTTGAGAACTCAATCTACTAATTTTCACACATGGTCCCTTTGGAATCTTATTATGACTCGTCCCCAGACCACTAGTCAGGTACAAGTCAAGCTGATCCTCTCCCTTTCGACTTTGAGCACTCATGGAATGGATGAGCGCGAGTAAGATACGTTGGCACTTAGGATAGCAAAATAGAATAATGATGGGCATATGAAGTCAAAAAGTGAGAAAGGCTCATACCAATGAGGACAATCATAGTCGGGAGAAAGCCAAATGATAGATATGGTGTGAGGTGTGAGGAGTAGGGATTGCCATGCAACATGCGGATGCACATAGAGCTATAAGTGTATGAAAGCCCTCAATGGAACTAGTGGGGGTGCATCCAACTTGCTTGCTCATGAAGACCTAGAGCTCTTTTGACAAGGCTCATCCTTGGAATATGCAAGCCAAGTTCTATAGTGTATAGATCCCCACATAGTTATGTATGAATGATATAAAAACTCTCCATGAAGTACATGTGCTACTTTGAAGCACAAGTGTGGAATAAAGGATAGTAGTGTTGCCCCCTCTCTCTCTTTTTCTTTTTTTCTTTTTCACCTTTTTTGTATTTTTCTATTTTTGGGTGGCCTCCATGGCTCTTTATTCTCTCTATTTTTTTCGTCCACTTTGGGATCTTTTATTCCTTTCCTCACTGTAGGGGAAACACTCTATAAGGACATCAACACACTTTTATTTCTTACAACTCTGAATCAAAAAGTAATGACTCTATATGAATGCCTCTGCCAGTGTAGCAGAACATGAAGAACGATGGATGTTGCATGGCAATATATCTCGTGCACACTCTATAAGGATAAGTCATATGAACATGAAGAACGATGGATGTTGCATGGCAATATATCTCGGAAAGGCTATGGAAATGCCTTGATAGGTAGGTATGGTGGCTGTTTTGAGGAAGGATATAAGGAGGTTTATGTTCACAGAGCATATCATGCCAAGGGTTTGGATGCACCGGCGAGGTAGGCGCCAACTCTCGGAGTGAGAAAAGGCAAAGCACGGTACCGAAGAGGCTAGAAAAATATGAGGAGGTGGAAGTGTAAACTATTGAATACTTACATTATGTCGGGACCCGGGGTTAGCGTATGCAAGTCCAGTTAAGACATAGTCATATGGAGAGCCGTGAACCGTACCCACTTGTCTAAGAAGACAAGGCCAAGCACAGAACGTTCTCGGAAAGCATCGTACGTGAGGGGCATCCCATCCAGGCCGGATGATCAACTGAGATGGGTCCTCATCGTCCGCACACAAGTCTAATGATATGGGTGGTGAACTCCCATATTCAAAGACAAGTCGCCTCAACCATACTATCGACTATCTCATAACTCTTACATAGACTTACTCCAGCCCGATCACTTAGTCGGGGTCTAGGGCGGGCTCGATCATACCACAAAGTGTGCACGAGACGGAGTCTCAAACAATCGCATCGCGATTCCCCAAGCTGCGCACATCTAAGGGCCACTTGGTGTATGAAAGACCGCTAGCCAGATCACAACTAAGGTCTCGAAAACCCATACAAAGACATGCATATTATAAACATACACGCAGCACACATGCCTTGTATGAACAATAGGTATCATTGCAATTCTCTACAAAGTATACAATTTTATTGATAACTCTTATAGAGTGCACACAGAGATCACAAACATGTGATCCAACATTACAACACAAGCGGAAGCAAATTATGTCTGAGTACAGACAAGTTTAACAAATGGCTTAAGAAGCCTTATTTAAACACAAGCCCTCCACGAGGGAACCAGTCGTCTGACTGGGACTAGACTAGTTGGTCTTCAGTCGTCCAGCTCGATGAAGAAGCCACCTTCGGGGTCAGTGGCATCATCTAAAACATAGATTAAGCAAACGCGAGTACAAAGTCGTACTCAGCAAGACTTACATAGGAGCTATACTACTCATGCACATGTATCAAGGTAAAGGAAGGTGGGGTTCACTTGCAGAAGTGCCAGCTTTGACTTGGCTAATCCTGAACTACGATTACCAGACTTTGAGGTAAGAAGCGTACACGAGTCCACTACTTTCTCCAACCAATTACACCACTATGGTGCCTTCCTCGACTTCCCCACGAGAAAGCACGCCATAGCACTCACACTTATCTTGGTGTGTTTTTAGAAGTATCCAGTTCAAGTTGTCTAATAATCAAGCTAAGCTTTCCAAGCAGTCCATAACCGCGGACGCGGCTATTCGAATAGTTTTGTTAACCCTGTGCAGGGGTGTACCGCTACACACACATGATCATCATTTACCGCCTTTGATCTCGACACCATTCAAGGGGTGCCAGCGAGGATGCTCACCACAACTGTTACCTCATAGCCAATCTAGTCCGAGAAAGCCGCCTACTTGGGTTGGTTACCACAATCGTGAACCCGGCCGGCTTACCGAAGTGGACCCAAGTGATGTGTGCGTGGTGCATAAGCCGGTCTCGGATGAGCCGTTCTCTCACTTAGCATCCAGGCCACAAACCTACCAGAACTCCGAACTATTGCGACATCTGGACATCGAAAGGGACGAGTTAGTAAGTTGAGAGGGGTCAGTGAGCCCAATGTGTGGTTGTACTCTTCATCTTGGATCACCACACAAGAACTCGTACTAGGGCGGTGTTCAACGAGATAACCCACCGTGTACTCCTACACAGCCTCTCATCGTTCACCTTGTATTAGGGTCGATTCACCAACACTTTTCTACCATCATCAACATGATCATTCCCATCCCGACTCACATCACAGTAACAACATGGTATCATACTAAGCATGCAATAAGCGATAACATTTGTAGGGGCCACATGATATCAAACAACTCCTACATTTGCTAGGATTGTGGTTTGCTTACTACTGTGACAAAATGATAGGTCATGCAAAGGAATGGGTTCATCTATGCGGTAGAAACGAATCATGGTGATCATCCTAAACAATGCATAAGCGAGACATGAGAGGGAAGTGGGATTTTATCGACATGATCAATGGGGGTTTGCTTGCCTTGCTGATGAGGTTCGGGTTCTGGGTCTTCAACGAAGGGGGCAGCCTCCTGCTCCGGTTCCACCTCTACTCGACAAACAACAAGCAAAGTAGCAAAGTAAATACAATGCACAAACACATGATGGAAGTTTGAATCTTGATGTACATGCTTTGATGTGTGAAGCAATTCCATTCAAATGGAGTATATTGCAAATTGAATTGCAAATTCAAACTCCAATTTGAATTCAAATTAGCCAAGTTGCATGTGACATTGTTTGATCATTTTGAACCTTTTTGAAATGTGTATGATATGCCTCTGATGTGTGGTTGAAATGTAGCATAATTCCATGGTTCAAGTTGCCAAATCATTTGAATTGAATTTGAATTAATTCCAAATAATTCAAATGACATATGCTACTGGTCCCATTTTAAAATCAACTCAAACATAGTTGAAAGTTTCATATTTGGAAAGATAATTTTCTCCTGATCATTTTTCATATATTATTTGTCCAATTTGGAGTTAATATGAATTTTCTATGAATTTCCAAAGTTTGGGGTATTTTCTGGAATTTCTTTAATTCAAATAATCTCTGGAAATTCATTTAAATGATTTAATGAGCCAGGCTGACGTCAGGGGGGCTGACAAGGGGGTCCCACTTGTTAGTGGCTGGGTGATTTAAACCGTTGGGTTAATCTAATCCAGTGGCTTAACTAAGCCACTGGGCCCACTGGTCAGTGACCCAGGGGGTCATTAGTCGGGTGATTAACGGGGGGGGGGGGGGGGGGGGGGGGGTCTGGCTAACCCGCCGGCGGCTAAACGCCGGCGACTGGAGCCGCGGCGGCGCTGCACGGGGAGGGCGATTCCGTCGACGAATTGGAGCGCGGAGACCACCATCTTGATTGAAGCCCTCACTTGCTCGCGTCGAATGAGACTGATCCCAAGTGCTGGGGTGCACTGTACGCTCGCCGGCGTCAAGTTCTGCGGCGACCTAGCTACGGCCGTGATCGGGATCTCGTTACAGGGCACAGATCGAGGCGGGGCTAGGCTGGTTCAACGAGGAGGAGCACGGGGAACGTGATAGAAAAAACGGAGGGCTCGATTTCATAACGGTTGGACGTCTCCATGGATCCCGGCGGCGAGGAGCTTCGGCTCTCATGGCGACCAAGGCTAGAGGAAGCAATCGAAGGGGTAAAGTTAGGGGTTTCGGTCGTGAGCTCACCAGGAACTCAGCAGAGCAGACGGTGAGGTGAACGGCGGCGTGATGAGGACGAATTCGTCGGAGAGTTCTTGCGGGTCCGGCGGCGGCTCGAGTTTGATTCAGGTGACTAGGAGGGCTCTGGGCTCGCCTTCTTCTGCAGGTCGATGAAGACGACGACGAGGAAGAACTTGGACACGGTCTTGGGGCTTCTCAGCGTCAATGGCTACGCGGGGGCTCAACGGTGCTCCGGCGTCCTTCTCGGGCGGCGACGAATCGGGTGAGAGAGGAAGGGGAAGACGACGAGGAGGGGGGGAATGAACTGGGGCGGCTCCAGGATGCGTCCAGACGAGGAGATGAGGCTTGGGGGGGGGGCCTGGAAGCTCGAAGGCGTCGAGGTGTCGTCGTCGCCGCGCTCTGCCGCTCCAGCGAGCTGCTTGGCAGCGCGGGGAAGAAGACGACAAGGAGGGGAGGTGGGCTGGGCCGCTGGGGAGCTAGTCGGGCCTCTTTGCAGGTAAGCCCCCTTCTCTTTTCTTTCTGTTTTTCTTTCTGTCATTTGTTTTGCTGTGCTAAAATAATTAGCTAGGCATTTTATTAAATGCTGAAAAAATTTATGTGGCTTCATAATAATATAGACTAGCCACTTATAAAGTTTCAACATTTTTAAAATTCAAATAATTTGAATCTTAACTCAAATAGGGTTATTTGATTAATTCCAAGGCACTGTTTGAATATTTGAAAAATCTATGAGCATGGGGTGGCTCCCACATCACTTGATATGTGATCACACTCATTTATAAGACTTTTCAAAAATCTAACATGAATTTTTGGAGAAGATTTTTATCTGGCCTTTTGAATTAATTCATCTGGGGGGGTTTCCTTCTCCCATTTTGATTTTGAAGTTGATTTGAAAGATTCCTTTTGAAAATTTTGACATGATGCAAGGTTATTTTGAGCCTAGCACATTACCTAACAGAGGGTTCTGACACATTAGTCCGAAGAACTCATGCACTTATTATCGGTACTCTAAATCTAACCAGGAGGTTCACAAACAGACAAGTACCCCGAGGAGGAGTGTATGGGGGTTTGGTTATCCTTGCGCATCCTCGACTCATGGAAAGTGAGTGTAGTCTAATATTTGATCCCTCCAAAGGTTAGTAATCCATCTAGTAGTTAGAGTTCTCAACTAGTTTTTGTAGTTTTTGAAAATAAACACGGATTGCCCAAAATACGAAATCTATCACTAATAGGCTCAATCTCTTGACACAAAAAGTTCAAACATTACTCAAAACAATACCTCAAAACTATTGCAAGTTACTACTACAATTGAATAGCAACCTCAATTACCTACTTTAAGTCAAGACACACAACTCAGTGCAATAGGGAAACTCTCTAAAGAAGATAAACATGAAGACTCAAGAGAGTTACAGCAACAAACTAAACAAAATCTCTTGAAAAGATAAGCATGAAAACTAAGAGCCAAACATGACAGCAGCTACGAGAAGATAAAGACACACAACAAAGAAAGATAAGAATGAAAATCCTATGATGTGTTCTAGTTTAAAGTGGAATGTGTTTCTCTCCCACACAAAGAAATCTGGGTTATAAATTGTTATGAACAGCAAGAAAAGCTAAAGAAAACAAAAAATAAAGTAAAGAGCAAGACGCTCCAAGCATAGCACATAACGCATGAAGTGATAAAAATATAGTGGAACGAAAGACGAACTAATAATTGTTGATGAAGAAGGGGATGCATGGGGGAATCCCCAAGCTTAGACGCTTGAGTATCCTTGGATATTTTCTTGGGGGTGCATGGGGGCATCCCCAAGCTTGAGCGTTTGACACTCCCGGATCTTCTTTCATCATCTTCCTTCGCACACTTGAAAACTTCCTTCATACATATCTCATCATAAGCTGATTAGAGAGGTTAGTAACCATAATAAAAAAAATTGCCTCTACTTGAAAGAAATATATTCTTGAAGGGTTACTGTTTCTTAAGATTCTCCAAAAGTTTTTGCAAATAAAAAGCTAGCGCAAGGCTTGCAAAACTGAGGAAAGACAAAACGTGGAAAAATCTGTAAAAACAGACCAGCAGATAGTAAATAATTTTTTTGGGGTGCTGCTGCAATTCAAATAAAAAACTCAGAATAGATGCACGAAATCTAATTGTATAGAGCAAGTTGTCAAAAAAAATCAGATCAAAAAGATAAACTAGTGATTTATCGTGAATTTTTTTCGTCCAAGGACAAAATCTATTTTCTGGACAACATGTCACAACTTTTGAACTTTCTTGCAATCAGAGGCTAAACTTGGCACAAAGCTTGAAAATAAAGATACAATGATGTTTCTACAGTAGTAACAATCATCAAGACCACTAAAATCATAAGGAAAAATATCTTGGGTTGTCTCCCAACAAGCGCTTTCTTTTACGCCTTTGGGCTAGGCAAGAAGCAAAAACGATCAAGTTTTATCAAGTGAAAGAGAATAGCTAGCCCGTGTAACGGACTCAAAAGATAACTTAATCTTCTTTCTAGGGAAGTGTTCCATCCCCTTCTTGAGACGGAATTGAAATTTTATATTCCCCTCTTTCATATCAATGACAACACCAACGGTGCGAAGAAAAGGACGTCCCAAAATAATTGGACATGAGTGTTCACACTGAATGTCCATAATAGTAAAATCAACGGGAACATAATTATCATTGACAAGAATAAGAACATCGTCAATCTTATCAAAAGGTTTCTTTACGGAGGAATCAACAAGACGAACACCAAAAGAACAAGGATCAAAAGGTTTGAATTCAAACATATCATACATTATTTTGGGCATAACGGAGGTACTAGCTCCAACATCACATAAAGAATAGCAAGAGAAGTTATTCAATTTAATTTTTATCATAGGATCCCAACCATCTTCTAGCTTTCTAGGTATGGAGGCTTCCAGCATAAGCTTCTCCTACCTAGCTTTAATAAGAGCATTGGTGATATGCTCCGTGAAGGCAAGATTTAGTGTGCTAGTGTGGGGGTCTCTAGCCATTTTGTGTAGTAAGCTAATAACTTTAGAAAGGGTACAACTATCAAAATCAAGGTCACTACTATCAAGTAAGGTGGTAGTGGTGTCATCTAGGCTTACTTGTTTGAAATCCTCTATGTTCATAGGAGTTTCTTCTTCTACGGTTGAGGTAATAGCATCACCATTAATAGGTCCAATGGGACTAGGGGTGTGTTGGGTGCTAAGAGTTTGGATATCCTCAACAACTTGGATAGTAGCAATGGTATGGTATGTAGGAAGGCTCTTAATTTTATCTTCTTCCTCTATGGGTATAACTTCAGGTTTGGTTGCCATTTGGTTTATCAAAGTAGCTTGGGTGTGAGACATGTTTGAGACATAAGTCTCAGTGGCGGTAAGTCTAGTTTGGAGATTAGAAATCTCACTGTTCAAGATCTCAAGTTTCTTGCTAATGTTTTGCAAAATAGAGGAATGTTCACCTATTTGTCGAGAGAAGGATTTGTTTTGTTCAAACTGTGTGTGCATATAATTCTTAGTGGCCTTCTCTATCTCTACCATTTTCTCATAGCTGGGTAAATCTCTTTCTCTAGAGGTTTGACAATAGGAGTTGTTGTTGTACCCATAGTTGTTGGATGAGAACGGTGTAGGATTGCTAACAACATTACTCCTATAAGCATTGTTGTTGAAGTTGTTTCTAGAGATAAAGTTCACATCTACTTGTTCTTGAGCAACCAAGGAATTTAAAGGAACATCATGAGGATCAATAGGAGTTTTCTTGGTAAGTAAAGACATGATCAAGTCAAAAATTTCATTTAGGGAGGAGATCTCCTCGACAGAGTTTACCTTCCTACCTGTTGGAGCTCTTTCGGTGTGCCATTGGGAATAATTGGTCATCATATCATATAGTAGTTTTGTGGTAGCACCAAGTGTTGTTGACATAAAGGTTCCTCCCGCGGCCGAATCTAACAGGTTCCGCGAGGTAAAGTTCAAGCCTGCATAAAAAGTCTGGATAACCATTCAAGTAGTCAAACCATGCGTAGGGCAATTCTTAACAAGAGATTTCATATGTTCCAAATTTGGTCAACGTGTTCATTATCCAATTGCTTCAAATTCTTAATATTACTCCTCAATTGGATAATCTTAGCAGGTGGTTAGTACATCCCAATAAAAGCATCCTTGCACTTATCACAGGAATCTATGCTATTCCTAGCCAAGGATTGAAACCATAGGTTATCTCCTCCTCTCAAGGAGAAAGGAAAAAGCTTAAGCTTAACAATATCACCTTCTACTTCTGTATACTTTTTCATATCACAAAGTTCAACAAAATTATTCAAGTGTAAAGCAGCATCATCTCCAGCACCGGAGAATTGTTCTTTCATAACAAGAGTGAGCAAAGCAGGTTTAATTTCATAATAAGATGTTGAAGTGGAAGGTTTAGCAATTGGAGTGCAGATAAAGTCATTGTTGTTGTGACTAGTGAAGTCACACAACTTGTTGTTTTCAGGGGTACCCATAGTAACAGCAAGCAGGACAAGTATTTTTTTGTGATTTTTGATAAAGGAAACTAAAGCAAAAATTGAATGGTAAACTAACAAGACTAAAAAGCAAAGATAAAAGATAGTGTGCAACTCGCCATCTTGAAGATTTAGTCCCCGACAACGGCGCCAAAAATTATCTTGATGGCTTCTTGCCCCTCGTTGGTTACCCCAAGTGGAAGGTTGAGATGTAGCTAGTAGCAATTTTCCCTCGGTGAAGATACCAAGGTTTGTCTCCAGTAGGACTCCGACAACGACAATTAGGTGACAAGGCGATAGAAATTACTAGCATGAGAGTTGAGGTGGACCTGCACACAGATACAAATAACTTTTCTCCCAACGAGTACAGAGAGGTAGTCAATATCTCCGGCTTGCTGTTTACAAAGGATCAAACGCAAGAGATAAAAGGTAATGATAACTTCAACTAGAAAGTAAAATAGGAAGTAAATTGAGGGTGTAAACAGTGGTGGAAATATGGACCGGGTCCCTTGATGTTCACTAGTGATGTCTCACTCCCAAAAGACGATAAACAACAATGCTAGGTGAACAAATTGCAGCTCGGAAATTGACAGGATTAAAGACACACCGCAATGGTAATTATGCTACAAAAGAAAGGAAGAGGCTCAAAAGCATGGGCAGTACGCCAAAACAAGTAGACCGAAATCCATGTGCATCTACTCACTAATCATCCACCTTGAGATATCTATCCAGAACATATCGCTGGTATTAAGTTGCAAGCCCCACCCAAAGTGTAAACCCAAAGCAATAGACAACTGCATTAAAAGAACTTTGCATATGTGACACCCTGGATTTTGGAACTTTCTTTTTCCACAAACTTTTCTGATTTATTTCTGGATTTGCTATTGGATTTGATTTTGAGAACCTCGTTGGACTTGAAACTTGAGAATATTTTCTTTCCATGCTCAAGTGACCCTTGATTTCAAGCCTATCCATGTCATTCCATTGTTCCATCCCATCCAAGCCACCATTTTATTCTAGCCTTATATTCCTTTTTCCAATAAAAGGGATATTCCTATTATTTGAGGTTTGTGAAGCAACCCCTATTTATATTGATCCATAAATCCCCAAATAATTCCCTCCTAACCTTGATGACATATCTTGCTAATTTACCCAAAAACATTTCATAGCCCAAATGGATTTTTCCTCTAGAAAAATTCATTTGTCTGTGGGGGAAGAATGGAGCTTTGTGAAGGGAGTGGCCATTTCTCTTGATCCATTGCTGGTGAAACTTTTTGTGCAAGCCCATATGATCGTATCATTGATCTCCACCAAATTCCACCACCATTTGACAAGCCAAACTCCCACAATATATTCCCAAAGTTTGGGTGCAGCAAGGGGGCATTGTGAAGCAGGTGCATGATAGGGAATCCCACTTTCCTTAAAACTTTTTGAGCATAATCCTACCACCAAATAACTCCACCAAACTAAATTGGAGCCAAATCTCATCCACCATGTGAGTGCACCATCAAGTTTAAGTTTCTGACAAGTGGGACACATTGTGAAGCAAGTGCTAGCTATGTGTGTCCAATGGCTATGAAATTTTATACACATGTGCACCATGCCAAATAACCCCAGTACACCAATTTTCACTCAAATCCACAAATCCTATGAGATGCAAGCTTCAACTTTTCATTCTGGCCGAATTGGACATTTGCAAAGGAAGTGCTAGCTATCTTGTTCCAATTGAGATCAAACCAAGTACACATACTCACCCTAATGTATTATTAAGCTATGCCAAAAATTATGCATAGGGGAGCCATGTGCTAGCCAGACCACAGTACAAACACCTTCAGCCCCCATGGTGCATTTGCCAAGGAAATACCATGTACATCGATCCATTTGAGCCAAAACTCCACAGTACTCTAGTCCTTTGTACCCCAAAGCCATGTGACAACCTAGCACCACCCAAACCCCCACCATGTGAGCTCTTCTTCTTGCCCAAGATTGTTGTATCAAACTTGTTGGAGTGGTTGAGATCAATCTAGAACACCTTTGGGCCAACTGTTTGCACCACTGTTCTCAGCACGCGAATGACTACACGCTAGACAACTTTGGCCACGTTGGAACTTCCCCAGTTGCACCCTCCCCTTTGGTGGCCACGCTCTTGGCCGCATGCGCCGTGCACTGGACGCGCTCCTGGCGTGCCTGAGGCGTCAACATCGTGCTGCAGTACTCCCCCGTCACCTAGCGCTTTTCTAGTCGCGCCGCAAGTCTTTCCCGCCGCCCGAGCGCTGCACGCCCGCCGCCCGAGCAACATGAAGGTGATAAGATCGCCGCCATGGCGTTCTGATCCGCAAGCCCTCACCGCGGCTATTTAAGGAGGCACCCCTGAGCCATTCCAGAGCATACAGCCTCCTCCACACCGCCTCTAGAACACTTTCCCTTCCCAATTCGTCGCCGGAGCGCGCCCTGCTCCCTCACTGTAGCCGTGGTCGCCGCCGACCCTCGGCTCGAATTCGTCCAGCTCGTGCTTTACCCCCTCCTGGCCGAACCCGAGCACCCCCTAGCCACCTCCCGTAGCCTCGCCACCCCCCAGAACGTCGCCAGGACATCTCCCTCTTCCGCCTCGCCGCGCAACCGTGGCCGCCGTGCCACGGATCAGTGTAGACAGCGTCCCTGAGCAACCGCGAAGCCCCAGTGGGTACGGCTCGAGCCTCTACGGCCAGAAGGTGCCCCGGCGGCCTCCCACTCCGGCCAAGAAGAAGAGCATGCCGGCCTCGGGCCTCCCTTGTTCCCTGCGGCTGGAGGTAGAAGAAAGGAGCAGGGGAGGAGAGAGAGGGAGCTGACGGGCGGGCCCCACTTGTAAGCGGCCCAGGTTGGCTGACCGCTGGGCCCAGCGCGGTTAAGTGGAGGCGCCCGTGGGGTAGTACGTTTTCCCTGCAGGAAAGCGTCTTCTCGTCTGCCTCAGCATATAATACGCTTTCTCCTCTGGAAAGCGTATTCCACCCTTCTGCAGCCCGAAGTGCGCTTTCTCCGCTTTGAAAGTGTATTTGTCCAAATCCCAAGCAGTGGACGTTCATCAGTTACACAAATTTTCCGTCTAACGAACGAACGCTCGTATCTCCACAACCATAAGTCCAAACGAGGCGATTCTTTTTGCATTGTTTTTGTATCGAGCTCCTCTTCGTTTTGGCATAGGTTTCATGCCATGATTTGATGTTGTTAATTGCTGGTCAAACAAAAGATGGTGTTTGACTTTTTCTCCGTTGCTTTATTTCAAAAAAAAAATTGCGGGGTCTGTCGGTGTCGAAGACCAGGAGTGTGTCGTACCACTCTGGTGAAAGGCAAGCCACAATACCCTTTTCACCTTTGCAAAGCTTTGAAGTTCTTCAAAAAATTCTTTTCGATGTTATTCTTATATCGGGGATCATGATCATGTTGCCATTTTATGATTGATGTGATCATTGTCATGCTATCCTTGAATATGCCACTACTATACTATATTTTGTCATGTTACATCCATGCTATGCTTTGATTATGTCATTGCTATGTTATGCTCTGCATCATCGTAACCACAACATACCAACACCATGGTAAGTTGCTCATGTTATCTTTATGCTAGTTCATGCTATGCCTAAGTGATGCTCAACTGCATTCATAATGTTTCCATGTTAATAACTTAATCTTTGTAACACGGATAAGTTCACCATCTAAAATGTGCTTGATCATATATGGAGTTTTTATGCTAGTATGTTACGCATTGTTATGATCTAATGCTACTCATGTTGCACCTGATACTTGTGTTTACTGTTGGAGACATGCTTCATAACAAGTTGATCAAGTGCCACCGAACCGAACTTATCCGTGAAGCCACATTTGCTTGTATGGGCAGGCCTTGATTCGGTCTACTAGTGGGTTCTCTTATGCGTATCACCAAGGTATGGGAGGCTACGCGCGCGCGGCTGCCCTGATCAGGCAGGCGGCGGTAGTCTTGACAACCAGATTGTTATTCGCGCTACCCAAGCAGGACAAAGTTTATGGACCAAGTGATGGTCAGGGCCATGTGATGGTCAGTGTCGGAAGGACACAGGGGCTACCCAAGATGGGATGTCGGTGATACGGTAAGAGGGACACGCGGTAGAACGGTCTCGTTGGAGAAGTCCTAGTCCACTCCTGCGGTACGAGTTCCAAGGATCCTGTGGGACAAGTTCCGAGGTACTGGATGGAGGAAGAACTCCATAGTGTGGGTAACGTGCACAAACTCTGCAGAGTCACATAAATCTATTCGAATAGCCGCGTCCACGGTAATGGACACAGTTCGTACTAGGTCACACCATATGATCAACATGAGTTCGGTGGTATGTCTGTGGTAAGTGGATGGTCATGCGATGACCGGATTGGTTGGGTGGTAACGAAGGACACCTAACCCGTTGAATGGTCATGCAATGACCCGTTTGGTCATGCGACGACCCGTGGAAGTGATTAGTCACGAGGTGACCCGGTGCCTGAGCCTGTAAGGACTCCGAGGTAAGCCACGTGATCATGCGATGATCGTGTGGGGTCCATGTGACCTTAAACGGTGATTGATTGTGCATTAGTCTTCATGTTGATAAAATGCTGATAATATGTTGATATGCTTGATGAATATCTGTTGCATGATATTGTTGTTCACCTGTTTAACTCACTAATATACTTGAACCTGCTAATGCCATGTTATTGTTTTTCCTTGTTTCTTTGGTTGTTGTGAGCTTGCAAGTACAGTCAATGTACTGACCTGGCGTGTCATGCCAGATTTGCAGGACGTGCTTTGGATGCGTAGGACGACGCTCCCGGTGTTTGCGAGCTAGGAGGTGTCCTAGCCAGTGTCCCAGTGGATTGGAGTTCATCACCGCCGTTGTTGTTCCGCTACGGAGTTATATTCCGTTGCTAGAGAGTTATGTTGCTGCTTGGTGTAGAGCCGAGGCTAGCCTGAGGAGCAAGTTGTGTCTCCACTAGCATTGTAATAGACCCCGTGTACCCCTATCTTCGTTAATAGAAAGTTTTTAAGTTCTATATCAAGCAGTGTCGTGTTCCAGAAGACTTGATCTCTGGGCTGGAGCACGGGGCGTTCCGGTCCTCTGAGCCGGGGTGCCACAAGGCTTGGTATCAGAGCAGGACTGGCTGTAGGACACCCTAGTCCCCCACGAACATTAGATTGACATTAGAGCTAGAGTATAGCTTTCTTGTGTGATGCTATTGCCTGCTGCATTTGTTTGCTGCATATAGACGGTATGTTTTCGCTAACGATCTGATCTGACGAGTGTAGATGGTGGAATACCCGGTGGGCTACACAGGATCCTCGTCCGCGACCAACTTTGACTACCTCCTTGCAGACGTATGGTGGACTCTCTACCCTAGTGGAGAGATTCCAAGGTACCAAGTTTCCCAGACACGATCGGAGGGCAGCTGCTTGAGTACCGCGCCAGCGTCTACGTGGCAGCCACCATCCCCGTCGGTGTGCGCTCCTACAACTTCCAGGGTGGACCCGCTTCTACCTCGGATCGTTCCATTCAGCTTGCCGTGTTGGCAGGACTGTTAGGCCTACGCCACCAGGAAAGTGCGATGCCACAGAATCACGCCTTCCATTTCTATCCCACCTTGGGTGCAACTCCGCAGCAAGTAAGGTTTCCTCGCCCTCTGGCGGAAGCCGATGCAGCGGTGATCACCATGAACCACTACATGATCTCCTAGTACGCCCTCCTCGTCAAGCTAGTCTGTGATGCACGGGATGAAAGGAGAGCTCTTGCTGCAGCCTTTTTGTTGTCGACTCCTCCGCCCACTCCCGCGACCCCCGGCAACCCGCCATCAGATCAGAACGCCTGAGCTTCACATAGTTCGTGATGCATGAGTAGTAGTGTTGCATGTTGATAGAAATAAGTTGAGATCCTGCGTGTGATCTTAGTGCTTGTTCAGTATTCCTTTTCCTACTTAGTTGGTTCTCGTTGTTGGTTATTTTTTCAGTTTCTTCGGCAGCTGCTAACTCTGTTTTGGCAGGTGTTAGATGACTTCGATGGACCCTTGCTTGTCGTTCTTCGATATTGGCACCACGTCTGGTTCTGAGCTGATGCATCGTCGGTCATCCGGAGTGGATGCCTGTTTTACATTTCTCTTTTCAACCGCCGACCCGTGTTCTGAGCTGCTATTCGGCCGTCTCGAGCAGTTGTTGAGTTTCTTTTCACAGTGGAGACCCTATGCTCTGAGATGTTTTCTCGGACGTCTTAGGGGACCTCTGCATTCTTTTATCAATGCTACCTCATGCTCTGAGCTGATTTCGGTCGGCCGTCTTGAGCAGTGCTTGAGCTATTCCAGTACAAGTCCCAGATCTGAGTTGTAAAGACCGTTCTGGTGGCTACTGGGTTATTCGCTGTTTTTCTTTGCAAGGAGTCTGGATGGTCATCGACTACCGCTAAAGCTGATGAGGTAGAGAGCCGTTCCTCGTTTGTTCTTGCTCCGTGGTTTTCTTCGTTGGTTCTTCGTTTGGTTCTTTGGTGTCACTTTATCCGCCCCGATGGAAAGTTGCTCATAACCCCCGCATACCTCGAAGAATCAGTGCAAGACCGCCGGATATCATGAAGCCAGCAAGTCAAGGACCCACACCAGCTTGTCACAGGAATATTCAGCTCCCGTATGAGTTCTGCCCGAATGAATCAAGTCCGCATCATTCCGGTGAATGTTAAAGTCTTGAAGATTCTATCAGTGGAAAACCGCAAAGAAGTAAGGAAACTCAGCAAGACATGAATGGCTCATACCCGGTTGCATCGGAAGCATTCTGGCTCAAGTATGAATCATACGGCAACCATCATCTGCATCAGGCATACATTTCTCCTGTAACCAGCACAATCGTAAGGATTTAATCAGTTAAAGGCCGCGATGATGTGGAAAAATCAGCAAGTCAAACAAGACTCATGCCCAATTGCATTGGAAACATGTGGCTCACGAAAGGACGTTACCCAAACCATCTCTTGAATCAAGTCTGCAACAGCTATGACCGCCACAAGGATTCAGGCTAGGAAAGCAGAAATGGTGACCCAGAAGTATATGCGTCCAAGACATGGCAAGCACCAGTGACAATCTTGTCCGATGCAAATTGTCTCGATACATTCCGGAAGATGGTCAGAACATATCATGAAGGTCGCATCCAGCAAAGGAATGATTGGAAGAGTGTTTACCCTGATAAGCCAGCAGTCAGAAAATTTTCAGGCACCGTGGTCAGTTTTGTCCCCACATCAGTGAGGGAAAGCTTTGAACAGAATGAACCTCAGCTTCCGTGACAAGGAACTCGACACAACCGACGCATACAGTGTGCCAGCCTTCCTCAGTACGCCATCCGCGTATCTTCTCGGCCAAGACAGTCAGCCTTCCACCACAAGCCACCGGCAGAAGCTTTCGGTGCAAGACACTCAGTCGTACTCAGTACACCCCACCGATGAATTTCAGCACAAGCTACCAACCGTCTACCGTTATCGGCTGCCGAAACGTCCAGCATAAGGAACAGATGTATCCACAGTATAAAGAGGAAAAATTCTGGGACAAGACAACCTATCTTCGTTAGTAAGTTATTAAGAAAGCTTCCAAGGCAAGGCACCCAGTCTTCTTCAGCAAGCTATCGAGGCAGCTTCCCGTGTACGACACCCCTCCTTCCTCGATACGCCACCAGAGCAAGCTTCCGGGGTAAGATACCCAACCTTCCCCACCAAGCTACCCCAAGCTTCGCAGACAAGCTACACAGTCTTCTTCGACATGCCATCAGGTCTGCAACGGTATTGTCAGAAATTTAGTTATTCGAAGACCGCAAAGGCGTCAGCATCGCCAGGACCCGCACGTCTTATGGGCATCCTTCTCAAGTATGCAAGCTACCCCGGTGTGGATACCACCATGCTTGCAATCAAGAAAGAGTTATGCACTTGAACATCGGTGAGAAACCGCAACTCTTGGGAGACAATTCAGCAGAATAATCAGATATACACCTCGGCTTGGCAGAAAGATTGACAAAGTCATGAAAGCACCCCCTGAAGACCAGAAGCAGTAGAGCATTGAATCTCGCTCCAATCGCGAGGGTCAGATTTTCCCGTCCGACAAGGCCCGGAAAAAGGATGATCTTGAGATACCCTTCATGGCAATATTATCATGGTAATCCAAGATGCAAAAGGTGATGGTAACCTGTCTGTCTCAGAGGAAGATTTCGGCAGAACAATAAGCCGTGATGCAAGAAGAAAAGAACCCTGACTAAAGTGAAGCCAGTAAAAGAAAGGTGATTGCCACAGGATCACGACCCAGGGCAGACAAACCTGGAATATGTCAAACCTTGCTGCAAGGTATACCCCCGGAATGAGCATTGCACTTCGTATGTGGTCAAAAGCATGCAACTCTTACAAGCTGACGGGTAAGACCAAGGGAGGCAATGTATGGACCTCAAGTGAAATTTGCCTCGATCAGTTTAAGTTAGGTGGACCACCATGGATACCCGCAGCAAAGAAATCTCATTCAGGATGGGCAGAGTACCGCGTACCCAGCCCATCAGCCTGAGCAATTCCTCAAGTTCGGCATCGCCCTTCTTGCCGAGATACCACAGTCTTCTTCATTAAAGGTCACCCGCTCAGCTCGGCATTTTAAATATAAGAACCATATTGAAGCATATCATGACCTATCGCCACCCGGATAGGGCCACCTATCAGGCAAATCTCAGCATGAGTACATTTCCAGAATTGTGCTCCGCCCCGAAGCAATGAGCACGGCGGACAAGCCAAAAGAAATGTGAGGCAACCCCACGTGCCGTCAGTCAAGGTCCCGATAGTAAACATTCTGAGATACCAACTACCGATGAAAGCCAAGCTCTTGTCGAAGAGGCCAATGCAAAGGATTCCAGACCATACCACGAATAAAGCCCGAGGTACCCCAGACACAGTATGGGTATCGTCAGCATTCAGTCTAGGACAAGACATTCCGTTATCACACAAGTCAGAGGATATGAGGATGGAAATCAGTAGGAAAGGAAGTGATGTATCAAGGAAGAACATTCTGTCAAAACCGTGGACCGGGTGAAGTAAACCCCCTCAGCAGAGATATATTGGATGCTACCATGGGAACAATATGCGGTACAAAGTAAATCCGAGAAGCAGCAAGTTTCCGAAGGACGGTAAGTTTGCGATGGTTCCCTGAGCAACCAAATCTCGAGGACGAGATTTTTCTAAGGGGGGTAGGTTTGTGACACCCTGGATTTTGGAACTTTCTTTTTCCAAAAACTTTTCTGATTTATTTTTGGATTTGCTATTGGATTTGATTTTGAGCACCTCGTTGGACTTGAAACTTGAGAATATTTTATTTCCATGCTCAAGTGACCCTTGATTTCAAGCCTATCCATGTCATTCCATTGTTCCATCCCATCCAAGCCACCATTTTATTCTAGCCTTATATTCCTTTTTCCAATAAAAGGGATATTCCTATTATTTACGGTTTGTGAAGCAACCCCTATTTATATTGCTCAATAAATCCCCAAATAATTCCCTCCTAACCTTGATGTCATATCTTGCTATTTTCTCCAAAATAATTTCATAGCCCAAATGGATTTTTCCTCTAGAAAAATTCATTTGTCTATGGGGGCAGAATGGAGCTTTGTGAAGGGAGTGCCATTTCTCTTGATCCATTGCTGGTGAAACTTTTTGTGCAACCTCATATGATCATATCATTGATCTCCACCAAATTCCACCACCATTTGACTAGCCAAACTCCCACAATAAATTCCCAAAGTTTGAGTGCAGCAAGGGGGCATTGTGAAGCAAGTGCATGATAGGGAATCCCATTTGCCTTAAAACTTTTTGAGCATGATCCTACCACCAATTAAATCCATATAACCAAATTGGAGCCAAATCCCATCCACCATGTGAGTGCACCATCAAGTTTAAGTTTCTGACCAGTGGGCCACATTGTGAAGCAAGTGATAGCTATGTGTGTCCAATGGCTATGAAACTTTATACACATGTGCACCATGCCAAATAACCGCAGTACACCAATTTTCAGCCAAATCCACCAATCCTATGAGATGCTAGCTTCAACTTTGCATTCTGGCCTAATTGGGCATTTGCAAAGGAATTGCTAGCTATCTTGCTCCAATTGAGATGAAACTTGGTACACATACTCACCGTAATGTATTAGTAATCTATGCAAAAAATTATGCATAGGGTAGCCATGTGCTAGCCACACCACAGTACAAACACCTTCTTCCCCCATGGTACATTTGCAAAAGAAGTACCATGTACATTGATCCATTTGAGCCCAAACTCCATAGTACTCTAGTCCTTTGTACCCCAAAGCCATGTGACAACCTGGCACCACCCAAACCCCCATGATGTGAGCTCTAATTCTTGCCCAAGATTGTTGTATCAAACTTGTTGGAGTGGCTAAGATCAATCCAGAGCACCTTTGGGCCAACTGTTTGCACCACTTTGCTCAGCACGCGAAGGACTACACGCTAGACATCTTTGGCCACGTTGGAACTTCCCCAGTTGCACCCTCCCGTTTGGTGGCAATGCTCTTGGCCGCATGCAGCGTGCCCTGGACGCGCTCCGGGCGTGCCCGAGGCGTCCACATCGCGTTGCGGTACTCCCCTTCGCCTAGCGCTTGTCTAGCCTCGCCGAAAGTCTTTCCCGCCGCCCGAGCGCTGCACGCCGGCCGTCCCGTCGCCCTCGAGCAACAGGAAGGTGATAAGATCGCCGTTGTGGCGTCCTGATCCGCAAGCCCTCGCCGCGGCTATTTAAGGAGGAACCCCAGAGCCATTCCAGAGCATCCAGCCTCCTCCACACCGCCTCTAGACCACTTTCCCCCTCCCAATTCGTCTCCGGAGCGCGCCCTGCTCCCTCACTGTCGCCGTGGTCGCCGCAGGTCCTCGGCTCGAATTCGTCCAGCCCGTTCTTTCCCCCCTTCTGGCTGAACCCGAGCACCCCCTAGCCACTTCCCGTAGCCTCGCCACCCCCCAGAACATTGCCAGGACCTCTCCCTCTGCCGCCTTGCCGCGCAACCGTGGCCTCCGTGCCACGGATCAGTGTAGACAGCGCCCCCGGGCAACCACGAAGCCCCAGTGGGTGCGGCTCGAGCTGCCATGCCCGGAAGGTGCCTCGGCGGCCTCCCACTCTGGCCAAGACGAAGAGCACGCCGGCCTCGGGCCTCCCCTGTTCCATGTGGCTGGAGGTAGAAGAAAGGAGCAGGGGAGGAGAGAGAGGGAGCTGACGGGCGGGCCCCGCCTGTAAGCGGCCCAGCCCGGCTGACCGCTGGGCCCAGCGCGGTTAAGTGGAGGCGCCCGTGGGGTAGTACGTTTTCCCTGCAGGAAATCGTCTTCTCGTCTGCCTCAACATATAATACGCTTTCTCCTCTGTAAAGCGTATTCCACCCTTCTGCAGCCCGAAGTGCGCTTTCTCCGCTTTGAAAGCGTATTTCTCCAAATCCCGAGCACTGGACGTTCATCAATTAGACAGATTTTCCGTCTGACGAACGAATGCTCGTATCTCCGCAACCGTAAGTCCAAACGA
This sequence comes from Bromus sterilis, assembly GCA_950022295.1. NCBI lineage: Eukaryota > Viridiplantae > Streptophyta > Magnoliopsida > Poales > Poaceae > Bromus > Bromus sterilis. The sequence continues at coordinate 316,601,751 of OX465597.1, read as the reverse complement.
GGCGATTCTTTTTGTGTTGTTTTCGTATCGAGCTCCTCTTCGTTTTGGCATAGGTTTCATGCCATGATTTGACGTTGTTAATTGCTGGTCAAACAAAAGATGGTGTTTGAATTTTTCTCCGTTGCTTTATTTCAAAATATTTTTGCAGGGTGTGTCGGTGTCGAAGGCCAGGAGTGTGTCGTACCACTCTGGTGAAAGGCAATCCACAATACCCTTTGCACCTTTGCAAAGCTTTGACGTGCTTGAAAAATTGCTTTTCGATGTTATGCTTATATCGGTGATCAGGATCATGTTGCCATTTCATGATTGATGTGATCATTGCCATGCTATCCTTGAATATGCCACTACTATACTATGTTTTGTCATGTTACATCCATGCTATGCTTTGATTATGTCATTGTTATGTTATGCTCTGCATCATCGTAACCATAACATACCAACACCATGTTAAGTTGCTCATGTTATCTTTATGCTAGTTCATGCTATGCCTAAGTGATGCTCAACTGCATTCTGTCAGAACCCTAACTAGGGTAAGTGCTAAGGTTTGATTGTGCCCTTTGCATCATTTAAAAATTCAAATGAAATCCAAAATTGGGGAAAAGAAAAGCCCTGAGAAATTAATTCAAATGGCCAGATAAAAATCTTTTTCCAAAAATCATTTGAATATTTGGAAAATTCCTATAAATGATGGTGATCATTTTAAAAGTGGTTTGGGTTCATTTCCATGCCCATGGAATATTCAAAAATTCAAAAGGTGCCCTGGAAATTAAATTTGACCCTATTTGAATTGAAATTCAAAATATATTGAATTTCAAAAATGTCCAAATTCTATATGTGGCTAGCTACTGGTCACCTAGGATTTATAAAAATGTTTGGGCATTTTATAAAATTGCCTAGCTATTTATACCTAGGAAAAACAAATTAACAGAAAAACAAAAAAAAGAAGCAAAAGGAAAAGACCCCTAGCCAATCCGGCCCATCTGAAGGCCCCCCAGGTTTCCAGCCCAGCCCACCTGGGGAGGGCACATGCGTCTTCCTCCCCAGGAAAGGCAGGCAGGCAGCACGCCGGCGACCGTCGTGGGCGTGCCAGGAAGCTACCTGCCTCCCTCCCTCTATTCCCGGCGCCTGGAGACGCCTGGAAGGCCTCCACGTCCTTCCCCCCTATCCCGTGTTCACCTCCTCCTCTCTGCGTCACCATTTCCGTGCGGTCCGAGGAGCTCGCCGGAGCGTGCAGCCGCGCCACCGTGGCCGCCGTGATCCCCTCGCTGCACTGCCGTGTCCTGTGGACTCCTCGTGGTCGACTTCATTGCGCTGCAGGTCGAATCGAAGACGAGGACGACTCCAGGCGACTCCCGCTTCGAATCCTCGCCGCCGGCCGCCGTCAGCTTCGAGCTCAAATTCCGCCGTCACCGGCCAGCCCCCGGCCTCCCCGTCCTCTTCAAAGTAACCAGGGTGAGCTCCTCTTCTGCTTGCCTCTCCCCACACCTTTTTCCGTGCCCTAGACGCCAAACTCACCGGAGCAGAGCCATGGCCACCGCCATTGTTGAAGCCGTCGTCGCTCCAGAGCACCCCGGCGACCCCTACTTAGCGCACAAGATGCGGGAGATCACGGGCGTCAGTTTGGTAGTTGCCCCGTGCCCCCCGTGACCATTTGGCAAGTCCGGCGAGTGCGCCGCCGTGCCCGAGCCGCCGGCGTCAAGCCGCCGGGCACTTAGCCCCTAATTCACCCACTAAACCACCCCGCAACCACTGACAGTGGGCCCCAAAACCCCCCTAATCCCCCTTGTTAGTCTAAACAGAGAGGGATTAGCCCCTCTCCCACTGACAGGGCTGGCCCACTGGCCAGAGCCCCTGTGACGTCACCCCCACGTCATGCTGACGCAGTAAACCAATTTCCAGAGATTTAAAATAATCCAGAAATTCCAGAAATTCATTTAAACTTTGAAAAATCATAGAAAATTCAAGTCAACTCCAAATTAAACATATAATATATGAAAAATTATCAGAAAAATGCAAGGATTAAGAATATGCAATTTGTTTTTATGTTTGACCATTTTAAAATGGGGCAACAGTAGCAAATGTGCATATGGCTTAATTTGAATTCAAATTTGAAGTTTGAATTTGCAATTCTTTTCCAATACACTTCAATTAAATGGAATTGTCAACACATCAGTACCATGTACATCATGTTTACACAACTTATCATGTGCTTGAGAATTGCAATTATATTTATTCCTTGATTGCTTTGTTTGCTCGATAGACGTGCAACCGGAACCGGAGGCCACCCCCTTCGTTGAAGACACCGTGTGTGTGAACCTCATCAGCAAGGCAAGCAAACCCCATTGATCATGTCTATAAAATCCCAATTCCCTCTCAATCTCGCTTATGCATGTTTAGGAGATCAATTTGTATCGATTCTACCGCATAGTTGAACCCATATCCGATGCATGACCTATCATCTTGTCACAGTAGTAAGCAAATCACAATCCTAGCTGACATAGGAGTTGGTTGATATCATGTGGCCCCTGCAACTGTTAATGCTTATTGCATGCTTAGTGGTACAATAAGGTTGCTTTGATGTGAGTCGGGATGATGGTGAACATTCTGTTGATGATAGTGCAACTGTGTTTGTGAATCCACCCTAATACAAGTTGAATGATGAGAGGATGTGTAGGAGTACACAGTGGGTTGTCTCGTTGAACACCGCCTTAAGAAACGAGTTCTTGTATGGTAATCCAAGACAAAGAGTACAACCACACATTGGGCTCACTGACCCCTTTCGTCCTAGTACCTTGATCTGTGTCGACGTCCAGGAGTCACATTAGTTCGGGCTTTCCATTTGACATCTGCATAGAAAAAGAATGAAGGAATGGTTGCATCATATAGATATGTGGGTGCACCTGTGAGGAACGAAAACCATCTGCCAGAGGTGGCGTCTCGGTCACTTACATTTTTTGAGTCCGTTTCGTTGATCCGGCCGGGCTCTCGAGCGGAGGCAAACTCAGATAGTCGACTCCTGGAATAGACCGGTTGTGAGCGAAGTGTCGTGGTGAACATCCTCGCTGTCACCTCTTGAACGGTGGCGAGACCTGGCGGTAACCGATAGTCATGTGTGTGTATCTTACACCCTTGCAAGGTTAACAAAACTATTCGAATAGCCGCGTCCGCGGTTAAGGACTACTTGGAACCTGTACCTGATTATTAGACAACTTGAATGGATACTTATAAAACTCGCAAGATAAGCGTGAGTGCTATGGTGTGCTTCCTCGTGGGGAAGTCGAGCAAGTAACCATAGTGGTGTATTGGTTGGAGATGTAGTGGACTCGTGTACGCTTCTTATCTCAAGTCTGGTACTCGTAGTTCAGGACTAGCCAAGTCAAAGCTGGCACTTCTGCATGATGAAACCCCACCTCCTTTACCTTGATACTTGAGCATGAGTAGTGTAGTTCTGATGTAAGTCTTGCTGAGTACGACTTTGTACTCACGTTTGCTTATTCTACGTTTCAGATGAGAACCCGGACCCCGATGGAGTCACCGACCTGAAGCTCGACGTTGACTAAGTTAGCATAGTCCCAGACAGCAGTCTGGTCCCTCGTGGAAGGGCATGTTTGTTTACAAGGCTTCTCTACGCCATTTGTTAAACCTGTCTGTACTCAGACCTAATTTGCTTCCGTTGTATGATGTAATGTTGATCACAGACATGTGATCTTTGTATACTCTATGTATAAGTAAATAAAGAAGTACTTTGTAGAGTTATGTGATGATACCTGCTGTTCATACTAGGCATGTGTGATGCGTGTATGTTTATAACATGCATGTCTTAGTATGGGTTTTCTAGACCTTAGTTGTGATCTGGCTGGCGGTATTTTATACACCAAGTGGCCCTTAGATGTGCGCAGCTTGGGGCATCGCGATGCGATTGTTCGTGACTCTGTCACGTGCACACTTTGTTGTATGATCGAGCCCGCCCTAGACCCCGACTAAGTTATCGGGCTGGAGTAAGTCTATGTAAGAGTTAGGATTCAATCGATAACATGGTTGAGGCGACTTGTCTTTGAGTATGGGATTCACCACCCATAAGCATCTAGACTTGTGAGCGGACGATGAGGACCCATCTCAGATGATCATCCGGCCTGAATGGGATGCCCCTCACATTCGATGCTTACCGAGAACGTTCTGTGCTTGGCCTTGTCTACTTAGACAAGTGGGTACGGTTCTCGGCTCTCCATGTGATTGTATCATGACTGGAATTACATACGCTAACCCCGGGTCCCGACAGACTTGGTATCAGAGCAGGACTGTCTGTAGGACTAGTCAACCCTTGGTCGAAGTCGAGTCTAGCATTCTATAGTTATATAGTTACTCTTGGTATAAGGGAACAACGTAAGGCTTCTTTTTCTCCTTACCCTCATCGATCTGAGTTCTGGGTCACCCTTACCTTTTCTACGGGATGATAGGGCTAGGCTCATCTATGTCTGACTAGAACATCTCGTTGTTTGCCTCCTTGTAGCCGTAGGACAGTTGTGGTCGTCCAGACTCATCGTTCTGTTGAGTTCCTTGAAGAAGTTCTGTCCAATTTCTTCGAGGTTGTTTCATTTTCCATCCCGGTGTAGCCGTTATGCTGCCGGGTTTGTTCCGTGTTTCTGTGGATCTTTGCCTTTGCATTACAATCTTTCCGCCTTCATAATGTCCTTCTTGTCTTTGATTCCATCGTACAACCTGTTCTGATTGTTGATCTTTATCACACAGGATGTCAGGTGGAACTCGTAGTGCTATTCGTCGGAATCGAGACCGTGTTCGGAATCGAAATGATGATGCACCTCCACCATCGCCTTCTGCGGCGGAAATCATGATGGAAGCTGAGAAGAATCGACGTGACCAAACCCGCCTTCTGGGGCTCATCGAGCAGAATACCGCCCGTCATTGCAATGTGGTTGTGAGCATTCAGGACTTCATCCTCCTCAAGCCACCGGTATTTCGATGTTCTTCTGAGCCCCTTGAAGCTGATGATTGGCTCCGTTCCATCGAGCGTAAGCTTGACACTGCACATGTGGCTCCCGATGACCGAGTTATATTCGCGGCATACTTTCTGGAAGGTGCTGCTGCTGAATGGTGGGAGAACTATGTTGCTATGCAGCCAGATAGTCACGTAGTGACTTGGCAGGAGTTCTGTGTTGCCTTTCGAGGGTACCACCTTCTAGATGAACTGATGGAGCACAAGAAGGAAGAGTTCTGCAATCTGACTCAAGGAGAGATGTCCATCCATGAGTATGTGAGAGAGTTCAACCGTCTTGCTCAGTATGCCCAAGATGAGATCACCACCGATGCCAGAAAACAGGCAAGGTTCCACAAGGGACTTAGCCCCATCCTTCGTCATGATCTCAACCTCATCGAATTTGCCACCTTTGAGGAATTAGTCAACAGATCCTTCAGAGCTGAGCATGGCAATGAAATTTTCGAGGAGTCTCGCAAGCATGCTCTTGAGCTTACTCCTTCTTCAAGTTCAGCCCCTCGGAAACGCCGAATTTGGATTCCAACCAATGTCATTACTCAAAACCTTCTCCAGAGGCCACCACCAAATATATGCCATCCACCCCAACACATTATTCCACCCCGGAATGATGGTGTGCAGCCAAGTAATCCCACTCCCAGCAATTCAAACAGGGTATGCTTTAAGTGTGGTCTTCCTGGCCATTACTATCGTCAATGCCCTCAGGTCTTGATGGCACCACGTCATTCTCGACCTAAGCCTCCAAAGAAACCAACCACCAAGACCTTTCTAGCAAAGCCTTCATCCACTAGTAGTGTTTGTGTGAACCAAATCTCAGTTGAGGACACCACTGATGCTTCTCACGTCATTCTTGGCACACTCCGAGTCAATCATGTCCCCGCCTCCGTTCTTTTCGATCCATGAGCTTCTCATTCATTCATGTCGGAGAGTTATGCACTTCGTCATGAATTCCCTTTTGAAGAAATGTTTTCTCCAATGATCATTCAAACTCCTGGTTCAAAGTGGAAAACTAATAGAGTAAGCCATGGCAATCAAATTGCAATTGAGGGTTTAGTATTCCTTGCTTCACTTATAGCTCTCAAGTCTTCGGACATTGATGTTATCCTAGGAATGGAGTGGTTATCAAGGCAGAATGCTTTCCTTGATTGTAAAGCCAAATCAGTTAAACTCACCCATTCTTCAGGCCAGACCATTGACTACACATCACCCAGCTCTAGAATCCAGATGCATACTTTGAATGTGCTTCCCCTTCCCGACCTTGAAGATATTCCGGTGGTTCGTGACTTCCCGGATGTCTTTCCTGAAGAGCTGCCGGGAATGCCACCCGACAGGTGTGTAGAATTCATAGTGGATCTTATACCAGGCACAGCCCCAATCTCGAGACGTCCATATAGAATGGCCCCACATGAGTTACCTGAGCTAAAAACCCAACTTTATACTTCGTTGGCAAAAGGCTTCATCCGCCCTAGCTCATCGCCATGGGGTTGCCCCATTCTGTTCGTAACGAAGAAAGATGGAACAGAAAGGATGTGCGTAGACTATCGTCCGCTAAATCTAGCAACGATAAAGAACAAGTACCCACTGCCCAGGATCAATGATCTTTATGATCAACTTGCTGGATCCTCTGTCTTCTCCAAAATGGATGTGAGATTAGGTTATCATCAAATCAAAATCTGAAACGAGGACATTCCAAAAACGGCTTTCACTACTCGTTATGGTCTTTACGAGTATACCGTCATGTCCTTCGGTTTAACCAATGCCCCCGCCACATTCTCGCGTTTGATGAATTTGATCTTCATGGAGTACTTAGATAAATTTGTTGTAGTTTATCTTGATGACATTCTCATCTACTCGAAGAACGAAGAAGAGCACGCAGAACATCTTAGGTTGGTATTGATGAAACTTAGAGAGCACCGCCTTTATGCCAAGTTCTCGAAGTGTGAATTTTGGCTACCAGAAGTGACCTACTTAGGCCACGTGATTTCTGCGAAAGGTGTCGCAGTCAATCCAGAGAGAGTTCAGGACGTCCTTGACTGGACTCCACCTGAATCGATTAAGAAAGTTAGGAGTTTTCTTGGCTTAGCAAGCTATTGCCGCCGCTTCGTCGAGAACTTTTCTAAAGTTGCAAAGCCTCTTACTGAACTCCTCAAGAAAGATAAGAAATTCCAATGGACTCCCAAGTGCGAGGAAAGCTTTCAAGAGCTAAAAAGAAGATTGACTTCTGCACCCGTACTTGCGCCTCCAGACACCAAAAGGGATTTCGAGATCTATTGTGATGCTTCACGGCAAGGGTTAGGATGCATACTTATGCAAGATAGACATGTGGTAGCTTATGCTTCACGCCAGTTGCGTCCACATGAAGAGAACTATCCTACCCATGATCTTGAACTCGCTGCCGTAGTTCATGCCCTAACAACTTGGCGACATTACCTCCTTGGTAATCGTTGTGAGATCTATTCCGACCACCAAAGCCTCAAATATATTTTCACCCAGCCAGATCTTAATCTCAGGCAAAGACGCTGGATAGAGTTGATAAAAGATTATGACTTAGGAATTTCTTACACTCCAGGAAAAGCCAATGTCATGGCTGATGCACTAAGTCGTAAGTCGTATTGTAACAACCTCATGTTACAACAGTATCAACCACTTCTTCATGAGGAATTTCAAAAACTCAACCTCGAGATGATTCCTCGTGGATCTCTTTTCAACTTGGTGGCGAAACCAACACTTGAGGATCAAATCAGAGTTTCCCAAAGGCGTGCACGAGGTGTTCGCCGGATCAAGGAGAACATCGCTAGCGGAGTTGCTAAATGTTTCTCCATAGATAGTAAAGGAACGGTATTCTTTGCAAATCATTTGGTAGTACCTAAGAATAAGGTCTACGGCAACTCATCCTCAAAGAAGCCCATGACACAACCCTCTCAATTCATCCCGGTAGGAAAAAAATGTACCGAGATCTACGCCTGAGATTTTGGTGGACCAGGATGAAGAGAGACATTGCTCGATTTGTTGCTGAATGTGATGTTTGTCGTCGCATTAAGGCAGAACACCAAAGACCTGCTGGTACACTTCAAACTTTGCCTATTCCAGAGTGGAAATGGGACAAAGTCGGTATGGACTTCATCACCGGTTTTCCAAAAACCCAGAAAGGAAATGATGCCATCTTCGTGGTCATTGATAGACTTTCCAAAGTTGCTCACTTCCTTCCCGTTCGCGAGTCTATAACTGCTAGTCAGTTGGCAGACTTGTACGTCTCTAGAATTGCGTCTCTTCACGGTGTTCCTTTGGTGATCAATTCTGATCGTGGTAGCCTTTTCACCTCTAGATTCTGGGGAAGCTTTCAGAGTGCTATGGGAACTCATCTATCCTTTAGTACAGCTTTCCATCCTCAGTCTAGCGGTCAAGTCGAAAGGGTTAATCAAATCTTGGAAGACATGCTCAGAGCTTATGTTATCTCTTTTTGAAAGAATTGGGAGAAATCTCTTCCCTTCGCCGAATTTGCTTATAACAATAGCTATCAATCTAGTCTGAACATGGATCCTTTTGAACTCCTCTATGGACGACGATGTCGAACACCCTTGAACTGGTCAGAAACCGGTGAGAGACAACTCTTTGGACCGGATATGATCAAGGAAGCAGAAGAGCAAGTTCGCATTGTTCGTGATTGATTGAAATCCGCTCAGTCTTGTCAGAAGAGCTACTATGATCGTCATCATAGAGAGGAGAGCTACAATCTTGATGAGAAGGCATACCTTCGGGTTACTCCTCTGAAGGGAACCCAAAGATTCGGTATCAAAGGCAAGTTGGCCCCACGTTACATCGGACCTTTCCGCATTCTCTCTAAACGTGGAGAAGTTGCCTACCAACTTGAACTACCCCCTCACCTTTACCGAGTACATGATGTATTCCATGTGTCACAACTCAGGCGTTGCTTCAAGGACCCCATCCGCGAAGTCGACCATGAAACGCTTGATCTCCAAGATGACCTTTCTTATCGAGAGTACCCTGTTCGTATTCTTGATTCAGCTGAGCGTGTCACTCGTCGTCAGAAGATCAAGTTCCTTAAAGTTCAATGGTCACATCACTCCGAGAAAGAAGCAACATGGGAAAGAGAAGACCGCCTCCGTGCCGAGTACCCCACCTTCCTCCCGACGACTTCTGAATCTCGGGACGAGATTCTTTTGAGTGGGGGCGAGTTGTCAGAACCCCAACTAGGGTAAGTGCTAAGGTTTGATTGTGCCCTTTTGCATCATGTAAAAATTCAAATGAAATCCAAAAATGGGGAAAAGAAAAGCCCTGAGAAATTAATTCAAATGGCCAGATAAAAATCTTTTTCCAAAAATCATTTGAATATTTGGAAAATTCCTATAAATGATGGTGATCATTTTAAAAGTGGTTTGGGTTCATTTCCATGCCCATGGAATATTCAAAAATTCAAAAGGTGCCCTGGAAATTAAATTTGACCCTATTTGAATTGAAATTCAAAATATATTGAATTTAAAAAATGTCCAAATTCTATATGTGGCTAGCTACTGGTCACCTAGGATTTATAAAAATGTTTGGGCATTTTATAAAATTGCCTAGCTATTTATACCTAGGCAAAACAAATTAACAGAAAAACAAAAAAAAGAAGCAAAAGGAAAAGACCCCCTGGCCAATCCGGCCCATCTGAAGCCCCCCCCCCAGGTTTCCAGCCCAGCCCACCTGGGGAGGGCACATGCGTCTTCCTCCCCAGGACAGGCAGGCAGGCAGCACGCCGGCGATCGTCGTGGGCGTGCCAGGCAGCTACCTGCCTCCCTCCCTCTATCCCCGGCGCCTGGAGACGCCTGGAAGGCCTCCACGTCCTTCCCCCCTATCCTGTGGTCACCTCCTCCTCTCTGCGTCGCCATTTCCGTGCGGTCCGAGGAGCTCGCCGGAGCGTGCAGCCGCTCCACCGTGGCCGTCGTGATCCCCTCGCTGCACTGCCGTGTCCTGTAGACTCCTCGTGGTCGACTTCATCGCGCTGCAGGTCGAATCGAAGACGAGGACGACTCCAGGCGACTCCCGCTTCGAATCCTCGCCGCCGGCCGCCGTCAGCTTCGAGCTCAAATTCCGCCGTCACCGGCCAGCCCCCGGCATCCCCGTCCTCTTCAAAGTAACCAGGGTGAGCTCCTCTTCTGCTTGCCTCTCCCCACACCTTTTTCCGTGCCCTAGACGCCAAACTCACCGGAGCAGAGCCACGGCCGCCGCCATTGTTGAAGCCGTCGTCGCTCCAGAGCACCCCGGCGACCCCTACTTAGCGCACAAGATGCGGGAGATCACGGGCGTCAGTTTGGTAGTTGCTCCGTGCCCCCCCCCCCCCGTGACCGTTTGGCAAGTCCGGCGAGTGCGCCGCCGTGCCCGAGCCGCCGGCGTCAAGCCGCCGGGCACTTAGCCCCTAATTCACCCACTAAACCACCCCGCAACCACTGACAGTGGGCCCCAAAACCCCCCTAATCCCCCTTGTTAGTCTAAACAGAGAGGGATTAGCCCCTCTCCCACTGACAGGGCTGGCCCACTGGCCAGAGCCCCTGTGACGTCACCCCCACGTCATGCTGACGCAGTAAACCAATTTCCAGAGATTTAAAATAATCCAGAAATTCCAGAAATTCATTTAAACTTTGAAAAATCATAGAAAATTCAAGTCAACTCCAAATTAAACATATAATATATGAAAAATTATCAGAAAAATGCAAGGATTAAGAATATGCAATTTGTTTTTATGTTTGACTATTTTAAAATGGGGAAAAAGTAGCAAATGTGCATATGGCTTAATTTGAATTCAAATTTGAAGTTTTAATTTGCAATTCTTTTTCAATACACTTCAATTAAATGCAATTGTCAACACATCAGTACCATGTACATCATGTTTACACAACTTATCATGTGCTTGAGCATTGCAATTATATTTATTCCTTGATTGCTTTGTTTGCTCGATAGACGTGCAACCGGAACCGGAGGCCACCCCCTTCGTTGAAGAAACCGTGTGTGTGAACCTCGTCACCAAGGCAAGCAAACCCCATTGATCATGTCTATAAAATCCCAATTCCCTCTCAATCTCGCTTATGCATGTTTAGGAGATCACTTTGTATCGATTCTACCGCATAGTTGAACCCATATCCGATGCATGACCTATCATCTTGTCACAGTAGTAAGCAAACCACAATCCTAGCTGACATAGGAGTTGGTTGATATCATGTGGCCCCTGCAAATGTTAATGCTTATTGCATGCTTAGTGGTACAATAAGGTTGCTTTGATGTGAGTCGGGATGATGGTGAACATGGTGTTGATGATAGTGAAACTGTGTCGGTGAATCCACCCTAATACAAGGTGAACGATGAGAGGCTGTGTAGGAGTACACAGTGGGTTGTCTCGTTCAACACCGCCTTAAGCACCGAGTTCTTGTATGTAATCCAAGACAAAGAGTACAACCACACATTGGGCTTGCTGACCCCTCTCGGCCTAGTTCCTTGATCCTTGTCGACGTCCAGGAGTCACATTAGTTCGGGCTTTCCATTTGACATCTGCATAGAAAAAGAATGAAGGAATGGTTGCATCATATAGATATGTGGGTGCACCTGTGAGGCAGGAAAACCATCTGCCAGAGGTGGCGTCTCGGTCACTTACATTGTTTGAGTCCGTTTCGTTGATCCGGCCGGGCTCTCGAGCGGAGGCAAACTCAGATAGTCGACTCCTTGAATAGACCGGTTGTGAGCGAAGTGTCGTGGTGAACATCCTCGCTGTCACCTCTTGAACGGTGGCGAGACCTGGCGGTAACCGATGGTCATGTGTGTGTATCTTACACCCTTGCAAGGTTAACAAAACTATTCAAATAGCCGCGTCCGCGGTTAAAGACTACTTGGAACCTGTACTTGGTTATTAGACAACTTGAATGGATACTTATAAAACTCGCAAGATAAGCGTGAGTGCTATGGTGTGCTTCCTCGTGGGGAAGTCGAGGAAGTAACCATAGTGGTGTCTTGGTTGGAGATGTAGTGGACTCGTGTACGCTTCTTATCTCAAGTCTGGTACTCGTAGTTCAGGACTAGCCAAGTCAGAGCTGGCACTTCTGCATGATGAAACCCCACCTCCTTTACCTTGATACTTGAGCATGAGTAGTGTAGTTCTGATGTAAGTCTTGCCGAGTACGACTTTGTACTCACGTTTGCTTATTCTATGTTTTAGATGAGAACCCGGACCCCGATGGAGTCACCGACCTGAAGCTCGACGTTGACTAAGTTAGCATAGTCCCAGACAGCAGTCTGGTCCCTCGTGGAAGGGCATGTTTGTTTACAAGGCTTCTCTAAGCCATTTGTTAAACTTGTCTATACTCAGACCTAATTTGCTTCCGTTGTATGATGTAATGTTGATCATAGACATGTGATCTTTGTATACTCTATGTATAAGTAAATAAAGAAGTACTTTGTAGAGTTATGTGATGATACCTGCTGTTCATACTAGGCATGTGTGCTGCGTGTCTGTTTATAACATGCATGTCTTAGTATGGGTTTTCGAGACCTTAGTTGTGATCTGGCTGGCGGTCTTTTATACACCAAGTGGCCCTTAGATGTGCGCAGCTTGGGGCATCGCGATGTGATTGTTCGTGACTCTGTCACGTGCACACTTTGTTGTATGATCGAGCCCGCCCTAGACCCCGACTAAGTGATCGGGCTGGAGTAAGTCTATGTAAGAGTGAGGATTCAATCGATAACATGGTTGAGGCGACTTGTCTATGAGTATGGGATTCATCACCCATAATCATCTAGACTTGTGAGCGGACGATGAGGACCCATCTCAGATGATCATCCGGCCTGAATGGGATGCCCCTCATGTTCGATGCTTACCAAGAACGTTCTGTGCTTGGCCTTGTCTGCTTAGACAAGTGGGTATGGTTCTCGGCTCTCCATGTGATTGTATCATGACTGGAATTACATACGCTAACCCCGGGTCCCGACAGACTTGGTATCAGAGAAGGACTGTCTGTAGGACTAGTCAACCCTTGGTCGAAGTCGAGTCTAGCATTCTATAGTTATATAGTTACTCTGGGTATAAGGGAATGTTGACCGAACTTGCCGCTTCGAATTCGCCGAAGAATACGAAACGTCGTGCCACGATTTGGCATGCCATAACCGCTGCCTCGACCCACGCGCGCACGTCCCGTCTCATCCTCCGGATCTTCTGTGCTCCGAACTGATGCTGCTCTGTGGATACACGTGGCCATACTGCCTGCCAGATCGGCACATCTGATCCCACTACCTCCTTGCCACGCCTTTAAATATCCGCGGGGTGTGAGATGCATGCGTCTCGCACCCCTCACTCCATCTTCCTCGAGATCTCCTCCATTGCTTCCGCCGCCGCACCGCTCGCTCCTCCGTGCTGCTGCCCTTGCCCCCGACGCCAAGAGCCACCGCGCCGAAGACCAGGCTGCCGCACTCCGCCGCCATCGCCACCGTTCCTCCTCCGCCACCATAGGTGGACTTGGATCTAGGTTTCCGCCTCCTCCTCCGCCGTCTTCTCCGTTCCCGCCACCTTCTTCCTCGTCTTCGTCTCGCTCCTCCTTGCCCACCACGGAGTCTGATGCCTCCATGGGGGACGACGCCGCCGGCGGCTCCCAGAGGGGAGCTTGGAAGGGATCCAATGTGACGGAGATGCAGATTGCGCTCCTCCGCCGGTCTCGCAAGATCCCGGCGGACCTTTACTTCCGTGCTCCTGGCGACGAGATCGTGCCCGCCCCCCGGGACGGCGAGCGGGTTGTCTTCCTCGTGCACTTCGAGTGCGGATTCGGGCTCCCGGTGAGCCAATTCTTCCATGACTTCCTCGCCTTCTACCGCCTGCAACCGCACCACCTCAGAGAAAACGCCATCATGTTGCTCTCCACCTTCGTGGCACTGTGCGAAGGATACCTCGGAGTCCGACCCATCGTTGGGATCTGGTGCCGGCTCTTTCAGTTCCGCAGCTTCCAAGTAGGCACTGGTGTCCATACTATCAACCCCAAGACCAAGAAGAAGGAGGAAGTAAATGTGATGGCCAAATGCGGCGGCACCACCATCTACCTCCGCCAAATTGGACTCTATCCTCATCCCCAACTGCCTCAGTCCATCAAGAACTGGAAGATGGGGTTCTTTTATGTCTCCTCACCACGGAACCAAGATTTACTGAATCTGCCTGAATTCTCGTTGCCACCTCCGACTGCAAAGTAACACTGGGCTGAGAAACCAGGGGACGGGGACACCGATCTGGACCGTCCAATGGCTTACATCCAGAAGCTGATGGAGCAGGGGCTGCAGCCCGCTGATCTGGTGGCGACCTGGCTCTGTCGCCGAGTGCTCCCGCTGCAACGCCGCTACCACCGGATCTGTGACATGCATCTGCGCCTCGACCCCACTCGGATTTCCACTTTCCGAATAAACGAAGTTGAGTTCTTCCACCGAATCAACAGTATTACTAATCTCAAGGTTGTTGAACCTTTCAAGTTCGGAATGAAGCCGTGCAGCCAATCTCGGCCTTGCCCCGAGGTATGCCTTGATTATGAGCTTTTACTTTAGCTTTTCTTTCCTTCATACTAATTTTGATCGGATCCTCCTCCTCAGGAATTCCTGGCCTCTAGGCTCATGCAGGATGGACAGTCCGCCTCGGGCTATCACCCTGACCGAGCTTAAGAAGACGCTCAAGATGTGGAGCTTGAAGAAGAGACCGAATTCGAGACCGAAGCCCGAACTGCTTCCCTCAGACTCGGCTTCAAAAAGCCGGGTGACTTTGATTCCTCCGTCAAATGCTTCATGGCCGAATGGAGCAGTGATTCTGATCCTCTTGGTGACTTCGGTGCAGAATCTGAGCCGGACGAACAGACGCTACCCAAGGGGAAACGCCCCCGACCAGATGACGTCGGCCCCTCCAAGGTTGCCAAGAAGAAAGGGAAGACGGGCACGCGCCGTGCTGCCCCCGAGATTAGCGGCCCTGTGCTTTCTCCCACTCCCCTGAACATTGCTCGTCCGAGATTAGAGGGCCAAGAAGAAAGCTGCTGCTGCCGCAACACAAACACGACCAACTGCTTGCGTGCAGTCGGCCACTCCTGCTCCGACCACTATCACTGCTCCGATTCTGCTGGACCCATCTGGCATCGCACATACTGATGTGCCGCTGCTAGATCGGCCTGCCGCTGATGCTCAGCCTGAGGCTTCTCCAGCCCAGGCCACTGCTGCAGACCCAACTCCTGCTACTGGCTCGGGGAGTACCGCTGCCACCTCCACCGAAGCAACCGCTTGTGCACCCGCTGCGCCCCTTGTCACTCCTACTGCCGTCCAACCCAGTGCTTCCACAACACCGACTTCTGGTACTCTTGTGCGTCAACCGCCGCCCAGTCTCCAGCTCGTACTGGCCGACCGGTTTCGCGAGGCATACCTTGGGGCCTCTGATGTGTCTCCCGTCCGACCTGCTGCCGATTCGTCCACTCCTCCGCCTCCTGGATCAGAGGATCAACTTCCGTCCCATCTCTTGGGCTGGTTGGGTGGTCTTGCTACTGACATCCGACGCTTCGCTGATGGGGCGCTGAGCCAAATCCTCGCCTCTGAGCACTCTACCACTGTACGTTCTCTTTTAAGTGGGGGCGCGCCTAGCGCACCCACTAGGTGTAGTCCCCGAGATTCGAGTCGATTTCTTGCAATCTGTCCGGATATTAATTGCTTTTTATTACTCTACGCTTTTGATTCGATCTGATCGGCCCTTTTTTTAGGCCATCTGCGATTGACGTCAGTCTGTATTTGAAGAACTTCTGGCCGCTTACTCAGCGGGCCAAAAGTCTGTTGCTGCTCTGAAGAAGAATGTCGATACCCAAGCTGCCAAGATTCAAGAACTCACAGGTATATTTTGCTTGTCCTTTCTTGCTTCTCCCAATTGTGATTACGTCCTTACTTCATTGCAAACTTGCAGCTGCTGCTACTCCCTCCTCCGAGATGGAAGCTGCTCAGAAAAGACTCACCGAACTGGAGAACCATCTCGGTGAGAAGAATATCCAGCTCGGCCGCGCCGAACAAGACAATCAGCGTCTAGCTGCTGCCGAGACTGAGCTGCAAGCCAAACTTCAACGAGCCGCCGACGATCTTGACGCTGCCTGATGTGCCCATGAACATGAACTTCAGAGGCTCTCAGACGCTCGAATTGAGGTTGAGGGTCAACTTATGAAGGAAAGGTACGCCGCTGTCAAACGCGCGGAGGACATGGATGCCCAGCAGGTCATAGAAATCCAGCGTGCCCAGGCTGGTGTTGATCACGCGCTCTCCTGCCTCCACCGAGTGAACCTCGCCCTTGTAGGTAACTTTTGTTTTGTTGTACTCCGATCTGACTTTACTATTTCCTGAGCTAACTTCATTCTCCGATTGATTTTGCCAGATTCCTGGCCCAACTCCACTACTGCCGCTAATGAGGTTGTCGCCGTAGCCCGCCGAGTGCGGGGTGTGGTAGTTGCTGCTGATGCCGGATGGGATGCCGAAGATTTCATAGTTGCTCTGGATGCTAGGATTCCCCATGTGAAAGGTGCACTGTGCACTTACAAGACTGGTATACAGAAGCTGAACGACAAGTTGTTCAAGGGCAAGCAGAAAGCCATTGCATTTGATAAGCATGAGGATGTTGCCCGGAGTCTCAGGGCTTCCAACCGCCACACTGATAACATGCTCGACTCTGCCTTCCGGTCTGGGGTACAGGCCGCCCTCTCTATTGCGAAGAGCTGGTACCCTGGAATTGATCTGGAACTGATGAATGCTCTGCGGGAGGGCTCAGAAGAGTCCATCGGCGAGCTCTGGACTCAAATCTGCCAAATTGCCCAGGAGCTTGCAAATGGAATGGATCTCCTGGAGGTTACTCCCTACGTTGATTCTGCTGGCCAGCCGACTAGAGTTTCCTCCTTCAACGACCTTCTGTACACCACGAGTGAAGACAAGGCGCCCCAGTCCTGACCTGCTCGCCAGGTCGGCAGCGAGAACTCTCACTCTTCAGATTATGCAGATGATGATGCCGAGGAAGAAAGTGAGGGTTCCTCCGACGAGCACTCGGTGAGCGCTGCCCAGGAGCCCTCTCGCGATCAAGCCAAGACCACTGCTTCTTCTGCTCCAGGGGGTGCCACTAGCACGACCCCGACTGCTCCCTCCGTGCCGGATGCTCCAAATGCGCCAGCCGCCTAAGCTCGGCACACTGACCTAGTTTCCTTCTTTTGCTTGACAAACAATTAAATTTCAAGTGCGCCCGTCGAAGGCCACTTTCATGTAATGAACATCATTCGGCCAACTGGCCCTATCTGCTTATGAACTTGGTTTTTGCTTAAATGATCATGGCATTCTGCCTTTGCGTTTTTCAACCGATTGCCTTTTTCTTTGCCACTTGTTCTCTCTTGGTCGATTCTCTCACCAACCTTATAGCCGACCTGCGGTCTGTGGTCGGATCGGAGAATAAACCTTGAAATAATTTCTTGACAAATACTTCTAGGTTCCCAGTTTTTCTCGCAAAGGTAAAGTTTCGTAGATGGGCCGATTGCAACCTGCCGATTGCTTGGCCAGCCAGCCTGGTCTCAATCGGTGGGTTGCTGACGACTTGCTCCGAACTAGATATACTTTGAGTGTGAACTCTCCAGTTGATAGTTCTGTTCGCCCCCCCCCCCCCCCCGACATTACATCCGACCTGCCGTCTGCATTCGGTTCGGACCAGCTTTCACAAAACCCTTCACTCGTTTCGCTCTTTCTTCGAGTATACCCTTTTCGGGGCAACCGGCCAGTCCCCGGGTCTGCTTTTGCTGACCCCGGCACTGAAACATGCTAAACAAATAATTTCATAACTCCTGCCGAATGCAGTCTCATGGACGCACGACTATTATCATTGATAATAATTCCACAAAGGGAGGGGATACAACAATACCATTCAACTGTAAAACGGACATAACAGCTCGGCGTTCCAAGGACGCTCCGTTTCTTTCCCCGAAGTATCCACGTATCGGGTCGGCTTCCTGAGATCAATGAGGTAATATGCATTGTTTTTGAGCGCTCGACTGACGACGAATGGACCTTCCCAAGGAGAGGATAACTTGTGCTGGCCATCCGATTTCTGGATTCGGCACAACACCAAGTCACCCTCACGAAAAGCTAGGGGACGGATCTTCTTGTTGTGGTAGTGACGCAGCTTCTGCTGGTATATTGCCGACCTGGACAAGGCCAGGAGACATGCTTCTTCTCTGAGATCAACGCCGTCCTCACGAGCTTCCTTGGCTTCTTTCTCCATGTACATGGCATGACGAGGTGAATCGAACTCAATGTCACAAGGGAGCATTGCTTCGGCTCCATACACCAAGAAGAAGGGAGTGAATCCAGTTGAACGGTATGGTGTGGTGCGCAAGATCCAAAGTATTGCCGGCAGCTCATCAATCCATGCGTCGGGTGCTCTTTCTAGTGGTTCCACCAATCTTGGCTTGATTCAGATAGAATGAGACCATTCGCCCGCTCTGCTTGACCATTTGACTGGGGGTGAGCCACTGATGCGACGTCCAGCCGGATGCCCTGCTGGGAGGCAAACCGAGCTAGCGCCCCCTTTCCAAAGTTTGTTCCATTTTCAGTGATGATGTTGTGCGGTACTCCATATCTGACCATGATGTCCGCTATGAACCTAACCGCAGTCGGCCCGTCCAGTTTCTTGATCGGCCTTGCCTCTATCCACTTGGTAAATTTGTCCACTGCTACCAGTAAGTGTGTCATACCACCTCTTGCTGTTTTGAACGGCCCTACCATGTCCAGAACCCAAACTGCAAACGGCCATGTGATCGGAATAGTCTTGAGTGCTGAGGCTGGTAAGTGGCTTTTTGCTTTAAACCTTTGACACCCATTGCAATGTTTAACCAGATCTTCTGCCGCTGCTTTCGCAGTCGGCCAATAAAAACCATGGCGAAAAGCCTTGGCAACTATTGCTATTGCTGATGCATGATGACCGCACTCGCCTTGGTGGATGTCTCGGAGAAGCTCCAGCCCATTGTCCTCTTCCACACATCGCTGAAGAACTCCTATTGCACGGTGCACCAGCTCGTTGTTGATGATTGTGTATGCTCCAGATCGACGCTGGATTTGCCGAGCTTCTACTTCATCTTCTGGGAGTATGCCATCTACTAGGAAATCTCTGAATGGTTCTGCCCATGACGGCTCTGCCACAATCACCATTACAGTAACTGCTTCTAGCTCTGGTTGTGCGATTTCTGCTACTGGCAGCTCGGAGGAGGAGGAGCCGATCGCATCTGGCATGGTTTCCTCAGTCCCCTAGCTGACGAGAGCAGCCCCTGGTTTGCAATAGGCAGCCCCTAGTGCAGCCGAATGCTCCTTTGCCTTTTGCCTTTTCGCTTCGAGTTCTGCCATCTTCAGGTCGGCCGAAATAAAGATTGACTATGATTCTGGGGAAGGCTTGATGGATAGCTTGTGGATATTTTCTAGTGATATTCCTGGAGGAACTTCCTTTCTGGTAGACCCCAGCTTGGACAATGCATCTGCTGCTTCATTTTCATCTCGGGGAATGTGATGGAATTCACGTCCTCAAAGAACCTAGACAACTGCTGCACGAGGAATATGTATCTTGCCATATTTTCATCTTTTGCGTCCCAAGTGCCGGTGCATTGCTGCACCACCAGATCGAAATCACCATAACACAGAATTCGCCGAATGCCAATCTCCTTGACAATCGGACACCATGCACCAAAACTTCATATTCGTCCACGTTGTTTGATGCTGCGAAATGGATCTTCAACACATACTCGAGCTTTTCACCCTTCGTAGAAGTGAGAACAACACCAGCCCCTAGTCCGGTCATCATCTTGGAGCCATCGAAGTGCATTTGCCAAAACTGAGAGTCCGGACAGGGGGGGGTATATATTGAGTTTCTGCCCAATCCACCAGAAAATCCGCCAGAACTTGAGATTTGACCGCCGTCCAAGGCTCATACTTGATCCCATGTGTTGCGATTTCTATGGCCCATTTTGCCACCCGACCGGATGCGTCCCTACTGCCAATGATTTCTGCCAATGGAGCCGAACTGACCACCGTGACCGGATGCGCCTGGAAATAAGGCTTCAACTTTTTTGCTGCCATGTACACACCATAGCACATCTTCTGATAATGGGGGTAGTTCTTCTTGGAGGTTGAGAGCACTTCGCTAACATAATATACCGGCCTCTGGACCGGTTGCGCCTTGTCCTTTTCAGGACGCTCGACCACCATAACAATACTGACCACCCGATTGGTTGCTGCAATGTACAACATCATTGGCTCCTTTTCCTTCGGAGCTTCTAGCACTGGAGCAGTGGACATCATACGCTTGAGCTGCTTGAATGCCTCGTCCGCCTGCGGTGTCCAGCTGAACTTGTCTGTTTTCTTCATTAGTTGGTACAGCGGAATTTCCTTCTCTCCCAGCCGACTGAGAAACCGGCTGAGCGATGCCAAGCATCCGGTGAACTTCTGCACATCTTTGAGATTTCTGGGCCTGCCCATCCTCTCAATTGTTGCAATCTTCTCGGGGTTGCATTCTATTGCTCTCTCGGATACCAGAAAACCAAGCAACTTGCCGGCTGGCACGCCGAACACACATTTCTCTGGGTTGAGTTTGATCTGGTATGCCCGCAAATTTGCGAATGTCTCCTTGAGGTCATCCAATAAGGTTGATCCTAGCACCGACTTGACCACGAGGTCATCTACATATACATGTATGTTCCGACCTAACTGAGGCCGAACACACCGCTGCATAGTACGCTGATAAGTCGCGCCGCCGTTTTTCAGGCCGAATGGCATGGTGATGTAGCAATAAGCCCCGAAAGGGGTAATAAAAGATGTTTTAATCTGATCGTTTACATCAAGCTTAATCTGGTGATAGCCTGCTATGGCATCCAGAAAGCACAAGAGCTGACAGCCAGCCGTAGAATCAATCAATTGATCGATACGGGGCAACGCAAAAGGATCCTTGGGGCAGGCCTTATTCAAGCAAGTGGAATCTATACACATACGCCAAGTTCCATTCTTCTTCGGAACCAGAACTGGATTAGCTAACCAGTCTGGGTAGAACACTTCCTTGATAAATCCTGCTGCGATCAACTTGGCTATCTCATCGCCGATTACTCCTCTCTTCTCTTCTGAAAAACGCCGAAGTGGCTGCTTGATCGGCTTGGATCTAGGTCGGATATGAAGCTTGTGCTCGGCAAGTTCCCTCGGTACACCAGGCATGTCATGTGGGGACCATGCGAAGATGTCACGGTTCTCATGGAGGAACTCGACGAGCTCGCCTTCCTATTTTCTGCTGAGCCCATCCCTAACAATGACGCACTTGCTTGGGTCGGAGGGGTTCAGGGCAATCTTCTTGCTGTCTAGCTTGGAACCAGCGGACGAACACTCCAGTGACTTCCTGTAGTCACCACACACAGTGATTGGACCATTTGGCCCTGGGAGCTTCATCTTCAGGTAAGGCTGCATGATGTTGAACATGAACTTGGTGATTGCAGGCAGCCCGAGAAGAACATGGTATGGGCTGCTCAGATCGGCCACCTCGAACCAGATCTGCTCTCGGCGGAAATTCTCTTCCGACCCGAATACTACCTCGAGCCGAATGCGGCCTAATGGGGTACATGACAGGCCGGGAACTATCTCATGGAACGTGGTTCTTCTGGGTTCTAACTCGCTCTCGCTGATGCTGAGCTTGATCATTGTGTCTCTGTACAGAATGTTGATGGCACTGCCTCCATCAATAAGCGTCCTGGTGAACTTGCATGAATACAATGGTGCCGCCAAGATTGCATCCACCACGAGCATATAACTGCCCGGGTTGGGCATTACGCTTGGGTGGTCTTCTGGGCCCCATGTTATGGCATTGTCCGACCAGTTCAACCTATGATAATTTGCTGGCATGGTGGCATTGACTGCCTTCTCACGGGATCTCCGACTGCCCTTTTCATCTGACTCGCTAGTGAAGATCATATATACTGCATCATGACGTGGGAACTGCTGCCGAGCATTTGCTGGTGGTGGGCCTGGGTGTGGGGGTGGGGGTGGGGGTGGATTTCCTGCTCCTCCCTTTGCCAAATGCTCAACCCAAATGCACAGCCGAGTGGTGTGCGATGCGGGCTTGCCTACTCCACTATGCATCTTGCAAGGCTGGTTCATCATGTCCTCAAATGTGTATGGGGGCCTGGGTTGACCTGGCGGTCTCTCTTCAGGCTTCATCTTCCGACTGCCTCCCGCAGCCCCTTGTTCCTCTTGGTGTTGTACTGTTGCTACCTGACGATTGCCATACTGGGCATCCGGCTGCTCATACTTCCTCTTGTTGAAACCAGTGTTGTTGTTGTTGTTGAAATTGGGGGTGTTGCTGTTGTTGTTGAAGTTGTTGTTCCTCTGGATCTCGCGCCTCTCGCGCCGATTGGGACCGTTTGGCCCATTTTCTTCTGCCGATTGCTGCTGCTGGCCGGATGATTGCCCTTGGATGAAATCGCTGGGACTTAACGTGATCGGGCGCATTGCAGAGTCAGATGCGGCGAATGAATTGGCTATCCTCATCAGATCGGCCAAAGAAGTTATCTCCTTGCGCAGGAGCTTATGCTTCAACAAAGAATCGTCCAAGCAGCCCTCAGTGAAGTACTGGATGGCTTGGATTTCATGAACTCCCTCGCAAGTGTTCCTGAGCTTGATCCACCGCTGAAGGTGTGGCACCTCGGCTCAGAGCAACCGGTTTACCTTACATTGCCAGCCAAGAGATCAAGTCTTTTGGCAATGCACAATATATTGGTACAAAATACAACCGCTTCATAGTAATTATACAGGTACATAGGTTCGGGATTACAATTGCTACGAGGCATGGCGGCACATCTCGTGCGGCAACACTATCAACATTATTTATGTCACATCTCAGGGCCTCGATACGATCGACGAAGGACTCTACGGTAACGGAATAACGAGGTGACGGGACTCCAATCCACGGGGACACTGCTGGACACGGCCTAGTTCGCGTAGTACAGCTCAGCCAACTCTTCAGGTGCAACACCTCCTGCATCTGGCATGACACGTCAGTTCGGTACATTGAATGTACTTGCAAGCTCATAACAGCCAAGTCATCAGGAGAAACAATAGCATGGCAATAATGCAAACAATAACATGGCAAACATGGCAAGAATAATAGTAACACTTGTCTCATGAACATCACATGATTCATCCAGCTTACCTCCGAGTCGTGCGGACTCGGTAACCGGGCCATCTCTTGACCCACCATCATACGGGTCGTAGCTCGACCACTCAACGGGTTAGGGGTCCTCAGTTACCACCCAACCAATCACATGACCATAGTTTCAGCATTAACATTCATATTATTAAATAGATTAGTGTTGACCTCCGTGTGACCTAGTACGAACTGTGTCCCATGACCGAGGACGCGGCTATTCGGATAGATTTTGACTCTGCAGAGTTTGTGCATGTTACCCACATTATGGAGTTCCTCCTCCATCCAGCACCCCGGTACTTGTCCCACAGGATCCTTGGAACTCGCACCGCAGGAGTGGACTAGGACATCTCCAACGAGACCCGACTACCGCGTTACCTCCCTACGGACTCACCGACACACGGTCTTGGGTATCCCTGCGGTTAGGTGTCCACGTTACCACCATAACCACTCGGCCACCTTGTGGCAAACTGTCCCAACAGGGACTCCCGGGTAAACAACTATGGATGTCGAGATTATCACCACCTACCTGATCAGGGTAGCGTGCGTGCATAACCTCTCCTACTGGGTGATATCCGTAGAAGGCACTACGATAGCACGAGTCAAGGCCCGCCCATACAAGAGAATGTGGTTGCACGGATAAGCTCGGTTCGGTGGCACTTGGTCAACAATTTTGTTCATTAGGTTCTGGTGAAAAGCAATATGAAGACATGGCAACATGTCATGCGTATGAACTACTATCATGCATATGCAACTACTAGCATGACATACAACCAGGAGCACGATCATCACTACCATGATTCCGTCATAGGCATGGCAACAAAATAAACATGGTGATAACATGTACTAGAGTGACATGATAAAATCAGTAGCATGGCATGTTTATACCAATCAACTTATTATGGTTATTTATTTTTATTAGCAAGCAATGTGAAGGCAATTAAAATAAACCCAAGTAAATGATTTAAATAATCAAAAACAACTTAAGCTCCTCATGACCAGATTGTTATGGCTTGCCTTGGTCAAGTGGAGTATCCTTGAACTCCTAGTCTCCTGCAAGCACTTGGTCACCCTCTGAAAAAAAATTAACAAGTGGCAAATAGAAATAAGTCCAAAGTACTCCTTCACTATCCAGTGGACTTAAACAGTGAGCCAAGTTCCCAAACTTTGCCAACTTTAAGAGGAGCTCAAAAGAAAAATGTAGCAAAAGGAATCAACTCATTTGTCCTTGTGGTTTAGGAGATATTCATGGTCAAAGTTTGGTCAAACATTACTTTTAAATGGATTTAAAATGATTTTCAGGAAATAACCAGAGAGGGCCATGTCAAAGGCGTAAACCTATGCGGGCGCCTCCACTTATACCGATTTGGAGCGGCTGGAGTGGCTGACGGGTGGGGTCAGGGCGTCAGGTTGAAATAAACAGAGAGGGAGACAGAGGCCGCGGCTCCGGCGACGGTGGTTCGCTGGCAAGGAGGCCTCGGTGGTGAACTAGGGCTAGGGGAGGAGACGCAGGGGGTCACGGCGAGCAGCTACGTACCCGAAACTCCTCGAACGGTGGCCTGGCGGCTTCGCTAGGTTCTTCTCCAGCTACGGTGGCGGCGGCGCTGCGATGTGATCTCCGACCAGGGGCCTCCCCGGCCGACTTCCTCCTTGAGTGTGCCTTCTGCGAGTGGAGTGGGGGTGTGTGGTGGTGGCTACGAGCAAGGGAGGCGCCAATTTATAGCCATGTCGTCGATTCCCCTCTGGGTGTCGCCGGACAGAAGACGACGACGCCGTGCTCGCGTGCGGGTGAGCAGTGGAGGCTCGGGTGAGCTTTAGGAGGTTCTGATGACGGTGTAGCACGCGTGCGTGCGTGCCCAGGGTCTATGCAGCAGCGGGGCGACGAGATGGCTCAGGCGTGGCTGCGGCGGAGGCTCTGCATCGACGGGAGGCGCGGCTTTGAGGTGGTTCTGGTGCCTCGCGTGCTTGCTAGGGGTAGGGGACGCGGGGAAGACGACGCGGGCAACGCGGAGGCATGCGTGCCACTGTGGCCACTACGCGCGGGATTCACACAGACCGCGGTGGCGACGACGAGGTCTCCGGCGGGCGGCGGGGCTTTGGGGTGAGCCAGGTGGCGCACGGGTGTGCCATGACGGCTACGGACACACGCAAGCGGCCGCGGGTGCTTGGGGTGCGGCGTGCCAGTGATGGCGACCTCACGGCCACGGCCAGAGCACGCCTGTGGCAGGCAGTGCGCGTGCTCACCCCTGGCGCGCGTGCACTGAGGGCGTCCAGGGCGTGCGCACTGTGTCCTTGGCACGTATCTAACGTCCAGTAGCATGGGTGAGGGGTTGGGAGGCTAGCAGGTGGGCTCAAACACTTGGTAGCTTCAAAAATGTGTTTCTACTAGAAAGTTTGAGAATTTCTCCAGAGAGTTTGGGTAGGCTTTTGGCGATGAAACTTGGTGTGCCTGGGTTATCTAGGAAGGTGGTTATGTGGTAAAAATTTCAAGGCAAAAGGATAAGTCTACAGGGTACTTGCTTCGCAAAGTGCCTCTTTGATCAGAAATGGAAAAGAATTTCTAGAGGGGAAATTTTGTACTAAGCTTGCCAATGTTTTTGCATAGAATCATGAGGCATGTCCCCCTTGCTTAGCACAAAAAAGTTTCAGGCCAACAGGAGGAGCAGAAATGAGGCTATCTTCAAAAAGGAGAGGGAAAAGACCAATCTCCTTTAGTGAAAAGGGGTTTTTAAGAAAAATAAAAATAGGGCAAGGGCTAGTTTGACCAAAGCTTGATCATAGCCATAGGGGAGAAGGGTTTAGGGGTCACTTGGCCTAGGGGGAAATTTAGGCCCAAGTGATCAAGGCCATCTGAGTTGAGAAAATCCAAGAAAATGATTTCAAACTCCAGAAAATCAGCAAATAAAGTTGCAAATAAAAAGGGGCCAAAAACCAGGGTGTCACAAACCTACCCCCCTTAGGGTAAATCTCGTCCTCGAGATTTGGTTGCTCAGGGAACAGATACGGATATGCAGCCCTCAGAAACTCTTCCCTTTCCCAGGTGGCTTCTTCCTCAGTATGGCGCTCCCAGAGCACCTTGTAAAACCGTATCACCTTACTGCGGGTAGTCCTTTCCATCTCATCCAATATCCTTACTGGTTTCTCCTCATATGTCAGATCCTGGGCCAGCTCTAACTCCTTCACATCCACTCGTTTGACTGGTGGTGAGACACACTTGCGTAGTTGCGATACATGGAATACGTCATGGATATCTGCTATTTCCGGGGGTAATTCCAGTTGGTACGCTACTTTTCCCCTCTTAGCCATTATTGGGAATGGCCCGACATACCTTGGGGAAAGCTTTCCCCGGATCTGGAATCTCCTTACTCCTTTCATTGGAGTCACTCAGAGATATACGTATTCTCCAGGCTCAAAGTTCACCTCTCGATGCTTGGTGTCATAGTAACTCTTTTGTCGAGACTTGGCGGCTCTCAACCGGTCCTGAATCTCCTTGACTTTCTTTTATGCTTCAAGCATTAAGTCGGTGCCAAAGATGCGGCGGTCCCCTATCTGTGACCAGTTCAATGGGGTGCGGCATTTCCGCCCATATAATGCTTCAAAGGGTGACATCTTGAGGCTGGCCTGGTAGCTGTTGTTGTATGAGAATTCTGCGTATGGCAAGCAGTCCTCCCACTTGGACCCGTGGGCTAATACACATGCCCTGAGCATATCCTACAATATCTGATTTACTCGCTCTGTCTGGCCGTCTGTTTGGGGATGGTAAGCGGTGTTGTGCTTTAGTACGGTCCCCAAAGCTTCGTGAAGTCGTAGCCAGAATGCCGACATGAACACTGACCCTCTGTCTAAGGTGATGGTCTTTGGTATTCCATGGAGACTGACAATCCGGGACATGTATAACTCTGCCAATTGATCAGCTCGGTAAGTGGCCCTGACGGGAATAAAGTGGGCCACTTTGGTGAGCATATCCAAAATTACCCATATGGAATCGTGACCCCGGGCGGTCTTTGGGAGCCCTACAATGAAGTCCATGCATATGTCATCCCACTTCCATTGCGGAACTTCCAGGGGTTGCATTAGTCCAGCTGGCTTTTGGTGCTCGGCCTTGACTCGGTTGCATATGTCGCAGCATGCCACATGGTATGCGATATCTTTGCGCATTCCGGGCCACCAAAATGTGGTCTTCAAATCCCGGTACATCTTGGTGCTGCCGGGGTGGATAGAATATGCGGACTCATGTGCTTCTCGCAGTATTTGCTGTCTCAAATTAGCCTGGTCCGGTACACAGATTCGGTTTTCGAACCATAGCACTCCTTGGGTATCCAGGTGAAAGGATTCGGCCTTGCCATGCGGAATCCGTCCCTTGATTTCTTGAATTTCCGGATCTTGAGTTTGTGCTCCCTTAATTTCCTCTACCAAGGTTGGGGTGATTTCCATTGTCTTCCTGGTCATTGAGTCACACAACACGAGGTTGAGTTGAGTGACTTCCTCCCGTAGCTGAGGGTGAAGCCTTTCCCAGAGCGCACTCACTGAACTTGGCTTACAGCTAAGGGCGTCGGTGACCACGTTAGCCTTCCCGGGGTGATAATTTATCCCGAGATCGTAATCCTTGACCAACTCGAGCCATCTTCTCTGCCTGAGGTTGAGTTCTGGCTGCGTGAAGATGTACTTGAGACTTTTATGATCGGTGTACACCTCACACCGTTGCCCGATGAGATAATGCCTCCACAATTTCAATGTGTGTACCACAACAGCCAGTTCCAGGTCATGCGTGGGTTAGTTTACTTCATGTTGGCGTAGCTGTCTGGAGGCGTACGCTACAACCTTTCCTTCTTGCATTAGAACACAGCCAAGGCCATGCTTGGAGGCATCGCAATATATATCAAATCCCTTGTGGATGTCCGGCAGAGTCAGAACAGGGGCTGAGGTTAGCTTGGTCTTGAGTTGCTCGAAGCTTTCACCGCACTCCTTGGTCCAGACAAATTTCTGGTTCTTCTTCAACAACTCGGTCATTGGCTTGGCTATCTTGGAGAACCCTTCAATGAATCGGCAGTAATATCCCGCTAATCCTAAGAAACTTCGGACTTCCGTCACGGTGGTTGGTGGCTTCCAATTCAACACATCGGTCACCTTGATGGGGTCTACGGCTACTCCTTGAGCCGTCAGAATGTGACCCAGAAATCCCACCTCCTTTAACCAGAACTCGCACTTGCTGAACTTGGCATAAAGGCGATGAGCTCGTAGTCGTTCCAGCACCGTGCGGAGGTGCTGCTTATGCTCTTCTTCACTTTTGGAGTATATGAGTATGTCATCAATGAATACCACCACGAACTTGTCCAGAAAGTCCATGAAGACCTTGTTCATCATGCCCATGAAATAGGCTAGGGCATTCGTTAAGCCGAAGGACATGACCGTGAACTCATACAGGCCATATCTGGTGGTGAAGGCTGTCTTGGAAATGTCCTCCTTTCGGATCTTCAGCTGGTAATAGCCTGTAGGAAGATCGACCTTAGAGAATACCCGGGCACCTTTCAGTTGGTCGAACAAGTCATCGATGCGTGGCAGTGGATACTTGTTCTTGATGGTGACTTCATTCAGGGGGCGGTAGTCCACACACATCCGCAAAGTGCCATCTTTCTTCTTGACAAATAATACCGGTGACCCCCAAGGTGAGGTGCTGGGGCGAATGTACCCCTTCTGCAATAGCTCATCCAGCTATTTCTTTAGTTCCACCAGTTCGGTGGAAGGCATCCGGTAATGCTTCTTGTATATAGGGGAAGTACCGGGAACAAGCTCGATGGCGAACTCCAGCTCCCTGTCTGGCGGCATACCCGATAATTCTTCTGGGAACACATCTGTAAACTCTCTAACAACCGGAATCTTGTCCATCTCTGAGGTGGTGATCTGGCATACCGTTGCTTCCTTCTTGCGTGGCATACCAACAGCTGTGAATTGAGTTGCCTTTCCGTCCGGGTTAACCAGTTCCACTATCCGGGTCTTGAAGGCAAGGCGGACCTCATGGGTCGTGAGCCAATCCACTCCAAGGATTGCATCAAGTCCCTTGGATTCCAGCACCATGAGAGAGGTAGGGAAATTCACTCCATATATTTCAATGGTCAGGTCCTTGCATATACTGTCTACTTTGAGCACACCTCCAGGGGTTTTGACCACCACAATTGTGTCCAAAAGATCAACAGGAAAATTGTTTTGGGTGGCGAAACTCCGCAATATAAATGAATCGGTTGCCCCGAAATCAAATAATATAGCTGTGGGTATGATATTAATAGGAAACATACCGATGAACACGTCGGGGGATCCGCGGGCTTCTTCGGCCGAGACGTGGTTGACTCGAGCCTGGCGATAGTTGTTCTGCCCCCGGATGTTGTTGACTTGAGGTGCTGGGTTCCCCGGCTTGCTCTGACAGTCTCTGGCAAAGTGTCCTTGTTTCCCACAATTAAAGCAGGCGCCCTTCCGAATGTAGTCTGCTTTGGCTTGGGGGTTGAGGTTAGACTTCTCTTGAGTGGCCGGCTTGTCGGTTGCGGAGCCGCCGCGGTTCCAGGCGGGCTTGGAATTGGCTTGAGCCTTCTGGGGAACGGGTTGTACCACTCGGGGTTTCTGGGCATATGGCTCGTACGGGGTCTTCTTGGGCTCATACTTGCGCTTGCGGTCTTCATAACTTCCCTTGAGCTCGGCGACCGACTTGTATTCGCGTTCTGCTATGAGTGCCTTGTTGACGAGTGTCTGGAAGTCTGGGAAGTCCAGCATGCTGAGCTGACAACGGAGAGTGGGGCTAAGACCACCAAGGAAGCGGTCTACCTTTCTCTCTTCAGTGGCCAAATCATGAACCGAGTATCTTGCCAGATGGTTGAACTTGTTCAAATATTCAGTTACAGTCATGCTGCCTTGGACAAGAGCGAGAAATTCCCTCTGCTTGGTTTTCAGCACTCCGGTGGGGATATGGTAAGTGCGGAACTTCTCCTTGAATCTCTCCCAAGTGATCTCTTCTCCCGCAGGCCATACTGCCTTGGTATTGTCCCACCAGATTGCGGCATAGCCCTCAAGGTAATGGGTGGCAAATGGAACCTTATCCACCTCATCACAGTGAGAGATTTCCAGCTTCTTTTCCATGGTTCTCAGCCAATCATCAGCCTCAATGGGGTCTGTTGCCTGATCAAAGCTCGGCGGTCGGGTGCGCTGAAAGTCAGATAGCTTGGAACGTGACCCTTGATTCTGATTATGTCCCACAATGTTCTGCATGCCTCGCAGTAATTCCATGAGTTCCTGGTTCCTTCTTTCCTCAAACATCCTGATAACCTGCTCTGTGGTAGGGCTTGTGGTGGAGGAGGTGGTGGACGCTCGGGTGACAGTCCAGCTTGCCTGGCGGATCGACGACGGGGGGTGTCGTCATCACCCGAGTGGCTGCACTCACCTCGCCTCATCCTATATCCGTTCCCAAATAGAGCACCAATATCATGAGAAACCACAAAGAGGGAAATAGGGGAAGTGATGGCAAAATGGAAGGAACTCGAAACTCCAAGAGTTGGTGGTTGGTGATCATCCGAATCCCTATATAAAACGACAATTAATCAAGCGGCCACCAGAACGGTCTTGACAACTCGGATCTCGGGGGTTGCCGGGGTAACTCACCACTTCCTCAAGACGGCCGCAAAACAGCTCAGATCTTGGAGCAGGGTGATTAAGAAGAAGGCAGAGGACCCCTAAGACGGCCGAGAAAACAGCTCAGAACATAGGGTCTCCACTGCGAAAAGAAACTTAGCGACTGCCTGAGACGGCCGAAAAGCAGCTCAGAACACAAGATAGTCGCTGAAAGAGAAGGAAAAAGGAGGCATCCACCCCAGACGGCCGACCAAGAATCAGCACAGAACCAGGCGTGGTGCCATATAAGAGAAAGCAAGCAAGGATCCGTCTGAGTCACCTACACAAAAACAGGGAATATGAGAACATCATCAACAAAATCCGAACGAAAGAGCGAAGCAACCTCATAATTATACATAGCATCATGACCTCATACATAACAACTAGCATGGATAGCATAATGAGTACTTCTCATATGGCAGTTGACAACATGCATATCATAACGGTAGAAACGACCATACCACTCGACCTCGTCCTAGTCGTGAGGGAGCGGGCACTGGCAGTCAGCGGAACCATCGGAACTATCCTCGGAGTCAGAACTAGCAACGTGGATCGCGCTGCGGGTAGGGATGTCAAGGCGGCGACGCTGACGAGAGGGCTCTCCCTCAGGGGAAGGGGGAGTGTGCTGGCTAAGCATGGGAGCAGCAGGGGTAGCAGTCAACGCGGCCCACTCCTCTGGGGTCTCGCGCCGAACAGCTATCTGAGCACCTGGGGTCGGTGGGGTGGGTGCAGGTGGAATAGGTGGAGCTGGCACCAGAGTATAGGTGGGAGGCGGTGGAGGGGGTGACTGAATACTACTGATAGACACGAGTGCCTCCCGGGAACGAGCCAACTCCTCAGCAGGACTAATGACCAGCTCGTACTGAGCGACCATGTAGCGAGCGAGGTGAACTGTCGTCCGGTCGCACTCCGAGTCCGGCGGGAAAAGGATCTGCCCGGTGGGAGACAAAGTGGGGTAGTAAGAAAGAACTGGGTGAAGCTGCATCCCGACCTCATGGTGACGCAAGTCAACGAGAGCCTCAAGGGAAGCATAGAGAATAGCCTGCTCTGGGGTGGAGGCGAGTCCTCCCTTCGCGGAACGCGAAAGGTTGCCATACTTGGAGCTCGAGAACAGGAACACCTCAGTGCGGTACTCGTGTACGTAGTCAGCCAGCTTCTCGCAGTACACCTGGAACATCGGGGCTTCTCCCTGTGGGTACAGAAGGAGCCAAACTCGGCGGGGCAGCAACGGAAAGCCTGTCGGTGACGCCTCGTACTCAAAGGGGTATGGAACGGGTACCATCTATACTCACAGGGTTAGCCATTAGCAAAAATAAATGCATCTACATGCCATGCATCAACCAATGCATCACTCAAGGTGCACAGATCAAGCAAGACTCTAGACTAACGTTCCTCTAGCGCGCGGCCTAGCTAGCGTGTCCTACAGTCAGCGCGGCTCTGATACCAATCGTTGTGGCACCCCGGCTCAGAGAAACCGGTTTACCTTACATTGAGAGCCCAGAGATCATGTCTTCTGGCAATGCACAACATATTGGTACAGAATACAACCGCTTCATAGTAATTATAAAGGTACATAGGTTCGGGATTACAACTGCTACGAGGCATGGCGGCACATCCCGTGCGGCAACACTATCAACATTATTTATGTCACATCTCAGGGCCTCGATACGGTCGACGAAGGACTCTACGGCAGCGGAATAACGAGGTGACGGGACTCCAATCCACGGGGACACTGCTGGGACACGGCCTAGTTCGCGTAATACAGCTCCGCCAACTCTTCAGGTGCAACACCTCCTGCATCTGGCATGACACGCCAGGTCAGTACATTGAATGTACTTGCAAGCTCATAACAGCCAAGTCATCAGGAGAAACAATAGCATGGCAATAATGCAAACAATAACATGGCAAACATGGCAAGAATAATAGTAACACTTGTCTCATGAACATCACATGATTCATCCAGCTTACCTCCGAGTCGTGCGGACTCGGTAATCGGGCCATCTCTTGACCCACCATCATACGGGTCGTAGCTCGACCACTCAACGGGTTAGGAGTCATCAGTTACCACCCAACCAATCACATGACCACAGTTTCAACATTAACATTCATATTATTAAACAGATTAGTGTTGACCTCCGTGTGACCTAGTACGAACTGTGTCCCATGACCGAGGACGCGGCTATTCGAATAGATTTTGACTTTGCAGAGTTTGTGCACGTTACCCACATTATGGAGTTCCTCCTCCATCCAGCACCCCGGTACTTGTCCCACAGGATCCTTGGAACTCGCACCACAGGAGTGGACTAGGACATCTCCAACGAGACCCGACTACCGCGTTACCTCCCTACGGACTCATCGACACACGGTCTTGGGTATCCCTGCGGTTAGGTGTCCACGTTACCACCATAACCACCCAGCCACCTTGTGGCAAACTGTCTCAAAATAAAAATGTAGCAAAAAGAATCAACTCATTTGGCCTTGTGGTTTAGGAGATATTCATGGTCAAAGTTTGGTCAAACATTAATTTTAAATGGATTTAAAATGATTTTCAGGAAATAACCAGAGAGGGCCACGTCGAAGGCGTAAACCTAGGCGGGCGCCTCCACTTATACCGATTCGGAGCGGCTGGAGCGGCTGACGGGTGGGGTCAGGGCGTCAGGTTGAAATAAACAGAGAGGGAGACAGAGGCTGCGCCTCCGGCGATGGTGGTTCGCCGGCGAGGAGGCCTCGGAGGTGAACTAGGGCTAGGGGAGGAGATGCAGGGGGTCACGGCGAGCAGCTACGTACCCGAAACTCTTCGAACGGTGGCCTGACGGCTTCGCTAGGTTCTTCTCCAGCTACGGTGGCAGCGGCGCTGTGATGTGATCTCCGACCAGGGGCCTCCCCGGCCGGCTTCCTCCTTGAGTGTGCCTTCTACGAGTGGAGTGGGGGGTGTGTGGTGGTGGCTACGAGCACGGGAGGCGCCAATTTATAGCCATGGCGTCGATTCCCCTCCTGGTGTCGCCGGACAGAAGACGACGGCGCCGTGCTCGCGTGCGGGTGAGCAGTGGAGGCTCGGGTGAGCTCTAGGAGGTTCTGATGACGTTGTAGCACGCGTGCGTGCGTGCCCAGGGTCTCTGCAGCAGCGGGGCGACGAGACGGCTCAGGTGTGGCTGCGGCGGAGGCTCTGCATCGACGGGCGGCGTGGCTTTGAGGGGGTTCTGGTGCCTCGCGTGCTTTCTAGGGGTAGGGGACGCGGGGAAGACGACGCGGGCAACGCGGAGGCGTGCGTGCCACTGTGGCCACTACGCGCGGGATTCAGATAGACCGCGGCGGCGACGACGAGGTCTCCGGCGGGCGGCGGGGCTTTGGGGTGAGCCAGGTGGCGCACGGGTGTGCCACGACGGCTACGGACACACGCAAGCAGCCGCGGGTGCTCGGGGTGCGGCGTGCCCGTGATGGCGACCTCGCGGCCACGGCCAGAGCACGCCTGTGGCAGGCAGTGCGCGTGCTCACCCCTGGCACGCGTTCACTGAGGGTGTCCAGGGCGTGCGCACTGTGTCCTTGGCACGTATCTAACGTCCAGTAGCATGGGTGAGGGGTTGGGAGGCTAGCAGGTGGGCTCAAACACTTGGTAGCTTCAGAAATGTGTTTCTGTTGGAAAGTTTGAGAATTTCTCCAGAGAGTTTGGCTAGGCTTTTGGGGATGAAACTTGGTGCGCCTGGGTTATCTAGGAAGGTGCTTATGTGGTAAGAATTTCAAGGCAAAAGGATAAGTCTACAGGGTACTTGCTTCACAAAGTGCCTCTCTGGTCAGAAATGGAAAAGAATTTCTAGAGGGGAAATTTTGTACTAAGCTTGCCCATGTTTTTGCATAGAATCATGAGGCATGTCCCCCTTGCTTAGCACAAAAAGTTTCAGGCCAACAGGAGGAGCATAAATGAGGCTAGCTTCAAAAAGGAGAGGGAAAAGACCAATCTCCTTTAGTGAAAAGCGGTTTTTAAGAAAAATAATAATAGGGCAAGGGCTAGTTTGACCAAAGCTTGATCATATCCATAGGGGAGAAGGGTTTAGGGGTCACTTGGCCTAGGGGAAAAATTAGGCCCAAGTGATCAAGGCCATCTGAGTTGAGAAAATCCAAGCAAATGATTTCAAACTCCAGAAAATCAGCAAATAAAGTTGCAAATAAAAAGGGGCCAAAAACCAGGGTGTCATAGAAGATAATCGCGAAGGGGCTCGTCCTTTCCTTGTACGCAGAGTGCCAGGTTCCGGGGCAGGCCTAGGCGCTCATAAGTACCCGTGAAGTTGCGAACAAATGCGTCCTCAAAATCCTTCCAGCAATTGACACTGTTGCTGGGCAAGATGTTTAACCAGGACCGAGCTGAACCTTGAAGCATGAGCGGAGCATAGCGTACTGGTACGCACCGGCCACCTCCTACGATACCGACGGCTGTCATATAATCGACCGGCAAATCCTCTGGCTTGACTGATCCATTGTACTTGGGGGTGTCCCTGGGCAATGTGAGACCTTTGGGGAACTGCTCTTGCCGAAGACGCGGGCCGAAACATGCTGGACCCGCCGGCGCATCATCTTCCGGTTACTTATCCTGCTGCAACTGCTCAATTCGGTGTCTTACGTCATTATCTGCAATTTCTCGGGGACCTAACCGCTGGCTTATTGTCGGCCGGACTGATGCCGCCGGTTGCTCATTGCGCCTGTTGTTGACTACTGGCTCATCCCTCCGACTGCCTCCTGCAGCCCCTTGATTCCTCCGACTGCGGTGCAAATTGCCATGCAATGAGGATGCCTGCCTTTGCTGCCGCTGCGTCGCATTCGGCTGATTTGCACCCGCAGTTTCCCGGAGTGACTTTGATGTTACTGGCCCTTGTTGCTCGGTGGCCGCCCTTTGCTGCTAGTTCGCTGTGGTTATGAGGTCGTGCATTCGGCGCGTCCTCTGCCGCAGCTCTTCTCCTTCCAGATGCTCCAGCTCGGTGACGATCTGCTGGGAAGCCCTCATGTTCTTCACAGGAAAACTATATGAAATCTGTGGTGCTACAATTATGGACGCTACAGGCTGCTGGGCTCCTCCCAACTCTCTACCGACCTCTCGACCTGATGCCCGAAGCTCCTCGATGACTGGGGGTGGGATAACACGCTGTCGAATGCCATGCGCTGCGTTGTACTCCTGAACTGATGCCTCCATTTGGCGCTTTTCAGCGTCGATCCGATTTGATTGCTCCTTCAGAGCTTGACGCACCTTCTCCAGCTCGGCGTGAGCCACAGCTGGATCGGCATGAAGGTCCACAGGAGTGCTGAGCACATCCGGTGGGTTGCTTGGGCCTGCTGCTGCTGTTGTTGCTGCCCTCGCGGCTCGGATCGCTGAAGTAGAACTGTGGCGACTTGACGCTCCCGCCATCATGACCTCCGCACGGATGTGCGCAGTCGTGCCCTCTGTTCCCACAGCATCCGGCCCTCCTGGCAACGGATCCGTGAGCTCAGAAAACACCCGTACCTCCCTGGGAAACACGTCAGGGAGTGTTGCGACGAAGACGCGATGACCGCCGATAGGAATGATGATGCCGCGCGGTAGAGGCATTCCACACCCAAACCGCGAGGCGTTGTCGATGACAAAGTCCCACGCTCCGCTCCTCATCACCAGGCCGGAGGCGAAGCGCACGCGCGATGCAGATGATGGTCGCGTCCGGATCAGAACTCCAGTCGACGCCTCGGCCTGCCCCACGGTGGGCGCCAACTGTGGTGGATATGTAACGGCAGATGCCATGGGGATGGCTAAAGAGGGGGACAAACCGAGGTTAGTGTCGCTGGTACCGGAAGCGAGAATGGGACACACGGTGAGACACCAAGATGTACCCAGGTTTGGGGCTCTCCGTAGAGATAACACCCCTAGTCCTGCCGAGCTAGCTATATGCAATAACTCTGGTTACAATGAATTCTCCTTGAGCTGTTTGAGAGGAAGAAGAGTCGGGCCTCTGGTCTCTACTATCTCCTTGCTCTCTCTATGGTGGGTGAGATTGTGATAACTGCTCCGTCCTCTCCCATGCAGGAGGGGTACCCGGGGCTCTTATAGGCCGAGCCCGGGGTAAAAAAGTAAATATATAGGAGGGAGGGCCCATCTGTCTGTCTTAGATCAGCTAAAGACCTAACATCATGCTTATCCGGATGACCCGGTGTAGGCTTGCGGCTCGCCAAACTTCTATCCCGTAGACCTCGGTAGTAAACAGTGAAGCTAGATACTTAGGCATGTCGGCTTGCCCGCGTGATCGGCGCTGGAGGAGATCGCACACCTCTGATAGTCTCGATCTTCAGGGATTGCGCATTGAATGCTCTTGTACCAGGTGTCCGTCCTGGACCTCCGATCGGATGTTGCTCTTCTTACTTCGGCCGAATGGTCCTGAGTGAGGCCGATTGCGCCTTCTCCGGGGCAATTGGCCCTTACTTCGAACAGTTCGTCCCACTTCTTGCTTAATCTTGTTTAGCTCGGCCTTGATTGGATCAGTGACCATTAGGTCGGTGATCTTTGCTTTGATGAACTGTTTCCCCTGGGTGACCCTACCCGGGGGTCATACCCCCGATAGGACGGGAGGTAAATATAGGCAAAGGGGGCAGCCAGGGGGGCCACCAGGAGTCCATGCGGCCTCCCTGTGCGGCCCCACCCTAGGTAGCGCCGCTGGCCGCCTGGGCACCAGGTGAGGGCCCTTTGGCCCCCCTTCGGGACTCTTGAAGCTTCTGGTACGCTGATTTTTCGTATATTTTTCCTGGCATTTTTCTGGCACTTTAAGTAATGGGAAAACCTGAAATAAAAAAGACAGAAGAATACAGAAACTGGCACTGGGGTGCACTGAGTTAATAGGTTAGTCTAAATATGATCAAAAGTGTATGAAAGTGTATCAAAAGCATAGCAATATCACCCAAAACATGCATGGAGCAAGCAGAAAGTATAGATACGTTTGGGATGTATCACCAGGTCATCATCATCATCAATTAGAGGCCGACCCCCAGCACCAACACCCGAAGGCTCGCCAGCATCAGCATGCAAAGGTTGACCAGCACCGTCACCTCTCGCAGGCAAATGATCCACCAGCATCATATTGGGCTCCTCCCGCATCTCAGCATCCTCAGGCTGTGGTTGATTGCTTAGCAGAGGAACATGGCCCTACAAGATAAAGTACAGCCAGCAAGCAACATATTTTGGACAACTTCAAAAGATGACCAAGGCACGAAGAAAATACCTCAAGCAATGGCACATCGGTCGCTTATGGAAATAGAGAGCTCTCGAGACCAGTACTCGTACACTTGATAATTTGCTGGATTCAAAACAGAAGATCACTACCAAAAATATCTACGGGAGATCACCTAGTCGGGTCCTCGAGTCCTGTGTACTGCTACATAGGATGCACTCGATGTTGCAAGGGCTAGATGCGCCTTCTCATAAATACAACAATGAGCTGCCAACTAGTTATCCTTCCTTTCAGATCCGCGAGTGTTCGCACTAAGGGTTCTACTGCCGCCACTTCATCAACAGACAGAACATGCCCCCAAGATGACTGCTTAGTTACTCGCGCAACCAAATTAAACGACGGAAGACCAAACTGCTAGCCAGCAACAGTCTGATCCTTCAAGTAGAACCAACCCTTACGCCATGTATGGACAGAATCCAGTTTTCCAGATCAAAATAGGCATTTTTATCCTTAATGGAAATGTCGACGCCACCAATGGCATATTGAGAGTTAGTCCTATTCACATTGAAGAGGCGTTTCCAAAGCCCCCAGTGGGGATAGATTCCCAAGAAGCAGTCAGACGTGAAGGTATGTGTAGAATCCCGTTGGGCGTCAAATCATGCAGCTGAAGCTGATATGCAAAGAGCAGCCCATGGACAAAGGGGTGAACGGGGAGAGAAAATCCACGGGAAAAAAGCTCTGAAAGCATACCCGCTCGTCACCATGGGGTGCAGGCACCTCCTCCTCACCAGGGATCCTAGCAGCACCTTCAGCGACGAGCCCATCCGTCAGCAACGCATCCAGATCAGCAACTTGAAAAGATGACCGCTCCGATCTTCCGGTCATCCTCGCCGACGATGGCTCTTGGGATGTTCCCTTGGCCTCCCTTGTGCTTTCTGTGCGCTTGGACATGGTCTCAGCAGCAAATCGCTTGGAACAGAGGTGAGAGGAAGCAGGAAGCAGATGAAGAAGAAGAAGAAGAAGAAGCGGAAGGCGAGAGCAGGGTAAACCTAAAAATTACCCTGGGCCTCTCGTATATAACTGGTGGAGACGGGCTATCTAGCCACTGCCAATTTCGGAAACATCGCGATGTGGAATGATCCCGTGATGCTCATGCGGCATGGAAATATCAACGGATCCAGTAACCACGCCGCCCATTTTGCATGCAAAACAAGGAGCCATCATCGCGCACCGCGAAATTACCGCGGCACGATATATCACATCACATCTGACCACAACACACAGCTGTCTACAGCTTTGAAAGCCTTCCCGTGGCGTCCCATCCTAGAAGGCCGTGCTGAGCGCACGCTAGTGCAACGGATTTTGACCACATACCACTCTTTGTTCATGGGCCAAGCAACCAAGTTTTTTCGGCAGAATTGCCCTCTTTCAATTTTTGATTACATCAAAAATTAACTCCCATCGGGAGCGCCATGTCACCGCTAAAACAGAACACAGACAACATGGACAAAACTCCAAGGGTGCGAGTGGCTACTCCCCTCCAACAAGAACAAATATATCTACAGGGATCGAGTGCTCACTCGCCAAGATGACAAAGCGCTCGAGTGACCACTCGCGCTAGCGGTCAAGATTGAAAAGGAGAAACAGACTGACTCCCTGCTCGAGCGCTCGAAAGCTCCGCGGGTGCTCACACTACTAGCTCACTCGAAGATTTTCCGAGTGGGTGCATCTCATACTTATTCCTCGCCTGGGCACTCGAACGTTCCATGAGCGACTGCTATTAGTCCACTCGATTTTTTTTCGAGTGGGTGCATTCTATTTTGGCATTACGCCCCTAAAAATATTGCATGGGCTGCGATACACTGCATCCCAGATGCCGTGCAAGCTCGCGCGTAGGTAAGACCCCGCTGCACAGACGGCCGGGCCGGGACTTTCCAAAGCGCGACTTCACTCCCGATGGTTCCAAGCGCGATTCATGATGAAATTTAACCACTAACGGACGCGTTAGGGTCATATTTGCTGAGACTGGCGGCATTGATCATGTAAGCCCTGCAGTGGCCTAGACCTTGCTTGACACCAGTTGTATCAAAGTTCGTGTCGTGGGACGCGAATTTAATTGGGATATTGAGGTATTTGCCTCTAGCGCAATTCACCAAGGCTTGACCAGTCGAGTACCATGGGCCGTTTCAGCTTAGCATCCCTCTAAAAGGCTATCTCTCGTGAACAAAGAGGCGACTACTCGCAAACGTGACACGCACTACTATGGATGATTACAGGTTTGAGTCCCTGCGTGACTCTTCGAGTCCCCTGGGCACTCGGGGGCTACTGACGAGGGGGTGTCTCTACAACTCCTCCGGATGAGGGTACCTGGTGCGCGTCAAGACAGGAGGCCCGCTGGAAGTTTCGACCGGCCCACGACTGGCCCACTCGAAGAAGCCACGTAGGAGTACTTGGCGTCATTGTAACATCCCAAAATTCTCCGAATTTTGGAATGTTAATAAAATTAAATAGATAATGATTGTTTGATTGATGTGTTTGATTTTCTCTAGGATTTAAAACTTTTGGAGTTTATTGAATATTAAAAAGAGAGGGAATAAAAGGACTTTCCCTAATATTCATAATTGGTGTTTTTGGAATTTATTATTTAAAACAAAACCAACAAAAAAATGAGAGACGGTAAAATGACTCCTTCAACATATTAATAGTTTGGAAAATGTTTTAAATCTTTATTGGAATTCTTTAGAATATTCAAAACATTTTTCAACTAAAGAAAATTCATTTGAGAGGATATAAAATGACTTATCCCCTTTTAATAATGTTGGAAAATATTTAGAATATTACTTTAAAGTTTTTAAAATTTTATTTTGAGTATTATAAATAACTGTAAAATTACTTTAGGGATTTTATAATGCTAAGAGAGTTTTAATTTCATTGAAATGATTTATTAAATATTTTAAAAGAGTTGAAAAAGTATTTCAATGGGATATTTTTATTTTTCTAAATTATTTATTGGTGAAACAATTTTAAAATTTATATTTTATTATTTAGAAATGGTTTCTCAATGCTTTTGACCAAATAAAAATACTTTTAATAATTTTTCGGACTTTATTTGATTTCTGAAAAGTATTTTATATTTAAATAAAGTATTTAGAAAATGTTTTTTTTTACTTTTTGGAAAATGTATTCATTAAATAAATTTCTTTGTATTATTTGATGAATTTAGAAATTTATTTCATATTTTTCTGATGAGTATTTATTTTTCTACAATTGTTTGAAGTTTTGGTTTTTAAAGAATCGGTTCTAGAAAATGCGTACCGAGCCGGCCCAATTTGAGCCGAAAACGGATTTTAAAAAAAAATCGGGCTATATAAGAGTTCAAGATTATTCTTTTTCGTTTTTTCCAGAACCCTAAATAGTCCGCGCCTCGGTTTCCGTGCCGCCTCCGCCTCGGTTTCCGTGCCGCCGCCACCTCGTTTTCCGTGCTGACGAACCTCGGTTTCCGTGCCGCCGCCACCTCGATTTCCGTGCCGGCGAACCTCGATTCCCGTGCCGCCGCCTCGAGTTTCGTGCCGGCGAACCTCGATTTCCGTGCCGCTGCCGCCTCGATTTCCGTGCCTACGATCCTCGGTTTCCGCGCCATCGCCACGTCATCGGTACGTCAACAATTTTGTCCTGTAGTGAAAAGGATCTGTCTGCGACAGAAACTTTTATTTTATTCACGAATAGGCCATTTTTTACGGTTTGCACCCTATAATCTTCGTAGCCGTATCTTTTAAACCGTGTATCGGAATTAGGTGATTCTTTTTGCTACATGCTCGTGTTGTTCTGTACTTTAGCATAGAATCAACTTTTCAAACTTTTGAACACTTTTTAATTTGAATTTATTTCAAATTCAAATATCGGTGGCTGTATCTTTTAAGCCGTTGATCCAAATCGAGTGATTCTTTTTGCGTTGGATCACTCGTTCCATGTACCTTCTTTTTATATCATGTGCACACAAAAATTCACAACTTTCTTGGTCTGTTTAAATTCAAATTCAATTCAATGTTGCAAGTGCTATGACCTGCGTTGTAGTATTCCGTTTCACGTGATTCCTTTTGCATATCGGATCACTTGAGACATGTTATCGGTAATATTCACACACTTTTCATGTGGGCATGTTATTCACCTTTAATTCACAAATGTCCATGGGCACAACTCGTTACCTATAATCTTTTATCTGTTGACTCTCCCAAGTTCACTTCCACCGATCACCTTTGCACACATCGACACCTTTGCACTTCAAAGCCCTTTTGTTTTGTTTCAAAAACCTTTGTGATTGTTTTGTTGATCTTTTGTTTATCTTGTTGTGATGTGATTGCTTATTCGAGTTCATTCGTTTGCGATAGATTGCTCGGAGTGTGACGAGTAGAGTTGACTGGTACGTGAGAGCGAAGATCTTCATCGAATGTAAAAGGCAAGTTACACTTTGACCATACCTCGACCTATATTTTCTATTATGTATGTAGCAAATTATCACTCTATGCATGTGTAGGACTATATATTAGTTATGATTTAAACCTAGTAGGATAGCCATATGCTCTGACCTTGTATTTCATTGCTGCCCTAGGATCTTGGTTGTTATATACTGCTATTGCTTTGTAGACGGGGATTGGTTGAGTTATCATTGAGCTATGTGAGGAGTAATGACTTGATTAGCAAACTTAAATAGAAATCACCTCTGGACGGGCAGGGAATGCATCCTGGTGCTCATGCCTTGGATAAGGAGGGACCAGGGTTGAATGCTTCCCGAATGGTTGTTTTGGTGGTGAACCGGGTGCGTCATGGCGAGTACCTTCTGACGCAGTGGGCGCCGTCCAGGC
The DNA here is from genome assembly GCA_950022295.1 of Bromus sterilis. Taxonomy (NCBI): domain Eukaryota; kingdom Viridiplantae; phylum Streptophyta; class Magnoliopsida; order Poales; family Poaceae; genus Bromus; species Bromus sterilis. The sequence goes on along the minus strand of OX465597.1, from coordinate 316,558,815 downwards.
TCAAAAGGATCGGACAGATAGTGTGACTAGTAGCTTCCATGTACAACCACTGGCTATATGGGCTCTGGCTTAGATGAGTAAGTTGTGGGGAACCTGGTCCTGGTAGCTAGCTGATGTAGATATGATAGGTGTACCGGCTACCAAAGGGTGGAGGCAACCTCTTCTGAAAGACTATGTCTGAATCTTCGGGTTGAGTCCAGTGGGGAAAGATTACAAACCTCTGCAGAGTGTAAAAGCTGATCATGATTAGCCGTGTCCACGGTTACGGACAACTTTGAGCAACTGGGCATTATTGTTGTTGGATGGTCTTGACAGATAATTCACCTTAATAATAATTTGAGTGGGAACTTTTGATAAAGGGATGGTTGGAGTTGGTGTAGCCCGATTCAACCATACTTAGGACTAGCAAGATAAATTAAAATTTGATTAGTTGTAGTATGTGAGGGAAAAACTGGCTTTCTGCAAAACTAAACCATAAGACTTTCCTTTGACTTATCCTTGCATGTAGATGTAGGTCTGCTATATACTTTTTCGTGTGACTTGCCGTACAAATCAGATGTACTGACCCGTGTTCGGGCTGTAACCTTCGGTGTTGCAGGATTGTATACGATGAGTAAGTGATGCGATGTAGGGTTACGATGTCTATACTCAACTATGCCGGTGGAGTTGATTGACGCCATGAAGCTCTTTATTATTTTCCGCTGTTTTATATTTGTAAGCTATCCTTGAGCTATGCAGGTATGCTATATTGTAATACTGGATCTTCGATGTAATATATATATGACATGTGGTTTATTCTTGATATTACATCGTGTACTGTGTGTGCTAGCTATTGATCCAGGGACTAGCACAGAATGCACAGAGACTTGGATTCTTAGTGAACCGGGTCGTTACAGTCATGGAAACCAAGACTTGGCGTCCAAGATTGAAGATAGATTAGGCAACTGTCTCTGTAAACCTAGACGGACTCCTTGCGACCTAGCCTAGTATATAAAGGCTGGGAGAGGGGTAGTCTAGGGCATCCAATCTCATAGCAACACCTCCGGTTCCAAGCGATCTCGCCTCAACCGCCACTGTAATCGCCTCCATCATAATACGAAAGAGCATGAAGTAGGGGTTTCACCGATCGAGTGCCCTGAACCAGGGTAAATCCCTGTCTTCCGTTAGCTGACGAGTATCGCCAACCTGCACCTCTCTCTACGATCAAAACCCAGGGTACCTTACCATGGGATTTACCAAGGACAATCCTCATCATCAGTGCCCCAATGCCAGTTTCTGCTAGCTATTGTCCGTGCATTGCAGGATGATGTCAAATATTAAAGTGCTCAGAAAATGCAAAAAACTCATATTAAAATCAGCAGTCCGGAAGACTCCAGAAGCACGAAGAGGGGCCCCACCCCCTGACCTGGTGGGTACCAGGCGCGGCCAGGGGTGGGGTCGCGCAACCTGGCCGGCTGGTCAAGTGGGACCCCCTGGTGCCCTCCTTTTCCCTATATATCACCTCGCTCCGAAAAACCGCGAGAGGAGCCCTGTTACGCAATTTCATCCACTGTTCCATCGCCGCCGCGATTCCGATCTCGGATCGCAAGGAGAATCTGTACCGGCACCCTGCCGGAGGGAGGATTGACCTCCGGAGACCTCTCCACCACCATGATCGTCTCTGGGATGTGCCGTGAGTAGGCCCCCTTGCACCATGGGTCCATGACCAGTATCTATGTGATGTCTTCTCTCCAATCTTGTGCTTCAATGTTTAGCCCTTGTGAGCTGCCTATCATTATCAAGGCACCCATGTATTAGTTCCTGTTTTTCTATAATGTGTTTGCTGGGATCCGGTGGATTATGAGATTATGTTCAGATCGTTATGAGTTATATATTTGGTTTACCTTTTATTTATTTTCTTTAGTAATTCTTGCATGTTCTCTGTTGCTTTTTATTGCTTTGGCCAAGTAGTCAATAGTAACTCCAAGAGGGAGCGTTATGCATGATTGTGGGTTCATGCCCCCCGATGTCTTGCTTGAGTGACAGAAACATGAGAGTAGAGGATGTTGTTGCCACGAGGGAGAAAAAAGTGGTGCTTGTAACTGCGGTTTCAAGGATAGCTTACATTACGCATAGAGCGTTAAGGAAGTCGTCTGTTGCTTTAATCCTATAGTTTGGCTGGGTTTTGCAACTTGATACCATCGAGATGTGCTGGATAGATATCTCAAGGTGGATGATTAGTGAGTAGATGTTGATGGATAAACGTACTACTTGTTTTGGCGTAATTCCCAGATGATTGATCCTCTAGATTTATTGTAGCATAATTAGCAATGTGGTGTGTTTACAATTCTGTCAATTGCCCAGCTGTAATTTGTTCACCCATCATAGTTGTTTTCGTCTTTTGGGAGAGAGACATCACTAGTGAAAATCATGGGACCCTGCTCCATGTTCCGATCATAGTTTTCACCACTCCAATTTACTGCTTTTATTTCCTTTCCATTGCAATCACCACTACTATTTCCACCCTTGTGTTTGATCCTTTGTAAACGGCAAGGTTGGAGAGATTGAAAACCTCTCTATACTCGTTGGGTGCAAAGCTATTTGTATTTGTGTGCAGGTCCGGGTGAAGGAAGCAACCTTACGTGTGCCATTGTTTACTTCACCACCTTCTTCTTGCGCTTGGAGTCCTACGGGAGACATAACCCTATCCTCTAAAGTTAGGCATAATTCAGCTTTGTCCACATCCCAACCTTCCACTTGGGGTAGCCAACGAGGAGCACTAACTAGTGCCATCACTGAGTTGTGTCTTGAATTTAAGTAGGTAATTGAGGTTGCTATTCAATTGTAGTAGTAATTTGCAATAGTTTTGAGGTATTGTTGTGAGTAATGTTTGAACTTTTGGTGTCAAGATCTCTAGCCTATTAGTGATAGGTGTCGTGTTTTGGGCAATCCATGTTTACTTTCAAAAACTACAAAAACTAGTTGAGAACTCTAGCTACTAGATGGATCAATAATCTTTGGAGGAATCAGATATTAGAGTAAAATCACGTACCATGAGTCAAGGATGCGCAAGGATAACCAAACCCCCATACACTCCTCCTCGGGGTACTTGTCTCTTTGTGAACCTCCTGATTAGAGTGAGAGTTACCGATAATAAGTGCATGAGTTCTTCGGACTAATGTAAGTATTGAAAGTTGACACTTCCACCTCCTCATATTTGCTAGCCTCTTCGGTACCGCGCATTGCCCTCTTGTCACTTCGAGAGTTGGCATCCACCTCGCCGGTGCATCCAAACCCTTGGCATGATACGCTCTGTCATCATAAACCTCCTTATATCTTTCCTCAAAACAGCCACCATACCTACCTATCAAGGCATTTCCATAGAATTTTCGAGATATATTGCCATGCAACATCCACCTTCTCATGACTTGATCTTCATGCCATACATGTTCCTACTACACTGGCAGAGGCATACATTTGCATATATCATGATAGCTACATCTTCTTTATGTTGAGTACCTTGTAAAGTGTGAAAGATCTTCTATACTTGTAAAATAGAGTGTTGCCCTTAAGTAAGGAAAAGATCCCAAAGAGGACAAATTTAAAAGATCACAAAGAGGACAAATGAGAGTTAAATAGAAAGAGCCAAGGAGGCCACCAAAAAATACAAAAAATACAAAAAATATAAAAAGAAAATAAAAAGAGAGAAGGGGGCAACACTACTATTCCTTTTGAAAGATCCACACTCGAACTCCCTCTTATACCTTGTACTCTATAGAGATGATCATATATGCATATAGTTATGTGGGGACCTTCACACTATAGAACTTGGCTTTTATATTCCAATGATGAGCCTCCTCAAATGAGCTCTAGGTATTCTTGAGCGAGCAATTTGGATGCACCCCCACTAGTTCCATTGGAGAGCTTTTCTTAGCTCGTATGCGCATCCGTTGCATGGAAATCCCTACTCCTCACATCATATCTATCATTTGGCCTTCTCTCGCCTATGATTTTCCTCATTGATGTGAACCTTTCACACCTTTTTTGTCTTCCTCCTCCACCATATCTCTCTCTTTGCCATCCTAAGTATCAACTATCGTGCTTACGCTCATCCATTGCATGAGTGCTCAAAATATCAAAAGGGAGTGGATCAAATTGACGTGTACTTGGCTAGTGGTCTGGGGACGAGTCAAGATAAGATTACAAAGAGACTAAGTGTGAATCTTTAGTAGATTGAGTTCTCAACAAAGAAATATTTTTCTCTCTCGTATTCCTATCTCCCACTTCTTGCACGCAAACACCATCTGGAGACATTCGAGAGACGGACAGACAGAGCTCTTGCACCTTTATGTTCTTATGTTGCTTGTTTCAACGCTAATATAGACTCTTGCTTAATATGAATTGAATTGAATTGAATTACATACCTTGATTTCTTTACTTACAAAGTTCTTATATGGTTATTAGCATGTCACCACAGAAATTATGCTTGTTATCATTTACCTACTCGAGGACGGGCAAGAATTAAGCTTGGGGATGTTGATACATCACAAACGTATCTATAATTTATGCTTGCTACATGCATTTTTTGTGTGATATTGCTATGTTTTAGATACACTTTCATACACTTTTGATCATATTTGGACTAACCTATTAACTCAGTGCACCCTAGTGTTAGTTCCTATTTTCGGCTATTTTTCTATTTCAGGTTTCCCCCGTATTAAAAATGCTCCAAATATTCTGGGAAAATCAAATAAAAATCAACACTTTCGAAGCTTCTAGAGTCCTGAAGGAGGGCCGGAGGGGACCCACCAGGGCCCCAGGCGCCCTCCCGGCACGGCCAGGAGTGGGGTCGCGCCAGGGGGCCGTCTGGACCCCTGGTGGCCCCATTGGCTGCCCCCTTCGCCTATTTATTCTCCAGCCTCCGAAAATCTCGAGGACAGAACCCCTTTTCGCGATCTCGCCTCTGTTCCGCCGCCGCCGCGCTTCCAAGATCGGGAGCACCAGAAGACCTCTTCTCGGCACCCTGTCGTAGGGAGGATTGACCTCCGGGAGCTTCTCCACCACCATGGACGTTTCCCGGATGATCCGTGAGTATTCCACCTTGGACCATGGGTCCATGATCAGAAGCTATGTGATGTTCTCCTCCCCTCTTTGTTCTTCATGGATTAGACCTTGTGAGCTGCCCTACATGAACAAGGCACATATGTAATTCTTTCTGCTGTTGCTATGCTGAGTTTGATGGGATCTGATCGATTATGAGACTATGTTCAGATTGTGATTGACTAATATATTTGGTTCTTATCTTTTATATTTTTGTTCTTGAGTAATTCTTGCATGTTCTCCGTTGTTGTTTATTGCTTTGGCCAAGTAGTAGGTAGTGACTCCAAGAGGGAGCGTTATGCATGATTGTGGGTTCATGCCCCTTGATGACTAGCTTGAGTGACAGAAACATGAGTCTAGGGGATGTGTTGTTGCCATAAGGGGGAAAACAACGGTGCTTGTAACCGCGGTTGCAAGGATTGTTTACTTTACGCAAAGTTCTTTTAGTGCAGTTGTCTGTTGCTTTGGTTTTACACTTTGGATGGGGCTCGCAACTCAAGGTGGATGATTAGTAGTAGATGTAGATGGATTTCGGTCTACTTATTTTTGCGTACCGCCCATGCTTTTGAGCCTCTTCCTTTCTTTGCAGCATAGTTAGCATTGGTTTGCGTCTGTAATCCTGTCAATTTCCCAGCTGTGATTTGTTTACCTCGCATAGCAGTTTTATTGTCTTTTGGAGGGAGACATCACTAGTGAACATCATGGGACCCGGTCCATATTTCCACCACTATTTACACCCACAATTTACTTCTTTCTTCTACTTTCTAGTTGCAGTTATCACTATCTATTATCTGTTGCGTTGATCCTTTGTAAACATCAAGGCCGGAGAGATTGACAACCTCTCCAAACTCGTTGGGAGAAAAGTTATTTGTATCTGTGTGTAGGTCCACGTCAACTCGTGCTATTTCTAGCGCCGTTGTCACCTACTTGTCGTTTCTGGAGTCCTACGGTAGACAAACCTTGGTATCTTTACTGAGGGAAATTATGCTACGCTACATATCAACCTTCCTCTTGGGGTAACCAACGAGGAGTTAGCATCAGTATCCTAAACAACTTGGATAGTGGCAACTGTGTGGTGTGTAGGAAGGCTCTTAATTCTATCTTCTTCCTCCTTTTCTCTAGCCCATCTTTCTTTAAGTTTAGCCATCATCTTAATATTTTCATTAATTTGCATTTGGATAGCATTAATAGGAGTGGCCTTCCTCTTCTCGAGGGGAGAAGTTCTAATTTTAAGCATCTCAACATCAAGGGCTAAGTTGTCTACCTTCAAAGAGAGATTATCTAATTTGTCTAATTTTTCCTCTACGCTCTTGTTGAAGGCTTTTTGGGTAGTGATAAATTCCTTAAGCATGCTTTCTAATTCAGAAGTGGAGTTCTTGTTGCTAGGATAAGTTTTATTGTTCCCATAGTTGTTGGATGGGAACGGTCTAGGGTTTCTAGGAAAATTACTCCTATAAGCATTGTTGTTGAAGTTTTTTCTAGAGATAAAGTTCACATCTACTTGTTCTTGAGCAACCAAAGAATTCAAAGGAACATCATGAGGATCAATAGGAGGTTGCTTGGTAGGTAGAGACATAATCAAGTCAACTTGTTCATTTAGGGAGGAAATCTCCTCGACAGAGTTTACCTTCCTACCTGTTGGAGCTTGTTCGGTGTGCCATTGGGAATAGTTGGTCATCATCTCATCTAGTAGTTTTGTGGCAGCACCAAGTGTTGTTGACATAAATGGTCCTCCCGTGGCCGAATCTAAGAGGTTCCGCGAGGTAAAGTTCAAGCATGCATAAAAATTCTGGATAACCATCCAATTAGTCAAACCATGTGTAGGGCATTTCTTAGCAATAGACTTCATTCATTCCCAAGCTTGGGAAACGTGTTCATCATCCAATTGCTTAAAATTAATAATATTACTCCTCAATTGGATAATTTTAGCAGGTGGGTAGTACTTCTCAATAAAAGCATCCTTGCACTTATCCCAAGAATCTATGATATTCCTAGGCAAGGATTGAAACCAAATTTTAGCTGCTTCCCTCAAGGAGAAAGGAAAAGGCTTAAGCTTAACAATATCACCTTCTACTTCTTTATACTTTTGCATATCACAAATCTCAACATAATTATTTAAGTGTAAAGCAACATCATCTCCAGCACCAGAGAATTGATCTCTCATAACAAGGTTTAAAAATGCAGGTTTAATTTCATAAGAGGTAGCTGAAGTGGCAGGTGTAGAAATAGGAGTGCAGATAAAATCATTGTTGTTGTGACTAGTGAAGTTACACACCTTAGTGTTTTTAGTGGAATCCATAGTAGCAAACAGGACAATCAATTTTTTTGTGATTTTTGATAAAGGACACGAAAGCAAGAACTGAAAGGTAAACTAACAAGACTAAAAAGCAAAGATAAAAGATAGCGTGCAACTCCCCTATCTTGAAGATTGGAGTCCCCGGCAACGGCGCCAGAAATTGCTTGATTCTAGCGAGAGATGATAACGGCTTCTCACCCTTTGTTGGTTACCCCAAGTGGAGGTTGAGATGTAGCGTAGCAGCAAGATTTCCCTTGGCAAAGATACCAATGTTTAAAGTGTCTCCCATAGGACTCCAAGGTCGACAAGTAGGTGGCAAGGAAACAATGGCACAATTTTTAAGAGTAAAGTTGCTTCCTTGACCTGGACCTGCACACACAACAAATCACTTTGCTCCCAACGAAGTTCAGAGAGGTTGTCAATCTCTCCGGCCTTACTTTTTACAAAGGATCAATGCAACAGATAATAGATAGTTATAATTGCAACTAGAAAGTAAAAGCAAGAAGTAAATTGAGGGTATAAACAGTGGTGGAAATATGGACCGGGGTCCCATGATGTTCACTAGTGATGTCTCTCTCCCGAAAGACGTAAAACTGCTATGCAAGGTACAAAAATCACAGCTGGGCAATTGACAGGATTACGGATGCAAACCAATGCTAACTATGCTACAAAATAAAGGAAGAGGATCAAAAGCATGGGAGGTACGCCAAAATAAGTAGACCGAAATCGAACTGCATCTACTACTAATCATCCACCTTTAGATATATATCCAGAACATCTCTCTGGTATTAAGTTGCGAGCCCCACCCAAAGTGCAAACCCAAAGCAATAGACAACTGCATTCAAAGAATTTTGCGTAAAGTAAACAATCCTTGCAACCGTGGTTACAATCACCATTGTTTTCCCCCTTGTGGCAACATCACATCCCCTAGACTCATGTTTCTGTCACTCAAGCTAGTCATCAGGGGGCATGAACCCACAATCAAGCATAACGCTCCCTCTTGGAGTCACTACCTACTACTTGGCCAAAGCAATAAACATGAACGGAGAACATGCAAGAATTACTCAAGAACAAAAATATAAATTGGAAGAACCAAATATATTACTCAATCATGATTTGAACATAGTCTCATAATCCATCATATCCAAGCAAACTCAGCATAGCAACAGCAGAAATAAATACATATGTGCCTTGATCATGTAGGGAACTCACAAGGTCTAATCCATGATGAACAAATAGGGGAGGATAACATCACATAGCTACTGATCATGGACCCATGGTCCAAGGTGGACTACTCATGGATCATCCAGGAAGCGTCCATGGTGGTGGAGAAGCTCCCGGGGGTCAATCCTCCCTCCGGCATGGTGCCGGAAAGAGGTCTCCTGGTGCTCCCGATCTTGGAAGCGCGGCGGCGGTAAAACAGAGGCGAGATCGCGAAAAAGGGTTCTGTCTTCGGAGATTTCAGAGCAAAGGATAAATATAGGCGAATGGGGGCAGCTAGGGGGCACCACGGGTCCAGGCGGCCACCTGGCGCGTCCGCACCCTAGGGCACGCCGGGAGGGCTCCTGGGGCCCTGGTGGGTCCCCTCCGGCCCCCCCTTCGTGACTCTGGAAGGTTCCCGTACGCTGATTTTTTATTGGATTTTTCCGGAATTTTTGGAGCATTCTTAATATGGGGGAAACCTGAAATAAAAAGACAGGAGAAAGCAGTTATTGGCACTGGGGTGCACTGAATTAATTGGTTAGTCCAAATATTATCAAAAGTGTATGAAAGTTTAGCAACATCATAGCAATATCACACAAAACATGCATGGAGCAAGCAGAAATTATAGATACGTTTGGGACGTATCAGCAATTAACAGGATTAAAACCGCACCGTAATGCTAACTATGCTACAAAATAAAGGAAGAGGCTCAAAAGCATGGGCGGTACGCCAACACAAGTAGACTGAAATCCATCTGCATCTACTCACTAATCATCCACTTGAGATATCTATCTAGAACACCTCGCTGGTATTAAGTTGCGAGCCCCACCCAAAGTGTAAACCCAAAGCAACAGACAACTGCATTAAAAGAACTTTGCATAAAGTAAACAATCCTTGCACCCCACAAGTACAAGCACCGTTGTATTCCCCCTTGTGGCAAGAGCACATTCCCTAGACCCATGTTTCTGTCACTCAAGCTAGTCATCAGGGGGCATGAACCCACAATCATGCATAACGCTCCCTCTTGGAGTTACAATCTACCACTTGGCCAAATCAATAAACAGCAATGGAGAACATGCAAGAATTACTCAAGAACATAAATATAGAAGGATAAGGACCAAATATATTAGTAATCACAATCTGAACATAATCTCATAATCCATCAGATCCAAGAAAACTCAACATAGCAACAACAAGAAAATTACATATGTGCCTTGATCATGTAGGGCAGCTCACAAGGTCTAATCAATGAAGAATAAAGAGGGGGAGAGGACACCACATAGCTACTGATCATGGACCCATGGTCCAAGGTGGAATACTCACGGCTCATCCGGGAAGAGTCCATGCTGGTGGAGAAGCTCCCAGAGGTCAATCCTCCCTCCGGCAGGGTGCCGGGACAGGGTATCCGGGCAGCCCCGATCTTGGAAGCGTGGCGGCGGCGGAACAGAGGGGATATTGTGAAAAAGGATTCTGTCCTCGGGGGTTTCAGGACGGGAGCTAAATATAGGCAGAGGGGGCAACCAGGGGGTCCAGGTGGCCTCCCGGTGCGGCCTAGGGTGGGGTCGCGCCCCCTGGCCTCCTGGGCACCAGGTGCCCCCCCTCGGCCCCCCTTTCCTGCATCTCGAAGCTTCGATGTCGCTGATTTTTTATATATTTTTCTCGGAATTTTTCTGGCACTTTAAGTAATGGGAAAACCTGAAATACAAAAATAGCAGAAAACAGAAACTGGCACTGAGGTGCACTGAGTTAATAGGTTAGTCCAAATTGGTTCAAAAGTGTATGAAAGTGCATGAAAAGCATAGCAATATCACCCAAAACATGCATGGAGAAAGCAGAAACTATAGATACGTTTGGGACGTATCAACATCCCCAAGCTTAATTCCTGCTCGTCCTCGAGTAGGTAAATGATAACAAGCATAATTTCTGTGGTGACATGCTACCAACCATAAAAGAACTTTTAAGAAAGGCAAGCACGGCATGTAATTCAATGCAAGTCATAACAAGAAAGAGCCTATATTAGAATTGACAAAAGCAACATAAGAACATAAAGGTGCAAGAGCTCTCGCTGTTCGTGACTCGAATGTCTCCAAATGGTGTTGGCGTGTGATACGTCCAAAACGTATCTATAATTTCTGCTTGCTCCATGCCTCTTTTGTGTGATACTGCTATGATATTGATGAACTTCCATACACTTTTGATCATATTTGTACTAACCTATTAACTCAGTGCACCCTAGTGCCAGTTCCTTTTTTCTGCTGTTTTACTATTTCAGGTTTCCCCCATATTAAAAGTGCTCCAAAAATTCGGGAAAATCCAATAAAAAATCAGCGTACAGGAAGCTTCCGAGATCACCGAGGGGGGCCAGAGGGGGCCCACCAGAGCCCCAGGCGCCCTCCCGGTGCGCCCTAGGGTGGGGCCGCGCCAGGGGGCCGCCTGGACCCCTGGTGGCCCCCCTGGCTGCCCCCCTTCGCCCATTTATTCCCTGTGACGCAAAAACCCCGAGACGGGAACCCTTTTTTGCTATCTCTCCTCTGTTCCGCCGCCGCCGCGCTTCCAAGATCGGGAGCACCAGAAGACCTCTTCCCGGCACCCTGCCGGAGGGGGGAACCACCTCCGGGAGCTTCTCCACCACCATGCATGGATGCTTCCTGGATGAACCGTGAGTAGTCCACCTTGGACCATTGATACGGTGAGGATAGTTCTCACTCCTCGTTGGTTACCCCAAGTGGAAGGTGAGATGTAGCGTAGCAGCAAATTTCCTCTATGTAGAGGATAGGGTTTGTCTCCCGTAGGACTCGCAGATATACAAGAAGGTGGCGAAGTGAACAATGGCGCCGTTCACAACCGAGGGTTGCTAACTTCACCTGGACCTGCACACAGATACAAATAACTTTGCTCCCAACGAGTACAGAGGAGTTGTCAATTCCTTCGGCCTTGCTGTTTACAAAGGATCAACGCAAGAGATAATAATAGTGGCAATTGAAAGTAAAGACTGAAAGTAAATTGAGGGTGCAAACAATAATGTGAAGATGGACCGGGGTCCCGTGATTTTCACTAGTGATGTCTCTCTCCCAAAAGACGATAAAAGTGCTAGCGAGGTAAACAAATCACAGTTGGGCAATTGACAGGATTATGAAGGCACCGCAATGCTAACTATGCTGCAAAGAAAGGAAGGGCTCAAAATAAATGGGCAGTACGCCAAGGTAAGTAGACCGAAATCCATCTGCATCTACTACGAATCATCCACCTTGAGATATCTATCCAGAACATCTCACTGGTATTAAGTTGCGAATCCCACCCAAAGTGTAAACTCAAAGCAACAGACAACTGCATTAAAAGAACTTTGCGTAAAGTAAACAATCCTTGCACCCGCAGGTACAAGCACCGTTGTTTTATCCCTGGTGGCAACAGCACATCCCCTAGTCTCATGTTTCTGTCACTCAAGCTAGACATCGAGGGGCTGAACCAACAATCGAGCATAACGCTCTCTCTTGGAGTTGCAAATAAAATACTTGGCCAAAGAAAATACCTCAACGGAGAACATGCAAGAATTTACTCAAGAACAAAATATAAAAGAGAAGAACCAAATATATTACTCATCACAATCTGAACATAGTCTCATAATCCATCAAATCCCAACAAACTCAGCATAGCAACAGCAGAAATTACATAGATGCCTCGATCATGTGAGACGGCTCACGAGGACTCAAAAGTGGAGGCACAAAAGGGGGAGAGATAGATCACATAGCTACTGGTCATGGACCCATGGTCCAAGGGGAACTACTCACGGTACATACGGGAGGCGTCCATGGCCATGGAGGGTCTCCCGGAGGGGGTAGCTTCTCCCAGCAGGGTGCCGGAGCAGCTTCTCCAGGCAGCCCCGATCTAGAAACGGAGGCGGCGGCGGAACAGAGGCGAGATCGCGAAAGAGGAGTCCGTCTAAGGGGTTTCCACCCCGAGGGGTAAATATAGGCGAAGGGGGTGTCGAGGAGACCCACCAGGCAGCCAGGAGGCCTCCTGGCGCGGCCTAGGGTGGGGCCGCGCCAGGGACCCTCCTGGCCTCCTAGTGGTGGCCCCCCTTAGCTCCTTTGGTGTTTCTGGAAGCTTCCGTGATGCTGATTTTTTATCTGATTTTTCCGGATTTTTGGAGCACTTTTAATGGCCGTAAAACCTGAAATACAAAAACAGCAGAAAAAGAAACTGGCAACTGGGTGCACTGAGTTAATAGGTTAGTCCAAATTGGTTCAAAAGTGTATGAAAGTTCAAGCAAAACATGGCAAAGTCACACAAAACATGCATGGAGCAAGCAGAAATTATAGATACGTTTGGGACGTATCAACATCCCCAAGCTTAATTCCTGCTCGTCCTCGAGTAGGTAAATGATAACAAGCATAATTTCTGTGGTGACATGCCACACAACCATAAAAGGACTTTTAAGTAAAGCAATCAAAGCATGCAATTCAATTCAAGTCTTAACAAGCAAGAGTCTATATTAGCATTGACACAAGCAACAAAAGAACAAAGGGTGCAAGAGCTCTTGCTGTCCGTGACTCGAATGTCTCCAGATGGTGTTTGCGTGCAAGCAAGGGATAGGGAAATACGAGAGAGAAAAGAAGGTTGTTGAGAACAACTATCTACTATAGTTTCACACTTGGTCTCCTTTGGATTCTTATCTTGACTCGTCCCCAGACCACTAGCCAGGTACAAGTCAATTTGATCCACTCCCTTTAGATATTTTGAGCACTCATGCAATGGATGAGCGTGAGCAAGAAAGTTGACATCTAAAAGGCGAAACAGAAAGAAGGTGGAGGAGGAAGACAAAAAGGTGTGAAAGGCTCACATCAATGAGGACAATCATAGGAAAGAGAAGGCCATATGATAGATATGATGTGAGGAGTAGGGATTGCCATACAACGGATGCACATGTGAGCTAAAAGCTCTCCAAGGGAACTAGTGGGGGTGCATCTAACTTGCTTTCTCAAGAAGACCTAGAGCTCGTTTGAGGAGGCTCATCATTGGAATATACAAGCCAAGTTCTATAGTGTGAAGGGTCCCCACATAGCTATATGCATGATGATGATCTCTATGGAGTAAAAGGGATAGAAGATGAAGTACTAGTGTGGATCTCTCAAAAGGAATAGTAGTATGCCCCCTTCTCTGGGTTTTTTAACTCTCATTTGTCCTCTTTGGGATCTTTTGATTTTTTCCTCTTTGGGATCTTTTCCTCACTTTAGGGGAAATACTCTATATTTTACAAGAATATAGGAGATCTTTCAAACTTTACAAAGGTACTCACATAAAGAAAATATAACTATCATGATGCAAATGTATGCCGCTGCCAGTGTAGCAGGAACATGTATGACAAGAAGATCAAGTCATGAGAAGGTGGATGTAGCATGGCAATGTATCTCGGAAAGGCTATGGAAATGCCTTGATAGGTAGGTATGGTGGATTTTATGAGGAAATATATAAGGGGGTTTATGATGACAGAGCGTATCATGCCAAGGGTTTGGATGCACCGGTGAAGTATGCGCCAACTCTCGAGGTGAGAAAGGGAAATGCACGGTACCGAAGAGGCTAGAAAAAGAATAGGTGGGTGGAAGTGTCAACTTTCGAATACTCACATTAGTCCGAAGAACTCATGCACTTATTATCGGCAACTCTCAATCTAATCAGGAGGTTCACAAAGAGACAGGTACCCAGAGGAGGAGTGTATGGGGGTTTGGTTATCCTTGCGCATCCTCGACTCATGGTACGTGAGTGTACTCTAATATTCGAACCCTCCAGAGGTTAGTGATCCATCTAGTAGCTAGAGTTCTCAACAGGGGTTTTTGGTTTTCTAAAAACACACGGATTGCCCAAAATACGACATCTATCACTAATAGGCAAGAGCTCTTGACACCACAAGTTCAAACATTACTCTAATCAATACCTCAAAACTATTGCAAGTTACTACTACAAAGAGAACATCAACTTTAACTACCTACTTTCAGTCAAGACACAGAACTCAGTGCAACAGGCAAACTCTCTAACAAGATAAAACATGCAACCTATAGAAAGTTCAACCTAAGACAAAACAAAAGCTCTAGAAAAACTAAAGCACTACAACTAGACAGAACAACAGCTAAGAAAAGAAAAAGAACAACTCACAGCTAAAAGAATAAGCATGCAAATCCTATGAGGAGTTCTAGTTCAAGCGGAGCGTGTATCTCTCCCACACAAAATAAATTAAGCTGGGATCTAACTTGTTACTACAGAAAACAAATAAAAATAAAACTAAAAACAAAACCTAAGAGCGAGACGCTTCAAGAAAATCACATAACGCATGAAGTGATAAAAATATAGTGCAACGAGAGACGAACTGATAATTATTGATGAAGAAGGGGATGCACGGGGGCATCCCCAAGATTAGACGCTTGAGTCTCCTTGAATATTTATTGGTGATTCACTTGGGCATCCCCAAGCTTGAGCATTTGACACTCCTGAATCTTCTTTCATCATCCTCCATCGCGCACTTGAAAACTCCCTTCATACATAACTCATTGTAGGCTGATTAGAGAGATTAGTACCCTAATAAAATAATTTTCCTCTAATGAAAATAAAGATAATCTTGAATATCTACTATTTCTCAAGATTTCCAAAAGGTTTTTGCACAAAAAAGCAAGCTTAAGGTTTGCAAAAGTGAAGAGAGACAAAACGTGGCAGAATCTGTGAAAAACAGAACAGCAGATAGAAACGAATTTTTTATGGGTACTTATGCAACTCAAATCAAAAAACTCAGAACATACGGAAGTTTTGTAATTTTATAGAGCATGCTGTGTAAAACATTCAGATCAAAAAGATGAACTGGGATTTTTCTCTGATTTTTCTAGTCACGAGGACAGAATCTGTTTTCTGGACAGCATGTCACAACTTGTACTTCCCTTGCCGTATGAGGCTAAACTTGGCACAAAGCTTGAAAAGTAAAGATACAATGATATTGCTACAGTAGTAAAATCATCAAGACCACTAAGAACAGAACAAAAACAAAAATAAAAACCTAAATTCGTTGCGGGCTGCCTCCCGAAAGCGCTTCTTTAGAGCCATTAGCTAGGCTTAAAGAAAAAGATCAAGTTTTTTCAAGAGAACAACTAGCCCGGGTGACGGACTCAAAATGTAACTTAATATTTTTCCTAGGGAAATGTTCCATCCCTTTCTTGAGAGGGAATTGGAATTTGATATTCCCCTCTTTCATGTCAATAATAGCACCAACTGTGCGAAGAAAAGGACGTCCCAAAATAATTGGACAAGAAGGTTCACATTAAATGTCCATAATAGTAAAATCAACGGGAACATAATTTTCATTGACAATGATAAGAACATCGTTGATCTTCCCCAAAGGTTTCTTTACGGAAGAATCAACAAGACGAACACCAAAAGAACAAGGATCAAAAGGTTTCAATTCAAGCGTATCATACATTCTTTTGGGCATAACAGAGTTACTTGCTCCAACATCACAAAGAGCGTAACAAGAGAAGTTATTCAATTTAATTTTTATCATAGGATCCCAACCATCTTATAGCTTCCTAGGTATGGAGGCTTCTAGTCTAAGATTCTCCTCCCTAACTTTGATTAGAGCATTGGTGATATGCTCTGTGAAGGCAAGATTGAGTGTGCTAGTGTGGGGGTCTCTAGACATCTTGTGCAGGAAACCAATAACTTCAGGTAAAGTGCAGTTGTCAAAGTCTAGGTCACTACTATCTATCAAGGAGGTAGTGATATCATTTAGGTTCACTTGTTTGAAAGCCTCTATGTTCATAGAGGTTTCTTCATCTATGGTTGAGGTGGTAGCATCACCATTGATAGGTCCAGTGGGACTAGGGGTGTGATGGGTGCTAACAGTTTGGACATCCTCAACTACTTGGATAGTAGCTACTGTGTGGTAGGTAGGAAGGCTCTTAATTATCTCTTCTTCCTCCTTTTCTCTAGCCCATATCTCTTTAAGTTTAGCCATCATCCTAATATTTTCATTGATTTGTAACTGGATAGCATTAATAGGAGTGACCTTACTCTCCTCAAGGGGAGAGGTTCTAATTTTTAACATCTCAACATCAAGGGCTAAGTTGTCTACCTTCAAACAAAGATTATCCAATTTATCTAATTTCTCCTCCACACTCTTGTTGAAGGCTTTCTGGGTAGTGATAAAGTCTTTGAGAAAGATCTCTAGTTCTGAACTGGAGTTTCTGGTGGTAGGATAAGTGTTGTTCCCATAGTTGTTGGATGGGAACGGCCTAGGATTGTTGCTACCAAAGTTACTCCTATAAGCATTATTGTTGAAGTTGTTTCTAGAGAGAAAATTAACATCTACTTGCTCCTGAGCAACCAAAGAATTTAAAGGAACATCTTGAGGATCAATAGAAGGTTGCTTGCTAAGTAGAGACATGATAAGGTCAACCTTTTCATTTAAAGAGGAGATCTCCACGACAGAGTTTACCTTCTTACCAGGTGGAGATCTCTCGGTGTGCCATTGCGAGTAGTTCAGCATCATCTCATCAAGTAGCTTTGTGGCAGAACCAAGCGTGGTTGACATAAAAGTTCCTCCCGCGGCCGAATCTAACAGGTTCCGTGAGGTGAAGTTCAAGCCTGCATAAAAAGTCTGGATAACCATCCAGGTAGTCAGTCCATGTGTGGGGCAGTTCTTGACAAGCGTCTTCATGCGTTCCCAAGCCTGGGAAACGTGTTCATTATCCAATTGCCTGAAATTCATAATGTTACTCCGCAATTGAATAATTTTAGCGGGGGGATAATACTTCCTTATAAAAGCATCTTTGCATTTACTCCAAGAATCGATATTGTTCTTGGGCAAAGATTGTAGTCACTCCTTGGCTCTTCCTCTCAAAGAGAAAGGAAAAAGCTTCAGCTTGACAATGTCTCCGTCCACTTCCTTGTACTTCTGCATGTCGCAGAGCTCGATAAAGTTGTTTAGGTGCAAGGCAGCATCTTCTCCTGCTCCTGAGAATTGATCTTTCATGACAAGGTTAAGCAGAGCAGGTTTAATCTCATAAGAAGGTGCTGAAGTGGCAGGTGGATCAATAGGAGTGCATATAAAGTCACTTTTGTTGTGACTAGTGAAGTCACACAACTTAGTGTTTTCATTGGAACCCATAGTAGCAGCAGGTATTTTTGGTATTTTTGATTAAGGACACAAAAGTAAAAACTGAAAAGGTAAACTAACAAGACTAAAAAGCAAAGATAAAAGATAGTGTGCAACTCCCCTATCTTGTAGACTGGAGTCCCCGGCAACGGCGCCAGAAATTAGCTTGATACGGTGAGGATAGTTCTCACTCCTCGTTGGTTACCCCAAGTGGAAGGTGAGATGTAGCGTAGCAGCAAATTTCCCCTAGGTAGAGGATAGGGTTTGTCTCCCGTAGGACTCACAGAGATACAAGAAGGTGGTGAAGTTAACAATGGCGTCGTTCAAAACCGAGGGTTGCTAACTTCACTTGGACCTGCACACAGATACAAATAACTTTGCTCCCAACGAGTACAGAGGAGTTGTCAATTCCTCCAGCCTTGCTGTTTACAAAGGATCAACGCAAGAGATAATAATAGTGGCAACTGAAAGTAAAGACTGAAAGTAAATTGAGGGTGCAATCAATAATGTGAAGATGGACCGGGGTCCCGTGATTTTCACGTGATGTCTCTCTTCCAAAAGACGATAAAAGTGCTGGCGAGGTAAACAAATCACAGTTGGGCAATTGACAGGATTATGAAGGCACCGCAATGCTAACTATGCTGCAAAGAAAGGAAGGGCTCAAAAGAAATGGGCAGTATGCCAAGGTAAGTAGACCGAAATCCATCTGCATCTACTACGAATCATCCACCTTGACATATCTATCCAGAACATCTCACTGGTATTAAGTTGCGAATCCCACCCAAAGTGTAAACTCAAAGCAACAGACAACTGCATTAAAAGAACTTTGCGTAAAGTAAACAATCCTTGCACCCGCAGGTACAAGCACCGTTGTTTTATCCCTAGTGGCAACAACACATACCCTAGTCTCATGTTTCTGTCACTCAAGCTAGACATCGAGGGGCTGAACCCACAATCGAGCATAACGCTCTCTCTTGGAGTTGAAAATAAAATACTTGGCCAAAGCAAATACCGCAACGGAGAACATGCAAGAATTTACTCAAGAACAAAATATAAAAGAGAAGAACCAAATATATTACTCATCACAATCTGAACATAGTCTCATAATCCATCAGATCCCAACAAACTCAGCATAGCAACAGCAGAAATTACATAGATGCCTCGATCATGTGAGACAGCTCACGAGGACTCGAAAGTGGATGCACAAAAGGGGGAGAGATAGATCACATAGCTACTGGTCACGGACCCATGGTCCAAGGGGAACTACTCACGGTACATACGGGAGGCGTCCA
Source organism: Bromus sterilis (assembly GCA_950022295.1). Classification (NCBI taxonomy): domain Eukaryota; kingdom Viridiplantae; phylum Streptophyta; class Magnoliopsida; order Poales; family Poaceae; genus Bromus; species Bromus sterilis. The sequence continues at coordinate 316,539,812 of OX465597.1, read as the reverse complement.
TGGCCATGGAGGGTCTCCCGGAGGGGGTAACTTCTCCCGGCAGGGTGCCGGAGCAGCTTCTCCAGGAAGCCTCGATCTAGAAACGACGGCGGTGGAGGAACGGAGGCGAGATCGCGATAGAGGAGTCTATCTTAGGGGTTTCCACCCCGAGGGGTAAATATAGGCAAAGGGGGTGTCGAGGAGACCCACCAGGCAGCCAGGAGGCCTCCTGGCGCGGCCTAGGGTGGGGCCGCGCCAGGGACCCTCCTGGCCTCCTGGTGGTGGCCCCCCTTCGCTCCTTTGGTGTTTCCGGAAGCTTCTGTGACGCTGATTTTTTATCTGATTTTTCCGGATTTTTTGGAGCACTTTTAATGGCCGGAAAACCTGAAATACAAAAACAGCAGAAACAGAAACTGGCAACTGGGTGTACTGAGTTAATAGGTTAGTCCAAATTGGTTCAAAAGTGTATGAAAGTTCAAGAAAAACATGGCAAAGTCACACAAAACATGGATGGAGCAAGCAGAAATTATAGATACGTTTGGGACGTATCAACCATGGGTCTATGATCAGTAGCTATGTGATGTACTCCTCCCCTCTTTGTTCTTCATGGATTAGACCTCGTGAGCTGCCCTACATGATCGAGGCACATATGTCATATTTCTGCTGTTGCTATGCTGAGTTTGCTGGGATCCGATGGATTATGAGATTATGGTCAGATTGTGTTTGAGTAATATATTTGATTCTCCTCTTTTATATTTATGTTCTTAAGTAATTCTTGCATGTTCTCCATTGCTGTTTATTGCTTTGGCCAAGTAGTAGGTAGTGACTCCAAGAGGGAGCGTTATGCATGATTGTGGGTTCATGCCCCCCGATGACTAGCTTGAGTGACAGAAACATGAGTCTAGGGGATGTCATGTTGCCACAAGGGGGAAAACAACGGTGCTTGTACTTGCGGGTGAAAGGATTGTTTACTTTATGCAAAGTTCTTTAATGCACTTGTCCGTTGCTTTGAGTTTACACTTTGGGTGGGATTCGCAACTTAATACCAGCGAGATGTTCTGGATAGATATCTCAAGGTCGATGATTAGTAGGTATATGCAGTTGGATTTCGGTCTACTTGTCTTGGCGTACCGCCCATGCTTTTGAGCCTCTTCCTTTCTTTATAGCATAATTAGAATTGTTTTGCGCACATAATCATGTCAATTGCCCAGCTGTAATTTTTTTACCTCGCATGGCTATTTTATCGTCTTTTGGGAGAGGGACATCACTAGTGAACATCATAGGACCCCGGTCCATATTTCCAATACTGTTTACACTATCTATTTACTTTCAGTATTTACTTTTCCGTTGATATCACTATCACTATTATCCCATGCGTTTTACCCTTTGTAAACAACAAGGCCGGAGGAATTGACAAATCCTCTGTACTCGTTGGGAAGCAAAGTTATTTGTTGTGTGTGCAGGTCCAGGTGAAGTAAGCAACCTCGGTTGTGAACGGCGCCATTGTTCACTTCACCACCTTCTTGTATCTGTTGGATTCCTACCGGTTCGATACTAAACCTTAGCATCTTCGCTAAGGGAAACTTGCTGTTGTCTACATCTCAACCTTCCACTTTGGATAACCAACGAGGGGGCATTAATTCGTACCATCAAAAGCAATTTCTGGCGCCGTTATCGGGGACTCCACTCTTCACGATAGGGGAGTTGCACACTATCTTTTATCTTTGCTTTTTAGTCTTGTTAGTTTACCTTTCAGTTTTTTCTTTAGTGTCCTTTATCAAAAATCAAAAAAGTAGTTATCTTGCTTGCTGCTACTATGGGTTCCTCCGAGAACACCAAGTTGTGTGACTTCACTAGTCACAACAACAGTGACTTTATTTGCACTCCTATTGCTACACCTGCTACTTCAGCACCTTCTTATGAGATTAAACCTTCTTTGCTGAACCTTGTTATGAAAGATCAATTCTCCGGTGCTAGAGATGATGCTGCTTTACATTTAAATAATTTTACTGAGCTTTGTGATATGCAAAAGTACAAGGAAGTAGGTGGTGATATTGTTAAGCTTAATCTTTTTCCTTTCTCCTTTAGAGATGAAACTAAAATCTGGTTTCAATCCTTGCCTAGGAATTGTTGTGGATCGGCGCAGAAAACAAAAATTTTCCTACCTACGAGTCCCGAACCCAAGATCTATGCTATGCTGATGTATGTAACGGAAGGAATCGGTGTTCATACCTTTGAAGACCGAAAGAGGTAAACGTTCCTCGAACGTGGTTGGCGTAGACTCTGATCCTACGACCTCCCTGTCGTGTTGAAGAACCTCCGACGATGAAGTAGCACCACACGTGTAGTTCCTCGCAGGATTACACACGTACGGTGCAACCGACGTCCCTCACGGCTCCGAACCAGAAGAGCAGCGGAAAGAAGATTGATCTGGATCCCGATTCCGGCAGCACGACGGCGTCCGGATGATGGTGAAACCCCCAACCAGGTGCAAACTCCAAACCAGGGGAGTCCGCTCTAGGTCGGAGAAAGAGAGAGAGAGAGAAACTCAATGTTGTGTTGACAAAGGCACCCCCACCCATCCTTATATAGGCCAAGGAGGGGCTCCACCCCCTCCTTATATAGGCCAAGGAGGGGCTCCACCCCCTCCCCTTGCCCCATGTGGGACTAAACCCCCAAGGGGGGAGTGGTGCGGCTAGGAGGGGGGATGGGGCCCTCCCTTGGCGCCAAGCCCAAGGGGGAGGCTCCCCCTTCCCCTCATGGGCCTTTTAAGGCCCAAATACCTTTTCGCCTTTTTAAATAATTATTTAAATCATTTTTAATATTTAATTCTTTCAATTAAATAATAAAACATATTTAAACATTAATATATATTATTTTGAACCTTTCCAAATATCCGGAACAGCTTCCGGCACCTCCCGGTACATTTCCGGTGTTTTCTCTCTTTTCACCAATGATCCCGAATCAATCCTTAATGCATCGATTGCCCTTAAGTGTGACACCCTACGGTCCGGGAAACGGTAGACATGATCGAGACACTCTTTGAGCAATGACCATCATGTGGGATCTGGTTACAATCCTTGATGTGCCCCTACGCTTCCATCGAATAAACTTCATCGCTGTTGAACCATTAATAATATGACTTGATCCCTTTGTGCTTCGGTACTATGTTTGTCCGAGGTATGATCGTCGGTATCCAATACCTAGTTCTTCCTCGTCTCCGACATAACATGTTTACTCGTCTGTGAATATTACATCTCTCTTGACCTAGTACCTATCCGTCACTCGGATTGACAAATCCCGCTCTGATCTATTTCATACTCCTCAACATATCTACTTCGAAATACCCAAGATACACATTTTCAGTTACCATGTTTCAGTGTAATGGTTAATGCACTCAAAGCATCCTAATAGATAGCAATTATGTATGATCATCACGGTCTAAGGATTCAGTCACTATGTTATTAAGTCATCGCAATGTTGAACTTATGTGACTTGATCACACTGCAATGCTTAAGGTGGGTGTGTGTCCATCACATCATTCTCCTAATGATATGACCTCATTGTCAATAGACTATTATGTTCTCATGATCAGGAAACCTTGATCATCAATTGCCCAATGAGCTAGTATGCCTGAGTTTAACTAGGGACCAGGTTGTTATATATCACACGTGTATTAATGTTTCCGCTTAATACAGTTCTAGCACAATATATAACGTATTATGAACAAAAATATATGTGAAATATATCTTTATTAATTTGCCTCTAGGGCACATATCCAACAGGAATAGCATAGATTCTTGGGATAAGTGCAAGGATGCTTTTATTGGGAAGTACTACCCCCCTGCTAAGATTATCCAATTGAGGAGTTTTATTATGAATTTTAAACAATTGGATAATGAACACGTTTCCCAATCTTGGGAACGCATGAACTCTCTTGTTAATAATTGCCCTACGCATGGTTTGACTACTTGGATGGTTATCCAAACTTTTTATGCAGGCTTGAACTTTACCTCGCGGAACTTGCTAGATTCGGCCGCGGGAGGAATCTTTATGTCAACTACACTTGGTGCTGCCACAAAACTTCTCGATGAGATGATGACCAACTATTCCCAATAGCACACCTAAAGAGCTCCAACAGGTAGGAAGGTAAACTCTGTCGAGGAGATCTCCTCCCTAAATTAAAAAGTTGACTTGATTATGTCTCTACTTACCAAGCAATCTCCTATTGATCCTCAAGATATACCTTTAAATTCTTTGATTGCTCGAGATCAAGTACATGTGAACTTTATCTCTAGACACAACTTCAATAACAATGCGTATAGGAGTAACTTTGGTAGCAATCCTAGACCGTTCCCCTCCAACAACTATGGGAACAACAACACTTATCCTAGCACCAAAAACTCCACTTCTGAATTAGAGAGTATGCTTAAAGACTTTATCACTACCCAAAAAGCCTTCAACAAGAGTGTAGAGGAAAAACTAGACAAATTAGATAACCTCTCATCGAAGGTAGACAATTTAGCCCATGAAGTAGAATTTCTTAAAATTAGAACTTCTCCCCTTGAGGAGAGGAAGGTCACTCCTATGAATACTATCCAAATGCAAATTAAGGAAAACATTAGGATGATGGCTAAACTTAAAGAGAGATGGGTTAGAGAAAAGGAGGAAGAAGATAGAATTAAGAGCCTTCCTACACACCATATTGTTGCTACTATCCAAGTTTTTGAGGATATCCAAACTCTTAGCACCCAATTCACCCCTAGTCCCATAGGACCTACTAATAGTGATGCTATGACCTCAACCGTAGAAGAATAAATTCATATGACTATAGAAGCTACCAAAGAAGTGAGCCTAAAGGACACCACTACTACTTTACTTGATAGTGGTGACCTTGATTTTGATAATTGCACCCTTTCTGAAGTTATTCGTTTCCTTCACAAGATGTCTAGATACCCCCACACAATCACACTTAATCTTTCCTTCACGGAGCATATCACTGATGCTCTCATCAAAGCTAGGGAGGAGAAGCTTAGGGTAGAAGCCTCCACACCTAGAAAGCTAGAAGATGGTTGGGATCCTATGATTAAAATTAAGTTGAATAACTTTTCTTGCTATGATTTATGTGATGTTGGATCTAGTACCTCTGTTATGCCCAAAAGAATGTATGATATATTTGAATTGAAACCTTTTGATCCTTGTTCTTTTGGTGTTCGTCTTGTTGATTCTTCCGTAAAGAAACCTTTGGGGGAGATCGATTATTTTCTTATCATTGTCAATGACAATTATGTTCCCGTTGATTTTACTATCATGGACATTGAACCTTCTTGTCCAATTATTTTGGGACGTCCTTTTCTTCGCACCGTGGGTGCTGTTATTGATATGAAAGAAAGGATTATAAAATTCCAATTCCCTCTCAAGAAAGAGATGTAACACTACCCTAGGAAAAATATTAAGTTGCCTTTTGAGTCCGTCACACGGGCTAGTTATTTTCTTGAAAACACTTGATCTATTTGCATTAAGCCTATCTAATGGCTTTAAAGAAGCGCTTTCGGGAGGCAGCCCGCAACGAATTTAGGATTTCCCTTTTGTTTCTCTTCTGTTTTTAGTGGTCTTGATGATTTTTACTACTGTAGCAACATCATTGTATCTTTACTTTTCAAGCCTTGTGCCATTTATAGCCTCATATGACAAGGGAAGTGAAAGGTGTGACATGCTGTCCAGAAAAGAGATTTTTTCCTCGTGACTAGAAAAATCACAGAAAAATCCCAGTTCATATTTTTGAGCTGAATTTTTTACACAGCGTGCTATATACAATTATGAAACTTTCATATGTTCTGAGTTTTTTTATTTGAGTTGCAGAAGTATCCCTAAAAAATTCTTTACTACCTGCTAGTCTGTTTTTCACAGATTCTGTCATGTTTTGCCTTTTCTTCGTTTTGCAAACCTTAAGCTTGCTTTTTCTTTGCAAAAACTCTTTGGAAATCTTGAGAAATAGTATCTCTTCAAGATTATATTTATTTCCAGTAAGGGAAAAAATATTTTATTATGGGTACTAACCTCGCTAATCAGATTATGATGAGTTATGTATGAAGGGAGTTTTCAAGTGTGCGAGGGAAGATGATGAAAGAAGATTCAGGAGTCTCAAGCGCTCAAGATTGGGGATGCCCCCAGGCATCCCCAATAAATATTCAAGGAGACTCAAGCGTCTAAGCTTGGAGATGTCCTTGTGCATCCCCTTCTCCATCAACAATTATCAGTTCGTCTCTTGTTTCACTATTTTTTTTTGTGTGTGCAGGTCCAGGTGAAGTAAGCAACCTCGGTTGTGAACGGCACCATTGTTCACTTCACCACCCTCTTGTATATGCTGGATTCCTACTGGTTCGATACTAAACCTTAGCATCTTCGCTAAGGGAAACTTGCTGTTGTCTACATCTCAACCTTCCACTTTGGGTAACCAACGAGGGGGCGTTAATTCGTACCATCAGCGTGCAAGAAGTGGGAGGTGGGAATACGAGAGAGTAAAAACATACTATTTATTTTGGTTGAGAACTCAATGTACTAAGTTTCACACTTAGTCTTCTTTGGAATCTTATCTTGACTTGTCCCAAGACCACTAGCCAGGTACATATCAAACAAATCCAATCCCTTTCGACTTGTTGAGCACTCACGCAATGGATGAGCGTAAGCAAGAAATTTGACACTTAGGATGGCAAAGAGAGAGATGATGGACGTGGAAGACAAAGAGGTGTGAAAGTCTCACATCAATGAGGTCAATCATACGCGAGATAAAGCCAAATGATAGATATGATGTGAGGAGTAGGGATTGCCATGCAATGGATGCACATTAGAGCTATAGAAAGCTCTCCAAAGGAACTAGTGGGGTGCATCCAAATTGCTTGCTCAAGAAGACCTAGAGCTCATTTGAGGAGGCTCGTCACTGGAATATACAAGCCAAGTTCTATAGTGTAAGGGTCGCCACATAGCTATATGCATGTATGATGATCTCTACGGAGTACAAGATATAAGAGGGAGTACGAGTGTGGATCTCTTAAAAGGAATAATAGTGTGCCCCCTTCTTCCATTTTTTTGTATTTTTTGGTGGCCTCAATGCCTCTTTCTATTTAACTCTCATTTGTCCTCTTTGGGATCTTTTAATTTGTCCTCTTTGCGATATTTTCCTGACATTAGGGACAACACTCTATATATTACGAAGAGTATAGAAGATCTCTCACACTTTACAAAAATACTCAGCATAAAGAAGATGAAGCTATCATGATGTATGCAAATCTATGCCTCTGCCAGTGTAGCAGGATATGCAATGATAATAGTGCGTCATGTAGCAATGATTAGGGAAAGGCCCAACTAGCATGGGGCTCATTGATACGTCCCAAACGTATCTATAATTTCTGCTTGCTCCATGCATGATTTGTGTGACTTTTCCATGTTTTACTTGAACTTTCATACACTTTTTTTATCATATTTGGACTAACATATTAACTCAGTGCACACAGTTGCCAGTTTCTGTTTCTGCTAGTTTTATATTTCAGGTTTTCCTGCCATTAAAAGTGCCAAATAAATCCCGGAAAAATTAAATAAAAAATCAGCATCGCGGAAGCTTCCCAAAGAACCAAAGATGGAAGGGAGTGGACCCACCAGGGCCCCAGTAGGGTCCCTGGCGCGGCCCCACCCTAGGGCACGCCAGGAGGCCTCCTGGCTGCCATGTGGCCCCCCTCGGTGCCCCCTTCGGCCTATATTTAGCCCCCGTGGAGAAAACCCCTAATATAGATCTTCTATTCCCGTTCTCCTCTCTGTACCACCGCCGCCGTTTCAAGATCAGGGCTGCCAGGAGAAGCTGCCCCGGCACCCTGCCGGAAGGAGGAATCCCCTCCGGGAGACCATCCATCACCATGGACGCCTCCCGGATGTCTTGTGAGTAGTTCCCCTTGGACCATGGGTCCATGACCAGTAGCTATGTGATGTTCTCCTCCGCTCTTTGTTCTTCCACTTTCGAGACCTCGTGAGTTGCCTCACATGATCGAGGCACCTTTGTAATTTTCTATGTTGCTATGCTGAGTTTGCTGGGATCTGATGGATTATGAGACTATGTTCAGATTGTGATGAGTAATATATTTGGTTCTCTTTTATATTTATGTTCTTTAGTTAATTCTTGCATGTTCTCCGTTGCCGTATTTTGCTTTGGCCAAGTGATTTGTTGCAACTCCAAGAGGGAGCGTTATGCTTGATTGTGGGTTCAGCCCCTTGATGTCTAGCTTGAGTGACAGAAACATGAGACTCGGGAATGTGTTGTTTCCACCAGGGATTAAACAACGGTGCTTGTACTTGCGGGTGCAAGGATTGTTTACTTTACGCATAGTTCTTTTAATGGAGTTTTCTGTTGCTTTGAGTTTACACTTTGGGTGGGATTCGCAACTTAATACCAGCGAGATGTTCTGGATAGATATCTCAAGGTGGATGATTCGTAGTAGATATGGATTTCGGTCTACTTACCTTGGCGAACTTCCCATTGCTTTTGAGCCTCTTCCTTTGTTTTGTAGCATAGTTAGCATTGCGGTGCGTTTATAATCCTGTCAATTGCCCAGCTGTGATTTGTTTACCTCGCTAGAACTTTTATCGTCTTTTGGGAGAGAGACATCACTAGTGAACGTCATGGGACCCCGGTCCATATTTCCACCATTGTTTACACCCTCAATTTACTTTTAGTTCTTACTTTCCATTGCCACTATTATTATCTCTTGCGTTTATCCTTTGTAAACAGCAAGGCCGGAGGAATTGACAACTCCTCTGTACTTGTTGGGAGCAAAGCTATTTGTTGTGTGTGCAGGTCCAGGTGAAGTAAGCAATCTTTGGGTTGTGAACGGCACCATTGTTCACTTTACCACCTTCTTGTATCTCATGGAGTCCTACTGGTTCGATACTCAACCTTAGCATCTTCGCTATGGGAAATTTGCTGCTACGCTACATCTCACCTTCCACTTGGGGTAACCAACAAGAAGTGAGAGAACTATGATCCTCACCGTATCAAGCTAATTACTGGCGCCGTTGTCGGGGACTCCAGTCTACAATATAGGGGAGTTGCACACTATCTTTTATCTTTGCTTTTTAGTATTTTTAGTTTACCTTTTGGTTTTTACTTTTGTGTCATTTATCAAAAATACCAAAAATACATGCTGCTACTATGGGTTCCAATGAAAACACCAAGTTGTGTGACTTCACTAGTCACAGCAACAGTGACTTTATCTGCACTCTTATTGCTCCACCTGCCACTTCAGCACCTTCCTATGAAATTAAAACTGCTTGGCTGAATCTTGTTATGAAAGATCAATTCTCAGGTGCTGGAGAGGATGCTTCCTTGCACTTAAATAATTTTGTTGAGCTTTGTGATATGCAAAAGTACAAGGAAGTAGATGGAGACATCGTCAAGCTGAAGCTTTTTCCTTTCTCCTTGAGTGGAAGAGCCAAGGAGTGGCGGCAATCCTTCCCTAAGAATAGCTTTGATTCTTGGGACAAGTGTATGGATGCTTTTATTGGGAAGTACTATCCCCCTGCTAGAATTGTCAAGTTGAGAAGTAATATTATGAATTTTAGGCAATTGGATAATGAACATGTTGCCCAAGCTTGGGAACGTATGAAATCTCTTGTTAAGAACTGCCCTGCACATGGTTTGACTACTTGGATGGTTATCCAGACTTTTTATGCAGGCTTAAACTTTACCTCGCGGAATCTGCTAGACTCGGCCGCGGGAGGAACTTTTATGTCAACCACACTTGGTGCTGCGACGAAGCTACTTGATGAGATGATGTTGAACTACTTTTAGTGGCACACCAAATGATCTCCAACTAGTAAGAAGATAAATTCTGTCGAGGAGATCTCCTCTCTTAATGAAAAGGTTGACTTGATCATGTCTCTCCTTACCAAGCAAGCTCCTATTGATCCTCAGGATGTTCCTTTAAATTCCTTTGTTTCTCAAGAACAAGTAGATGTGAACTTTATCTCTAGAAACAACTTCAACAATAATGCTTATAGGAGTAATTTTGGTAGCAACAATCCTAGACCTTTCCCATCTAACTATGGGGACGGAAATAGCAACTCCTACAACCAGACTTATAGGGAAAGAGACCTACCTAGTTATGAGAAACTTGTAGAAATAGAAAAAAGGCACCAAAAGCTATATGCACACACAGTTTGAACAAAACAAGGCTTTTTCCAGACAATTAGATGAGCACTCTTCTATCCTTCAAAACATTAGCAAACAACTTGAAAGCCTGAACAATGACATCTCCAGTCTCCAAACTAGACTCACTACAACTGAGACCTATGTTTCAAACATGTCTCACACCCAATCTACCTTAATAAACCAGATGGCAGCAAAACCCGAAGTTATCCTTGAGGAGGAAGAGAGAGTTAAGAGCCTTCCTACCTACCAAACCGTAGCTACTATCCAAGTTGTTGAGGATGTCCAAACTATTAGCACCCATCACACCCCTAGTCCACCTGGACCTATCAATGGTGATGCTACCACCTCAACCATAGATGAAGAAACCTCTATGAACATAGAGGCTTTCAAACAAGTGAGCATCAATGATATCACTACCTCCTTGATAGATAGTAGTGATCTAGATTTTGACAACTGCACCTTACCTGAAGTTATTAGTTTCCTACATAAGATGTCTAGAGACCCCCACACTAGCACACTTAATGTTGCCTTCACAGAGCATATCATCAATGCTCTAATCAAAGTTAGGGAGGAGAAGCTTAGACTAGAAGCCTCCATACCTAGGAAGCTAGAAGATGGTTGGGGTCCTATGATAAAAATCAAATTGAATAACTTCTCTTTCTTTGCTCTTTGTGATGTTGGAGCTAGTACCTCTGTTATGCCCAAAAGAATGTATGATATGCTTGAATTGAAACCTTTTGATCATTGTTCTTTTGGTGTTCATCTTGTCGATTCTTCTATAAATAAACCTTTGGCACTACAAGAAATATGATCATACATGACGTTCTTTAAAAGGTCGTGGCTGAATTCGTCATAAATCTATGACAATTTCACTCGAGATGGTCGTAAACCGTTTGAGGGCATCAAATCCATGTATAAATTACGACGATGTGAGTCAAAAAGGTTATAACCGCATAAGATGAGATCGTCGTAAACTGAGCCACACAGCTTACGGAGTTACTTTTAGTAGATTACAACCTATTTAGATCGTCATAACATTTACAACGATTATAATAACGTCGTAACCTATTCTAACTATGCTTACATGTCACTCCTGGGGTCAATCCGGTCCCACCTCGCCCATATATTGGGTGTTCGTAGCTAGGTGTTTATTCTTGATAAACTTTTGGTGGATCTATGATGAAATAACTAGTTATTTTTCCAAAAATAACTTTAAAAAAAATAAAAGGCAAACTATCTAGCACCTGTAGTTTAAATTTGACTCAGTTCCAACTGAATCAATGCATTTTTTAATTTTATGGGAGGTGCATGCAAACCATTTTACATGCAACTATTTAATCAATTATACATAAAATATGGTCTAATATTTTTGTAAAATTATTTGGTACAATATTGCAACAAATATTTGGTAGGTTCTTCATAAAATAGCCAATAATGATCACCACTAAAACCTAGGATTAATTAAACAAAATCTAAATGAATTATTGCTTATGAATTTAATGATTATGTAAGGAAATAAAAATACCTCTATAGCAGAAGGTATTTATTTAAAATATTAAACATAAGAAAGATAATTAATTGCTATTAAGATAATGTTAATAACAATATTAACCTAAATAAAAGTTCAATAAAAAACCCAAACAAATTATTATAATAACGATATAATATTTTAAATTAGTTATGAGCCTTAAGCTTGAATTACCAATTCAAATTTAAACTAAAATAGAAAATAATATTCATAAATAACTAAAAATAGAAGGAAAAAAGAAAAGTTAGCACTACCTCTAGTGGGCGAAAGCCCATTATTCTCTTAGCACTACATGCCCCCTCTCTCTCCCGCAGAAGCCCATATGTAGGCCCAAAAATGTGGCTGGCTAACTCCGAAAATGTAATAAAATTAAAAATTGAATATCTTTTAAACCATAATTCATATGATAACGATTTATATATGAAAAATCATTAGAAAAATAAGCTTTATCCAACTATGCTACTTTTATACATGGAAAAACAACATGCTTTCAACAAACAGTAGGGAATGCAATATGGACGAATTTGGAATTTGAATCTTTCTTTTAAATGAACTTTAATTAAAATGATACCAAATGAACATAGCTCGCATAAGTACTATGCCATGTCATGTAGTGTATTTTGGTCCAATTTTCCAACAACGATTTGGTACTCCCTCCGATCCATAATAAGTGTCGCTCATTTTGTACTAAGCTAGTACAAACTTTATACTACATGAGCGACACTTATTTGGATCGGAGGGAGTAGTTTTTTTAATCCCTGTTTTGGCACTTTTTTTTATATATTTTAGTTCAAATAAAAGGAAAACTTTTCTATGTAGTATATTTTGGTCCAATTTTACCACATATATTTGATAGTTTGTTCACAGAAAAAACCATTTTTTGACACTTGGAAAATAACTTTTTGTGCAAAGAAAATAAAAGTTTCTTACATGCAAATATTTTGTCAATTGTATTTAAAATGTACTTAAAAAGTGGTTTAATAGTTTTGAAAAATTGTTTGGTTCCGTTTTGCAACAAATATTTGGTAGGTTCTTTACAAAAATTCCTTATTTTTGACACTCGAAAAATCAAAAATGATTTTGTCGAGGAAAGAAATGGAAATGTTCTTTCAGCAACATTGTTTTTCATTCCAATATACACACTTGTGCAAAATATGGGATCATTTTAACAAACTATTCCATGAATGTATCCATAACATTGGTTATATGGCTTGAAAACCATGCATCTCCATACAAGATAGCTCGTTTTTTAGAACGCTTTTTAAAGATGTTCACCGTATTCCAAGTATGTTAATTTTTCTGCTCACAAGGACACAAATAACGAAGCAACGCGAATGTTTTACATTTTTTATTTTATTTTCTATTTTATGGGCACATTTCAACGCGAAGGTTTGTTATTCTCCCCAGATGCTATGTCACATAAAATTACACAACGCGAAGGTTTCCCATTTTTTTGAATTTTATGTTTTTTATGTCAGTTTCAATATACGGTCAAAACACTGTGCATGAATGTTCTTAGCTACGGGTGGAATATTGGGAAACTCTTGGAGAATCTCAGATGAAATGGCTACTCGGTTACCTAAAAATTTCTTTTGGAAAAAATCTCGAGGAAATGATGAAGCATCTATAGTTCAAATTTGACCTGGTTCCAACTGAATCGGTACAGATTTGTCTTTTTTATGAGAGGTGCATGAAAAAAAAATACGTGCAACTATTTGATTAATTGTATATAAAATATGGTCTAATATTTTTGTAAGATAGTTTGCTACAATTTTGTAACATATATTTGGTAGTTTCTTCACAAAAAACCAATGTTTTCGATACTTAGGAAATAAAAACTGCCGTTGTTGTCCAAAGAAAATGAAAACTTCCATAAACAACATTGTTCACTATCCCAAGCATCACACTTGTGCACAATATGAGCACATGCCAACAAATTATTCCAAGAGTGTGGCCATAACATTGGTCATTTGGCTTGAAAGCCAAGCGTCTTTGTTCATGATAGCTCATTTTTGTGAATGATTTTTTAAAAATGTTATGTATTCCAGGTTTGTTATTTACCCTAGATGGTAGGTCACATAAAATGACGCAATGCGAAGGTTTCCTATTTTTTGTTTTTTTTTTGAATTTTTTATGTATGTTTCAAAATATAGTCAAAATGGTGGGCATGGATGTTCTTAGCTATGGGTGGAATCTTGGAAAACTGTTGGCGAATCTTTTATGAAATGGTTACTCAGGTACCTAATCTTGAGGAGACGATGAAGCATTTATACACATCCCGCCGCCCCCATCTGCTTTCTCAACCCTTGGCTCGACGTCGCTGCGGGGTGCCCATGTTGTCGTCTTCCCCCGGACCCGTTCCTCCACTGCAGCTGCCTCGTCGGGGACTCGGGATGCCGATGCCACGTGAGGTGGAGCTAGTGGCCGTGTGCCTGCAGCTCCAAGCTCACCGACGTCACCGCAGTTGCAGCGAGCGCCTCTGCCGCGCCTAAGGCAGGAGCTCGACGCGCTACTCCGCGTTCCTCGTCCGCACATCCTCCGCCTCCTCGCTTTCTGGCCTTCTGCGACCAGCGCGACGAGGGCGTGCTCGTTCTCGACCAGTGTGAGCCGGCAGTAGTGCACCGTGCACGGCGACATGAATTGTTCCAAAGTTCCACTGGACGCCGCAATGAGTGACAAGGCTCTGCGATTTTGGATCCGCACGCGTCGGGCTCTCGACGTCCGTATGCCCTCGTATGACCGGAAGCTGCGCGGCGTGTTGGTCTGCACCGTCATGTAGTCTAGCACATCTAGATGTCACCGACGCCGCTGTTCAGTAGAGGAACAACGAGGAGTAAACAAGCTCCAGCGGCTGGCGTGCACGTGCTAGCTAGCCCCAATCGATGCATTTAGGAGCCACGTGTTCCAGCACGGCGGAGGGCGACGACGACGGAGTCAAGCTCCACCATGCCGTCGTCATCGGCGACCACCATCTCTGTCCCAGAAGGGCAAGGATACGGAGAGACGAGTGTATTGTTATATTTCTGTTTTTCTCTTCAAGGATAAAAAGCAGCGAAGCGGGCCCGCAGCAGGGATAACCATGGGATGCTCGAAGAACGGATGGGTCGCATGGAGTAGTTCAATATTAACCCGATTAACAAAAGTTGTAGTTCATAATTGACCGTATTCGTATTGATTCAACATAAAATCGATTATAAGATTGAAAATAGCTAGAAAGATAAAAAATGCATACGTTTTGACGATCATCTATAAAATGTTATATAACTTGAGTGAAAATTTTAGTGATGCCATTTTTCAAACAACTTCTGAAAGTTGCTACACAAAATACTTTTATTTTCATCACTTAAAAACTATTTGAAATCACACATGCTACCGCTACGAACCAATCAGAACCCAGAATTACACTTCCCACGGATCACCCCACCAATAGCCGACCTGAGCCGTCGACACCCAGATCCGACGTCTCCACTCACCTCTCCTAAACGCAAGCCGCCGAACCCGAACCCTAGCAGCGCTCAACACACTTTCCTCTCTCGATCCCCTTCCTTCTCCAAAACACACGCGCCGCCGCCTCTCTCCCTCTACCCAATCCAGAATTCCAGATCGACTCCGTCTATCTCACCCCGCCGCCATCTCTCTTTTCTTGGTACTTAGTGTACCTGCAGCTAGTGGTATATGCAGTGTAATTGTGTAGAGATACTACTTGTGCTTGGTACTTTAGTATTTTTATTTTCTTTGTACTAGTGTATTATTTTATTGATAAGATGAATGATGGATACTCATTTTTGTGTGCTTTGTTGCAGCATCGTATATCTAGATGGTTCACTTGATTTAGCCGTTCTGGGCTTGCGGCTTTATCTTGACTTGATCAGCTAAGCTTTCTGATGCTCTACTTTAGGTAGCAAGTTTCAGGTGAGCACAGTAATGTATTATGATTTGACACTTGATCTGAACCATAGCAATTATTGCTAGTTATATATGCTATTATCTACAATGATGAACCTTACCCTTGTACCATGTGGAATGGCTGTTATTTTTTGCATTGTTTACACATATTTGTTTTTTGTTCTATAGTTTCTCACGCATGGTCCTTCTACTGCCAGGTCAATGTGGTTTTCAAAAAGTTGGAGGAGGACAATAGAGACTTCTATTATTTTTATCATCTAATTTTCTGTTTTTCCTGTGGTAGAATAGTTTTGCAATGGAAAGATATGTATTGCTGGAATGAATGGTTGTAATATTTGCAATATTATATTTTTAGGCTCTTGTAATATTTAGGTTGCATTGAAAATGTATGTTAACTGGTCTTGGCTCAAGATATCTTGTGGTGATGTATTGTAATTTCAATGGCCTATAAAAAAATCAGTGGACCAATTATTTGGGTCTAGTTGACCAAAAAGGTTGTAGTGATCTACATATTATTAGATCTTTGAATTGGTTTTAAAATTTGAGGTGTGGGCAGTTATTTGGAGATGATTTAGAATTATTTGTATGGGCTTTAAACTTTTGTATGAGCTGTTATTTGTAGGTCCATTAACAGTATAAAAAAGAGTTGCTGAATTCAAAAATGAAAAATGGCCAAAACCGAATTGTCCCAAATGTATTTGGGCATTAAAGGCCAGGGCCCAAATTATAATAATCAAAAGAACATTCAAAAAACATATCTAGAAGGGTTGTAAATAGGCTAAGGCCTCAAAATAAGCCCAATAAGAAAAGCCCAAGAATTCAAAACCAGCCCATGTGATCAATTGAAATGGGTTGGGCTGATTTTAGCCACGACCTTTCGATTTCGTCGCACTTTTGCCACGTAGGACTTCCACGTAGGATTGGGTTAGATTGCCAACGAAGATTTAGGATCGTAGTAAAGGTTACGACGATCCTAAAATCGTCGTGAAAGTTACGACGATTTCGACCAAAACGTCGGTTCTTTCAGTTTTTTGACGCCTCGTTTTCGACGCTTGGTTTTTCGTCGTAAGATCGTCATGAATTAAAAACTGTGACGATGTAGCGACGAAAATAGAGTGTCGTGTATTAGCATATTTCTTGTAGTGTGGGGAAGATCAATGATGTTCTTATCATTGTCAATGACAATTATGTTCCCGTTGATTTTACTATTATGGACATTGAGTGTGATCCCTCTTGTCCAATTATTTTGGGACGTCCTTTTCTTAGCACCGTTGGTGCTGTTATTGACATGAAAGAGGGGGATATTAAATTACAATTCCCTCTCAAGAAAGGGATGGAACACTTCCCTAGGAAAAAGATTAAGTTTCCTTTTGAGTTCGTCACACGGGCTAGTTATTTTCTTGATAAAACTTGATCTTTTGCTTTATGCCCAGCTTAAAGGCGTAAAAGAAAGCTCTTGTTGGGAGGCAACCCAAGATGTTTTTACTTCTGTTTTTAGTGTTCTTGATGATTGTTACTACTGTAGCAACATCATTGTATCTTTATTTTTTCAAGCTTTGTGCCAATTATAGCCTCATATGACAAGGGAAGTGAAAGTTGTGACATGTTGTCTAGAAAACAGATTATGTCCTCGTGACGGGAAAAATCAAAGAAAGTGACCAGTTCATCTTTTTGAGCTGAATTTTTTTACACAACATGCTCTATGCAATCACGGAACTTTCGTATGTTCTGAGTTTTTTGATTTGAGTTGCAGAAGTATCCCTAAAAAATTCTTTACTACCTGTTGTTCTGTTTTTCACAGATTCTGCCACGTTTTGTCTTTCCTAACTTTTGCAAACCTTAAGATTGATTTTTCTTTGCAAAAACTTTTTGGAAATCTTGAGAAATAGTAGCCCTTCTTGAATATCTTTATTTGTAGTAGAGGAAAATTATTTTAATAGGGTACTAACCTCTCTAATCAGTTTACAATGAGTTATGTATGAAGGGAGTTTTCAAGTGTGCGATGGAAGATGATGAAAGAAGATCCTGGAGTGTCAAACGCTCAAGCTTGGGGATGCCCCCACGCATCCCCAATAAATATTCAAGGAGACTCAAGCGTCTAAGCTTGGGGATGCCCCCGTGCATCCCCTTCTTCATCAACAATATCAGTTCGTCCCTCGTTGCAATATATTTTTATCACTTCATGCGTTATGTGCTATGCTTGGAGCGTCTCGCTCTTTACTTTTCTTAGGTTTGTTTTTGCTCTGTTTGCTGTAGTAACAAGTTAGACCCCAGCTTTCTTTTGTGTGGGAGAGAAACACGCTTCGTTTGAACTAGAACTCCTCATAGGATTTGCATGCTTATTTCCATAGATGTGAGTTGTTCTTTTTCTTTTTTTAGCTGCTGCCTTGTTTTAGTTGTAGTGCTTGAGTTTTCGTCTAGAGCTTTTCTTTTGTCTTAGGTTGAACTTTCTATAGGTTGCATGTTTTATCTTGTCTAGAGAGTTTGCCTGTTGCACTGAGTTTTGTGTCTTGACTAGAAAGTAGGTAGTTGAAGTTTCTATTCTCTTTGTAGTAGTAACTTGCAATAGTTTTGAGGTATTGACTAGAGTAATGTTTGAACTTTTGGTGTCAAGAGCTCTAGCCTATTAGTGATAGATTTCGTATTTTGGGCAATCCGTGTGATTTCCGAAAACCAAAACCCGTGTTGAGAACTCTAGCTACTAGATGGATCACTAACCTCTGGAGGGTTCGAATATTAGAGTACACTCACGTACCATGAGTCGAGGATGTGCAAGGATAACCAAACCCCCATACACTCCTCCTCGGGGTACTTGTCTCTTTGTGAACCTCCTGATTAGAATGAGGGTTACCGATAATAAGTGCATGAGTTCTTTGGACTAATGTGAGTATTCGAAAGTTGACACTTCCACCTCCCATATTATTCTAGCCTCTTCTGTGTTGTGCATTGTCTTCTTCTCACTACGAGAGTTGGCGTCCACCTTCGCCGGTACATCCAAACCCTTGACATGATACGCTCTGTCATCATAAACCTCCTTATATCGTTCCTCAAAACAACCACCATACCTACCTATCAAGGCATTTCCATAGCCTTCCCGAGATACATTGCCATGCAATATCCACCTCTTTATGACTTGATCTTCATGTCATACATGTTCCTGCTACACAGGCAGCGGCATACATTGCATACATCATGATAGCTACATCTTCTTTATGTGAGTACCTTGTAAAGTGTGAAAGATCTCCTATATTCTTGTAAAATATAGAGTGTTGCCCCTAAAGTGAGGAAAATATCCCAAAGAGGACAAAAACGAAAGATCCCAAAGAGGACAAATGAGAGAAATAAAAAGAGCCATTGAGGCCACCAAAAAAATAGAAAAAAATAGAAAAAAGAGAAAAAGGAAAAAAAGAGAGAGAAGGGGCACACTACTATTCCTTTTGAGAGATCCACACTAGTACTTCATTCTCTATCCCTTGTACTCCATAGAGATCATCATACATGCATATAGCTATGTGGGGACCCTTCACACTATAGAACTTGGCTTGTATATTCCAATGATGAGCCTCCTCAAACGAGCTCTAGGTCTTTTTGAGCAAGAAAGTTGGATGCACCCCCACTAGTTCCCTTGGAGATTTTTTAGCTCACATGTGCATCCGTTGCATGGCAATCCCTACTCCTTACATCATATCTATCATATGTCTCTCGCCTATGATTGTTCTCATTGATGTGAGCCTTTCACACCTTTTTTGTCTTCCTCCTCCACCTTCTTTCTGTTTCGCCTTTTAGGTGTGAACTTTCTTTCTCACGCTCATCCATTGCATGAGTGCTCAAAATATCGAAAGGGAGTGGATTAGTTTGACTTGTACCTGACTAGTAGTCTGGGGACGAGTCAAGATAAGAATCCAAAGGAGACTAAGAGTAAAACTTTAGTAGATAGTAGTTCTCAACAACCTTTTTTCTCTTTTTCCCAGTCCCCTGCTTGCACGCAAACACCATCTGGAGACATTCGAGTCACGGACAGCGAGAGCTCTTGCACCCTTTGTTCTTTTATTGCTTGTGTCAATGCTATTATAGACTCTTACTTGTTAAGACTTGAATTGAATTGCATGCTTTGATTGCTTTACTTAAAAAGTCCTTATATGGTTGCGTGGCATGTCGCCGCAGAAATTATGCTTGTTATCATTTCCCTACTCGAGGACGAGCAGGAATTAACCTTGGGGATGTTGATATGTCCCAAACGTATCTATAATTTCTGCTTGCTCCATGCATGATTTGTGTGACTTTGCCATGTTTTACTTGAACTTTCACACACTTTTTTATCATATTTGGACTAACCTATTAAATCAATGCACCCAGTTGCCAGTTCCTGTTTTCTGCTATTTTTATATTTCAGGTTTTCCAGCCATTAAAAGTGCCAAATAAATCCTGGAAAAATTATATAAAAATTCAACGTCGCGGAAGCTTCCCGAAGAACAAAAGATGGAAGGGAGTGGACTCACCAGGGCCCTAGGAGGGTCCCTGGTGTGGCCCCACCCTAGGGCGCGCCAAGAGGCCTCCAGGCTGCCCTGTGGCCCCCCCTCGGTGCCCCCTTCGGCCTATATTTAGCCCCCATAGAGAAAACCCCTAATATCGATCTGCTATTCCCGTTCTCCTCTCTGTATCGCCGCTGCCGCCGTTTCAAGATCGGGGCTGCCAGGAGAAGCTGCCCCGACACCCTACCGGAAGGAGGAATCCCCTCCGGGAGACCATCCATCACCATGGACGCCTCCCGGATATCTTGTGAGTAGTTCCCCTTGGACCATGGGTCCATGACCAGTAGCTATGTGATGTTCCCCTCCCCTCTTTGTGCTTCCACTTTTGAGACCTCGTGAGCTGCCTCTCATGATCGAGGCACCTTTGTAATTTTCTATGTTGCTATGCTGAGTTTGCTGGGATCTGATGGATTATGAGACTATGTTCAGATTGTGATGAGTAATATATTTGGTCCTCTTTTATATTTATGTTCTTTAGTTAATTCTTGCATGTTCTCCGTTGCTGTATTTTGCTTTCTCCCAGTGATTTGTTGCAACTCCAAGAGGGAGCGTTATGCTTGATTGTGGGTTCAGCCCCTTGATGTCTAGCTTGAGTGACAGAAACATGAGACTAGGGTATGTGTTGTTGCCACCAGGGATAAAACAACGGTCCTTGTACTTGCGGGTGCAAGGATTTTTTACTTTACGCATAGTTCTTTTAATGCAGTTGTCCGTTGCTTTGAGTTTACACTTTGGGTGGGATTCGCAACTTAATACCAGCGAGATGTTCTGGATACATATCTCAAGGTGGATGATTCGTAGTAGATGCGGATGGATTTCAGTCTACTTACCTTGGCGTACTACCCATTGCTTTTGAGCCTCTTCCTTTCTTTTGTAGCATAGTTAGCATTGCGGTGCGTTTATAATCCTGTCAATTGCCCAGCTGTGATGTGTTTACCTCTCTAGCACTTTTATCGTATTTTGGGAGAGAGACATCACTAGTGAACGTCATGGGTCCAGTCCATATTTCCACCATTGTTTACACCCTCAATTTACTTTTAGTTCTTACTTTCCATTGACACTATTATTATCTCTTGCGTTGATCCTTTGTAAACAACAAGGCCGGAGGAATTGACAACTCCTCTGTACTCGTTGGGAGAAAAGATATTTGTTGTGTGTGCAGGTCCAAGTGAAGTAAGCAATCTTTGGGTTGTGAACGGCGCCATTGTTCACTTTACCACCTTCTTGTATCTCTTGGAGTCCTACTGGTTCGATACTCAACCTTAGCATCTTCGCTAGGGGAAATTTGTTGCTCTGCTACATCTCACCTTCCACTTGGGGTAACCAACGAGAAGTGAGAGAACTATCATCCTCACCGTATCACTCATCGATCAAGAAAAATCTGTTATGACATGAAGATCAAGTCATGAGATGGTGGATGTTGCATGGCACATATCTCGGAAAGGCTATAGAAATGCCTTGATAGGTAGGTATGGTGGCTGTTTTGAGGAAGGGTATAAGGAGGTTTATGATGACAAAGCGTATCATGCCAAGGGTTTGGATGCACCGGTGAAGTATGCGCCAACTCTCGAGGTGAGAAAGGGCAATGCACGGTACTAAAAAGGCTAGCAAAATATGAGGAGGTGGAAGTGTCAACTTTCGAGTACTTACATTAGTCTGAAGAACTCATGCACTTATTATCGGTAACTCTCAATCTAATCAGGAGGTTCACAAAGAGACAAGTACCCCGAGGAGGAGTGTATGGGGGTTTGCTTATCCTTGCGCATCCTCGACTCATGGTACGTGAGTGTACTTTAATATCCGATCCCTCCAAAGATTAGTGATCCATCTAGTAGGTAGAGTTCTCAACTAGTTTTTGTAGTTTTTCGAAAATAATTAAGGATTGCCCAAAATATGACATCGGTCACTAATAGGCTAAATCTCTGGACACCAAAAGTTCAAACATTACTTAAAACAATACCTCAAAACTATTCCAAGTTACTACTACAATTGAATAGCAACCTCAATTACCTACTTCAAGTCACGACACACAACTCAGTGCAACAGCCCAACTCTCTAAACAAGATAAAAAAAAGAAGCCTCAAGAGAGTTCCAGCAACAACCTAAACAAAAGCTCTTAAAAAGAAAAGCATGAAAACTAAGAGCTAAGCATGACAGCAGCTACGAAAAGATAAAGAACACACACAAAAAGAAAGATAAGCATGAAAATCCTATGATGTGTTCTAGTTTCAAGTGGAGTGTGTTTCTCTCTCACACAAAGAAATATGGGTTCTAACTTGTTATGAACATCAAGAAAAGCTAAAAAACCTAAAAAAAGCAAAGAGCAAGACGTTCCAAGTATAGCACATAACGCATGAAGTGATAAAAAATAGTGGAACGAAGGACGAACTGATATTTTTTCATGGAGAAGGGGATGCACGGAGGCATCCCCGAGCTTAGATGCTTGAGTCTCCTTGGATATTTGTTGGGGGTGCATGGGGGCATCCCCAAGCTTGATCGTTTGACACTCCCGGATCTTCTTTCATCATCTTCCCTCGCACACTTGAAAACTCCCTTCATACATAACTCATCATAAGCTGATTAGAGAGGTTAGTACACATAATAATATAATTTCCCTCTTCTGGAAATTAAGATATTCTTGAAGATCTACTATTTCTCAAGATTCCCCAAAAATTTATTGACAAGAAAAAACTAGAGCAAGATGTGCAAAACTGAAAAGGCAAAACGGGGCAGAATCTCTGAAAAACAGACCAGCAAGTAGTAAATAATTTTTTGGGGTACTTCTGCAACTCAAATAAAAAAACTCAAAACAGATGCATGAAATCTAATTGTATAGAGCTCGCTGTCAAAAAATCAGATCAAAAAGATGATCTGGTGATTTTAGCCGAATTTTTTCGTCAAGAGACAAAATATGTTTTCTGTACAGCACGTCACAACTTTTGAACTTTCTTGCAATCGGAGGCTAAACTTGGCAAAAATCTTGAAAATAAAGATACAATGATGTTTCTACTGTAGTAAAAATCATCAAGACCACTAAAACAGAAGGAAAAATATCTTGAGTTGCCTCCCAACAAGCGCTTTCTTTTACGCCTTTGAGCTAGGCACAAAGCTAAAAGAGGAACCAAAAGTCATCATAATTGTCGGAGTTATAAAACCCTTCAAATGGTTCCTCAACAAGTTCATTCTTGTTTCTTTTAGGAAAGGGGTATGTACCTTTTTCCTTCCCACGTAAGTGTATTTGTCCCTTACCTATATCAATGAATACCTTCACGGCTCGGAGGAAATCCCTTCCAGGCACTATGTTTCCTTCGTTTGGCATCATGATGAAGAAATTAACCATTGAAATACCTATAAGGAATGTAACTGGTACGTCTTTTATCCTTCCCTGGATCTCAGAAATATCTCCATTAGCGTGTTCATGATAGGATGATAAATTGTCCATGTTTCATTTTAAAGAATCATAAACTACTTTTGGCATTGTAGAGACCTTGGATCCAGTATCACAAAAAGCAAGGAAGTCTTGGTTAGAGATGCTGATTCTGACTAAAGGCTCCAAGTCATTATCTATCTCCAAGATATCCTTCTTATTGGGCTTGGGTCTGATGGTGGATATATCTCCCCTCGTTGGTTACCCCAAGTGGAAGGTGAGATGTAGGATAGCGGCAAATTTCCCTCGGTGAAGATACCAAGGTTTGTCTCCAGTAGGACTCCCAAGATGATAAGTTGGTGTCAGCGGCGCAACTGATGTGGACCTGCACAAAACACAAATAACTTTGCTTCCCAACGAGTATAGAGAGGTTGTCAATCTCTCCGGCCATGTTGTTCACAAAGGATCAACGCAACAAATAATAGTGAAAATGATAGCAGCTAAAAAGTAAAAGCAGAAAAGTAAATGAGCGTGTAAACAGTGATGAGAATATGGACCGGGGTCCCGTGATGTTCACTAGTGATGTATCTCTCCCAAAAGACGATAAAACTGCTATGCGAGGTAAACAAATTACAGCTGGGCAATTGACAGGATTAAGAACGCACCGCAATGCTAACTATGCTACAAAGAAAGGACGAGGCTCAAAATCATGGGCGGTACGCCAAAACAAGTAGACAAAAATCTAATTGCATCTACTACTAATCATCCACCTTGAGATATCTATGCAAAACATCTCGCTAGTATTAAGTTGAGAGCCCCACCCAAAGTGTAAATCCAAAGCAACAAACAACAGCATTAAAACCACTTTGCATAAAGTAAACAATCCTTGCAACCGCGGTTACAAGCACCGTTGTTTTCCCCCTTGTGGCAACAGCACATCCCCTAGACTCATGTTTCTGTCAGTCAAGCGTGTCATCGGGGGTCGGGGGCATGAACCCACAATCGAGCATAATGTTCCCTCTTGGAGTCACTACCTACTACTTGGCCAAAGAAATAAGCTACAACGGAGAACATGAAAGAATTACTTAAGAACAACAATATAAAAGATAAGAACCAAATATATTACTCAATCACAATCTGAACATAATCTCATAATCCATCAGATCCCAGCAAACTCAGCATAGCAACAGCAGAAAGATTACATATGTGCCTCAAGCATGTAGGGCATCTCACGAGGACTAAACCAGGAAGAACAAAGAGGGGAGGAGAACATCACATAGCTACTGATCACGGACCCATGGTCCAAAGGAAACTACTCACGGCACATCCGGGAAGCATCCATGGTGGAGGGGAAGCTCCCGGAGGTCAATCCTCCCTCCGGCATGGTGCCGGGGAGGAGTCTGTTGGCGCTCCCGATCTTGGAAGCGCGACGACGGCGGAACAGAGGCGAGATCACGAAAAAGGGTTCTGTCCTAGAGGGTTTCGCGTCACGGAGATTAAATAGGAGAAGGGGGGCAGCCAGGGCAGCCACCAGGGGTCCAGGCGCCCCCCCCCCCCCCCCCGGCGCGGCCAGACCCTAGGTGGCGCCAGGTGGCCGCCTGGGTTCCTGGTGGTGGCCCTATGGCCACACTTTGGAGATTCCGGAAGGTTCTGTAGCGCTGATTTTTTTATCTGTTTTCCCGAATTTTTGGAGCATTTTTAATATGGGGGAAACCTGAAATAGAAAAACTGCAGAAAATAGGAACTGGGACTGTGGTGCACTGAGTTAATATGTTATTCCAAATATGATCAAAAGTGTATGAAAGTGTATCTAGATCATAACAATATCTTACAAAACATGCATGCAGCAAGCAGAGATTATAGATACGTTTGGGACGTATCAACATCCCCAAGCTTAAATCCTGCTTGTCCTCGAGTAGGTAAATGATAACAAGCATAATTTCTGTGGTGACATGCTAGCAACCATATAAGAACTTTGAAAAGTAAAGAAATCAAGGTATGTGATTCAATTCAAGTCATAACATGCAAGAGTCTATATTAGCATTGAATCAAGTAACGAAAGAACATTAGGTGCAAGATCTCTCGTTGTCCGTGACTCGAATGTCTCCAAATGGTGTTTGCGTGCAAGAAGGGGGATAGGGAATACGAGAAAAAAAAAGTATTTTTGTTGAGAACTCAATCTACTAAAGTTTCACACTTGGTCTTCTTTGGAATCTTATCTTGACTCGTCCCCAGACCACTAGCCAGGTACAAGTCAATTTGATCCTCTCCTTTTCGATATTTTGAGCACTCATACAATGGATGAGCGTAAGCACGAAAGTTGACACTTAGGATGGCAAAGAGAGAATATGGTGAAGGAGGAAGACAAAAAGGATGAGAAAGGCTCACATCAATAAGGACAATCATAGGCGAGAGAAGGCCAAATGATAGATATGATGTGAGGAGTAGGTATTGCCATGCAACAGATGCACATATGAGCTAAGAAAAGCTCTCCAATGGAACTAGTGGGGGTGCATCCAACTTGCTCGCTCATGAAGACCTAGAGCTCATTTGAGGAGGCTCATCCTTGCAATATGCAAGCCAAGTTCTATATTGTGAAGGTTCCCACATAGCTAAATGCATGTATGATCATCTCTATGGAGTACAAGGATAGGAGTGAGTACTAGTGTGGACTTTTCAAAATGATAGTAGTGTTGCCCCTTTCTCTCTTTTTATTTTCTTTTTCTCTTTTATCTAGTTTTTTGTATTTTTTGAGGGCCTCAATAGCTCTTTCTATTGAACTCTCATTTGTCCTCTTTGGGATATTTTATTTTGTCCACTTTGGGATCTTTTCCTCAGTTAAGGGCAACACTCTATTTTACAATAGGGTATAGAAGATTTTCACACTTTACAAGGTACTCAAACATAAAGAAGAAGTAGCTATCATGATGTATGCAATGTATGCATCTTCCAGTGTAGCACGAACATGTATGACATGAAGATCAAGTCATGAAGAGGTGGATGTTGCATGGCAATATATCTCAGAAAGGCTATGGAAATGCCTTGATAGGTAGGTATTGTGGCTGTTTTGAGGAAAGTTATAAGGAGGTTTATGATGACATAGCGTATCATGCCAAGGGTTTGGATGTACCAGCGAATATGGACGCCAGCTCTCGGAGTGAGAAGAAGGCAATGCACGGTACGAAAGAGGCTAGCAAATATGAGGAGGTGGAAGTGTCAACTTTCAATACTTACATTAGTCGGAAGAACTCATGCACTTATTATCGGTAACTCTCAATCTAATGAGGAGGTTCACAAACAGACAAGTACCCCGAGGAGGAGTGTATGGGGGTCTGGTTATCCTTGTGCATCCTCGACTCATGGTACGTGAGTGTACTCTAATATCCGATCCCTCAAAAGATTAGCGATCCATCTAGTAGCTAGAGTTCTCAACTAGTTTTGTAGGTTTTGAAAATAAACACGGATTGCCCAAAATACGACACCTATCACTAATAGGCAAGATCACTTGACACCAAAGTCCAAACATTACTCACAACAATGCCTCAAAACTATTGCAAGCTACTACTAAAATTAAATAGCAACCTCAATTACCTACTTTCAAGACAAAACACAACTCAGTGCAACAACCAACTCTCTTTAACAAGATAAACATGAAAACTAAAAAGAGTTGCAGCAACAAACTAAACAAAAGCCAAAGCTCTTGCTAAAGACAAACTAAGACTAAAACTAAACATGGCAGTAGCTATGGAAAGATAAAGAACACACAACAGCAAAAAGATAGGCAGGAAAAATCCTATGATGTGTTCTAGATTTTGAAAGTGGAGCGTGTCTCTCTCCCACACAAAGTAAGAAAGGATCTAACTTGTTATGAACAGCAAGCAAAGCTAAAGAAAACTAAAAAGTAAACCTAAGAGCGGGACGCTCTAAGCATAGCTCATAACGCATGAAGTGATAAAAATATAGTGAGACAAAGGACGAACTGATGATTGTTGATGGAGAAGGGGATGCATGGGGGCATCCCCAAGCTTAGATGCTTGAGTATCCTTGAATATTTAATGGGGATGCATGGGGGTATCCCCAAGCTTGAGCGTTTGACACTCCCGGATCTTCTTTCATCATCTCCCCTCGCACACTTGAAAACTCCCTTCATACATAACTCATCATAAGCTGATTAGAGAGGTTAGTACCCTTAATAAAATAAATTTTCCCCACTGGATATAAAGATATTCTTGAAGAGCTACTGTTTATCAAGATTGCCAAAAAGTTTTTGCAAAGAAAAATCAAGCTTAAGGTTTGCAAAAGTAAGGAAAGGCAAAACGTGGCAGAATCTGTGAAAAACAGAACATCAGGTAGTAGAGAATTGTTTCGGGGCACTTCTGCAACTCAATAAAAAAACTCAGAACATACGAAAGTTTCACAATTTTATAGAGCATTCTGTGTAAAAAAATCATCTCAAAAAGATGAACTGGTGATTTTTTCTGATTTTTTCCGTCAAGCAGACAAAATCTGTTTTCTGGAAAGCATGTTACAACTTTTGCTTCCCTTATCATAAGAGGCTATAACTTGGCAAAAAGCTTGATAATGAAGATACAATGATGTTGCTACAGTATTAACAATCATCAAGAGCACTAAAAACAGAAGTAAAAACATCTTGGGTTGCCTCCCAACAAGCGCTTTCTTTTACGCATTTAAGCTATGCATGAAGACTGCAAAAGATGCTCACAAAGGAATAAGAATTTGAAGCAAAAGATAGAATCAAGAAGCAAATATGAAACACATTTAAGCCTAACCCACTTCCTATGCATAGGCATCTCGTAACAAAATAAATCAAAGAAGCACAAAGTGACATGCATAGGAAGGTGGAACAAGAACAACTTCATGAAGAGAGGTGTTTTTGTAATATGAAAGTTTCTACAACCAAGCTTTCCTCTCTCAAAGTAATTTTCAGTAGCATCATGAACAACATCAAGAATATAACTATCACATAAATCATGTTGTTCAGGACCTACAAGCACACGTTTATAGTTTTCAACACGGTCTTTAGGAACATAAGATAAATGCAACCCATCACATTGAGCCTTAATAAGAGCACAATTCTCTGGAATATGAGTTGGAGATTTCAAAAGGATAATAGGACAATCAAGTGTGGGTGCAATCGTAAAAATTTCATGCTGAACATAAGAACTACAGTAAGTTCATCTCCGTAAGCATCATCCATAGTGGCATCACGACCATAAGCATAGAGGGCATCAACTTCATCAAAAAGGGATATTTCAAAAGAATCCACAGGATCATAATACTCATATAAGGTAAGAGTCAATAAGTTAATCTCATTAGAAAGTAGACATGGATGACTCCATTCTTCCTCCTTTTGTTCGTCACTCTCCTCCTCTCTTTCATCCAAGGAGCTTTCAGTTTCAACAATTTCTTCTTCCATAGAGTCCTGCAAAACATTAGTCTCTTCCTTCGGGGGAGAGATTCTCTCAAGATGAACAGTAATATAATAATTTGCATCTTAATTTTCCAAACAATAGTTAAGTATAGCAAGACTCTCAGATTTGTAAGGGGCATCATCAATATTTTTAAGAAGAGAAGTAATTTCATAGGCACCCTTATAAGCAATTCTTCTATTTGTTCTGCATCATAAAAAATCATAGTTTCTCTTAGCATAAGAAGCTAAGGTTTCATCATCAACGTACTCAAATTGGAAAGCAAGGTGTTTATGCCTCATAAAGCAACAAGATTCATCCCTGTAGAAAGATATATTATATATTGAGCACAAGTTTCTTGCATACTCATACAACTGATGTATTTGTTTCCATAAGTGTATCCCCTTTTGAGACAAGCGGTGTTCCTTGTATCATTCTTTTTATCCTTAGTGAATCCTCCATGCCAATAGGATCTTTTTTCAAAGAAGTTAGGCATTGGTGGCAAGCAAGTAACTAGACAAACTATTTTTGGTGTTTTTTGGTATAAGACACAAAGGCAAAAATTAAAAGGTAAACTAACAAGACTAAAAACAGAGGTAAAAGTTAGTGTGCAACTCCCCTATCTTAGCACTCGGAGTCCCCGGCAATGGCACCAGAAATTTGCTTGATGGTGGATATATCTCCCCTCGTTGGTTACCCCAAGTGGAAGGTGAGATGTAGGATAGCGGCAAATTTCCCTCGGTGAAGATACCAAAGTTTGTCTCTAGTAGGACTCCGGAGATGATAAGTAGGTGTCAACGGCGCAACTGATGTGGACCTGCACACAACACAAATAACTTTGCTTCCCAACGAGTACAGAGAGGTTGTCAATCTCTCCATCCTTGTTGTTCACAAAGGATCAACGCAACTGATAATAGTGATAATGATAGAAGCTAAAAAGTAAAAGCAGGAAAGTAAATGAGTGTGCAAACGGTGATGATAATATGGACCGGGGTCCCATGATGTTCACTAGTGATATCTCTCTCCCAAAAGATGATAAAACTTCTATGTGAGGTAAACAAATTACATCTCGGCAATTGACAGGATTAAAAACACACCGCAATGCTAACTATGCTACAAAGAGAGAACGAGGCTCAAAAGCATGGGCGGTACGCCAAAACAAGTAGACCGAAATCCAACTGCATCTACTACTAATCATCCACCTTGAGATATCTATCCAGAACATTACACTGGTATTAAGTTGCGAGCCCCACCCAAAGTGTAAACCCAAAGCAACAGACAACTGCATTAAAAGCACTTTGCGTAAAGGAAACAAATTTTGCAACCGCGGTTACAAGCACCGTTGTTTTCCCCCTTGGGTCAACAACACATCCCCTAGACTCATGTTTCTGTCACTCAAGCGTGTCATCGGGGGGCATGAAGCCACAATCGAGCATAACGTTCCCTCTTGGAGTCACTACCTACTACTTGGCCAAAGCAATAAACATTAACGGAAAACATGCAAGAATTACTTGAGAACAACAATATAAAAGATAAGAACCAAATATATTACTCAATCACAATCTGAACATAATCTCATAATCCATCATATCCCACCAAACTCAGCATAGCAACAACAGTAAGCTTACATATGTGCCTCGATCATGTAGGGAAGCTCACGAGGAGTAAACCATGAAGAACAAAGAGGGGAGGAGAACATCACATAGCTACTGATCACGGACCCATGGTCCAAGGAAAACTACTCACGGCACATCCGGGAAGCGTCCATGGTGGAGGGGAAGCTCCCGGAGGTCAATCCTCCCTCCGGAAGGGTCCCGGGGAGAAGTCTGCTGGCGCTCCCGATCTTGGAAGCGCGGCGGCGGCGGAACAGAGGAGAGATCGCGAAAAAGGGTTATGTCCTCGGAGGTTTCGCGTCACGGAGATTAAATAGGCGAAGGGTGGCAGCCAGGGGGGCCACCAGGCGCGGCCAGACCCTAGGCCGCGCCAGGTGGCTGCCTGGGTCCCTGGTGGTGGCCCTCTGGCCCCACTTTGGTGATTCCAAAAGGTTCCGTAGCGCTGATTTTTTTATCTGATTTTTCCTGAATTTTTGGAGCATTTTTAATATGGGGGAAACCTGAAATCGAAAAACAGCAGAAAACAGGAACTGGCACCTTGGTGCACTGAGTTAATAAGTTGCTCCAAATATGATCAAAATTGTATGAAAGTGTATCTAGATCATAGCAATATCACACAAAACATGCATGGAGCAAGAAGAAATTATAGATACGTTTGGGACGTATCAGGGTCTCTCTACTTTTCTCAAGTCTACAACATCCATTCTCCTCTCAATAGTAGCAAGTCTATCTATAATAGTATCAAAACTATGATCATAAATAAAATAACTAGATAGACCATGTATAATATCAAGAGCTCTAGCTTCATCACACTCTAAGAAATCTCCTTCATCTATAATATCAAGAGAGTGTTTACACCATTTAAATAGGCCATGGTAAAAATTTCTTAGCACTATTTTTGTAGGTATCCAAGGAATAATTCTCCTATGTGCATAAAAAATTATGTCCCATGCCTTCTTCATATTTTATCCATCCCTTTGATGGAAATCTAGAACTTTCGATTCCCTCAAAGCACCAAGTCCTAACATGCTTGACTAAACAAGAAGGACTACTAAAAGCCAGGTAAATATTGTTTGTTGTGCTTTTTGATAAAGGACACTAAGATGAAAACTTAAAGGTAAACTAACAAGACTAAAAAGCAAAGATAAAAGATAGTGTGCAACTCCCCTATCTTGAAGAGCGGAGTCCCCGGCAACGGCGCCAGAAATTATCTTGATGGCACTGAAGTAGTGCTCCTTGTTGGCTACCCCAAGTGGAAGGTTGAGATGTAGCGTAGCCGAAAATTTCCCTTGGCAAAGATACCAAGGTTGAGATCGAACCAGTAGGACTCCAACGACAACAAGAAGGTGGTAAAGTGAACAATGGAGCCGTTCACAACCGAGGGTTGCTTACTTTACCTGGACCTGCACAAACAACAAATAACTTTTCTCCCAACGAGTATAGAGAGGTTTTCAATCTCTCCGGCCTTGCCGTTTACAAAGGATCAAACGCAAGAGATAATGGTAGTGATAATTGCAACTAGAAAGTAAAACAGGAAGTAAATTGAGGGTGTAAACAGTGATGGAAATATGGACCGGGGTCCCATGAATTTCACTAGTGATGACTCTCTCCCAAAAGACGATAAACAGTTATGCAAGGTGAACAAATTACAGCTAGGAAATTGACATGATTAAAAACACACCGCAATACTAACTATGCTACAAAAGAAAGGAAGAGGCTCAAAAGCATGGGCGGTACGCGAAGACAAGTAGACAAAAATCCATCTGAATCTAATCACTAATCATCCACCTTGAGATATCTATCCAGAACATCTTGTTGGTATTAAGTTGCAAGCCCCACCCAAAGTGTAAACCCAAAGTAACAAACAACTGCATTAAAAGAATTTTACGTAAAGTAAACAATCCTTGCACCCGCAAGTACAAGCACCATCGTTTTCCCCCTTCTGGCAACAGCACATCCCCTAGACTCATGTTTCTGTCACTGAAGCTAGTCATCAGGGGGCATGAACCCACAATCATGCATAACGCTCCCTCTTGGAGTTACAATCTACCACTTGTCCAGAGCAATAAACAGCTATGGAGAACATGCAAGAATTACTCAAGAACATAAATATAAAAGGAGAAGAACCAAATATATTACTCATGAAAATCTGAACATAATCTCATAATCCATCAGATCCCAGCAAACTCAACATAACAACAGCAGGAAAATTACATATGTGCCTTTATCATGTAGGGCAGCTCACAAGGTCTAATCAATGAAGAACAAAGAGGGGGAGAGGACATCATATAGCTAATGATCATGGACCCATGGTCCAAGGTGGACTACTCACGGCTCATCCGGGAAGCGTACATGGTGGTGGAGAAGCTCCCGGAGGTCAATCCTCCCTCCGACAGGGTGGCGGGACAGGGTCTCCTCGCAGCCCCGATCTTGGAAGCACGGCGGAAGCGGAACATAGGGGAGATTGCTGTAACACCCCGGGTGTCCCGCTACAGTAATCACCTACAGTAATCATAGTTACTGTTGCTAATCCAGCCTTGATCACCTTGATCATAGCTCTGTCAAATTCCAACCCTGATAAAAATTTCAAATCAAGGTGGATTATAAATTCTCTCCAGGAACTGTGGATGCCAATCAATCAACTTGTTCATGGTAAAACCAAATCCACCTCAGTCATTAGCATAATCCCTAGGTCAATGATAAATATAAAACCAATATTGGTGGGTTATTAAATTGCCTTGTCATCATAATCATCCTTGTTTAAAATTTCCATTAAGGAAATAACTCCACTTCCTTTTTGAAATGCAACTACTAGTCAAGGGAAAACTTTTCAATTGACTTGAATAAAATTTGTTCTTAGTATGGTAGTAATCCCAAGAAATTGAAACAAATAAAACTAATGATATTGGGATAGTAAAATTGCCCTAGGACTAAAATAAATTGATATATAAAATCGGCACAAAGATTAGGGTGAGATATTTATAAAGTGGCAAATAGTCAGTAGGTCACCTAAAAGTGATTAGGGTTGTACTAAAGTGTTTCAGAAAGATTATGAAATAGAAACAATTACTTTGGGATTATTAAATTGTCATGGTAATTAAAATAAACAGTGGTAATAATAGTTGATCCAAAAATTATGGAAACAATTTATAAAATGCCTAAAAACAGTAGGTCATAATAAACTAGCAATGGTATTTTAGTACATTGTTGAAATATTGTAAACAAAAAAAACAGTGCCTAAACCAGCCACTTTTAATTCTTTTTAAATAAAACAAAAATCCAAAAGATTTTATTAGTGCCTCAAACTTTGTATAGCAGTGTGGTATGTTGCAATAGTAATAATGGAGCAAAGTCCCACATTTTGTAAAAACCATTTGATGCCCAAACAAAATGTAAACATAAAAGAAAAACAGAAAAACAAATAAGAAGAAAACCTCTTTTTTTCCCCAAGGCAAAGGCCCAACCACCTTCCCCCCCCCCACTGGGCCAAGCCCAGCCCAAATCCCACCTCCTCCCTCCTCCCACTGGTCACCATGGCACCGTGGAGGCAATCCACGCCGCCCACGCCATGTCGTGCCGCCGTGGCGGCCATCGACGGCTGGCCGGTGGGGGGATAAGACCCCGAGGCGCCCCGAACCCCCTGCCCATCCCTCGAACCCTAGTTCTGCCCCTTTTTCCCCACCCTCGCCCCTGCCCCTCCTGCCGCTCGGACGTGTGTAGTCGTCGTCGCCGCACGCGAGCCACCGCGGCCAACAGCGACAAGGAGGCGCGCCGCCATGTCCAGCAGCCTCGCCACGGTCGACTCCGTCGCCTCGGGCTCCCCATCGTCGTCGAAACACCCCTAATCCAACCGAATCGGTCATCTTCCTCCTCCCGACCCGCAGCCCGTCGGCGTCCAAATTCGTCGTCGGCTGCACTACTCCGCGCCCGCTGCCATCCCCGTCATGCTCCTGGTGAGCAGTCGCGCCCGTTCCCCCTCTCCCCCATCGATCCGTCGACGAATCCCCTCCCACGTCGACGTAACAAGCATCGGGCTCGCCGTGGCCACCATGGCCGTAGCTCGCGGGTCCGTGCCTTTGGCCGCACCTGCGTGCACCCCCGCGCCAGGCTCGTGCACGAGCACTCCCTCCAGGACTCGCTCCCCCTGCCAGTCGGCCGCGCCTTGTCGCTGTGCCCCCGCCCGGTCGCCACCGTGCCCGCCATGGGCGCTGGTTGGGCACCCCTGCTGGCCGCCGCGCCTTCCATAGCTGGGCCGCCGTGCAAAGCCGACCGCCCTCCGGCTGCGCCCCACCCCTGTGCCCGCTCGCCTGTGCGGCCATACCCCCACGCCACGCCGCAGCTCCCTCGCCATCGAAGCCAGGACCGCCGCTCTCTGTTCGCCGGCGTGAGCACACCCCTGGCCTAAGCCAGTGGGATGAGCCACTTACTGGTGGACCCCCCCTAACTAAAACGGTTTAGATTAAACCCCCCTGTTAATAGCCCACCCAGAAACTTACATGTGGGGTCAGCCCCTTAATTGAATACATTTAGTTATTTTAACACTATGAGACAGTGACACATGGGCCCCACTTGTCAGTTAAATAAATGAAATGAATTTAGTTTATTAATAGAGTATGACAGGTAGGCCCACTGCAATAATTAGATTTAATTAAATCATTTTATTATCACTGTCTATGACATGTGGGACCCACTGGTCAACAGACCCCACATGTCAGTTGACCAGTCAACAAGACTGTTGTGGATGAGGTTCATTTTAAATAAGAAAGAAATCCTTGAAATTGATTTAAATAGTTTAAAACTTTGAAAATTTAATATCTTTTAAACCGTAAGTCAGATTCAAAAACTTTATACATGAAAATTGATCAGAAAAATATAACGAATACGAATACGCTGTCCGTATAACAACCACACCCCTCTAACATACCGAACATCAAACCGTCCCTCTCCGGACCGTCTGTCCGATGATTTGTCCGGTACTGTTAAAGTACCCGGATGAATTTATTCCGAACACGAAAGTTGTCCGGAATGGTTCAACTAACCCGGATACACCCCCGTTATCTTTGTCGGATGTCCACGACACCTCCGGCTTGATCCTTCCCCCTCCGGACACCCTGTCCGGTAATCACCCCGGAGCTGGCAGTTCATCCCCGGATGAATTCCCGCTCCGAGCATCGTGCATTGCACTCCGTTAGAACACCGTTAACTTTTCCTCTGTCATGTCATGCATATGTTTGTATATTCTTGCTGTGTATTTACTGTTTCCTCCCCCCCTTAATCTCCGGTAGACCCGCTGGTACCGCCGGCTACACTGCTGCCGGGTACGACTACTTCGTCGACGACCCTGTCCCTACCGTCGAGCTTCCAGGAAAGCAGAGCCATTCTCTTCCCCAGATATCGCCTACCTTTTCCGTAATTTCTTGCACTAGGCATTGTTACTGCTGCTGCTACGATTACAATCCTATTCAATTGCATAGCCTGATTTTGTCGCCCCTTGATGTACCTTTCCTTTATCCTATGCTGCCTATTATATTTATGCATTATTCAGCAGTGAACCCTGCGGATTGTTAGCTAGGACTAGATAGCAGGCCGTGATCACTCAAGGGGGTGAACACAGATACCATATATACAACTGCACAGGTACGGTACAAAGCAGACACCGCCAAAGGCCCCTATCTGGGTTATGCCTAGTCACCTCAAGTGTGAGCTATCCAGGAGTAATCCTTGTACTCCACTCGAGGCTGACTTTGTCTTGCCGGCATAGGGTCCTAGACAGCGGTTGTCCTTAAAGGTAAGAAGTCGGGCGACCCAACGGTGCCCGCGAGCGGTATTGTGTCAGGAACGACAGGGAGGGTACGACCGACGTTACCGGCGTGCTTGGCCCGTGCTCGTATCTCGCGAGAGTTACCAAACCACGAAAGTCGAGCTCTACCAAGAGCAAATGCGAGACAAGGTAAGGAGACGATTCACCTTGTTGGTAACCGCAGTGACTTGGTGGGACGACAGGGCAGGCACCGATGTACTGGTGGACCTGACTGTTGTCGTTGACGGCGGGTCGGTTAAGTCGAGGCAACGATAACGGTTGTCACGCGGGTTAATTAAAATGCTAAATGGTTCGGCGGATGTCTTGAGTAGCCTTTTGGCTTGTACGCACTACCTACACGTGGGATAAGGAGTGTGGGCTCCCCTGCATCGTAGTCTCGTTCGAGGGTCTTCAGACGTCAGCAGTACCGCGGGCTGATTGCCGGGAAGTGGTGTTGTCTTCTCTTGCTCGAGCGGTGTATTTGTATTTGCTTTGATTTTGCTTCACCGGCTAGTCACGCACCGTGCAGGAGTACGTTCGGGTTAGGGTCCAAAGCCCGGCGTACATAGGATATAGTCCGGCGGATGACCTCTCTGTTGATTGCCGAAGGATGGGCTACTTTGTGTCGGATAGCTTTGGTGGAGCGTTCCCTAACAATGTTCCCGCCACCCTGGAGATCCGAGCGTCGTAGAGTCACGCCAGTGCACCCCTGCAGGGAAGATTAATCTATTCGAATAGCCATGTCCACGGTAACAGGACGCTTTATGCTGAAGCTAGATCTTACCACTAGAAACTATTACTATTAAACTGGATGGTTCCGGGTCTTCTTCCTCGCAGGGAGTCGAGGAAGGGAACTCAGAGGCATTATTATTATTGTTAATCATTACAACTTATATTATACAATGTTGCAGCAACTTCTGCTTCGTTGTTACTTTATGCTTTATATGAATTGTTGGCTGATTCTTACCTCATGCTGCAAGACATCGTCGGAAGATGCTAGTCTTCAATAGGCCTAGCTTCTTACCCTTGCTCTGGATTTCTGTCTTTCAGTCCACTATATACAGCCTCTTCTTTCCGTTGATACAATGCATAATGCTTAGTAGCGGACGTAAGACTCGCGGGTATACTAGATACTCACCTGCTTTATTTCCTTTACTGTTTTGCCTGATCGGCCGCTGCAGTCGACGTTGGAGCCCAGGAGCAGGAGTACCCCGGAGGCGGATACTACTACGCAATTGTGACGCCCCTTAAATTTTTTTTGGCACTTTAAGTAATGGGAAAACCTGAAATAAAAAAACAACAGAAAACAGAAACTAGCACTGAGGTGCACTGAGTTAATAGGTTAGTCCAAATATGATCAAAAGTGTATGAAAGTGCATGAAAAGCATAGCAATATCACCCAAAACATGCATGGAGCAATTAGAAATTATAGATACGTTTGGGACGTATCAGAGACATCACCAAAGAATTGAAAGAAATGTGAGCCAGAGATTGACGAATCATAACACTACAAAACATAAGACTACTTAAGGAAGTAGATGTATGGATAAAGTTTAGCGTAAGAAGTTTTGACTTTTGGATGAGTGTATTTCCCAGTATGCATGACTATGTATAGTCTTCTGAAGACCGAAACAAATGTCATTAGAGAATGTTGTGAAATAATAGTCTCACTCTCTCCTGAAACTTATATCCAAACATTATATGATAATGAGTGGTATATCAAGTTGGTTGATAAATACGAGTTGCAAAGGAAACATACCAATCTGAATTAGTACAGATCATTGACGAAACCTCTTCCATGAGCAAGCATGATCGATGAACACTTATATGATAAGATGATTATGATCGGCAAAATGCAACTAGATTATTAGCACTCTAGTGCAAGTGGGAGACTGTTGGATATATGCTCTAGAGGCAAATAATATGTGATTATTCCAATATATCTAAGCAAGTTCCTAACCAGTTTCATGACTGTTCTAGAAATGTATCAGTGAAAAAATGATACATGTGTGGTATAGAAACAACCAATGTTCTTAGTTAGCCTCTTTATATATAACTAGTTCATGGTCAACTGATGATCGTGGTTTCGCGATCATGGACAATCAAGTCAATTGACTATGAGGTCACCTCATTAGATGAATGATGTGATGAACATTACCCAATGTAAGTATTGCAACAAGATCAAATCATGGAGGTTCGGTGTTGTAATTAAAGAATGTAGTAGATCATTCCTTAGACCGTGAGATCATGCATAATTTCTATCTTCTCGGATGTTTTGACCTACATCCACCACTTGACTGAAATATGCTGGCCATAAAGGTGTATCTTGGGTATTACGTTAAGATATGTTGAGGAGTTTTGATTCAAGAGCAGCATTTGTCAATCCATGTAATGGAAAGATACTAAGGGCCCACTCGGTGAGACTACATCCATAAAGTTGCGTAGCGTGTGACTAGGTCACGGGGATGAATATCACGGAACGAGTGAAATAAGATTTGACGGTAATGAGATAGAACTAGACATAGGATGTGATTGATCGAATCTCGCTAATATAGTATCGATGACAAAGGGAATGATATACGACGTGACGGTTCAATCGGTGTTAATATCCGGAAGGCAGAGGGGTCATTATGGACATTCAGGTCCCGCTGATGATCACTGACCGTAGCCTCATCTCGGTCATGACTGGAGTATTCTCGTACCGTAGGGTAACACACTTAAGGGCTCGATGTTATCAGAGACATTTTCGGAACTATAGGAGTTACCGAAGAATAAGGGAAGACATACCAAAATAGTTCCGTGTTGGTCCGAAGGATGTTCCGAGTGAGCCGGAAGGTGTTCCGAATCACCGGTAGATGAAATAATATGTTTTATTTATTAATTAAATGAATTCATAATTTAAAACACTTTATTTATAATTAAAAAGTTCAATGGGCCTTATTTATGAAAGAAGCCCATTAGGGGAATAAAAGGGAAAAATAAAGAAAATAAAAGGAAGGGGGAGGCGCCATGGGCCCTAGGGCCCATGTGGGTTGCGCCCCCTCCCCTCCTTGGCAAAGGGACTTTAGTCCCACATTTCTAAGGGAGGGGGTTTGACTCCCTCTCCTCCCCCTATATATAGATGTGGTGGGTGGATCTATTTAACACACAGAAATTCATGGAAAATTAAATATAATCCCGAATTGAGATCAGTTTTCTTCGATCTTCTCCACTCCCTCGTATCTTCCACGGTGGGTTCCCCTTGTTTGGAGCCTATAGTGGGATTGAGACATCTCCACCAAACAGACACTGTCATGCTGCTAAAACTCCGGTTCCTGAGGTCTACTTCCGCCACCTTCGCTGGATCGGAGATCGGAGGTCTTCATCGAGTTCCTTACGTGTGCGAGTACTACGAGGTGCTACACGTGTGGCACTCCCCCCGACAGGGTGCTAATACAGCTAAGGGGTTATGAACTTCGATCGACTACATCGACCACGTTTGCGGGAACGTTTCCTGCGCAACGGACTACACCCTGAGGTATGTTATCTGGAAGTCTCTCCGTTACGGTAATATGTCTAGATAGATCTTGGGCAATCGGGAACGCTAGTTAGAAAAAATATTGTTTTCTGCCGCGAATCCCAACACAGTTGAGCAAAGAGATGGGCCTGAAATCATTTGTAGTGAATGTTCCATCAGTTGTAGGAATCAGAGTGATGAAGGATGCATTGACACTTTGCAAGGCGATGTTTCCAGCATGAAAATATGCAATCATCCTGTAGAAATCGTGACAAATTATATCCCAACATTTCTTAATAAAAGGCCCATTAAATCCATATGGCCCTGGAGCTTTGTCAGCAGGCATCATCTTGACCACTTCATCAATTTCATAAGTGGTAAATGGTGATTCAAGGTCTTCCATGTTGTTCACTCTTTTTATAATACTAGTGAGGTTCATTTGATTATCAGTTGGAGAGGTTGAGCCCAATCTAGTCTTGTGAGTTTTCCATAGAAGATTAGCTTTCTCATTTTGGTCAGATAGGACATTTCCAAAGCTATCATTCGGGGTGGCAATTGAATTGTGCATGTGATTTATTGTAGCTTTACTCTTGTAGAAAATTGAATTTTTATCTTCCAACTTGACCCATCTGATGGTTGCTCTTTGCTTCTTGTAGATCCTTTGGTATTCCAAAATTGTGGCCAGTGCTTATTCAAGATTTCTCTGCCATTGCTTTCAACATCACTGAGTGGTCAGAATTCTTTGTGGAAGCCAAGTTGGATGTGGATTTGGACCAGGTTTTAAAACCAATTATCTCTTGAATTTTGTAGTGATAGCTTTTGCACTGTCAGATTCCTGAACTAGCTGGTTCCACTTGTTTGCAACAACTTGCTTGAAATCAGGTTCTCTAACCAGAAATTTTCAAATCTAAAGTTTCTAGATTTGGGAATTAAGGTTCCAATGGATATGCAGTAAGGTGTGTGATCTGAGGTGGTTTTAGCAAGTGTCCTGGTTGAGGTGTTTGGGAAGGAGTTAGTCCAGTGTTAAGAATTAAAAACCCAGTCCAGCTTCTCTAAAAGTGGTGCATCTTTCATGTTACTCTACGTGAAGTTTCTGTCCTTGAGAGGAATTTCAACTAGGTCCAAGTGATGGATGGCTTCATTAAAGCGCACCATGCGTTGAACATCTACAAGACCTCTGTTTCTATTTTGAGGATATCTAATGTAGTAGAAGTATCCCACAATAATCCAATTAGTGGTTTCAGGCATCTGAATGTTTTTGAACTAAATAATAAATTCAGCTCTTTGGGTTGCTTCACATGGGCCATAGATATTGGTAATAATCCAAGATTGATTATTCTATGAAGAGGTGAACCTGATGGAGATGGAGAAATTATTCTTGACAGCCAACCATTTATCTTGAGCATTAATACCCCAGATATTCCAGTTTAATATGTTCCAGGTGGAATACATGAGCAAAGATAAGTAAATCTGTAACTTCTAGTCCAAAAGATCTGCTTGACAGAGGTGCAGAACATGTTCCAGATGGTTTGAAGAGCCAAGCCAAGAATATTACATAGCCAGAGGTTCACAAAATACATGGCAATCAACATAACTGAAACTAAGATCATTCATGGTGTTCTTCAGGCTTTTTTTGAAGCAGCTGGTCCTTTGTCCTTGGCCCCCTTCTTCTGCTTCTTCTTTTCCAACAATTCTTCAGTGGTGTCCTTGGCATTCACCTTACAATAAGCCATATTAAGATTTTAAAAAAGTTTGCTTTTAATAGGTGGGGGAAGAACATTGCAAGCCATGCAGGTTCTATTCTGACAGGTGTCCTGTTTGTATACCTTAGCAGTGCAAATTAGCATGTTGCTTCTTCTTACTTCAGTTTGCACCATGGGGCCTCTATTTTTTCCTCTATCTTTTTGTGTGGAGTGCACTAGTGGTGGAAGCTTGCACATCCTTCTTTCCATAGCCCCCTGGTTTCTTCTGAGGAGTAAAAAAAATTGGATCAGTTTCAATGGTAGAAACCTCAGATTCAGAATTCAGCATCTTTGTGCTATTCTCAAAAGAGATCAAGGAATCCTTAGATGGGCATGCAGCAGGAATAAACATAGTCATGAGATCATCATTGGAATTTCAATCGGCGTTCTTCTTCCCCAGCGGAGTAGCCAATTTGTGTTGGTGTAGAAATTTGCAACGTGCAACACAATGATTGCACCGCGTAATATGATAGATTAGGGAGTCACCACTTCGTTTATCGTTACGAAGAACGTATGATTTACGAGAAAATCAACAAAGATCTTCCTCGATAACGGAGAGGAGGTACGACTACTTTTTAGTGCAAAGTAGCAAAGGTATTCCTCGATAACGGCGAAGAGAACCGACTACTTTTTTATGCAAAGCAGCAAAGGTTACCAAACCCTAGGGGGCTCGGCCATGACTAGACTAGACGAAAAGTAAAGGTACTGGTAAAAAGATAGATGTGTTTGATTGAATGTCCATTGATTCTTGATACGTCCAAAACGTATCTATAATTTCTGCTTGCTCCATGACTCTTTTGTGTGATATTGCTATGATATTGATGAACTTCCATACACTTTTGATCATATTTGGACTAACCTATTAACTCAGTGCACCCCAGTGCCAGTTCCTGTTTTCTGCTGTTTTTCTATTTCGGGTTTCCCCCATATTAAAAGTGCTCCAAAAATTCGGGAAAAATCCAATAAAAAATCAGCCTACAGGAAGCTTCCGGAAACACCGAGGGGGCCCAGAGGGGACCCACCAGGGACACACGCGCGCCCCAGGGTGGGGCCGCGCCAGCGGGCCGCCTGGACCCCTAGTGGCCCCCTGGCTGCCCCCCTTCACCTATTTATTCCCCGTGACGCAAAAACCCCGGGACGGGAACCCTTTTTCGCGATCTCTCCTCTGTTCCGCCGCCGCCGCGCTTCCAAGATCAGGAGCACCAGAAGACCTCTTCCGGGCACCCTGCCGAAGGGAGGAACCACCTCCGGGAGCTTCTCCACCACCATCGATTCTTCCCGGATGAACCATGAGTAGTCTACCTTGGACC
The DNA here is from genome assembly GCA_950022295.1 of Bromus sterilis. NCBI lineage: Eukaryota > Viridiplantae > Streptophyta > Magnoliopsida > Poales > Poaceae > Bromus > Bromus sterilis. The sequence goes on along the minus strand of OX465597.1, from coordinate 316,496,912 downwards.
ATGGGTCTATGATCAGTAGCTATGTGATGTTCTCATCCCCTCTTTGTTCTTCATGGATTAGACCTCGTGAGCTGCTCTTCATGATCGAGGCACATATGTAATATTTCTGTTGTTGCTATGCTGAGTTTGCTGGGATCCGATGGATTATGAGATTATGTTCAGATTGTGTTTGAGTAATATATTTGATTCTCCTCTTTTATATTTATGTTCTAAAGTAATTCTTGCATATTCTCCGTTGTTGTTTATTGCTTTGGCCAAGTAGTAGGTAGTGACTCCAAGAGGGAGCGTTATGCATGATTGTGGATTCATGCCCCCTGATGACTAGCTTGTGTGACAGAAACATGATTCTAGGGGATGTGTTGTTGCCACAAGGGGGAAAACAACGGTGCTTGTACTTGCGGGTGCAAGGATTGTTTACTTTACGCAAAGTTCTTTAATGCAGTTGTCCGTTGCTTTGAGTTTACACTTCGGGTGGGATTCGCAACTTAATAGCAGCGACATGTTCTGGATAGATATCTCAGGGTGGATGATTAGTAGGTAGATGCAGATGGATTTCGGTCTACTTGTCTTGGCGTACCGCCCGTGCTTTTGAGCCTCTTCCTTTATTTATAGCATAATTAGCATTGGTTTGCGCACATAATCCTGGCAATTGCCCAGCTGTGATTTGTTTACCACGCATGGCTATTTTATCGTCTTTTGGGAGAGACATCACTAGTGAACATCATAGGACCCCGGTCCATATTTCCAATACTGTTTACACCTGCTATCAATTTACTGCTTTATTTACTTTTCCGTTGCCATCACTATCATTATTATCCCGTTTGTTTTATCCTTTGTAAACAACAAGGCCGGAGGAATTGACAACTCCTCTGTACTCGTTGGGAAGCAAAGTTATTTGCTGTGTGTGCAGGTCCAGGTGAAGTAAGCAACCTTGAGTTGTGAACGGCGCCATTGTTCACTTCACCACCTTCTTGTATCTGTTGGAGTCCTATTGGTTCGACACTCAACCTTAGCATCGCTAAGAGAAATTGCCGCTATCTACATCTCAACCTTCCACTTTGGGTAAACCAACGAGGGGCGAGAAGTAAAGTCTCGTGACATCAAAGCAATTTCTGGCGCCGTTGTCGGGGACTCAACTCTTCAAGATAGGGGAGTTGCACACTATCTTTTATCTTTGCTTTTTAGTCTTGTTTGTTTACCTTTCAGTTTTTGCTTTAGTGTCCTTTATCAAAAATAAAAATAAAATTACCTTGCTAGTAGTTATCATTATGTCTGGTCCTTTAGCCTTTGGTGAAGCAGAAGTGCTCACCTTTAAACAAAGAGGTGGTGAAAGTCTGAAAGATGCCTGGTATAGAATTAATGATTCTCAAAAAAGAGCCACCAAGAAGCAATCCACTACTATCCTGCTTAGAAACTTTTATGTTGGAATTACTTCTTGGAATAGGTTTATTTTAGATACTTCTATCAATGGGAATTTCATAGAAGCCCCAGTTTGGGAAGCTCTTAGTGTTATGGAAAATCTTGTTGGAAATCTCCCTGTTTCTAGCATTCAAGAGGACATTACCCTAGCTCATATTATGAAAAAACTTGAAAAGATAGAGCTAGAGATGCCAAGCATTAATAAGATAAGTGAGTTGGATCGTAAGGTTCAAGGGAATTTTAATAGACTAGATAGCTCCATGCATACAATTTTCAAAACCTTGGAGACCATCAAATCCCATGACTTGGACCCTTCTAGTATTGATAAGATTGAGGAAATCATTGACACTCTAGGAACTACTTTCTCCTCAATCAAAAAAAAGGGTGGAAACTCCGGCAAAGAAGGAACCTAGGTTCGTTTACATTCCAAAGGCTCATTGTTTCAAAAATAATCTATCTATTGCCAAAGGGTTGAAACTGTGAAGACTTTGGAAGAGATACCTCTCTTTAATAGAATTAATGATACTCCAATTAATCTTCCACCTTTTTCTTTTATTCCTAGAAGTATCTTTATTAGGCCTTTATTTGAAATACCTCTTAAGAGTGGTTGTATTATTCAAGAGCTTTTTGATGATCTTGATGATGGTTCAATTGATACAACTTGATCTATTTGCATTAAGCCTAGCTAATGGCTTTAAAGAAGCGCTTTCGGGAGGCAGCCCGCAACGAATTTAGGATTTCCCTTTTGTTTTTCTTCTGTTTTTAGTGGTCTTGATAATTTTTACTACTGCAGCAACATCATTGTATCTTTACTTTTCAATCTTTGTGCCATTTATAGCCTCATATGACAAGGGAAGTGAAAGTTGTGACATGCTGTCCAGAAAACAGATTCTGTCCTCGTGACTAGAAAAATCATAGAAAAATCCCAGTACATCTTTTCGAGCTGAAATTTTTACACAGAATGCTCTATACAATTACGAAACTTTCGTATGTTCTGAGTTTTTTTTATTTTAGTTGCATAAGTACCCCTAAAAAATTCTTTACTGCCTGCTGGTCTGTTTTTCAAAGATTCTGTCCTGTTTTGCCTTTTCTTCGTTTTGCAAATCTTAAGCTGCTTTTTCTTTGCAAAAACTTTTTGGCAATCTTGAGAAACATTACCTCTTCAAGAATATATTTATTTCCAGTAGATAAAAATTATTTTATTATGGGTACTAACCTCGCTAATCACATTATGATGAGTTATGTATGAAGGGAGTTTTCAAGTGTGCGAGGGAAGATGATGAAAGAAGATTCAGGAGTGTCAACTGCTCAAGCTTGGGGATGCCCCCATGCACCCCCAAGAAATATTCAAGGAGACTCAAGCGTCTAAGCTTGGAGATGCCCCCGTGCATCCCCTTCTCCATCAACAATTATCAGTTCGTCCCTCGTTTCACTATATTTTTATCACTTCATGCATTATGTGCTATGCTTGGAGCATCTCGCTCTTAGGTTTTATTTTTAGTTTTCTTTAGCTTTTCTTGCTGTTCATAACAAGTTATAACCCAGCTTTCTTTGTGTGGGAGATAAACACGCTCCACTTTCAAAACCTAGAACTCAACATAGGACTTTTCATGCTTATCTTTGATGTGTGTGTTCTTTATCTTTTTAATAGCTACTGCCATGTTTTGGCTCTTAGTTTTCACGCTTATATTTTCAAAGAGATTTTGTTTAGTTTGTTACTAGAACTCTCTTGAGTTTTCATGTTTATCTTTTTTAGAGAGTTTGCCTGTTGCACTGAGTTTTGTGTCTTGACTTGAAGTAGGTAATTGAGGTTGCTATTCTTTTGTAGTAGTAACTTGCAATAGTTTTTAGGTATTGTTTTGAGTAATGTTTGGACTATTGGTGTCAAGAGATTAAGCCTATTAGTGATAGATGTCGTATTTTGGGCAATCCGTATTTATTTTCAAAACTTACAAAATTAGTTGAGAACTTTAGCTACTAGATGGATCACTACTCTTCTGAGGGGTCGAATATTAGAGTACACTCACGTACCATGAGTCGAGGATGCGCAAGGATAACCAAACCCCCATACACTCCTCCTCGGGGTACTTGTCTCTTTGTGAAACCTTCGTATTAGATTGAGAGTTACCGATAATAAGTTCATGAGTTCTTCGGACTATTGTGAGTATTCTAAAGTTGACACTTCCACCTTCCCATATTTTTCTAGCCTCTCTTGTGCCGTGTATTGCTTTCTTCTCACTCCGAGAGTTGGCGTCCACCTTCGCCGGTACATCCAAACCCTTGGCACGATAGCTCTGTCATCATAAACCTCCTTATATCCTTCCTAAAAACAGCCACCATACCTACCTACCAAGGCATTTCCATAGCCTTTCCGAGATATATTTCCATGCAACATCCATCTTCTCATGACTTGATCTTCATGTCATACATGCTACTTGCTTGATCGATGAGCCGCATGCTAGTTGGTCCTTGCCCTAATCATTGCTACATGACGCGCTAGTATCATTGGATATCCTGCTACACTGGCAGAGGCATACATTTGCATACATCATGATAGTTACATCTTCTTTATGATTTGAGTACTTTGTAAAGTGTGAAAGATCTTCTATACTTCTTGTAATATATAGAGTGTTGCCCCTAAAGTGAGGAAAAGATCCCAAAGTGGACAAATTAAAAGATCCCAAAGAGGACAAATGAGAGAAATAGAAAGAGCCATTGAGGACACCAAAAAATACAAAAAAATCGAAAAAAGAGAAAAAGAAATAAAAAGAGAGAAGGGGGCACACTACTATTCCTTTTGAGAGATCTACACTCGTACTCCCTCTTATATCTTGTACTCCATAGAGATTATCATTCATGCATATAGCTATGTGGGGACCTTCACACTATAGAACTTGGCTTGTATATTCCAATGATGAGCCTCCTCAATTGATCTCTAGGTCTTCTTGAGCAAGCAAGTTGGATACACCCCCACTAGTTCCATTGGAGATCTTACCTTAGATCATATGTGCATCCGTGGCATGACAATCCCTACTCCTCACATCATATCTATCATTTAGCTTTCTCTCGCCTAGTATTGTCCTCATTGATGTGAGCCTTTCACACCCTTTTTGTCTTCCTCCTCCACCATATTCTCTCATTTCCATCCTATGTGTAAACTTTCTTGCTTACGCTCATCCATTACATGAGTGCTTAAAATGTCGAAAAGGAGTGGATCATTTGGACTTGTACCTGGCTAGTGATCTGGGGATGAGTCAAGATAAGATTCCAAAGAAGACCAAGTGTGAAACTTTAGTAGATTGAGTTATCAACACAAAAATACTTTTTCTCGTATATCCCTATCCCCTTTCTTGCACGCAAACACCATTTGGATACATTCGAGTCACGGACAGCGAGAGATCTTGCACCTTTATGTTCTTATGTTGCTTGTTTCAATACTAAATATAGACTCTTGCCTGTTTTGACTTGAATTGAGTTAAGTGCCTTTATTGCTTTACTTAAAAGTTCTTATATGGTTGTTAGCATGTCACCACAGAAATTATGCTTTTATCATTTACCTACTCGAGGACGAGCAGGGATTAAGCTTGGGGATGTTGATACGTCCAACACGTATCTATAATTTCTGCTTGCTCCATGCCTCTTTTGTGTGATATTGCTATGATATTGATGAACTTCCATACACTTTTGATCATATTTGGACTAACCTATTAACTCAGTGCACCCCAGTGCCAGTTCCTTTTTTCTGCTGTTTTACTATTTCAGGTTTCCCCCATATTAAAAGTGCTCCAAAAATTCGGGAAAATCCAATAAAAAATCAGCGTACAGGAAGCTTCCGAGATCACCGAGGGGGGGCCAGAGGGGACCCACCAGGGCCCCAGGCGCGCCCCCCTGACTGCCCCCCTTCGCCTATTTATTCCCCGTGACGCAAAAACCCCGAGACGGGAACCCTTTTTAGCGATCTCTCCTCTGTTCCGCCGCCGCCGCGCTTCCAAGATCGGGAGCACCAGAAGACCTCTTCCCGGCACCCTGCTGGAGGGCGGAACCACCTCCGGGAGCTTCTCCACCACCATGGATGCTTCCCGAAAAACTGTGAGTAGTCTACCTTGGACCATGGTTCTATGATCAGTATCTATGTGATGTTCTCCTCCCCTCTTTGTTCTTCATGGATTAGACCTCGTGAGCTGCCCTACATGATCGAGGCACATATGTAATATTTCTGTTGTTGCTATGCTGAGTTTGCTGGGATCCGATGGATTATGAGATTATGTTCAGATTGTGTTTGAGTAATATATTTGATTCTCCTCTTTTATATTTATGTTCTAAAGTAATTTTTCATGTTCTCCGTTGTTGTTTATTGCTTTGGCCAAGTAGTAGGTAGTGACTCCAAGAGGGAGCCTTATGCATGATTGTGGGTTCATGCCCCCTGATGACTAGCTTGAGTGACAGAAACATGAGTCTAGGGGATGTGTTGTTGCCACAAGGGGGAAAACAACGGTGCTTGTACTTGCGGGTGCAAGGATTGTTTACTTTACGCAAAGTTCTTTAATGCAGTTGTCCGTTGCTTTGAGTTTACACTTTGGGTGGGATTCGCAACTTAATACCAGCGAGATGTTCTGGATAGATATCTCAAGGTGGATGATTAGTAGGTAGATGCAGATGGATTTCGGTCTACTTGTCTTGGCGTACGCCCGTGCTTTTGAGCCTCTTGCTTTCTTTATAGCATAATTAGCTTTGGTTTGCGCACATAATCCTGTCAATTGCCCAAATGTGATTTGTTTACCTCGCATGGCTATTTTATCGTCTTTTGGGAGAGAGACATCACTAGTGAACATCATAGGACCCCGGTCCATATTTCCAATACTGTTTACACCTGCTATCAATTTAATGCTTTATTTACTTTTCCATTGCTATCACTATCATTATTATCCTGTGTGTTTTATCCTTTGTAAACAACAAGGCCGGAGGAATTGACAACTCCTCTGTACTCATTGGGAAGAAAAGTTATTTGTTGTGTGTGCAGGTCCAGATGAAGTAAGCAACCTTGAGTTGTGAACGGCGCCATTGTTCACTTCACCACCTTCTTGTATCTGTTGGAGTCCTATTGGTTCGACACTCAACCTTAGCATCGCTAAGGAAAATTGCCGCTATCTACATCTCAACCTTCCACTTTGGGTAAACCAACGAGGGGAGAGAAGTAAAGTCTCGTGACATCAATTGTTCTTTCTCCAAATCAGCCACGACCCTTTATATATAGGGCACACTGGACTTGGCGTGTACGGTTACAACTCGGTAGCTTTGCTTACAGGATTACAACTCGGTAGCATTCCACATGATACAAATGTAACTCTAAAATTGTCTTAAGTCGGTTCATGTCTTGGTCGTCCCTTCCGAGTCACGTTCCTTGCCTTCGCGTCCGCTTCCGGGTTGCAGCCCTTGTCTTCCAAGTGCTTTTCCCGAGTGCTTCTTCCGAGTGCTTTCTTTCGAGTTCTTCTTCCGAGTTTTGCTCCTCGTTGGCTACCCCAAGTGGAAGATTGAGATGTAGCTAGCAGCAAATTTCCCTCGATGAAGATACCAAGGTTATCATACCAGGAGGACTCCGAATTATGCAAGTAGGTGTCAACGGCGCTAGATATTAAGTTGCCTGAAGGAGATAAGTTGACGTGGACCTGCACACAGATACAAACAACTTTGCTCCCAACGAGTACAAAGGGGTTGTTGATACGTCCAAAATGCATCACTATTTTATATAGTAACTCATCCATATTCATTGATATATTTCATGTTATGATGCTATTCTTATGTTGCTTTAGCTTTTTTACACAGTTTTCAACTTTCCGATGCCGAAGCAGGAGACGCATGATTCAGCGGTAAAAAGTGGACGCTGAGTTGCTGAAACAGAAGACCTCCAAATTACCTGAAAATCGATGGAGGCCATTTTCCAGAAGAATGACAGGGACACGCAAAATGGAGACCAGAGGGGGCCACCAGGAGCCCAGGCACCCCCTGGCGCGGCCCCACCCCTGGCCACGCCGGGTGGCCTCCTGGACCCCTGGGGCCACCCCAGGATCCCCCCTCCAGCCTATATATCCCTCGTCATCCGAAAACCCTAAAAGAGGAGGAGTTTCGCGAGTTCCGCCACCGCTCCGTGGCGGAAACCTACAGAGAAGAAAAGACATCTCTGGCGGGCAGATTGCGCCGGGGAGAACACCTCCCAGAAGGGGAGATCATCGCCATCGTCATCACAATCGTCACGGGCATCATCGAGATCATCATCAACATCATCCCCAACATCAGCACCATCTTCACCACCATCCTATCTCATCTCACAATTGCAACTTGTGTTGCAATCTGTACTATCTATCCTCTCTACTCTATCGGTGTTGATTACTACCTTGTGCTGAATGCTATTGAGTTTTGTTGGAGAAATATCATTGTGTCCAGATTTTTTATCATCTATTTATCCCCACTGATCATGATCTCTTTTATGTCTTGTGAGTAGTTACTTTAGTTCTTGAGGACATGGGAGAAGTCTAGTTGCTAGTAGTCATATGATGTTGAAGTGATATGTGTTGTTTGAATATTTAAGTTGTGTTGTTATTTTCCTAGAGGTGTTGTATGAGTCGAACACTCAACACTTCGCCTTATTAAGGACCTAGGGGAATGCATTGTGTATAAAGAATGCTTACGGTGGGTTGCCGGAGTAACAGAAACCTGAACCCCAGTTTGAACGCTTTTGCACAAGGGAACAATGGATCATTGATCGTATTGCTATGGTTAGACTTTTGCCTTAATTACTATCTTGTATTTGCGGATGCTTGCAAGATGTTTAATCATAAGAGTGCACTTATCTTAGTCTAGAAGGTGTGCTAGCATAGATACGGAATATGGCAAAAGCACGTGACTATCTCTCCTGTGTGTCCTGAAGAACGCTTTAGCCTTTATAAGTTCAGTTTCTAGGCTTATCCTTTGCTCAAAAGGATTGGGCCACTTGTAACTCCTTAGTACCTTTTACTTTGCTTTCTTTTACCTTCTTGTTACTTATACCAAAACCCCCTAAAAAGTTACCTTTCAGTGCCTGCAGTTATTTCTTTGCCAAAGTCACTTAGCAATACCTTCTTCTCCTCGTTGGGTTCGACACTCTTATTTATCGAAAATGCTACAATCGATCCCCTACAGTTGAGGGTCATCAAGTACTGTTTTCTGGCGCCGTTGCCGGGTAGCGTAGCCCTATTAGTAAGTGAAGCTGGTAAGGAAGTATTTATATTTATCTTTTAGTTTTGATGTTTCTACCTTTTGTCCTTATGGACACCTCTACTCTTGGTTCGTTGCTTATGGGGAAACGCCCCACTACTGTGGTGGTCACTCCCACCCCTACTGAAATTGTGCCTTACAAAATACCAACTGGTATTATCGATTATTGATATGTCTCAAACGTATGTAATTTTCCATCCCTTTTCCTATTGTTTTGCCCTCATTCTTGCATGATTTGAACTAAACTAACCCGTACTGACGTTGTTTTCAGTAGAGCTGCCTGTATGGTTTTATTGTGTGTAGGAAAATGGATTTTTAGGTATCTCGTAAAATTCCCAGAAAATTCAGGAAAAATCCACGCATCTGAAGCTTCCACGAACCATAAGTGGGGCTAGAGGGGGGCCACAGGGGCTCCAGACACCTTGCTGGCGCGGCCCCACCCCTGGCCGCGCCGGCTGGCCGCTTGGGGGCCTCCCCCTCGTCTGGTGCCATACTGATGCCCCTATTTATTCTGTGACAAGAAAACCCCGAAACAGAAGTCTCTTTTCCAGTTTCCATCGCGTAGCCTCCGCCACCCTCTGTTCTTCCTCGGGAGGGCTAATCTGGAGGCTGGTTTGGCCTCCAGAGAGGGGAGAGCGTCGCCATCGTCATCACCATCGCCAATCTATCCTCCGTCCATGACTTATCTCCACATGTGTGAGTAACTCCCTGCTGTAGGAAAAGGGGATGGTAGGGATTGGATGAGTTTGATCATGTAATAGTTCGTCAGATTGTTGGGGGCATGTTGCCTATCATCTACTATGGTGTTTATCATCTTTGCTACAGCTTGTTGCTCTTAATGCTTGTCACTTTGGACCCGAGTTCCATGTGTTCAGATCTGAACCACTTGTGTTTTCATGAGTATATTTATGTTCATGATCCTTTCTATGAGTTGTATGCATCTATTATGGTCCAGAACCGGCGATCCCAAAGGTGAAAGCTTGGGACACCAAAGGGGATGGTCCATAATTTGAGGATTTCATGTATCCATTGAATTTATTGCTTTTTTCCGGTGCTCTTTGAAAGGAGCACCTTAATCTCCATAAGTTCCCTTTGGCCCCGTTCGTAGTGGGATGCTAGGACAAAAGATGTTCTGCAAGTTCTTATTACAAGCACGGACAGCTACCTACGGGATACATGCCTAATGTTTGATATTTTCCTAGATGATCATTTCTTTTCTGTGTGTCTTGCCCCATGTTAGAATCTATCACATGTTCACTCTTATCCGAGCAGTCTTATCCAAGCAGCGCCCAACAATCCATCTCCCTAGCCTACAGTGTTTCAATCCTTCTGGTTACTAGTAATTTACTTTCGCTGTTTTACTTTCGCCGTTATAACTACACTATCATACCACGGTTGCTATTAATATTTTGTTGCAAGCAAGTATATTTCAGGTGCGGTTGAATTTACAACTTAACTGTCAAAGCTTATAAATACTCTTTGGCTCCCCTTGTGTCGAATCAATAAATTGGGTTAGCTTACCCGCGAAAACGCTACACACGATCCCCTACAGTTGAGGGTCATCAAGTACTATTTTCTGGCGCCGTTGCCGGGGAGCATAGCAATACTTACAAGTCTACTTGAAGTATTCTTCCTGCTACACTTCATCCGCTATGGGTAATAAAGGAGACCCCAAGGTTCCAATCTTACCATCCACTACAAGAAAAGGTACCATTCTGACTACCAGTGCTATGCTTGATTCACCTTCCGTTATAAGTAAGTTTGCTTCACCACTACCACCACATGCTACTTCTACTGAAACTGTTACTATGTCCGATACTTTTCATGATGCTTCCACTACTCTTGATGATACTAGTTTTCTTGGTCAGTATCTTGAAGCTCAGATTGCTAAGGTTGCAGCACAGTCCGAGACTGAAACTCCTGCTACCTATATTCCTATGTGCAAAGCCTTTGGTTACCCAGACTTAGATGAAATCAAGGAGAGAATCCTTGATGATGATTATATTACTCTTGATGATGATTTTTGCAGGGAACTCAAAGAGTGTGTCGACTCTGACCATGGCGCTGTTAAGGAGCTGCTTGAAAAGCACTCCATGAAGAACAAGATTACTCCCGATCCTAAATTCTCTACATCCCCTATATGCATCACTGATCCTGATTATGATTTCTATATTGATCTTGCACTTATATCTATAGTCGAAGCTGACCCTTTTTATGGCAGAGAAAATGATGATGCTATAGCACACCTGACCAAACTCGCCGAGTTGGGTAGCTTATTTACTACTGATGAGAGAATACGAAACTTTTATGTGGCCAAGCTTTTTCCTTTTTCTTTGAAGGAAGACGCTAAAGCATGGTATGATGCACTACCTTATGGTTCCATTTAGAGTCCTCAGGACTTAGTTCAATTATTTGTCGATAAATATTTTCCTGCTCATATGCAACATGCTGCTTTACAAAGAATTTATAACTTTAAACAATTGCAGGATGAGCACCTCCCTAAATCTTGGGGAGGTATTGTGGTTTAATTAAGGCTAGCCCGGGACATGAAGTCCCAAAGAATGAATTACTTGATATATTTTATGCTGGTCTAACCGATAAATCTAGATCATATCTGGATAGTTGTGCTGGGTGCGTTTTCAGGGAAAGAACACCGGATGATGCTGAAGAATTAATGGGAAAGATTGCCAAGAACCACGAAGATTGGTCCGTCCCTGAACCACCTCCACCACCAAAGAAGAGGGCCATGCTTGTCCTGATCCCCGAAGATATGCAAGAAGTGAAGAAATCTATAAAGGAGAAAGGCATTAAAGCCGAAGACGTGAAAAATCTAACTCCTATTGAGAAGATGTGTGAGCCTACTACTCACCCTCCCTTGGTAGAGGTACACTCTTTATTCGATTTTACTGAAAGTGACATCCCTAAAGGTAAGCCTCCCGACCAATGCTTAGATGAGCTTGATAATTTTATTATTAAGCAAGATCATTTTAATATGAGGATACAAAGTCAGTTGCATAAAATTTCCATTGCTATCAAAAGTTTTGTTGATGTTCTTGAAAGAACAGTTAATGATGTTAAATGTCTTGTTAAGCATTTTCATATGGTTCAAACTCATCTTGAACAAATTTCTAATGTGCAAAAAGATTTGCTTGCTAATAATGACAAACATGATATTCATGCTTATGGTATAAAGACTAGGGGTGGAATACACACCCAGGACCCACGCTATCCCGAGGGGCATCCGAAGAGGATCGACAAGATTCTCAAGTGTAGGTAGAAGACAAGATTGTTAGCTCTCCAAAGAAGAAGAAGAAGAAGAAGAAACACAAGGAAGCTGACAACTCCAATGATCCTATTACAAGTGAAGAACCTGCTGGTGATCCTAAAAGCATATCTACCTCCGATGCTAAAACTGAAGACGGTGCCGAGCCCGAAGAAAAGGATAAGGAGAAGGATGATCCTCCCAAGGTGCGAGAAGAAGAAGCACCCGATAAACGCAAGAAGTACACAAGGGAAGACTTCATTGCAAGGAGACATGGGAAGGAAAGAGAACCGTGGGTACAGAAACCCGTGCCCTTTCCAGGTAAGTCTCTCAAGTCCAAAGAAGAAGAGCACTATAATAAATTTTGTGAATAGATGAAACCACTTTTTATGCAAATTCCCCTTACTAATGCTATTAAGTTGCCTCCTTATTCCAAATATATGAAAGATATTGTTACTAATAAAAGAAAAGTTCCTGATGAGGGAATATCTACTATACTTGCTAACTATTCTTTCAGTGGCAAGATACCTGAGAAGCTTGGTGATCCAGGTATACCCACTATTCCTTGCTCCATAAAAATAATTATGTCAAAACTGCCTTATGTGACCTTGGAGCAGGAGTGAGTGTTATGCCTTTTTCTCTTTACAAGAGGCTATGTTTAGATAAGCTAATCCCTACAGATATCTCTCTTCAGATGGCTGACAAGTCAACAGCCGTCCCGATTGGTATTTGCGAGGATGTTCCCGTTGAAGTTGCTAATTGCTTAATTCTTACAGATTTTGTTGTGCTTGACATGCCCGAGGATGGGAGCATGTCCATTATTCTTGGTAGACCTTTTCTTAACACCGCAGGTGCTATTATTGATTGCAATAAAGGAAAGGTTACCTTCAACGTTGATGATAAAGAACACACGGTGTATTTTCCGAAGAAGATCGACAAAAGGCATGGCCTTAACTCAATAGAGAATATTGATAACGTGAAGATTGGAGAATGGGATTGTCCTTTACATGTGCACCACAAATACAAACCATTATAGTGGGGACAATGTCCATTAAAGTAAAGGTGCAATGATCACTTCATGAGAGGTGAGACTTTCTACTCTATATATCGTCGGTTTGTTGGTAAGACTTGATCAACCTTGCTAGCTAGCATGTTTTATATAGGTAAAAAGTGGAGCTTGTTAAGTTTTCATTTGCCTTAGCTTTTATTCTCCTTGATGTACCAAGTTTATATGTTTTTGAAGCTTCACAATTCTAATCACTGGTTCAAGTTTTCAGAAAGTTTCGCAGATTTTTGAACTCCGAAATTTTTTCAATAGTGAAGTTTTTAGAAAAATTCTAGAAAAATAAAAATAAAAATTTCCACGACGAGGGTGACCCAGAAGCACCTGGGGCTGACCAGGGGCACCAGTGGCCCAGGCGGCCAGCTGGCGCGGCCAGCCCCCTGGTCGGGCCCACACCTGTCCCACCTGCTGGTATTTCTTTTTCCTCTCTCTCTCTCTCTTTCTCTCCAAAAACACGAGTTCTGCCCCTGTGCTCGCATTCTTGCTGTTCTTGGAGAGGATTTTCGATCTCTCACTGTAACCCATCATTTGAGTTGAGATTTTGAGCAAATACTCCCTGGTATGTAACTCCTCCACCCCTCCAATTAGATTTTTGATTGGTGGCTTCATTTGTGAGTATTTAGTAGTTCTTGGTGATGTTTATATGAGCTTGCATGCATGTGTAGAAATTTATTTTCCAAGTTTTGATGCAAGTTTATGCTTTAGGTAAGTGAGTAGAGTAGTTTGCCTCAACTCACTTTGTTTAAATTCTTGTTTTTTTGAATTGTTAAAAATTTCATAAATGAGTTTGCTAGGAAAAGCAAAGGGGTGGCTTGGGAAGAAGAAGCCCGAGCGCTCCGATCGAGTTACTAGAGCTGCAGCTTCACCCTCAGCTGCTAGGGTGAGCTACAATGAAGATCATGTGCCCCTAGAGTTGTTGGAAGACACGAGTCCCGCATGCGCAATGATGTATCCGTGCGATGATTTTCTTGAAGCTGCAGGAATCAAGGAGGAGTTTTATGGCCTTTGCGCCAACGCAGGTTTGATACGGCTAGCACTATGCCGTGTGTTACAATATAAGAAACTTACCTCCTGTTTCATTAATAGTTTTTACTATAGCCATGATGCTGGAACTATTGAGTTTAAAATTTATGATAAGCTTATGACCATGTCTTTTGCAAAATTTTGTGAAATAATAGGTGTGCCGAACGCTGGTCAGGCGGCAAGGATGAACTCTCAGCCCATCGAGTTGAGGACTCTCTTCGACTCCCATTTTAGCCATGAGACACTGGATATCCGGCGTACGAAGATTTCCAGCATTTTATTCCCTCATCTCATATATTTTGCGTATTTTATTGCCAGAGGGGTGTTGGCTCGTGACAACACGAGCAACGGTTCTGCACCAGATTTCTCTATCTATGCGAACGCCCTCTCTGGTAGGAGTGATTATAATGTGGGTTCCTTAATTGCTCGTCGCCTTGCTATGAATGGTAACAAGGGTGATCTATTTGGTGGCGTTTACGCCACACTTATCCTTGAGTATTTTGATGGCACCCCGCATCCTGATGATGTTCCCTTTTCATACAGAAGTCTTGATCTTGCTGCTATGAAGAGCATAAGTTTGTTACCACGACTTCCGTGTTGGGTAACCTTGTTTATATTTTGAGGTTTGAAAAGACTAATACTCGAGAGATCCGTCTACCTGCACCACTTTTGTTTGATTATGCCCGCAGGAAAGGATGGTCCTTCAATGATACCCGGTTTGGTGAGTTCATGGCTCAGTATCGGTTGCATAACCCCATGGAGGGGGTTGTGCCCGGCGAGGAGGAGCATGGTGAGTTCCCACCTTTCCAGGGGGAGACCGTCACCCAGTATGGTGAGGGGTCTTCTTCTGCTTGGAGCGCAGGACCTTCCTCATGGGAGGACCCGAGGACTTCGGTGTACGCGCCGGAGGGCTCATACGACTCTTGGACTCACCCGTACTACCCCGGAGCGGGAGGCTCCTGGGGGCATTAGCTGCTACCAACTTAGGCCAAAAACCTAAGCTTGGGGGAGTACATGCCCTTCTCCCTTTTCCATTGTATTATCCATTTTTATTTTGTTTGCTTTTATCTTTTCGAAGTTTTTGCATGTTCTTCTTTGTTATTTTAATTTGCAAAAACAACAAAAGAATTCTCTTTTCTTTTGCTTTCGTTAAACCTTTGGAAAAAACCCAAAAAGATTTCCTTTCTCTCTTTAGTTTGCTTTGTTTTCAGAGTTCAGCTCGAGCCCATGATGTCATTTGATTATATTTCCCACGTTCGATCGTGCAAGTGACAAGGCAGTAATGACGATGTAACACCCCAAATTTTCTATCAAACCCGGCAATGCTACCACACTAACATATTTCCACATGTTCTATGAAAAATTCAAAATTTCGGCAAAACTTCCTTTGTTTTTTTGGACATCCACGACATGCAGTTTAGACAAAATATGTAAGTATTATCTTAAGATCACATATCCAACCACAAAATTGAATTTAACACACGACACACGATAAATGTGATAAATATATCTAAAAGGGTTGGCGCAAGGCAACCAAGAAGTTTCTAAATGATGACTAGGATGTATTAAGTAACTAATATGTGATTTGTGTGATAGTGAACTACCCCCACCCATGCATATGTCATTTACTTTGTACCTGAAAGCCAAATTAAAACGGAAGGATGAGTACAGAAATACTCAACAAGTACAATTAGAACCATATAAGAACAATCACGAATAGTTAACCACAATGGAATATTGATAACTCATTGTTAACATGAAGACTGAAACCGAATATCTGAATATGTCGCCCGGACTAGTCAACGAGCTAACAGTACTCACCGATCTCATATCGGAATAGCCGCTCGGGACAGTACTCACCAGACCTACCCGAAAAACATAGCCATCGGACTAGCCCACAAACCAGTAGTTCTCACCGACATCATCGTATTAGCCGCTTGTGAACAGTTTCTCACCGATCTAGCTATGAAAATAAGAACATCCGAAGTTTCTGAACATGTAGAGATAATTGAAATGGAGGAACCGAACAATCTGAATTGAACCAAACTGGATACCAGAAACTCAAAAGAGAACCAACGGTCACGAATTCACACAATGGGCAATCATGTAGAAGAAATGGTCGGCATGCACTTGCCTCAACTCAATGGAGCGGAATATTGCGACATCAGTTCAACCCCGGCCTGAGCAACACCAAAGCCTGGAGACCGGCAACCAGAGGAAAAACAGAATGAATGGAGGCGACGACTGATACGTCCCAAACGTATCTATAATTTCTGCTTGCTCCATGCATGATTTGTGTGACTTTGCCATGTTTTCCTTGAACTTTCATACACTTTTGATCATATTTGGACTAACCTATTAACTCAGTGCACCCAGTTGCCAGTTCCTGTTTTCTGTTGTTTTTATATTTCAGGTTTTCCGGCCATTAAAAGTGCCAAATAAATTCCGGAAAAATTATATAAAAAATCAGCGTGCCATTAAAAGAACCAAGGATGGAAGGGAGTGGACCCACCAGGGCTCCTGGCGCCCCCCCCCCTAGGGCGCGTCGGGCACCCTCCTGGCTGCCCTGTGGCCCCCCTCGGTGCCCCCTTTGGCTCCTATTTATTCTCCCGTCGCGAAAACCCTGATTGTAGACCCCTTTTCTCCAGAAGCAATTCCGATCTCCGCCGCCATCGCCGACAAGCTTCGGGGGACCAGAATTCCTGTGCCGGCACCCTGCCGGGACGGGGAAGTGCCCCCGGATTCATCTCCATCGACGTTTGCTTCCTCCCTCCATGAAGCGGGAGCAGTCCCTCCTCGGGGCTGAGGTTTCTACCAGTAGCTATATGGGCAATTCTCTCTCCCATGATATGATCTTCGTTGTGATCATAGGCTACGCTAATCTAGGGTGATCCCATGATATTTCACCTTCCTCACTACAGGAAACAGGTTCTTTGTCATCTGTTTTTTCGTTGCCGTCCGCTTTTAATCGGGGTTTGCCGTCTACAGACCTAAAAGCAGATGGTAAATTATAGGCTGTCGGTATTAGTGCGTCTAGTGTAATTTTTGACCGTCGACCTTTCTCTTATTTGTCGTCTGTTTTTATAAAGCGGTCGGCAAAGCATATTAAGACGTTTTACCGTCTGCTTTTATAAAAACGGACAGAAAAGACAAATAGGCAGACGGCCAAGAGTGCAAATGTTAACTCCCTAACGGCACACCCTCTTGCAAGTCATCCCCACATCCACTCCATCCTCCACGCCCGAGTACTTCGCGCCGCCCGTGCTCCGGTGCCGTCGAGCAGCGCCGCGCTCCCGCAGGTCAGCCCCGAGCCACTAGGGCGCTGCTCCTCCTCCCCTCCTTTCCTTCTCATCTCTCTCTCTCTCTCTCTAATCTCTCTTATTTCTCCCTCTGTTGCGAGCTTGCGGCCGCCATGGACGCCGCTGCTCGAGCTCGAGCTCGCCGTTCGTCGTCGTTGTCCTGGATCCGGCGAGATCCGGGCGGATTTGCGTCCTGATACAGCTACCGGACAATTCAATTGTGTCGGCCAATCGACCTCGTTCCTGTGCGCGAGAAGACCACCGCCGCGGCCAGTTGGGTCGGCCACGCCCTGCGGCCCAACCGCGTTCGCCTCGGCCTCACCCGAGCTTTCAAGTGGTGGTCGAGGTTGCACTGGTTCGACCATGGTCAACAGGTTTGCATCTGGCTGCCCTTCTTCTTGCATCCGGCTGCAAGTTCGGCCCCTCGTACACCATGTCGCGTTTATTTTGTCCAGCCCCCTTCCTCCTACTAGGAAACATCTTCCGCTGACATGAATGCTTCCAAAATGTCATTGCTTATGCGTCCTTCACAATTTCTCTTAGGATCTCAGTCGTGCTTCCTCACCATTTGGCATTTTTTTGCCCACAAGATATTTGTTTTAATGCTTGAGTGGGAACTGCAGCCTCGTCACTTGGCATTTCTTGCCCCCGGGCTGTTTGCTTTAATGCCTGAATGGGAACTGCTACTGACAATGTGCTCAAAGGAGACACTTCTAATAGCAGGGTGATGCACAATGATAAATTGATTGTCATCTTGTTTATTTTTTAATCTTGTGATGTATTTATACCTTCCATACAGTTTATGATGTCCAATGTGGTTTGCTAATGTGCGCATCAGGATGCATGTTGCCTTACTAGTCCAGCCAAACCTAAGTGTGTACGCATATGAAAGGATCCATCTAGCATCAGTTTTCTTTTCAATGTTAAATTTACTCCTTAATTTCATGGCAATGCTTCTTATCTAGAATAATTCATATGGGAAACAGTCCTGGATAAGTAACTAATATTGTATGAATACTAATCTAGTTACTCACTTGGTACAGGCTTTGCTTGATTGGTTCCTCGTATCTTAGATTCTCTGGGTGCCAGCACATGTGAATTGGTTCAGTCCCTTAAACTTGATAGCAGTGGTTCTTCTTTTTCTGCAGCATTGCTTCTATGATTTTAGGAGCACTTGCTGCCATGATCAAGATTGAGAAGAAGAGAGAGAAGTTCCTTTTGGTAAATGTCTGTTTTTTAGCGCAATTTGTTTTGCCGCACAATGTCCTCTCTGCCTTTATAATCTCTGGTTCTCCTCTCTCCCTTTATAATCTCTGGTTCTCCTCTCTCCCTTTATAATCTCTGGTTCTCCTCTCTGCTCCTCATTTTAGCTAGCTCAAGATTAACTGAGTGCACTATCCATCCATAGTTGTAAAATGATTCTTGATTTTTCCTCAGTAAATTTACTGAAATATCTAATTTGTTCATGTATCGGCTCAGTCATCATAATAACTTGTTTATCCAAAAGTCAAAAGTAGCAATGTGCACTCTACAGAATTTGAACCTTAGTCTCTATTGTATATATACATACATTGGAGGAGAACACCATTTAATTTGTAAGTTGCTGGTATAGAATCACAAAATAGAACATAAACTGAGTGAGTTGTGTTGTTCCTGCTCTGGTTTGAGGCTTGAGTGTGTGGTCGCATGGATAAGCTATGCTGATTGTTTGATACTTTAGACTGCAACTGTGTGAGGCTGTGCTATTCTATCATGTATTTATTGGTCCATGTACAAAAGCAAGCATATTTTTGTATGTGTATTTCCGGCAACAGGGGCGGCCGCCCATACCAGCCCCTACGGTGGCGCCGCCAATGAGACCATCAAATAAATAGTTTAGCTTAATAATCTTTGAGACCAAGCCAAGTTTTCTTAATAATGATGATGTGGATTCGTTCTGGTCTAGTTTTAGCAAGGGGAATTAATTAAATTTGATGTACTGGATCTATATGAGGATTACCTCTTTAATCTATGCCTTCCTAAGAAAAAAATTAAGAGTAAAAATAGTATAACGCCCTTTTAGACGAGTAAATTATTCTGCGTACAACTTGTGCATACCTTGGATGAATTAGGATTCAGTAGGCTTTACCATATAGTTTTATATGTTTGCGATTCAGGTATAATGAATTCTATGAGTTTGCACCATTTCTTCCATATAAACTGTTATATTTGCATATTATTTTATTTGAAACTCCCATTCACTTTAACATATATGATTGTTTACCCCTTGTCCAGCCTAACAGTAAGGAAGATGGAATATTTGAAGAGGAACCGGATCCAGAAACTAAAGTAGTAGCTTGGCGGAGAAACTAAAGTTAGATTTTCCTTCCCACTTGGTTTGACCTACAACAGTTACGAACATGCTAATTGAGATGTTCAATTGGTTAGCCATGGAAAACTCTAGCTAGGTAGCCATTTTCTTGACAAACATGTGATAGTTGGTGGTATTCTGGCATCTGATGATGTATGCATGTGATTAATAATATCCAGAAATATATTTTTGAAGTTGTGATGTTTCTTTTGATTCATAATTATGGCGGTCCTGAATTTGGCTTGAATTTGAATTGTGGAACTCATGAATTCTAGTGTCAAACACAAATTAGAATTATGGCAGTACAAAAGGGAAAAGAAGCATGCTTTGCCATATGGTCATTTTGCTGACCGCAAGCAGTTGGCAAAGAACTGGGAGCAAGTGGGCACGAAGCTGATGACGGAGGCCTTTGCCAACCGTAAGCAGTCGGCAAAGGGGTTATATCTTTGCCATCCGCAAGCAGTTGGCAAAGCCTGCCGTTAGAAGTCGTCTAACGGGGTCAAGTCACTAGCGTTGCCGTCCTGAGACTTTTCCGTCTGCCTGAGCTAAGGGGCGGACGTCAAAGTCTTTGCCGACCGTCGATTTTAAGCAGACGGTAAATAAGGTCTTTACCGGCCAAATCAGTGCTAAATTCTTTGCCGATCGCTTGCGGTCGGTAACGCCTTTGCCGACCGGGATTGTGCCCTTCGCCGACCGCCATGGCGGTCGGCAAAAAACTAGTTTCCTGTAGTGCCTCTATGTATTGGATTGATGTACTCACTTGATCTTATCTAGTATAATCCCCGAGACCATGGTGACAGCAGTCTATTGGACATGGGTTAGAAGAATATTTTCATGAGTGATTTCCTCTTTTGTGTGTTGATTGAAGATTGAGAGTCTCTTGGTGCTTGTCTTTGACTATCCTTCAGATATGTTGTGGTGATTGTGGTACTCTCTTCGGATGGCCGCGATGACATTGGGAAATCCATAGATTGAGGACTACGAACTTTGAGGTGTGCTTTTGTAGCCCTACATAATTCTCGTCTTCTCTTGACCACAAAGGAATGACCTCCGAGTGCGTCTCCATTGCATGTTTTATGGGAAATATCATGTGATTAGACTATGTTAATGTCGTTGGGAGTTCCCACTAGTGAAAGTATGAAGCCTGGGACTTGTTTCCACCATTGCAATACCGTTTACACTCACGTTTACTACATGTTTGCTTGCTGCACTTTTTATTACAGAATTATATTACCTTGCTTTGCCACAACTATCACTCGTATTTTACAATCTCTTCGCCGAACTAGTGCACCTATACAACTCCTAGTTGTATTAGGTGTGTTGGGGACATAAGAGACTTCTTGTATCTTAATTGCAGGGTTGCTTTAGAGAGACCATCTTCAACCTCTACTTCCCTGAGTTCGATAAAGCTTAGGTCATCCACTTGAGGGAAATTGCTGCTGTCCTACAAACCTCTGCGCTTGGAGGCCCAACATAGTCAACAAGAATAGAAGCGTGCGTAGATATCAAGTTATTTCTGGCGCCGTTGCCGGAGAGGTGAGTGCTTGAAGGTATATCTTTAGATCTTGTAATTAAATCTTTTCGTTTCTTGTTTTTCTTTTCACTAGTTAGGCTTATGGAAAACAACAACAAAATGAGAGAGCTTTATGAGCTCTACCTTGAATTGGGTCATGAAGTGTTTGAAGAGAAAATCAAAAACTTATGGAAATTTATTTGCATACTCTTCATTATTGCAATGTTACTAGTATGTCTTCTTTGAATACTTTTGATGCTAATGATATGCAAAGTTATAAGCTTGGGGATGCTATATTTTATGAAGATGATCTTTTTAGCCCCCCAAGTTTTGATGAGAAAATTTATTTTGATGATACTTTGCCTCCTATCTATGATGATTATTGTGATGACACTTATGCTATAAAGAATAAATGTTTGCAAGTGTATCATGATAATAATGATTCATGTGATAGCAATTTTCTTGAGTTTGCTCCCACTATTACTAATGAGAAGGATTTTGCTTATGTGGAGAGTAATACATTTTCTATGCTTATGGATCATGATAAGAATTTTGTATGTGATACTTATATTCTTGAATTTATTCATGATCCCACTGAAAATTATTATGAGAGGGGAACATATGCTTATAGATATTTCAATAATATCACCTTCCCTCTCTTTATGTTGAAGGTTTTGAATTTGCACTTGTTTTTCCTTCCTATGCTAATATCTTTATGCTTGAATGAGTTATTTCTCTACAAGATCCCTTTGCATAGTAAGCATGTTAGACTTAAATGTGTTTGATATTTGCTTCTTGATGCTCTCTTTTTTCTTCAACTCTTAATCCTATGAGAGCATCACTAAAATATTAAGCCTATCTTTATGGCTATAAATAAAGAGCTCTAGGGAGACAACTCTTGTTATATTTAATTTCAGTTTTTACTTTCAGTTTTTAGTGGTCTTGATGATTGTTACTACTGTAGAAACATCATTGTATCTTTATTTTCAAGCTCTGTGCCAAGTTATAGCCTCGTATGACAAGGGAAGTGAAAGTTGTGAGATGCTCTCTAGAAAACAGATTATGTCCTCGTGACGGGAAAAATAAGATTAAATCACCAGTTCATCTTTTTGAGCTGAATTTTTTTACACAGCGTGCTCTATACAATCACGAAACTTTCGTATGTTCTGAGTTTTTTTATTTGAGTTGCAGAAGTACCCCTAAAAAATTCTTTACTACCTGTTGTTCTGTTTTTCACAAATTCTGCCACGTTTTGTCTCTCCTAACTTTTGCAAACCTTAAGCTTGCTTTTTCTTTGCACAAACCTTTTGGAAATCTTGAGAAACAGTATCTCTTCAAGAATATCTTTATATCCAGTAGGGAAAAATTATTTATTAAGAGTACTAACCTCTCTAATCAGCTTATGATGAGTTATGTATGAAGGGAGTTTTCAAGTGTGCGATGGAAGATGATGAAAGAAGATTTGGGAGTGTCAAGCGCTCAAGCTTGGGGATGCCCCCATGCATCCCCAACAAATATTCAAGGAGACTCAAGCGTATAAGCTTGGGATGCCCCCGTGCATCCCCTTCTCCATCAACAATCATCAGTTCGTCCTTCGTCTCACTATATTTTTATCACTTCATGCGTTATGTGCTATGCTTGGAGCGCCTCGCTCTTAGGTTTTATTTTTAGTTTTCTTTAGCTTTGATTTCTGTTCATAACAAGTTAGATCTCGTCTCACTTTGTGTGGGAGAGAAACACACTCCACTTTCAAAATCTAGAACACATCATAGGATTCTTCATGCCTATCTTTTTGCTGTTGTGTGTTCTTTATCTTTTCGTAGTTACTGCCATGTCGAGTTTTAGTCTTAGTTTGTCTTTATCAAGAGCCTTGGCTTTTGTTTAGTTTGTTGCTGGGACTCTCTTTAGTTTTCATCTTTATCTTGTTAAGAGAGTTGGTTGTTGCACTGAGTTATGTATTTTCTTGAGAGTAGGTAATTGAGGTTGCTATTTAATTTTAGTAGTAACTTGCAATAGTTTTGAGGTATTGATGTGAGTAATGTTTGAACTTTTGGTGTCAAGAGCTCTAGCCTATTAGTGATAGGTGTCGTATTTTGGGCAATCCGTGTTTATTTTCAAAACCTACAAAACTAGTTGAGAACTCTAGCTACTAGATGGATCGCTAATCTTTGGAGGGATCGAATATTAGAGTACACTCACGTACCATGAGTCGAGGATGTGCAAGGATAACCAAACCCCCATACACTCCTCCTCGGGGTACTTGTCTCTTTGTGAACCTCCTTATTAGATTGAGAGTTACCGATAATAAGTGCATGAGTTCTTCGGACTAATGTAAGTATTGAAAGTTGACACTTCCACCTTCTCATATTTGCTAGCCTCTCATGTGTCGTGCATTGCCTTCTTCTCACTCCGAGAGTTGGCGTCCACCTTCGCCGGTACATCCAAACCCTTGGCATGATACGCTCTGTCATCATAAACCTCCTTATATCCTTCCTCAAAAGATCCCAAAGTGAAAAAAATAAAATATACAAAGAGGACAAATGAGAGTTAAATGGAAAGAGCCATTGAGGCTCCAAAAAATTACAAAAAAGATAAAAAGGAGAAAAATAAAATAAAAAGAGAGAAAGGGGCAACACTACTATCCTTTTGAAAGATCCACACTAGTACTCCCTCTTATCCTTGTACTCCATAGAGATGATCATTCATGCATATATCTATGTGGGGACATTCACACTATAGAACTTGGCTTGCATATTCCAAGGATGAGCCTCCTCAAAAGTGCTCTAGGTCTTCATGACCGAGCAAGTTAGATGCACCCCCACTAGTTCCATTGGAGAGCTTTTCAGCTCATATGTGCATCCGTTGCATGGCAATCCCTACTCCTCACATCATATTTATCATTTGGCCTTCTCGCCTATGATTTTCCTTGTTGATGTGAGTCTTTTTTACCTTTTTGTCTTCCTCCTCCACCATATTCTCTCTTTGCCATCCTAAGTGTCAACTTTCGTGCTTACACTCATCCATTGCATGAGTGCTCAAAATATCGAAAACGTAGTGGATCAAATTGACTTGTACCTGGCTAGTGGTCTGGGGACGAGTCAAGATAAGATTCCAAAGGAGACCAAGTGTGAAACTTTAGTAGATTTAGTTCTCAACAAAAATATACTTTTTTCTCGTATTCCCATGTCCCTTTCTTGCACGCAAACACCATTTGGAGACATTCGAGTCACGGACAGCGAGAGCTTTTGCACCTAATGTTCTTTCGTTGCTTGTTTCAATGCTAATATAGACTCTTGCATGTTATGACTTGAATTGAATCACATACCTTGATTGCTTTAATTTACAAAGTTCTTATATGGTTGTAGCATGTCTCCATAGAAATTATGCCTGTTATCATTTACCTATTCGAGGACGAGCAGGAATTAAGCTTGGGGATGTTGATACATCCCAAACGTATCTATAATTTTGCTTGCTCCATGCATGATTTGTGTGACTTTGCCATGTTTTGCTTGAAATTTCATACAATTTTGATCATATTTCGACTAACCTATTAACTCAGTGCACCCAGTTGCTAGTTCCTGTTTTCTGTTGTTTTTATATTTCAGTTTTTCCGGCCATTAAAAGTGCCAAATAAATTCCGGAAAAATTATATAAAAAATCAGCGACCCGGAAGCTTCCCGAAGAACCAAGGATGGAAGGGAGTGGACCCACCAGGGGGTCCCTGGCGCCCCCCCCCTAGGGCGCGCCGGGCACCCTCCTGACTGCCCTGTGGCCCCTCGGTGCCCCCTTTGGCTCCTATTTATTCTCCCATCGCGCAAACCCTGATTGCAGACCCCTTTTCTTCAGAAGCAATTCCGATCTCCGCCGCCATCGCCGACAAGCTTCGGAGGACCAGAAGTCCTGTGCCGGCACCCTGCCGGGATGGGGAAGTGCCACCGGATTCATCTCCATCGACGTTTCTTCCTCCCTCCATGAAGCGGGAGTAGTCCCTCCTTGGGGCTGAGGTTTCTACCAGTAGCTATGTGGGCAATTCTCTCTCCCATGATATGATCTTCGTTGTGACCATATGCTATGCTAATCTAGGGTGATCCCGTGATATTTCCCCTTCCTCTATGTATTGGATTGATGTACTCACTTGATCTTATCTAGTATAATCCCCGAGACCATGGTGACAGCGGTCTATTGGACATGGGTTAGAATAATATTTTCATGAGTGATTTCCTCTTTTGTGTGTTGATTGAAGATTGAGAGTCTCTTGGTGCTTGTCTTTGACTATCCTTGAGATATGTTATGGTGATTGTGGTACTCTCTTTGGATGGTCGCGGTGACATTGGGAAATCCATAGATTGAGGACTACGAACTCTGAGGTGTGCTTTTGTAGCCCTACATAATTATCGTCCTCTCTTGACCACAAAGAAATGACCTCCGAGTGCGTCTCCATTGCATGTTTTATGGGAAATATCATGTGATTAGACTATGTTAATGTCGTTGGGAGTTCCCACTAGTGAAAGTATGAAGCCTATGCCTTATTTCCACCATTGCAATACCGTTTACACTCACATTTACTACATGTTTACTTGCTGCACTTTTTATTACAGATTTATATTACCTTTCTTTGCCACAACTATCACTCGTATTTTACTATCTCTTCGCCGAACTAGTGCACCTATACAACTCCTAGTTGTATTAGGTGTGTTGGGAACACAAGATACTTCTTGTATCTTAATTGCAGGGTTGCTTGAGAGACCATCTTCAACCTCTACTTCCCTAAGTTTGATAAACCTTAGGTCACCCACTTGAGGGAAATTATTGTTGTCCTACAAACCTCTGCGCTTGGAGGCCTAACATAGTCTACAAAAATAGAAGCGTGCGTAGACATCAACGACGCCAGCTCGAACACGGCGTCCAATCCCTGCGAGGCGGCCAACGGCAACGGGCCATCACGAAAGTTGGCGACAGCGGCAGCGACAACGGATTTCGATCGACTCGTAACAGGGGGGTGGGGAACGGCTGGGTAATTGGGTTAGGGCTGGCCAAAGGGGTATTTTTATTTTTCTATTTTTTTCTTTTCTTATCCTTAGCTGATATGATTTTGCTGGATTTTTTTTTTGAGATAAATAAAAGGCTATAATTAACCAGATCGCCAAATACACATATGAACTTTGTTTCGGCCAAACTATATTTTTTTATCTACTCAATTATACGAAGGCAACCACGGTCTTGGAATCTCCACTGTTTGTACAACTCAAAAGGTCAAATTTTGGTCAACTTTCATGATAAAAATTTCTAATCAGTATTTGTAAAAATCCGGGGTATTATAGACGAAGATCGACCAAAGGGAAGCAACAAGGAAAACCGGTATGGACTCTCTTGTTTCTACTTTTGTACATATGCCTGTACTTATGATCTAGAGACCAACTTGTAGCGACATAGTGCTATGTTACAATGCTTTCCCAGTGTTCATGCTTTCTTTGTGGTTGATCTGAAATTGCTATAGTGCATAATGTGTTGTTGAAATGATTTACATGCATTGCATTGTTCATGATTTGGCATATTGAAGTGGTATTTCCCTTCGGAGAATTCTTGGATTGACTTGGCACATGTTCACACATGTTTAGGACTAAAACGTCTATCATGCCTTGATGATATTTTTGTTTTAGAATAGTTATATCACTTTCACGCCCGATTCAATGTTGCTTTGTCGCTCTGCATGTTTATGACAATTATTGCTCTCTAGTTGGTCGATTCCCAGTCTTTTGCTAGCCTTCACTCTCACTAAGCGGAATTCTGCCTATGTATCCAAACTCCTTTTTCAAACCAGTTATTCCACTTGAGTCCACCATACCTTCCTATATGTGGTATTTACCGGCCACTTCTAACTTAGACTTTCTTGTGCCATCTCAAAATTTATTCAAAATCTTCCCTTTTGTAACCGTACAAGCTCATGGTGGGATGAGGGAAAATCGGTATCTACCATGCCAAAAATATTTTGACGGAAGTTTTAACTAGTCAAATTTATAAAAAAAAAGTTACACCTCCCCCATACTTGATGATGGAATGAAATGGACTAAATGCTACTAATGATAGATGGAACGAGAAATTCCTTCCATACTTGAGGCAAAATAAAAGGTTCCATAGACCGTCAAATGATGGATGGATAAGGGAACAAAAGTGTAAGAAAAAAACATTAATATGGTTGGCATGGGAGATATTGAGAGACCTTTACCGTTCACCGTTGACTGGAAAGTTACACTTCTCAAAAGAATTTTATCTCTATTTTCAAACCAAGAGCTCTGGCACTTGTTTAGTCTTTGCTTCCAACCACGGGTTTTCAACCTCGCCATCAAAAAGCCACGGTTCGAGAGTCTCCCCTTCTTTCTTCAAAGCACCAACTATTGAGAGCATAATTGTCATTCTTAGTGCAACATGCATTGTCCCAAAGTACCACATTGTCTTCTGCAAGATTGTAATATTGCTTGTTCTGAAATTCTTAGTTCTAGTCTCCTTTAAAACTCCAGAGGAGTTTCTGCATTTATGTTTTTATTTGCTCATGGAGGCTAGCGAGATACCACTCTAGTATGTTCAAGCTATGTGCATTGTAATCTTGTCTTGATTTTCCGTAGCATATTATTTACTTTTGGTTGTTTGTGATTGATCACTTGAAAGAAGGATTGCTTCGTGCATTGTCCTTGTAGCATTGTTTCAATACTTGCTAAACTCTATTTCATAGTACATGCTTATTGTTGGGAAACGTAGTAGAAAACAAAAAAAAATCGGCCTACGAATCAAGAACCCAAGATCATCCAAGAAGATTGCATACAAGGTTTTAGGTCATGGCTCACCAACCGATGTAGCGGAAGTAGAGTTGGTGAAGACCGTTGGTGCAGATCCCCGCAGCTAAGAATTTCAATGACCTCCCAACCGCGAGGATATCGATCCCGCGTACCGTTCCACGATCCGTTGCGCGATCTGTCCTGCGAACCGTCCCGCGATCCGTCCCGATCAAGTCCCACGAACAAGTCCCTCGAACATGATCTCCGAGGAAGAAGAAGGAACTCGAATAAGGATCAAAGGTATGATCCCTCTACCGGTATCCACACATCCCGATGTAGCAATCCAGCAGCGCTCCGCCGTCCAGAAAAGAACGCCACCGAGAGAAACTAGAGGGAGAAGAGCCTAGCGGCGTCCGGACTAGAACGATCTAGCCCGAAGAGAATTAGAGGCGCGTGGGATTTAGCTGGGGCAGCCTTGGGGCTTTTCTGGTGTGCCTTTGGGGCTACCCCTGTCCCCGAATATATAGGTGGAAGCCTGGGGTCGCAACTTGGGCGAGGGTTCTCCCCAAAGTCGGTTTTTGCCACCAGGAGGAGTCCAACACGGATTCCCCGCCGAAACGCCGCGGACCCCGGCGTCCTGGTCCAAAACGCCAGGGACCCTGGCGTCTGGGCCTTGGACTCAAGGAAATTCCTTTTCCTTCCAAGTTACGACCTTGTGGACCTTCCTACTTGGTCTAACGTCGGTTTCCGCGGTTTGGAGAGTTCCTTAACCCTCCAGATACTTCCATAAGCTCCCGGGAACCTTCCGAAACCTCCCGGAACATTTCCGGAAGTCCCGGAACAATTTTCCCGATGTTCCGTAACCTTTCCACAACTATTACCGAATGTTGCAAAACCTTCCGAGACTATCACGGATGTCTTGTTACCACTTCAAGACTCTTCTTGAATGTTCCGAAATCATCCGAGACCGTTCACGAATATTCTGAAACCATTCAGCACAACCTAGAACACTTCTAGTGCTACCCGGAAACACTTCCGGTTCCACCCGAAACAATTCCGGTACCCTTTCTCTTTTCATCTCCTAGTTCTCTAACAGATTACTACTCGTTAAGTGTGTGACCCAATAGGTTCGGTATAATGCGTACATGACTCAGAACATCTTTCGGACATAGGTCAACAGTCTTTTGTCAATAGCCAATAATCAACAGCGGAGCCATGGACACCCATGTTGACTCCCGCACATACACGAATAAACTTCGAGTGAACCTTTATGTTTAGTCATGTACCATTCCCTTTGCTTCGTGATATATGACAAAGTTAGAGGAGAGATGTTTGGCACCCATGTGTAACAACTTCTTGAACACAAGCCACTCGTTATCCTCTTTGCTCGTTTGTCTCTATTTCTCGTTATTGTATTCCGGTATCCCCGTGATTAAATCACAATGCGTCTGGCCAGACTAGAATGGATACCGTCATACCGAGTGGGCCCAAAGTCAATATCTCTTCATCGTGAAGGAGCAAATCCCATTCTTGAACTATCACAGTCACTAGCCACACCATTTGACATACCCAGAACTTATTTTACTACTTCCCATTTACGGGAGGATTCATCTAAGAACCAAAGCATGTCTTCCTGTGTGAAGCAACTCGATACTCTCATGGTCTAAGGAATTACGTATATGATAACATTTCATGATATGACTTATAACGTAGTTACGATGTGATCTCTAAGTATATCATTCAATACTGGGGTCGGTTCAACATCATTGTTCTGCTAACAATATGTTCCCATTGCTACTGACATCCTTGTTACAAGAACAATGTCCATGATTAAGAAAACGTAATCATCAGTTAGCACATGAGCTGGTCTTAGAGGCTAAACCAGGAACTCTTGGTGTTTACATTTCCACACATGCAAGTGAGTTTTCTTCAGAATCTCATAGTCAGGGTCATTGCAATTATAGCACAGAAATATAAAAATTAATTACGAACGTGGAAATATATATAATAACATTTTATTATTGCCTCTAGGGCATATTTCCAACAGTCTCCCACTTGCACTAGAGTCAATAATATTAGCAGTGCTTGAGCACTTTACACCTATGGCATACCGGTGTAATACATGCTTCATTTGTGGTATAGACTTCATCATCGGATCTGACGTTTCAGGCCCGTTTGTATCTTGCATATCTTCGCGTTTTCACGCTATCATAAAATTCACTAATTTTATCACTTTAGCTTTGTATATGTTTGAATCATTTGGCAGGACCTTGGTTCCTTTAGAATAAGTCATGAAATCATTCATCAATGTTCCATGAGCTTCAAGCATCTTGGAAACCATACCATGTTCATGAACTGATGATTCAAAATACCCTCCCTTGTTACTTCTTTAAGCAACAATATACTTAGCCTCTGTTATAGAATTCGCTACAGTATCTAACTTAACACAGTTCCTCCATACTGTGCCACCCTTATGTGTGAAACACATAATCCCAATTAAAATCGAAAATCGGTCGGAGTAAGTATGAAGACTGAATTGGTGTAACTGTTTACATCAAAAATTCAGCTGGTGTAACTCATTACAACGAGCTCTTCATTCTCTCCATTTTTTCCGAGAAACATATCTTATCTATCATAAGTTTAACTTTTCACTGTTTGTCCAATGATCAACATATTGATCACTTTGGTATCTTGCTCACAACCTTTTGGAGCACTGGACATATCTGGTAGTTTTACATATTATGGTGTACATGATTAATCCAAACACATAGGTGAGTGAAATCCAATTCATGTGTTTTGCTTATCTGTGTTCATGAACACCGATTTCTGCAAACAACTTTTCACCATGACCTCGGCAAGAACATCCTTCTTGGCGTTTTCATACTAAACTACTTTAGTATCATGTCAACATGTAATGTTGGCTTTAGCATGATCAAACACTTACTATCTGCATAGATCACTGTGCTCAATACAAATGCTATATTATCCCAAGTTCCTCAACTGAAAACTATTTCCAATGAAGTCCTTATTCGTGTCAAGAAATTTACATCATTTCTAATCAACAATATGTCATCTGCATAAGGTTTTAGAAATACCATTCAGCTCCCACTTACTTTCTTGAATATTCAAGCATCTTCGTTATTCCTGATGAAAACAAACTATTTTGGCAATTTCATCACAACGAAAATTCCAACTCCATTATGCCAGCTTCAGTCCATCACTGGACATCCAAGGCTTGCATCTATTTTAGCATCCTTTGAATCGACAAAACATTCCGGTCGTATCACGTATACGTCCTTTGTTATATTTCCGGGTAGGAACTTAGTTTTGACGTTCATTCTACCATATCCTATAAATGAGATATGTAGTAATTGCTAATATAACCCGAATTGACTAAAGCATCTCTACGGTCGACACTATTTCGCCGTAGTCAACGTTTGAACTTGCTAGAAAACAATTTTCCAACGAGTTGAGCTTTATGGATAAAACAATTTCATCCGAATCAATTATAGATCCACATATATATTCTTCAGACTTTTAGTCTTTCAGAGGGTCTACCAAGTTCAAAACTTGACTTACTTCCATGGATACTATCTCGGATTATTTGGCATTTAGCCAAATCCCGGAGTCAGGGCCCATCAACGCTTCTTTGTATATCACAGGTTTATCATTGTCGAACAACAATATCTCGTTTTACATATCATGAATGTTTGTACGAGTTTTGTCTAACCTGTGTGGTTCAGCTGCACACTTATCTGAAGATTCAACAATCTTTGACAAGTTGCACTGTCCTCCCACTCACTCTTTTGTAAGAAACTATTTTTCTTCAAAACACACCGTCCTTAACAACAAACAGTTTTGCTTTTGTGTAGTGATAGAGGAATACCAAAACTTTTGGCATAACCTTAACAAAGTAGCACTTATCTGATTTGGTGTTTTGAGCATGTCAAACAAATGTCTCATATACCCAAATTTTAAGAAAAGACAATATGGTTTTAACACTTCCATTCCACATCTAATATGGTGTCATTTCAACAGATTTGATGGTGCTCTTTTCAGTGTAAAAGCCGTAGTCTCTAACACATAACTTTAATAAGTATAATGGCAAATTGATAAACGTCATCTTTGATCTTACCGTGTCATACATGGCTTGATTACATCTCTCGAACACTTTACTCATAGTGGTGTTCCGGGAGACGCAAGTTATGACACTTCTTCACAACTCATCAGACGTTCGCTAAACTTGTAACTCAAATATTGCTTTCTACAATCTAATTTCCAGAAGCTTTATTTTCTCGTTACAATGAATTTCCATTTCACTCTAAAATTCCTTGAACATTTCAAAGATTTCAGACGTATGTCTCTATTGAACAGATATCCACATATCTACTTCAACTCATGAGTGAAGATAGGGAATCCACTGCACACAACTACACTTATTGGACTACACACATCATCATGTATGATTACCAATGGTTTAGTTGCCCGTTCATGTATGGCCTATCAACGGTGTTTTAGTCACATTACTTCGAGACAAAGATCGCAAGCGTCAAGTGATTCATAATCATATGACTCGAAAGTCCATCACTTATGGAAATTCTTCATGCATGTTATGTCACTTGTGATAAACGGCAGTGCCACATCTATGTGGTATTTCTGTCAGTCTTGCGACGTTTAGCGTCAGTGTTATGGATTTTTAATATTATTATCAAGATTCATAACATACAACCTATTCATAATGGAAGTATGGCCTTTACGTTATTCATAGCTTTGAATAACTCTCTTGCAACAAACATGATTCAAAATGATGTTTTGCAACAAGGATAAAGTGTAGTAACAATTTACTCAACTCTAAAATGAATTATGAAGATAATCATAGAGTCAACACACGGTATAGTAAACCTTTTACCGTGTTCCCGAGTGTGTCAAAACTCAACATTAGCTAGTCATAAAGGCCATAGTATTTCTTGCATCGAGTTGCAACAATATGCAATCGATGTGATATTCCGGTGATCAACAGTTTAATCACAATATACAGAATCCACAATTAACTGCTTAATCATGATTCCCAAGAATTACATCTCTTGACCAGCAATGAATTCATCTATAACTCTGTATGACTTTCATTTCTGAGCTGGTTATTCCAGTCTTCTTTCGTTTTGCCTTTATACGTATCATAGTTCTATTTCCAATGTCACTCCTACTCACAAAATCTCACACATGATTAAGGATGGCACGGGCCATGGACTTTCCGACGTGTAAGTCTTACTAACACCGTTTGGAACTTCCTTTCCCTTAATTCCCATCATCATATGATCGGTGTTCTTCTGGATCCCACACTTATCAGTTTTATTTGAGAACAATGAACATTTTTCACTAATGCTTACAATCATACATTGTACTAGATATCTTATATCCTATATCAATTGTCTTACTACTGAAAACAGTTTTTCAGTTCCATGAATGTCAAGTAACTATCCCAAATGTTTCGAAGTTCGGGTTTCATGGTGGTGAAGACAATGTACTTAGCTGTGGTGGAATTCTAGCATTTTGGATTATGGACGTAAGTCACATCATCCATAGCATCAGCGGGAGAGCATAAAAAATTTGCGATAGGACAAGCTCCTTCTCGACACTATTGAGGATAGTCCTCACAATACGGTACCAATCGTAAAGTTTTTACCAGATAATACAGTTAATCAAAATCAATTGGGAAGGTGGTAACGCGAGCCATTATTCTACAACGATAATGCAAATACTAAGATTTTGTTCATAATTAAGTTGCACTTGTGATTAATCAATTTAATTACTAAGTGCGCTCCCACTCAGATCAATATCTCTCGTAATTGATGCTGGAGTGATTCAAGATCCGACCCAATCGTCCGCCATTGATGTGACATCACTGATGACTTAGACTGGACCGGTAGGCCAACTTGCCAATCACAAAACATGTGATTCTTGTTCATCTTTCGATGGGCGTGTTCCGGTAGCAAACTTTTATCCAAACCGTCAAGACAACCAAGTGTAATGTGCTTGTGTGTTCTTTTAACACACCCGTCTTTTATGCGTCACACCGTGTGCACCCATGTGACATGACCTGCTCCGGTGTGAAACATTGTATAGACGGTGCTACAGTCGGGAGAACACTATCAACTTGATATTGTTTTGCGAGAGATCACCCTAATAAAATATGACTACCGCGCATCAAACAAGGGTGCATCAAAGGGATAAACATCACAGGCAGTTCATAAAATTATGTGATATAGTATAGCCCTTTGCTTCGTGAAGTCTTCATTGTCTTCACATCGTCGTGGTTGAAGTCACCGTGTCCACCAACTTTGTCCTTGGTGCCGGGACCAACACCACGGCTTCCGGCATGTGCGTCGGGGTCCACCTCCGCATCGTAGATCATCACCTTGCATCTATCTATTGCTTTGCCTCGAGCTAATAAACAGTTCTGGCACGCAGGCCATAATTAAGTGACAATCATATGACTCCAGTCATCATGCCGTACCACGACACGCAGGTCGCGAATAAATATTACATAACATATAGCATCTCATACAAACACATTGCAAATCTTGAAGGCTATACCACATCACATGCACACTCTGCAAAAACAAGTTAGATCGCCATCTACACGGGTTGTTGCAACTTTTATCGTGGTTTATTAGCAGGTTACATGCAAACGTTGTTCCCTAAACAAACCAAACATGATACTTCAATGTTGCTAGTTTAACGTTCGGGGTGCGTGTAGCAACTAATGCCACAAGCCAAACTTCGTTCAACGCGTGACCCCCGTGTGGATTTGAGTTCATAAAATCCACAAGCCCCTCCATGTTAAATCTTCTAGTGCGAGATTAAGATGAGATCCAAGGAGTTTGATGTAGACCATGATCAAGGCAACCAGCATACTGAAAGCAGCATAGAGGGATCGATGGAAAACTAAATCCTTGTAGCAAAACCTCAACTTGCCATCAAGCATAGAAAAATCACATGAAAGGGAAGCAACAAGAAAATCAATGCCTCATATCACACATATGATCTAGACCTAAACATGCATCTAATCAAGGATCGCTCTGATACCACTGTTGGGAAACGTAGTAGAAAACAAAAAAAAATCGGCCTACGAATCAAGAACCCAAGATCATCCAAGAAGATTGCGTACAAGGTTTTAGGTCATGGCTCACCAACCGATGTAGCGGAAGTAGAGTTGGTGAAGACCGTTGGTGCAGATCCCCGCAGCTAAGAATTTCAATGACCTCCCAACCGCGAGGATATCGATCCCGCGTACCGTTCCACGATCCGTTGCGCGATCTGTCCTGCGAACCGTTCCGCGATCCGTCCCGATCAAGTCCCACGAACAAGTCCCTCGAACATGATCTCCGAGGAAGAAGAAGGAACTCGAATAAGGATCAAAGGTATGATCCCTCTACCGGTATCCACACATCCCGATGTAGCAATCCAGCAGCGCTCCGCCGTCCAGAGAAGAACGCCACCGAGAGAAACTAGAGGGAGAAGAGCCTAGCGGCGTCCGGACTAGAACGATCTAGCCCGAAGAGAATTAGAGGCGCGTGGGATTTAGCTGGGGCAGCCTTGGGGCTTTTCTGGTGTGTCTTTGGGGCTACCCCTGTCCCCGAATATATAGGTGGAATCCTGGGGTCGCAACTTGGGCGAGGGTTCTCCCCAAAGTCGGTTTTGGCCACCAGGAGGAGTCCAACACGGATTCCCCGCCGAAACGCCAGGGACCCTGGCGTCTGGGCCTTGGACTCAAGGAAATTCCTTTTCCTTCCAAGTTACGACCTTGTGGACCTTCCTACTTGGTCTAACGTCGGTTTCCGCGGTTTGGAGAGTTCCTTAACCCTCCGGATACTTCCATAAGCTCCCGGTAACCTTCCGAAACCTCCCGGAACATTTCAGGAAGTCCCGGAACAATTTTCCCGATGTTCCGTAACCTTTCCACAACTATTACCGAATGTTGCAAAACCTTCCGAGACTATCACGGATGTCTTGTTACCACTTCAAGACTCTTCTTGAATGTTCCGAAATCATCCGAGACCGTTCACGAATATTCTAAAACCATTCAGCACAACCTAGAACACTTCTAGTGCTACCCGGAAACACTTCCGGTTCCACCCGAAACAATTCCGGTACCCTTTCTCTTTTCATCTCCTAGTTCTCTAACAGATTACTAGTCGTTAAGTGTGTGACCCAATAGGTTCGGTATAATGCGGACATGACTCAGAACATCTTCCGGACATAGGTCAACAGCCTTTTGTCAATAGCCAATAATCAACAGCGGAGCCATGGACACCCATGTTGACTCCCGCACATACACGAATAAACTTCGAATGAACCTTTATGTTTAGTCATGTACCATTCCCTTTGCTTCGTGATATATGACAAAGTTAGAGGAGAGATGTTTGGCACCCATGTGTAACAACTTCTTGAACACAAGCCACTCGTTATCCTCTTTGCTCGTTTTTCTCTATTTCTCGTTATTGTATTCCGGTATCCCCGTGATTAAATCACAATGCGTCTGGCCAGACTAGAATGGATACCGTCATACCGAGTGGGCCCAAAGTCAATATCTCTTCATCGTGAAGGAGAAAATCCCATTCTTGAACTATCACAGTCACTAGCCACACCATCTGACATACCCAGAACTTATTTTACTACTTCCCATTTACGGGAGGATTCATCTAAGAACCAAAGCATGTCTTCCTGTGTGAAGCAACTCGATACTCTCATGGTCTAAGGAATTACGTATATGATAACATTTCATGATATGACTTATAACGTAGTTACGATGTGATCTCTAAGTATATCATTCAATACTGGGGTCGGTTCAACATCATTGTTCTGCTAACAATATGTTCCCATTGCTACTGACATCCTTGTTACAAGAACAATGTCCATGATTAAGAAAACGTAATCATCAGTAAGCACATGAGCTGGTCTTAGAGGCTAAACCAGGAACTCTTGGTGTTTACATTTCCACACATGCAAGTGAGTTTTCTTCTGAATCTCATAGTCAGGGTCATTGCAATTATAGCACAGAAATATAAACATTAATTACGAACGTGGAAATATATATAATAACATTTTATTATTGCCTCTAGGGCATATTTCCAACACTTATTATATACATCTTATGAAGTCAAAGTGTTTCTCAAAGTTTTTCTTTGTCGCGTCCAGTTCGTTGAACTGAATTGCTTGAGGACAAGCAATAGGCTAAGCTTGGGGGAGTTGATACGTCTCAAACGTATCTACTTTTCCAAACACTTTTCCTATTGTTTTGCCCTCATTATTGCATGATTTGAACTAAACTAACCCGGACTGACGCTATTTTCAGCAGAGTTGCCTGTATGGTTTTATTGTGTGTAGGAAAATGGATTTTTAGGTCTCTTGGAAAATTACTAGAAAATTCAAGAAAAGTCCACGCACCCGAAGCTTCCAAGAACCAGAAGTGGGGCCAGAGGGGGCCATAGGGGCTCCATGTGCCCTGCTGGTGCGTCCCCACCCCTGGTCGCGCCAGCTGGCCGCCTGGAGGACTCCCCCCTCCTCTAGTTCCCTACCGATGCCCCTATTTATTCCCGTGACAGGAAAACCCCGAAACAGAAGTCACTTTTCCAGTTTCCGTCGCAGAGCCGCCGCCACCCTCTGTTCTTCCTCGCTAAGGCTAATCCGGAGGCTGGTTTGGCCTCCGGAGAGGGGAGATCGTCGCCATCGTCATCACCATCGCCAATCCATCCTCCCTCCATGACTTCTCTCCACATGTGTGAGTAATTCCCTGCTGTAGGCAAAGGGGATGGTAGGGATTGGATGAGTTTGATCATGTAATAGTTAGTCGGATTGTTGGGGCATGTTGCCTATCATCTACTATGGTTCTTATCATCTTTGCTACAACTTGTTGCTCTTAATGCTTGTAACTTTGGGCCCGAGTGCCATGTTTTCAGATCTGAACCACTTGTGTTTTCATGAGTATATTTATGTTCTTGATCCTATCTATGAGTTGTATGCACCTATTATGGTCCGGAACCGGCGGTCCCAAAGGTGACAGCTTGGGACACCAAAGGGGATGGTCCATAATTTGAGGATTTCATGTATCCATTGAGTTTATTACTTTGTTCCGGTGCTCTTTGAAAGGAGCACCTTAATCTCGATAAGTTCCCTTTGGCCCCGTTCGTAGCGGGATGGTAGGACAAAAGATGTTGTGCAAGTTCTTATTGCAAGCACGCACAGCTACCTATGGGATACATGCCTAATGTTTGATATTTGCCTAGATGATCATTGCTTTTCTGTGTGCCTTGCCCCGTGTTAGAATCTATCACATGTTCACTCTTATCCAAGAAGAACCCAACCATCCATCTCCCTAGCCTACAGTGTTTCAATCCTACTGGTTACTAGTAATTTACTTTCGCGGTTTTACTTTCGTCGTTATCACTATCACTATCATACCACAATTGCTATTAATATTTTTTTGCAAGCAAGTATATTTCAGGTGCGGTTGAATTGACAACTCAACTGTCAAAGCTTATAAATACTCTTTGGCTCCCCTTGTGTCGAATCAATAAATTGGGTTACTTACCCGCGAAAACGCTACACACGATCCCCTACAGTTGAGGGTCATCAATTATGTCTTGGCTAATCGTTATGCAGGAGATAAACATCCAAGTGAACACCTGCTATATTTATCACAACTATGTTCATTATTCAAGCTTGCAGGTGTGTCAAGAGAGTTTGTTATGAAGAAATTGTTCTCTGTATCACTTATAGATAAAGCTTTGGATTGGTATAAGCTCCTCAATAACTCACATTTTCTTGATTGGCAAGAGATTATGTCTCTCTTTTATACAAAGTTTTATCCTCTTCATGAAATTCATCGAGACAGGAACTACATCTATAACTTTTGGTCTCGTGACGGAGAAAGCATCGCTCAAGCTTGGGGGAGACTGAAGTCCCTAATGTTCAAATGTCCTATTCATGAACTCCCCAAAGGTATTATACTTACCAATTTTTATGCCAGGCTTTCTCGTCAAGATAGGGAGATGTTGGATGCCTCCTCTAGCGGGGTATTTCAAACAAGAAGCGTTGAAGAGAGATGGGATCTCATTGAGAGGATCCAGAAGAACACTGAAGACTTGGAAATCGATAAAGGTATTGAACCCGCTATAAATTATGAGCATGATTATATTGAGAGCTATGTGAAAACTGATTACTTTAATACCTTTTGCTCTAAGATTGGTCGTGATTCCCAGCTTATGATTGATTTTTGTAAGAACTTTGCCTCTCACATTAACTCTTCTAAGGAAGAGAAGGATCAGTATCATAAACCTTTTAAAGAATTACCCGTTGATATAAATGTTGCTGACCCTATTTTGGCTGCGGTTTTATATGAAAAGCCCCCTTTCCCTACAAGGATAAGGGAGCACTCTTTTGTGACATGTATAATAAAGAAAAGTGAGAGAAGAACTGACGAACCTGAGGACCAGATCAAGGTTGATCCTCAAGTTGCGGTGGTTAAAGATCTAGTTACTAATGATGTTTTAGATTCCAATATAATTTTTTGCGCTGTTTCAACTAACATTGTCACAGCCAGGAATAAAAGCCCAATTTCAGGTACACCAGTTGTATCTGTTGAAATCGGAGATCACAATTATTACAGGTTATGCGATTTGGGATCAATTGCTAGCGCTATTCCCTATTCACTCTATCAGGAGATCATGGGTGAGATTTCACCTTGTGAACTTGAGGAGATTGACGTTACTATTTATCTAGCAAACAAAGAAACTATCTCTCCCATTGGATTGTGAGAGACGTTGAAGTCCTATGTGGAAAGGTAAAGTATCCTACCGACTGTCTAATACTTGGTTCAGTACAAGATAGTTTCTTCCCTACTATCTTTGGTAGGCCTTTCCTCAGAAATCGTGGAGCTATAATAGATTGCAAAAAAGGTAAAGTTTCTGTTGAATTCAATGGTGAGCCATATGAATTTAATTTTTCTAAACTCTCTAAGAAGCCTCGTGGTACTGATTTACCTAGTGATGATAAAATTATTGAAGATGTTGCTTCTATTGCTATTCCTCCTAATGATCCTTTGCAGCAATATATGGAAGACCGTGAGAATGATATGCATATGCAGGAGAGAAATGAGTTGGATGAAATATTCACAAGACAAACTGCTATCCTGAAGCACAACCTTCCGGTTGAACCTTTAGGAATCCTAGCACAACCAAAAGAAGACCCGGTGTTTGAGCTCAAACCACTTCCCGATACGCTCAAGTATGCTTATTTAGATGAAAATAAAATATATCCTACTATTATCAATGCTAACCTTTCAGGATTTGAGGAAGAGCGATTATTGCAGACACTTCGCAGACACCGTGGTGCCCTTGGCTATACCCTTGATGACCTAAAGGGGATTAGTCCATCGATTTTCCAGCACACTATCAATCTCGAGCCCGATGCTAAGGCAGTTGTTGATCATCAACGACGGCTGAACCCAAGGATGAAGGACGTGGTTAGGACTGAAATTCTCAAGCTTCTAGCCGCAGGTATCATCTATCCCATAGATGATAGTAGGTGGGTAAGTCCAGTTCATTGTGTTCCTAAGAAAGGAGGTATGACTGTTGTTCCTAATGATAAAAATGAACTAATACCTCAAAGAGTTGTTATTGGATACAGAATGTGTATTGATTACAGGAAGTTGAACAAAGATACCAGGAAGGACCACTACCCGCTGCCCTTTATCGATCATATGCTTGAGAGTTTGTCCAAAAAAAACCACTTTTGCTATCTTGAAGGGTACTCTGGCTTCACTCAAATTCATGTTAACATTGTCGATCAAGAAAAGACCACTTTCACGTGTCCTTACGGTACTTATGCTTATAGGCGTATGCCTTTTGGTTTATGCAATGCACCTACTACTTTTCATGGTTTCTGTGAGGATATTGAGGAAGTCTTCATGGACGATTTCTCCGTCTATGGAACTTCCTTTCACCACTGTCTCCACAATCTAAATAAAGTTTTGCAGAGATGCGAGGATACAAATTTAGTTCTAAACTGGGAAAAGTGCCACTTCATGGTTAACGAAGGGATCGTTCTTGGTCACAAGATTTCCGAGAGGGGAATTGAAGTGGACAAGGCGAAAATTGAAGTTATTGAAAGGATGTCCTATCCAAGGGACATTAAAGGAATTTGTAGTTTTCTCGGTCATGATGGTTTCTATAGAAGATTTATTAAAGACTTTTCTAAGACTTCGAGACCCCTCACTAATCTTCTCCAGAAGGATGTTCCTTTTGTATTTGACGAACATTGTAAGGAGGCATTCGAAGTTCTTAAGAAAGCTTTGATAACCGCTCCTATAGTACAACCACCTGATTGGAAATTGCCCTTTGAAATTATGTGTGATGCTAGTGATTTTGTTGTTGGAGCTGTTTTAGGACAAAGGGTTGATAAGAAATTGAATGTTATACATTATGCTAGCAAAACCCTTGATAGTGCTCAAAATAATTATGCTACTACTGAGAAGGAATTCTTAACAGTACTATTTTCTTTTGATAAGTTTAGACCTTATATTGTTGATTCAAAATTCATTATTCATACTGACCATGCTGCTCTTAAGTACCTTATGGCGAAGAAGGATGCCAAACCAAGACTCATCAGGTGGGTACTCCTTCAAGATTTTGATTTACAGATTGTTGATAGAAAAGGAGCAGACAATCCGGTGGCGGATAATCTTTCAAGGATGGAATATATACCGCATGACCCCATTCCAGTCAATGACGGTTTTCCAGACGAACAACTTGCCGTTTGATACGTCCAAAACGTATCTATAATTTCTGCTTGCTCCATGCATCTTTTGTGTGATATTGCGATGATATTTATGCACTTCCATACACTTTTGATCATATTTGCACTAACCTATTAACTCAGTGCACCCCACTGCCAGTTCATGTTTTCTGTTGTTTTTGTATTTCAGGTTTTCCCATTACTTAAGGTGCCAGAAAATTCCAGGAAAATATAGGAAAAAT
The DNA here is from genome assembly GCA_950022295.1 of Bromus sterilis. Classification (NCBI taxonomy): domain Eukaryota; kingdom Viridiplantae; phylum Streptophyta; class Magnoliopsida; order Poales; family Poaceae; genus Bromus; species Bromus sterilis. The sequence continues at coordinate 316,454,923 of OX465597.1, read as the reverse complement.
CAGCGTGCAAGAAGCTTCGGGAAGAGCCCAAGTGGGGCCAGAGGGGATACAGGGGTGGAACAGGCGGCCACCTGGCGCGGCCACCCCCTAGGCCGCGCCAGGGGGGCGCCTGGGGCCCCTGGTCCACCTCTGGCTGCCCCCTTCGCCTTTATATTCCTCTGTTCCGCCGGCGCGCTTCCAAGATCGGGAGCACCAGGAGCCCTCTTCCCGGCACCCTACCGGACGGCACCCTACCGGAGGGAGCAACTACCTCCGGGAGCTTCTCCGCCAACATGGATGCTTCCCGGATGAACCGTGAGTAGTCTACCTTGGACCATGGGTCCATGATCACTAGCTATGTGATGTTCTCCTCCCCTCTTTGTTCTTCATGGTTTAGACCTCGTGAGATGCCCTACATGATCGAGGAACATATGTAATCTTTCTGTTGTTGCTATGCTGAGTTTGCTGGGAATCATACATTGAGAACAATGAACATATGTAATCTTTCTGTTGTTGCTATGCCCTACATGATCGAGGAACATATGTCATATGATCGGCGTTCTTCTGGATCCCACACTTATCAGTTTTATTTGAGAACAATGAACATTTTTCACTAATGCTTACAATCATACATTGTACTAGATATCTTATATCCTATATCAATTGTCTTACTACTGAAAACAGTTTTTCAGTTCCATGAATGTCAAGTAACTATCCCAAATGTTTCGAAGTTCGGGTTTCATGGTGGTGAAGACAATGTACTTAGCTGTGGTGGAATTCTAGCATTTTGGATTATGGACGTAAGTCACATCATCCATAGCATCAGCGGGAGAGCATAAAAAATTTGCGATAGGACAAGCTCCTTCTCGACACTATTGAGGATAGTCCTCACAATACGGTACCAATCGTAAAGTTTTTACCAGATAATACAGTTAATCAAAATCAATTGGGAAGGTGGTAACGCGAGCCATTATTCTACAACGATAATGCAAATACTAAGATTTTGTTCATAATTAAGTTGCACTTGTGATTAATCAATTTAATTACTAAGTGCGCCCCCACTCAGATCAATATCTCTCGTAATTGATGCTGGAGTGATTCAAGATCCGACCCAATCGTCCGCCATTGATGTGACATCACTGATGACTTAGACTGGACCGGTAGGCCAACTTGCCAATCACAAAACATGTGATTCTTGTTCATCTTTCGATGGGCGTGTTCCGGTAGCAAACTTTTATCCAAACCGTCAAGACAACCAAGTGTAATGTGCTTGTGTGTTCTTTTAACACACCCGTCTTTTATGCGTCACACCGTGTGCACCCATGTGACATGACCTGCTCCGGTGTGAAACATTGTATAGACGGTGCTACAGTCGGGAGAACACTATCAACTTGATATTGTTTTGCGAGAGATCACCCTAATAAAATATGACTACCGCGCATCAAACAAGGGTGCATCAAAGGGATAAACATCACAGGCAGTTCATAAAATTATGTGATATAGTATAGCCCTTTGCTTCGTGAAGTCTTCATTGTCTTCACATCGTCGTGGTTGAAGTCACCGTGTCCACCAACTTTGTCCTTGGTGCCGGGACCAACACCACGGCTTCCGGCATGTGCGTCGGGGTCCACCTCCGCATCGTAGATCATCACCTTGCATCTATCTATTGCTTTGCCTCGAGCTAATAAACAGTTCTGGCACGCAGGCCATAATTAAGTGACAATCATATGACTCCAGTCATCATGCCGTACCACGACACGCAGGTCGCGAATAAATATTACATAACATATAGCATCTCATACAAACACATTGCAAATCTTGAAGGCTATACCACATCACATGCACACTATGCAAAAACAAGTTAGATCGCCATCTACACGGGTTGTTGCAACTTTTATCGTGGTTGATTAGCAGGTTACATGCAAACGTTGTTCCCTAAACAAACCAAACACGATACTTCAATGTTGCTAGTTTAACGTTCGGGGTGCGTGTAGCAACTAATGCCACAAGCCAAACTTCGTTCAACGCGTGACCCCCGTGTGGATTTGAGTTCATAAAATCCACAAGCCCCTCCATGTTAAATCTTCTAGTGCGAGATTAAGATGAGATCCAAGGAGTTTGATGTAGACCATGATCAAGGCAACCAGCATACTGAAAGCAGCATAGAGGGATCGATGGAAAACTAAATCCTTGTAGCAAAACCTCAACTTGCCATCAAGCATAGAAAAATCACATGAAAGGGAAGCAACAAGAAAATCAATGCCTCATATCACACATATGATCTAGACCTAAACATGCATCTAATCAAGGATCGCTCTGATACCACTGTTGGGAAACGTAGTAGAAAACAAAAAAAAATCGGCCTACGAATCAAGAACCCAAGATCATCCAAGAAGATTGCGTACAAGGTTTTAGGTCATGGCTCACCAACCGATGTAGCGGAAGTAGAGTTGGTGAAGACCGTTGGTGCAGATCCCCGCAGCTAAGAATTTCAATGACCTCCCAACCGCGAGGATATCGATCCCGCGTACCGTTCCACGATCCGTTGCGCGATCTGTCCTGCGAACCGTTCCGCGATCCGTCCCGATCAAGTCCCACGAACAAGTCCCTCGAACATGATCTCCGAGGAAGAAGAAGGAACTCGAATAAGGATCAAAGGTATGATCCCTCTACCGGTATCCACACATCCCGATGTAGCAATCCAGCAGCGCTCCGCCGTCCAGAGAAGAACGCCACCGAGAGAAACTAGAGGGAGAAGAGCCTAGCGGCGTCCGGACTAGAACGATCTAGCCCGAAGAGAATTAGAGGCGCGTGGGATTTAGCTGGGGCAGCCTTGGGGCTTTTCTGGTGTGTCTTTGGGGCTACCCCTGTCCCCGAATATATAGGTGGAATCCTGGGGTCGCAACTTGGGCGAGGGTTCTCCCCAAAGTCGGTTTTGGCCACCAGGAGGAGTCCAACACGGATTCCCCGCCGAAACGCCAGGGACCCTGGCGTCTGGGCCTTGGACTCAAGGAAATTCCTTTTCCTTCCAAGTTACGACCTTGTGGACCTTCCTACTTGGTCTAACGTCGGTTTCCGCGGTTTGGAGAGTTCCTTAACCCTCCGGATACTTCCATAAGCTCCCGGTAACCTTCCGAAACCTCCCGGAACATTTCAGGAAGTCCCGGAACAATTTTCCCGATGTTCCGTAACCTTTCCACAACTATTACCGAATGTTGCAAAACCTTCCGAGACTATCACGGATGTCTTGTTACCACTTCAAGACTCTTCTTGAATGTTCCGAAATCATCCGAGACCGTTCACGAATATTCTAAAACCATTCAGCACAACCTAGAACACTTCTAGTGCTACCCGGAAACACTTCCGGTTCCACCCGAAACAATTCCGGTACCCTTTCTCTTTTCATCTCCTAGTTCTCTAACAGATTACTAGTCGTTAAGTGTGTGACCCAATAGGTTCGGTATAATGCGGACATGACTCAGAACATCTTCCGGACATAGGTCAACAGCCTTTTGTCAATAGCCAATAATCAACAGCGGAGCCATGGACACCCATGTTGACTCCCGCACATACACGAATAAACTTCGAATGAACCTTTATGTTTAGTCATGTACCATTCCCTTTGCTTCGTGATATATGACAAAGTTAGAGGAGAGATGTTTGGCACCCATGTGTAACAACTTCTTGAACACAAGCCACTCGTTATCCTCTTTGCTCGTTTTTCTCTATTTCTCGTTATTGTATTCCGGTATCCCCGTGATTAAATCACAATGCGTCTGGCCAGACTAGAATGGATACCGTCATACCGAGTGGGCCCAAAGTCAATATCTCTTCATCGTGAAGGAGAAAATCCCATTCTTGAACTATCACAGTCACTAGCCACACCATCTGACATACCCAGAACTTATTTTACTACTTCCCATTTACGGGAGGATTCATCTAAGAACCAAAGCATGTCTTCCTGTGTGAAGCAACTCGATACTCTCATGGTCTAAGGAATTACGTATATGATAACATTTCATGATATGACTTATAACGTAGTTACGATGTGATCTCTAAGTATATCATTCAATACTGGGGTCGGTTCAACATCATTGTTCTGCTAACAATATGTTCCCATTGCTACTGACATCCTTGTTACAAGAACAATGTCCATGATTAAGAAAACGTAATCATCAGTAAGCACATGAGCTGGTCTTAGAGGCTAAACCAGGAACTCTTGGTGTTTACATTTCCACACATGCAAGTGAGTTTTCTTCTGAATCTCATAGTCAGGGTCATTGCAATTATAGCACAGAAATATAAACATTAATTACGAACGTGGAAATATATATAATAACATTTTATTATTGCCTCTAGGGCATATTTCCAACACTTATTATATACATCTTATGAAGTCAAAGTGTTTCTCAAAGTTTTTCTTTGTCGCGTCCAGTTCGTTGAACTGAATTGCTTGAGGACAAGCAATAGGCTAAGCTTGGGGGAGTTGATACGTCTCAAACGTATCTACTTTTCCAAACACTTTTCCTATTGTTTTGCCCTCATTATTGCATGATTTGAACTAAACTAACCCGGACTGACGCTATTTTCAGCAGAGTTGCCTGTATGGTTTTATTGTGTGTAGGAAAATGGATTTTTAGGTCTCTTGGAAAATTACTAGAAAATTCAAGAAAAGTCCACGCACCCGAAGCTTCCAAGAACCAGAAGTGGGGCCAGAGGGGGCCATAGGGGCTCCATGTGCCCTGCTGGTGCGTCCCCACCCCTGGTCGCGCCAGCTGGCCGCCTGGAGGACTCCCCCCTCCTCTAGTTCCCTACCGATGCCCCTATTTATTCCCGTGACAGGAAAACCCCGAAACAGAAGTCACTTTTCCAGTTTCCGTCGCAGAGCCGCCGCCACCCTCTGTTCTTCCTCGCTAAGGCTAATCCGGAGGCTGGTTTGGCCTCCGGAGAGGGGAGATCGTCGCCATCGTCATCACCATCGCCAATCCATCCTCCCTCCATGACTTCTCTCCACATGTGTGAGTAATTCCCTGCTGTAGGCAAAGGGGATGGTAGGGATTGGATGAGTTTGATCATGTAATAGTTAGTCGGATTGTTGGGGCATGTTGCCTATCATCTACTATGGTTCTTATCATCTTTGCTACAACTTGTTGCTCTTAATGCTTGTAACTTTGGGCCCGAGTGCCATGTTTTCAGATCTGAACCACTTGTGTTTTCATGAGTATATTTATGTTCTTGATCCTATCTATGAGTTGTATGCACCTATTATGGTCCGGAACCGGCGGTCCCAAAGGTGACAGCTTGGGACACCAAAGGGGATGGTCCATAATTTGAGGATTTCATGTATCCATTGAGTTTATTACTTTGTTCCGGTGCTCTTTGAAAGGAGCACCTTAATCTCGATAAGTTCCCTTTGGCCCCGTTCGTAGCGGGATGGTAGGACAAAAGATGTTGTGCAAGTTCTTATTGCAAGCACGCACAGCTACCTATGGGATACATGCCTAATGTTTGATATTTGCCTAGATGATCATTGCTTTTCTGTGTGCCTTGCCCCGTGTTAGAATCTATCACATGTTCACTCTTATCCAAGAAGAACCCAACCATCCATCTCCCTAGCCTACAGTGTTTCAATCCTACTGGTTACTAGTAATTTACTTTCGCGGTTTTACTTTCGTCGTTATCACTATCACTATCATACCACAATTGCTATTAATATTTTTTTGCAAGCAAGTATATTTCAGGTGCGGTTGAATTGACAACTCAACTGTCAAAGCTTATAAATACTCTTTGGCTCCCCTTGTGTCGAATCAATAAATTGGGTTACTTACCCGCGAAAACGCTACACACGATCCCCTACAGTTGAGGGTCATCAATTATGTCTTGGCTAATCGTTATGCAGGAGATAAACATCCAAGTGAACACCTGCTATATTTATCACAACTATGTTCATTATTCAAGCTTGCAGGTGTGTCAAGAGAGTTTGTTATGAAGAAATTGTTCTCTGTATCACTTATAGATAAAGCTTTGGATTGGTATAAGCTCCTCAATAACTCACATTTTCTTGATTGGCAAGAGATTATGTCTCTCTTTTATACAAAGTTTTATCCTCTTCATGAAATTCATCGAGACAGGAACTACATCTATAACTTTTGGTCTCGTGACGGAGAAAGCATCGCTCAAGCTTGGGGGAGACTGAAGTCCCTAATGTTCAAATGTCCTATTCATGAACTCCCCAAAGGTATTATACTTACCAATTTTTATGCCAGGCTTTCTCGTCAAGATAGGGAGATGTTGGATGCCTCCTCTAGCGGGGTATTTCAAACAAGAAGCGTTGAAGAGAGATGGGATCTCATTGAGAGGATCCAGAAGAACACTGAAGACTTGGAAATCGATAAAGGTATTGAACCCGCTATAAATTATGAGCATGATTATATTGAGAGCTATGTGAAAACTGATTACTTTAATACCTTTTGCTCTAAGATTGGTCGTGATTCCCAGCTTATGATTGATTTTTGTAAGAACTTTGCCTCTCACATTAACTCTTCTAAGGAAGAGAAGGATCAGTATCATAAACCTTTTAAAGAATTACCCGTTGATATAAATGTTGCTGACCCTATTTTGGCTGCGGTTTTATATGAAAAGCCCCCTTTCCCTACAAGGATAAGGGAGCACTCTTTTGTGACATGTATAATAAAGAAAAGTGAGAGAAGAACTGACGAACCTGAGGACCAGATCAAGGTTGATCCTCAAGTTGCGGTGGTTAAAGATCTAGTTACTAATGATGTTTTAGATTCCAATATAATTTTTTGCGCTGTTTCAACTAACATTGTCACAGCCAGGAATAAAAGCCCAATTTCAGGTACACCAGTTGTATCTGTTGAAATCGGAGATCACAATTATTACAGGTTATGCGATTTGGGATCAATTGCTAGCGCTATTCCCTATTCACTCTATCAGGAGATCATGGGTGAGATTTCACCTTGTGAACTTGAGGAGATTGACGTTACTATTTATCTAGCAAACAAAGAAACTATCTCTCCCATTGGATTGTGAGAGACGTTGAAGTCCTATGTGGAAAGGTAAAGTATCCTACCGACTGTCTAATACTTGGTTCAGTACAAGATAGTTTCTTCCCTACTATCTTTGGTAGGCCTTTCCTCAGAAATCGTGGAGCTATAATAGATTGCAAAAAAGGTAAAGTTTCTGTTGAATTCAATGGTGAGCCATATGAATTTAATTTTTCTAAACTCTCTAAGAAGCCTCGTGGTACTGATTTACCTAGTGATGATAAAATTATTGAAGATGTTGCTTCTATTGCTATTCCTCCTAATGATCCTTTGCAGCAATATATGGAAGACCGTGAGAATGATATGCATATGCAGGAGAGAAATGAGTTGGATGAAATATTCACAAGACAAACTGCTATCCTGAAGCACAACCTTCCGGTTGAACCTTTAGGAATCCTAGCACAACCAAAAGAAGACCCGGTGTTTGAGCTCAAACCACTTCCCGATACGCTCAAGTATGCTTATTTAGATGAAAATAAAATATATCCTACTATTATCAATGCTAACCTTTCAGGATTTGAGGAAGAGCGATTATTGCAGACACTTCGCAGACACCGTGGTGCCCTTGGCTATACCCTTGATGACCTAAAGGGGATTAGTCCATCGATTTTCCAGCACACTATCAATCTCGAGCCCGATGCTAAGGCAGTTGTTGATCATCAACGACGGCTGAACCCAAGGATGAAGGACGTGGTTAGGACTGAAATTCTCAAGCTTCTAGCCGCAGGTATCATCTATCCCATAGATGATAGTAGGTGGGTAAGTCCAGTTCATTGTGTTCCTAAGAAAGGAGGTATGACTGTTGTTCCTAATGATAAAAATGAACTAATACCTCAAAGAGTTGTTATTGGATACAGAATGTGTATTGATTACAGGAAGTTGAACAAAGATACCAGGAAGGACCACTACCCGCTGCCCTTTATCGATCATATGCTTGAGAGTTTGTCCAAAAAAAACCACTTTTGCTATCTTGAAGGGTACTCTGGCTTCACTCAAATTCATGTTAACATTGTCGATCAAGAAAAGACCACTTTCACGTGTCCTTACGGTACTTATGCTTATAGGCGTATGCCTTTTGGTTTATGCAATGCACCTACTACTTTTCATGGTTTCTGTGAGGATATTGAGGAAGTCTTCATGGACGATTTCTCCGTCTATGGAACTTCCTTTCACCACTGTCTCCACAATCTAAATAAAGTTTTGCAGAGATGCGAGGATACAAATTTAGTTCTAAACTGGGAAAAGTGCCACTTCATGGTTAACGAAGGGATCGTTCTTGGTCACAAGATTTCCGAGAGGGGAATTGAAGTGGACAAGGCGAAAATTGAAGTTATTGAAAGGATGTCCTATCCAAGGGACATTAAAGGAATTTGTAGTTTTCTCGGTCATGATGGTTTCTATAGAAGATTTATTAAAGACTTTTCTAAGACTTCGAGACCCCTCACTAATCTTCTCCAGAAGGATGTTCCTTTTGTATTTGACGAACATTGTAAGGAGGCATTCGAAGTTCTTAAGAAAGCTTTGATAACCGCTCCTATAGTACAACCACCTGATTGGAAATTGCCCTTTGAAATTATGTGTGATGCTAGTGATTTTGTTGTTGGAGCTGTTTTAGGACAAAGGGTTGATAAGAAATTGAATGTTATACATTATGCTAGCAAAACCCTTGATAGTGCTCAAAATAATTATGCTACTACTGAGAAGGAATTCTTAACAGTACTATTTTCTTTTGATAAGTTTAGACCTTATATTGTTGATTCAAAATTCATTATTCATACTGACCATGCTGCTCTTAAGTACCTTATGGCGAAGAAGGATGCCAAACCAAGACTCATCAGGTGGGTACTCCTTCAAGATTTTGATTTACAGATTGTTGATAGAAAAGGAGCAGACAATCCGGTGGCGGATAATCTTTCAAGGATGGAATATATACCGCATGACCCCATTCCAGTCAATGACGGTTTTCCAGACGAACAACTTGCCGTTTGATACGTCCAAAACGTATCTATAATTTCTGCTTGCTCCATGCATCTTTTGTGTGATATTGCGATGATATTTATGCACTTCCATACACTTTTGATCATATTTGCACTAACCTATTAACTCAGTGCACCCCACTGCCAGTTCATGTTTTCTGTTGTTTTTGTATTTTAGGTTTTCCCATTACTTAAGGTGCCAGAAAATTCCAGGAAAATATAGGAAAAATCAGCGTGCAAGAAGCTTCGGGAAGAGCCCAAGTGGGGCCAGAGGGGATACAGGGGTGGAACAGGCGGCCACCTGGCGCGGCCACCCCCTAGGCCGCGCCAGGGGGGCGCCTGGGGCCCCTGGTCCACCTCTGGCTGCCCCCTTCGCCTTTATATTCCTCTGTTCCGCCGGCGCGCTTCCAAGATCGGGAGCACCAGGAGCCCTCTTCCCGGCACCCTACCGGACGGCACCCTACCGGAGGGAGGAACTACCTCCGGGAGCTTCTCCGCCAACATGGATGCTTCCCGGATGAACCGTGAGTAGTCCACCTTGGACCATGGGTCCATGATCACTAGCTATGTGATGTTCTCCTCCCCTCTTTGTTCTTCATGGTTTAGACCTCGTGAGATGCCCTACATGATCGAGGAACATATGTAATCTTTCTGTTGTTGCTATGCTGAGTTTGCTGGGATCTGATGGATTATGAGACTATGTTCAGATTGTGTTTGAGTAATATATTTGATTCTCCTCTTTTATATTTATGTTCTTGAGTAATTCTTGCATGTTCTCCGTTGCTGTTTGTTGCTTTGGCCAAGTAGTAGGTAGTAACTCCAAGAGGGAGCGTTATGCATGATTGTGGGTTCATGCCCCCTGATGACTAGCTTGAGTGACAGAAACATGAGTCTAGGGGATGTGTTGTTGCCACAAGGGAGAAAACAACGGTGCTTGAAATTTCGGGTGCAAGGATTGTTTACTTTACGCAAAGTTCTTTAATGCAGTTGTCTGTTGCTTTGAGTTTACACTTTGGGTGGGATTCGCAACTTAATACCAGCGAGATGTTCTGGATAGATATCTCAAGGTGGATGATTAGTAGGTAGATGCAGATGGATTTCGGTCTACTTGTCTTGGCGTACCTCCCAAGCTTTTGAGCCTCTTTCTTTCTTTATAGCATAGTTAGCATTGGTTTGCGCACATAATCCTGTCAATTGCCCAGCCGTAAAAAATTTACCTCGCATGGCTATTTTATCGTCTTTTGGGAGAGAGACATCACTAGTGAACATCATGGGACCCCTGTCCATATTTCCACCACTTTTTACACCCGCTATTTATTTATCTGCTTTATTTCCTCTTCTGTTGTTATCGTTATCACTATTATCCCGTGTGTTTGACCCTTTTTGAATAACAAGGCCATAGGGATTGACAACCTTTCTGTACTCGTTAGGAGCAAAGTTATCTGTTGTGTGTGCATGTCCACGTCAACCGCCTAATTGGTGGCGCCGTTGTCACCTTCCTGTCGTTGTCGGAGTCCTACTGGAGACAAACCTTGGTATCTTCACCGAGGGAAATTTGTTGTTGTCTACATCTCAACCTTGCACTTTGGGTAACCAACGAGGGGTGAGAAGCCATCAAAGCTAATTTCTGGCTCCGTTGCCGGGGACTCCACTCTTCAAGATAGAGGGGTTGCACACTATCTTTTATCTTTGCTTTTTAGTCTTGTTAGTTTACCTTTCAGTTTTTGCTTTAGTGTCCCTTATCAAAAATCAAAAAAATAGTTACCTTGCCTGCTGCTGCTATGGGTTCCACCGAGAACACTAAATTGTGTGACTTCACTAGTCATAACAACAGTGACTTTATCTGCACTCCTATTGCTCCACCTGCCACTTCAACACCTTCTTATGAGATTAAACCTGCTTTGCTGAACCTTGTTATGAAAGATCAATTCTCCGGTGCTGGAGATGCTGCTGCTTTGCACTTAAATAATTTTGTTGAGCTCTGTGATATGCAAAAGTACAAAGAAGTAGATGGTGATATCGTTAAGCTTAAGCTTTTTCCTTTCTCCTTGAGAGTAGGAGCTAAAATCTGGTTTCAATCCTTGCCTAGGAATAGCATAGATTCTTGGGATAAGTGCAAGGATGCTTTTATTGGGAAGTACTACCCCCCAGCTAATATTATCCAATTGAGGAGTAATATTATGAATTTTAAGCAATTGGATAATGAGCATGTTTCCCAAGCTTGGGAACGCATGAAATCTCTTGTTAAGAATTGCCCTACGCATGGTTTGACTACTTGGATGGTTATCCAAACTTTTTATGCAGGCTTGAACTTTACCTCGCGGAACTTGCTAGATTCGGCCGCGGGAGGAACCTTTATGTCAACAACGCTTGGTGCTGCCACAAAACTACTCGATGGGATGATGACCAACTATTCCCAATGGCACACCGAAAGAGCTCCAACAGGTAGGAAGGTAAACTCTATCGAGGAGATCTCCTCCCTAAATGAAAATTTTGACTTGATTATGTCTCTACTTACCAAGCAATCTCCTATTGATCCTCATGATGTTCCTTTAAATTATTTGATTGCTCAAGATCAAGTAGATGTGAACTTTATCTCTAGAAAAAACTTCAATAACAATGCATATAGGAGTAATTTTGGTAGCAATCCTAGACCGTTCCCCTCCAACAACTATGGGAACAACAACACTTATCCTAGCACCAAGAACTCCACTTCTGAACTAGAGAGTATGCTTAAAGACTTCATCACTACCCAAAATGCCTTCAACAAGAGTATAGAGGAAAAACTAGACAAATTAGATAATCTCTCGTCGAAGGTAGAAAATTTAGCCCATGAAGTAGAATTGCTTAAAATTAGAACTTCTCCTCTTGAGGAGAGGAAGGTCACTCCTATGAACGATATTCAAGTGCAAATTAATGAAAACATTAGGATGATGGCTAAACTTAAAGAGAGATGGTCTAGAGAAAAGGAGGAAGAAGATAGAATTAAGAGCCTTCCTACACACCATACCGTTGCTACTATCCAAGTTGTTGAGGATATCCAAACTTTTAGCACCCCTAGTCCCATAGGACCTATTAATGGTGATGCTATGACCTCAACCGTAGAAGAAGAAACTCCTATGACTATAGAAGCTACCAAACAAGTGAGCCTAAAGGACACCACTACCACTTTACTTGATAGTAGTGACCTTGATTTTGATAATTGCACCCTTTCTGAAGTTATTCGTTTCCTTCACAAGATGTCTAGAGATCCCACACTAGCACATTTAATCTTGCTTTCACGGAGCATATCACTAATGCTCTCATTAAAGTTAGGGAGGATAAGCTTAGGGTAGAAGCCTCCATACCTAGGAAGCTAGAAGATGGTTGGGATCCCATGATTAAAATTAAGTTAAATAACTTCTCTCGCTATGCTTTATGTGATGTTGGAGCTAGTACCTCCGTTATGCCCAAAATAATATATGATATGTTTGAATTGAAACCTTTTGATCCTTGTTCTCTTGGTGTTCGTCTTGTCGATTCTTCCGTAAAGAAACCTTTGGGGAAGATCGATGATGTTCTTATCATTGTCAATGACAATTACGTTCCCATTGATTTTACTATTATGGACATTGAATGTGAACCATCATGTCCAATTATTTTGGGACGTCCTTTTCTTCGCACCGTGGGTGTTGTTATTGACATGAAAGAGGGGAATATCAAATTCCAATTCCCTCCCAAGAAAGGGATGGAACATTTCCCTAGGAAAAAGATTAAGTTTCCTTTTGAGTCTGTCACACGGGCTAGTTATTTTCTTGATAAGACTTGATCTTTGCTTCATGCCTAGCTTAAAGGCATAAAAGAAAGCGCTTTCGGGAGGCAGCCCGCAATGAATTTATGTTTTACTTTTTGTTTTTATTCTGTTTTTAGTGGTCTTGATGATTTTTACTACTGTATCAACATCATTGTATCTTTACTTTTCAAGCTTTGTGCCATTTATAGCCTCATATGAAAGGGAAGTGAAAGTTGTGACATGCTGTCCAGAAAACAGATTTTGTCCTCGTGACGGGAAAAATCATAAAAAAATACCAGTTCATCCTTTTAAGCTAAATTTTTTACACAGCGTAATCTATACAATCACGGAACTTTCGTATGTTCTGAGTTTTTTTATTTGAGTTGCATAAGTGACCCAAAAAAATTATTTACTACCTGCTGGTCTGTTTTTCACAGATTCTGTCCTGTTTTGCCTTTTCTTCGTTTTGAAAACCTTAAGCTTGCTTTTTATTTGCAAAAACTTGTTGGAGATCTTGAGAAACAGTAGCTCTTCAAGAATATCCTTATTTCCAGTAGAAAAAATATTTTATTGTGGGTACTAACCTCGCTAATCAGATTATGATGAGTTGTGTATGAAGGGAGTTTTCAAGTATGCGAGGGAAGATGATAAAAGAAGATCCAGGAGGGTCAAATGCTCAAGCTTGGGGATGACCCCGTGCACCCCCAAGAAATATTCAAGAAGACTCAAGCATCTAAGCTTGGGGATGCCCCCATGCATCCCCTTCTCCATCAACAATTATCAGTTCGTATTTCGTTCCACTATATTTTTATCACTTCATGCGTTATGTGCTATGCTTGGAGTGTCTTGCTCTTTATTTCCTTTTTAGTTTTCTTTAGCTTTTCTTTCTGTTCATAACAAGTTAGAACCCATCTTTATTTGTGTGGGAGAGAAACATGCTCCACTTCACCATAGAACACAACATAGGATTTTCATGCTTATCTTTGTTGTGTGTGTTCGATATCTTTTTCGTAGTTGTTGTCATGTTTAGCTCTTAGTTTTCATGCTTATATTTTTAAGAGCTTTTGTTTAGTTTGTTGCTGAACTCTCTTGAGTTTTCATGTTTATCTTGTTTAGAGAGTTTGCCTGTTGCACTGAGTTTTGTGTCTTGATTTGAAGTAGGAAATTGAGGTTGCTATTCAATTGTAGTAGTAACTTGCAATAGTTTTGAGTTATTTCCATGAGTAATGTTTGAACTTTTGGTGTCAAGAGCTTTAGAATATTAGTGATAGATGTCGTATTTTGGGTAATCCGTATTTATTTTAGAAAAACCTAAAAAATTAGTTGAGAACTTTAGCTACTAGATGGATCACTAATCTTTGGAGGGATCGAATATTAGAGTACACTCACGTACCATGAGTTGAGGATGCGCAAGGATAACCAAACCCCCATACACTCCTCCTCGGGGTACTTGCCTCTTTGTGAACCTCATAATTAGATTGAGAGTTATCGATAATAAGTGCATGAGTTCTTCGGACTAATGTGAGTATTCGAAAGTTGAGACTTCCACCTAGCCATATTTTTCTAGCCTCTTCGGTACCGTGCATTGCCCTTTCTCACCTCGAAAGTTGGCGCATAATTCGCCGGTGCATCCAAATCCTTGGCACGATACGCTCTGTCATCATAAGCATCATTATATCCTTCCTCAAAACAGCCACCATACCTACCTATCAAGGCATTTCCATTGCCTTTCCGATATACATTTCCATGCAACATCCACCTTCTCATGACTTGATCTTCATTTCATACATGATTTTGCTTGATCGATGAGCCGCATGCTAGTTGGGCCTTTCCCTAATCATTGCTACATGACGCGCTAGTATCATTGCATATCCTGCTACACTGGCAGAGGCATACATTTGCATACATCATGATAGTTTCATTTTATTTATGTGGAGTACTTTTGTAAAGTGTGAAAGATCTTCTATACTTCTTGTAATATATAGAGTGTTTCCCCTAAAGTGAGGAAAAGATCCCAAAGAGGACAAATGAGAGTTTAATAGAAAGAGCCATTGAGGCCACCAAAAAAGACAAAAAATAGAAAAAAGAGAAAAGAAATAAAAAGAGAGAAGGGGGCACACTACTATTCCTTTTGAGAGATCCACACTCGTACTCCATCTTATATTTGTACTCCATAGAGATTAACATTCATGCATATAGCTATGTGGGGACCTTCACACTATAGAACTTGGTTTGTATATTCCAATGATGAGCCTCCTCAAATGAGCTCTAGGTCTTCTTGAGCAAGCAAGTTGGATGCACCCCCACTAGTTCCATTGGAGAGCTTACCTTAGCTCATATGTGCATCCGTTGCATGGCAATCCCTACTCCTCACATCATATGTATCATTTTTCTTTCTATCGCCTATGATTGTCCTCATTGATGTGAGCCTTTCACATCTTTTTTGTCTTCCTCCTCCATCATTTTTCTCTCTTTGCCATCCTAAGTGTCAACTTTCTTGCTTACGCTCATCCATTGCATGAGTGCTCAAAATATCGAAAGGGAGTGGATCATTTTGACTTGTACCTGGCTAGTGGTCTGGGATGAGTCAAGATAAGATTCCAAAGAAAACCAAGTGTGAACCTTTAGTAGATTAAGTTCTCAACAATAAAAACTATGGTTTACTCTCTCGTATATCCCTATCCCCTTTCTTGCACGCAAACACCATTTGGAGACATTCGAGTCACGGATAGCGAGAGCTCTTGCACCTTTATGTTCTTATGTTGCTTGTTTCAATACTAGTATAGACTCTTGCCTGTTATGACTTGAATTGAATTACATGCCTTGATTGCTTTACTTAAAAGTTATTATATGGTTGGTAGCATGTCACCACAGAAATTATGCTTGTTATCATTTACCTACTCGAGGACGAGCAGGAATTAAGCTTGGGGATGTTGATACGTCCAAAACGTATCTATAATTTCTGCTTGCTCCATGCATCTTTTGTGTGATATTGCTATGATATTGATGCACTTCCATACACTTTTGATCATATTTGGACTAACCTATTAACTTAGTGCACCCCAGTGTCAGTTCTTGTTTTCTGCTGTTTTTGTATTTCAGGTTTTCCCATTACTTAAAGTGCCAGAAAAAATCCGGGAAAAATATAGGAAAAATCAGCGTACATGAAGCTTCGGGAAGAGCCCAAGTGGGGCCAGAGGGGAGCCAGGGTGGCCCAGGCGGCCACCTGGCGCGGCCACCCCCTAGTCCACGCCAGGGGAGCGCCTGGGGCCCCTCCCTTCACCTATATATCCCTGTCGTCCCGAAACCCTCGAGGACAGAATCCTTTTTCGCGATCTCTCCTCTGTTCCACCTCCGCCGCGCTTCCAAGATCGGGAGCATCAAGAGCCCTCTTCCTGGCACCCTGCCGGAGGGAGGAACCACCTCCGGGAGCTTCTCCACTGCAATGGATGCTTCTCGGATGAACCGTGAGTAGTCCACCTTGGACCATGTGTGCATGATAAGTAGCTATGTGATGTTCTCCTCCCCTCTTTGTTCTTCATGGTTATAGACCTCGTGAGCTACCCTACATGATTGAGGCACATATGTAATCTTTCTGATGTTGCTATGCTGAGTTTGCTGGGATCTGATGGATTATGAGACTATGTTCAGATTGTATTTGAGTAATATATTTTATTCTCCTCTTTTATATTTATGTTCTTGAGTAATTCTTGCATGTTCTCCGTTGTTGTTTATTGCTTTGGCCAAGTAGTAGGTAGTAACTCCAAGAGGGAGCGTTATGCATGATTGTGGGTTCATGCCCCCTGATTACTAGCTTGAGTGACATAAACATGAGTCTAGGGGATGTGTTGTTGCCACAAGGGAGAAAACAACGGTGCTTGTACTTGCGGGTGCAAGGATTGTTTACTTTACGCAAAGTTCTTTAATGCGGTTGTCTGTTGCTTTGAGTTTACACTTTGGGTGGGATTCACAACTTAATACCAGCGAGATGTTCTGGATAGATATCTCAAGGTGGATGATTAGTAGGTAGATGCAGATGGATTTCGGTCTACTTGTCTTGGCGTACCACCCAAGATTTTGAGCCTCTTCCTTTCTTTATAGCATAGTTAGCATTGGTTTGCGCACATAATCATGTCAATTGCCCAGCCGTAATGTGTTTACCTCGCATTGCTATTTTATCGTCTTTTGGGAGAGAGACGTCACTAGTGAACATCATGGGACCTCGATCCATATTTCCACCACTCTTTACACCCGCTATTTATTTCTCTGCTTTATTTCCTTTTCTGTTGATATCGTTATCACTATTATCCCGTGCGTTTGTGAACAACAAGGCCGGAGGGATTGACAACCTCTCTTTACTCGTTGGGAGCAAAGTTATTTGTTGTGTGCGCAGGTCCACATCAACTGCCTTATTGTTGGCGCCGTTGTCACCTTCCTGTCATTGTCGGAGTCCTACTGGAGAAAAACCTTGGTATCTTCACCGAGGGAAATTTGCTGTTGTCTACATCTCAACCTTCCACTTTGGGTAACCAACGAGGGGAGAGAAGCCATCACCGTTGTAAAAGTACAATCTCTTTCCGATCCTTGGTTTGCAGATTATGCTAATTTTATCGTTGCAAAGTATTTGCCTCCAGGTTTAACATTTCATCAAAGGAAGAAGTTCTTCCATGATTTGAGGCATTGCTTTTGGGATGACCCTCATATTTACAAAGAAAGTCCGGACGGGATCGTGAGAAGATGCATACCAGTACATGAGCAGAAGGACATTCTCAGACAATGTCACGATAGTCCCTATGGAGGACATCATGCCGGTGAGAGGACCGCACATAAGGTTCTCCAATCAGGTTTTTATTGGCCTGCTCTTTTTAAAGATGCTAGAAATTATGTTTTATCTTGTGATAAGTGTCAGAGAGTTGGTAATATTAGTAGGAGGAATGAGATGCCTATGAATTACTCTCTAGTGATTGAGCCTTTTGATTGCTGGGGTTTTGATTTTATGGGTCCTTTTCCTCCCTCACACAAGTACACTCACATTTTAGTGGATGTTGATCAACATTCGTGTTCGGAATAAATTCATCCGGGCACTCTAACAGTACCGGACAATTTATCGGACCGTCGGTCCGGAGGGGGACGGTTCGATGTTCGTTGTGTTAGAGGGGTGTGGTAGACATACGGATAGCATATTTGTATTCGTTATATTTTTCTGATCAATTTTCATGTATAAAGTTTTTGAATCCGAGTTACGGTTTAAAAGTTATTGAATTTCAAAGTTTTAAATTATTTAAATGATTTTCTGAATTTCCTTTATTATTTATTTAACATTATCCAGAACATTATCCAAAACATTATCCAAAACAGTGCCTGACATGGGGGACCCACATGTCAGCCTCTGTTTATTTATAAGACATTTTATTAAATCAAAAATAGCCTCTGGGCCCACATGTCAGCCACTGGAATTTCTTTTAAATTCTTTAAAAATCAAACTGACAAAGGGGGCCCAGGTGTCATTGACTCCAGTGATAACTAAACATGTTTAATTAATATAATGACCAGGGGACCCACGTGTCAGTGTTTGGGGGGGTTTATTATTCTGTTAATCTTTTCAGCTAAACTAACAGAGTAATTAGCCGGGGGGGTCCACTGTCAGCGGCTTAGGGGTTTGGGGTTAAGCCCTAATCAAATAACTGTCACGGGGACCCCACCTGACAGCCTCACCGGAGGGTCACCAGAGCCCGCCGCCGGCGAGGTCGACGGGGAGCTCGCCACAGGGCACCGTTGGGCACGCCGCCGGTCGCGTTCGAACCGCAGGAGCACGGCGCTTCGATCTGGACTGGTTTCACAAGCGGGGACGCACCGAGGCGATGGCTAGGTCAACCGCGGCGGAACCGAGCTCGGGCGTCAATGGCGTATCGCGATTCGTGATGCAAACGAACAGCCTAACGCGTCAAATTGGAAGTGCAGTCCAGCAGCAACTCGTGCACGCCAAATTCGTGAGCTGGGGCGACCTGTGTGCACGACTACGACGACAAACCGCGGCGGCCGGAGCAAGCAAAAGGGGGCTTTCGCGTTGGGACCCTACGGGCTTCAAAGGGTGGTTGGCGACGGATGAGAAGCTCACCGGGGACGTGTTGAGGGAGGCAGCGGGCTCGGTGAAGTCCTGGCGTCGCCGGAATCGGACGACGACCTCCGCGGCCAGAGGAAGACGACGACGACGATTGCGTCGTATTGAGGGCGAACGGGTACGATTGCTCTAGTGGGATGACGAGGACGACACGGGCGCACACTCCGGACAGCTCGGACAGGCGAGAGGGCGTCAGTGGCCACGGTGGTTCACCGGGGTGACCACGGCGGCGGCGGGTGGTTTTTCCCCCGTCGATGGCGAGCTGCAGGGGGAGGGGAAAAGGTGGTGGGCGTGTCCAGGAGGGAGGGGGCGTCGCCCTTATCGCCTCCGCGGAGGGAGGGGGCAGGTGGGTGCGGGGCCAGCTCGCCAGCGTCGACGGCGAGCCCGGCGCCGTACGGGAGCAGGTGGGGGTGGTTGGGGAAGAAGACAAGGGGTGGGGTGGGTTGGGCTGCGGTGGGCCTCGCCCCAGGCGAGTTTTAATCATTTTTCTTTTTCTTCTTATTTTCCATTCTGTTCTTTTCCTTTTGTATTGGTTTTAATTGCTTTAACATTTTTTAAAATGTGTGACCTGGCCCATAATTAGGAGTGTATATTTCCAGAGTGCCACAAAAAGTTTAGGCTTAAAATAAAACCATTTACCATTTCTTTATAATATTCAATTGTCAAATGGGGCGGTTTTGCTTGGTGTTTGAATTGTTTGAATTTTCCAGTGGCAAAATAAAATACTATAACCATATGGGCATGACCCAATGATTATTTGTGATTTTATAAAAGTGGTCCCATGATTTTTGGGCAAAGTTTAATTGCAACATATTTTTCATAGCAACCAAAAGGCATTTTTGAATATGATCAAAAGGAAGTGGATCATGGCAAGGTTTGCATAGGGATTAGCAACAGTGATTAGTCCACAGTAAAAGTGATTACTGTTACAGACAACTGAGGGTGTTACACCTTGTATCGATTCTACCGCACAGTTGAAACCATATCCTTTGCATGACCTATCATCTTGTCACAGTAGTAAGCAAACCACAATCCTAGCAGATGTAGGAGTTGGTTGATATCATGTGGCCCCTGCAACTGTTACTGCTTATTGCATGCTTAGTGGTACGATGAGGTTGCTTTTGATGTGAGTCGGGATGATGGTAAACATGGTGTTGATGAAAGTGAAACTGTGTTGGTGAATCCACCCTAATACAAGGTGAACGATGAGAGGCTGTGTAGGAGTACACAGTGGGTTGTCTCGTTGAACACCGCCTTAAGTCCGAGTTCTTGTGTGGTGATCCAAGAAGAAGAGTACAACCACACATTGGGCTCACTGACCCCTCTCATCCTAGTACCTCACCCCGTTCGAACCCCAGAAGTCGCAGTAGTTCGGAGTTCTGGTAGGGCTGTGCCACGGTCTGCGAAGTGGATGAACGGATTTTCAAGACCGGCTTGGGACCCTGCACACATCGTTTGAGGTTGTACTGGAACCTCGGCCGGACTTCCATACGGATCCCACTCAGATAGGCGACTCTCTGGACTAGAACGGAGTTGTGGGCGAAGTGTTGTGGTGGCATCCTCGCTGTCACCTCTTGAACGGTGACACGCAAAAGGCGGTAACTGATGACACGTGTGTGTAGCGGTACACCCCTGCAGGGTTAACAAAACTATTCGAATAGCCGCTTCCGCGGTTAAGGACTGCTTGGAAAGCTTAGCTTGATTATTAGACAACTTGAACTGGATACTTCTAAAACTCGCAAGATAAGCGTGAGTGCTATGGCGTGCTTTCTCGTGGGGAAGTCGAGGAAGGCACCATAGTGGTGTAATTGGTTGGAGATGTAGTGGACTCGTGTACGCTTCTTACCTCAAGTCTGGTACTCGTAGTTCAGGACTAGCCAAGTCAAAGCTGGCACTTCTGCAAGTGAAACCCCACATTCCTTTACCTTGATACATGTGCATGAGTAGTATAGTTCCTACGTAAGTCTTGCTGAGTACGACTTTG
This sequence comes from Bromus sterilis, assembly GCA_950022295.1. Classification (NCBI taxonomy): domain Eukaryota; kingdom Viridiplantae; phylum Streptophyta; class Magnoliopsida; order Poales; family Poaceae; genus Bromus; species Bromus sterilis. The sequence continues at coordinate 316,434,024 of OX465597.1, read as the reverse complement.
TACTCACGTTTGCTTATTCTATGTTTTAGATGAACCCACCGACCCCGATGGTGGTTTCTACTCGAAGCTCAAAGATTGAAGACTCAGACCAAGACCAAGCTAGTGTAGTCCCAGTCAGACGACTGGTTCCCTCGTGGAGGGCTTGTTTTTAGATAAGGCTTCTCTAAGCCATTTGTTAAACTTGTCTGTACTCAGACCTACTTTTCTTCCACTTGTCTGTTGTAATGTTGGATCACATGCTTGTGATCTCTGTGTGCACTCTGTAAGAGTTATCAATAAAGTTGTATACTTTGTAGAGAATTGCAATGATACCTGTTGTTCATACAAGGCATGTGTGCTGCGTGTATGTTTATAACATGCATGTCTTTGTATGGGTTTTCGAGACCTTAGTTGTGATCTGGCTGGCGGTCTTTTATACACCAAGTGGCCCTTAGATGTGCGCAGCTTGGGGCATCGCGATGCGATTGTTCGAGACTCTGTCTCGTGCACACTTTGATGTATGATCGTGCCCGCCCTAGACCCCGACTAAGTGATCGGGCTGGAGTAAGTCTATGTAAGGGTTATAATACAATCGATAGTATGATTGAGGCGACTTGTCTATGAGTATGGGAGTTCACCACCCATATCAATTAGACTTGTGTGCGGACGATGAGGACCCATCTCAGTGGATCATCCGGCCTGAATGGGATGCCCCTCACGTTGGATGCTTTCCGAGAACGTTCTGTGCTTGGCCTTGTCTGCTTAGACAAGTGGGTACGGTTCTCGGCTCTCCATATGATTGTGTTGTAGCGAGGCTTGCATACGCTAACCCCAGGTCCCGACATCATCACGATCTGAACACAATCTCATAATCCATCGGATCCCAGCAAACACAACATAGCAACAATAGGAAAATTACATAGTGTAAGAGCAAGTTTTGCCCCTGAAGGTTTTGGAGATTATTGGACAAAGTAGTAGAGGAACTAATATTGTTTTCGAGTATAAACAGATACTTAGGTTCCTGAAGAATTGAGTTTGCATGGAAAAACTCGAAGGACAACGCACTGTAGCGAAGCTGCAGTCCACTACCGAAGCCTTTGAAGAAAGATGACCCCTAAACATGTCGTCGAGAAAGAAGAAGCTCTCGAGTAAAAGCGCAACGAGGAGAAAGCTAAAGCTGGATGAGGACTTAGTCTTTTTGCTAGTTTCTCTTTCATTTTTCTTGAGTCATAGGAAAAACCGTACTATCAAGAGGAGTTTGCTAGTTGAAATCTTAGTCAAAGTGAATTTGCTCTACTCAACCTGAAACCCAAAAGATAACCTGCCGAGATAAACCTTACTGAGTCGAGTAATAGCTCGAAGGAAAAGTCATCGCACTTGGTGCCTTCGAAAGAGAACTCGCTCGGTAAGTCAGCTTACTTGCTCCGTAAGAAAAGCTGCGTAGTGATTGAAACTCCGACCGTTGTGGACACGCGTCAAGCGGTTGCATCGGGTCACTTCAGTCTTTTCACCATCGGGATCGCCACCTATAAATACCCCGCACCTACCCGCCATTTGCGGTTGGTTGCTCCACAGAATATTCTGAGACAGAAGAGTTGCGAGCTTCCCAAGAAAGATATCGAGAGAAAACCTAACCCAAGTCCCAAACTGAGTTGAGCAATTCACAAAGACTTAGGTTGATATTAGCAGAATTTTTTATCTTGGAGATCTGCAAGTCTCCTAGACGGTTAGGCGTTGATACGCAAGAGAGGATAATTGCTTCTCGCCCTTCGTTGGTTACCCCAAGTGGAAGGTGAGAAGCAGTGTAGCGGCAAGTTTCCCTCGGTGAAGATACCAAGGTTTTAAGATTGTCTGTACTAGGACTCCGGCAATGATAAGTAGGTGGTTCAGCAAGTGATGCGCCGTTTGAAGATAATCACTTGCTTCTCCTGGACCTGCGCACAGACACTAATAACTTTGCTCCCAAAGAAGTTCAGAGAGGTTGTAAATCTCTCTGATCTTGTTGTTTACAAAGGATAAAAAACACAAGGGATAATGATAATGATAGCAACTGAAAGTAAAAGCAGAAAAAGTAAATAAGCGTGTAAACAGTGATGAGAATATGGACCGGGGTCCCGTGATGTTCACTAGTGATGTCTCTCTCCCAAAAGACGATAAAACTGCTACGCGAGGTAAACAAATTACAGATGGGAAATTAACAGGATTATAAACGCACCGCAATGCTAACTATGCTACAAAAGAAAGGAAGAGGCTCAAAAGCATGGGCAGTGCGCCAAAATAAGTAGACCGAAATCCAACCGCATCTACTACTAATCATCCACCTTGAGATATCTATCCAGAACATCTCGCTGGTATTAAGTTGTGAGCCCCACCCAAGGTGTAAACCCAAAGCAACAGACAACTGCATTAAAAAGCACTTTGCGTAAAGTAAACAATCCTTGCAACTGCGGTTACAAGCACCGTTGTTTTCCCCCTTGTGGCAACATCACATCCCCTAGACTCATGTTTCTGTCACTCAAGTGTGTCGTCACGGGGCATGAACCCACAATCGAGCATAACGGTCCCTCTTGGAGTTACTACCTACTACTTGTCCAAAGCAATAAACAACAACGGAGAACATGCAAGAATTACTTAGGAACAAAAATATAAAAGATAAGAACCAAATATATTACTCTATCAAACTCAGCATAGCAACAGCAGAAAGATTACATATGTGCCTCGATCATGTAGGTCAGCTCACGAGGTCTAAACCATGAAGAACAAAGAGGGGAGGAGAACATCACATAGCTACTGATCACGGACCCATGGTCCAAAGGAAACTACTCACGGCACATCCGAGAAGCGTCCATGGTGAAGGGGAAGATCCCGGAGGTCGATCCTCCCTCCGGCAGGGTGCCGGGAAGAAGTCTGTTGGCGCTCCCGATCTTGGAAGCGCGGCGGCGGCGGAACAAAGGCGAGATCGCGAAAAGGGGTTCTCTTCTCGGAAGTTTCACGTCACGGGGAATATATAGGCGAAGGGGGGCAGCCAGGGGGGCACCAGGGGTCCAGCCCCCCTGGCGCGGCCAAGCCCTAGGTCGCGCCAAGTGGCCGCCTGGGCACCTGGTGGTGGCCCCTGGCCCTCCTTAGGGGTTTTGGAGGCTTCCGATGCACTGATTTTTTTATCCGATTTTCCCGAGTTTTTAGAGCACTTTTAATATGCGGGAAACCTGGAACAAAAAAACAGCAGAAAACAGAAACTGGCACTGGGGTGCACTGAGTTAATAGGTTAGTCCAAATATGATCAAAAGTGTATGAAAGTGTATCTAGATCATAGCAATATCACACAAAACATGCATGGAGCAAGCAGAAATTATCGATACGTTTGGGACGTATCACGCGTTGCCTGTCAAGCAGTCGAAGAGTAATTATCACTGTTGAAGGAAGTCTATAAAGGTTTCGGAGATGTCCTGAATCATCTAGCCCGAGTAAGAACTGGACAAGCTCGAGGAGCTTGTTGCAGTGGAGAATAGGACGGAGAGAGTTTTGCTCCAGGTGTTCAATCACCACTCCCTCCAACCAGACGTAGCACTTTGTAGAGTGTGAACTGGTTTACCAAACATCGCAGTGTCAGGCTCGTTTTCTTACTCGCGCTTACATTCTGTATTTACTCTATTGCCTGTTTACCTTCGATGTGTCCTATCGTCCCCATTCCTTCGACTTAGACATGTGCTTCGTTGTTGCAATTCCTTCGAGATTCTTTCTATCCTTCGCAGTTTGCATGATTTCCTTCTAAGTTCCGTAGAATTTTTAAAAGTGATCATTCACCCCTCCCCCTCAAATCATTCTTGAGATTTCACATAAGTGCCTTGATCATGTAGGGCAGCTCACAAGGACTAAACATTGAAGAACAAGATTGGAGAGAAGACATCACATAGCTACTGATCATGTAACCATGGTCCAAGGGAGACTACTCACGGCACATCCAGGAGGCGTCCATGGTGGTGGAGAAGCTCCCGGTGGTCCTTCTTCCCTCCGGCAGGGTCCCGGGAAGGAGTCGTCTGGTGCTCCCGATCTTGGAAGCGTGGCGGCAGTGGAACAGAGAGGTGTTTCGCGATGCGGGATTCTCCTCGAGGGTTTCCGTGACGAGGGGTAAAAATAGGCCGAAAGGGGGCACCAGAGGTGGGACCCACCTCCCAGGCGCCCTGGTGGCGCGGCCAGGAGGTGGGACGCACCACCTGGTCGCCCGGGAGGGGGGTGGCCCCCCTCTGGCACTTCTTCGGTGGTTCCGGAAGCTTCCTTTACGCTGATTTTTATTCCGATTTTTCCGGAATTTTTGGAGCAATTTAAATTGGGGAAAAATCACTGCAACTAAAGACATCAGCAGACAGAAACTGGCACTGGGGTGCACTGAGTTAGTAGCTTAGTCCAAATATGTGTAAAATGGTATGAAAGTGTATCAAAACATGTAGCAATGTCACATAGAAGTGCATGGAACAAGCAAAAATTATATATATGTTTGGGACGTATCAAGGAGCAGAAATCATTGAGATTTCACTAGTGTCTGAAATATTATGAACCACCTCATGCTGAATCTCCCTAAGTGTACTGATAACTTCAGAAGGATTTCAATTTCTTCATCTACTGTAGTACTGTGATCAGAATCATTAGCATTGTTTGAATTGAATTCTAGAGGATCAGCTGGCTGCAGTACTGGGTTGAGAGGATCATCAATTTTGTAGCAAGGATCTACATTAGCAGAACTAAGATGCATAAACTCCAGAACAGGTTCATGAGTAGCTACAACATCATCACCATTAGTAATGGCAAGCAAGGGGGTACTATTTGCAGCAGTGAGAGGGATTGGTCTTGGGGCATACTATGCAGAACCAGAAGGGCCAACTTCTCTGCTAGAATTCCATGAGAAATTGAAAAACAACTGGAGGGAGGGTTGATGGGACTCAATGGGCTGAGATAAGGCATTAAGGTATGGAAGCCCGTTGGAGATATGATGGACTGGGCCCAATTCATTCAAATTTTGAGTTCCCTCCACTAGACCTTGATCCTCAGAGTTTTCAGAGAGATTATTCACAGAGCTTGAGCCAAGTGATAGTGTAAGATCACTGTCAAAGCTGTTGTGTAGTGCAGAGTTATTGAAGACAATCTCCACTTGTTCCTCCAGGGGCTGGATCAAATCAGCAAGCACAGGGAATTCACCAGGATGGAGCTCCTGGTCTATCTCAACATTGTTGTCAGGGACTGTCCACTTTCCCCACCCTAGGAGATCAACATCCTCTACTTCTTCCAAATCTTGACTATCATTGTTAGGGATGTTTTCCAGTACCATTTCAGGAGCAGGGAGATTAAGGTCATCAATTGCTTGGTGAGGGAGAATAGGCCCAATGAAATGATTAAGCTGCTTTGGATGAAAGTGAGGGTTAACTGGTGCTGGCAGAGGATTGCCATCACGAGGGACAGGGTCTTCATCAGGTGGCCCTCCACCCAGCATTTATTGCTGCATGATGACAATAGAAACAATCCATGATTCTAACTGAAGACCACCCTCACCAGTGACTATGCTTACAGGAATATCACTAAGGTTTCCACTCTAATTTTCACAACCAGGTAAGCTCTAATGCTTCTTGCTCTGTCCAACAACAAGAATTTTGCAAGGCTTCTTACTGCATTGGTCACCTCTTGTATTTCCCTCTTATCAAATGGGAATCCCACCATCTGAATCCAAACATCTCTGTTCATGGTAAGATTCCTCTAATTCAATCCTTGGTTATGCCTTTGGAAAATCACATGGATATCTCCAAGTTGGTGAGGACTTTCATGTACCAAAGTATCCCTATCTAAGACATTGTTCAACCTAACATATGCTTGACCAAAGGGAGATGGACTAATTTCTGAGAAAGCTATGTGCCTGAAATGTTGCAAAAATTTCCCTAGAAGATCTCTGACATTGTTGAAATGAGAAGGAAGGTTCGGCATCAGCACAAAAGTAGCAATAGCCCACTCCTCATGGACAGGGGCAGATGAGGGTGAGAGAACCCTAATCCTAGCGGGCCTTCCGGGGACTTCCAGAGCTTGCTGACCTGGGGGGAGTAGCGCAGCCGGATCAAAGGGGAAGTTCGCCATTGGATCTTGAGTGAGCACAACCGCTGCAGGATTAGCCAGAGGTGCTTGATGTGTCAATGTAAGGAGAGGTGGCGTCGATGGAGTTAGAAGAAGCCCAACGGTGGAGGAAGGTGGTGCGATCAGAGGGGAGTTACTCCATGTAGTCGCTATCACGGCATGTGCTGTCTTTTCGAACCAAATTGCTACGGTTGCCTTCCTTTGGTATGACGAGCCGACGTGGAATAGGGAGCGACAGTCTCTGGCAATATGACCCCACTATTTGCATTTGCGGCATTTAATCTTTTTTGTGCAGTTGGGCGTCGAGTGATCAGAGCCCAGACATCTTGGACATGGGCCCAATATTTGATTCGCGGTCATTTGAATACGAGCATTTCTCGCTTTGCTATTAAAACCTGAATATTGATTAGAATTGATTGGGGCATTAACATGTGAATAAATTCCGCTATTACCTCCTGACAAGGAATTAGCTCTCGGATTTGAATTTGAATTTGCTCCAGAATGGGAATTTGAATTGCCACGAAGAACACCATTGACTGCACTATGAGATCTCAAATTGTTGAAGATTCTAGGAGATTTTAAAGCTTGAGCATAGGATTTCTTATTTGATCTATCCACAACAGTCCATGAGTTCTCTTGCTCTTTCAGATATAGCTCATATTCATGACGAAAATTCGGCCCTCCTGAATTCCAAAGCCAAAAAGAGACACTAAACATGGGGGTGACAATGTTACCTTCATTGTAAATGGTGAATCCCACATCCATGGAGGAGACAGAGAATTTGAATGTCAAATTTTGAAGCCTTGAGACCTTGAAAAGGCTAGATCTTCCCTCAAAGCATGATAGAAGAATGACTGCAACAGATTCATCAGATAAACTGATCTTGGACTTGGTGAACTCGGCAACAAGAAAGAATTCCCGCAGCCCCTAACGATCAACAAAGTTGATCGACTTCTTGAGGGTGGTCCAAACTCTCTTCTCAAATTGCATCCCGCGATCAAACGAGAGCTCCTGGAGGGACATGGTGGTCGCCAAGTGATGAAGTATCACTCAGCGAGAAGGTGTTCGCCATTGGCGGGGTGCCAGACGACGATTATGGTTATGGCCGCCGTGGCCGGAGTGGCCAGCGACGGTGAGGGACGGGAGGCGCTCTTGCTCTCGCTCTCGTGTTTGTGTTTAGTACTTAGTAGCAATAACAGATGATTAGTTGCATTCTTTGCATGCGTGCAACATAGCAAATAGGATTATGCTTGTACAATTTCTTGACCTTAGTCTTTGAAAATATGTCTGTACACTTACTCCTACAATACTACTCCACTATTAGTACACGTGATGGATCTTCCTTTAGAAGAAAAAAATGAGTTCCCAAACTTCACCCGTTAAGAAACGTTCAGCAGCCTGTCCATTACTTATCTTGAATCTCTCTATTCCAGCTATACAATTGGCGTGTGAGCTCGTGTTTCCTTCCATATGCCTCATCCTTCTTCTGTTCTTGATACGAAGATGAACATTTGGGTCAACCCATGCATGATACCCATCGGGCCAGCAAGGCCATGACTATTTCTTAAAATGGGTCGACCCGCGGCCTCGTAAATTGGCTAAGGCCAAGGGCCGGGTCGATCCGTTTTCATTCTGAATGTTATGCTGTTGTTTTAAAACTATTCTTAATAGGAGTAATATCAGTGGTAATATTACATATATCTATGAAAAAAGATGTGGCAAATAATTAATAAAGAAAGAGGGATATGCGATAACTTAAGGTAGTTACTTGCTCTTTGAAAACATGGTTAATAGTATAACCAACTGCTGGTTATAGTCCATCTTATACATGTACAATACTTAGCTACAAGATAGTACTATTTTTTATTATGTATGACTCATCTTTCATTCTCACAAAATACCTAGGAGCATGCGTTAGAGCCGTCTCTTCACGAAGAGCCCGCTTACCTTCTCTCTCATCCAACTAAGCAAAAATAAATTATTTTATTTTTTATAGCATGCTGACTCATCTTTATTGTATTTCTGAGTAACATCACACATACCAAAACAATATGAGTCTACAACATCAAAATAAAGTGTTGCATGATACCACATATATATTACTCTCCACTATAAGACTAGTAACATAACACATATGCCATGTTACTAGTCTTAGGGCCAGTTTTTTTGCAGCTTATTGCCAAAATAAGCTAGAAGCCAAAAAAAACTCATTTTTATGGTGGGGCTTAACTTATTTCCATCGGGTTTCCCGGAAGCAATGAAAATAAGTTGGGGTCGCCCAGCTTTTCGCAGCTTCCCGCAAAGTGACCAAGCAGTACATCGAACTGCCCCGTTACGCAGTTTATATTTACAGAGAAAATGCCACACCACCTCTCGTCTCATCCACCTCACCCCCGACGCCCTCCCCCTCTCCCCAGTCTCCAGCCGCCGCCAGCCTAGGGTCTTCGCCGCCCCGAGCTCCTCCCGTGGAGAGCCGCCGAGCCACGCCGCCTCCGCAACCCCGGCGAGCCGCTAGCAGCCGCGCTGTCCCCGACGCCGAATAGCCCCGCCACAGGTCGCCTCCCCATGCCCCCTTCTCCTCTCTTCTCTCCCCCCTCACCTTCCCTTCCCCCTCTCTGCCCAGAAAAAACCGACACCATGGGCGCCCCCGAGCTCTGAGCTCGCGCCGCGCCACCCCAAGACCGCCGCCGCCGACCGGATCTGGAAGATCCGGCAACCTGCGCGCCTCCGCGCGCCGTTCCCGACCTCCCCGCGTCTCTACCGCGCTGCCACGACCGGCCGGAGCATCGCCACTCGTCGGTCGCCGGCCTCGCCCCCGACCCGATTTGGGCGCTGGTTCAGGCGTGCTGGTTCGCCGGCCTTGACCCCAAGGCATGCAGCACAAGGACATTGGCCCAGGGTAGAAAAGCCTTTTCCATACAAAATTCAGAAATAAGTTCAGACAAAAGAATTGGATGGCTTATTTTCATGGGCTTATCTCCACGACAACTTATCTAGGACTTATTAATATGGGTCGGAGGGAGTAGAATTTTTTTCTTTAGAGTCATTTGGTTCACGGGAATGGATTCCTATTCCTGCATAGGATTGGTATTTATCCTTCACATTTTATGAAACCAAATGACTCTAAAGAAAAAAATTCTACTCCCTCCGAGGACGCACTATATTATGAAATGGAGGGAGTAACCAGCTTCTCTTCTCTCTCTTCTTCTCTTTCTTCCAACTAAGCAAAAATATACTACTTTATAGCCCGCCCACTCAGCTCTATTGTACTTGCTCTAAGACCAGACGAACCGCCAGCAAATTTCGAAATCCGCACTCTCCTCCCACCACCGGCTCGTCTCTCACCGCCAGCTTGGGAGGCGATGGCGCGGTGGCGGCGGCGCCCTTGTGCCTTCGGGGGGCACCCTGAGCTTCGCATGGCCTATGGAGAGCGCGCCCTCTCGCTCGGGCACGGGATCTTCGACCTCCTCCCCCCGCCTCCGGAGTCGCCCGCCCCCTGCTCCGCCTGCAGAGGCGCCGGCTGCCTCTTGTGCCGCCGCTGGGCGCACCTCATCCGAGACGATGACCCCATCGCGTACCGCCAACTCGTCACCCGCGCCGTCTGCGTCCTCGACCCCGCCGCGCCCCCGCCGCCGCGCTACACCTTGGGGAACAGCGGCATTTCGCAGGCCAAGGTTGGTTTTTTCTTCTTCTTCCTTTTCTTTGTGCTGGGTACTGTATCTTATATAGGAGTATCAATCTGAGGCGTCTGTTTGCCCCCTGGCAGCTCGTTGGGTTGACGATGAAGATGATGTTGGAACAAGGTAAAACCACCAACGTCCTCTGCAATGGTCGCGGTGCTGCGGTTGGCCAGGCTCAAGACCTTGTTTCTTCTTCATCCTGGGATATTCTCTTGCACAGAGTAAGCTAGTTTCTTTCTTTTTTAATTTCCTCTCATGCCATGCGTATTCTCAGCTGACTGCCTGTCTGACAGAAAGAAACTTGTCTTCTCTTTAGATTGGGGATCTTCCCATGTGCTACATTCTCAGGCATTCATCTATCTTCTTGCCCGTCAAAAAGAGAACTTATCTCCAGGTCGCCGGTTTGCCAATCATCTCCCTTCTGAAACAGCGTACCATTCAACAATCCCAATCCACTGACGAATTCCAAGGCCCTATGGAGACTGCTAAAAAAAAATGCCCCACAGTAAGCATGCATTTATCTTGTATTCGGATCCACACAACAAGTTCATTTTTTGAATCTTCTACTAGTGAATGTTCTTTTCGCAAACAAGCACACACTATGGCCCTGTTTGGATCCATGAGTTACAGTTACAGTTGGTTAGATTGAATCGAACTAACCCCAAAACATCCAAACAAGAGGGTTAGAGTTGGTTAGATGCATCTAACTCATCCAAAAAAACTAACCCACCCAAGAGGTGCTTATTTGGGTTATAGTTAGGTGGGGCCAGGAAAAGTTACTTTTCCCTCTACCTCCACCACACCAAATCCTGGTTAAAGGAGTCAAATGATTGGAAAAAATACATTTATTGGCAATCTAACCCGGCCATCCAAACACCTCTTTGGTTAGAGTTAGTTCAGGATTAGTCCAGGGTTAGAAGAGTTAAGAATATCCAAACAGGGCCTATATATGTATAGGTGGTTTTTCTCTAATAAATAAACTGATCAGATACTTAATGTCTTTGTGATCTCAGTGCTACTTATGGCGTGATGCAGCAATGGCACACAACAACCTATCTCCAGGCATTACTTCTAAATCTGCAGATAACACTGAGGAGGTTCTACTGAATCCACCTGCAACTTCAAGTGATGCTCCTTCTATAGTGCCTAAGAAGCCTAGGAAAAGAAAAAGGTTGTACAAGTGGCAACGTTGCAGTAAGCAGAAGCAGGCCTGTCGTGAAAATACGTCAACAGATGATCAAGTGAACACTTGTTTTCCACAAATCCAAGAGCCATGCAATGTACCAGCTGTCCTCCTCTCGTCTCACAACTCACCCAGTTCTGCTTGTGTGTTGGATAGTATTATGCCTTCCCCAACTCCCCAAGTAGGATTCTCTAGCTACTCACAACAGTTGTGTGTTTGATTTGTTTTCTGCCGTCTTCTTTAGTCCTTATATACACTTAAAGTTCCTCACCCGCCTAAAGCATTATTTAGTCCTTAATTAGTTTTAGTCTTTGTCTACTCTTGTGGTCGTCCTTTTGGTTTAGGGTATATATGATTTGTATTCTAGCCAAGTCAATGTGTTCAGGATTAACTATATGCATTCTTGTTTCATTCGCCACCTTTACTCTTTGATGATTATGGGAAATGTTTTTAGTGATTACTACTGGTCTGGTTATCTTTTCCTTTTGACAAAACACCGTAGCTTGTCATTGGGCTTTTACACTACCCTTTCAATCTGATATATAGTAAATGCTTTATATTATTGCTGCTGCACGCCCAGTTAGGGCAAGTCAGCCAGGATATCTACCAAATTAATCTGATTAGCCTAAGTATGTTTCCAAGTAATTAGCTGCTTGGCATGTCCTGGAAATTTCTTCATGTTTTTTTATCTCTGTAGATTCTACCAAAGTATTTTGATCCGAAAAGGATATTAAGCTCCAACCCTAAAAGCTGCAATGGTAGTCATCAGTATCGACCATCTCACCACTAATGTACGCCCACGCCCTGAAACTCACGAAAACTAAAACATACAAAGTGCAGCACATGTTTTTTTTTCTAGTTTTTGTCCATACCGCTATCTGCTTTTTGATAACGGGCTTTGCCGTTTCCTAATTTCTGTCTGGTGTGTTATTGAAATTCAGAAGCACTCATCAATTGTCTTACTACACAACGGCATGAAACTTCAGTGATCAATTGTCTTGCTACACAATGGCATGAAACTTTTATGTTGCTCTAGTTTCTTAACATACTTTCTTACTTGCAGAGTGGCCGGCCTACTGATTCTGCAGATAACACTCAGAGCAACACTGAGGAGGCTCTACTGAACCCTCCTGCAACTTCAAGTGATGCTATAGAGCCTAATTGCGAGTTTACCCACAAGCCTAGGAAAAGAAAAAGGATGTACAGTTGGCAATGTTGCAGTAAGAAGAAGCAGCTCTGTCGTGATAATACGTCAACAGATGCTCAAGTGAATACTTGTTTTTCACAAATCCAAGAGCCAATCAATGTACCTGCTGTCCTCCTGCCTTCCCCAACTCCCCAAGTAGGACTCTCTAACTGCTCAGAACTGTTGTCTTGCTACACAATGGCATGAAACTTTTATGTTGCTCTAGTTTCTTAACATACTTTCTTACTTGCAGAGTGGTCCCATCTGCTTCAATTGCTTAATGTTGAATGCTTCGAAACGTGTATCAGTAGATTCCCTCATACGAAGATTTGGTACTTTCTATAACACAAGCATATCCAGGAACGTCTTCCACAACAGTATCCTTTTGTTATTTCATTCTATATTAATACATACTTTCTTTGCTGCATTTTATAGATAGTCAAATACTGGCATTTGGAGATTTACCACATAGTAATATGTTAATTCATTTCTTGTTTCCACATATTAACTTTTTTGTGGTAATCTAGCATTCTATATATTATTTTTCATACCGTCTTCTTTGAAATTTCCTTAACACTGTTAGGCTTGAGTAATAAAAGGAAAGGAACAGATGCTGCACTATCTCTTATAAAGCGCGTATTTGGAATCAAGGATTGTTGCATAAAGTTCTTCCATTGCAAGTGCGGTGGATCTTCCACGACAAATTCTAATTGCATGTGAGTCAACAGATTTGATTCGTACTAAAGTTCATTAGCCAACGTGACTTTTCAGCATTTCACATGAATTTGCTCATAACTTTAGACTGTACATGAGGATCTCGGTTTCATGCTCTGTTGAACACATTGCACTACTGAACTTGTCTCTTTGATGTATTACATATTTATTGAACTTACTAATCCAAATGCAATGACAATATTTAATGACCTACAGCCTGGCGAATAAAAACCTATCTTTTAAAGGGTTATTAAATTTTTGTTCATGTACCAGGAAAGAACGAATCAGTTTTCCATCTTTTCAACTTTTCATCTATCTGACTCTATTGTTGCTATTGGCTAATGGTTCTTCTTACCAGGTATCACTGGCTGCTTCAGCAAGTGAAAAATCTCATAAGGAATTCCAAACGCTGTCAGTACCAGAAACTATTTATGAGGCATTGTTCTGCCAAGTCTAAGGTAATTTTGAACAATTAAATCACTTTTGACTAATATTATCCAGAACCATACAATGAAACAGTTTATGGCTATTTTTTCTTCACTTTTCCTTTTGGTTGAAGTGTCCTACTCCCTCCGTTCCACAATAGATGACTTCTAAATAGATGTATCTAGACTATATTTAGTTCAAGATACATCTATTTGTAAATCATCTAATATGGAACGGAGGGAGTATATTACTAGAAGGATATTAAACTTTTAAGGAAATTTATCATATAAATGAAAGGGTATAAAATACATGAAACATGAAGTTTTTTTATGAATGTCCAAGATTCCATTGGTCAAAATAACCGAGAGTCCGAGATGCTAAATTTAATTGAGATGAAATTGTTGTATATTTGATGGCTAAAAATTGTTGATGTGGACAACAGGATGGAAAATATAGATGCTGTGGATAGCTTGCATGTCAAGATAGACTATCATTAATGAGTGCTAGTGGAGATGACATGGACAATTGATTGGCTAAAGGAATAGGTGATGTGGATAGCTTGCATGAAGAGACAGAATAACATTAATTGCAGTTAGTGGCGTTTTGTTTATAAGAATTAAGGAGTATAGATTTGCTTTAATCGTTGCAAATATTTCTAATACTCGAACCGCCTTTAATAAATTTGGCTGTGTGCAGAGGCCAGGGTTTTTTTTCCACTTTTCGAAAAAAACTGCTGCAAATATAGGGCTAGTTTTGGCTGCTTGCTACAGTTGCCACAATCCATTGTCAATGGGCGGCAAATTTGGCGAAATGTAACTGATTCTACTTATATACTTTGACTCTACTACTTTTCTTCTAATTAGAATATTTTTTGTTATGGCATAACATACTTGTATCTTAATTGTTATGGTGATCAAACATGGTGAACCTCAATGCATAATTATACACACCATATGTTTTACATATATCATCCTACATAGGCTGGTATAATACTTATTTGGTCAAAATAGCACAAATTTGTTAGTGTGAAGCTAGAAGAATGGTCATATTCTCTTTCAATATAATAAAGCAGGTCGCAGAGGATGGCTCTCTTGCTCAATTGGAAGCTTATAGTACACATCAGCAAGTAGTATCCTTTGTCTGTGCAGTGTTGGCACGAATCATACCCAAGCCTTTGCTTGGCAATCCTTCTAGCAAGAGATGTCTAAGGATGAACATTTGGAAGTTTGTAAGCTTACGAAGGTTTGAAACATTTCAAGTAACTGATTGTATTGGTGAGCTGAAAGTAGCATATTATTCTTGGCTATCAAAATTTGGATCCACTGGTTGCTCCTGTTCTGTACCAGTGAGAAAAGTGACTGAGGTATTGAGTGGCATGGAGGAGCAGGAACAGAAAAATCTCTTGCATTGTTGGATTAGCTGGTTATTTTTTGGCATTGTGATACCATTGATCAACACATACTTTTATGTCACAGAAAGGCAAACAAACCGATATGATGTTTTCTATTATCCAAAGACAGTTTGGAGGAACCTTACTAGCAACGTTATTGCTTCCTTAGATAAGCGGAGCTTCAGGACTTTGTGTGGTGCATCAAGGAGAGCAATAAGACAATTGTACCGTCCTTCAACAGTCAGATTTGTTCCGAAAGAAAAAGATGTGAGACCACTAGTAAAATTTAAAACCCAAAGAAAGGATGGCCTTCTCAGCAAGTGTCACTTGGTTATTAAAAAAGTAAGGGATGAGAATCCAGAGATGTTTGGTTCTTCTGTTTTCGATTACAATGGTATTCACAAAAAACTTTCCAGTTTTATGTCTTCAGTAAGAGGACAGTTGAAGGAGGAGCTCAAGATATATATTGTTGTTGCTGATGTATCCAAGGCATTTGATTGTGTCAATCAAGACAAGCTACTGAAAATTATGGATGATGTTCTGAAAGGTGATGAGTATGTCCTGAGAAATTGTAGCAAAGTAGTATACAGTAGTTCTAAGAATGCGGTTTACCGCTTTGATTCAAATGTCTCTGTCAGCAACGGCCATGATTTCTCAATTCAGCCATTGTCAAGTGGTGGCATTCTTGTTGATCAGGTACTGTATCTTTTTTGACTTGCTATATATTGTTTCTTTCTTATATACTACAAGTGTTGGTCGGTCAACAGAATGTGTTGAAACCTTACTTTTTTTGTGGGGAATGAATCAGGGGACTGTTTGTATAATCCGGAAGGAAGAGCTTCATCGTATCCTTTTTGAACAAGTCAAGTGCAATATTCTGAAGCTTGGCCAAAACTTTTACTTGCAACAAGTAGGGATTGCTCAAGGAAACAAGTTATCTACCCACCTTTGTTCCCTGTACTATGGCGACCTTGAAAATTCTGTGATAATGAAATTTCTGCATGATGCAAAGATTAGTTCAGGAGATGCTGTTTCAGTACAAGAACATCTGTTGATGAGGTTCACTGATGATTTCGTGTTCGTATCTTTCTCAAAGGAGGATGCTTTAAATTTCTTGAATAGGACGAGAAGAGGCTTTGTGTACTATAACAGCTACATGAATGAGAGAAAATATGGTTTTAACTTCAAGGTTGAAAGTAGCGAGAATTGCCATAATAGACTCTACAGGGGCGATGATGGAGTCTATTTCATACCATGGAGTGGCTTACTTATAAATTGTGAAACTTTAGAAATCCAAGCTGATTATACAAGGTATGTATGTCTGTCTGTTTTTAGTTTTGTCGATTCAGTTCATCCATATATACAGTGACGGATTTTATTTCAACTTGTACAAACTAACTAATTTTCCTTACCAATTTTTGTTGTTGATATAAACAGGTATTCAGGCATCACAATCAAGTCCACGCTGACTGTGAAGATGCATTCTTCCATCAAGGAGTTTGGCATCAAGCTATGTCATTATATGCGTCCAAAATGTCATCCCATTTTCTACGACTCCAACATCAACTCGCCAGGAACCGTAAGGCTGAACTTATATCAAGCCTTCCTGCTATGCGCGATGAAGTTCCATTGCTACATTGGAAGCTTGGGGTATCCCAGCAGCATAACAAGCAAACCAGAGGAGTTGCTGCATATGATTAAGGGCACCTTCAGGTACTAGTAGGATCTTCTTCTTTCTGTAAATAAATAAATTGTTCTCTCTAAACATTAAGGAAATCAATCCCATTGAACAGGTACATGCATGGTCTCATCGTGAGGCACATGGGTGGTGTGCCTCTGGTTCTAAAGCTAAGGCGCAAAGAAACCATCTGGCTCGGGCTATCTGCATACATTCGTGTCCTTGGAAAGAAGCAATCGCGCCACAAGGTTCTGTTGGCGCTGTTGATGGAAGAGGTTGACCGATATGGCCCTATGGACCGCGCTTCTGCTGACAGTTTGCGCTATGCCGTGGATGATTCTCACTCTTCAATGTTCTGGAAGTTGAAGTATTAGTTAGTTGTTAAGTGAAAACTGGCTAGTTGGAATTCATGGGATCCTTTTGTCTGTATTTTGTATGCTCCTATACCTGGGAGGGATCATGCATGTGGCTGCTATAGTTATTAGCAAACATATTATAAAAATAGTAGCACCAGCTACATCAAATTTTTTTTGAGAAATTCATTTTAGCTTTCCCGGCCTCAAATGGCCTCAGCTTCCTTGGAGGTTGATCGGCGGCATCTGGAGTGGCTGCCATAGATCACGGCGGCGAACTGAGGCCTGTCATGTGGCAAACTCCAAGCATAGATTCCCCATGGAGCTGCAGATCCCTTGCTTAGTTGAGTGAGATTGCTGCGCCACCGTGATGACATTCGAGATTGAAGGCCCTAGTATCCCTAGTATCATCTACCTAATACACAGGAGGACTTGAAGGAGTCGCCGTCTTGCTCTTCTATTATCTGGACTAGATGACCCGTTGCGCCAATGGCGCAAGGGGCTACGGCTAACCAGGTACTCATACATATTTAGTTTGTATTGAGATCATGCGTAATCAGGAACGTGAAATTGGAATTGGAGAAAGGGTCGACAGTTAACCAGCCTGAACTTGAGAGCTGAAACAACTAATGTCAGCAAGACCCCAAGGTTTGAATCCTTGCGTATAATAATAAAAAATCAATTCCCAACTATTTTTGCCCAATCATCCCAAACAAGCATCAAGTATTTTAAAGAGAAATTCAGTCCAAGCCATTAATCCTTCAGGTGCATAGTCTATAACTGTAGTGTTCTAGACCTAAGAAACTGGAAACGAAACAATCAAAAACAAAAGTAAAATCATGTGTTGCAGCAGCAAAAGCAAAACTAATCATGTTATGTCATTTTGACTTATCATCTTTTAAATCAAACTACACAAGAATAAAATTATCTAACAGAACATGAACACCATATATCCTATTCAGGCGGTACCAAAAAGGAGAGACATCTTCACTGCACATATATGCTAGATAATAAAAAATCTGAAAGCATCTTAGAGGAAGCCCTCACTAAGAACCTTGGCAGATGATCACGAAGTTGTGCCTACTTTAGCTACATGACAAATCTGTCGTAGCATATATGCTAGATAATCAAAATCTGAAAGAATCTTAGAGGAAGCCCTCACTAAGAACCTTGGCAGATGTTCATGAAGCAGTGCCTACATTAGCTACATGACAAATCTGTCGTAGCACACAAATAACATCTTGTTAAGAGAGACGCTCCTACCCTTGCATTTGAAATAGCTATAAATGACACTTTTTGTTTTTTCATTGTGTCAGGCAGGTAAAATATGTAACAAAAGAAATACTCACATACATGAAAGTCTGAAACAAAGCATCTTGGCGAAATATAAATAGTATGTGCATCACTCAGGTTAGGGACTCTCCTTGATTCTTACTTTGCATGAAATATAAATACGCTATCTAAAAACATTAAGAACTCTTCTCTTCATGTGTGATAACAAAAATATCCACAAATATGTACATGTAAGTTTGTTGGCTTCTAACGAGACAAATCCACCCTACAGGAAAGCACAAAAATACAATTCATATTCTCTTTTCTTTGAGCTTAGTAGATGACTCAACATCTTCCTATAGATAAGACAAGCAAAAATAAAGTCACAAGGAAGGCATGAAACAAAAGAAATGATTCGAGCTAGAAGAAACATCATTACTTCGAGAAGCACAGAGCATCACACAAGTCTCTCAAATGGGCAAAGAGGAGGGTGCTTATGAACAAGGATAAAAAATAGCTCACCTTGGATGATAGTGAGGTTGTTAAAAAAGTTGTTTCAGACCTGCTATGCACATAAAAAAACTGGGAATAAAAACAGCGTGTACATATCCACACGAAAGGCATCCATGAAACTGATTTATAGTAGACATTTAAAAAAAATCTGGATCAAAATTATTGTTCTGATATCTATAGTATCAAAAAAAGTAGAATTGAACTCCACAACAACCAAAATTGTAAGTGCGCACTCATTTCAGCTATGCATCCTAATAGGCTAGTGAACATACTAATGTTTTGAAACATTTCATTCTCTAAATTTTAGCAGCAGTGAATTTCCACCAAAACTCAATTAACGAAGGTTTGACAATATCAGTAGGAGCACAAGCACAAGGTATTGTCCTCCTGGAGGCATAATATGATCACATACCCGACAAAAAACGAACATGCTTTTCTAACAGCACAAGATTAATAGGATGAGACCGACGCATTGCTGGGAGCGACAGAAATGTTGAACAAATGTTGCATGGAAATATTTACCTAAATGGCTTCTGGCTACTCATTAAATATATACATGTGTACGAAAACATGCCAGAACATCCACACCTAATCGGCTTCCACTGTATTAAACAGGTGTAAGCAAATGAACAGATCACAATCTATGGGCATTAGCTAACCAAGGCAATTTGTTACCATGCCTACCATAAATAGCCAATTCAGACCAGGGGCAGGTTAAATGTCGCTTGCATCCTCCAACACCTCCGTGTGACTCTTCTCCTTGCTCAAATCCGTGTGAAAGCTGCAAAAAAACAGCAACAAAGCATCATCAACATCAACATTTTCTGACATGCTAGATAAGCCAAACCAATTTAAGAACTCAAAATATGCATGTATGGAGTATATGACCAGAAAATTGAAAAGGAGCCAATACACATCCAAATATATTTATACACACCCAAACATCAATAGATTCACTTTAATTTAAATTAAAAGAAAATCTACATTTAATTTAAAGTAAAAGATAAGATATATTTAATTTAAATTAAAGGACTACTGAAAGATACTATGCCCAATGTAATGTGCAAATACAATTAAGGTGCTTGTAAATAAAGTGTAGAAATACTCCATAACATGATATCCACTGAAATGTACCAATCAAAGATATTCCTCTGTTCCCTACTCCCATGATGCAAGCACAAAATTCAAAAGGACAGCTCACCTGAACAGGACCCGTCCTTTGCGTGCATCGATTATTTGAGTAGTTTGTTGGACACAATCATGCCTGGGTGGTTGTGCAGGGGGGTGACTGAATTCGGCCGCAAAAAGAAGAGTACTATCTGCCAAGCAAGAAAACAGAAGGAAACTGTCAGCAACTACTCCAAACGCTGACATTGCAATCCACACGCTTTTTCCTTTTAAGCTGCCACGAACTTACCAAAAAATTCTCGGATTTGTATATGGTGGTGGCGTGATCGTCGGTTAGCCTTGGGTCGCTAAGCCTCTGCTCCCGAAGAACACCATGTCCAGGCTTACGCCGACTTCCTCCGGCCTCATTCTGTCTGCAAATATCACCGCCAGCATCCAAAATTCGTTTGGTGTTTCAAGTAGTACACACAGATATCATCAGCATTTTGTGCAAGGCATTCATGTTTCCGATCGAATCCGATGCATTTCAACTACTATTCATTCCATTAAATTTTAATCTGAAAATAAATGCATTTAAAAACTTATAAGATGTCAAGTAGAAGAAAAGGGCTTCACAAATTAATTCTGCAGCAAAAGAAAAGAAAATACACATAGAGCACTGATTAGAAGAAAATACACATAGAGCATTGATTAGAAGGGTTCTCTACACACAAGTTACTGAATTCATTGGTGCCCTCACTCCCTTTTGTGAATTTTGCAGTCCAGTGAATTAGCGGTTATGTCACATGGACATGAAAAAATGTAATGCAGAAAAAAAATCGTGTGGACTATCAACCTACCTTATAAAGGTGCCTCTCCATATATAACAAGTTGACTCCCATAAGAACGATTTTATTCCTCCAATATGTCAATGCAAATTATTAAATAGTTCAATAAGACCACCGGTGTAAGAATCTCTCGCCACCCAAGACCAAACATTCCAAGTCACAACTCAACATCTGTAAGAAGGTAAGTAAAAAAATGTTAGCACATATAGCTTAGAGCTGAACTGTAATTGTAAATCATATTAGGCAGCCTATCATCATAAATAACATGTCAAGTCCGTGCAAAAAAATATAGATAATGTTATACTAACTAAATTCACCTAAGAATGAGAAAAAATACACTGCATTTGGTTGGATTCAAATCAGACTGTTACTTGAGATTAGGATTCAACGGAGTAACTACCACAATATGTAGTTATTTCCTTTTCTCTGTAAAAATGTACACAAGAGTGTTGATCATCTCTAGTTGCAAGTTTTACTGGATTAACCTAAAAAATAAGAAGTAATAC
Organism: Bromus sterilis; assembly: GCA_950022295.1. Taxonomy (NCBI): domain Eukaryota; kingdom Viridiplantae; phylum Streptophyta; class Magnoliopsida; order Poales; family Poaceae; genus Bromus; species Bromus sterilis. Next base: position 316,413,075 of record OX465597.1, on the reverse strand, counting down.
CATCAATCTAAACACATGCCACTGGATTAAACTTAAAAAGAAAATCAACTAATACAATTCTTATTCAAGAATATCTGCATTCAAGATGAATGAGTCAAAGAGAGGAGGTATTAACTTGGGGCTGCCATCTTTGCTGTCACAATAGCAATCAGTCTGACATATCAAGTCTTTGCATCCTCGTTGGGTAGGTGAAGCCTCAGGATACATGATTTAATGGCCCTGTAAATAATGAAGCAGGGCAGTCAGAATGCAATATATAAAAAACAACATCAAATTAATCTAAAAATACTGCAGTGTAAGTCTTCATCGTCGCATTTGCTTCATCGCTAGCTAGAAATGTTAAATACGGAACTGTCGCCTATCCATCATAGTAAGCACCATTCATTATACCAACCTAAAGAACTTGCTTCATGTAGAGGAACAAAAAGAGAGAAACTCCAAGGTTCCAATATTGTCAAGTTCACAGGAGAAACATAGAGCAATGGTCTTAGCCTTCTTACAATTTAGGATTTACTGGTAAAATACATGTGTGGGTCATTCAATGGTAAGACACACAAAAAAGAGCTAATTTGATTCTGGAACTTTGACTTTGTAATAAATCGTAAGCCTAGCACTCTAATAGGGCGACAAAGCCATGGAGGCAGATAGATAATTAAGATTCTCAGATATATCAGTACAAACCCAATCCTCATCAACATTACATCAGGTAGATTTACACCCTATAACCAGCAACAAATCCAGAAATTAAAAAACATTGTTTAAAGAAGGCATTTGTGACATGAATAATGTAATATTGTAACAGTAACTACCCCTGTATAATAGAACAAATGAACGTGTGTGCGTGAGTGAGAGAGAGAGAGAAATCACCTCAGATCTTCACCAAACTCTTCATCAAGATTCATCCTCTTATCTTTTTCTAGGATCTGTACACGGAGAGACCATAAATGAAGGAGTGAAATCAGGAAGAGAAAGATGGCAAGGCTGCAGATGACCAACCTAAAAATCCCATTGTCCCTTCCCTCACGGCCTCAATCCGGGCGCTTACTATCCTAGGGTTTGCCGACGCAGCCGTCGTCGTCGCTCCGTCCGGCGGTCCTAACCCCACCTCGAAGCAGGGCGGCGCAGAGGCATCGGGGCGGAGGCGCTCGGCATAGGAAGAAGCGCGGAGAGAGGAGGCGAGGGAGAGGAGTAGCAGCGGCGACGAGAACCACGCCCGCCATCCGCTGTCAACGGATAGGAGGAGGCCGACCGGCGCCGGAGGTCGCGTAGGGGCGCGCGTCCATGAGCGAAGGCCTGAACGGGGACGATCTCACAGGCGGCGCCGAGGCCACAATCCTCCACCGAACGTGCGTGCAGCCGCCCACCATCTTCCACCAGCCGCGTGAGGTCGGCCGCGGCCACGACCCACGCTCCCTCCGTGCGGAGCAGAAGCGGCGGCGGACGAGCTGGAGGAGGAGAAACGGGATTGGGAGGAGGAGCGACGAGTGGGGATGGGATAGGGTTTCCCCCCGGGCATGCGAGGCGCCGTGAGCTGCAACTGAGGTGGAGAGGGAGAGGGAGAGGCAGGGAGCGAGTGCTTTTGAGATTTCGCCGGCGCTACAGAAGCTACTGGGACCCATCGACAGAGAGAGAACACGCCATCCAATGTTACCAACCAATCTCTCCACCAACCAGCGAGGCATAATAGGCGACCACTTGCGCTATCGTCGCCGATTACAGCGCCCGGATCTTTTTTACCTTGCGTCCAGACCAACCCACCCAGTAACACAATTCTATCGGGCCACCAGTCATGGGCTTTAACTGCTTCCTAAGTAATTCCTAATTGAGACCCACGGTGGATTAGGCAGCCAGCAAGGTAGAGAGGACTATTCACCAGCGCCAGAAAGGGCCAAGATGATTTTCAGAGGCTAGAACCGCTTAGGAGCCGGGTAGGCTAGAGGGATTTATAGGAGGAATTAGGCAGCCAGCAAGGTAGAGAGGACTATTCACCAGCGCCAGGAAGGGCCAAGATGATTTTCAGAGGCTAGAACCGCTTAGGAGCCGGGTAGGCTAGAGGGATTTATAGGAGGAATATGTGATGCTCCAGGCTGACCAGTACAAGAACTCCAAAACTCCTAGCAGAACCGTTTGCATAAGTAGTTTGCCTCTAAAACAGCTACAACTGATGGACTATGACTAAAAATTTACCCAATAGAACAATTTGCTATCATTTCTAACAGCAGAGACTTTGTTCAGGCATACACAAAGGAAGAGTGATAGTGTAACACACAACCAAATTACAATATCAGATAGTGCCACCAAAACTTGGCAAATATACTGCAAAAATAAAGTGTCAAAATAAGGTCTACTGCTAACGGAAGGGTGTAATTCACCAAACCAACAGGACCACCAATATCTAATATATCCAGCAGGCATATCCAACGACACTAGCAGCAAAAAAACAATGGAAAACAATGTGGAGGTTTCTAGCAGATGAAAGAAAGATGAGACTAGATGTCTGTAGATTGCAAAGAACCTTCACTTGTAAGGGATTGTGTTTTGGCACGGCGAGAGAGACGGACAGACTAGATATATCTATTCCAACAACAATTAATATGCTAGGGCAAAGCATCAAGGTGGATGACTTTGGACATAATGCAACACTTGCTTCCATCGTCCACAACATAAAACATCATTGGAAATGCTTCCTTGTAGTACCATCGTTGTGGCATGTCAATAAATAAGCCTAGGAAAGGAAGATTTGGTATCAATGATCTAGAATCAATAGTCTGGTAGTTTAACAAAATTTTATTGTTCTTCTTCATCTCCATCCATGGAATAGGCAAAATTTATCTCCACATTAAGTATGTTAATTGCCATTAAATTATGCTTTGACCATTGTTGCATGCAAATATATGTGCATTTAAAATGACATACTCCCTCCATCCCAGTTTAAAGGGCCTGCACATAGTTTAAGAAAAACTTTGACCACCAATTTCATCAACAAAGTGTGAGATATATGCCATACAAGTCATACCACTGGATTCATATTTAAAAGAAGTTTTTAATGGTATGGTTTGACATACTCCCTCCGTTCTGAAATAAGTGTCTCAACTCTGTACTTACAAAGTTGTATTAGAGTTGAGACACTTATTTTAAAACAAAGGGAGTAAAATTTAAACTGGGACGAAGAGAGTATATGTTCTTTAAATCCTTCATTTTTTTATGAAACCTAGTCAGACGGCGAGGGGCTTTGGCAGTTTATATAGGAAGAGACTCTATCCCGTTTATAAGAAAATCCATATCGAAAACTTAAACATCGCCCCGTTTATGAGGAAATCAACGCAGAAACCGCACAAGTAACACAACCTACCGCCTACACGACCCTAGGCCACCATCATGACAAGTGGACACCACCAGCTCCAGGGCTTCCTTCCTCCCCCACTCTCACGCGAGCCCCCGTAGCCCTAGCTACACAAGCAAGCCACCAAGAAAGTTGTGCCAATATTCAGGACCGCCACCTCGATTTAGATCGACCCCACAGGTCACGTCGACTGCCCCGATGACCTCACAATCGTCGAAGTACCAGGCTGCCATCCATGCGATACAAGCCATGGCCAAACCCAATTGGACCATCACCGTGGCCTAGACATACCTCCACCATCCGGCGCCGCCACCCCAGCTTACTCCGCCCTCGCCGATGAAGCGACCTTTCACAACAGCCACAATTTCTGCAAAGCGGCATAGACTCCGAGGCGATGCCTTCAAGAAGGCAGTGACCCCGCCACTACGGTGAGGGAGGAATGAGGTTCCACAACGATGACTTCAAAAGGATAAAAGTCACAAGAATGCGTCATCATCGATAGACCCAGGTATCTTATCCACTCACAAACGCCTTTTCCTTTAGACTATAAATAGAATCCTTAGAGTTCAGATCTAGATTAGAACTAAGAATCAACCCCTTCCTTACCAGACCCACGAGACCCACACACCCAGCAGAGGTGACCTAACCTAGAGCCGCCGCCGCTGCCGCACATCAGCGTTGTCGCCCGTTGCTTCCTCCCCTCCTCCCCCCCGTGATACGTCCCAAACGTATCTATAATTTCTGCTTGTTCCATGCTTATATGGGTGATATTGCCATGTGTTTTGCTACACTTTCATACCTTTTTCAACATATTTGGGCTAACCTACTAACTCAGTGCACCAAGTGTCAGTTTCTGTCTGCTGATGTCCGTGCATTGCAGGTTTATACCCATATTTCAAGTGCTCGGAAAATTCCATAAAAAATATATAAAAAAATCAGCGTTCCAGAAGACTCCAGACGCCCGAAGGGGGCCCAGAGGGATTCCACCCTCCCTCCAGGCGGCCAGGTGGCGCGGACCCACCCTAGGCCGCGGCAGGAGGCCGCTCCGAGGGTTGGGACCTCCCCTGGTGCCCTCCTTTGGCCTATATTTAGCCCCCGTTCCATAAACCCTCGGGAGGCACTCCGTATCACGAATTTCACCACTGTTCTGTCCCCACGCGATCCCGAGATCGGGATCGCCAGAAGACCCTGTCCCGGCACCCTGCCAGAGGGAGGATTGATCTCGGGGAGCTTCTCCAACACCATGAGCTCTTCCCGGATGTGTCGTGAGTAGTCCCCCTTGGACCATGGGTCCATGATCAGTAGCTATGTGATCTATTCTCTCCAATCTTGTGCTTCAATTATTAGCCCTTGTGAGATGCCTTACATGATCAAGGCATCTATGTAATAGTTTCTGTGTTGTTATGCTGTGTTTGCTGGGATCCGATGGATTATGAAATTATGTTCAGATTGTGACGAGTTATATATTTGGTTTTATATATTAGTTCTTGAGTATTCTTTCATGTTCTCCATTGCTTTTTATTGCTTTGGACAAGTAGTAGATTGGAACTCCAAGAAGGAGCGTTATGCATGATTGTGGGTTCATGCCCCCCGATGTCTAGCTTGAGTGACAGAAACATGAGACTAGGGGATGTGATGTTGCCACAAGGGAGAAAACAACGGTGCTTGTAACTGCGGTTGCAAGGATTGTTTACCTTACACATAGTTTGTTAATGCAGTTGTATGTTGCTTTGAGTTTACACTTTGGGTGGGGCTCACAACTTAATACCAACCAGATGTTCTGGATAGATATCTCAAGATGGATGATTACTGAGTAGATACTGATGAATAAACGTCTACTTGTCTTGGCGTACTACCCATACGATTGAGCCTCTAGCTTTCCTGTAGCATAATTAGCATTGTGGTGCGTTTATAATTCTGTCAACTGCCTAGCTGTAATTTGTTCACCCAACATAGTTGTTTTATCGTCTTTTGGGAGAGATACATCACTAGTGAACATCATGGGACCCCGGTCCATATTCCCACCATTGTTTACACCTCAAGCATTTACTTCTTTTATTTCCTTTTCGTTGCAATCATCACTACTATTCCCGCTTGTGTTTTGATCCCTTGTAAACAACAAGACCAGAGAGATTGACAACCTCTCTGACTCATTGGGAGCAAAGTTATTTGTTGCTGTGTGCAGGACCACGACAACTCACTAGCTAGAAGTAATTTCTGGGGCCGTTGCCACCTATTTGTAGTACTTGGAGTCCTACTGGTTGATTAAACCTTGGTATCTTTACCGAGGGAAACTTGTTGTTGTCTACTTCTTAACCTTCCACTTGGGGTAACCAACGAGGGGCGAGAAGCCATCAAGTTAATTTCTGGCGCCATTGCCGGGGACTCCAGTCTACAAGATAGGGGAGTTGCACACTATCTTTTACCTTTGCTTTTTAGTCTTGTTAGTTTGCTGTCTAGTTTTTTCTTACCAAAAACCACAAAAAATTAGTTAGCTTGCTTTTAATTGCTTTTTATGTTTAGTGAGGATGTCTATCTTTGCTATCTATAGTGCCCCTCCTGATATTGAATTTAGAAATTTTAGACAGGAGAGTGGTGAAAATATGAAAAAGGCTTGGGATAGGCTTTTTGGTATTTATAAGCAAGTTACTGCGAAGAAATCTACGAGTATCTTGCTTGACACTTTTTATCATGGGGCCTTTGAATGGTGCAAATTTTCTCTAGACTTGCTAGCTGGAGGAAATTTTCTTAGGTGTGACGAGGCTAAAGCTCTTGATATTATTGATGGTCTATGTAGTTTCTTTGTTTATGATCATGGAATTGATGCTATTTGAGATAGACTTGCTACTATTGAGAAGAAAATAGATGTTTTGGACTTGAGAGAAGTAGAGAAACCCAGTCCAATTAGAAAAGAGATGCTAGAGATAGATGATGATTGTGAACCCTTTATTAGAATTAGCATCTTCAACCAAGACTTTCTTGCTTACTGTGATATTGGATCCATGGTTTCTACCATGCCAAAACTGTTTACAATTCTTTAAAGCTTTTGAGTATGGTTGATTTACCTTGCTACTATGAACATGCTAATGGTGATATTTCTGAAATTCAAGGGAAGGTGAATAACATCCAAGTTCTATTTGCAAAAATAGATGTCGCGGTTGACTTCATCATTTTAAAGTCAACAAATCAAGGGAACATAGTGCTTGGAAGGGACTTCCTCCGAGCTATGAAAGGCTTCATTGACATAGATAAAGGTCAAATACGCTTTCGCGGGAAAGCCAAATGTACGTATCTATTCCCTAGGAAAATAAGCATGAGCTCATTGAAGAGCAAGTTGCAAATTTTGATGACCCTATTGATAATGATTTCTTTGAACCTTTATTCCTCTTTTTGCATCATGCCTAACTCAAAGGCATAAAATAAAGTGCTTATTGGGAGGCAACCCAAAATGTTTTTACTTTCAGTTTTAGTGGTCTTGATGCTTGTTACTACTGTAGCAACATCATTGTATCTTTATTTTCAAGCTTTGTGCCAAGTTTTAGCCTCCGATTGCAAGAAAAATCAAAAGTTGTGACATGCTGTCCAGAAAACATATTCTGTCCGCCTGACGGAAAAGTTCGCCTAAAATCACCAGATCATATTTTTGATCTAAATTGTTTTGAAAATATGCTTTATACAATTGAATTTCTACCATCTGTTCTGATTTTTTTTCATTTCATTTGCAGAAGTGCCCCTAAAAAATTACTTACTACCTGTTGGTCTATTTTTCACAGGTTCTGCCACGTTTTGCGTTTTCACCTTTTTGCAAATCTTAAGCTTTCTTTTTCCCTGCAATTTTTTTTGGCAATCTTGAGAAACAGTAGCTCTTCATGAAAATATTTATTTCCAGTATAGGAAAAATTATTTATTTATGGGTACTAACCACTCTAATCGGCTTATGATGAGTTTCGTATGAAGGGAGTTTTCAAGTGTGCGAAGGAAGATGATGAAAGAAGATCCAGGAGTGTCAAAAGCTCAAGCTAGGGGATGCCCCCATTTACCCCAAGAAATATCCAAGGAGACTCAAGCGTCTAAGCTTGGGGATGCCCCCATGCATCCCCTTCTCCATAAAAAATCACCCGTTCTTCCTTCTCCATGCTACATTTTTATCACTTCATATGTTATGTGCTATGCTTGGAGCGTAACACTCTTTACTTTTTAGTTTATTTAGGTTTTGTTTGTTGTTCATAACAAGTTGGACCCTAGCAGTCATTGTTTAGGAGAGAAACACGCTCCACGCCACCCTAGAACACAACATAGGATTCATGTTTATCTTTGTTGTGTGTTCTTTATCTTTTCATATCCGTTGTCATGATTAGCTCTTTGTTTTCATGCTTATATTTTTAAGAGATTTTATTTAGGTTGTTGCTTTTAGAAATCTTTTGAGTTTTCATGCTTATCTTGTTTAGAGAGTTGGTCGGATGCACTAAGTCGTGTGTCTTGACTTGAGTAGGTAATTGAGGTTGTTATTATAAGTATAGTAGTAACTTGCAATAGTTTTGAGGTATTGATTCGAGTAATGTTTGGACTTCTTGTGCCAAGAGCTTTAGACTATTAGTGATAGGTGTCGTATTTTGGGTAACCGTGTTTATTTTCAAAAACTACAAAAAAATTAGTTGAGAACTCTAGTTATTAGATGGATCACTAACCTCTGGAAGGGTTGGAATATATAGAGTACCCTCACGTACCATGGGTAGAGGATGCGCAAGGATAACCAAACTCCCATACACTCCTCCTCGGGGTACTTGTCTCTTTGTGAACCTCCTGATTAGATAGAGAGTTACTGATAATAAGTGAATGAGTTCTTTTGACTAATGTGAGTATTCGATTGTTGGCACTTCCATCATCCATATTTTGCTAGCCTCTTCGGTACCGTGCATTGCCCTTTCTCATCCTGAGAGTTGCTTCAAACTTCGCCAGTGCATCCAAACCCTTGGCACGATACGCTCTGTCCTCGTAAACCTCATTATATCCTTCCTCGAAACAGCCACCATACCTACCTATCAAGGCATTTCCATAGCCTTTCTGAGATACATTGCCATGCAACATCCATCATATCATGACTTGATCTTCATGTCATACATGCTTTTGCTTGATCATAGATCTGCATGCTAGTTGGGCCTTGCCCTTATAATTGCTACATGACGCACTAGTATCATTGCATATCCTGCTACACTGGCAGATGCATACATTTGCATACATCATTATAGTTTTCAGTTTTCTTTATGTTGAGTACTTCTTGTGAAGTGTGTGATCTTATTTTTATCCTTGTAAAATATAGAGTGTTGCCCTTAGGTGAAGAAAAGATCCCAAAGAGGACAAATTAAAAGATGACAAAAGAGGACAAATTAAAAGATTCCAAAGAGGATAAATGAGAGAGATAAATAGAAAGAGTCAATGAGGACACAAAAATAAAAAAAATAAAAAAAATATAAAGAAATAAAAAGAGAGAAGGGGACTACACTACTATTCCTTTTGAAAGATCCACACTCGTACACCAAAGTAATATTTGTACTCCATAGATATTTTCATATCATTCATGCATAACTATGTGGGGATCCTTACACTATAGAACTTGGCTTGTATATTCCAATTATGAGCCTCCTCAAATGAGCTCTAGGTCTTATTGAGCAAGCGAGTTGGATGCACCCCCACTAGTTCCATTGGAGATTTTCCATAGCTCACATGTGCATCCGTTGCATGGCAATCCCTACTTTTTACACCATATCTATCATTTGGCTTCCTCTTGCCTATGATTTTCCTCATTGATGTGAGCCTTTCACACCCTTTTTGTCTTCCTTCCCCATCATTATTATAATGGCCATCCTAAGTGCCAACATATCTTGCTTGCGCTCATTCATTACATGAATGCTCAAAGTCGAAAGGGAGAGGATCAGTTTGACTTGTGCCTGACTAGTGGTCTAGGGACGAGTCAAAATAAGATTCCGAAGGAGACTAAGTGTGAAGTTTTAGTAGATTAAGTTCTCGATTAAACTGCAGTATTTTTATGCTCTAAACCCATCTCCCACTTCTTACACGCAAACACCATTTGGAGACATTCGAGTCACGGACAACGAGAGCTCTTGCACCTTTATGTTCTTATGTTGCTAGTTGCAATACTAGATATATAATCTTGCTTGTAATTGTCTTGACTTGAATTGCACATCTTACTTGTATTATAAAGTTCTTATGTGTTGGTAGCATGTCACCACAGAAATTATCTGTGTTATCATTTACCTGCTCGAGGACGAGCATGAATTAAACTTGGGGATGTTCATACGTCCCAACGAATCTATAATTTCCGCTTGTCCCATGCTTATATGGGTGACATTGATATGTGTTTTGCTACACTTTCATACCTTTTGAAACATATTTGGACTAACCTACTAACTCAGTGCCACAGTAGTGTCAGTTTCTGTCTGCTGTTGTCCGTGCATTGCAGGTATTTACCAATATTTAAAGTGCTCGGTAAATTCCATAATTTTTTTTATAAAAAATCAGCGCAGAAGAAGGATCCAGAAGCCCAAAGGGGGGCCAGAGGGGCCCCGTGCCAGGGACCCGCCCCAAGGGGTGGGACCTCCCCTGGTGCTCTCCTTTGGCCTATATTTAGCTGTCGTTCCGTAAACCTTCGGGAGGCACTCCGTATCGCGATTTTCACCACTGTTTCTCTGCCGCTGCGATCCCGGGATCGGGTTCGCTAAAAGAACCTGTCTCGGCACCCTGCCAGAGGGATTGATCTTCGGGAGCTTCTCCACCACCACGAGCTCTTCCCTTATGTGTCGTGAGTAGTCCCCCTTGGACCATGGGTCCATGACCAGTAGATATATGATGTATTCTCTCCAATCGTGTGCTTAAATTCTTAGGCCTTGTGAGCTGCTCTACATGATCAAGGCATCTATGTAATAGTTTCTATGTTGCTATGATGTGTTTGCTGGGATCTGATGAATTATGATATTATGTTCAGATTGTGATGAGTTATATATTTGGTTCTCCTTTTATATATTTGTTCTTGAGTAATTCTTGCATGTTCTCCGTTGCTTTTTATTGCTTTGGCCAACTAGTAGATTGGAACTTCAAGAGGGAGCGTTATGCATGATTGTGGGTTCATGCCCCCCCGATGTCTAGCTTGAGTGACATAAACATGAGACTAGGGGATGTGTTGTTGCCACCATGGAGAAAACAATGATACTTGTAATTGCGGTTGCAAAGATTTTTTTACCTTACGCATCGGTTGATAATGCAGTTTTTTGTTGCTTTGAGTTTACACTTTGGATGGGGCTCGCAACTTAATACCAGCGAGATGTTCTGGATATATATATCAAGGTGGATGATTAGTGAATAGATGCTAATGAATAAACGGTCTACTTGTCTTTGCATACTGCCCATACGATTGAGCCTCTAACTTTCTTGTAGCATAATTACCATTGCCATGCGTTTATATTTCTATCAATTGCCTAACTATAATTTGTTCACCTAGCATAGTTGTTTTATCGTCTTTTGGGAGAGAGACATCACTAGTGAACATCATGGGACCCCGGTCCATATTTCCACCATTGTTTACACCTCAATCATTTACTGCTTTTATTTCCTTTTCGTTGCAATCATCACTACTATTCCCGCTTGTGTTTTGATCCTTTTTAAACAACAAGATCGGAGAGATTGAAAACCTCTCTGACTCATTGGGAGCAAAGTTATTTGTTTTTGTGTTTAGGGCCACGACAACTCCCTAGCTAGAAGTAATTTTTTGGGCCGTTGCCACCTACTTGCAGTACTTGGAGTCCTACTGGTCGATTAAACCTTGGTATCTTCACGGAGGGAAACTTGCTGCTGTCTACTTCTTAACCTTCCACTTGGAGTAACCAACAAGGGGCGAGAAGCCATCATGTGTGCACTGGATCGAGGGACTGATGTGCGAGATGATGATAATGGTTTCTCGCCCTTCGTTGGTTACCCCAAGTGGAAGGTGAGATGTAAGATAGCAGCAAATTTCCCCTATGTAGAGGATAGTGTTTGTCTCCCATAGGACTCCGGATATGATAAGTAGGCGTCAACGGCGCAACTGACGTGGACCTGCACACAGACACAAATAACTTTGCTCCCAACGAAGTTCAGAGAGGTTGTCAATATCTCCGGTTTTGTTATTTACAAAGGATCAAACACAAGGGATAATGATAATGATAGCAACTAGAAAGTAAAAGAAGGAAAGTAAGTAGGCGTGTAAACAGTAATGAGAATATGGACCGGGGTCCTGTGATGTTCACTAGTGATGTGTCTCTCCCAAAAGATGACAAAACTGCTATGCGAGGTAAACAAATTACAGCTGGGCAATTGACATGAGTATAAACGCACCGCAATGCTAACTATGCTACAAAGAAAGGAAGAGGCTCAAAAGCATGGGCGGTACGCCAAAATAAGTAGACCGAAATACAACTGCATCTACTACTAATAATCCACCTTGAGATATCTATCCAGAACATCTCGCTGGTATTAATTTGCGAGCCCCACCCAAAGTGTAAACCCAAAGCAACAGACAAATACATTAAAAGCACGTTGCGTAAAGTAAACAATCCTTGCAACCGCGGTTACAAGCACCCTTGTTTTCCCCCTTGTGGCAACATCACATCCCCTAGACTCATGTTTCTGTCATTCAAGCGTGTCATCGGGGGGCATGAACCCACAATCGAGCATAACGTTCCCTCTTGGAGTTACTACCTACTACTTGGCCAAAGCAATAAACAGCAATGGAGAACATGTAAGAATTACTTAAGAACAACAATATAAAAGATAAGAACCAAATATATTACTCAATCACAATCTGAACATAATCTCACAATCGATCAGATCCCAGCAAACTCAGCGTAGCAACAGCAGAAAGATTACATATGTGCCTCGATCATGTAGGGAAGCTCACGAGGACTAAACCATGAAGAACAAAGAGGGGAGGAGAACATCACATAGCTACTGATCACGGACCCATGGTCCAAGGAAAACTACTCACGGCACATACGGGAAGCGTCCATGGTGGAGGGGAAGCTCCCGGAGGTCAATCCTCCCTCCGGCAGGTTACCGGGAAGAAGTCTGCTGGCGCTCCCGATCTTGGAAGCGCGGCGGCGGCGGAACAGAGGCGAGATCGCGAAAAAGGGTTCTGTCTTCGGGGGTTTCGCGTCATGGAGATTAAATAGGCGAAGGGGGCAGCCAGGGGGCCACCCGGCGCGACCCCACCCTAGGTCGCGTCACCTGGCCGCCTGGGCACCAGGTGGTGCCCTATGGCCCTCCTTCGGGACTCTGTAACGTTCCGTTGCGCTGATTTTTTATCCGATTTTCCCGAATTTTTGGAGCACTTTTAATATGGGGGAAACCTAGAATAAAAAAACAGCAGAAAACATGAACTGGCACTGTGGTGCACTGAGTTAATAAGTTAGTCCAAATATGATAAAAAGTGTATCTAGATCATAGCAATATCACACAAAACATGCATGGAGCAAGCAAAAATTATAGATACGTTTGGGATGTATCAACATCCCCAAGCTTAATTCATGCTCGTCCTTGAGTAGGTAAATGATAACAAGCATAATTTCTGTGGTGACATGCTAGCAACCATATAAGAATTTTGAAAAGTAAAGCAATTAAGGTATGTGATTAAATTCAAGTCATAACATGCAAGAGTCTATATTAGCATTGAAACAAGCAATGAAAGAACATTAGGTGCAAGAGCTCTCGCCGTCCCTGACCGAATATCTCAAAATGGTGTTTGCGTGCAAGAAGGGGGATAGGGAATAGGAGAAAAAAGTATTTTTGTTGAGAACCCAATCTACTAAAGTTTCACACTTGGTCTTCTTTGGAATCTTATCTTGACTCGTCCCCAGACCACTAGCCAGGTACAAGTCAATTTGATCCACTCCTTTTCGATATTTTGAGCACTCATGCAATGGATGAACGTAAGCACGAGAGTTGACACTTAGGATGGCAAAGAGAGAAGTATGGTGGAGGAGGAAGACAAAAAGGGTGAGAAAGGCTCACATCAATGAGGACAATCATAGGCGGGAGAAGGCCAAATGATAGATATGATGTGAGGACTAGGGATTGCCATGCAACGGATGCACATATGAGCTAAGAAAGCTCTCCGATGGAACTAGTGGGGTGCATCCAACTTGCTCGCTCATGAAGGCCTAGAGCTCATTTGAGGAGGCTCATCCTTGGAATATGCAAGCCAGGTTCTATAGTGTGAAGATCCCCACATAGCTATATGCATGTATGATCATCTCTATGGAGTACAAGGATAAGAGGGAGTACTAGTGTGGATCTTTCAAAAGGATAGTAGTGTTGCCCCTTTCTCTCTTTTTATTTTCTTTTTCTCCTTTTTCTATTTTTTGGTGGCCTCAATGGCTCTTTCTATTTAACTCTCATTTGTCCTCTTTGGTATATTTTATCTTGTCCACTTTGGGATTTTTTCCTCACTTAAGGGCAACACTCTATTTTACAAGAGGGTATAGAAGATCTTTCACACTTTACAAGGTAATCAAACATAAAGAAGATGTAGCTATCATGATGTATGCAATGTATTCCTCTGCCAGTGTAGCATGAACATGTATGACATGAAGATCAAGTCATGAAGAGGTGGATGTTGCATGGCAATATATCTCGGAAAGGCTATGGAAATGCCTTGATAGGTAGGTATGGTGGCTGTTTTGAAGAAAGATATAAGGATGTTTATGATGACAGAGCGTATCATGCCAAGGGTTTGGATGTACCGGTGAAGGTGGACGCCAACTCTCGGAGTGAGAAGAAGGCAATGCACGGTACAAAAGAGGCTAGCAAATATGAGGAGGTGGAAGTGTCAACTTTCAATACTTACATTAGTCCGAAGAACTCATGAACTTATTATCGGTAACTCTCAATCTAATGAGGAGGTTCACAAAGAGACAAGTACCCCGAGGAGGAGTGTATGGGGGTTTGGTTATCCTTGCGCATCCTCGACTCATGGTACGTGAGTGTACTCTAACGATCCCTCAAAATATTAGCGATCCATCTAGTAGCTAGAGCTCTCAACTAGTTTTGTAGGTTTTGAAAATAAACACGGATTTCCCAAAATACGACACCTATCACTAATAGGCTAGAGCTCTTGACACCAAAAGTTCAAACATTACTCACAACAATACTTCAAAACTATTGCAAGTTACTACTAAAATTAAATAGCAACCTCAATTACCTACTTTCAAGACAAGAGACAACTCAGTGCAACAACCAATTCTCTTACAATATAAACATGAAAACTAAAGAGAGTTCCAACAACAAACTAAAAACATGCCAAGGCTCTTGCTAAAGACAAACTAAGACTAAAACTAAACATGGAAGTAGCTACGAAAAGATAAAGAACACACACCAGTAAAAAGATAAGCATGAAAAATCCTATGATGTGTTCTAGATTGGAGTGGAGCATGTTTCGCTCCCACACAAAGTAAGTTGAGGTCTAACTTGTTATGAACAGAAAGCAAAGCTAAAGAAAACTAAAAAGTAAACCTAAGAATGAGACGCTCCAAGCATAGCACATAACGCATGAAGTGATAAAAATATAGTGAGACGAAGGACGAACTGATGATTGTTGATGGACAAGGGGATGCACGGGGGCATCCCCAAGCTTAGATGCTTGAGTCTCCTTGAATATTTATTAGGGATGCATGGGGGCATCCCCAAGCTTGAGCGCTTGACACTCCTGGATCTTCTTTCATTATCTTCCATCGCACACTTGAAAACTCCTTTCATAAATAACTCATCATAAGCTGATTAGAGAGGTTAGTACCCTTAATAAAATAATTTTTCTCCACTGGATATAAATATATTCTTTAAGAGCTACTGTTTCTCAAGATTGCCAAAAGGTTTTTGCAAAGACAAAGCAAGCTTAAAGTTTGCAAAAGTAAGGAAAGGAAAAACATGGCAGAATCTGTGAAAAACAGAACAACAGGTAGTAGAGAATTTTTTCGGGGAACTTCTGCAACTCAAATCAAAAAATTCAAAACATAATAAAGTTTCACAATTGTATAGAGCATGCTGTGTGAAAAATTCAGCTCAAAAATATGAACTGGTGATTTGTTACGATTTTTTCTGTCAAGCAGACAGAATTTGTTTTCTGGACAACATGTCACAACTTTTGCTTCCCTTATCATATGAGGCTATAACTTGGCACAAAGCTTGAAAATAAAGATACAATTATGTTGCTACAGTAGTAACAATCATCAAGACCACTAAAAACAGCAGTAAAAACATCTTGGGTTGCCTCCCAACAAGCGCTTTCTTCTATGCCTTTAACTAGGCATAAGTCAAAAGAATCAAAGGTCTCCAAGATCGTCGGAGTCATAAAAACCTTCAAATTGGTTTTCAATAAGTTCATTCTTCTTCTTCCTAGGAAAGAGGTACTTACCTTTCGCCTTACCACGTAAGCGTATGTGCCCGTTACCAATATCAATGAAGCATTTAATAGCTCGGAGGAAGTCCCTCCCAAGAACGATGTTGCTTTGGTTTAGCTCCATGATGAAGAAATCCATCGGTGCAACCCTATGGAGGAATGCAACTTGGACTTCTTTTACCTTTCCTTTGACCTCTGAAATATCTCCATTAGCATGTTCATGATAAGATGACAATTTCTCTATATTTAGTTTCAAAGAATCATAGACTATTTTTGGCATAGTAGAAACCATGGATCCAATATCACAAAAAGCAAAGAAGTCTTGGTTAGAGATGCCAATCCTAACAAAGGCTCACAATCATCATCTATCTCCAACATTTCTTTCTTGTTGGACTTAAATTCCTCTACCTTTCTCAAGTCTAGAGCATCCATCCTCTTTTCAATAGTGGCAAGTCTATCTATAACAGTATCGTTACTACGATCATAAACAAAATAACTAGATAGACTATGCAAAATATCAAGAGCTCTAGCTTCATCACACTCTAAAAAGTCTCCTTCAGCTATAATATCAAGAGAGTGTTTACACCACTTAAAAAGACCATGGTAAAAATTCCTAGGCACAATTTTTATAGGTATCCAAGGCATAATTCTTTTATGTGCTTCAGAAATTCTGTCCCATGCCTTCTTCATATTTTCTCCACCCCTTTGACGGAAATCGAGAACTTCCGATTCTCGCAAAGCACCAAGTCCTAACATGTTCATCTAAACAAGGAGGACTACTAACAACAAGATAAATAATTTTTTCGTGATTTTTGATAAATGACACAAATATAAAAACTGAAAAGTAAACTAACAAGACTAAAAAGCAAAGGTAAAAGGTAGTGGGCAACTCCCCTATCTTAGCACTCGTAGTCCCCGGCAAAGGCGCCAGAAATTTGCTTAATGTGCGAGATGATAATGGTTTCTCGCCCTTCGTTGGTTACCCCAAGTGGAAGGTGAGATGTAGGATAGCAAAAAATTTCCCCTATGTAGAGGATAGAGTTTGTCTCCCGTAGGACTCCGGAGATGATAAGTAGGTTTCAGCAGCGCAACTGACGTGGAACTGCACACAGACACAAATAACTTTGCTCCCAACGAAGTTCAGAGAGGTTGTCAATCTCTCCGGTCTTGTTGTTTACAAAGGATCAAACACAAGCGATAATGATAATGATAACAACTAGAAAGTAAAAGAAGGAAATTAAGTAAGCGTGTAAACAATAATGAGACTATGGACCGGGGTTCAGTGATGTTCACTAGTGATGTCTCTCTCCCAAAAGACGAAAAAACTGCTATGCGAGGTAAAAAAACACAGCTGGTAAATTGACAGGAGTATAAACGCACCGTAGTGCTAACTATGCTACAAAGAAAGGAAGAGGCTCAAAAGCATGGGAGGTACGCCAAAATAAGTAGACCGAAATCCAACTGCATCTACTACTAATCATCCACCTTGAGATATCTATCCAGAACATCTCGCTGGTATTAAGTTGCGAGCCCCACCCAAAGTGTAAACCCAAAGCAACAGACAACTGCATTAAAAGCACTTTGCGTAAAGTAAACAATCCTTGCAACCGCGCTAACAAGCACCGTTTCCCCCCTTGTGGCAACATCACATCCCCTAGACTCATGTTTCTGTCACTCAAGCGTGTCCTCAGGGGGCATGAACCCATAATCGAGCATAACGTTCCCTCTTGGAGTTACTACCTACTACTTGGCCAAAGCAATAAACAGCAACGGAGAACATGCAAGCATTACTTAAGAACAACAATATAAAAGATAAGAACCAAATATATTACTCAATCACAATATGAACATAACCTCATAATCCACCAGATCCCAGCAAACTCAGCATAGCAACAGGAGAAAGATTACATATGTGCCTCGATCATGTAGGGCAGCTCACGAGGACTAAACCATGAAGAACAAAGAGGGGAGGAGAACATCACATAGATATTGATCACGAACCATGGTCCAAGGCAAACTACTCACGTCACATCCGGGAAGCGTCCATGGTGGAGGGGAAGCTCCCGGAGGTCAATCCTCCCTCCGGCAGGGTACCGGGAAGAAGTCTGCTGGCGCTCCCGATCTTGGAAGTGCGGCGGCGGCGGAACAGAGGCGAGATCGCGAAAAAGGGTTCTGTCTTCAGGGGTTTCGCGTCACGGAGATTAAATAGGCGAAGGGGGACAGCCAGGGGGGGCCACCAGGTGTCCAGGCGGCCACCCGGCGCGGCCCCACCCCTGGCCGCCTGGGCACCAGGTGGGGCCCCTCCGGCCCTCCTTCGGGACTCTGGAATATTCCGCTGCACTGATTTTGTATCCGATTTTCCCGAATTTTTTGAGCACTTTTAATATGGGGGAAATCTGGAATAAAAAAACAACAGAAAACAGGAACTGGCACTATGGTGCACTGAGTTAATAAGTTAGTCCAAATATGATCAAAAGTGTATGAAAGTGTATCTAGATCATAGCAATATCACACAAAACATGCATGGAGCAAGCAGAAATTATAGATACGTTTGGGACGTATCCGGGTGTAACAGCCCAAATTTCACAAAAAATAAAATTTTTGTTTTCGGTGTGAATTGTTTGATTGTCTGATTTGTTTGCGGTGTTTGCATCCCCAATTTATCGACCCTCTGATCTCGTACCGGACGGAGACCGACCCTTGCCACCCTGACACTTGACATTTGCCACACCGGGTTTCACCCGATCACCGTCGCGAAAACCGCACGAGACCAGCCGCAACCAACGGAACGAAAAACCCCGTTTAATAAGTAAACGGGATATTTTTATAGCGCGCCGGAAAGTGTTTTTGGAACGGTTCCAGCGCGAGGTGAACGCCTCCGGCTCGACGCGCTGATCGTGCGGTTCGAAGTTTTACCCGAATCGGAGGTCCTGCGGACCCCCGGCGGTCAGAAACGTGAGCACCGCGCGCGCGAGAGAAAAACCGGGGATGTTTTTGCAAACTGCCAGCCATCTGGGCTATATAAAGACCACCACACTCCCACCCCTTTCTAGGGTTTACCTAGCCACAAAATTGCAGCCACCCCCCTCACAATAGCCCTAATTTTCGCATTTTGCCCATTTTTGTAGCAAACCCTAGCCAGATCCATCCTGGACCGTCAGATCTCGCGATCCGACGGCCCAGGGAGCCCCTCAGCCTCCACCCACCTCTCTCCTCACGCGCGCGCCGCCTCCACCGTGGAGCAAGCCGAGGCCAACTCCGGCCACCCGCCGGCGACCAACAGCCGCGCCCCGGCCACCTCCTCCTCTCCCTCGCGACCTCCTCCCTCTCCTCCTCTCACCCGGCCGCTCCCCGCGCAGGTACCTCGCCACCGTCGGACGACGCCATGGACGGAGCCCGAGCCGAAGCTTGTGTCGCGCTGCGCCGCCCCTGGCCTCCACTGGCGACGGGATCCGGCGGGTTCCAGGCCTCCACGCCCCTGCTCGCCGTCTCCCGGCCTCCCCTGCCGTGCTGACCTCGCCGGAGGCCGGCCGCAGCCGCCGAGCACCGCCGCATCGGGCGCCATGGACGACGAGGCTCGGCCTCCCGAGCCACTCGCCACCAACCGCCTGGACCGCCAGATGGGCCCGGTCCAGCAAGCGGCCCGAGCGCCACCGCGGCCCATCCAGCCGGCCTCCCAACGCCAGGCCTCTCCAGCCACCTCCATGGGCCGAGCCCAACAGGGGTGAGGCCCCATTTTTTTTCCTCTGTCTTTTTATTTTTTCTAAGTCCTGTAAAAACTGTGTGCTGTATTCAGTTTTGCGCTGTAGATTGCGAATGAACCGTAGCTCGGATCGCGTTGCGCCCAAAAGACGAATTATTTAGAATTGCGTGCTATAGCTTTTATCTTTTGTGAGTTAATTGTTTTGAGGTTGTTTAGATATAGTTATTGCTGTTCAAACAGGGCTACCTATCGTTAACTGCTGCTAAGTTGCTGTAACTGTTATTTTATTGCAACTTCGGGCGACGGTTGCTTCGCAACCGTTCATCGGAATTGACTGATTCCTTTTGCACCCTGTTAAGCATTGTTTCTAATTTAGTTCTATGCATTCACATGTCATATTTTCTTGCTGCATGTTGACTGTATCTTCAACCAAAGTAGCTACCCTGCTGTTAGTGTGCTGCTGTTTATAATTTGTTGCAACTTCGGTCGACGAGTGTGTCGCGACCGTTTATCGGAATTGAGTGATTCCAATTGCATATTGTTAAGCATCATGTCTACTTTCATTATATGTATTGCATTGCCATGTTATGATTGATGGTATTATAGTTATTGAGCTCCAAAGTTGCTATGCCGCTGTTGTTGACAGCCACCTCTGTTTTTCTCTAAGTCTGTAACGTTCCGATGCCATGTTGTTTGCTTAATATCTTTTGATCTGTGATGTATTTTTGCATGATTCTTTTTGACATGCCTTACCTGCCATGTCTACTTTAGTTTCATATCATTTGTGAGCATGTTTGCATTCATTATGTTGTTTATGCATTGCTCTAAAGTGTGCTTCGTGATGTTGGCAGATTGTGCCCGTAACTCGTTTTGCTTGTATCTTTTTAACCGTAACTCCGTTTGGGGTGTTCTTTATATGTAACTTGATTAGTTTTTCGTGTACTTTGTGTTTATGCTATTGTTTGCTGTTGTTAACCAACCTAAAATATGGTTTAGGGCAGAACAGTACCAATTACTTAAATTGTCGTGGAGCACTTAGTGTTATGCCATGTTTAGATTATGCCTCACTTAAATTGACTAGCGTATATAGTTTACTTTGTGCTTCACCTCTTGAAATGTTTGTGTGATATGCCATGCTTTCTTGAGTTGCCATGTTAACAACCTTTGTTGATCACCTGTAGCTAAACAACTTGAACCTTTCTAAATGTGCGGTATCGTCGTGCGTGACGAGTACTCCACTTAACCTATTAGTAACCGATCTCGACGGTTGATGCTTGCTCGTGTTTGACTCGTAGTAATAGATGCTTGCTCGTTGATTGCTTTCCAGTGTTTATCGTCTTGTGTGCTTCCGCGGGTACCTCTCGGAGATGTTGCGAGCTTGCGATCAACTACACCTTCGGAACCCGACTTATCAACAGGCAAGGACTATACATTACTTATGATCCATTCTATTTCAACCAGCGGTTTGCATGCTAGACTAGGTTAGGTTCGATGTTTGATCCTACCACATGTTTACAGCCTCTTTCAAACCGATACAGCCATGTCCCCTCCCAGCAAACCATGTACTGCTATGTTACTATTTCTCATTGCTCAACCCCTGCTTAGTATGCATGCTTAGGATGCTACGATGTTACCCTGTTACTCCTTGGTTTGGGATATCACATTATTATTATTGTTGTTGATGATATGATTATTATAATGTTGACTATATTCGACGAAGGATGGAAGGTCTAGGCTATCCCGCCCCGACGCTTTGTTCCATTCGAGTCACCTAGGACCCGAGTTCCGGGTATTGGTTTTAAGACTGAGCGTGCCTAACCGCGTGTGGGATTTTATGGGGTCCCCTTTTCTTACCTACCTAGCTTCAAACATTTCTAGAGGTTGTCCAAGCTGGTTTTACCATTTGAAAACCGTGTGTGTGACTGGTGAGCTCCCAGCAGATTTTCAAACAACTCGGGCCAGCAAAGACAGAGTTCCTTTGTTGGTCCACACTTGGAAGCTCGAGGGCTACCCACAGTGATGGGTTAGTTACCCCGACCTCGTCCAGCCGGAAGAGTCCGATCCGATAGCGCGACCGACCTTTGGATTGGGTGTCGACTCCCCGGGGGCCACCCGGATTTGTTCGTTGTTAGTTAGAGGGACCTGTCGTTCCGGATCTCTTGGGACTAAATCATAAAATGGTTGCCTATCATGGGTAGCAACTGAGAGAGATGGGCGTGCGTGCGGAGCTTTGTAATGGGCAGTTGGTACACCCCTGCAGGGTTAAATCTTTTCGAGAAGCCGTGTCCACGGTTATGGACGACTTGAGACCTACTCCTTGTTCATAGACAACAACAACTGAGATAATCTTAACATAACTTGATCAACGTGTGTGTGCCTTGACTGCTTCTTCTTCGTCGGGATGCAAAGAGGAGGACAAGGATAGGATAGGTGTTATGCTTGCGTAAGTAGGTGGATAGCAAGACTTGTTGGAGGCGATTCCTCATCGAATGCTTGGCTTCTTATCTTATTCTCTAGATCCTTAGCCACTTCATAAATGCTAGTGCGGCAGCAACCTCACCACTTACCCCATCCTTACCGTAAACTACTAGTTGTCCTAGAATGACGAGTGATGAAGTCCTTGCTGGGTCAGTTGACCACTACAGTTGGATGCTGAGTACTTCTGTACTCATGACACTACCCCCCAAACTCTTTTCAGGGTTCTTGATCGACAACAGGTACGGTGATCGACGTTTCACGTGGAGACTCGACGACGACTAGTTAGGCGGATCCCGGCGGAGGGCCTGGACCCGTGTGGTTATGAGATCGTTGATTTTCTTTTGCCACTAGGCATTTGATTGTAGTCTGTACTCAGACATGTATCTTCCGTTGTTGTATTGTATTAAGGCAGTTGTATGCCGATTGTATGAGATGTTGTATCCTTGTATCTGTAATGTTGTGATATCATGTTGGAAATCCGAGGCATATGGCTTTGTCATATGTCGCGGTGGTACCGATATGTGCTTCGTCCCCGGATCTGGATGGAAACATCTAGATCTGGAACAGTACCGCATATCAGGCCTTACACAGGGACTAGTGGACGGTTTCAGCGGTGGAGCGGCATTTCATGTCACACATCAAATACGTGGAGTCACGACAGCGTGGTGCAAGAGGTTCTCGGCGATGGATGCGTGATGATGTACATGCGAATGGAGGTGGCGTCGTCTGGCTCTATGGTGGCGTCGACGGCAGGCCTGGCGTGGTCGATGCGCCAGTTCTGCTCTGAGGATGGACCGGTGGAAGATGGTGGCGACGACATCTGCAGCGTGCACATGTGGTGCTCGCTAAGGGTGTGTTAGACCGGTGTGTGACCCAAACACGACAATGCGTGTTGGTTGGGGTATCCGGCTTTAGATGTTGGACTTTGGTGTGAGGTCTGTGCATGCGGCACCAAAAATGTACACCCCTTCATCAAGAGGATAGGGGTACCGACATTTGTTGTATACTTGGTTGATTTAGACTTATTTTTGTATTGCTCTGTAAGTTTTTGATGAATAATTAATAAAATGGTTGCATGCATCACTCTAATGCAGAGGCCGGGGATCATCCTCCATTTCCAAAAAAAACCTTCCGTTGAACTAAGATTGTTAGGTTCTGGATCCCTTCCAATTGCCCTTTATCTCTCATATGCTCCCGCGGACTCCAGCTTGAAAGAGTTGCAGCCAACCCTTTAGTTTTCTCTCTCACTGCTACTACCATGGATGCCACGCTTGTCGTGTCCCAACCTGTCAGACCAGTTGGTTTAAGATCTTTGTGATGGTCCCACATTAATTCATATTTAAGAGGAATCAACCCCTTTATTTGAATCTCCCTGCCATATAGCTTTAGGAGTAAAGCTTTATGATCCAATGTGGCCACTGTGATGTCGTGCAACGACGCTTGAGGGAAGTTCAACGTCCAGTCTACTGAACCAAAGGCTTGGTGATACGTCTCAAGCATATCCATAATTTTTGCTTGTTCCATGCTCTTTTTGTGTCATTGCTACATATTTTTGCCATGCTTTTTAATCATTATTGGACTAACCTACTAATATAGAGCCCAGTGCCAGTTCCTGTCTGTTTTATCTTTGCATTGTAGAAAAAGTCCAGAAATGAAGTTGCTCAGAAAATTCCCAAAAATCTTTTACTCCAGAAGACTCCATACGCCCGAAGGAGAGACGGAGGGGGGCCACCAGTCGCCCAGATGGCCACCCAACGCTGCCAAGCGAGGGCCACTCCCGCAAGCCTCCTCGTCGACTAGGACCACCCCTGGTGCCCCCCTTTGGCCCTATTTATTCCTCCCGACGCAAAAACCCGAGATATCCACCTATCTTTTCCAGAAGCGATCCCAATCTCCACCGCCATCGAAACCTAGCTTCGGGGGTCACCAGGATCCTGCTCCGGCACCCTGCCGGAGAGGGCCTTGGCCCCCGGGGCCATCTCCATCAACCCCTCTTCGCTCCATGATGCTTCTTGAGTAGTTACTCCTTGGACTATGGGTTCTTGGCAGTAGCTTGTTGGTATCTTCTCCCCCTAGATCTGCAATACAAAGTTCTCATGAGCTGCCCTACATGATTGAGATCCATATGATGTAATTGGTGTTGTGTTTGTTGGGATCCGATGAAATGTTACCTTGTTCAGTCCTAAGAGGTTTATGAATTATTGCTGCTGCAATTTTGTTGTTCTTAATGCTTTTTACTAGTGCACGAGTAGCATGATGTCAGATCTGAGCACGTTATGGTTGGATGATTATAATTGTTGTTCTAGATCTTATCTACGGTTGTATGCACCTATTATAGTCCGGAACCGGCGATCTCAACGGTGACAGCTTGGGACACCAAAGGGGATGGGCTATAATTTGAGGATCACATGTGTTCATAGAGTGTTAATGCTTTGTACCGGTGCTCTTTGACAGGAGCACCTTAATCTCCGTAAGTTCCTTTTGGCCCCGTTTGTAGCGGGACTGTAGGACAATAGATGTTGTGCAAGTTCTTATTGCAAGCACGTACACCTACATACGGAACACATGCCCACGTTTGGTTCTTAGACTAGGATACTCTAGTTTATTCTTTGGCTAGAGTTAGTGCAATTTTGTCAATTGCCCAACTGTAATTTGTTCACCCAACAGCTGTCTTTTTTCTTGGATATTTAGCACTAGTGAAACCTTGAACCCCGGTCCATCTTTCATCTTCATTGCCTTCGTTGTTACTACTGCTCTCAATACTGTTGCTACTACCTTGTTACTACTTTGTGGTGTTGGTGATTGGGGAAGTCTTAAAGGCTACACCCGTCAACACACCGTTGCTACTAAATATCTTGTCTAGTGCTTTTTTAGGTGTGGTTGAATTGACAACTCAACTACTAAGTCTAATAAGTATTCTTTGGCTCCCCTTGTGTCGAATCAATAAATTGGGTTCTACCTAACCGCGAAGACTATTGCGATCACCTACACTTGTGGGTTATCACTCGTTCCAACCTAGCCCAAGAAAATGAGCCCTCGACCAACTTTTTTTCAAATGTCCAAAAGCTTCCCCTATATCCCAATCCATAAAAGCACACAAGTCCACCATATCTCTAAAAACCTTGCATCTGTGTTGTAGTTATTTTTCCAACTCTTTGATGTTCAACTTGACAAAGAACTTCATTGAAGTCTCCTATACACAACCTTGGGAGAGAGCTTGTTGAGGCCATTCCTTTCAACGTGTCATATGTCTTGTACCGTTCCGGTGTTTGTGCCTCTCCATACACAACAATTAGCCTCAATTGAAGAGGTCTAAGATCCTGAACCAAGAAGTCAATGTGATACCGGGAGTAACTCAAAACCGATAAATTTATCTCATTATTCCAATAAATACCAACTCCACCACAATGGCATACCTTTTATCAAAACTGAAGGATACCGAAAAACCTTCTACCGTATCTTTACTTATTTAAGTCTCTAGAATACATAGAATAGAAGGGACAGCCGTTCCCTTCAGCTCATGAGTCTCTTGAATTGTTAGGGCGTTGCCGATTCTACGACAATTCCAGCAGAAAAGACTTAGAGGGGTCTGGCGGTCCTCCTCGAGGGAGGGTTCCAATGATGACATCTTATCTTTACTGGGCGAGGAGGAATTCTTCTACTTATTTTTTCCTCTTGGAGAAATATATTGTGGAGGATACGATGGTCTACTGCTACAAACACTTGCCCCTGATCAACTTCTAGAGTAGCCGTACCTGCATCCACATCTAAATTTTTGTGTAAACCTGCAGACGTGTCCTTTACATTAGCACCATCCTCATTTGTTTGCTTCAAAGAAATTTCAGCAGAATCACCAAACTCTTCGTCAGAAATTTGAGCCTCAGTCGAGTTCCCCTTCTTAGGTCCTGAACGCTGACTCGAGGCTCTTCCCTTCCTCTGGAACGACCACCCCATGGAGTCCAAGGGCCCATTTGAGGAGAAACATAAGATACCACTCTCCTCTATGTTAGCATCCATTTGTCAAATTATTTCTTATTCTCTTCCCAAACCCCATTGCCACATTCTTCCTGGTTGTGACAGGCCACAAATCTCACAAACATGAAATATTTAAATATTTGATTGGCAATAGACGATTCCCCTCTTACTCAACTGATAGTGGGACAAACGGGGTCATGGATTTTATTACAAGCACCCGATCACGGAGTCTGACATAATCCCCTTCATATAACAGTCTTGGTGACATTTGGACCCCCTCGACCTCGCCAATACGGCGTGCTAGTTGATCAACAATCTCCTCATGTCATTAAAGCACCAATATTTAATGTATCTATACTCAAACATGTATTCCATCCAACGGGACAACACTCGGTTTAGTTCTGCCATCGAAATCTTCAAAACCACAAGGAAAATACAACGTACACTACTGGAATTCTCTTGTTTGCCGTATTCCTTGGCAGACGACAAACACACCTTTAGCTGTCGGCAAAGAGATTTGCCGTCTGCTCCCGGACGGCACAACTCCTGTCAACAGTTTCTTCGGCAAAGAGGTGCTTTGCCGTCTGCACATAATCGACGGACGGCAAAGCCCTTTGCCGACAGCATACTGGCAAGTAGATGGCAACGACTGCCTGACGGCAAAAAGGTTACAAGCCCCTCCGTCAGCCGTTAAGGGAGGGTTGTGCCGTCTACCGACAGACGGCAAAGATCCGATGACGTCATCTTTGCCGTCTGCCCCGCAGACGGCATAGTAATGTTCTTTGCCGTCTGCCACGCGTATGCAGACGGCATACAAACCAAATGGCACCCAGTCTGTTCCCAGATTGCACAGCTGGGTGCCACGTGTCACCTTTGCCGACCACCAACAGACGGCAAAGAGCTTTGCCGACTGCCTGCAGACGGCAAAGACTCTGTATTCTGTTTTTTTTCTTCTGTTTTCTGGCCATCCCTGCATTTCAAAACAAATATGGAACAACACAAATAAACGACACATAAGTCATCTCCTAAACAACACAAAGTGCATCATATATAGCACAAAAGGCTTCATCACACATATAGCACAAACAAAGCACAAACGGCTTCACATATATAGTCCAAACAAGATAATATGCATTGCATTGGAAAACACACAAGTCTACGACACATAGCAAGTAAACCATCACATATAGAAGTATCCTGCAAGATCATATATACAAGTTTCCAACAAGGTAAAATCTCCAAAGTCTCCAAAGGCTAGATCTCATCAAAATCTGAAAAAGAAATGAAATCATGTTAGTTATGTAAAATAAAGGAAACCAGAACTAAACTTTATATATGCAACTAGCTAAAGAATGTATTGAACTAAATCAATATGAAGAGGAAAAGAAGAATAACATAGGAGAAGAAGAAGAACAATAAGAAGAAGAAGAATAAGAAGATAGAAGAGAAGAAAGAAGGAGAGGAAGAAATAGCCTCCATTTTTTAGCTAACTTAGCTAATTATATTATTTTTTAGCTAACTTAGCTAATAATGCCATTTTTGTGCCGACTTAGCTAATTATACCATTTGTTGAGCTAACTATGTCATTTTTTATATAACTAAGCTAACTATGATATGTTTTGAGATAACTATGTCTAACTAAGTTGACTATGTCAGTTTTGGAAGTAACAAGCTAATTATGCCCTTTTGGTGCAAAATAAGAAAAGTATGACATTTTCGGATAAATATAGGAATTCTGAAGGTAAGTATGGAAGACAACTTACCGAAGTGCAGCCCTCAAGGATGAGGTGGCTGGGAATCATCAGTCGGGTTGCCCGAGGTTGACGGGGGAGAAGGGTCATGGGATGCAGCCCGAGAGTTATGCTGCACGAAAAGATCAACTAGCGGTTAGCATGACACCACGCAATAAGGTATTGATGATCATTGAAAGATACTCACCGTCCCCACAGGAGAGATGATCGGCATCGGTGGAGCGGCCTGTCCAGTCTTCTCGCAAATAGTCTACACATTTGTTTTCCACGAGTTAATCATATTAGTTCCTAATATAAACAAACATTATAACATGCGTTCTTTGGGTGAATACGAACAAGTGACTTACCACGATGAGCTCGTACAAGGCCCGGTTCGACGCATCGTGGCGTGCCGCGGACTCCTCAAGAGCCTTCGCCGTCCTCTCCTCCGCCAACCGCTCTCTCTCTGCTGCCTTCTCCTCCTACAACCGCTCCTTCTCCTCGAGTAGCCGCTGGGTATTCTGTCGCTCTCTCTCAAGAGCTTCCTGCAACCCCCCTCCTGTAGTTAGCACTGTAATATTCGATGAGAGAACACAAGAATGCAAAGGCCTTATGGATAACCTCGATAGCGAGATCGACTGGCCGCGCACGAGTCCTTATAGCAGAAGAAGAGCTCGTTTGGCGCGCCTTGATCTCAGGAAGAGTCCTATTGTACCGAATAAACTTATCTCCAATGGCCATGGCGCCATGGCGCCTTCCGCCACCAGAGATCATCACCAGCTCCGGGTCTATAGTCTTCCCAACCAGGGTATAATCCTGCCCGTGCTTCTCCTTCGCCACCTCGGTATAAGCCTTCATCTTACCGTAGGAGGCAACGTTGGTGAAAGTCGACGGAGTGGCAATATTCGACTCTGAGAGTGCCTTGGCCTTCTTGTACGACGCTGTATGGGCCATGCCATAATTGTCAAACACACCAAGCGGCTCTGTTTTATTATGCTCCGCCTAAAAGACAAAGCAAAGCACAATATTAGTAAACGACTAAGTTGTGGGTGCGTAAAAGACAATATTAGCAAAACACACATACCCATTTTTGCCCGTAACCAGCTAAGTTGCGGCTGCCTTGATGGTGTGGCACACCAACCATCTGGGCGCGCCGGTCCTTGGCATTGTTGTGGGCGGCCAACCAGGCTTCTGAGCACCACTGGTCCACAATGACCTCCCAACAATCCATCTTACCCGCACACCATCTCGGTGGCGCCTAAGTTAGTAAACAGGAAGATTAGCTATTATATAGGCCTAGCTAGCTAGTAATGAAATCAACGAAACTAAAAGACGCAAGAAGGGGTTACCATCATGTACGGGTCCCTCGAAAGATACTTCTTTCAGCATTCCGACTTGCTACGCTTAAGGCCACGCTTGGTGTAGTAGTCACGGACCGCCTGCACTCGCATCTCGTGCCTTGTGTTCTGCAAGAGGCGCCTGCACTCTTGGATGATCACCTTTCCCGCCTCCTCCTCCATGGACTCTTCGACCTTGTAATAGACCTGCAATTAATAGCACGAGACAACACTGATGAGTGCACCAACTACCTAGCTATTCTCAAGTTCTCATTGTGTGAAAGAGAAATTACCCAAAAGTCGTTCAACACCATGTCCGCTTTGGTGTGGCATTCGACCCCGTTGACGGTCGTATTTGACGGGGCCTCGACAGCTATATAGTGCTCCCAAAAAAGTCCAGGCTGCGGAGGCAAATCATCATCGGGCAACTGAACCAACCCCAGGAAATTCTGCCTGATGAGCACACCAAGGATGCCGTTGGGATTGCGGACACCCGAGGCGTATGCCCAACCCCTGCAATACAAAAAAGTAAAAAAAGCCATCAGATAGTTGCATAAACCTCGGCGTACTGAAACAAAGTAATTAAGTGCACTTACGTCTCTCCATCAGGCGTAATCAACGACCTATGGGCGGGAGTCACCGGCTCAGCCGGGAGCCGTGTACCCCCACGCTGGTACACGGTGTTACCCTCAGCCCCCTCAGCCTCATCATCATTGTGAACCGCCTCCTCTTCACCAACCCGCCTCTCTTCACCAACCTCCCCCTGTGCCGGCAGGTCATGCATCGAGTACTGATACCACACATGCATTATGAAGGTCTTTTTGCTAGCTGCATCGTATGTCTTGAACCCTTCATCCCAAGCTTGTTGCAATTCCTTCTTAAGAGGTTGCATGTACACATCCATATTCTTCCCCGGATATTTGGGCCCTGGTATTATCAATGTCAGGAAAATGTTCTTCCTTTTCATAATCTCTGAGGGGGAAGATTGAGTGGCATGACAAATACAGGCCAACAACTATATGAGGCTGCCATCAGACGGAAAGGATTGAACCCATCCGTGCCGACGGCGATTCGGCAATGCTTTGGCTCCTTAGCTTTTTGCACATGTTTTTCATCGAAGTGCTTCCATGCTAAACCATCTGATGGGTGAGTCAACATCGGCTTCCCATCTGCATCAAATTCCGTTCTCTTCCCATATTTGTGCCATGTCATCTGTCTGGCTGTCTCTT
The DNA here is from genome assembly GCA_950022295.1 of Bromus sterilis. Taxonomy (NCBI): domain Eukaryota; kingdom Viridiplantae; phylum Streptophyta; class Magnoliopsida; order Poales; family Poaceae; genus Bromus; species Bromus sterilis. The sequence goes on along the minus strand of OX465597.1, from coordinate 316,382,838 downwards.
CCATCATGTAAAGGCATTGAATTCTTGGTATCACTGGAAGATACCGAAGAACATTTACGGGTATTTTGGTCTGCGTCTTCTCACCTTGACCATTGTCTACCACAACATACCTGGATGACTTTCATTTGGGACAATAGTCTTCCTGCGCATACTCTTTCCTAAATAAAGCACATCCATTCTCACAAGCATGTATCTGCTCATAGGGCCTCTTAAGTACCTTGAGGATCTTATCTGATGGGTACAGGTTTGCAGGCATAACATGATCTTTTGGTAGAAACCGCCCAAATAGGGTCATGATCGCATTGTAGCATTCTGTGCCCAAGTTGAATTGTGCCTTCAGAGCCATCACTTGTGCGATGGCATCGAGCTGACAAAGCTCAGTGTGAGCGCGGAGAGGACGTTTTGAGGACTCCAACATCTCATAGAAGTCCTTCGCAGTTTCCTCCATCTCATCGTCCTCATCCCGCGCATCGTCAAAGTCCTGCACCATGTCTTTGATCCCGGTTCCATACTCGTCCGTGCGCTGGCGGACCACCTCCTCTCTCCTGCGTCCGGTAGACTCGCCAAGGAAAGTCCACACCGTATAATCAGGCTTAAAACCCCACTTCTGCAAGTGTTTACCCGTATCCACCTCTGTCGCCTGTTTATAGTTGTCGCACCTAACACAGGGGCACTAGGTTTTTCTCTGACCATTTGCAAACGCTGCTCTTAGAAAGTCCTTGGTTTCCATTGCCCATTCAGTGGTCATCTCTTTCTGATTAGGGCGACCGGTGTACATCCAGGCACGATCATCGCTCATCTTGTCACTAGCTAGCTACTAAACAACAAATATACAAGTTTGTCAATTTATTACATCCAATTTTTATTGCTTTTATCATACATAGCTACGTCATACACAATTAATTAACCTACACACTAATAGGTAAAGATAGGTCCTAATCCCACCCGAGTATGTGTAGATTGGGTTCGTTTTCCCATGCTCTGCTCCCGACCCGACGCAGAATTTCGGCAGCACCTCCCCGCTGTTCTCCTAATACACGTCTCGACAACAAGCCGAGAGGTTGTGTATCCGGAGAACAACAGGGAGGCGCTGACGAAATTCCACGTCGGATCAGGAACAAAGCATGAAAAAACGACCCAATCTACACATACTCGGGTTGTCCATGGATAACGTTGGACAATTCGAAAGAATTACTATTATAAATATCCAAATGAATGCATATTTATACTGTAATCCTTTCGAACGGGAGACGCATACTGGTTACGCGACTGTATATTGAATCTACCTATAACTAGCTAGTGTCATCGGCACAAAGACCGGAACAAATCAAAGGAAGGGGAATCAGGAGGATAGGACATGTTCTGCTCACCCTCGAGTGCAGGGGGAGATCGTCGAACACAATGGGAGGTCGTCGAACACCAGACCCTCGCAGGGAAAGTACTGCACATTAAAACGCAACCGATCAATACATACATTTTGTCCCGGTAATTACATCTTCTACCTCTACTTCTTTCTCCTCTCCTTCTTCTTATTCTATTTCTTTTCTTTTTCTTTTCCTTCATCTATTTCTTTTCCTTTTCTAAATCTTCTTATTTTCCAATTCTTCTTTCTCCTCTTGTTCTTTTTATTCTTCTTCTTTCTCCTATTCTTCTTCTTCCTTCTCCTCTTCTTCTTATTCTTCTTTCTCCTATCCTTCTTCTTCTACTTCCTTCTCCTCTTCTTCTAATTATTCTTTCTCCTCTTTTTTTTTCTTTCTCTTCTATTTCTCCTCTTCTTCTTCTCTTCTTCTTCTTCTTCTTCCTTATCCTTTTCTAATTATTTTTCTTTTCTAATTCTTTTCCTTCTTCTAACTAAATTTAAATAAAAAAACTAACTACAACTAATAAGTAAAACTAAATAAAACTAATTAACTAAAATAGACTAACTAATACAATACTAAAATTTACTAATCTAAAATCTATTAAAAACAGTAGCAATTAAAAACTAACCAACTTATATTAAAAACAATAGAAATTCTAACTGAAACTAAATACACCTAACTAAAATAGAAAAAAGTCTCTAAAATCTAAAATTCTAACTAAAACTAACTAATCTAACTACAACTAACTAACTAAAACTAACTACAACTAACTAAAAATTAACTAAAACAGAAAAAAAAACAGAGAGGAGGAGGGGGCTCACCTGCCGGAGTGGGGGACGACGGCGGTGGGGACGACGGCAGCGGGCATGTGGGGGGGGCGGGGGAGGGCGCAACGGCGGCATGGGGAGGGCAGGGCGGGCGGTGGAGATCCGGCGAGAGATGGCGGGCTGGGGCGGGTGGTGGCGGGTCCACGACGACGGTGGGAAGGGCAGGGCGGGCCTCACCGGCGGCGGCGTGGGGAGGGCAAGGCTCACCGGCGGCGGTGCGTGGCAGGGTGGGCGTGGGGCAGGGCGGCGGCGGCGACGACGAGGGAGAGAGATGGAGGCGTGGGAGAGAGAGAGGAAGGTGCTTGGGGGCAGGCCGTGCCCTGTTAATGATACCACGGCTTTGTCGTCTGTTGCCAGACGGCAAAGGCAATTCTACCGTCTGTGGGAAGACGGCAAAGCCCCTGCAGTTAACCACCACTCGGAACGCGGCCTGGGCGGACCCACTGCAGACTGTGCCGTCTGCAGACTGACGGCACATGCGGCTTTGCCGTCTGCCTGCGCAAACCAGACGACATACTACCAGTTTGCCATATGTCAGTTGTTTGCTGTCTGCATTTAGGGTAGCAGACGGCAACTATCCTCTTTGTCGTCTGCCCCGATGGAATACAGACGGCAATACGCTGACACATGGAAAACTGATGAATTCCAGTAGTGGTAACGAAATTTGATGCACACCCGATAATGTACTACACCACGACACCTCCTGTGTCATGGTATGCATCATCGGAAAGTGGAAGTGCATCGCTAAGAAGAGAGACGACATAGAGTGCCTGCATAGGAAAGACCCTCATCACACATGAGGGAAGTAAACAAAGCAAAGGGCATAGCACCACTAAGACCACATCACCAACCCTGACTGGGTTGGTAGTACTCAAAGGGCAAGTTGTTATAGACCATGCCATAGGATACCCACACAAGGCATATCATAAAGCTCCGATAAGGATGGGCGCTTGAGACAAGCAACAAGCAAGGAGAGCCACCATCACATCTTCCATGATTTGCTCCACATTGGGAGGTTGCCGCAACCATATGTGTTTTTAGTCTGCAAAACCATATAACTCATCATAATAGAAAGAAAATATCCTTCACCACTCATAGCAATACCAATGTGACACTACACCCATCCACGATGACCCCTCACATAAGGTGTGTCACTACCATAACAATCATCTATGAAGCCGTGAAGAACATTGAGCCGAGCGGCATGCCTAAGCAAGTTGATCACTAATAAAGGAGGTGATGAAGCCTCGTGACCACCATTAGGAGGAGAAGAGCCCACGTGGGGGTGGACGTTGGCTCACCGGAGAGAGGGTCGGAGGCCGGCTAGTGGAGTGATGGGTGCGGATAACACCTCCTCGTTGGTTACCCCAAGTGGAAGGTTATGATGCAAATGGCAGTAAATTTCCCTCGGTGAAGATACCAAGGTTTATGGCTCTAGTAGGATTCCAAGATCGATAAGAAGGTGGCAAGAAAACAATGTCGCCGTTTACAACCTTGAGGTTTCTTACTTGACCTAGACCTGCACACATACGCAAATAACTTTTCTCCCAACGAGTTCAGAGAGGTTGCCAATCTCTCCGGACTAGTTGTTTACAAAGGATCAAACACAAAGGGGGAATAATAGTGGATGCAACTGAAAGGAAATAAAATCAGTAAACGTGAAGAGTGTAAACTATGATGGAAATATGGACCGGAGTCCCATGACTTTCACTAGTGATGTCTCTCTCCCAAAAGACGATAACAACTAAGCTGGGTGAAAAAATTATAGCTAGGCAATTGACAGAATTATAAAATCACCGCAATGCTAATTATGCTACTAGAAAGTAAAGAGGCTCAATCGTATGGGCATTACACCAAAACAAGTAGACCGCTTATCCATCAGCATATACTCACTAATCATCCACCTTGAGATATCTATCCAGAACATCTCGTTGGAATTAATTTGCGAACCCCAACCAAATTGTAGGCTCAAAGCAACGGACAATTCCCTTAACACTCTATGCGTAATGTAAGCAACAAAACTGCAGTTACAAGCACCGTTGTTTTCTCCCTGGTGGAAACAACACATACCCTAGTCTCATGTTTCTATCACTCAAGCTAGACATCGGGGGGCATGAACCCACAATCAAGCATAACGCTCCCTATTGGTGTTGCAATCTACTACTTTTCCAAAGCAACAAATGCAACGGAGAACATGCAAGAATACTCAAGAACAAATATATAAATATAACCAAATATATTACTCATCACAAACTAAACATAATCTAATAATCTATCGGATCCCATCAATCACATCATAGAGAAACATGAACTAATACAAAGGAGCCTTGATCATGATAGGCAGCACACAAGGGCTAAACATTGAAGCACAAGTTGAGAGAAGACATCACATAGCTACTGGTCATGGACCCTTGGTCCAAGGGGGATGATGGGTGTAGATAACACCTACTCATTGTGTAATTCCAAGTATGTGATCAGAGGGGGAGGGGGCGAATGATCACTTCAAATTTTTGCATGAAACTATGAAGTGAAGCATAAGTTAGCAGCAGAAGAATTTCAACAGAAAGGTAAACATTGAAGCAGAACTGGATTGAAGAAGAACATAGCGAATCAAAAGCATCGAATCAATTGCATTGAAGAAAATCACTGAAGCAATTGATAAACTGAATGTAAGTGCGGAAAGTAAAACGAACTCTTGACTCGGCGATGTTTGTTCGACCAGTTCAAACTCTGCAAATTGCTACGTCTGGTTGGAGGCACTTGTGATTGAACACAGGAGCTAACCTCTCTCTGTCCGTATCTCCACTGCACCAATCTCCTTGAGCTTGGTCAGTTCTTCACTCATGGTTGATTATTGAGGGAATCACCGAAACCTTTGACAAACTGGACTTTGAGGCGACAATAACTCTTCGCTCTCTGAAGAACAACACTCTAACCGTCTAGGAGAATTGCAGTTCTCCAAGGTAAAAAGGCTAGCAAACTTCTTCCTAAGTCATAATGAATCAATTCAGATCAAAATGACTTATGCTTATGTGGATGGGTTTTTGGTTTGCTTCGGTGGGGTTGTTCTCTCTCTTCACTATCAGGAAATATTCTTGGAGCAGCCACCAGCCAATGAGGGCGGGGGTGGCGTATTTATAGGTGGCAATTCCTAGGTGCGAAAAGACTTAAATGACCCGATGCGACAGCTTGACACCTGTCCGCAACGGTCATATTTCCAATCAAAGCGCAACTTTACTTGCGGTCCAAGTAAAACTGACTCACTGACTTGGTTCTGCTTCAGGAGCCGAAAGAACTAAGTCTTCGCTGGTGAAGCATTACCTAGTGCACATGAGATTTCTCAACTCTGGCTTCTCACTGGTTTGGATTAGATCTGAGTCTTTTCACCAAAACCTTCGGAGTACATTTACTAAACCCCTCTTGATAGTACGGGTTTTCCTACGACTCAATGAAGTGAAAAAGAACTACGCAAAAACTACTAAGTCTTGCGCCATCTTGGTCATCTCCTTCGATGAGACGTGCTTCAGGATTCCTTATCTTTTTAGGGGTCGACATCCGTGATGAGCTTCACTCCAGAGGATATGCTTCAGTAATTATGTAAATCTTCGTTGAAGCTTTATCACCTACCTATAACTTCAGGAACCTAACCATGTGTTTCACACTAGAAAACTTGTCAGTTCCTCTACTGTTTTGCCCAACAATATCCAAAACTCATAGGAGTATACCTTTGCTTTTACACATTGGTTACCCCAAGTCGAAAGTTACGATGTAGATAGCAGCAAAGTCCCTTGATGAAGATACCAAGGTGATCGTACCAGGAGGACTCCGAATGATTCAAGGAGGTGTCAACGGCGCCATAAATTAAGTTTCCGGATGGAGATAAGGTTGACGTTGACCTACACACAGAAACAAATAAATTTTCTCCCAACGAGTTCAGAGAGGTTGTCAATCTCTTTGGCCTTGTCATTTACAAAGGATCAAACACACGGTGGAAATCGTGATGGTGATTGCAATTGAAAGAAAACAAACCAGTAAAGAGTTGAGGTGTAAACAATGGTGGAAATATGGACCGGGTCCCATGATGTTCACTAGTGATGTTTCTCTCCCAAAATACGATAAGACAACTAAGTTGGGTGAACAAATTACAAATGGGTAATTGATAGAATTATAAACGCACCACAATGCTAACTATGCCACAAGAAAGTTAGAGGCTCAAATGTATGGGCAATACGCCAAGACAAGTAGACCGTTTATTCATCAGCATCTACTTACTAATCATCCACCTTGAGATATCTATTCAGAACATCTCGCTGGTATTAAATTGCGAGCCCCACCCAAAGAAACATACAACTGCATTAACAAACTTTGCATAAGCTAAACAATCCTTGCAACCGCGGTTACAAGCATCGTTGTTTTCTCCCTGGTGGAAATAGCACATCCCCTAGTCTCATGTTTCTGTCACTCAAGCTACACATCGGGGGGGGCATGAACCCACAATCAAGCATAACTCTCCCTCTTGGAGTTACTATCTACTACTTAGACAAAGCAATAAAAAGCAACGGAGAACATGCAAGAATTATTCAAGAACAAAATATTAAAGGAGAACCAAATATATAACTCATTACAATCTGAACATAACCTCATAATCCTTCGGATCCCAGCAATCACATCATAGCAACAACAGAAAGATTACATAAGTGCATTGATCATGTAGGGCAACTCACAAGGGCTAAGAATTTAAGCACCAGATTGGAAAGAAGACATCACATAGATACTGGTAATGGACCCATGATCCAAGAGGGACTACTCACGACACATCCGGGAAGCTCTCATGGTTGTGGAGAAGCTCCCGGAGATCAATCCTCCCTCCGGCAGGGTCCCGGGACGAGGTCTTTTGGCGGTCCCGATCTCGGGATCGTGGCGGCGGCGGAACAGTGGGGAAATTTGTGATGCGGGGTATCTTTTTAGGGTTTCTGCATCGAGAGGTAAATATAGGCTGAAGGGAGGCACCGGGGAGGTGTCCTCCTCCCAGGCGGCCATTGGGCGCGGCCCCACCCCTGTTCGCGCCAGGTGGCCGGCTAGGAGGGGGTGGCCCCCCTTAGGGCTTCTGGAGGCTTCCTTCACGCAGCTTTTTAATATATTTTTCTTGAAAAATTTTGGGCACTTTAAATATGGGTAAAAACCTGCAATTCACACACATGAGCAGACAGAAACTGGCACTGGGTGCACTAAGTTAGTAGGTTAGTCCAAATATGTGTAAAAAGGTATGAAAGTGTAGCTAAACACATAGTAGTGTCACCCAAATGAGCATGGAACAAGCAGAAATTATAGATACGTTTGGGACGTATCAACATGCCCAAGATTAATTCCTTCTCGTACTCGAGTAGGTAAATGATAACACATATAATTTCTGTTGTGACATGCTAACACACATATAAGAACTTCAAAGTAAAGCAAGTAAAATATGCAATTCAAGTCAAAACAATAACAAGCCAGAGTATATATCTAGTATTGAGACTAGCAAAGTAAGAACATAAAGGTGCAAGAGCTCTCGCTATCCGTGACTCAAATGTCTCCAAATGGTGATTGCGTGCAAGAAGTGGGAGATGGGTTTAGAGCATAAAATTACTATATAGTTTTAATTGAGAACTCAATCTACTAAAACTTCACACTTGGTCTCCTTTGGAATCTTATTTTGACTCGTCCCCAGACCACTAGTCAGGCACAAGTCGAACTGATCCTCTCCCTTTCGACTTTGAGCACTCATGCAATGGATGAGTGCAAGCAAGATACGTTGGCACTTAGGATGGCAAAGAGGAAAATAATGGGGAAGGAGACAAAAAGGTGTGAAAGGCTCACATCAATGAGGACAATCATAGGCGAGAGAAAGCCAAATGATAGATATGATGTGAGGAATAGGGATTGCCATGGAACGGATGCACATATGAGCTAAGGTAAGCTCTCCAATTCAACTAGTGGGGGTGCATCCAACTTGCTTGCTCATGAAGACCTAGAGCTCTTTTGAGGAGGCTCATCCTTGGAATATGCAAGCCAAATTCTATATTGTAAGGATCCCCACATAGTTATGCATGAATGATATGAATATCTCTATGGAGTACAAATATGACTATGAAGTACGAGTGTGGATCTTTCAAAAGGAATAGTAGTGTTGCCCCCTTCTCTATTTTTATTTATTTATTTTATTTTTATTTTATTTTTGTGGCCTCATTGGCTCTTTCTATTTATCTCTCATTTGTCCTCTTTGGGATCTTTTAATTTGTCCTCTTTTGTGATATTTTAATTTGTCCTCTTTTGTGATCTTTTAATTTGTCCTCTTTGGGATCTTTTCTTCACTTAAGGGAAACACTCTATATTTTACAAGGATAAAAAGAAGATCACACACTTTGAAAGAAGCACTCAACATAAATAAAACTGAAAACTATCATGATGTATGCAAATGTATGCCTCTACCAGTGTAGTAGGATATGCAATGATACTAGCGCGTCATGTAGCAATAATAAGGGCAAGGACCAACTAGCATGCGGCTCTATGGTCAAGCAAACACATGTATGACATGAAGATCAAGTCATGAGATGATGGATGTTGCATGTCAATGTATCTCGGAAAGGCTGTGGAAATGCCTTGATAGGTAGGTATGGTGGCTGTGTTGAGGAAGATATAAGGAGGTTTATGATGACAGAGCGTATCATGCCAAGGGTTTGGATGCACCGGCGAAGTTTGTACCAAATCTCAAGATGAGAAAGGACAATGCACGATACCGAAGAGGCTAGCAAAATATGGAAGGTGGAAGTGTCAACAATAGAATACTCGCATTAGTCCGAAGAACTCATGCACTTATTATTGGTAACTCTCTATCTAATGAGGAGGTTCACAAATAAACAAGTACCCCGAGAAGGAGTGTATGGGGGTTTGGTTATCCTTGCGCATCCTCGACCCATGGTACGTGAGGGTACTCTATATATTCCAACCCCTCCAAAGGTTAGCGATCCACCTAGTAGCTAGAGTTCTCAACTAATTTTTTGTAGTTTTCAAAAATAAACACGGATTGCCCAAAATACGACACCTATCACTAATAGGCTCAAGATCTTGGCACCAAAAGTTTAAACATTACTCAAATCAACACCTCAAAACTATTGCAAGTTACTACTACACTTATAATAGCAACCTCAATTACGTACTCATGCAAGACACACAACTCAGTGAAACAAACGAACTCTCTAAACAAGATAAGCATGATAACTCAAGAGAGTTTCAAAATCAACAACCTAAATAAAAGCTCTTAAAAAGATAAGCATGAAAACTAAGAGCTAGGCATGACAACAACTACGAAAAGATAAAGAACACACAAATAAAGATAAGCATGCAAACCTATGTTTTGTTCTAGGGTGAAGTGGACCGTGATTCTCTCCCAAAAAATGAAGGCTAGGTCCAACTTGTTATGAACAACAAGAAAAACTAATCAAATTAAAAAGTAAAGAGCGAGACGCTCCAAGCATAGCACATAACACATGAAGAGATAAAAATATAGCATGGAGAAGGATGAACTGACGATTGTTGATGGAGAAGGGGATGCACGGGGGCATCCCCAAGCTTAGACACTTGAGTCTCCTTGGATATTTCTTGGGGTGTGCATGGGGTCATCCCCAAGCTTGAGCGTTTGACACTCTCGAATCTTCTTTCATAATCTTCCTTCATATACTTGAAAACTCCCTTCATACGAAACTCATCATAAGCTGATTAAAGTTGTTAGTACCCTCAAATAAAAAAAATTCTTCTCTGGAAATAAAGTTTTTCATGAAGAGATGTTGTTTCTCAAGATTTACAAAAAGTTTTTGCAAAGAAAAAGCAAGTTTAAGATTCACAAAACGAAGAAAACGCAAACGTGGCAGAAATTGTGAAAAACACATATGTAGGAAATAAATTTTTGGGGTACTTCTGCAACACAAATCAAAAAACTCAGAACATACGCTAGAAATTCAATTGTAAAGAGCATATTTAAAAAAAATCAGATAAAAAAGATGATCTGGTGATTTTTGGTGAATATTTCCGTCAAGCAGACAGAATCTGTTTCTGGACAGCATTTCACAACTTTGAACTTTTTTGCAATCGAAGGCTAAAACTTGGCACAAAGCATGAAAATAAAGATACAATGATGTTGCTAAAGTAGTCACAAGCATCAAGAGCACTAAAACTGAAAGTAATTTTTTTTGGGTTGCCTTCCAATAAGCGCTTCCAATAAGCGCTTTCTTTTATGCCTTTTAGCTAGGCATTGTAACACCCTCAGAATCAGAAACAGTAATCACTACAGTGATTCCACTGTTAGTGATCATTACTGTTGATGATCAAACCCTGATCACCTTTGATCATGGCTCTGTCAGATCCTCACCCTGATAAAATTTTCAAATTATATAATTGCTCCAAGAATTGTGGATGAATGTCCCTCACCTAGATCATGGTTAAACCAAATCCCCCTAGTCATTTGAATGATCCCAAGACAGTGATGATCATGCAACCAAATCAAGTTGGGTTATCAAAATTCTCATGTAATTTGATATGGAAATGAAATCTTAGATAAATCCAAAATGATGGAACCTATTAATAGAGTGCCTAACTATCATTAGGCCATGCTATTATAGTAATGGATATTTTACCAAAGTGTTTTAGTAATGTTAAGAAATAAAAACAATATCTGGAAAATTGAATAAAAGTGAAAATTAAAGTTAAACTAAAAATTGTGCAAACAATTTTATTAAATGTCTAAAAGTCAGTAGGTCATGATAAAATAGAAATGGTATTTTATTACCTTGTCTAAATATTTTAAACAATTCAAACAGTAGCCATTTCATTCCTTATAAATAATTTATTATTTAAATAAAATTCAAATGATTTTTTTAGGCCACCAAACTTTTTGTGGCACTACCATACTATGTAAGATAAATATTGGTGCAAGTTCCACAATTTGCAAAAATCAAATGAAGATAAAACAAAATAAAATAGATCAGATAGGTAAACAAATAAAGAATAAAATGGAAAGATATTAACTGTCGCCTAGGGAAATTCACTGGCCCAACCCGATGCCCACCCAGGGCACCCCCCCAGTAAGGCCCAGCCCACCACGGCCATCTCCTTCTTCGCTACAGGAAGAAGCTGGCCATGGCGTGGCGGCCATCCAGCCGCCATGGCCGTCGCTGGCCTCGTGTCAGCCATCCGGTGGTGAGCTACGACGGATAAGACCAAGACTCGCCACGCCCTGGAACCCTAGCACGCCATAGCCCCATCCCCATCTCCCTCGCCTCTGACTCCTCCCCGCGCTGGGATCCCGAATGGCCGCCGCCGCGCCTTGTCGTCGTCGCGGCCGGAGACCGCCCCGAGCCACGGGAGCCCATCCAGGAGCTCCGCCTGCCTCCAGTACTTCGCCTGCAACCCGGAGATCATGCCAGAGAGCTCCACCGCAACCGAATCGAGCCCCTGTCCCCATCGAACCGTTGCGGACCTCGCCGTCGTGCCGCTACTCCGGCCGCTTCCTCAGCCATCACGACCTCTCCTCTTCCCCCTGTGAGCTCACGCCTCCCCTCCCCCCTCCGAATCGCGCCGTCCTTTCCCCGTACACCTCCGCGGACGTGCTCTCCGGGTGCCCGCGCTCACCGTGCTCAGGCCGCGCACCGTTCATCACTTGGCCGCGCCCCGCGTGCCGCTGCTGCCGCCCGTGCTTGCTCTCACAAGCCGTGCCCGACGCGCCCCTTCCCCATACGCGCGCTCCCATGGGAGGCGTCGCTGCCGCCGGCTGACCCCGGCCGTGCGCCGGCTGTCCCATGGCCGCATCGCCCTCACCGCACCCACCCCTGCACCGCGCCCCTAGCCACCCCATGCCGCGGCCTCACCGCACCGGCCGCCGGCCGCTGCGGTCCCGTCCCGGCTAGCCAGCCTCGCCGTTGGCCGGAACGGCCTAGCCGCTGCCCCCTGCTCGTCGCCGGCGTGGGTTGGTTTATTAACCAGTGGGTTTGTCCCACTTACATGTGGGGCCAACCTAATTAGATTAACCCCTAATCATCTGATTAAGAGTAAGCCCCCCCATTGAGACTTACAGATGGACCCAACACATAATTAGACTAGCTATATAATCTGTTAAAGAAGTGGCCCTATGACATGTGGGCCCAGACCACTTAACCCCCTGGTTAACTTAATAAAATGAAAAACTAGATATGTCTCTATGACATGTGGGACCCCACATCTAGATAATTATTTTGTTTAGTATAAATCCCTGGAATTAGTTACTCTCTATGACAGGTGGGACCCCCTGGTCAGTTTGACCAGTCAAAGGCCTCAGCCTATGACAGGGTGGCCCCACATGTCAGTACTGTTATGGATAATGTTCTATTTTAATAATAAATAAATTTAGAAAATGATTTAAATTTAGAAATTGAATATCTTTTAAACTGTAAGTCAGATTCAAAAACTTTATACATCAAAATTGATCAGAAAAATATAACGAATACGGATACACTATCCGTATGTCTACCCCACCCCCTAACACACCGATCATCGACATTCCCCCCCTCCGGGCTGTTTGTCGATAATTCCCGGTGCCGGTAAAAACCTGCCAGATTAATTTATTCCGAACACGAATGTTGTCCGGAATGGTTCAACTAACACGGATACACCCCCGTTATCTTTGTCGGATGTCCACGACACCTCCGGCATGAACCCTTCCCCCTCCGGACACCCTGTCCGGTAATCACCCCGGAGCTGGCAGTTCATCCCCGGATGAATTCCCGCTCCGAGCAACGTGCATTGCACTGCGTTAGAACACCGTTAACATTTCATCTGTCATGTCATGCATATGTTTGTATATTATTGCCGTGTATTTACTTTTTTCTCCCCCCTTAATCTCCGGTAGACCCCGCTGCTGCCGTCGACTACACCGCTGCTGGGTACGACTACATCGTCGACGACCCTGCCCCTACCGTTGAGCTTGCAGGCAAGCAGAGCCATTCTCTTCCCCAGATATCGCCTACCTTTCCGTACTTTCTTGCACTAGGCATTGTTACTGCTGCTGCTACGATTACAATCCTATTCAATTGCATAGCCTGCTTTTGTCGCCCCTTGATGTACCTTTCTTATCCTATGCTGCCTGTTATAATTATGCATATATTCAGCAGTGAGCCCTACGCATTGTTAGCTAGGACTAGATAGCGGGCCGTGATCACTCAGGGGAGTGAACACGGGTACAATATATACAACTGCACAGGTACGGTACAAAGAAGACACCGCCAAAGGCCCCTATCTGGGTTATGCCTAGTCACCTCAAGTGTGAGCTATCCAGGAGTAATCCTTGTACTCCACTCGAGGTTGACTTTGTCTTGCCGCCATAGGGTCCTGGACAGCGGTTGTCCTTAAAGGTAAGAAGTCGGGCGACCCAACGGTGCCCGCGAGCGGTATATCGTCGGGAACGACAGGGAGGGTACGACCGACGTTACTGGCGTGCTTGGCCCCTGCTCGTATCTCGCGAGAGTTACCAAACCACGAAAAAGTCGAGCTCTACCAAGAGCACACGCGAGACAAGGTAAGGAGACGGTTCACCTTGTTGGTAACCGTAGTGACTTGGTGGGACGACAGGGCAGGCACCGATGTACTGGTGGTCCTGACTGTTGTCGTTGACCGCGGGTCGGTTAAGTCGAGGCAACGATAACGGTTGTCACGCAGGTTAATTAAAATGCTAAATGGTTCGGCGGATGTCTTGAGTAGCCTTTTTGGCTTGTACGCACTACCTACACGTGGGACGAGGAGTGTGGGCTCCCCTGCATCGTAGTCTCGTTCGAGGGTCTTCAGACGTCAGCAGTACCGTGGGCTGATTGCCGGGAAGTGGTGTTGTCTTCTCTTGCTCGAGCGGTGTATTTGTATTTGCTTTGATTTTGCTTCACCGGCCAGTCACGCACCGTGCAGGAGTACGTTCGGGTTAGGGTCCAAAGCCCGGCGTACATAGGATATAGTCCGGCGGATGACCTCTCTGTTGATTGCCGAAGGATGGGCTACTTTGTGTCGGATAGCTTTGGTGGAGCGTTCCCTAACAAGGTTCCCGCCACCCTGGAGATCCGAGCGTCGTAGAGTCACGCCAGTGCACCTTTGCAGGGAAGATTAATCTATTCGAATAGCCGTGTCCACGGTAACATGACGCTTTATGCTGAAGCTGGATCTTACCACTACGAACTACTACTATTAAACTGTATGGTTCCGGGTCTTCTTCCTCGCAGGGAGTCGAGGAGGGGAACCCGGAGGCATTATTATTATGAATTATTACAACATACTATTATACAATGCTGCAGCAACTTCTGCTGCATTGTTATTACATTCATGTTATTGAACTGTTGGCTGTTTCTCTTCTCATGCTGCAAGACATCGTCGGAAGATGCTAGTCTTCGATAGGCCTAGCTTCTTACCCTTATTCTGATTTCTACCTTGCAGTCCACTATATACAGCCTCTCCTTTCCTTTGATACAAATGCATAATGCTTAGTAGCGGACGTAAGTCTCGCGGGTATACTAGATACTCACCCTGCTTTATTTCCTTTACTGTTTTGCCTGATCGGCCGCTGCAGTCGACGTTGGAGTCCAGGAGTAGGAGATCCCCGATGTCGACCACCGCAATGCGAAGATCCCCGATGCCTTCTACGACGTCGAGTTCCCCTTTGACCTGGAGTAGTTTGGAGGTTCCCAGGCAGGAGGCCTCGCCTTTTCGACCTGTTGTTTTTGTGCTAGCCTTCTTAAGGCAGATCATGTGTACCTTGTGTCTGTACTCAGATACTTTTGCTTCCGCTAACTTTGTGCTCTTGAGCTGTTGTATTCGAGCCCTCGTGGCCCCTGTCTTGTATTAAACAACTTGTATTATTTTATTTGTAGAGTTGTGTTGTGATATCTCACCGTGAGTCCCTAATCTCGATCGTGTACCTTGCGTGTATGATTACTGTACACGGTTTGATTTTGGGGGCGTCACAGGCATGAAGCAAAAAAAATCAAGTGTTATCAACTCCAAAAGAATAGCTTGCCTGTGTAACAGAATCATAAGGTAACTTAATATTCTTTCGAGGGAAGTGTTCCATTCCCTTTTTGAGGGGGAATTGGAATCTAATGGTCCATTCTTTCATATCAATGATAGCACTAATGGTGTGGAGAAAAGGACGTCCCAAAATAACTGGACATGAGGGATCACACTCAATGTCCATGATAATAAAATCAACGGGAACATAATTATCATTGACAACAATAAGCACATCATCGATCCTTCCTAAAGGTTTCTTTATGGAAGAATCAACAAGACGAACACCAAAAGAACATGGATCAAAAGGTTACAATTCAAGCATGTCATATATTCTGTTGGGTAAAACGGAGGCACTAGCTCCAACAATAAGCATATCATAAAGCAAATCAACAAAAAATATTCAATTTTATTTTGACCATAGGATCCCAACCATCTTCTAGTTTTCTAGGAATAGAAACCTCTAACTTAAGTTTCTCCTCCCTAGCTTTGATAAGAGCATTAGTAATATGCTCGGTGAAAGCAGTATTGAGTGAACTAGTGTGGGGGTCTTTAGCGATTCTTTGCAAAAAGGTCATGACATTGGGGAGAGTGCAATTATCAAAATCAATTTCCTTACTATTAATCAAAGTCGTGGTGTCATCCTCCATATTTGACTTTTTTTATATTATAACAGTTTTAACATCCTCCCAGGTGTGAGGACGTCTAGGAGCAACTTAAAACCAAAGATCCGGTTCTTTCCCTGGGAGACCATGCCAAGGGCATAATTCCCCGTCATAACTAGTGTAGTCACAAGGTCTATTACTTTTGTAGGTACCCATAGTGACAAGCAAGAGAAAATTAACTAATTTTTTTGTGGTTTTTGGTATAAGACTCTAAAGCAAAAACTAGAAAATAAACTAACAAGACTAAAAAGCAAAGGTAAAAGATAGTGTGCAACTCCCCTATCTTGAAGATTTGAGTCCCCAGTAACGGCGCCAGAAATTATGCTTGATGGGTGTAGATAACACCTCCTCGATGGTTACCCCAAGTGGAAGGTTATGATGTAGATATCAACAATTTTCCCTCGGTGAAGATATGATGGCACGAGAGTTGTGCTCCTCGTTGGCTACCCCAAGTGGAAGGTTGAGATGTAGCGTAGCGGTAATTTCCCTTGGCACAGATACCAAGTTTGATATCAAACTAGTAGGACTCCGTCGACGACAAGTAGGTGGTTTGGCAAATCACGCGCCCTTTATGATAATCACTTGCTTTGCCTAGACCAGCACACACAACAAATAACTTTGCTCCCAACAAGTTCAGAGAGGTTGTCAATCTCTCCGGCCTTGCCGTTTACAAAGGATCAAACGCAAGAGATAATGGTAGTGATAATGATAAATGCAAAGTAAAGTAAAGGCAGTAAAATAAAGTACGGGTGTAAAAAGTGGTGGAAATATGGACCGGGTTCTCGTGATGTTCACTAGTGATGTCTGTCTCCCAAAAGATGATAGAAAAGCTAATCTGGGTGAACAAATTACAGCTGGGCAATTGACAGAATTATAAACGCACCGCAATGCTAATTATGCTACTTGAAAGTAAGAGTGCTCAAAAGTATGGGCAGTACGCCAAGACAAGTAGACCGAAATCCATCTGCATCTACTCACTAATAATCCAACTTGAGATATCTATCCAGAAAATCTCGCTGGTATTAAGTTGCGAGCCCCACCCAAAGTGTAAACTCAAAGCAACAGACAATTGCATTAATAATCTATGCGTAAGGTAAACAATCCTTGCAACAGTGGTTACAAGCACCGTTGTTTTCTCCCTGGTGGCAAGATCATATCCCCTAGACTCATGTTTCTGTCACTCAAGCTATTCATCGGGGGGCATGAACCCACAATCATGCATAACGCTCCCTCTTGGAGTTACTATCTACTACTTGGACAAAGCAACAAACAGCAACGGAGAACATGCAAGAATTACTAAGAACACAATATAAAAGGTAAACCATATATATAACTCATCACGATCTGAACAAAATCTCATAATCCATCGGATCCCAGCAAACTCAGCATAGCTACAGCAGGAAAATTACATAGGTGCCTTGATCATGTAGGGCAGCTCACATGGTCTAAACATTGAAGAACAAAGGTGGAGAGAATACATCACATAGCTACTGATCACGGACCTATGGTCCAATTGGAGACTACCCACGGCACATCCGGGAGCCGTCCATGGTGGTGGAGAGGCGCCCGGAGGTCAATCCTCCCTCCGACAGGGTGCCGGGAAGCGGTCTTGTGGTGCTCCCGATCTTTGGAGCACGGCGACGGTGGAACAGAGAGGCAATTCGCGATGCAGGATTCTCCTTGAGGGTTTCCTCAATGGGGGGTAAAAATAGGCCAAGGGGGCACCAAAGGTGGGACCCACCTCCCAGATGCCCTGGTGGCGCAAACCACCTCTGGCTCTCCGTCGGTGCTTCCGAAAGCTTCCTGAACGCAGATTTTTATTCTTATTTTTCCGGAATTTTTCTGGCATTTTAAATTGGCGAAAAATCATTGCAACTAAAGGCATCAACAAACAGGAACTGGCACTGGGTGCACTTAGTCAGTAGGTTAGTCCAAATATGTGTAAAATGATATAAAAGTGTAGCAAAACATGTAGCAATTTCACATAAAAGTGCATCGAACAATTAGAAATTATAGATACGTTTGGGACGTATCAATGTTGCACCCCGGCTCAGAGGACCGGAACGCCCCGTGCTCCAGCCCAGAGATCAAGTCTTCTGGAACACGACACTTCTTGATATAGAACCGAGCAACTTTCTTTTAACAAATATACAGGTACAAGGGGTTTATTACAACGCCGACGAAGCGAGACAAAGGACAAGCTTGCTCCTCAAGCCAGCCATGGATCTACATCAAGCAGCAGACTAACTCTTTAGCAGCGAAATAACTCGGCAGCGGAACAACGGCGACGGTGATGAACTCCACTCCACAGGGAAACTGGCTGGGACACCTCCTAGCTCGCAAACACCGGGAACGTCTTCCTACGCATCCAAAGCATTGCCTGCAAATCTGGCATGACACGCCAGGTCAGTACATCGAATGTAGTTGCAAGCTCACAACAACCATGCACCAAGGCAAAACAATAACATGGCATGCAGGTTAAAGTATATTAATGCGTTAATCATATGAGCATCAACATCATGTAAACAGGTAATCATATATCATCAACATATCATCAGCATATGATCAACATCAAGCCTAATGCACAACAATCATCGTTTAAGGTCACATGGACCGCACATGATCATCGCCTGGTCATGTGGCTTACCTCGGAGTCCTTACAGACTCAAGCACCGGGTCATCGCATGACCAACAACTCATCCGGGTTGTCGCACGACCATTCAATGGGTTAGGTGTCCTCTGTTACCACCCAACAATCCGGTCATCGCATGACCAACAACTTACCACGATCATCCAACCGAACTCATGTTGATCTCATGGTGTGACCTACTGTGAATTGTGTACATTACCGTGGACTCGGCTATTCGAATAGATTTGTAACACTCTGCAGAGGTTGTGCACTTTAACTACACCATGGAGCTCCTTGCCCAACGGACTAGGACTACTCCAACGAAACTTGACTACCGTGTAACCTTTCTACGGTAGCATCGACATCGCATGCCTTGGGTATCCATGTGTCCTCTAGACACCTGCCATCGCATGGTCCTGAACATTAACATTGTCCCAATCAGAGACTCCCGGGTAAACTCATCAACTCTGGATCTCAAGATTACCACCACCTACCGGTCCAGGGTAGCGTGCAATGTATAATCTCCCCTCTTTCGTGGGACCCGTAAAAGGCACAACGATGGCCCAAGCTAAGGCCTGCCCATACAGGCAAATGTGGCTTCACGAAATAAGTCTGGTTCGGTGGCACCTGATCAACTTGGCACGGAACATATCTCCAAAAATAAACACAAGCATCAGGTGCAACATGAGTATTTAAATTAATGGCATTTCAACATAAGTGGAACAAGCCAATGTACGGTCATAGTCACATCACGATTCAAATCATATTTTAGTTGATTAACTTAGTTATATAAACATGATCGAGATGTTATCGACATCCTCATCTCCTCGTGCCACCGGTCCTCGGCGGGACGCCCCGCTGCTCGCGAATCGAGCCCGCCCCGCCCCTGCATCCTGGTGGCGCCGCCGCTCAATTCGCCGCGCTCCGGCCACCTGGCTGCTCCAAACCGCGTCGACGAGGACCCCTGTGACCTTCTCGCAGATTCCCCCATTTTCCCCTTCGAACCCGTTCGGCGCCTAGACCACCGGCCGCCATGGACGGGAGCTCACGCTCCCGTGGCCTCTGGCCGCACCTACACCTCCCCGGCCGCGCACCCCGCGCGTGCTCTACGCCTGGCCGCCCCCCTGGACCATCCGCGCTCGCCAAGCTCACCGCGTCCCCGTGTCGTTGGGCTAGCCGGCCTCGCCACGCTTGGCGCTGGCCACGGCCATGGCTATGCCATGTGCTGTGTGCTGTGTGCGTGGGGCTGGTTGAGCCCCTTCCAGGTGGGCCACCCCACCCTGTGATAAAAAAAGAGAAACATTGTAATGAAATAGGTAAATAAATATAACAGAGGAAAACTCCCTTTGGGTATGACATGTAGGCCCCATGGCATTTTAAATGAATTAAAATTAATATTGATTGCCTATGTGCCAATGACAGGTGGGCCCTGCCCTTGATTAAATTAATTGATTTAAATTGTATTTAGCTCTGAGGCAATGCCATGTGGGCCCCCTCTATCAGGTTGACCAGGTCAAAATCACTGTTCTGGATAAGGTTTAGATTTAATAAATAAAAGAAATATAGAAAATGATTAAGATGATTAAATCTTTAAAAATCAATATCTTTTAATCCGTAACTCCGATGAAAATATTTTATACATGAAACTTGATCAGAAAAATGCAAACGTTCGGAATACGCTACCCGCATACCCACCGCACCCCTCTAACACAACAAACATCGACACCCCCCTCCGGCCCGTCTGTCCGATGATTGCCCTATACCGTATACCTATTCTGATGAATTTATTCTGAACATGAAAGTTGTTCGGAATGGATCAACTAATACGGATACACCATCCATATGCTTGTCAGATGTCCACGACACCTCCGGCATGGTACCTTCCCCCTCCGAACACCCTGTCCGGTAATCAACCGGAGCCGGTATTTCATCCCCGAATGAATGCCCGCTCCAAGCAATACCCCATGCACTGCGTTAGAACACCGTTAACATTGCGTTTGCCATGTCTTGTATTTGTAATGCTATTATTGTTGTGTATTTATTGTTTCTCCCCCCTTCTTATTGTCCGATAGTCCCGACGACCGTTGCCGATGCCCCTGTGATCGACTACGTCGTCGACGACCGTGTACCCCTACCATCGAGCTTCCAGGCAAGCAGAGCCATTCTCTTCCCCATATATCACCTATCTTTTCTTTACATTTCTTGCACTAGGCATGGATACTGCTGCTGCTACGTTACAATCCTATTCAATTGCATAGCCTGTTTTTGTCGCCCCTTGATGTACCTTCCTTTATCCTATGCTGCCTTATAAATATGCATTATTCAGCAGTGAACCTGCGCATTGTTAGCTAGGATTAGATAGCGGGCCGTGATCACTCTGGTGAGTGTCGCGGATACAATTTATCATAACTGTAATAGGTACGGTACAATGCAGACACCGCCTAAGGTCCCCTAGCTCAGCTCTGCCGAGTCTCCATCAAGTGTGAGCTATCGAGGAGTAATCCTCGTACCTCCCCTCGTTGCTGACTCTGTATAGCCGCTCTAGGGTCCTGAGCCCCGGTTGTCCTTAAGGTAAGAAGTCGGACGACCCAATGGTGCCCGCGAGCGGTATTGCGTCGGGAACGACAGGGAGGGTACGACCGACGTTACTGGCGTGCTTGGCACCTGCTCGTATCTCGCGAGAGTTACAAAACCACGAAAAGTCGAGCTCTACCAAGAGCAAACGGAGACAAGGTAAGGAGACGGTTCACCTTGTTGGTAACCGTAGAGACTTGGTGGGACGACAGGGCAGGCACCGATGTACTAGTGGTCCTGGCTGCTGTCGTTGTCCGCGGGTCAGTTAAGTCGAGGCAACGATAACAGTTGTCATGCAGGTTAATTAAAATTCTAAATCGTTCGGCGGATGTCTTGAGTAGCCTTTTGGATTGTACGCACTACCTACACGTGTGATGAGGAGTGTGGGTTCCCCTGCATCGTAGTCTCATTCGAGGGTCTTCAGACGTCAGCAGTATCGCGGGCTGATTTCCGGGAAGTGGTGTTGTCTTCTTTTGCTTGAGCAGTGTATTTGTATTTGTTTTGATTTTACTTCACCGGCCAGTCATGCACCATGCAGGAGTATGTTCGGGTTAGGGTCCAAAGCCTGGCGTACATAGGATATAGTCCGGTAGATGACCTCTCTGTTGATTGTCAAAGGATGGGCTACTTTGTGTCGGATAGCTTCGGTGGGGTGTTCCCTAATAAGGTGTACGCCACCTTGGAGATCCGAGCGTCGTAGAGTCACGCCAGTGCACCCCTGCAGGGAAGATTAATTTATTCGAATAGCCGTGTCCACGGTAACAGGACGCTTTATGATGAAGCTGGATCTTACCACTACAAACTACTACTATTAAACTGTATGGTTCCGGGTCTTCTTCCTCGCAGGGAGTCGAGGAAGGGAACTCGGAGGCATTATTATTATTAATTATTACAACTTACTATTATACAATGCTGCAACAACTTCTGTTGCATTGTTATTACAGCCTCCCCTTTCCATTTGATACAAATGCATAAATGCTTAGTAGCAGATGTAAGACTCGCGGGTATACTAGATACTCACCTTTGCTTTATTTCCCCCTTTATGTTTTGCCTAATCGGCCGCTGCAGTCGACGTTGGAGCTTTGGAGTCCAGGAGCAGGTGATCCCCGATGCCGACCACCGCAACATGAAGATCCCCGATGCCTTCTACGACGTCGAGTTCCCCGTTGACCAGGAGTAGTTTGGAGGTTCCATGGAAGGAGGCCTCGCCTTTTCGATCGTTGTTGCTTTTGTGCTAGCCTTCTTAAGGCAGATCATGTGTACCTTGTGTCTGTACTCAGATACTATTGCTTCCGCTAACTTTGTGCTTTCGAGCTGTTGTATTCGAGCCCTCGTGCCCCCTTCCTTGTATTAAACAACTTGTATTATTTTATTTATAGAGTTGTGTTGTGATATCTCACCGTGAGTCCCTAATCTCGATCGTGTACCTTGCGTGTATGATTACTGTACACG
Source organism: Bromus sterilis (assembly GCA_950022295.1). Taxonomy (NCBI): domain Eukaryota; kingdom Viridiplantae; phylum Streptophyta; class Magnoliopsida; order Poales; family Poaceae; genus Bromus; species Bromus sterilis. The sequence goes on along the minus strand of OX465597.1, from coordinate 316,360,277 downwards.
ACTTGATTTTGGGGGCGTCACAAGGGCCTCGGGCGCGGATAAGAATGGCCGCCGTGGCGAGCTTCTCATCGCACTGGAGCTGGAGAGCGACGAGTCGGGGCGGCATGGAGCACGCGGCAGCGGGAAAGCCGTGCGGCGCGGAGAGACAACGAGAAGAGGACGAGGGCGAGCTGCACGCGTGCTGGACGCGACGGGCACGCGCACAGAGCACGCCGGGTGCGGCCAAAAGCGCGCTCACCAAGGGGAGGTTTTATCGTGGCCAAAGATGTCCAGGGTGTATTCCCCTCACTGCTGATCACAGTGGTGCAAAAAGATTGGCCAAAGGTGCTCTAGATTGATCTTATTCTCAAAGATAAGGTTGATGCAGCAAACTTGGAGCAGAAGCAGGGCTCACATGGTGGTGGTTGAGGTGGTGCCAGGTTGTAAAATGGTGTTGTGGTGCAAAGGACTATGATTCTGCAAGGTTTGGGGTCAAATGGACAAATGCACATGGCACTTCCTTTGCAAATGTGGCATGGAGGCTGAAGGTGTTTGTGCTGTGGTATGGCTAGCACATGGCTCCCCTATGCATTATTTTTGGCTGACCTTAATCATACACCAGTGTGAGTAGATGTACCATGTTTCACCTCAAATGGAGCAATCTAGCTAGTACTTCCTTTCCAAATGCCCAAATAGGACAGAATGCAAAGTTGAAGCTAGCATCTCATAGGATTGATGGAATTGGCTGAAAATTAGTGGAGTGAGGTCATTTGGTGGTTTGCACATGTGTGTAAAGTTTCATGGCCATTGGATAAGCCTAGCTAGCACTTGCTTCACAAGGTGTCCTACTGACCATAATCTTACACTTGATGATGCACTCACTTGGGTAGTTGGATTTGGTTCAAACTTTGTTTAGTGGAGTCATATAGTGGTGGGAATAGGCACAAAAAGTTTCAAGGCAAATGGGATCCCCTATCATGCACCTTCTTCACAATGTCCCCTTGCTGCATCCACACTTTGGGAATTTATTGTGGAAGTTTGTCTAGGCAATTGATGGTGTAATTCGGTGTAGGCTCATGATATGATCATATGCGGTTGCACAAAAAGTTTCACCAGCAATGGATAAAGACAAATGGCACTCCCTTCACAAAGCTCCAATCTGCCCCCACAGACAAATGAATTTTTCTAGAGGAAAAATCCACTTGGGACATGCAATGTTTTTGGAGAATTTGGCAAGGTATGGCATCAAGAATAGGTGGGAATTATTTGGGGATTTATGGATCAAAAAAATAGGGGTTGCTTCACAAACTTCAAATAATTGGAATATTCCTTTTATTGGAAAAGGAATACATGGCTTGAATAAAATTGTGGTTTGGATGGGATGGAACAATGAGATGACATGAGGAAGGCTTGGATTCAAGGGACACTTGAGCATGGAAAGAGAATATGCTTAGGTTTCAAGTCCAGAGAGGTGCTCAAAACCAAATCAAATGGCAAATCGAGAAATAAATCAGAAAAGTTTTTGGAAAAAGAAAGTTCCAAAATCCAGGATGTCACAAACCTACCCCCTTAGAAAAATCTCGTCCTCAAGATTTGGTTGCTCAGGGAACAATTGAAACATACTGTACTTAGGAAACTCATTGATTCTCGGATTTCCTTTTTCTGCATACTGTTCCCTTAGTTGCATCGAATATATTTGGCTCAGGGGGATTGCTTCACCCAATCCATATATCTGACTGAACGTTCTTCCTGGCCCTATCAGATCCTTTCCTGCTAACTTCCCATCCTCGTGTCTGTTGACTTGTCTGATAACGAGATGCCTTTTCATAGGCTGCATGCTGACGATAGCCATACCATTCTCAGGGTATCTCGGGCCTTATCTGCGGCGCGGTCTTAATCCTTTGTACTGGCCTCTTCGAGAAAAAGAGCTTGGCCTTCACGGGTAACTGATATCTTAGGCTGATTATAGTCGTGCTGTTCCATGGTGCGAGACTTGGACTGTCTGTACCTGGGGTTGCATTGCTTTGCTTCCAGCCCGTCCATCTTGAGCATAAGTCTTGGCTAGCGCACAAATTCTGAACGTTTCCTCATGCTGAGATTCATTTGTCATGCTGCCTTATCTATGGGTGGAGATAGACTATGTTCCCACGCGGTCCTTATATTCAAAATGTTGAGCTGTGTAGGTGATCTTCAGTGAAGCAGACTGGGGTATCTTGGCAGAACCGACAATTCCGAACTTGAGTAACTGCTTGGGCTGATGGGCTGGGTACGCGGTCCTTTTCGCATCTAGTGAAATATCTCGGTGGTGGGTGTCCATGGTGGTCGATATGGATTCCACTGATCGAGGCAAAATTTGGCCTTGAGGTCCATACGATTCATCCTTTTGTCTTACCCGTCGGGCTTGTAAGGGTTGCATACTTTTGACAGCCTGCGAGGTGCAACGCTTATTCTTGTAGCATATATTGTTGCGCGATTAGACCTGGGCCATGTCTATATGCCCTGGGTCTTATTACTATGGCAATCATCTTCTTGTGCTGGCTTCACCTTCGTCAACATTCTTTCCTCTGTACTTCTTGCATAACGTCTTATTATTCTGTCGGCATCTTCCTTTGAGATAGACGGGTTACCTTCACCTTTTGTCTTTTGGCTCAACATGCAAATATTGGTTGTAATGAATGGGGCCTCAAGATTATCCTTCCTCAGGGCCTTGTCGGACGTGAGGAGCTGACCCTCATGATTGGGGCCAATCCGATGACTCATTGCTTCCTTTCTTCAGGGTGCTCCTTCATGATTCTGTCAGTCTTTCCTCCAGGATGAGGTGTGCATCTGATTTTTCTACTGGCTTGTCTTCCCGAGAGTTGCGGTCCTTTATCGCTTTCCATGTGTATACTCCTTCTTGACTATGAGCATGGTGGTATCCACACCGGGGTAGCTCGCATCCTTGAGGAGAAGTGTACATAAAATGTGGGGGTCCTGACAATGTTGAAGCCTTTACTGCCTTTGAATAACTAGCTTTCTGACAATACTGTGGCAGGCATGATAACGTGTCGAGGAAGACTAGGTATCTTGTCTGCGAAGCTTGGCCGTGGTAGCTTGCTGGAGAAGGCCGGGTTTCGTACTTCAGAAGCTTGCTCCGGTGACGCATTGAGGAATGCGGGGTGTCGTACATGGGAAGCTGCCTTGGTAGCTTGTTGAAGAAGACTGGGTTATCTTACCCCGGAAGTTTTTCCGATAGCATATTGAAGAAGATGGGTTGTCTTGCCTCAGAAGCTTGCCTCTTTGCACTTTGGAGATGCTGGTTCCTTGTATTGAAAGTTTCTGCGGCCTGTCACTGTAGACAGCTTGGTAGCTTGTGCTGGAATTCATCCATGGGGCGTAATGAGCACGACTGGGTGTCTTGCACCGTAAGCTTCACTCGGTGACTTGTGGTAGAAGCCTGACTGTCTTGGCCAAGAGGATATCCGGGGGGCGTACTGAGGAAGACTGATACATTGTACATGTTGGTTGTGCCAGGTATCTTGTTGCGGAAGGCAGAGGTTCCTTATGTCCGAAGCTTTCTCATGGTAGCATGTATACCAAACTGACAAATTTGTTGAATGCTGGCTTGTTAGAGGGAAACATAACTTTCATTGGATGAGATTGCATCTGGTGTATGTCGTGCCTCAGACATTTACATTTTCCTTTTCTTGAATCTTCGCGGCTGTCGTAGTTGACGCCAACTTGATTCACATGAGGTCTTCGGTAGCATCCATACGTGAGTCACATACTGTCAATGTATTCGGGTACGAGTCCTTCTAGGCTTGCTGATTTCCCAATTCATTGAGGCCTTTCACTGCTGAAATCTTCATGGACATAACGGTTACCGGAATGATGCTGACTTGATTCGAAAGATTATCCAGGTAGAACTTGTACTGGATCTCAATACTCCCAATGCATTCTGTGTGAATCCTTTTTGACTTGGTAACTTCATGATGCTCTGCGGTCTGTCACTGAGTCTTCGAGGTATGCAAGGTTATGAGAAACTTTCCATAGGGGTGGATAAGGTGACACCAAAGAACCAAACGAAGATCGAATGAAAACCAACGAAGATATCCAACGGAGCGAAGATCAACAACGATCGATAGAAGAACCACTTTAAAAGTTTTAGCGGTAGTCGATCATCTGAAACCCTTGCATAAAACCAGCGAATAACCCAGTAGCCACCAGAACGGTTTTTACAACTCAGATTTAGGACGTTTACTTGAATAACTCAAGCACTGCTCAAGACGGCCGACCGAGATTCAGCTCGGAGCATGAGACAACGTTGAAAAAAAGAATGCAGAGGTCCCCTAAGACGGCCGATAAAACAGTTCAGAACATAGGGTCGCCACTGCAAAAAGAAACTCAACAACTGCCCGAGTCGGCCGAAAATGAATCAGCTCAGAACACGGGTTGGCTGTTGAAAAGAGAAATACAAGTAGGCATCCACCTCGGACGGCCGAAAACGAATCAGCTCAGAACCAGGCGTGGTTCCATAGGGAAAGCGAGCAAGGGTTCATCCGAGTCACATACTACCTGCAAAGCATATTCGTTAAACATCAAAGAACCTAATAAGGGTCGATGAAGAGGTTCGACGAAGCAGAGATCGATAACATCGAAGGTGCATCAGTATTACATAGAAATATATCATACATTAATGCTAGCATCCAATGTGCAACAAGAAACATGCACCACTATTATTACCTACGCAGAACGAGCTACGCGAAACTTAGGCATTACAATCTATCGGCGAATCGCTAGAAACCGAAGGGGCTGGCGGCGGAGTCGCCGACGCGGAGGCTGCATCAAGAGATCCTCTTGCCTTCCTTGCATCATGGGCTAGCTCGAAGACGAGGGTGTACGCGGCGATCACGTAGCAGGACAAGCTGATCACCTCTGCGTCATCTTCCACGGGAGGGTGAGGAAACCTTGTCCGTTGAGGTGTGGTGGCCAAGGTACGGCAGAGGCGGAAGGCACGATCCTGGTGCATCATGCTCTCCTGGTGGCGAAGACTCGTGAGGCCTGACAAAGCAGCGAGTTGTATAGCACGATTGGTGGTAGTGGCGTGTCCACCACGGAAGCGGTAGACATGCCTACCAAGGGGAAGGTTGGCTTCCAACAAGACTTCGGCGTTGTACCCCAACACCGTTCCTCTAAGCGGCGTTTGGAACACCTGGTATCTTGGCATCTCTTCGCTGGGGTAGAGACAACACCAAACTCCGACCAGGAGATAGGAAAAGCTGAGCGGGGAGGAGGGTGAAAGTTGGTCCGTTGGGACGACTGCCATCTACACTCAACAGAGAAGCAGGTTAGCGAAAGAATACCATCTATATGCAGAAAAAAATGCAGCAAGAAAATGCATCACACAAGTAGGCTATAACTCTAGCTCTAGCGTCAATCTAACGTCCTTCTAACGTTCGCGCGGGCTAGCGGGTCCTACAGCCAGTCCTACTCTGATACCAAGCATTGTGGCACCCTGGCTCAGAGGACCGGAATGCCCCGTGCTCCAGCCCGGGGATCAAGTCTTCCGGAACACGACACTGCTTGATATAGAACTGAAAAGCTTTCTATTAATAAATATACGGGTACAAGGGGTTTATTACAACGCTGATGGAGCGAGACAAAGGACAAGTTTGCTCCTCAAGCCAGCCATAGATCTACATCAAGCAGCAGATTAACTCTCTAGCAGCGGAATAACTCGGCAGCGGAACAACGGCGACGATGATGAACTCCACTCCACACGGACACTGGCTGGGACACCTCCTAGCTCGCAAACACCGGGAACGTCGTCCTACGCATCCAAAGCATTGCCTACAAATCTGGCATGACACGCCAGGTCAGTACATCGAATGCACTTGCAATCTCACAACAACCATGCACCAAGGCAAAACAATAACATGGCATGCAGGTTAAAGTATATTAATGTGTTAATCATATGAGCATCAACATCATGTAAACAGGTAATCATATATCATCAACATATCATCAGCATATGATCAACATCAAGACTAATGCACAACAATCATCGTTTAAGGTCACATGGACCCCACATGATCATCGTCTGGTCATGTGGATTACCTCGGAGTCCTTACAGACTACAGCACCAGGTCATCGCATGACCAACAACTCATCCGGGTTGTCGCACGACCGTTCAATGGGTTAGGTGTCCTCTGTTACCACCCAAAAATCCGGTCATCGCATGACCAACAACTTACCACGATCATCCAACTGAACTCATGTTGATCTCATGGTGTGACCTACTGTGAACTGTGTCATTTACCGTGGACTCGACTATTCGAATAGATTTGTAACACTCTACATAGGTTGTGCACTTTAACTACACCATGGAGCTCCTTGCCCAACGGACTAGGACTACTCCAACGAAACTTGACTACCGCGTAACCTTTCTACGGTACCACCGACATCGCATGCCTTGGGTATCCCTGTGTCCTCCAGACACCTGCCATCGCATGGCCATGAACATCGCATGGTCCTTAACATTAACATTGTCCCAATCGGGGACTCCCGGGTAAACTCATCAACTCTGGATCTCCAGATTATCACCACCTACCGGGCCAGGGTAGCGTGCAATGCGTAATCTCCCCTCTTTGGTGGTACCCATAAAAGGCACAACGATAGCCCAAGGTAAGGCCTGCTGTAACACCCCGGGTGTCACGCTACAGTAATCACCTTGTGCTGATGCCAAGTCACCTTGATTAACTTGTAATGATCACCTTGATCAAAGCTTGTTCAAATTCAAGCCAAATAAAAATTCCAGATACAAGTGGAAATAAAACTTGATCCAAAAATTGTGCAACAAACTTTATTAAATGCATAATAATCATTGGGTCATATTAAAATAATAGTGGGCAATTATTACAAGGTTTAAATATTGTAAACAAATCAAAACAATAGCAAACAGTAGCATTTAACCCCTTTTAAATAAAACCAAAAATGCAATTGAGTTTATTTTGGTAGAAAACTTTTTGTGGCATTGCTATTCTATGTGACACTAATAATAGCGCAAGTTTCATATTTTACAAAAATCATCTGGTGGCTAATTAATATAAAACAGAAAAGAAAAAGAAACAGAAAACAAAGGAAATTAGAAAAAAAATCCTATCTATCGCCCATGGGCAGAAGCCCATCCCACCCTCTCCTCTCCCCACCCAGCCGGCCCAGCCCATCTGGGCCTTCCCCATCCTCTCTACAGGGGACGCAGGGGCGTGGCGGCCATCCATGGCACCAGCCATGGCGTGGCGGCCATCCGCCGCCTGCCGGAGGGGATAAGCCCCCCCGGCCCCCCGAGCCCCTTCCCATGAAACCCTAGCCCGCTCCCGCTAACTACCTCGCGCAGGCACCCCCCCATGCTCCTTGTTTCCTCCAAGCGCGGGAGCCGCCGCGGACGCCGTTGCCGTGCCGGTGCGCCGCCGTGGACACCGGCCACTCTTGCGCGCGCCTTGCTGTCCAGGAACCTCGTCTGGCTCATCCTCGTCTCCCTAGGCTGTCAAACGTCGTCGGGAGGCCCTGCAGCTCGCCGCCGCACCGATCCCCTCTGCCACGGCCGTCGCGGTCCTCGCCGCTGTGCCTCTACTCCGACACTTCCCCGGCCACCGAGACCTCCTCGAGCCCCCCCCTGTGAGCCCGCACACCCCCCCTCTCCCCAATTTCACCGCGAGCATCCCCTAGCCTAGGCCCCATGGCCGCTCCCTCCGTGTATCCGTACTCCGCCTCCGCGCCACCATGGTCGGAGCACGCCTAGGTCGCTGCCTACCTCGTGCTCTGCGTGTCACGCTGCACCCAGTGCGCTCCCGTGACTGCTCCGCGCGCGCTCTAGCCACTGGTCACCCTGGACGTGCCCCCGTAGTTGCCGGCGGTGTGCACTGTCCCGCCGGTGAGGTCGTTGTGGCGTGGTTGTAATTAGCCTCTGGCTAATTCCCCTACCGGCTAACCCCCCCTCTCTCCTTGTCTCTCTGAGACGCGGGCCATGTGCCACTAAGTACCCCCCTAATTGCCTGTTTAAGTTAATAAAAAGAAACAAACACAATCCTATGTATGACCAATGGGCCCTAGGCCATTAGCTTAAGATTAAATAAATTTGTTAATAGGTTCAGTATCACTGTGTGACTTACACCAGGGCCCCACCTATCAGATTAATATTTAAAATAATTAATAGAAATTACATAGAGTATGACATGTGGGCCACCCTGTTGGTTTATTAAATGAAATTGTTTTAATTAAAATGTGAGGCTGACCAGTGGGACCCACTGGTCAGGTTTGACCAGTCAACAACACTGTTTTGGATAATGTCTATTTTTTAATAAAAGAAAATCCAGAAATGATTTAAAATTGATTTAAACTTTAGAAATTAATATCTTTTAAACCGTAAGTCAGATTCAAAAACTTTATACATGAAAATTGATCAGAAAAATATAACAAATATGAATACGCTATCCGTATACCAACCACACCCCTCTAACACAACGAACATCGACATTCCCGCTCCGGACCGTCTGTCCGATGATTTGTCCGGTACTGTCGAAGTATCCGGATGAATTTATTCTGAACACGAAAGTTGTACGGATTGTTTCAACTAGCACGGTTACACCTTCCACACGTTTATCGGATGTCCACGACACCTCCGGCATGAACCCTTACCCCCTTCGTACACCCCGTCCGGTAATCACCCGGAGCCGGTAGTTCATCCCCGAATGAATTCCCGCTCCGAGCAATACACCTCGCACTGCGTTAAAACACCGTTAACATTGCGTTTCCATGTCTTGTATTTGTATTGCTATTATTGTTGTGTATTTATTGTTTCTCCCCCCTCTCTTATTGTCCGGTAGTCTCGACGTCCGCTGCCGATGCCCCTGTGATCGACTACGTCGACGACGACCGTACCCCTACCGTCGAGCTTCCAGGCAAGCAGAGCCATTCTCTTCCCCAGATATCGCCTACCTTTTCCGTACTTTCTTGCACTAGGAATTGTTACTGCTGCTGCTATGATTACAATCCTATTCAATTGCATAGCCTGTTTTTGTCCCCCTTGATGTACCTCCTTTATCCTATGCTGCCTATTATAATTATGCATTATTCAGCAGTGAGCCCTGCGCATTGTTAGATAGGATTAGATAGCGGGCCATGACCACTCAGGGGAGTGACGCGGATACAACTTATTACAACTGCACAGGTATGGTACAATGCAGACACCGCCTAAGGCCCCCTAGCTCGGCTCTACCGAGCCACCATCAAGTGCGAGCTATCAAGGAGTAATCCTTGTACTCCACTCGTTGCTGACTCTGTATAGCCGCTCTGGGTACCTGAGCACGGTTGTCCTTAAGGTAAGAAGTCCGGCAACCCAACGGTGCCCGCGAGCGGTATTGCGTCGGGAACGACAAGGAGGGTACGACCGACGATACTGGCGTGCTTGGCCCCTGCTTGTATCTCGCGAGAGTTACCAAACCACGAAAGTCGAGCTCTACCAAGAGCACACGCGAGATAAGGTAAGGAGACAGTTCACCTTGTTGGTAACCGCAGAGACTTGGTGGGACGACAGGGCAGGCACTGATGTACTGGTGGTCCTGACTGCTGTCGTTGTCCGCGGGTCAGTTAAGTCGAGACAACGATAACGGTTGTCACGCAGGTTAATTAAAATGCTAAATGGTTCGGCGGATGACTTGAGAGACCCGTTGGTCTGTACGCACTACCTTCACGTGGGATAAGGAGTTATGGGCTCCCCTGCGTCGTAGTTTGTCCGAAAGCTCTTCAGACGTCAGCAGTACTGCGGCTTGATCGCCGGGAAGCCGTGTTGTCTTATTTGCTGCAGCAGGTGTGTTTGGATTTGCTTTTGCTTCACCGGCCAGACTCGCACCGTGCATGAGCGTGCAAGGTGAGGGACCTAGACCCCTTGGCGCATAGGATATAGTCCGGCGGATGGCCTCTCTGATGAGCCTAGGATGGGATGCGATGTGTCGGATAGCCTCGGTGGGGCATTCCCTAACAAGGTGTACGCCACCCTGGAGATCCGAGCGTGCAGGCTGAACACTAGTGCACCCCTGCAGGGAGTTTAATCTATTCGAATAGCCGTGTCCGTGGTAACAGGACGCTTTATGCTGAAGCTGGATCTTACCACTACAAACTATTACTATTAAACTGTATGGTTCCGGGTTTTCTTCCTCGCAGGGAAGTCGAGGAGGGGAACTCGGAGGCATTATTATTATTAATCATTACAACTTATATTATACAATGCTGCAACAACTTCTGCTTCATTGTTACTTTATGCTTTATATGAATTGTTGGCTGATTCTCTTCTCATGCTGCAAGACATCGTCAGAAGATGCTAGTCTTCGATAGGCCTAGCTTCTTACCCTTATTCTGATTTCTATCTTGCAGTACACTATATACAGCCTCCCTTTCCATTTGATACAATGCATAATGCTTAGTAGCGGACGTAAGACTCGCGGGTATGCTAGATACTCACCTTTCCTTTATTTCCCCCTTTTTGTTTTGCCTGATCGGCCGCTGCAGTCGACGTTGGAGCCTTGGAGTCCAGGAGTAGGAGATCCCCGATGTTGACCACCGCAACGTGAAGATCCCCGATGCCTTCTACGAGGTCGAGTTCCCCATTGACCAGGAGTAGTTTGGAGGTTCCCAGGCAGGAGGCCTCACCTTTTTGATCGGTTGTTATTTGTGCTAGCCTTCTTAAGGCAACCCTGTATTCTTGTGTCTGTACTCAGTTACTTTTGCTTCCGCTAACTTTGTGCTTTCGAGCTGTTGTATTCGAGCCCTCGTGCCCCCTGGCTTGTATTAAACAACTTGTATTATTTTATTTGTAGAGTTGTGTTGTGATATCTCACCGTGAGTCCCTAATCTCGATCGTGTACCTTGCGTGTATGATTACTGTACACGGTCTGATTTTGGGGGCGTCACACCTGCCCATACAGGCAAATGTGGCTGCACGAAATAAGTCCTGTTCGGTGGCACCTGATCAACTTGGCACGGAACATATCTCCAACAGTAAACACAAGTATCAGGTGCAACATGAGTATTTAAATTAATGGCATTTCAACATAAGTGGAAAAAGCCAATATACGGTCATAGTCACATCATGATTCAAATCATATTTTAGTTGATTAACTTAGTTATATAAACATGATCGAGATCTTATCATGCAACATGGCAATACCAGAAATGTAGCTAAACATGATACGGTGATAGCATGATCCAAGTTTATCATGAACATAACATGGCCTATCATGAAATCATATTGTCCTATCGGGATTATAACATATTCAAAGCATAGCATCAAAGTCAAGGATATCATGGAAATGTAGCCTCAACAAGCATATCAAGATAATCATTATTCATCGAAGATTAAAGCATGTTTTAAAACACGTCAAAGCTTTGCAAAGGTGCAAATGGTATTGTGGCTTGCCTTCACCAATGGGGTGTGAAGAACCTCCAGATCTTCAACACAAGCAAACCCTGCAAACATTTTTTGAAAAAAAAGCACGGAGAAAAAGTCAAACACCACTTTTGTTTGACCAGCAAATAACAACATCAAGACATGGTATGAAACCTAGGCCAAAATGAAGAGTAGCTCAATACAAAAACAAAGCAAAAAAGAACCACCCTGTTTGGACTTACGGTTGCGGAGATATGAAGGGGGAAAGATCTGGATTGCAAATAAAATAATTGCTTCTGGGTCCTTGGCTGGCTGAGGCAGAGGCGGGTTTGAAGGAATACGCTTTCGGCGCGGGAAGGCGCATTTCGGGCCGAAGCAGAAAGAATTATGCTTTCCTTGGGGGAAAGCGTATTTGCTGGAAATTCGCCTCCACTTAAAGAAAAACGGGTCTGGGCTTATGCGGCTGATAGGCGGGGCACAGTGGTCAGCGGATCACACCTCCTCCGCGGCCAATGACAGGTGGGGTCCACCCCATTCTCTCTCCTCCCCTGTTCTCTTCTTTCCTTCGACGAAGAAGAGGATGGCCACAGGGGCGTTGCCGCCGTCGATGACCGGGGCGGGGAGGGCCACCGGCGGGTCCTTTGGGCGCGCCTCACCGGGGCGTACTCACTGGTGGCCGTAGCACCGCGAGGAGGCCAGCAGCGCGGCCCTCCATGGCTGGGCGCGGCAGCCGCGGCGACAGCACGGGCTCGGGACGACGAGGTTGCGGGGAGCGGTCCGGCGAGGGTTGGATACGGGGGCAACAGGGCGGTCCAGAAGGGTGGCTAGGTGGAGAGGGGGAGCTCCGGGTCGCCGAAATCGGGGCGGACCGAGGCGGCGGTCATGGAGGCCGTGGGGAGTGAGCTGGACTCCGGTGAGCAATTGGAAAAGGGGGCGAGGCCATGAGAGGGTGGGGAGGTGCTGGGTGCTGCTGGTGTTCTGCGGAGGGCCTCGGACGGTCCTTTTATAGCCATGGCCGCCGTGACGAGATTATCACCGCACTGGAGCTGGAGAGCGACGAGTCGGGGCGGCGTGGAGCACACGGCAGCGGGAAAGCCTTGCGGCGCGGAGAAACAACAAGAAGAGGACGAGGGCGAGCTGCACGCGGACTAGTAGCGACGGGCACGCGCGCAGAGCACGCAGGGTGCGGCCAAATGCGCGCTCACCAAGGGGAGGTTCAACTAGGGGAGGTTTTATCGTGGCCAAATATGTCCAGGGTGTAGTACACTCACTGATGATCACAGTGGTGCAAAAATATTGGCCAAAGGTGCTCTAGATTGATCTTATCCTCAAAGATAAGGTTGATGCAACAAACTTGGAGCAGAAGCAGGGTTCACATGGTGGGGGTTGAGGTGGTGCCAGGTTGTCAAATGGTGTTGTGGTGCAGAGGACTATGATTCTGCAAAGTTTGGGGTCAAATGGACAAATACATATGGCACTTCCTTTGCAAATGTGGCATGGAGGCTGAAGGTGTTTGTGCTGTGGTATGGCTAGCACATGGCTCCCCTATGCATGATTTTTGGCTGAGCTTAATCATACACCAAGGTGAGTAGATATACCATGTTTCACCTCAAATGGAGCAATGGAGCTAGTACTTCCCTTGCAAATGCCCTAATAGGCCAGAATGCAAAGTTGAATCTAGCATCTCATAGGATTGATGGAATTGGCTGAAAATTGATGGAGTGAGTCATTTGGTGGTCTGCACATGTGTGTAAAATTTCATGGCCATTGGACAAGCCTAGCTAGCACTTGCTTCACAAGGTGTCCTGCTGATCAGAATCTTACACTTGATGATGCACTCACTTGGGTAGTTGGATTAGGCTCAAAATTGGTTTAGTGAAGTCATATGGTGGTGGGAATAGGCACAAAAAGTTTCAAGGAAAATGGGATCCCCTATCATGCACCTGCTTCACAATGCCCCCTTGCTGCATCCACACTTTGGGAATTTATTGTGGAAGTTTGTCTAGGCAATTGATGGTGGAATTTTGTGTAGGATCATGATATGATCATATGAGGTTGCACAAAAAGTTTCACCAGCAATAGATCAAGATAAATGGCACCCCCTTCACAAAGCTCCAATCTTCCCCCACAGACAAATGAATTTTTCTAGAGGAAAAATCCACTTGGGACATGCAATGTTTTTGGAGAATTTGTCAAGATATGGCATCAAGAATAGGTGGGAATTATTTGGGTATTTATGGAGCAATAAAAATAGGGGTTGCTTCACAAACCTCAAATAATTGGAATATTCCTTTTGTTGGAAAAGGAATACATGGCTTGAATAAAATGGTGGTTTGGATGGGATGGAACAATGAGATGACATGAGGAAGGCTTGGATTCAAGGGCCACTTGAGCATGGAAAGAGAATATGCTCAGGTTTCGAGTCCAAAGAGGTGCTCAAAACCAAATCAAATGGAAAATCGAGAAATAAATCAGAAAAGTTTTTGGAAAAAGAAAGTTCCAAAATCCAGGATGTCACAATCAACATCCCCAAGCTTAATTCCTTCTCGTCCTCGAGTAGGTAAATGATAACACAGCTAATTTCTGTGGTGACATGCTAACACACATATAAGAACTTCAAAGTAAAGCAAGTAAGATATGCAATTGAAGTCAAGACAATAACAAGCAAGAGTCTTAGTAATAATTTTAGCAAAGCATAAACATAAAGGTGCAAGAGATCTTGCTGTCCGTGACTCGAATGTCTCCAAATGGTGTTTGCGTGCAAGAAATGAAAGATGGGATTAAGAGAGTAGAAAAAAATAGTTTAATTGAGAACTCAATCTTCTAAAGTTTCACACTTGGTCTCCTTCGGGATCTTATTTTGACTCATCCCCAAACCACTAGTCAGGTACATGTCAAAGTGATCCTCTCCCTTTCGACTTTGAGCACTCATGCAATGGACGAGCGCGAGCAAGATACGTTGACACTTAGGATGGCCAGAAATGATGGGGAAGGAAGACAAAAAGGCGTGAAATGATCACATCAATGAGGACAATCATAGGCGAGAGAAAGGCAAATGATAGATATGATGTGACGAGTAGGGATTGCCATGCAACGGATGCACATGTGAGCTAAGGTAAGATCTCCAATGGAACTAGTGGGAGTGCATCCAACTTGCTTTCTCATGAAGACCTAGAGCTCATTTGAGGAGGCTTATCCTTGGAATATGCAAGCCAAGTTCTACAGTGTAAAGGCCCCCACATAGTTATGCAGGAATGATAATCTCTATGGAGTACAAGTATAGAAATGGCGGGTGTGTATCTTTCAAAAGGAATAGTAGTGTTTCCCCTTCTCTTTTTTTTATTTTTTCTTCTCTTTTTCTCTTTTTTGTATTTTTGTGGCCTCTTTTGCTCTTTCTATTTACCTCTCATTTGTCCTCTTTGGGATCTTTTAATTTTTTCCTCTTTGGGATCTTTTCCTCACTTAAGGGAAACACTCTATATTTTACAAGAATATAGACGATCTTCACACTTTACAAGAAGTACTCAAACATAAAGAATAATGAAAACTATCATGATGTATGCAAATGTATGCCTCTCCCAGTGTAGCAAGATATGCAATGATACTAGTGTCTCATGTAGCAATAATAAGGGCAAGGCCCAACTATCATGCGGCTCCTTGATCAAGCAAAAGCATGTATGACATGAAGATCAAGTCATAATATGGTGGATGTTGCATGGCAATGTATCTCGGAAAGGCTATGGAAATGCCTTAATAGGTTGGTATGGTGGCTATTGTGAGGAAGATATAGGGAGGTTTATGATGACAGAGCGTATTGTGCCAAGGGTTTGGATGCACCAGCAAAGTATAAGCCAACTCTCAAGGTGACAAAGGGAAATGCACGATACCGAAGAGGCTGGCAAAATGTGGGAAGGTGGAAGTGCAAACAATCGAATACTCGCATTAGTCCGAAGAACTCATGCACTTATTATCGGCAACTCTCTATCTAATTGGGAGGTGCACAAAGAGACGAGTACCCCAAGGAGGAGTGTATGGGGGTTTGGTTATCCTTGCGCATCCTCGACCCATGGTACATGAGGGTACTATATATATTCCAACCCCTCCAGAGGTTAGCGATCCATCTAGTAGCTAAAGTTCTCAACTTATTTTGTAGTTTTTTTAAATAAGCACGGATTGCCCAAAATACGAAACCTATCACTAATAGGCTCAAGCTCTTGGCACCTTGATGTCCAAACATTACTCTAATCAATACCTCAAAACTATTGCATGTTACTGATAACCCTCAACTGTAGGGGATCGAGATAGTCTTCGCGGGCAAGATAACCCAATTTATTGATTCGACACTTGGGGACACAAAGAATACGTACATGCTTTGACAATTGAGTTGTCAATTCAACCGCACCTGAAATAAACACTTGCTTGCACAAAGGTATTAGTAGCAACTGTGATACAATGGTAGTAGTGGTGGTGATAATAGTGGTGATGGTGGTGGTGAAACAGCAAAAGTAAAACAACAAAAGTAAACAACTAGTAACCAACAGGAAAGAAAACACTGTAGGCTAGGGAGATGGATGGTTGGGCGCTGCTTGGATGAGAACGAACATGTAATAGATTCTAACACGGGCAAGGCTCACAGAAAAGAAAGGATCATCTAGGCAAATATCAAACATCAGGCATGTATCCCAGGGTAGTTGTACGTGCTTGCAATAAGAACTTTGCACAACAACTTTTGTCCTACCCTCCCGCTACAAACGGGGCCAAAAGGAACTTAGGGAGATTAAGGTACTCCTGTCAAAGAGCACCGGAACAAAGCATTAACACTTCATGGATACACGGAATCCTCAAATTATAGTCCATCCCCTTTGGTGTCCCAAGCTGTCACCATTGGGATCGCCGGTTCCGGACTATAATAGGTGCATACAACTCATAGATAGGATCAAGAACACCACAAACTCAAGAAACAAAAGGGTGATCAGATCTGAAATCATGGCACTCGGGCCCAAAGTGACAAGCATTAAGATCAACAAGTTGTAACAGAGATGATAAACACCAAGTAGATGATAGGCAAGATGCCCCCAACAATCTGATTGAACTATTACAAGATCTAACTCATCCAATCCCTACCATACCCTTTGCCTACAGCAGGGAATTACTCACACATGAGAGATGAAGTCATGGAGGGGTGATGGAGAGGCGATGATGATGACGATGGCGATGATTTCCCCTCACCGGAGGCCAAAGCAGCCTCCAGATTAGCTCTCCCGGAGAAGAACAGAGGGTTGCGGCGGCTCCGCGACGTAGATTGGAAAAGCGACTTCTGTTTTGGGGTTTCTACGTCTGGAGAATAAATAGGGCCAAAATAGGGCACCGGGGGACGTGGGACCAAGTCAGGAGGGCAGGTGGCTCGGCCAGGGGCTGGGCCGCGCCAGGCACCCTCCTGGCTGCCCCCTGGTTGCCCTGTGGCCCCCCTTTGGACTTGCGGAAGCTTCCGGAACATTGATTTTTTTATATTTTTTGGGATTTTTCCAGCGTACCTAAATATCCAGAAACCTGCACAAAAGAAAACAACACTGGTATCTGTGCTGAAAACAACGGCAGTCCGGGTTAGTTTCGTTCAAATCATGCAAGAATGAAGCCGAAACAACAGCAAAAGTGTTTGGAAAAGTAGATACGTTTGAGACGTATCAACTCCCCCAAGCTTAGCTATTGCTTGTCCTCAAGCAATTCAGTTCAACGGACTGGACGCGACAAAGAAAACTTTGACAAACTCTTTTGCTTCATTAGATGTATATAAGCATGCACTACGAAAGAGTTTAGCAAGTTTTGACACCATGCTACAAGGGCAATGCACGAAACAATCCTTCTTTCATGTAATCAGTCACAAACAAACAAAAAGTAAATAATATGCTGCTGAGAATCAATTTAAGATCACAATGCACATAGCATGAACATATCGGAGTGGTATCTCGCTAGCCTCCATGAGTGAAGCAAAACATAAATGCAGAAACTCCTCCCCAGTTTTAAAGGAGACTAGAACTCAGAACTCAAAGTAAGAAACATCACAAGCATGCAGAAGACAATGTGATACTTTGGGACAATGCATGTTACACTAAGAATGACAATTATGCTCTCATAGTTGGTGCTTTGGAGAAAGGAAGGTGGAGACTCTCGAACCGTGGCTTTTGATGGCAAGGTCAAAAACCCGTGGTTGGAAGCAAAGACTAAACATGTACCAGAGCTCTTGGTTTTCAATACAGAGATAAAACTCTTTTGATAAGTGCAACTTTCCAGTCAACGGTGAATGGTAAAGGTCTCTCAATATCTCCCATGCCAACTATATTAATGCCTTTTGCTTACACATGTTCCCTTATCCATAAATCCTTTGATGGTCTACGAAACCTTTTATTTTGCCTCAAGTATGGAAGGAGGGTATCGTTCCATCTATCATAAGCAACATTTGGTCCATTTCATTCCATCATCAAGTATGGGGGAGGTGTAACTCATATTTTTTTTAATTGACTAGTTAAAACTTCCGTCAAAATATTTTTCGCATGGTAGATACTGATTTTCCCTTACCGCACCATGAGCTTGTACGGTTGCAAAAGGGAAGCTTTTGAATAAGGTTTTGAGATGGTACATGAAAGTCTTCGTTAGGGATGGCACGTAAATACCATATATAGGTAGGTATGGTGGACTCAAATGGAACAACTGGTTTTAGAAAGGTGATTGTGGAAGCAAAAGCAGAATTCCGCTTGGTGCTGGAGGAAGGCTAGCAAAAGACGGGGTAGCGACCAACCAGAGAGCATAACGGTCATAATCATGCAGAGCGACAAAGCAACATTGAATCGGGCATGAAAGTGATATAACTCACCCTGAAGTAAAAATATCATCAATGCAGAATAGACTTTTTAGTCTTAACATGCGTGAACATGTGCCAAGTCAACCCAAGAATTCCCCGGAGGGAAATACCACTTCAATATGCCACACCATGAACAATGCAATTCATGTCAATCATTTCAAGCAACACATTATAAACTCTAGCTATTTGAGACTAACCACAAAGAAAGCATGAACCACTGGGAAAGCATTGTAAACATAGCACTATGTCGCTACAAGTTGGTCTCTAATCATAAGTACAGGCATATGTACAAAAGTAGAAACAAAAAGAGTTCATACCGGCTTTCCTTGTTGCATCCCTTCTGTCGATCTTCGTCATTACTGCCTTGTCACTTGCACGATCGAACGTAGGAAATTATAATCATCACGGATTCGAGCTGAACTCTGAAACAACGCAAACTAAAGAGAAAAGGAAACATATTTTTGGGTTTTTTTAAGGTTTAACGAAAGAAAAAGAAAGGAGAAATCTTTTTGGGTTTTTGCAAACTAAAAGAACAAAGAAGAACAGGCAAAATCTTTCAAAAAGATAAAAGCGAACCAATGGTAGATACAATGGAAAGGGGAGGAGAGCACGTACTCCCCCAAGCTTAGGCTTTTGGCCTAAGTTGGGGCTCGTCTACTGCGGTCCTGAGGAGCCTCCTGCTCCCGGGTAGTACTGGTATGCCCATGGGTCGTATGCGTCCTCCGGTGCGTACACTGAAGTCCTGGGTTCCTCCCACGTGGAAGAGGAAGGTCCCTCCCCCATCCAGAGGAAGACCCTTCACCGCAGGGGGTGACGGTCTCCTCCTGAACTGGTGGATATACCACGTGCTCCTCCTGAACGGGCGGATACACGACACGCTCCTCCTCGTCTGGCTCGACCCCCTCCGTGGGGTCGTGAAACTGGTATCGCCCCGTGATCTCATCAAACTCGGCCACTGAAAAACAAAATCCGTTCCTGCGAGAAAAATCAAACACAAGTGGTGCAGGTAGACGGACAGTGCGTGCCACACCGTCTTTAAATCGCGAAATATAATCAAGCGTGTAGCGGTCAGAGGTCTTAGTGACAAAGAAATTCCTCTTCATGGCAGCCAAGTCAAGGCTAACAAAAGGAAAGGTTGCATCATCTGGGCGCGGTTCTCCTTGGAGAAACTACAAAAGAAGTGTGGCATAGACGCCACCTGTAGTCGATATGTGACGGCAGATGCCATGGGGATGGCTAAAGTGAGGGGAAGACACGAGGGAGAGAATGTCGATGGTGCCGGAATCGGGTTGGGCACAAGCACGGTGAAGACACCACGATGTACCCAGGTTCGGGGCTCTCCGGAGAGATAACACCCCTACTCCTGCCTGTCTCTTGTATATCAATGGAGTGGCTACAATAACTGCTCTTCTACCTTCTCAGGGAAAGGAGTGCACCGCCGCCGTGGGCAAGGTCCTCTCCCGCTTCCCTGAGGAGTAACTACGAGCAGTGAATGAACTGAAAGGAGAAAGAGTTAATGAGATCTCAGGTGTGGCGTCCCTCGCGCAGGAGGGATACCCTGGCTCTTATAGTGTGAGTCCAGGGTACTTCGGTAACTTCAGTGCCGAATGGGCCCAGCTGTCAACCTCTAATCGGCCTGGGCCCACCGACTGCTCCTATCCGGGTGATCCGGAGCCTATGAGCGGCGGCCCATGCTGCTACCTTGTAGGGTCTAGTGATAAACAGTGGAGCTATGAGGTACGGTCTTGTCGGCCTGTCCGCGGAATCGGCGGAGAGGTCGACATCGTATCTCCCGGAAATCCTCGATGTGACTTGGCCTTCCTGCCACCCAGATATCTCGGGATATGGCATTTATGACCTCGTAATCATACCCCCGACTGGGTGTCAGGTAGCTCCGATTGCGCCTGGACCGGCTGGTGGTTCCTGGGTAAGGCCGATTGCTCTGGGCAATCGGTCTTCTAGGAAACGACCTCGGTCCAGCAGCAGGCCAATCGGACGATCGTCTTCAATGAACAAAAGGGGTGGACCGATTGCGCCTGGGCCGACTGCCGGCACTTGGTATGGTCGATTGCTTAGAGCAATCGGCCGTACCTCTGCCTAGCTCGGCCCAGCTGCAGCCCAATCGGCCCATCCTTGTCTTGAAAGCTTTCTTCCGCTTGGGTTAGCCTACCCGGGTACCAATCCCCCGACACCACCAAAGAGGTCCCCCTTGTTACTATTAGTAGCAAGGCGTTTTGCAATAAGCGAACCCACATGATACTCGTGCTTCCTTGAGAGGGCATTCACCATGATAGAAGTATCAGGCGTAGAAGTGCTGCTCGTGTTGTTTCGAGCCAACACTCCTCTAGCAATATAATAGGCGAAATACCTGAGGTGAGGGAACATAATGTTGAAAATCTTTTGACGGTTGGATGGCCTCACTTCAGTGTTACAGAACGAGTCGAGGAGGGTGTTGAGTGAACCAGTTTGGACATTTTTCCTCTTCTTCTTCTCGACCAAGCCTGGCAAACCTAAAGCTTCACAAAATATACTCATAGGCATGGTCAGCAATCTTTCATAAAGTCGAAACACCACAGTATCATTGTCAGAATAAAACCTGAAACTGTTAACAAAAATAGAGGTGAGTGTCTCGTACTGTGGTACACGGCTCGTAACAAGCCTTGTCAAACCTGCATTGGCACACAGAGCATAGAACTCTTCTTGTATGCCGGCATCCTCCATGAAATCTTCGCATGGAAATGCCATCGCTTTCGCGGGTGACGCGTCCAACATGTCTATGGGTACGATATCTTCATTGTATCTTACCCTCGTGGTCGAAGGTGAAGCTGCGGAACGCGTAACACGGCTAGAGCACTCGGGTTTCTTCTTCCCAAGCCACTTTCCTAGCCTCACCATTTCTGAAATTTTTAACAATTCACAAAAATGAAGATTTAAGCAAAACTAGTTTGGGAAAAACATTCTACTTACTTTACCAAGGCTCAAACTAGCAACAAAACTTGAAAAATAAATTTCTACACAAACATTTAAGCTCAACTAAACAGCACCAAGAACCACTAAATACTCACTAATGAAGCCACCAACTAGAAAACTAATTGGAGGGGTGAGGGAGTCACATACCAGAGAGTATTTGTTCCAAATTTCAGCTCAAATGAGTGGTTGTAGAAGGAGATCGAGGTTCCGTGCTCAAGAGCAGCAAGAAGACCAGAACCAGAGCAAGAACACGAGTTTTTGGGAGGAAGGAGAGAGAGTGAGGGAAGAGAGGCCACCAGGGGGTGCCTGTGGGCCCCAGGAGGGTGGGTGGCGCTGCCAGGAGCTGGGCCGCGCCACCTGGCCTCCTGGGCCAGGGGTGGACCCCCTGGTCAGCCTCAGGTGCCTCCTGATGGCTTTTTACCTGGAAATTTTGATTTTTCTGGAATTTTCTGGGCAACTTCACTGTAGAGAATTTTTCAAAGTTCAAAAAGCTGCAAAAAATTTCGTGAACTTGAGACAAAAGTTAGAACAAGTGAAGCTTTGAACACAAAAAAACTTGGGTACAGCAAGGAGAATAAAAGCTAAAGGAAATGAAAACATAACAAGCTCAACTTTTTACCTATATAAAACATGCTAGTTAGCAAGGTTGATCAAGTCTTACCCACAAACCTGTGGTATATAGCGCAGAAAGTCTCGCCTCTTATGAAGTGATCATTGCACTCTCACTTTAATGGACATTGTCCCCGCCATAATTGTCTTGTATTTATGGTATACATATAGTGGACAATCCCATTCTCCAATCTTCACGGTCTCGATATTCTCAATGGAGTTAAGGCCATGCCTTTTGTCGATCTTCTTCGGAAAATACACCGTGTGTGTAACACCCTCAAAATCAGTAACAGTAATCACTATAGTGATTCCACTGTTAGTGAGCATTACTGTTGATGATCAAGCCATGATCACCTTTGATCATAGCTCTGTCAATTTCCAACCCAGATAAAATTTTCAAATTGGGTAAACTATAAAACTTTCCTCCAAGAATTGTGGATGCATGTCAATCCACTTGATCATTGTTCAACCCAATCAACCTTAGTCATTGCAGAATCCCAGGTCAGTGTTAATTATAAAACCAATAATGGCGAGTGATTAAATTGCCTTATAATATTAATATAAAAGCAATGTGGAATTTTGAAGTAAACCCTAGGTGTTGCAATAACTTTCATTATTTAATAGCAAATAATCTTGGGCCATGTTAAAAATAGCAATGGATATTCTACTAAAGTGTTTTAGGAATATTATGAAATAAAAACAATAGCTTTGGGAATTATTAAATTGCCATGGAATAAAATAAACAAGTGCAAATTTTAAATGAAAAAAAAATGGTGCAAACAATTTTATAAAATACCTAAAAGTTAGTAGATCAATATGCCATGGTTAAGAATATTTATTATAATATTTAACTATCTTAAAAAATTGAAACAGTAGCTAAAAGGCCCCCATTTAACCCTTTAAAATATATAACAAAGTTAAAATGATTTTTGTTTGGGCTCAAACTTTTTAGAACATTGCAATAATAAGCAACACAAGTATTGGGTCCATATCCATATTTTACAAAACTCTATTCGTAGCTAAACTAAATAAAACAGAAAGAAAACAAAAAGAAAAAGAATACAAAAAAAAACCCCCCGCCTGTGGGCACAGCCCCTGGGCCCAGCCCCCTGGGCCCAGCCCCCTCTCTCTCTTCCCCCTCTCCTATTTTCCCCACCTGCCCCCCCCACCCCGCCGTGCGCCATGACCATGGCCAGTGTGGCCATGCCGGCCCCCTCCACCTGCCCCCTGCTCCCCCTACCTGCCCCCCATCTCCTCTGGATAAGGCCGAGGCCGACCACCTGCCTCCCCTTGACCCCCTGCTCACTCCTCTTCCCCCCCACTCCCTTCTCCCTCGCTTCGTTCTGGAGACCGGCGGAGCGCGGTCGTGGGCGCGTCGGCGACTCTGGCGCGGCCACCCTCCTCCTCAGACCATGCGAGCACGTCCAGGAGCTTGGCCATGCTCCTCCAGGTCGCCCCCGTGCGTTGATTCGAGCCAGGACGTTACCCTTCGCCAGAATCTGTCGCCGCCTTCCGCCACAGCCGCCGCTCGCCGCCGAAAGTTCTCGCCACCACCCGATGCCCCGCGCCACCAGACCACGTGAACGAGCTCCGTGGTGAGCTCTCGCGCCGATTCCCCTCTCCCCTTCATTGTTTTAGCCACCGCAGTCGCCTCCCTATGCTAACCCGACGCCGCCGTCCACCATGGCCGGTCCGAGCCGTGGTCGCGCTTGACCTCGTGTTCTGCCGCACCTTGAGCAACCTTGGCGCGCGACTGCGCCCTGCCGGGAACCTTCCTGGCCGACCTGGCCGCCCCCCTCTCCGGATGCCGCTCCGACAACCGCAGGCTGTCGCCGAGTGGCTCACCGCCGGCGACGACGTGGGTGGTTAACCCGTGGTTTTAACCAACCCCTTCCCCCTAGTGAGACCATTACATGTGGGCCCAGCCTGTTAACTGCTTCTGTTTTAGATTAAATAAAAATTAACCTTTAGAGTCATTGACATGTGGGCCTAGACACTTAAGGTAATTACCAGATTAATTTAAATGATAACTAATACTGGGGTGCATGGCATGTGGACCCTACTGTTAATTAGATTAAATAAATTGAATCTTAGTATATGTGTCCATGACACATGGGGCCCACTGCTCAGTTTGACCAGTCAAACACTCCTCTGTATGACAGGTGGGCCACCCGTGTCAGTATTGTTATGGATAAGGTTGTGGATAATGTTGGATTTTTATTAATAAAAGAAAATTCAAAAAATCTTTTAAAATGATTTAAACTTCAGGAATTAATATCTTTTAAACCGTAACTCGGATTGAAAAACTTAATACATCAAAATTGATCAGAAAAATGTAACGAATACGAGTACGGTATCCGTATGTCTATCACACCCCTCTAACACAATGAACATCAAACCGTCCCCCTCCGGACCGGTAGTCCGATAAATTGTCCGGTACTGCTAAAGTACCCGGATGAATTTATTCTGAACACGAAAGTTGTTAAGAATAGCTCTACTAACACCGGTTATACCCTCCATACGTTTGTCGGATGTCCACGACACCTCCGGCATGAACCCTTCCCCCTCCGGACACCCTGTCCGGTAATCACGCAAAACTGGCAGTTCATCCCCGGATGGATTCCGCTCCGAGCAACGTGCATTGCACTGCGTCAGAACACCGTTAACAGTGCATTCGTCATGTTATTCATCTGTTTGCTATGATTGCTTGTATTTACTGTTTTTCCCCCCTTTATTCTCCGGTAGACCCCGCTGCTACCGCCGACTACACCGCTGCCGGGTACGACTACTTCGTCGACGACCCTACCCCTACCGTCGAGCTTCCAGGCAAGCAGAGCCATTCTCTTCCCCAGATATCGCCTATCTTTCCGTACCTTTCTTGCACTAGGCATTGTTACTGCTGCTGCTACGATTACAATCCTATTCAATTGCATAGCCTGTTTTTGTCGCCCCTTGATGTACCTTCCTTTGATCCTATGCTGCCTATTATTACTTATACATTATTCAGCAGTAAACCCTGTGCATTGTTAGTTAGGTTTAGAATAGCGGGCCGTGATCACTCTGGGAGTGATCGCGGGAACGATATATTACAACTGCAACAGGTACGGATCAATGCAGACACCCTAGGGAACCTACAACGGCGAGACTCTGCCGAGTCGCTTCGAGTTTGGCTTACGAGTGGAATGGACTCGTATTTCCCTCTCGTGGGCTCAGTAGCGTAGCATCACCGGGATGATACGAGGTTTACCTCTTTAGTTCATTCCGCTGATGTCTCTGTCAAACCTCTTTAAGTGTGCCATCGAGGGTGATGTCATGGTAATACTAAAGGCATACCCCTAGGCGAGGGAAAACCAGGGGTATCCTTAAACCCTAGATTTCCCGAAAACATATTAAGAAAAATGAAATCAACCAAAAACATGAAGCATTGGCAGCCTCCGAGTAACATGTTACTCGGAGACCAGGAGTCGTTTCCGAGTACGCAACTACTCGGAAGCACGGCAAGATCCGATTAAAGAGATACTCGGAAGTGATCGACGAGGCCCCCTACTCGGAAGATGGAAAACGCAACAAATGGGAGGCATTTAATGCTGCAGGCGTTTCCTCCTCCTTTATTAGTAGTAATGGGCAGACCATTTCGTATTTAAGTACTTATTTAATCCTGTAATTAAGACCCATTTATGCCAGGGCATTAAGGAGGCAGGGGCACACTCTATATAAGCCACCCCCTCCCCTCTGGCAAGGGCACGCGCAAAATTTCTCTACTTCTCAGTATTCTGAAGAAAGAACACCCCAGTAAGCCTGGGACAGGACTAAGGTTTTTATCTCTACGGAGAGGCCTAACCTGTATAATCCTCTTGCGTCAACCCACTCTACGTACAGATTCATTTAGCTCTGTTCATACCCCCATATCTATTGTCAGGATTCTATCCACGACAGTTGGCGCCCACCTTGGGGCTGAGTTGATCAGCAATCGTAGAGATGGCGTTTTTCTCATCCTCTTTGTCGATTCGCGGCTCCGAGCTCATCGTCGGAGAGGTTTTCTGTTTCGGATCGTTGGCTTTCATAGCTGATGATTTAGCTTGGTTAGCGGATTCTCCGCTCCAGGAACAATTGTTGCCCTTAAGGGGCAGCGTCCACTTCCGAGCTGATGAGTCGGGGGCCCTACGCCTCCAGCTGTCAGCCCATCGTCAAGCACCTGCGCTGCTACCTGTCCGCCACAAGAAGAAGCGTTCGGGCCGCCCGCACGCTCACCATCGCGGAAAATCGGTCAAGGTCCAGCAGGTGGCAGTCATCGACTCGGTGGAGTCAGCCCACAAGGCCTTGGACGAACTGATCGCAAGAGAAGGCTCCACAGCTTCTCTCTTGCCTCTGTTCGACTTGGTTGAAGAAGAAGGCATGGCAGCATCTGACCCCGAGTCAGGCGCCGAGCATGAAGGCAGCAGCGGCACCCCTGTCGCGGTTGCAGAAGTATGCATGGCTGAGACTCCTCCCTCTCAGCCATCGCCGGCTCGGGACACTCACGCCCGAGATGAAACGAACAGCCCATCCAGGGCTGGCACACGGGAGCCGACCCGACGTGTTTCGGCTTTCCGAAGGTTGGATCTCGGAGAGTCAAGTCGACAACCTCGTCCCCTTACTCGGGAAGAGCGGGAAGAAGCAGAAGCGGCCGAGCGACTGCTGAACACCCCCATTGACACAAGCACTCAAGAAGGGCGAGGCCTGGAGGCGTCCAGATTAACCAATTTGGCTGAGCGGGAGCGTCTGGCCGAGTTAGAAAACACTCTCGAGCGTCAAGCTCGGGAGGTAGCTCGACTCAGACAAAGTAGGACGAGTCGTCAACTGCGGGGCCTAGGTCGAGAACCTTTCCGAGCTATGGGTACCCCAGTGGAAAATCTCATAGCGGCGACTCGGATTGCGAATTCCCTGCAGCCCAGTGGATCGGCGGCAGAAGAAATTCAGCACCTGGCGTTTTTGTTACAAACCGCAGTCGATCAAAACGCTGCTGTCAGTCAATCACAGCAGCAGATCCATTCCCAAGTTCCCCCTGCGAGAACGTCACTGTCAGTACACACGCCCTATGGGGAAGCGCGGAGGAACAAAAACAATTCGCCCCGACGCAGAGACGAACCTCGAGGAGATCATCGCAAAGAGCAATATCGGCGTGAGGATCTCAGGAGAACAGAAGCCCGTGGGATGGGTCGGCCCGCACCTCAGAGAGAAGAGTTCCCTCGGCACCGGGATGACCGTTATTTCGATGTTGAAGACGACGCCCGAAGCCACCTTGTACAGAGCCGAGTCGACCGCGCCAGAACTCATCGTCAAGATCAGGCTCAGCCCTCAATGGCCACAGGCCCGGTCTGCTTCAGTGAAAGGATTCGGTCTACCCCTATTCCGCCCCACTTCAGGATAGCCCAAGGGGTGGACAAGTACTGAGGTGATGCTAAACCCCAGACATGGCTGGATGACTACAGAATAGCCGTGCAGATCGGAGGGGGTGGTGATGAGATAGCCATGATGCACCTGTCGTTGATGTTAGAAGGCTCGGCTCGGGCGTGGCTGAATCATCTCCCCCCGAGTAGCATCTGGGTTTGGGAAGTCCTTGAGAGAGTGTTCATCAAGAATTTTGAGGGGACCTACAAGAGGCCTGGAGGCCTGACCGAGCTGCAATTGTGCGTCCAGGGCCACACCGAGACTACTCGGGACTACATCCAGAGGTGGATCACACTCCACAACTCGGTCGAAGGAGTCTCCGAGTTCCAGGCCATTCACGTCTTCAAGCAAGGGGTCAAGTACAAGGAGCTAAGTCTCAAGTTGGCAAGATCACCGCACATCACCTCACTCGGGAAGCTGATGGAGATAGCAAACAAGTATGCCAATGGTGAAGAAGAAATTCGGCAGAAGAACCAACAACATAGAGGAGGTGGCAGCTCGGCGCCGAACCCGAAGCAGAAGACCGCAAGGAACAAGAGAAAGGCAGAAGACGCCCCAACAGATGCAGAACTGGTGGCGGCAGCAAACGCTGCGGGCCTTCATGGCAAGGGTCAAGCACGAAAGGAGTGGCAACCGCGGCAGAAAAATCCGTCCAACGATGATGAAGTTATGGATCAACCCTGTCCTCTCCACACCACCCGCGATGCCGAGGGAAAGGTGGTTATCCCAAAGCATACAGCTCGACAGTGCCGCCTGATCAAGAGAGCAGCCCAGAACGCGAAAACAGGCCCCCAGCAAGATAAGGAGGCCGGGAAAAAGAAAGCACCCAGCCCAGAACTGGACAGCGAAGGTTTCTCGCGAGAAGACGGAGTGCTGGTCATCTTCGCAGGACGAGAGTCTAAGAGGGTGGAAAAGATAAGATTCAGAGAAGTCAACTCGGCAGCTCCGGCAGTTCCGAGTTACATGAAGTGGGCCGACGTCCCAATCACTTTTGATCAGTCAGACCACCCTCCTCACATTCCTCACCCGGGAAGACACACCCTGATTGTGGACCCTTTGGTGGAAACAGGAAATGGTAACTTCAGGATCAGGAATGTCTTGATGGATGGCGGCAGCGGAATTAACATCCTGTATGCAAGCACTCTGAAGAGCATGAACATCCCGATGTCCAAACTCCGCAAAAGCTATTTGGAATTTCATGGGATAATCCCGGGGGAAAAGGCGTACTCACTCGGAATGATCTCCCTCAATGTGGTCTTCGGTACTCCGAGTAACTTCCGGAAAGAGAAGATCACCTTTGAAGTAGTGGATTTCCCGAGTGCATATCATGCTTTACTCGGAAGGCCGGCCTATGCGAAATTTATGGCCATCCCCTGTTATGTCTATCTGAAACTCAAGATGCCCGACCCTCATGGCGTGATCACTGTCTCGGGAGACTACAAGCAAGCCGAAGACCTGCTGCAGAAAGGCTCCCTGATAGCTGATTAGCAGATGGTCGAGGTCGAATTGGATGAATACAAGAAAGCTGCAGACTCGTCCGAGTTGCTACAGCCAAAGAAGGCATCTTCATTCGAGTCGGCCGGAGAGACCAAGAGGGTACAGATACACCCCACAGATGAAGGAAAATACACCAACATCGCCACCGATCTAGATCCCCAATAGGAACTCGAGCTCGTCAACTTCCTTCGTGAGAATTGGGACATCTTCGCGTGGAAGCCCGCCGATATGCCTGGGGTCCCAAGGGAGTTGGCCGAGCACAAGTTACACGTGGATCCAAAAGCAAGACCGGTGAAAGAGTCCCTCCGACGGTTTTCCTCCGAGAAAAGGAAGGCCATCGGACAGGAGATAGCTAGACTGTTAGCGGCCGGATTCATTAGGGAAATCTTCCACTCCGAGTGGTTAGCGAATCCTGTAATGGTTCCAAAGAAAGATAAATCTTGGAGAACTTGTGTTGATTTTCGTCATATCAATAAAGTTTGTCCAAAAGACCATTTCCCTCTTCCTCGCATTGACCAGATTGTGGACTCCACGTCAGGTTGCGAGAGATTATGCTTCCTCGATGCATACTCGGGTTACCATCAAATCCGACTATATGAACGAGACAAGCTCAAAACAACATTCATAACCCCATTCAGATGTTTCTGTTATGTCACGATGCCATTCGGACTGAGAAATGCAGGCGCCACGTACCAGCGCATGATGCAGAATTGTCTGATCTGGCAGATCGGCAGAAACGTGGAAGTCTATGTGGATGACATTGTGATCAAGTCGGCTAAACGAAGTAGTTTACTAGCCGACCTAGCTGAAACTTTTCAAAGCCTCCGAGCCTACAACATCAGGCTTAATCCTGAAAAATGCATTTTTGGCGTGCCGGCAGGGAAGCTACTCGGATTCATGGTCTCCGAGCGAGGAATAGAGGCAAACCCGGAAAAAATCGCGGCAATTCAGAACATGAAGCCTCCCAAGCAGCTCCGCGACGTCCAAAAGTTAACAGGTTGTCTCGCAGCACTCAGTCGTTTTGTCTCCAGATTGGGAGAGAAAGCCTTACCTCTCTACCAACTGATGAAAAAGTCGCCGAATTTCGCCTGGACGGAAGAAGCTCAAATGGCTTTCGAAGAACTCAAAAAACAATTGTCAACTCGGCCAGTCCTGGAAGCACCCCAGGAAAAAGAGCCGCTCTTGTTGTACATTGCCGCCACAAGCCGAGTTGTCAGCGTAGCCATAGTAGTGGAGAGGGAAGAAGAAGGAAAATCACAGAAAGTACAAAGGCCAGTGTACTACATCTCCGAAGTCCTCACACCATCCAAACAGCGATACCCTCACTACCAGAAGATAGCAATGGGGATTTACTTGGCGTCTCAGAAGCTCGCACATTATTTCCAGGATCATTCCATCACAGTGGTCTCTGAAGCTCCCCTAGCAGAAATTATGAACAACAGATATTCGACAGGAAGAATAGCGAAATGGAGTTTGGACCTACTCCCCTTTGACCTCAATTACCAAGCTGAAAAAGTAATCAAGTCACAAGCATTGGTGGACTTCCTAGCCGAGTGGATTGAGGTCCAACATCCCCCACAGCCAACACCAGAACATTGGACGATGTTCTTTGATGGCTCCAAGATGCTACACGGCGCATGGGCAGGGGTGGTACTAGTCTCACCCAGAAAGGATGAGATGAGGTACGTCCTCCAAATCCATTTCCCAGCAACAAACAACGAAGCCGAATATGAAGCTCTCCTGTATGGTATGCGAATGGCTATCTCACTCGGAGTCAGGGGACTTATGGTATTCGGAGATTCAGACTTGGTAATCAACCAAGTAATGAAAGAGTGGGACATCCGAAGCCCAGCAATGACAACCTACTGTGTAGCAGTGAGAAAATTGGAGAAAAAATTTGTTGGGCTGGAGCTCCATGACATCCCAAGGGGTAATAATCAGGCAGCAGACGACCTAGACAAATTGGGTTCCACCGGAGGACAGATCCCGCCAGGGATCTATCTGGAGCACTTACATTCCCCAACAGTCAAGGAGGACCCCTTCCTGGAAGCCGATCCGGATATGCTTCCTGACAAGAATATCCCCAAAAAAGAAGACATACCCGCAGTAGTTGACATGGTGTTTGATGTGGAGGTCATTCCCCTCGAATGGACACGTCCAATTCTTGACTATCTGCAAAAACAAGAGTTGCCTGACGATGAGATAGAAGCCAAGCAGATCGTTCGCAAGTCCAAGTCCTACTCGGAGATCAATGGAGAGCTATACAGGAACAACATCACTCATGTCCCTCAGCGATGCATCTCCGAGGAAGAAGGCCGCTGCATACTACAAGAAATCCACTCGGGAGATTGTGGCCATCATGCCTCAAGTCGGACGTTAGTGGCAAAAGCTTTCCGAGCTAGTTTCTTCTGGCCCGACGCCCTCAGTGATGCTCGGTACATCATGGACCACTGCGAAGGCTGCCAGTTTTATGCCAACCAGCCCCGCAAACCAGCTTCCAAGCTGAAGACAATCCCCCTAGCCTGGCCGTTTGCAGTATGGGGATTGGATATGATCGGACCACTCCGAACGGGCAAGCATGGCTTCACCCACATTCTGGTCGCCGTAGAAAAGTTTACCAAATGGATAGAAGCAAAACCTATCAAGAACCAAGACTCCGCCATCGCAGTCAGCTTTATGCAAGGCATCATACATCGGTTCGGCGTCCCGCATGATATCATTACTGATAATGAATCGAACTTCAACTCGGCCGAATTCAAGAAATTCTGTTGGTCCAATGGCATCCAGGTCAATTTCGCCTCAGTCGCACACCCACAGTCCAACGGCCAAGTCGAACGAGCCAACGGACTAATACTCAAAGGAATCAAGCCTCGGCTACTTCGGGAACTAAAGGAACCAGCGGGCGCCTGGGTTGATGAACTCCCTTCAGTCTTGTGGGGATTGCGTACAACTCCCAATCGCTCAACTCGGTCAACCCCCTTCTTCCTCGTCTATGGCTCAGAAGCAGTCCTCCCGAGTGACCTCAAGCATAATGCACCCCATATAAGCCAGTACACAGAAGCTGAAGCTGAAGAAGTGCGACAAGACGGCGTTGACCTCTTGAAGGAGGAACGAAATTTAGCTCTCACCCGCTCGACGTTTTATCAGCAAGACCTTCGCCGATACCACAACCGACACGTCCGAGCTCGCTCCTTCCAAGAGGGTGACATGGTACTTCGCATCAAGCAAACTTCGGACCACAAATTGGCTCCCCCATGGGAAGGCCCATTTATCATCTCCAGAGTACTGCACAATGGGGCCTATCACCTGTACAATGTAACTAATAAGATAGAAGAGCCTCATGCATGGAACGCCCAGTTACTGCGCCGATTCTATGCATGAGCACGCTTGTAAGACATGAATAAATATTACTTCGTACGCCTAGTGCGCCTTACTCAATTCGCTTTCATTAATCAAAAACAGGTTTCCTTCCGAGTTGTGCGCAGCTCGGACGAAAACTATCAATCAGTTTTTCCATCCGAGCTGTGCGCAGCTCGGACGAGAACTTAGAAAACTTATGTTAAGTGCTCACCAACGCCCCAAAGGCTTGAGGAAGCACAACATCATCTGCATTGAGGACCTTGTATACAAGATCTTCAATAGAAAAAATTTCTAAGTACTTCCAAGCCTCAAGAGGCTTGGGGGTTGCTTAAAGCTATAAAAACAAGTTTTCTTCCGAGCTGTGCGCAGCTCGGATGAAAACTATCAATCAGGTTTCCTTCCGAGCTGTGCGCAGCTCAGACGAAAACTATCAATCAGGTTTTCCATCCGAGCTGTGCGCAACTCGGACGAGAACTTAGAAAACTTATGTTAAGTGCTCACCAACGCCCCAAAGGCTTGAGGAAGCACAACATCATCTGCATTGAGGACCTTGTATACAAGATCTTCAATAGAAAAATTTGCTAAGTACTTCCAAGCCTCAAGAGGCTTGGGGGCTGCTTAAAGCTATAAAAACAGGTTTTCTTCCAAGCTGTGCGCAGCTCGGACGAAAACTATCAATCAGGTTTTCCATCCGAGCTATGCGTAGCTCGGACGAGAACTTAGAAAACTTATGTTAAGTGCTCACCAACGCCCCAAAGGCTTGAGGAAGCACAACATCATCTACATTGAGGACCTTGTATACAAGATCTTCAATAGAATTTTTTTCTAAGTACTTCCAAGCCTCAAGAGGCTTGGGGGCTGCTTAAGCTATAAAAATAGGTTTTCTTCCGAGCTGTGCGCAGCTCGGACGAAAACTATCAATCAGGTTTTCCATCCGAGCTGTGCGCAGCTCGGACGAGAACTTAGAAAACTTATGTTAAGTGCTCACCAACGCCCCAAAGGCTTGAGGAAGCACAACATCATCTGCATTGAGGACCTTGTATACAAGATCTTCAATAGAAAAAAAATTCTAAGTACTTCCAAGCCTCAAGAGGCTTGGGGGATGCTTAAAGCTATAAAAACAAGTTTTCTTCCGAGCTGTGCGCAGCTCGGACGAAAACTATCAATCAGGTTTTCCATCCGAGCTGTGCGCAGCTCGGACGAGAACTTAGAAAACTTATACTAAGTGCTTACCAACGCCCCAAAAGGCTTGAGGAAGCACAACATCATCTGCATTGAGGACCTTGTATACAAGATCCTCAACAGAAAATCTTTCTAAGTACCTTCCAGTCTAAGTAGACTTGGGGGCTGCTTAAAGCGATAAAAACAAGCTCTCTTTCGAACTATGCGCAGCTCGGACGAGAACTTAGAAAACTTATACTAAGTGCTTATCAACGCCCCAAAAGGCTTGAGGAAGCACAACATCATCTGCATTGAGGACCTTGTATACAAGATCCTCAACAGAAAATCTTTCTAAGTACCTTCCAGTCTAAGTAGACTTGGGGGCTTCTTAAAGCGATAAAAACAAGCTCTCTTTCGAACTATGCGCAGCTCGAGTAAAAACTTCGAAAATTCATACCAAAAGAAAGGCAAATCGGAAGAAATATTCGTTTCAAGCAAAGAAACAGAGTACGAGTTCACCAACCAAACGACGGAGTGTCACGACACAACCACACAGTGCAACTTATTACAGATCCACTCGGCATCCTGAGGCAAATATCAAACCAGTGTTTTCAACCACACTCCATTCATTCCTCACCCGCCTCGTCCGACTCACTGGTTACACCAGTTGACTCAACGAAGAAATCCAGATCGGGCATCAGGGCAATTCGGCTAGCAGTCTCCGCATAGCACGGCAGGAAGGAGGTGCAGCTCT
Source organism: Bromus sterilis (assembly GCA_950022295.1). NCBI lineage: Eukaryota > Viridiplantae > Streptophyta > Magnoliopsida > Poales > Poaceae > Bromus > Bromus sterilis. The sequence continues at coordinate 316,326,236 of OX465597.1, read as the reverse complement.
GACCCTCTTTCGGATCTCCACCATCAACTCGCTCAAGATTATGGACCCGCTCCGGAAAATGCGCCTTGGTCAAGGCTAGTGCGTAATTCGCACCGCTCCGTGCCGCTGAGCGTTTCCAGCGGGCCAGCTGACGCAGAGCCTCCTGGAGCACGCGCACAACAGTATCTAACTTCACTCTGCTTCCTTCATCGGGCGACAGCTTACTCTTTAAAGCCAGGGTAGCACCCATAACCTCTTCATCAAATTTCTTGGCTTTGGCGCACCTCATGGTCAGAAATCCCCGAGCCAGAGCAAATTCTGTGGTCACTGGAGTATAGTTATCTCTCTTCATCATTTCAGCAAAGTCGGCCATGCGCTCCTGCTCAGCATCCGGATCTGTCTCATATGCTGCACCAAGAGAGAATATGAGTACACAATCTAAGAATGGGCAACAGGTCCCTACCACAGCTCGGACAACCAAAACTCACCAGACAAGGTCTCAATGAAAACTGCGAACCGCCCAGCGCAATACTCTTCAGCTGCCTTCACCGCCTTACGAGTGGTTTCCAACTCGGCTTGATGCTTCTTCGCATCTTCGGCACGCAGCTCGGATAGTTTCTCCAAGTCAGACTCCAGTTTAGAGATGCAAGCCTCATTCTCCTTCACTGCCTGTTTGTAGTAATGAAGACTGGTCTCCAAAGCTTTCTGAGCCTTGGCTCGTTTCTCAACTTGCTCTATTTCCTTCTTCATCTTGGCCACAAAATCATCGTTCTCCTTAACTTTTGCATCAAAGGCCTTCTTCGCCGCCTCTGCAAGCAAAATGTCAGATACAAGAATAAGAGGAAGAAAGATGGCAGTTTGGAAACTCAAGAACTGTTACCATTATCCTCAGCATGTTGTTTCTTCAGTTTGTTATGCTCTTCAAGCAGCGCTTCGTACGCACTCTTGGTAGCAACACTCTCCCCCTGCAACTTCACGAAGGCCGACCCAAGCTTGCATGCCTCCTACAAAGAAAAGAGGAATACCACAATCAAATAAAAACCTCCTATCAAAAGACTCCGAATAACTTCACAAAGTTACTCGGAGCCTTGGGGGCTACACCCAGTGGGTGCACTAAGAAGTGCTCCCACTGGAAGTTCATCAAAATAAAAACCTCCTATCAAAAGACTCCGAATAACTCCACAAAGTTACTCGGAGCCTTGGGGGCTACACCCAGTGGGTGCACTAAGAAGTGCTCCCACTGGAAGTTCATCAAAATAAAAACCTGCTATCAAAAGACTCCGAATAACTTCACAAAGTTACTCGGAGCCTTGGGGGCTACACCCACTGGGTGCACTAAGAAGTGCTACCACTGGAAGATCATCCAAATAAAAACCTCCTATCAAAAGACTCCGAATAACTTCGCAAAGTTACTCGGAGCCTTGGGGGCTACACCCACTGAGTAGGAAAACTTACGTAAGTACTTACGTGCATGTTGGACTTCAGCAACTCAGCCTCAGATGCTAGCTCCCGCAACCGCAGCTCAAACTGCGTCGCCTTGACCAAAGATTCCTTCAATCCGCCAATGATAGCACTCTCCACTGGGGCTCCAACGGGAATGGCCCCCGAACTAGCAGGCTCACTCCTTCGAACAGCCGCCGAGGCGACAGGGGTCTCCTTAAATGCCTCCCCAGCTGGAGCATCAGGTGCGGCAGCTCGGGAACCAGACCCAGAGGCTACCGTTCCCTCAGGAGCAGTCACCTCAGCAGGAGTGACCCCAGCAGCGGCAGACTCGGTAACAATTCGAGCTGGATCAACAATAGGGTCAACATCCATGTCTGCAGCAGAAACAACAAACAATTAAAAGCGATGACAGCGACAAATGTCTCAACAAAGAAAACGACGAAGAATTCTCACCAACAGCCGCAGTATCTTCTGGAATAGCGCTCATCCCAGGAAAGTCAGTCACCTCACAAGTGCTAGCGTCCTCCATAGCTTCGGCCTCGAGATCCTCCTCGATCCCAGGCAACGTCTCAAAACCACTCGGACGAATACTGCAAAAAGAGACAGCTAAGGATGAGCCTGAGAAACTAACAGGGCCTTAAAGCACGCGATAACCAACAACATTACGGGTGAACGGTCTTCAAGCTACGCCTTGGGGGAGCAACCCTGGCTGAACCAGATCCAGCCCCCTTGGCCTTTTCAACAGCTGCACCTCCTGCGGGATTAGCCTCTCGGCCCCCAAGAGTGACAAGTTTCTTCTTATTCATGGGCTCAACCTTCCCAGAGCTGAGGCCCAAGGGAGGAAGCTTCCTGCTGTCCTCTTCACCACTCGGAGTATGAGCCCTCTTACGGGTCCGAGTAAGCCCCTCCCCCGCCGACTCGCGGTCCTGGTTGCCCTTCGAGCATTGCTCGGACGCTGCCTGAACCCAAGCCACCTCGGACTCCAGCTCCTCCCCCACCTCAACTCCGACCCACGCGCTAGCAGTACTATCTTCATCCTCCTCGGCGGGATGCTGTGGAGCCAGAGGAATAGGGCAGCGAAACTGGGTAAAATCCTAGCAATAAACAAAGAGTTCCGAGTTAAAGCCGACAAATGAAGCACATTCATGATACATATGACATGAGTCAGCATACCAAGGTGGGAGGATTGTCGATGCCGAGGGGTCCCACTGGGCCAGTTGTCTGAAGCCCCTGGGTCACGCTTGTTATTATCTTCATCTGAAGTTCAAACTCGTCCACATGCATCTCAGTGTTACTATAGCGGGTGTCATCCTGCAACCCGGAGCATGTCCACATCCCCCGAGCTCGGGCCTGAAGCGGCTGGATCTTACGAATCAAAAAAGCAGCTATCAAATCTATGGCGTCCAGACCATTCTTCTTCAGCCTGATGACTTCACGCATCAAGGGGAGCACCTGCTCCTTATCAGCATTGGTGAGTCGGGGTTCCAGCCCTGAGAGTTGGTCAGCCTAACGTCCGAGTAAGGAGGCAAGGTACGCACCCCCGGCTCCTCTGCCACTTTGCAGTAGAACCAACTATTCCGCCAGTTCTTGACAGAATCGGGCACACAAGAAGCAAAATACCGTACTCCCCGCTTCTTGGCCAAAAAAAGGCCGCCACAAAGATGGTTAAACTCAACGCCGCCACCCTCCCCATACTTCTTCGCCTTCTGAGTCTTGATGGCGTATATGCTACGGAAAAGATTCCAGTGGGGCTCTATGCCTAGAAATCCCTCACAAAGGGTGAAAAACTGGAGAGAAGGGTAACCGCGTTGGGAAGAACGTGATGAAGCTGAGCACCCGTGAAAGTCAGAAAATCTAGAAAGAAGGGATGTGGGGGAAGAGAAAAGCCGCGATCTACATGCGAAAGTAAAATTACTCTCTCACCGTCCCGCGGTTCAGGATCGTCTTCCCCAGCCGCGGGAAGAGGGAAACCCTCGCGGGGAACCAGGCTGGCCTCCTGGTACCCCAGCAGCATGTCCTCCGTCACGATCGACGGCAGCCACTCCCCCGCAGACATGGTAGCGATGACGGCAGAGGGGCAGCGTGAATGGAGGCCTCCCAGGATGGCCCTCGAGCGGCCGGCGGAGAGATCTCGACGGAGAGATTAAGCAGGCAAAGGAATAGGCGGAGCGAAAGAGAGGAGCGGGAACGGCTGCGCAGGGGGGAAATGAGTGGATATGTCCCAAACCGAAAGGCATGGGGCCTTTTATAGCTCGAGGCAGCAACCGCCTCGCGTCAGAGCCGCACCCCACTAATAGGCCTGCCGGTTGCCTTTCCCCATAAAACCGCCCCACTTCCCCATAATCCCTCCCACTTCCCCACGGGCAGTTAATTATTATCCTATAAAACCGCCGCGGGAATCGAGGAGACAAGCCCAAACAGTGCGCCCACTCACCTGGGCAAGAAGATTCTCTGACAAGGCAAGATCTTTTGTTAAAAGCCAAACCTGGTTTCGACCCGAAGCTCGGAACCGCCCCAACCACTCGGAAGATGCAAAGCATAGCACCGATCAAACTCTCCGAGTATGCCATCACTCGGAAGAAAACGCAAAGCTCCCGCAGCATCCGAGTAAGCTGTCACTCGGAAGCGCCGCGAAAGGAACCACTCGAAGATTCCTCGCAAGGCGAAAAATCCCGCACCCGGTTACTCGGGTGGGAATCTGAGTAATAAACTCGCTGGCGGCCCATCTCTGACGTAGAATGCCAGGCCGCCGGTAAGACCCGACGTAGGGGGTAAAGAATCAATGTCCCACGTGGCATGGCCTAGGACTCAGCACGACGTCCTAGGACATTGAACTTTACAAATTTGGTTCATATGGAGTTTAAGGCCTTTTACTCCGAGACACGCCTTCTGAGGCCTCAGTCCACCTCTTCCGAGAGACGTTTGAGGGTCTCCAAGTTTTTCCGCTAACCTGACCAACTCTCACTTGACGGAAAAGTTCGAACATCAATAAAGCCCTTCCGGGCCTCTTACTGAGTTCAATCTTCGCACGCCTCAGAAAGACTAAATGTCAGCCAACTCACTTACGAGCACCCGAAAGCGCTTGGGGGCTACTGTCGTGGTAATACTAAAGGCATACCCCTAGGCGAGGGAAAACCGGGGGTATCCTTAAACCCTAGATTTCCCCAAAACATATTAAGCAAAATGAAATCAACCAAAAACACGAAGCATTGGCAGCCTCCGAGTAACATGTTATTCGGAGACCAGGAGTCGTTTCCGAGTACGCAACTACTCGGAAGCACAGCAAGATCCGAGTAAAGCGATACTCGGAAGTGATCGGCGAGGCCACCTACTCGGAATATGGAAAACGCAACGAACGGGAGGCATTTAATGCTGCAGGCGTTTCCTCCTCCTTTATTAGTAGTAATGGGCAGACGTTTCGTATTTAAGTACTTATTTAATCCTGTAATTAAGACCCACTTATGCCAGGGCATTAAGGAGGCAGGGGTGCACTCTATATAAGCCACCCCCTCCCCTCTGGCAAGGGCACGCGGAACATTTCTCTACTTCTCAGTATTCTGAAGAAAGAACACCCCAGTAAGCCTGGGACAGGACTAAGGTTTTTATCTCTACGGAGAGGCCTAACCTGTATAATCCTCTTGCGTCAACCCACTCTACGTACATATTCATTTAGCTCCGTTCATACCACCATATCTATTGTCAGGATTCTATCCACGACAGGTGATACCTCCTGGTTTCACTTAATGGTAGGGACTCGAACCAACTGGTGTCCTTAAAGGTAAGAAGTCGGGCGACCCAACGGTTCCCGCGAGTGGTATTGCGACGGGACGACAGGGAGGGTACGACCAGTGTACCGGTGTGCTTGGCCCCTGATCGTTGGCCGAGAGAGTTACCAAACCACGAAAGTCGAGCTCCTCCAGAAGCACACGCGAGACAAGGTAAGGAGACGGTTCACTTTGTTGGAAACCGGAGTGACTTGGTGGGACGACAGGGCAGGCACCGATGTACTAGTGGTCCTGGCTGCTGTCGTTGTCCGCGGGTCAGTTAAGTCGAGGCAACGATAACGGTTGTCACACAAGTTAATAAAATGACTAATGATTCAGTGAATGTCTTGAGTTGGCTATATGCCATGTACGCACTACCTACCCGTGGGAATTACGAGTTATGGGCTCCTCTGCTTCGTAGTGTCGTCCGAGGACTCTTCAGACGTCAGCAGTACCGCGGCCTGCGCCGGGAAGTGGTGTTGTCTTATTTTCTCGCGCGGTGGTGTCTTATTTGTATTTGCTTTAACTTCACCTACCAGCCTCGCACCGTGCAGGAGTACGTCGGGGTTAGGGTCCAAAGCCCTGCGTACATAGGATATAGTCCGGCGGATGACCTCTCTGTTGAGTTTGAAAGATGGGCTATGAAGTGTCGGATAGCCTCGGTGGAGCGTTCCCTAACAAGGTTCCCGCCACCTTGGAGATCCGTGCGTGTAGTGTAACACAAGTGCACCACTGCAGGGAAGATTAATCTATTCGAATAGCCGTGTCCACGGTAACAGGACGCTTTATGCTGAAGCTGGATCTTACCACTACAAACTATTATTATTAAACTGTATGGTTCCGGGTTTTCTTCCTTGCTGGGATGTCGAGGAGGTGAACTCGGAGGCATTGTTAATTATTACAACTTATTATTATACAATGCTGCAGCAACTTCTGCTGCATTGTTACTTTATGCTTTATATAAACTGTTGGCTGATTCTTACCTCATGCTGCAAGACATCGTCGGAAGATGCTAATCTTCGATAGGCCTAGCTTCTTACCCTTATTCTGATTTCTACCTTGCAGTCCACTATATACAGCCTCCCCTTTCCATTTGATACAATGTATAAATGCTTAGTAGCGGACGTAAGACTCGCGGGTATGCTAGATACTCACCTGCTTTATTTTACCCTTTATTTGTTTTGCCTGATCGGTCGCTGCAGTCGACGTTGGATCCTTGGAGTCCAGGAGCAGGAGATCCCCGATGCCGACCACCGAAACGTGAAGATCCCCGATGCCTTCTACGACGTCGAGTTCCCCTTTGACCAGGAGTAGTTTGGAGGTTCCCAGGCATGAGGCCTCGCCTTTTCGATCGAGTGTTGATTTTGTGCTAGCCTTCTTAAGGCCACCTTGTATCCTTGTGTCTGTACTCATATACTATTGCTTCCGCTGACTTGTGCTCTCGAGCTGTTGTATTCGAGTCCTCGTGGCCCCTGGCTTGTACTAAACAGCTTTTATTATTTTTTATTTGTAGAGTTGTGTTGTGATATCTCACCGTGAGTCCCTGATATCGATTGTGTACCTTGCGTGTATGATTACTGTACACGGTCTGATTTTGGGGGCGTCACAAGTTGGTATCAGAGCCGACTGCCTGTAGGACACCCCATTCCAACTCCTTGGTCGAAGTTGAGTCTAGACTTTGAAAAACCATTTTACTAACTTAATATTTGGCTTACGGGCCCACATCGATGTCACTACGTGTGATATCTATGGTATGTGGATCTTTTTCTTCGTACCTTTACTCTGGGATTCTACTCTCTTATATTTTCGGGAAATTTTGCTAACTCTGACATTAGGATCTCGTGGACGTATCTACCCGGAGAGCCCTTCACGCAAGATGATCGCTTGCTTCACCTGAAGATTCCGAAGATTACTCTCCGATAAACTCACGAGAACCTACGTGTTCGTCGCCTTTGCAATCCCCTGCCACCGATAAGTCCGTATGGATGATTTCATCCACCTCCCGATCTGGAAAACACGATTCCCTTGTACTCAAGCCTCGCATTATTCCGATGCTTCTATCACTCGATGCCTTTGCATTCTTTCTCCTCCCGATTGAGTGCCGATACTCACATCGGATCCTTTGCGAACCATCCGACCTTTTCATGGATTATTATCCGACTAATCTTACATGGCTTATTCCCTGTGTCAATTGGATTCACCGTGTGAAATACCATCCCTGACCCTCGATGATTTTTGTTATCGTCGACAACCTCCCTCGACTCCGTGCCAATACAACTTGGTCATGTATATCGTGCTCTGCCTTTCCTTGGGAAAGACATACACGTGATACTTGTGTATCGTCACTTTTTCCCTTCCATTGGTTTGTTTAACCTTTCTTGCGATGTGAATAACCTAAGCAGCGATAATTCCCTGCTGTTGTAAATAACTCGATGTGTTACCTCGTCAGTAACCCGTTGTTGCCATTGTTGATGACATCATGGTAACCACCGGGACGAGAACTTTGCTAATTGGCCCGCCTCGTATTAATGAGCAGGAAATGGTTCTCAATGTCCACTGCCCTTGGTACAGACGTTGTTGCCGATAAAGCTGACAAGCTGTTCTCTGACTTACCTTGCAACTTGATCACATTGTTTGTCACCATACTTCTGATTCTTCTGTGGGCCCATAAACCACAGTTCCACAGGACCGAAACGTGACTCTTGTCATCGACCTTGTGATATTTCGTCCGAGATCAGACTCAATGCTTGTGCCTGATGATCGGGGGCCCTTTTCCCACCATCCGTCATCAACATCGAATACATGCCTATCCGCTTAAAACTTCTCTCGACGTACTTCCCTGAGCTTAAACTCAGAAGGACTTTGTACCCCATACCCTTGAGCAACCCCATTCGATTGATCTTGTATCAATCCGACCCCCTTAAGCTTTACCTCTTAACATGTTCGTAAGTGCGATGAAGCCTCGAAGGATGAAAAACCCAACGAGGTGCACCGATGCAGTGCAGTGAAGGCCCCAACGTGAAGGATTAATTTCTTCGAGTACGACAACCAGGACCAGAAGATTTGTTAGACGGAAAAACCGGAACCTTGCCCCTCACTCTACTTTTAATTCTCGGGACGAGAATTCTTTGTAGTGGTGGAGATTTGTAACACCCTCAGAATCAGTAACATTAATCACTACAGTGATTCCACTGTTAGTGATCATTATTGTTGATGATCAAGCCATGATCACCTTTGATCATAGCTCTGTCAATTTCCAACCCAGATAAAATTTTCAAATTGGGTAAACTATAAAACTTTCCTCCAAGAATTGTGGATGCATGTCAATCCACTTGATCATTGTTCAACCCAATCAACCTTAGTCATTGCAGAATCCCAGGTCAGTGTTAATTATAAAACCAATAATGGTGAGTGATTAAATTGCCTTATAATATTAATATAAAAGCAATGTGGAATTTTGAAGTAAACCCTAGGTGTTGCAAGAACTTTCATTATTTAATAGCAAATAATCTTGGGCCATGTTAAAAATAGCAATGGATATTCTACTAAAGTGTTTTAGGAATATTATGAAATAAAAACAATAGCTTTAGGAATTATTAAATTTCCATGGAATAAAATAAACAAGTGCAAATTTAAATGAACAAAAAATGGTGCAAACAATTTTATAAAATACCTAAAAGTTAGTAGATCAATATGCCATGGTTAAGAATATTTATTATAATATTTAACTATCTTAAACAATTGAAACAGTAGCTAAAAGGCCCCCATTTAACCCTTTAAAATATATAACAAAGTTAAAATGATTTTTGTTTGGGCTCAAACTTTTTAGAACATTGCAATAATAAGCAACACAAGTATTGGGTCCATATCCATATTTTACAAAACTCTATTGGTAGCTAAACTAAATGAAACAGAAAGAAAACAAAAAGAAAAAGAATACAAAAAAACCCGCCCACCTGTGGGCACAGCCCCCCGGGCCCAGCCCCCTCTCTCTCTTCCCCTTCCCCTGTTTTCCCCACATGCCCCCCACCCCACCGTGCGCCATGACCATGGCCACTGTGGCCATGCCTGCCCCCTCCACCTGCCCCCTGCTCCCCTACCTGCCCCCCATCTCCTCTGGATAAGGCCGAGGCCGACCACCTGCCCCCCCTTGACCCCCTGCTCACTCCTCTTCCCCCCCACTCCCTTCTCCCTCGCTTCGTTCTGGAGACCGGCGGAGCGCGGCCGTGGGTGCGTTGGCGACTCTGGCGCGGCCACCCTCCTCCTCAGACCATGCGAGCACGTCCAGGAGCTTGGCCATGCTCCTCCAAGTCGCCCCCGCGCGTTGACTCGAGCCAGGACGTTACCCTTCGCCGGAATCTGTCGTCGCCTTCCGCCACAGCCGCCGCTCCCCGCCGAAAGTTCTCGCCACCACCCGATGCCCCGCGCCACCAGACCACGTCAACGAGCTCCGTGGTGAGATCTCGCGCCGATTCCCCTCTCCCCTTCGTTGTTTTAGCCACCGCAGCCGCCTCCCTATGCTAACCCGACGCCACCGTCCACCATGGCCGGTCCAAGCCGTGGTCGCGCCTGACCTCGTGTTCTGCCGCGCCTTGAGCAACCTTTTGCGCGCGGCTGCGCCCCTCCGGGAACCTGCCTGGCCGCCCTCGCCGCCCCCTCTCCGGAAGCCGCTGCCGCCACCGCAGGCTGTCGCCAAGTGGCTCACCGCCGGCGACGATGTGGGTGGTTAACCCGTGGGTTTAACCAACCCCTTCCCCCTAGTGAGACCATTACATGTGGGCCCAGCCTTGTTAACTGCTTCTGTTTTAGATTAAATAAAAATTAACCTTTAGAGTCATTGACATGTGGGCCTAGACACTTAAGGTAATTACCAGATTAATTTAAATGATAACTAATACTGGTGTGCATGACATGTGGACCCTACTGTTATTTAGATAAAATAAATTGAATCTTAGTATATGTGTCCATGACACATGGGGCCCACTTGTCAGTTTGACCAGTCAAACACTCCTTTGTATGATAGGTGGGCCACCCCTGTCAGTATTATTATGGATAATGTTGTGGATAATGTTGGATTTTTATTAATAAAAGAAAATTCAAAAAAATCTTTTAAAATTATGGACCAACTTCAGAAATTAATATCTTTTAAACCGTAACTCGGATTGAAAAACTTAATACATCAAAATTGATCAGAAAAATGTAACAAATACGAATACGCTATCCGTATGTCTATCACACCCCTCTAACACAACGAACATCGAACCGTCCCCCTCCGGACCGGCAGTCCGATAAATTGTCCGGTACTGCTAAAGTACCCGGATGAATTTATTCTGAACACGAAAGTTGTTCAGAATAGCTCTACTAACACGGTTACACCCTCTATACGTTTGTCGGATGTCCACGACACCTCCGGCATGAACCCTTCCCCCTCCGAACTCCCTGTCCGGTAATCACCCAGAAGTGGCAGTTCATCCCCGGATGGATTCCGCTCCGAGCAACGTGCATTGCACTGCGTTAGAACACCGTTAACATTGCATTCGTCATGTTATTCATCTGTTTGCTATGATTGCTTGTATTTACTGTTTCTTCCCCCCTTTATTCTCCGGTAGACCCCGCTGCTACCGCCGACTACACCGCTGCCGGGTACGACTACTTCGTCGACGACCCTACCCCTACCGTCGAGCTTCCAGGCAAGCAGAGCCATTCTCTTCCCCAGATATCGCCTATCTTTCCGTACCTTTCTTGCACTAGGCATTGTTACTGCTGCTGCTACGATTACAATCCTATTCAATTGCATAGCCTGTTTTTGTCGCCCCTTGATGTACCTTCCTTTGATCCTATGCTGCCTATTATTACGTATACATTATTCAGCAGTAAACCCTGCGCATTGATAGTTAGGTTTAGAATAGCGGGCCGTGATCACTCTGGGAGTGATCGCGGGAACGATATAATACAACTGCAACAGGTACAGATCAATACAGACACCCTAGGGAACCTACAACAGCGAGACTCTGCCGAGTCGCTTCGAGTTTGGCTTACGAGTGGAATGGACTCGTATTTCACTCTCGTCGGCTCAGTAGCGTAGCATCACCGGGATGATACGAGGTTTACCTCTTTAGTTCATTCCGCTGATGTCTCTGTCAAACCTCTTTAAGTGTGCCATCGAGGGTGATACCTCCTGGTTTCACTTTATGGTAGGGACTCGAACCAACTGGTGCCCTTAAAGGTAAGAAGTCGGGCGACCCAACGGTGCCCGCGAGTGGTATTGCAATGGGACGACAGGGAGGGTACGACCAGTGTACCGGTGTGCTTGGCCCCTGATCGTTGGCCGCGAGAGTTAACAAACCACGAAAGTCGAGCTCCTCCAGGAGCACACGCGAGACAAGACAAGGAGACTGTTCACCTTGTTGGTAACCGCAGTGACTTGGTGGGACGACAGGGCAGGCGCCGATGTACTGGTGGTCCTGGCTGCTGTCGTTGTCCGCGGGTCAGTTAAGTCGAGGCAACGATAACGGTTGTCACGCAAGTTAATAAAATGACTAATGATTCAATGAATGTCTTGAGTTGGCTATATTCCATGTACGCACTACCTACCCATGGGAATTACGAGTGATTGGCTCCTCTGCTTCGTAGTGTCGTCCGAGGACTCTTCAGACGTCAGCAGTACCGCGGCCTGCGCCGGGAAGTGGTGTTGTCTTATTTTCTCGCGCGGTGGTGTCTTATTTGTATTTTCTTTAACTTCATTGGCCAGCCTCGCACCGTGCAGGAGTACGTCGGGGTTAGGGTCCAAAGCCCCGCGTACATAGGATATAGTCCGGCGGATGACCTCTCTGTTGAGTTTGAAAGATGGGCTATGAAGTGTCGGATAGCCTCGGTGGAGCGTTCCCTAACAAGGTTCCCGCCACCTTGTAGATCCGTGCGTGTAGTGTAACACAAGTGCACCCCTGCAGGGAAGATTAATCTATTCGAATAGTCGTGTCCACGGTAACAGGACGCTTTATGCTGAAGCTGGATCTTACCACTACAAACTATTATTATTAAACTGTATGGTTCCGGGTTTTCTTCCTCGCTGGGATGTCGAGGAGGTGAAATCGGAGGCATTGTTAATTATTACAACTTATTATTATACAATGCTGCAGCAACTTCTGCTGCATTGTTACTTTATGCTTTATATAAACTGTTGGCTGATTCTTACCTCATGCTGCAAGACATCGTCGGAAGATGCTAATCTTCGATAGGCCTAGCTTCTTACCCTTATTCTGATTTCTACCTTGCAGTCCACTATATACAGCCTCCCCTTTCCATTTGATACAATGCATAAATGCTTAGTAGCGGACGTAAGACTCGCGGGTATGCTAGATACTCACCTGCTTTATTTTCCCCTTTATTTGTTTTGCCTGATCGGCCGCTGCAGTCGACGTTGGATCCTTGGAGTCCAGGAGCAGGAGATCCCCGATGCCGACCACCGGAACGTGAAGATCCCCGATGCCTTCTACGACGTCGAGTTCCCCTTTGACCAGGAGTAGTTCTGTGGTTCCCAGGCAGGAGGCCTCGCCTTTTCGATCGAGTGTTGATTTTGTGCTAGCCTTCTTAAGGCCACCTTGTATCGTTGTGTCTGTACTCAGATACTATTGCTTCCGCTGACTTGTGCTCTTGAGCTGTTGTATTCGAGCCCTCGTGGCCCCTGGCTTGTACTAAATAGCTTGTATTATTTTTTATTTGTAGAGTTGTGTTGTGATATCTCACCGTGAGTCCCTGATCTCGATCGTGTACCTTGCGTGTATGATTACTGTACACGGTCTGATTTTTGGGGCGTCACAGTGTGTTCTTTGTCATTCACGTTGAAGGTAACCTTCCCTTTATTGCAATAAATAACAGCACCTGCGGTGTTACGAAAAGGTCTACCAAGGATATGGACATGCTCCCATCCTCGGGCATGTCAAGGACAACAAAATCAGTAAGTATTAAGCAATTGGCAACTTCAACAGGAACATCCTCACAAATACCGATCGGGACGGCCGTGGACTTGTCGGCCATCTGTAGAGAGATATCTGTAGGAATTAATTTCTCTAAACAAAGTCTTTTGTAGAGAGAAAAGGGCATAGCACTCACTCCTGCACCAAGATCACATAAAGCAGTTCTAACATAATTATTTTTTATGGAGCAATGAATGGTGGGTATACGTGGATCATCGAGCTTCTCAGGAATCTTGCCACTGAAAGGTAGTTAGCAAGCATAGTAGATATTGCCTCATTAGGAACTTTTCTTTTCTTAGTAACAATATATTTCATATATTTAGAGTAAGGAGGTAACTTAATAGCATCAGTCAAAGGGATTTGAAGAAAAAGAGGTTTCATCCACTCACAAAACTTGTTGTAGTGCTCTTCTTCTTTGGTTTTGACGGACTTTCTTGGGAAAGGCATGGGTTTCTGTACCCATGGTTCTCGTTCCTTACCATGTCTCCTTGCAAGAAAGTCTAGTCTAGTATACTTCTTGCGCTTATCGGGTGCTTCTTCTTCACGAACCTCGGGTGGATCATTCTTTTCAGCATCTTTTTCAGGTTCAGCACCGGCTTCAGTCTCAGCATCGGAGGTAGATATGTTGTTTGGATCAACAGCTTGTTCTTCTTCTTCTATTGGATCATTGGAATTGTCACCTTCCTTGTGTTTCTTTTTCTTCATCTTCTTCTTCTTCTTCTTTGGAGAGCTAATAATTTCTTCTTCCTGCACTTGAGAATCTTGCTCGATCCTCTTCGGATGCCCTTCTGGGTAGAGAGGGTCCTGGGTGTGTGTTCCACCCCGGGTCTTTATACCATAAGCCTGTAAATTGTCCTGTTTGGCATTATTAGAAAGAAAATCTTTTTGCACATTAGAAATGTATTCAAGCTGAGTTTGAACCATATGAAAATGCTTCACAAGACATTTAACGTCATTAACTGTTCTTCCTAGAACATCAAGCAAACTTTTGATAGCAAGAGTATTATCATGCAACTGACCTTGTACCTTCTCATTGAAGTGATTCTGCTTCATAATAAAATTATCAAGCTCATCTAAACATTGGTCAGGAGGTTTACCCTTAGGGATGTCACTTGCATTGAAATCTAAAAGAGAGTGTACCTCTACCATAGGTGGGTGAGTGGTGGGCTCACACATCTTCTCAATTGGAGGTAGATTCTTCACGTCTTTAGCTTTAATACCTTTCTCTCTTATAGACTTCTTTGCTTCTTGCATATCTTCGGGGCTTAGGACAAGTATGCCCCTCTTCTTTGGTGGTGGAGGTGGTTTAGGCACGAACCAATCTTCATGGTTTTTGGCAATCTTGCCCATCAATTCTTCCGCATCGTCCGGTGTTCTTTGCCTGAAAACACAACCAGAACAACTATCTAGATAGGATTTAGACCCATCGGTTAGACCAGCATAAAATATATCAAGTAATTCATTCTTAGGGATCTCATGTCCCGGTCTAGCTTTCAGCAAATTGCAAAATCTCCCCCAAGCTTTAGGGAGATGCTCATCCTGCAACTGTTTAAAGTTATAAATTCTTTGCAAAGCAGCATGTTGCATATGAGCAGGAAAATACTTATCAACGAAAGATATAGCCATATCTTGAGGACTCTGAATGGAACCACATGGTAGTGCATCATACCATGCTCTAGCATCTCCTTTCAAGGAAAAAGTAAGAAGCTTGGTCACATAAAAGTTCTGGATCCTCTCATCAGTAGTAAACAAGCCACCCAACTCAGTGAGTCTGGTCAGGTGCTCGATAGCATCATCATTTTCTCTGCCATAAAAGGGATCAGCTTCAACTGTGGTGTGACGCCCCCAAAATCAATCCATGTACAGTAATCATACACGCAGGGTACACGGCTGAGATTAGGGTGCCACGGTGAGAATATCACAGCACAACACTAAACACAAAAGGATAAACCAATATGTTACAATAAAGGGGGTCACACGGACCCGAATACATAAGTTATACAAGCCATAATATCTGAGTACAGACATAGTTAGTCAAGTTTTGCCTTAAGAAGGCTAGCATAAATAACATCAGAGATACAGATCGAAAAGGCAAGGCCTCCTGCCTGGGAGCCTCCGAAACTACTCCTGGTCCTGGTCAGCGGGGGTATCGACGTAGTAGTATCCGCCTCCGGGGTACTCCTTCTCCTTGGCTCCAACGTCGACTGCAGCGGCCGATCATGCAAAACAGTAAAGGAAATAAAGCAGGTGAGTATCTAGTATACCCGCGAGTCTTACGTCCGCTACTAAGCATTATGCATTGTATCAACGGAAAGGGAAGGCTGTATATATAGTGGACTGCAAGATAGAAATCAGGATAAGGGTAAGAAGCTAGGCCTATCGAAGACTAGCATCTTCCGACGATGTCTTGCAGCATGAGGTAAGAATCAGCCAACAGTTTATATAAAGCAATAAAGTAACAACGAAGCAGAAGTTGCTGCAACATTGTATAATATAAGTTGTAATGATTAACCATAATAATGCCTCCGAGTTCACCTCCTCGACATCCCCGCGAGGAAGAAAACCCGGAACCATACAGTTTAATAATAATAGTTTCTAGTGGTAAGATCAAGCTTTAGCATAAAGCGTCCTGTTACCGTGGACACGGCTATTCGAATAGATTAAACTCCCTGCAGGGGTGCACTACTGTTCAGCCTGCACGCTCGGATCTCCAGGGTGGCGTGAACCTTGTTAGGGAACGCCCCACCGAGGCTATCCGACACGACGCAGCCCATCCTAGGCTCAGCAGAGAGGCCATCCGCCGGACTATATCCTATGCGCCAAGGGGTCTAGGTCCCTCACCCTTGCACGCTCCTTCACGGTACGATACTGGCCGGTGAAGCAAAAGCAAATCCAAACACACCTGCTGCAGCAAATAAGACAAGACCGCTTCCCGGCTATCAGCCCGAGGTACTGCTGACGTTTGAAGAGCTTTCGGACAAACTACGACGCGGAGGGCCCACACCGTAATCCCACGTGTAGGTAGTGCATACAGACCAACGGGCCTCTCAAGTCATCCGCCGAACCATTTAACATTTTAATTAACCTGCGTGACAACCGTTATCGTTGCCTCGACTTAACCGACCCGCGGTCAACGACAGCAGTCAGGACCACCAGTACATCGGTGCCTGCCCTGTCGTCCCACCAAGTCACTGCGGTTACCAACAAGGTGAACCGTCTCCTTACCTTGTCTCGCGTGTGCTCTCGGTAGATCTACTTTCGTGGTTTGGTAACTCTCGCGAGATACGAGCAGGGGCCAAGCACGCCAGTAACGTCGGTCGTACCCTCCCTGTCGTTCCCGACGATATACCCCTCGTGGGCACCGTTGGGTCGCCCGACTTTCTTACCTTTAAGGACAACCGATGTCCAGGACCCTATGGCGGCAAGACAAAGTCAGCCTCGAGTGGAGTACAAGGATTACTCCTTGATAGCTCACACTTGAGGTGACTAGGCATAACCCAGATAGGGGCCTTTGGTGGTGTCTGCTTTGTTCCGTACCTGTGCAGTTGTATATATTGTATCCGTGTTCACTCCCCTGAGTGATCACGTCCCGCTATCTAGTCCTAGCTAACAATGCGCAGGGTTCACTGCTGAATATATGCATAATTATAATAGGCAGCATAGGATAAGAAAGGTACATCAAGGGGCGACAAAATCAGGCTATGCAATTGAATAGGATTGTAACGTAGCAGCAGCAGTAAACATGCCTAGTGCAAGAAATGTACGGAAAGATAGGCGATATCTGGGGAAGAGAATGGCTCTGCTTGCCTGGAAGCTCGACGGTAGGGGCAGGGTCGTCGACGAAGTAGTCGTACCCGGCAGCAGTGTAGTCGGCGGTAGCAGCGGGGTCTACCGGAGAATAAAAGGGGGGAAGAAACAGTAAATACAAAGCAAGCAATGTAAGCATATGAATGACATGAAAAATGTGAAGTTAACGATGTTCTATCGCAGTGCAATGCACGTTGCTCGGAGCGGGAATTCATCCGGGGATGAACTACCGGCTCCGGGTGATTACCGGACAGGGTGTCCGGAGGGGGAAGGGTTCATGCCGGAGGTGTCGTGGAAATCCGACAAACATAAGGGGGGTGTATCCGGGTTAGTTGAACCATTCCGAACAACTTTCGTGTTCGGAATAAATTCATCCGGGTACTTTTTATCGGTACCAGGAATTATCGACAGACAGCCCGGAGGGGGAATGTCGATGATCGGTGTGTTAGGGGGGGTGGGTAGACATACGGATAGCGTATTCTTATTCGTTGTATTTTTCTGATCAACTTTCATGTATAAAGTTTTTCGATCCGATATACGGATTAAAAGATATTGATTTTATAAGTTTAATCAATTTTAAAACATTAAAAATCCTTTTCTATTTAATAATTCTTTTATTAATTTTAATAACATTATCCAGAACAGTGCTGACATGTGGGACCCACATGTCAGCCTCTGTTTATTAATAATTCAGTTTATTTAATTTAAAAACCCCTGGACCCACATGTCATACACTAATATAAACAAAAACATTTTTATTAAAAACTCTGACAAGGGGGGCCCAGGTGTCATACTCAGGGGGGGGGGGGGGTTTATTTCACTGGTTTTATTTTAAATGGGGGGTTAGGGGCTAATCCTCTGGGTGGGACCCAGAGGTCAGTGGGCTGGGGGGCTATTAGGGGGGGTTGCCCCCGGTTTAATCCCGTGCCTGCGCCCGTGCCCGTGCCGGGACAGAGCACGGCGAGGCCACGGTGGTGGCGAGGCGCACGCACAGGGGGGGCGAAGGGGCTAGCCGGGGCGCGGGGTCGTGGCCACAGGCGGCTGGTCGTGCGCGTGCCCACACGGGGCTCGGCCAGAGCGCGCTGGGCGCGGGGCCGAGGCGCGACGAGCGCTTGCGCGTAGCCATGGTGGTCACAGCGGTGGTCGAGCTCGGCGGGAGGGGGCTACGGCGACCGAATCATTAGGGGCGAGGGGAGCGGGGGGAGGAGCTCACAGGGGGGCAGAGGAGCGATCTGGGCGGCCGGGGGCGGTCGAGGCACGGCGAATCGCGAGGTGGGGAGGCGGCGACCGTGGCGGCGGGTGGCGTCAAATTCGTCGCACACGAAGCCTCCAAGCTCGATTCAGTGCGCGGAGGGATGGGGAGGACGACGACGGAGTTCACGGACACGACGGCGGCGGACAATTCGGCGAGTGGCCGCGGCGTTGACGACCAGGCGCCCATGGCGGCTCGGGATCTGCGAGGAAGAAGACCCAGGAGAGCACGAGGGGGGTGGGGATGGGCTAGGGTTTCCAGGGAGGGGCAGGGGGCGCTCGGGGTGGCCTTATCTCCGTCGACGACCGGTGGATGGCCGCCACGGTGGAGTCGCCGGCCGGTGAGCCGCGGGATGGCTCCCAGCGAGCCTCCCCGTACAGGGAGAGCTAGGCGGGCTGGGGGGAAGAGGTGGGCTGGCCAAGTTAGGTGGGCTTCGCCCAGGGGTTAGATTAGGTTAGCTTGGTTTCTCCTTTTTTTGTTTTCCTTTTTTTTGTTATTTCTGTTAGCATTTATTTAAACGGCTTAGGCATTTTTATATAATGCCATTTTGGTTCCATAATTTGTAGAGCATATTCCTAGAGTACCACAAAAAGTTTAGGGTTTTTCTAAACTCTTTTGCTAATTTATTTTATTATTAAGTGAGAAATTGGCCTGGAATTGCTACTGTTATTAATTGTTTACAATTTTCAGTAGCCCAATAAATACCAATGATCACATGGGCATGGTCCAATGATTATTTGGGATTTTATAAAAGTGGTTCCAAGATTTTTGGAAAAGATTTATTGTCACCATTTTTTTTAATATTCAGCAAAAGGCATTTTAGGGTTTGCATGAATTCCAATTCAAATGGCTTGTACTTGTTTTGATTCCAGATGATCAAGGTCTATGATCACCATGCATTCAAGAACATCAAAGTGGAATTTGAAATTTGAACTGTTCCAAGTTGATCAACAAAAGTTTTGAACAGTACAGATGAACAGTAACAGTGATTATTGTTCACTGACAGTAAGGGTGTTACAAATCTCCCCCACTACAAGAATTCTCGTCCCGAGAATCTAAGCGGAAGAGGGGAAAAGATCGGGGTATTCCTCACGAAGACGATCTTCGCGTTCCCAAGTGGCTTCATCTTCAGAATGATTCGACCACTGAACTTTGAGGAACTTGACGGTCTTGTTGCGGGTTCGACGTTCAGACTGATCGAGAATGCGGCTCGGATGTTCTTGATAAGTCAAGTCCTGTTGCAATTCAATCATATCATGTTCCACTTCGTGAATAGGGTCCTTAAAGCAGCGTCGGAGTTGCGACACGTGGAATACGTCGTGGACTTGAGAGAGGTTTGCCGGCAATTCCAAACGGTATGCCACTGGTCCACTCCGGGAAAGAATACGGAACGGGCCAATGTAGCGAGGAGCTAACTTGCCTTTGATTCCGAAGCGGTGAGTGCCTCTCATGGGAGTGACACGGAGGTACGCGTATTCACCAGGTTGATAGACCATTTCCTTATGCTTGCGGTCATAGTTGCTTTTTGAAGGGTTCGTTGCATAGAAAACAAAAAAAAATTCCTACGATTGCAACTGCCAAGATCACATCTAGGAGATAACTTGTAACGGTTTGAGAAGGACTCACCCTCGAAGACCAAAAGCTTTAACGAGAACTATTCTCGTGGGTGATGTAGTCGAACACTCGCCGACCTCAAGGTCGTGATGAAGACTTGACACCACGAACGGGCAGCGTCTCCGTAGTCGGTCACACGTACAGATCAGTGACGACCTCCGCCCCTTGCTCCAGTTGGGCAGCGGAAGTAGAGGATCCTCGGGAACTTCAGCAGCACTACAACATAGTGGTGGTGGTGGTAGAGAAGATCTTGAGCAGGGCTTCGCCTAAGCACCGTACTCATGAAACTGGATCAGCTAGCAAGGGGAGGAAGATGCCAACCAAAGGGCATATGAGAGATGGAGGAATGAGTGTGTAGAGGGGTCTCCACCCATCTATATATAGGAAGGGGAGGCAGCCCCCAAGGGGTAGCACGCCCCAAGAGGTGCCCCCACCTCTCCCCTCATCATGTGGGTGGACTCTCCACTCACAAAAACAAAGGGTCACACATTATTCCCATAACTTCCATAATTCTCCACTCAAAATTCCAAGAGTTTATCACATTAAAATACTTTTAATTATCTTGTTTAATGTCACTCAAATTAATGAACACTTCACTCAATGAGTACTTCATTGATGAACACTTCATTCAATGAACACATTAACAATTATCCCCTTGCACTATTTTGATATACCGAAACTATTCCAGCAGTTTTATCAAAACAGTCCATGTGATGTCCAGTATATTCTCCGGCGTTCCGTATCCACTCAAACGCGTCAACGAATCCTTAAGTGTGTCACCCTACGGTTCGTGAATAAAATGGACATGACAGAGACTCTTCTCTGATCAATAATCATCAGCGGGATCAGGAGATCCATGATGACTCCCACTTACTCAACGATGAACTAGTGATCGTGTGAACCAAAACTCCGTAACCAATTCCTTTTGTCTCGCGATATTTTACTTGTCCGAGATCCGATCATTTGGTATCTTCCATACCTAGTTCGATCTCGTTACCGACAAGTACTCTTTACTCGTTCCATGATATAACATCCTCGTGAGCCAGTCACGTGCTTGCAAGCGATGTGAATGTGATATCACCGAGAGGGCCCAGAGTATATCTCTCCGTCATCTGGATGGACAAATCCCACTCTTGATCCACGAGCCTCAACTAACACTTTCCAAGTACCCAACGACACCTTTATAATCACCCTGTTACGGTGTGACGTTTGATGGAATCAAAGTACTCTTCCGGTGTCAGTGATTGACGTGATCTCATGGTCTAAGGATTAGGGTTACTTCGTGAAAGTTTGATACAGCAATAGAAACTTTGATGACATGATCGTATTGCTATAACTACTGTGGGTGTATGTTCATCACATCATTCTCCAATGATATGACCTTGTTATTAACGACATCCAATGTCAATGATCAGGAAACCTTGATCATCCGTTAATCAACAAGCTAGTATAAAGAGAGACATTACTAGGAACCTTTTCTTTGTTTATTAAACACACATGTATTAACGTTTCCGGTTAACACAATTATAGCATGAAAATAAACATTTATCATAAACATGGAATAAGATAATAACCACTTTATTATTGCCTCTCGGGCATATTCCCTTCAGTCTCCCACTTGCACTAGAGTCAATAATCTAGTTTGGTACTTGCGCATCCAACACCTATGGCATTCAGCTGTTATCCATACGCATTGCTAGTGGTAAACCTAATCTCCAGATCTGACACTTCAGGTCCGTGTGTATTTGCATTTCTTTGCGTCTCTACGCATCACTCATTCACCAATGAGATGGCATTGCATAAATTTGGTCCTCCGGTGAGACCTTAGTCCCTTGAGCTCAAAACATGTTGAATCTATTGTCGTACAATAGATCTTCATAGTATTAGCTCGCTTGGAACTACACCTAGTTTGTCAAACAAACTTCTTGACACAAATGCCCTCCTTTGCTGCTGCTAGAGCAGTCATATACTTAGCCTTTCCTTGTAGTATTCGTTATAATGTCTTAACTTTGGAACTCATCCAAATCCATTTGGAACTATTCCAAATCTATCATGGAACTTTCTTCCATTACATTTTGCCACCTTAACATACCGCCAAAATTGAGATAAATTTAGATTGTATCTTGCGACAAAACTAGTATCAATGTAACACTTTACAATGAACTATTGTCCAACATACATAATATATATTCTTAGTCCTTCCAAAGCACGTAAGGATATCTTTACTATTGTCCAATGATCATCTTATGAATCATTCTGGTATATGCTCATAACATTTAGAGCATAGGACATTCTGGAATTGTACATATCATGGTGTACATGATTGATCAAATCATTCATGTGGTTTTACTCACCAAGTGTCAAAACACTTGAATCTCGCTTCAACCTTTTCCATGCGGCAAGAACTTTTCTCGTCGTTTCCATATTGAACTTCATTCAATACCTCATCTATGTACTTTGGCACAACCATATTAGAACCTCAATCTATCTGCATAGACATTGATGTCCAATATTCTGGTTTTGCCCAAATCTTCCATTAAAATCAAATTTTCAATGAAACTTCACCCGTGTCAATAAAAGATACATCATTTCCAATCAACAATATGTCTTCTACATAATGTATTAGAAATATGTCTCAGCGCTCCCACTTAATTTCTTGCAAAAGCAAGCATCTTCACTGTCTCTGATGAAACTAAACGTTTTAACAATTTCATCATGATGAAGATTCCAACTCCGCGAATGCTTATTTCAACCATTGAAATTTGCATGCTATTTTAGCATCCTTTGAATTAACAGAACCCTTTGGACCGTGTCCTGTACACGTCCTAGGTAACCATTCTATTAGAAGAACGTTGTTCCGTTTGTTCAACTATCATATACCAAAACTAGCATATGTAGTGGTTGCTACAATAATCCGTCCAGACTAAATATCGTTATGAAAGATCAAATCTTGTCATAGCCAACTCTTTGAACATAATCGTAAACCATTTAAACGATATGTCGAATATTTCATAGATGTGAGAACATCCACGTCTGTTTCTTTATAGATCCAAACACGGTCAATAGGCTTCACGCCTTTCAGAGGGACTTCCAAGTTCAAAAACTTGGTTTCTCGTGTATTGAACTATCACGGATTTTATAGCTCCTAGCCATTTTGACGGAGTCAGGGCCCATCATCGCTTCTTTGCATGTAGTCGGTCCATTATTATCAAATAACAATGATTCAATCTCAAATCTTACTATTTGATCGATTACCCGATCTACGCAGTTCAATAGGAACTTAGATCGCCGTGACCACAACCTTTGGGACATGGGAGCCTCGAGCATTGTGGCCGCTTCCGGGACACTTTCCGGCGCTGTGCGACTTAGCACATAAAGCTTAGGTTCAACAACCTAATCGAAGTTCTACTGTCCTCCCACTTAACTTTTCGCAAAAAATTCCTTCTCAAGAAACTTGATGCTCTTAGCCACAAAAAACTTTTGTCTTTAGTGTTATGGAGGAATACCCAACGGTTACTTTGGGATAACCTACAAAGACGTACTTTATCCGACTTTGGTTGTAAACATTTTACATATGCCTTGCATACCAAAATTTAAGAAAAGACAAATTGGGTTTTATCCCATTCCATAACTCATATGGTGTTATTTCAACGGATCTCGATGGCGCTCTTTTCAGTGAAAAGCGG
Source organism: Bromus sterilis (assembly GCA_950022295.1). Classification (NCBI taxonomy): domain Eukaryota; kingdom Viridiplantae; phylum Streptophyta; class Magnoliopsida; order Poales; family Poaceae; genus Bromus; species Bromus sterilis. Next base: position 316,302,715 of record OX465597.1, on the reverse strand, counting down.
TAGTCTCTAAAGCTTAATCCTTAAAATATAATGGCAATTTTATAAATAACACCTTTGATCCTTACCATGTCAAACAAGGTTTGATTACATCTCTCGAACACTCCATACTTCTATGGTGTTTCGGGAAATGCAAGTTTTAGAATGATTCCTAAACTCTCAGGCATTTGCTAAACTTTTTAACTCAAAAATCTTCTTTTATGATCCAATCATAAACTCTTATTTTCTCGTTACAATGATTTTCACTTCATCTTGAAATTTATTTGAACATTTTCAAACATTTCATACTTCTTCCTTATCAAGTAAATATACACATATATCCACTCAAATCCTCGGTTAAAGTATATGAAGTACAAAGATTCACCACACACGGCTACGCATAATGAACTATATACATCAACATGTATAATGTCCAATAATTTAGTCGTCCGTCCTTCTTTGCCTATGAACGGAGTTTCAATCATTTCTAGGAAATTCTTACAAGCGTCAGTTGATTCAAAATCAAAAGACTCCAAAATTCCATCACCATGGAGTTTCTTCCTGTGTTTGTTTCCAATATGATTCAAACGGTGGTGTCACTCATAAGTGATCTTATAATCATTTGTCTTGCGACATGTTTAGCATCAGTTATTATGGATGTGATTTCTCCAACAAGATTTATAGAGTTCATCCATCTTCTATGAATATGGTGATAATTTGAACAACTATTGTTCGTATAACACCAGAACAGAATAACAATTATTCAAATAAATCTTGAAGGCTAGGTTTAATTCCAACGATAAACATAATAACATTTTATTTTGTTTTTGATGAGAATCATCCCATATTCATTTGCTAGTTACTCAGGCCATTGCAACTCTTGTATTGCGTTGTTCTGTATGACACTTCATACCAACCAATCAGTATCCAATACTCAAGAATCACACTGTTTAACAAGCAATGAATATACCCATAACATGTATATCATCTATATACCCGAGCTGGACATTTCCAGTCTTTTCCTTTTTATTTTTGCCAAAATATTTTTCAGATCCTCTTTCAGCAATTCCTTTCCTTTTTAGAAGAATTTATCAACATCACTTGTGGCACCATTCAAATGACACATATTCCAAAGTGTGTTAGTCAAATACTAACACCCTTTGATTCTCACTTTGATGTAAATCACCGTCATCAAATGTTTGGTGTTCTTCCAAATTCCATTCTTTAGTAATCTTATAGTGTAGTAAACATTTTACCTACATCTTCCATTCATCCTATCATGACAACTTTCATGACAAAACTACCATAGCTCATAGGGACAAACTGTGAGTACAATATTAGTTCCCAAAACCTTTTTGAGAGATTAGGACACATAGTGTCTCCAACCTTCACAAATTCTCATACAATATGAGAACATGTTTCTCACTAAATTTTACTCTATCATATTGCAACTAAACATTGTTTCAGATATCGCTATATCTTCCACACATGATAGTTTCTGAAACAATCCTTTCAGCTCCTAGATAACCTTGATAATAACAAACAACATTTGAATATCAAGGATCATGGAGGCAAGTGTGATACTTAGACACTAACACTGGAATTGTTACTCTCGATTTAATACACATTATTAAACTTCATGGAGTAAGCAAGGTTTGCTAAAGTTTGCAATAAGACTTTAAACTTTAGATTGACACTCAAACAATACGGTACCAGTCCGTAAAGTTAAATATCCAGAATTCTATAGTTCTATTATCTCAATTATAGCTAAGCGCAAAGGTAGTAAACAAATGCCAATGACTACAACGAACTATGCAAATTCACTTTGATTTAGTTCATGATAAAATGAGTTCATCTAACTCCCACTCAAAAACAACATCCCTCGAGTCGTCTTTGGTGATTACACGAACCAAATTCACTACACCACGACCGATCATCACGTGAGGCAGTGTAGCTGCAATGGCGGGCATCTCAATATGGTTCATCATATCATCCATATGACTCGTGCTTAACCTTTCGGTCCATGTTCCGGGGCCATGTCTGTACATGCTAGGCTCGCCAAGTAGAACCTTAGTATTTGCATGTGTTTCAAGGCCATGTCTGTACATGCTAGGCTTGAAAACACCCGTTGTATGCGAACGTAGAGTCTATCACACCCGATCATCACGTGGTGTCTCGAAACGACGAACTTTCTTAACGGTGCATATTAAGGAAGAACATATAATGATCCTTGATATTAAGTGAGAGGGATCATCTTATAATGCTACCGCAGTGATCATGATCGTAACTAAGCAAAATAAGATGCATAAAAGGATAAACATCACATGCATGGATAATGTGATATGATATGGTCCTTCTCGCAATAGATCTCCATCTTTGTGCGTCTTGGTATGATCTCCATCATGCCACCGGCGCGGCACCAAGGTCCATGGCGCCACCACCATGGTCGTCCTTCTCCATTACAATATATCTCATGGATATATATACAGCACGCAGGCCTTAAAAAGGAAAAACACAACCATATGGCTCCTGCCGGTTGTTTACAATAAATCTCATTTCATACAACAATTTTGTAACAATGACCATATCACATCACATGCCCTGCAAAAACAAGTTAGACGCTTCTAAATTATCTTTGCAAATTTTACGTGGTTTTGGGCTTCCTAGGAAAGAACCGATCTTACCTACGGACAAGAACCACAACGTTGATTCGCTAGTTGTTTCTTTTCATCCCTTTCCAGGGCCCTCCGTTGCAAATGCCATATCACTAATGTTAGAGAAACTGACACCCCCAAAGCCACTTTATACGGTACAAGCCGTATGTCAAGCGTGACACGCAATCTGCGCTTAGGGCCGCTTCAATCCAACATTGCCGCAATATGAACAAGTGCACAAAAGAGGGTAACAACTAGAGGATCAACGCCCACATCTCTATGTGTTCTAACCGTACAAAGCATCTACGCATAGACGAGGCTCTGATACCACTGAAGGGTTCGTTGCATAGAAAACAAAAAAAAAATCCGACGATTGCAACTGCCAAGATCACATCTAGGAGATAACTTGTAACGGTTTGAGAAGGACTCACCCTCGAAGACCAAAAGCTTTAACGAGAACTATTCTCGTGGGTGATGTAGTCGAACACTCGCCGACCTCAAGGTCGTGATGAAGACTTGACGCCACGAACGGGCAGCGTTTCCGTAGTCGGTCACACGTACAGATCAGTGACGACCTCCGCCCCTTGCTCCAGTTGGGCAGCGGAAGTAGAGGATCCTCGGGAACTTCAGCAACACTACAACATAGTGGTGGTGGTGGTAGAGAAGATCTTGAGCAGGGCTTCGCCTAAGCACCGTACTCATGAAACTGGATCAGCTAGCAAGGGGAGGAAGATGCCAACCAAAGGGCATATGAGAGATGGAGGAATGAGTGTGTAGAGGGGTCTCCACCCATCTATATATAGGAAGGGGAGGCAGCCCCCAAGGGGTAGCACGCCCCAAGAGGTGCCCCCACCTCTCCCCTCATCATGTGGGTGGACTCTCCACTCACAAAAACAAAGGGTCACACATTATTCCCATAACTTCCATAATTCTCCACTCAAAATTCCAAGAGTTTATCACATTAAAATACTTTTAATTATCTTGTTTAATGTCACTCAAATTAATGAACACTTCATTCAATGAGTACTTCATTGATGAACACTTCATTCAATGAACACATTAACAATTATCCCCTTGCACTATTTTGATATACCGAAACTATTCCAGCAGTTTTATCAAAACAGTCCATGTGCTGTCCAGTATATTCTCCGGCGTTCCGTATCCACTCAAACGCGTCAACGAATCCTTAAGTGTGTCACCCTACGGTTCGTGAATAAACTGGACATGACAGAGACTCTTCTCTGATCAATAATCATCAGCGGGATCTGGAGATCCATGATGACTCCCACTTACTCAACGATGAACTAGTGATCGTGTGAACCAAAACTCCGTAACCAATTCCTTTTGTCTCGCGATATTTTACTTGTCCGAGATCCGATCATTTGGTATCTTCCATACCTAGTTCGATCTCGTTACTGACAAGTACTCTTTACTCGTTCCATGATATAACATCCTCGTGAGCCAGTCACGTGCTTGCAAGCGATGTGAATGTGATATCACCGAGAGGGCCCAGAGTATATCTCTCCGTCATCTGGATGGACAAATCCCACTCTTGATCCACGAGCCTCAACTAACACTTTCCAAGTACCCAACGACACCTTTATAATCACCCTGTTACGGTGTGACGTTTGATGGAATCAAAGTACTCTTCCGGTGTCAGTGATTGACGTGATCTCATGGTCTAAGGATTAGGGTTACTTCGTGAAAGTTTGATACAGAAATAGAAACTTTGATGACATGATCGTATTGCTATAACTACTGTGGGTGTATGTTCATCACATCATTCTCCAATGATATGACCTTGTTATTAACGACATCCAATGTCAATGATCAGGAAACCTTGATCATCCGTTAATCAACAAGCTAGTATAAAGAGAGACATTACTAGGAACCTTTTCTTTGTTTATTAAACACACATGTATTAACGTTTCCGGTTAACACAATTATAGCATGAAAATAAACATTTATCATAAACATGGAATAAGATAATAACCACTTTATTATTGCCTCTCGGGCATATTCCCTTCACTTTTCTGGCAGGACTGAGCAGCTTTCAGGTGTTCACGGATAACGCGAACCTGATCTTCGGCCTGCTGAATAATGTCCGGACCAATGAGAGCTCTTTCTCCAGTTTCTGACCAATTCAGAGGGGTTCGACACTTACGTCCATAGAGAACTTCAAAGGGGGCCATCTTCAGACTAGCTTGATAGCTATTGTTGTACGAGAATTCAGCAAATGGAAGAGATTCCTCCCATTTCTTACCGAATGAGATGACACAAGCTCGGAGCATATCTTCAAGTACTTGGTTGACTCGTTCGACTTGTCCTTGCGAGTGGGGGTGATAAGCGGTGCTGAAATTTAGGTGAGTGCCCATAGCTTCTTGGAAACTATCCCAGAACTTCGAGGTGAAAATGTTGCTTCGGTTGGAACTGATCTCCAACGGACTACCGTGGAGCGACACGATTCTGGAAACATATAAGTCTGCCAACTGACTAGCAGAGATCGTCTCCTTGACCGGAAGAAAATGAGCAACCTTGGAGAATCGGTCGATGACGACAAAGATGGCATCATGACCTTTCTGTGATCGGGGAAATCCGGTGACGAAGTCCATTTCAATCTTGTCCCATTTCCATTCAGGAATAGAGAGTGGTTGCAGAGTACCAGCAGGTCTTTGATGTTCGGCTTTCACGCGACGGCAAACGTCACACTCATCAACATAACGAGCAATGTCTTGTTTCATGTTAGACCACCAGTACCGCTGACGAATGTCTTGGTACATCCTGGTACTACCAGGGTGAATCGACAAGGGTGTATCATGAGCTTCTTTCATGACATCAGAGGCATAATTCAGGTTGGCCTTGGCTACCGGAACCACTAAACGACCCTTGAAGTACACCGCATTATCATCATTTGCATCAATAGTGAAGAATGAGGGCTCTCCGTTGGCGACACGACGGTTAATCTTCCAGATGTAAGAGTCATAATGTTGTACCGTCTTTATGCGGGTGTCGCGGTCTGGTTGGACCACCAGGGAGTTCACATATCCCTGCGGAACAATTTCGATGTTCAGCTTGCGGAGTTCTGCATACAGACGTGGCTGTTGCACCTGAACTTCAAGTTCACTACAATAGGCTTTGCGTCTTAAGGCATCGGCCACCACATTAGCTTTGCCAGGGGTGTAAGAAATTCCCATGTCGTAGTAGGCTATTGTCTCGAGCCATCTCTGTTGGCGGAGATTCAGGTCTGGTTGCGTGAACAGGTACTTCAGGCTTTGGTGGTCGGTGAAGATCTCGCAACGATTACCGACGAGGTAATGTCGCCACAGCTTCAATGCATAAATTACCGCTGCGAATTCGAGATCATGAGTTGGATAGTTTTCTTCGTGAGCACGCAACTGACGAGAGCCATAAGCAATCACTTTGTGCTCTTGCATTAGGACACAACCTAATCCTTGACGAGACGCGTCGCAATAAATCACGAAGTCCTTCTGAGTATCAGGCGGAGCAAGCACTGGGGGTGAAGTGAGCTTGTCCTTCAGAGCTTGAAAACTTTCTTGACATTTATCAGTCCACTCAAACTTAACGCCTTTGTGAAGCAGATTAGTCAGAGGCTTGGCAATCTTGGAGAAGTTCTCAACAAAACGGCGGCAATAGCTGGCGAGGCCGAGGAAACTTCTGACTTGCTTGACAGTCCTGGGCGGAGTCCAGTCAAGAATAGCCTGGATACGTTCGGGGTTGACGGCAATGCCATCCTTGGAAATCACATGACCAAGGTAGGTTACTTCGGGAAGCCAGAACTCACACTTAGAATACTTAGCATAGAGTTTGTGTTCTCGAAGCTTTTCCAGTATAAGACGAAGATGTTCAGCATGTTCTGCATCGGTCTTGGAGTAAATCAATATATCATCCAGATAAACCACGACAAACTTGTCGAGGTATTCCATGAATATAAATTTCATCAATCTGGAGAAGGTGGCTGGTGCATTGGTCAAGCCAAATGACATGACAGTGTACTCGTATGAACCATAGCGAGTAATGAATGCGGTCTTCGGGATGTCCTCATCACGGACCCGGATCTGATGGTAACCCAACCTTAAGTCAAGTTTTGAAAACACCGTGGATCCAGCAAGTTGATCATAAAGATCATTGATCCGAGGGAGGGGGTACTTGTTATGTATCGTGGCTTGGTTGATAGGTCGGTAATCTTGGACCAAACGGTTCGTGCCATCACTCTTCTTGACAAAGAGCGAAGGTGCTCCCCAAGCAGAGGAACTAGGACGGATGAAGCCTTTCTCGAGGGCCGTGTCGATCTCCTTCTTCAATTCAAGAAGGTGGTGAGGTGGCATCTTATATGAGCGCTTGGCAATAGGGACGGTGCCAGGCTTCAAGTCGATGACGAATTCAACTTCCCTAATCGGGGGTATCCCCGGCAGTTCTTCTGGGAATACGTCGGTAAAATCACAAACGATTGGGACTTTCTCAATCCCTTCGAGAGGTGCGACATTCAAGGCATTCAGAGCATATATACGAGCTTCGGCATTCATCGACACAATGGCAGTGTGATTCACAATCGCGCCAGAAGGATGAAAAAGTTGGATGACCTTGGTGCCACAATAAAGTGCGGCATCGTGGGTTTTCAGCCAATCCATGCCAAGGATAAGGTCGATGGTGGAGGTTTTCAGAATATGTGGGGAGACAAGGAACTCTATCCTTTCGATCTCGACGGTGATGTTAGGTGCCAGCATGTCAACGTGATACATGCCGCCGGGTGTTTTAACGGCCAAGGGGGTGCGCATCTTTTCGTGGTATATGCCATGCTTAGATGCAAATGCTCCAGACAGAAATGAATGCGATGCTCCTGTATCAAATAAAACGGTAGCAGGTATTGAGTTAACGAGGAGAGTACCCATCACTGTAGCGGGTTGTGCCTGAGCTGTTTCAACATCAATGTTGTAAGCATGACCACGAGCATGAGTATTTGACCCAGTATTATAGTTGAGGGTCCCATTGTTGCCACGACCATTTCCGCGGCCAGCAGGGTGAACTACCAGTTGATTCTGTCGCTGAGGGCAGTCTCTGGAAATATGGCCTGGCTGACGGCACTTGAAACACAGGCCATCTTGAGGACGAAGGGGTGCAGTCTCAGTCTTCGGCTGTCTCGGCGGGGGCGGAGGCAGACGAGGTGCAACATACGACGGCCTTGGTGCAGGGGCAGTTGGACGCATAAGACTGTGTGGAAGCCAAACGCGTTGCTTCTGTGCTGTGCCCGAAGATGAGCCAGCATCACGGGGGCGCTTCGGCAAACCACCAAACTTAAGCTGAGCGGTCTCAAGAGTGATAGTCTGGTTCACCATGGTGGCGATGTCGGGGAAGACGTGCAAAGCAAGTGCAAGCTGGAGATCTGGGTTGAGTCCATCACGGAACTTCTCTTGCCTACTTGCATCATTGGGGAGGTCACTTGCAGCATAGCGGGAGAGGCGGAGGAATTCCCTCTGGTATGCCTCGACAGTTTTGTTGCCCTGAACGAGGTTGCGGAACTCGGCCTTCATACGGTTCATAATCGCCTGGGGGACATAACGAGCACGGAAGGCAGCTTGAAGTCATTCCAGGTGACGACAGTCCCTTCGGCTAGCGAGCCCTTGTAAGTGTCCCACCACTGAGCAGCGGGACCACGCAGGAAATAGGACGCGAAGTTGACATAATCAACAGCGCTCACATTAGCGAACTCCAGCTGACGAGTGATGTCACGAAGCCAATCATCAGCATCCAGCGGCTGTTCAGGCTGGTGGAAGAGAGGGGGATTGAGACGCATGAAATCCCGCAGAGTAACCACAGGCGGTTGGTTCTGGTGCTGGTTCTGGTTCTGATTCTGGAGCTGATCTATGACTCCTTGCATAAACTCCTGGTTCATCTGAAACTGCTGCATCATCGCGGCCATGTAGTCCGGCGGCGGAGGTGGATCGTTGGCACCACGACCACGACCACGACCACCACGACCAGCCATCCTGCTAGAATTTAACAGGGGTATTTCAGCGATGAACATTTTAACGAGATGCCGGAAACGAGTAAGAGGTAAAGCGACAACAAAGAGGAGGCGCAGATATATAGGAGTAGTCATATAAGACATACACATCCACACATAGAATCAATCGAAAATCGGGCAGCGTAACGTCGTAGAAATTAAGGAAAAAGGACACACTAGGCGCCGCGCAGACCGCGGTAAGGATTACACGACGCGACATAGATTCCACTATGTCAATCACGCCGCAAGAAAACTGTTGGCCACAGGAGTTGATGCCAGAGAACGCGCGGCCTGCCCAGAATGAGAATGGGATCCGCGGTCCGGGATCTGGGGTACGACTCCTGCGACACGACTCAATCAATGGGGGTAGCACCAAAAACGCCGGGTGGAATCAAGAGAACGTGATCCTAATGTCTGATTTTGTAAAACTTACCAGCAAGGATAAGAGAGCAGATTCCCAGAGCGTAGGTAAGGAGAAAAGGATCCTAATACCATAGATATCACACGTAGTGACATCGATATGGGCCCGTAAGCCAAATATTAAGTTAGCAAAATAAATTTTCAAAGTCTAGACTCAACTTCGACCAGGTAGTGGTGGGGTGGCTTCCTACAGGCAGTCGGCTCTGATACCAACTTGTGACGCCCCCAAAATGAATCCATGTACAGTAATCATACACGCAGGGTACACGGCTGAGATTTGGGTGCCACGGTGAGAATATCACAGCACAACACTAAACACAAAAGGATAAACCAATATGTTACAATAAAGGGGGTCACACGGACCCGAATACATAAGTTATACAAGCCATAATATCTGAGTACAGACATAGTTAGTCAAGTTTTGCCTTAAGAAGGCTAGCATAAATAACATCAGAGATACAGATCGAAAAGGCAAGGCCTCCTGCCTGGGAGCCTCCGAAACTACTCCTGGTCCTGGTCAGCGGGGGTATCGACGTAGTAGTATCCGCCTCCGGGGTACTCCTTCTCCTTGGCTCCAACGTCGACTGCAGCGGCCGATCATGCAAAACAGTAAAGGAAATAAAGCAGGTGAGTATCTAGTATACCCGCGAGTCTTACGTCCGCTACTAAGCATTATGCATTGTATCAACGGAAAGGGAAGGCTGTATATATAGTGGACTGCAAGATAGAAATCAGGATAAGGGTAAGAAGCTAGGCCTATCGAAGACTAGCATCTTCCGACGATGTCTTGCAGCATGAGGTAAGAATCAGCCAACAGTTTATATAAAGCAATAAAGTAACAACGAAGCAGAAGTTGCTGCAACATTGTATAATATAAGTTGTAATGATTAACCATAATAATGCCTCCGAGTTCACCTCCTCGACATCCCCGCGAGGAAGAAAACCCGGAACCATAGAGTTTAATAATAATAGTTTCTAGTGGTAAGATCCAGCTTCAGCATAAAGCGTCATGTTACCGTGGACACGACTATTCGAATAGATTAAACTCCCTGCAGGGGTGCACTACTGTTCAGCCTGCACGCTCGGATCTCCAGGGTGGCATGAACCTTGTTAGGGAACGCCCCACCGAGGCTATCCGACACGACGCAGCCCATCCTAGGCTCAGCAGAGAGGCCATCCGCCGGACTATATCCTATGCGCCAAGGGGTCTAGGTCCCTCACCCTTGCACGCTCCTTCACGGTACGAGACTGGCCGGTGAAGCAAAAGCAAATCCAAACACACCTGCTGCAGCAAATAAGACAAGACCGCTTCCCGGCTATCAGCCCGAGGTACTGCTGACGTCTGAAGAGCTTTCGGACAAACTACGACGCGGAGGGCCCACACCGTAATCCCACGTGTAGGTAGTGCGTACAAACCAACGGGCCTCTCAAGTCATCCGCCGAACCATTTAACATTTTAATTAACCTGCGTGACAACCGTTATCGTTGCCTCAACTTAACCGACCCGCAGTCAACGACAGCAGTCAGGACCACCAGTACATCGGTGCCTGCCCTGTCGTCCCACCAAGTCACTGCGGTTACCAACAAGGTGAACCGTCTCCTTACCTTGTCTCGCGTGTGCTCGCGGTAGAGCTCGACTTTCGTGGTTTGGTAACTCTCGCGAGATACGAGCAGGGGCCAAGCACGCCAGTAACGTCGGTCGTACCCTCCCTGTCGTTCCCGACGATATACCCCTCGCGGGCACCGTTGGGTCGCCCGACTTTCTTACCTTTAAGGACAACCGATGTCCAGGACCCTATGGCGGCAAGACAAAGTCAGCCTCGAGTGGAGTACAAGGATTACTCCTTGATAGCTCACACTTGAGGTGACTAGGCATAACCCAGATAGGGGCCTTTGGTGGTGTCTGCTTTGTTCCGTACCTGTGCAGTTGTATATATTGTATCCGTGTTCACTCCCCTGAGTGATCACGTCCCGCTATCTAGTCCTAGCTAACAATGCGCAGGGTTCACTGCTGAATATATGCATAATTATAATAGGAAGCATAGGATAAGAAAGATACATCAAGGGGCGACAAAATCAGGCTATGCAATTGAATAGGATTGTAACGTAGCAGCAGTAGTAAACATGCCTAGTGCAAGAAATCTACGGAAAGATAGGCGATATCTGGGGAAGGGAATGGCTCTGCTTGCCTGGAAGCTCGACGGTAGGGGCAGGGTCGTCGACGAAGTAGTCGTACCCTCCGGGTGATTACCGGACAGGGTGTCCGGAGGGGGAAGGGTTCATGCCGGAGGTGTCGTGGACATCCGACAAACATAAGGGGGGTGTATCCGGGTTAGTTGAACCATTCCGAACAACTTTCGTGTTCGGAATAAATTCATCCGGGTACTTTTTATCGGTACCGAGAATTATCGACAGACTGCCCGGAGGGGGAATGTCGATGATCTGTGTGTTAGGGGGGGTGGGTAGACATGCGGATAGCGTATTCTTATTCGTTGTATTTTTCTGATCAACTTTCATGTATAAAGTTTTTCGATCCGATATACGGATTAAAAGATATTGATTTTATAAGTTTAATCAATTTTAAAACATTAAAAATCCTTTTCTATTTAATAATTCTTTTATTAATTTTAATAACATTATCCAGAACAGTGCTGACATGTGGGACCCACATGTCAGCCTCTGTTTATTAATAATTCAGTTTATTTAATTTAAAAACCCCTGGACCCACATGTCATACACTAATATAAACAAAAACATTTTTATTAAAAACTCTGACAAGGGGGGCCCAGGTGTCATACTCAGGGGGGGGGGGGGGTTATTTCACTAGTTTTATCTTAAATGGGGGGTTAGGGGCTAATCCTCTGGGTGGGACCCAGAGGTCAGTGGGCTGGGGGACTATTAGGGGGGGTTGCCCCCGGTTTAATCCCGTGCCTGCGCCCGTGCCCGTGCCGGGACAGAGCACGGCGAGGCCACGGTGGTGGCGAGGCGCACGCACAGGGGGGGCGAAGGGGCTAGCCGGGGCGCGGGGTCGTGGCCACAGGCGGCTGGTCGTGCGCGTGCCCACACGGGGCTCGGCCAGAGCGCGCTGGGCGCGGGGCCGAGGCGCGACGAGCGCTTGCGCGTAGCCATGGTGGTCACATCGGCGGTCGAGCTCTGCGGGAGGGGGATACGGCGACCGAATCATTAGGGGCGAGGGGAGCGGGGGGAGGAGCTCACTGGGGGGCAGAGGAGCGGTCTGGGCGGCCGGGGGCGGTCGAGGCACGGCGAATCGCGAGGTGGGGAGGCGGCGACCGTGGCGGCGGGCGGCGTCAAATTCGTCGCACACGAAGCCTCCAAGCTCGATTTCGTGCGCGGAGGGATGGGGAGGACGACGACGGAGTTCACGGACACGACGGCGGCGGACAATTCGGTGAGTGGCCGCGGCGTTCACGAGCAGGCGCCCATGGCGGCTCGGGATCCACGAGGAAGAAGACCCAGGAGAGCACGAGGGGGGTGGGGATGGGCTAGGGTTTCCAGGGAGGGGCAGGGGGCGCTCGGGGTGGCCTTATCTCCGTCGACGACCGATGGATGGCCGCCACGGCGGCGTCGCCGGCCGGTGAGCCGCGGGATGGCTGCCAGCGAGCCTCCCCGTACAGGGAGAGCTAGGCGGGCCGGGGGGAAGAGGTGGGCTGGCCCAGTTAGGTGGGCTTCGCCCAGGGGTTAGATTAGGTTAGCTTGGTTTCTCCTTTTTTTGTTTTCCTTTTTTTTGTTATTTCTGTTAGCATTTATTTAAACGGCTTAGGCATTTTTATATAATGCCATTTTGGTTCCATAATTTGTAGAGCATATTCCTAGAGTACCACAAAAAGTTTAGGGTTTTTCGAAACTCTTTTGCTAATTTATTTTATTATTAAGTGAGAAATTGGCCTGGAATTGCTACTGTTATTAATTGTTTACAATTTTCAGTGGCCCAATAAATACCAATGATCACATGGGCATGGTCCAATGATTATTTGGGATTTTGTAAAAGTGGTTCCAAGATTTTTGGAAAAGATTTATTGTCACCATTTTTTTTAATATTCAGCAAAAGGCATTTTAGGGTTTGCATGAATTCCAATTCAAATGGCTTGTACTTGTTTTGATTCCAGATGATCAAGGTCCATGATCACCATGCATTCAAGAACATCAAAGTGGAATTTGAAATTTGAACTGTTCCAAGTTGATCAACAAAAGTTTTGAACAGTACAGATGAACAGTAACAGTGATTACTGTGCACTGACAGTGAGGGTGTTACATGTGGATATAAGTGAAAGGTCAACAGAGAAATCATAATCAGGATCAGTGATGCATATAGGAGATGTAGCAAAAGTAGGATCAGGAGTAAACTTGTTCTTCAGGGAATGCTTTCCTAGCAACTTCTTTATAGTAGCAGGGTCGGAATCAGCACATTCATTAAGCTCCCTGCAAAAATCATCATCAAGCGTAATATAATCATCCTCAAGGAGTTTCTCCTTAAGGCCAACAAAGTTATGAGTTTTTCCAATAGGTGTTTGGGTAACAGGAATTTCAACACCCGAGAATCGGGCAGCAGCAGCAATCTGTTCTTCAATAAAAGAACCAAGTGAACCTCTTCTCGTACGGGATGGTAAGATCGGAACCTTGGGGTCTCCTTTCTTACCCATAGTGGATAGCGTGCAGCAGGTAGCATACTTCAAGTAGACCTGTAAATAAAGCTATGCTCCCCGGCAACGGCGCCAGAAAACAGTACTTGAAAACCCTCAACTGTAGGGGATCGAGATAGTCTTCGCGGGAAAGATAACCCAATTTATTGATTCGACACTTTGGGACACAAAGAATACGTACATGCTTTGACAATTGAGTTTTCAATTCAACCGCACCTGAAATAAACACTTGCTTGCACAAAGGTATTAGTAGCAACGGTGATACAGTGGTAGTAGTGGTGGTGATAATAGTGGTGATGGTGGTGGTGAAACAACAAAAGTAAAACAACAAAAGTAAACAACTAGTAACCAGCAGGAAAGAAAACACTGTAGGCTAGGGAGATGGATGGTTGGGCGCTGCTTGGATGAGAACGAACATGTAATAGATTCTAACACGGGCAAGGCTCACAGAAAAGAAAGGATCATCTAGGCAAATATCAAACATCAGGCATGTATCCCAGGGTAGTTGTACGTGCTTACAATAAGAACTTTGCACAACATCTTTTGTCCTACCCTCCCGCTACAAACGGGGCCAAAAGGAACTTAGGGAGATTAAGGTACTCCTGTCAAAGAGCACCGGAACAAAGCATTAACACTTCATGGATACACGGAATCCTCAAATTATAGTCCATCCCCTTTGGTGTCCCAAGCTGTCACCATTGGGATCGCCGGTTCCGGACTATAATAGGTGCATACAACTCATAGATAGGATCAAGAACACCACAAACTCAAGAAACAAAAGGGTGATCAGATCTGAAATCATGGCACTCAGGACCAAAGTGACAAGCATTAAGAGCAACAAGTTGTAACAGAGATTATAAACACCAAGTAGATGATAGGCAACTTGCCCCCAACAATCTGATTGAACTATTACATGATCTAAATCATCCAATCCCTACCATCCCCTTTGCCTACAACAGGGAATTACTCAAACATGAGAGAGGAAGTCATGGAGGGGTGATGGAGAGGCGATGATGATGACGATGGCGATGATTTCCCCTCACCGGAGGCCAAAGCAGCCTCCAAATTAGCTCTCCCGGAGAAGAACAGAGGGTTGCGGCAGCTCCGCGACGTCGATTGGAAAAGCGACTTCTGTTCTGGGGTTTGTGCGTCGGGAGAATAAATAGGGCCAAAGTAGGGCACATGGGGACGTGGGACCAATCCAGGAGGGAAGGTGGCGCGGCTAGGTGCTGGGTCACGCCAGGCACCCTCCTGGCTGCCCCCTGGATGCCCTGTGGCCCCCCTTTGGACTTGCGGAAGCTTCCGGAACGCTGATTTTTTATATATTTTTTGGGATTTTTTCAGTGTACCTAAATATCCAGAAACCTGCACAAAAGAAAACAGCACTGGTAGCTCTGCTTAAAACAACGTCAGTACGGGTTAGGTTCGTTCAAATCATGCAAGAATGAAGCCAAAACAATAGCAAAAGTGTTTGGAAAAGTAGATACGTTTGAGACGTATCATTTACTACTACACTTGTAATAGCAACCTTAAGTACCTACTCATGCAAGACACACAACTCAGTGCAATAAGCCAACTCTCTAAACAAGATAAACATGAAGGACAAGACAGTTCCTAGAACAACCTAAACAAAAGCTCTTAAAAAGAATAAACATGAAAACTAAGAGCTAAGCATGAAAGTAGCTATGAAAAGATAAAGAACACAAACAAAAAGAAAGATAAGCATGCAAGCCTATGTTGTGTTCTACAGTGGAGTGGAGCGTGTTTGTCTCGCAAGCAATGAAGACTAGGATCCAACTTGTTATGAAAAGCAAGAAAAACTAAAACAAACTATAAATTAAAGAGCGAGACGCTCCAAGTCTAGCACCTAACATATGAAGTGATAAAAATATAGCATGAAGAAGTACGAACTGATGATTGTTGATGGAGAAGGGTATGCACAGGGGCATCCCCAAGCTTAGATGCTTGAGTCTCCTTGGGTATTTCTTGGGGGTGCATGGGGGCATCCCCAAGCTTGAGCGCTTGACACTCCTGAATCTTCTTTTATCATCTCCCTTCGCATACTTGAAAATTCCCTTCATACGAAACTCATCATAAGTTGATTAGAGTGGTTAGTACCCATGATAAAATAATTTTTCTCCACTTCAAATAAAGATATTCTTGAAGAGCTACTGTTTCTAAAGATTGCCAAAAAGTTTTTGCAAAGAAAAAGCAAGTTTAAGGTTTGCAAAACGAAGAAAAAGCAAAACGTGGCAGAATCTGTGAAAAACAGACCAGCAGGTAGTAGATAATTTTTTCAGGGTACTTTTGCAACTCAAATCAAAAAACTCAGAATAGATGCACGGAATCTAATTGTATAGAGCACTCTCTCAAAAAAATCAGATAAAAAAGATGATCTGTTGACTTTAGCCAAAAAAATTCGTCAAAGGGACATAATCTGTTTTCTGGACAGCATGTCGCAACTTTTGAACTTTCTTGCAATCGGAGGCTTAAACTTGGCACAAAGCTTGAAAATAAAGATAGAATGATGTTGCTACAGTAGTGAAAAACATAAATACCACTAAAACTGAAAGTAAAAAACATCTTGGGTTGCCTCCCAACAAGCGCTTTCTTTTATGCCTTTTAGTTAGGACAAAGATCAAGTTGTAACAATTGAATCATGATCAAGATCATCAAAAAGCTCTTCAATAGTACAACTAGTCTTAAGAGAACTTTTGAATAAAGACCTAGTGATAACACTTCTAGGAATAAAATAAAAGGTAGTGAGATCAATTGAAATTTCATTTCTAATCCTATTCAAGAGTGGTATCTCTTCCAAAGTCTTCACCGTTTCCACTCCAATAACCACGAGTTTATTTGTTTTGGGTTGAGGAACCTTGGGTACGTAAACGAACTTGGGTTCCTTTTTTGAGGGGGTTTCTACCTATTTAGTCTTGATGGAGGATAGAGTATTTCCTAAAGTTTCAATAACATCCTCAATCTTATCAATCCTAGAAGGGTCTAAATCATGGGATTTAAGGGTCTCCGAACTGATATAAGTTTTGTGCATGGAGCTATCAAGTCTATGTAAATTCCCTTGAATCCTACGATCTACTTCACTTATTCTTCCTATGCTTGGCATCTATAGCTCTATCTTATCAAATTTATTCATAATGTGAGCTACAGTAATGTTCTCTTGTGTACTAGCAATGGGGACATTTCCAAAAAGATTTTCCATAACATTAAGAGCTTCCCAGACTGGGGCTTCTAGAAAATTCCCATTGATAGCAGTATCTAAGATAAACCTAACCCAAGAAGTAATACCAATATAAAAGTTTCTAAGAAAGATAGTAGTGGTCTGCTTCTTGGTGTCTCTATTTTGAGAATCATTAATTCTATACCAAGCATCTTTCAGACTTTCTCCACTTCTTTGTTTGAAGGTGATAATCTCCCCTTCGAGTGCAAAACCAAAGGCAAAGGACTTTGACATACTGACTAAACAAAGAAAGATAAATAATATTTTTTGTGATTTTTGATAAAGGACACTAAGATAAAAATGATAAGGTAAACTAACAAGACTAAAAAGCAAAGGTAAAAGATAGTGTGCAACTCCCCGATCTTGAAGAGTGGAGTCCCCAGCAACGGCGCCAGAAATTGCCCTTGATGGCACGAGGGTTGTGCTCCTCGTTGGCTACCCCAACTAGAAGGTTGAGATGTAGTGTAGCGGTAATTTCCCTTGGCAGAGATACCAAGGTTGTGATCGAACCAGTAGGACTGCGACGACGACAAGTAGGTGGTTTGGCAAGTGACGCGTCATTTATGATAATCACTTTCTTTGCCTGGACCTGCACACACAACAAATAACTTTGCTCCCAAAGAGTTCAGAGATGTTGTTAATCTCTCTGGCCTTGCCGTTTACAAAGGATCAAACGCAAGAGATAATGGTACTGGTAATGATAAATGCAAAGTAAAGTAAAGGCAGAAAAATAAAGTGCGGGTGTAAACAATTGTGGAAATATGGACCGGGTCCCGTGATGTTCACTAGTGATGTCTCTCTCCCAAAAGACGATAAAACAACTATGCTAGGTGAACAAATTAAAGCTGTGCAATTGAAAGAATTATAAACGCACCGCAATGCTAATTATGCTACTTGAAAGTAAGAGTGCTCAAAAGAATGGTAGTACGCCAAGACAAATAGACCGAAATCCATTTGCATCTACTCACTAATCATCCACCTTGAGATATCTATCCAGAACATCTCGCTGGTATTAAGTTGTGAGCCCCACGCAAAGTGTAAACTCAAAGCAACAGACAATTGCATTAACAATACATGTGCAAGGTAAACAATCCTTGCAACCGTGGTTACAAGCACCGTTGTTTTCTCCCTGGTGTCAACAACACATCCCCTAGACTCATGTTTCTGTAACTCAAGCTAGTCATCGGGGGGCATGAACCCACAATCATGCATAACACTCCCTCTTGGAGTTACTATCTACTACTTGGCCAAAGCAACAAACAACAACGGAGAACATGCAAGAATTACTAAGAACAAAATATAAAAGGTAAACCAAATATATAACTCATCATTATCTGAACATAATCTCATAATCCATCGGATCCCAGCATACTCAGCATAGCAACAACAGGAAAATTACATAGGTGCCTTGATCATGTAGGGCAGCTCACAAGGTCTAAACATTGAAGAACAAAGGTGGAGAGAAGACATCACATAGCTACTGATCACGTACCCATGGTCCAATTGGAGACTACTCACGGCACATCCGGGAGGCGTCCATGGTGGTGGAGAGGCTCTCGGAGGTCAATCCTCCCTCCAGCAGGGTGTCGGGAAGGGGTCTTCTGGTGTTCCCGATCTTTGGAGCGCGGCGGCGGCGGAACAAAGAGGTAATTCGCGATGCGGGATTCTCCTCGAGGTTTTCCTCGACGGGGGGTAAAAATAGGCCGAAGGGGGGCACCAGAGGTGGGGCCGACCTCCCAGGCGCCCTGGTGGCACGGCCAGGGTTAGGGCCGCGCCACCTGGCCGCCTGGGAGGTGGGTGGCCCCCTCCGGCTCTCCTTCGGTGCTTCCGGAAGCTTCCTGAACGCTGATTTTTATTTGATTTTTCCAGAATTTTTCTGGCTTTTTAAATTGGCGAAAAATCACTGCAACTAAAGACATCAGCAGACAGGAACTCGCACTGGGTGCACTGAGTCAGTAGGTTAGTCCAAATATGTGTAAAATGATTTAAAAGTGTAGTAAAACATGTAGCAATGTCACATAAAAGTGCATGGAACAAGCAGAAATTATAGATACGTTTGGGACGTATCAAGATAGGAAGGTTATCGTACCAGGAGGACTCCGAATGATTCAAGTAGGTGTCAACGACGCAAAAATTAAGTTGCCGGATAGAGATAAGGTTGACGTGGGATACGTCCCGAACGCATCTATAATTTCTGCTTGTTCCATGCACTTTTATGTGACATTGCTACATGTTTTGCTACCATTTCATATCATATTACACATATTTGGACAAACCTACTAACTCAGTGCACCCCTTCGGCCTATTTTTACAAATTCCAGAAAAATCATATAAAAATCAGCACGATGGAAGCTTCCGGAACCCCGAAGGAGGGCCATGGGGGCCCCACCTGGCACCCAGGCAGCCAGGTGGCGCGACCCCACCCCTGGCCGCGCCCAGGGAGCTTGGGAACCCTGGCCCACCTCCGGATCCTCCCTTTGGCCTATATTATCTCCTCGTCCCAGAAACCCTCAAGGAGAACCCCGCATTGCAAATTTCCTCTTTGTTCCGCCGCCGCCGCAATTCCAAGATAGGGAGCACCAGAAGACTCCTTCCCGGCACCCTGCCGTAGGGAATAAGGACCACTAGGAGCTTCTCCACCACCATGGACGTTTCCGGACGTGCCGTGAGTAGTCCCTGTTGGACCATGGGTCCATGACCAGTAGCTATGTGATGTATTCTCTCCAATATTGTTCTTCAATGTTTAGTCTTTCTTAGCTGCCCTACATGATCAAGGCACTTATGTAATTTTCCTGTTGTTCCTATGCTGTGTTTGCTAGGATCCGATGGATTATGAGATTATGTTTAGATCGTGATGAGTTATATATTTGGTTTACCTTTTATATTTTGTTCTTGAGTAATTCTTGCATGTTCTCCGTTACTTTTTATTGCTTTGGCAAAGTAGTAGATAGTAACTCCACGAGTGAGCGTTATGCATGATTGTGGGTTCATGCCCCCCGATGTCTAGCTTGAGTGGCATAAACATGAGACTAGGGGATGTGTTGTTTCCACCAGGGAGAAAACAATGGTGCTTGTAACCGCGGTTGCAAGGATTGTTTACCTTACACATAGATTGTTAATGCAATTGTTTTTTGCTTTGAGTTTACACTTTGGGTGGGGCTCGCAACTTAATACTAGAGAGATGTTCTGGATATATATCTCAAGGTGGATGATTAGTGAGTAGATGAAGATGGATTTCGGTCTACTTGTCTTGGCGTACTGCCCATACTCTCGAGCCTCTTACTTTCCACTAGCATAATTAGCATTGCGGTGTGTTTATAATTCTGTCAATTGCCCAGCTGTAATTTGTTCTCCCAGGTTAGCTATTTTATCGTCTTTTGGGAGAGAGACATCACTAGTGAACATCATGGGACCCCGGTCCATATTTCCACCACTGTTTACACCTCCACTTTGTTTACTTCTTTTACTTTCAGTTGTTATCATTATCACTACTATCATTATCCCCTTGCGTTTAATCCTTTTTAAAAAACAAGGCCAGAGAGATTGACAACCTCTCTATACTCGTTGGGAGCAAGGCTATCTGTCGTGTGTGCAGGTCCAGCTAAAGCAAGTGATTTTCAACAGCGCATCTCTTGCCGAACCACCTACTTGTCGACCTTGGAGTCCTCCTGGATTCAATAAACCTTACAGCCACCGCATAAGGGAAATTTTGCTGCTATGCTACATCTCAAGCTTCCACTTGGGGTAGCTGATACGTCCAAGACGTATCTATAATTTCTGCTTGCTCTATGCCTCTTTTGTGTGATATTGCTATGATATTGATAACTTCCATACACTTTTGATCATATTTGGACTAACCTATTAACTCAGTGCACCCCAGTGCCAGTTCCTGTTTTTTATTGTTTTTCTATTTCAGGTTTCCCGTTATTAAAAGTACCAGAAAAATTCCGGGAAAAATATAGGAAAAATCAGCGTACCGGAAGCTTCGCGAAGAGCCCGAGAGGGGCCAGAGGGGAGCCAGGGGGCACCAGGCGGCCAGAGGGCACGGCCCCACCCCTGGCCGCGCCAGGGGGGGCGCCTGGAGCCCCTGGCCCACCTCTGGCTGCCCCCTTTCACCTATTTATTCCCCGTGACGAGAAACCCTCGGGGACGGAACCATTTTTCGCAATCTCTCCTCTGTTCCGCCGCCGCCGCGCTTACTAGATCGGGAGCACCAGAAGACCTCTTCCCGGCACCCTGCCGGAGGGAGGAATCACCTCCGGGAGCTTCTCCACCAC
The DNA here is from genome assembly GCA_950022295.1 of Bromus sterilis. Taxonomy (NCBI): domain Eukaryota; kingdom Viridiplantae; phylum Streptophyta; class Magnoliopsida; order Poales; family Poaceae; genus Bromus; species Bromus sterilis. The sequence goes on along the minus strand of OX465597.1, from coordinate 316,281,470 downwards.
CATGGATGCTTCCCGGATGAACCGTGAGTAGTCCACCTTGGACCATGGGTCTATGATCAGTAGCTATGTAATGTTCTCCTCCCCTCTTTGCTCTTCATGGATTAGACCTCGTGAGCGCCCTACATGATCGAGGCACATATGTAATCTTTCTGCTGTTGCTATGGTGAGTTTGCTGGGATCTAATGGATTATGAGATATGTTCAGATTGTGATTGAATTATATATTTGATTCTCTTCTCGTATATTTATGTTCTTGAGTAACTCTTGCATGTTCTCCGTTGCTGTTTATTGCTTTGGCCAAGTAGTAGGTAGTGACTCCAAGAGGGAGCGGTATGCATGATTGTTGGTTCATGCCCCCCGATGACTAGCTTGAGTGACAGAAACATGAGTCTAGGGGATGTGTTGTTGCCACAAGGGGGAAAACAACGGTGCTTTTACTAGCGGGTGCAAGGATTGTTTAATTCACGCAAAGTTCTTTAATGAAGTTGTCTGTTGCTTTGAGTTTACACTTTGGGTGGGATTCGCAACTTCATACCAGCGAGATGTTCTGGATAGATATCTCAAGGTGGATGATTAGTGGGTAGATGAAGATGGATTTCGGTCTACTTGTCTTGGCGTACCGCCCGTGATTTTGAGCCTCTTCCTTTCTGTTTCGCATAATTAGCATTGGTTTGCGCACATAATCCCGTCAATTGCCCAGCTGTGATTTGTTTACCTCGCATGGATATTTTATCGTCTTTTGGGAGAGATACATCACTAGTCAACATCATAGGACCCCGGTCCATATTTCCACCACTGTTTACACTATCAATTTACTTTCAGTATGTATTTTTTCGTAGCTATCACTATCATTATTATCAAGAGCGTTTTATCCTTTGTAAACAACAAGGCCGGAGGAATTGACAACTCCTTTGTACTCTTTGGGAGCAAAGCTATCTGTTGTGTGTGCAGGTCCAGGTGAAGTAAGCAACTTAGAGTTGTGAACGGCGCAATTCTTCACTTCACCACCTACTTGTATCTGTTGGAGTCCTCCTGGACGATACTCAACCTTAGCATCTTCGCTAAGGGAAATTTTCCGCTACGCTACATCTCACCTTCCACTTGGGGTAACAAACAAGGGACGAGAAGCTATCTCGTGTATCAAGCAAATTTCTGGCGCCGTTGCCGGGGACTCCACTCTTCAAGATAGGGGAGTTGCACACTATCTTTTATCTTTGCTTTTTAGTCTTGTTAGTTTACCTTTCAGTTTTTGCTTTAGTGTCTTTTATCAAAAATCAAAAAAAATAGTTATCTTGCTTTCTGCTACTATGGGTTCCTCTGAAAACACCAAGTTGTGTGACTTCACTAGTCACAAAAACAGTGACTTTATCTGCACTCCTATTGCTACACCTGCTACTTCAGCACCTTCTTATGAGATTAAACCTGCTTTGCTGAACCTTGTTATGAAAGATCAATTCTCTGGTGCTAGAGATGATGCTGCTTTGCATTTAAATAATTTTATTGAGCTTTGTGATATGAAAAAGTACAAAGAAGTAGATGGTGATATTGTTAAGCTTAATCTTTTTCCTTTCTCCTTGAGGGATGAAGCTAAAATTTGGTTTCAATCCTTGCCTAAGAATAGCATAGATTCTTAGGATAAGTGCAAGGATGCTTTTATCGGGAAGTACTATCCCCCTGCTAAGATTATCCAGTTGAGGAGCTTTATTATGAATTTTAAACAATTGGATAATGAACACGTTGCCCAAGCTTGGGAACGCATGAAATCTCTTGTTAAGAATTGCCCTAGGCATGGTTTGACTACTTGGATGGTTATCCAAACTTTTTATGCAGGCTTGAACTTTACCTCGCGGAACTTGTTAGATTCGGCCGCGGGAGGAACCTTTATGTCAACTACACTTGGTGCTGCCACAAAACTTCTCGATGAGATGATGACCAACTATTCCCAATGGCACACCAAAATAGCTCCAACAGTTAGGAAGGTAAACTCTGTCGAGGAGATCTCTTCCCTAAATGAAAAAGTTGACTTGATCATGTCTCTACTTACCAAGCAATCTCCTATTGACCCTCAAAATGTTCCTTTAAATTCTTTGATTGCTCAGGATCAAGTATATGTGAACTTAATCTCTAGAAACAACTTCAACAACAATGCTTATAGGAGTAACTTTGGTAGCAATCCTAGACCGTTCCCCTCCAACAACTATGGGAACAATAACACTTATCCTAGCACCAAAAACTCCACTTCTGAATTAGAGAATATGCTTAAAGACTTTATCACTACCCAAAAAACCTTCAATAAGAGTGTAGAGAAAAAACTAGACAAACTAGATACCCTCTCGTCGAAGGTAGACAATTTAGCCCACGAAGTAGAATTGCTTAAAATTAGAACTTCTCCCCTTGAGGAGAGGAAGGTCACTCCTATGAATGCTATCCAATTGCAAATTAATGAAAACATTAGGATGATGGCTAAACTTAAAGAGAGATGGGCTAGAGAAAAGGAGGAAGAGGATAGAATTAAGAGCCTTCTTACACACCAGACTGTTGCTACTATCCAAGTGGTTGAGGATATCCAAACTCTTAGCACCCAATGCACCCCTAGTACCATAGGACATATTGATGGTGATGCTATGACCCCAACCGTAGAAGAAGAAATTCCTATGACTATAGAAGCTACCAAACAAGTGAGCCTAAAGGACACCACTACTACTCTACTTGATAGTAGTGTCCATGATTTTGATAATTGCACTCTTTCTGAAGTTAGTCGTTTCCTTCACAAGATGTCTAGAGACCCCCACACTAGCACACTTAATCTTGCCTTCACGGAGCATATCACTAATGCTCTCATCAAAGCTAGGGAGGAGAAGCTTAGGGTAGAAGCCCCCATACCTAGAAATCTAGAAGATGGTTGGGATCCTATGATTAAAATTAAGTTGAATAACTTTTCTTTCTATGCTTTATGTGATGTTGGAGCTAGTACCTCTGTTATGCCCAAAAGAATGTATGATATATTTGAGTTGAAACCTTTTGATACTTGTTCTTTTGGTGTTCGTCTTGTCGATTCTTCCGTAAAGAAACCTTTGGGGAATATAGATGATGTTCTTATCATTGTCAATGACAATTATGTTCTCGTTGATTTTACTATTATGGACATTGAATGTGAACCTTCTTGTCCGATTATTTTGGGAAGTCCTTTTCTTCGCACCGTAGGTGTTGTTATTGATATGAAAGAAGGGATTATAAAATTCCAATTCCCTCTCAAGAAAGGGATGGAACACTTCCCTAGGAAAAAGATTAAGTTTCCTTTTGACTCCGTCACACGGGCTAGTTATTTTCTTGAAAAGACTTGATCTATTTGCATTAAGCCTAGCTAATGGCTTTAAAGAAGCGCTTTCGGGAGGCAGCCCGCAACGAATTTAGGTTTCCCTTTTTGTTTTTCTTCTGTTTTTAGTGGTCTTGATGATTGTTACTACTGTAGAAACATCATTGTATCTTTACTTTTCAAGCTTTGTGCCTTTTATAGCCTCATACGACAAGGGAAGTTAAAGTTGTGATATGTTGTCCAGAAAACAGATTCTGTCCTCGTGACTAGAAAAATCAGAGCTAAATCCCAGTTCATATTTTTTAGATGAATTTTTTACACAGTGTGATCTATACAATTACGAAACTTTCGTATGTTCTGAGTTTTTTAATTTGAGTTGCAGAAGTATCCATAAAAATTCTTTACTACCTGCTGGTCTGTTTTTCACAGATTCAGTCCTGTTTTCCCTTTTCCTCGTTCTGCAAACCTTAAGCTTGCTTTTTCTTTGAAAAAACCTTTTGGCACTCTTGAGAAACAGTAACCCTTCAAGATTATCTTTATTTCCAGTAGAGAAAAACTATTTTATTATGGGTACTAACCTCGCTAATCAGATTATGATGAGTTATGTATGAAGGGAGTTTTCAAGTGTGCGAGGGAAGATGATGAAAGAAGATTAAGAAGTGTCAAGCGTTCAAGCTTGGGTATGCCCCCATGCATCCCCAAGAAATATTCAAGGATACTCAAGCGTCTAAGCTTGGGGATGCCCCCGTGCATCCCCTTCTCCATCGACAATTATCAGTTCGTCTCTCGTTTCACTATATTTTTATCACTTCATGCGTTATGTGCTATTCTTGGAGCGTCTCGCTCTTAGGTTTTGTTTTTAGTTTTCTTTAGCTTTGCTTGCTGTTCATAACAAGTTAGAGCCCAGCTTTCTTTGTGTGGGAGAGAAACACGCTCCACTTCCAAAATTTAGAACATAACATAGGACTTTTCATGCTTATCTTTGATGTGTTTGTTCTTTATCTTTCCGTATCTGCTGTCATGTTTTGCTCTTAGCTTTCATGTTTATCTTTTTAAGAGCTTTTGTTTAGTTTGTTTCTGGAACTCTCTTGAGTTTTCATGTTTATCTTGTTTAGAGAGTTTGCCTGTTGCACTGAGTTTTGTGTCTTCACTTGAAGTAGGTAATTGAGGTTGCTATTCTTTTTGTAGTAGTAACTTGACATAGTTTTGAGGTGTTGTTTTGAGTAATGTTTGGACTTTTGTTGTCAAGAGCTTTAGCCTATTAGTGATAGATGTCGTATTTTTGGCAATCTGTGTTTATTTTCAAAACCTACAAATTAGTTGAGAACTTTTGCTACTAGATGGATCACTACTCTTTGGAGGGATCGAATATTAGAGTACACTCACGTACCATGAGTCGAGGATGCGCAAGGATAACCAAACCCCCATACACTCCTCCTCGGGGAACTTGTCTCTTTGTGGAACCTCCTTATTAGATTGAGATTTAATGATAATAAGTGCATGAGTTCTTCGGACTAATGTGAGTATTCGAAAGTTGACACTTCCACCTTCCCATACTTTGCTAGCCTTTACTGTGCCGTGCATTGCTTTCTTCTCACTCTTAGAGTTAGCATCCACCTTCGCCGGTACATCCAAACCCTTGGCACGATACGCACTGTCATCATAAGCCTCCTTATATCCTTCCTCAAAACAACAACCATACCTACCTATCAAGGCATTTCCATAGCCTTTCTGAGATACATTGCCATGCAACATCCACCTTCTCATGACTTGATCTTCATGTCATACATGCTACTTGCTTGGTCGATGAGCCGCATGGTAGTTGGGCTTTGCCCTAATCATTACTACATGACGCACTAGTATCATTGCATATCCTGCTACACTGGCAGAGGCATACATTTGCATACATCATGATAGTTACATTTTCTTTATGATTTGAGTACTTTGTAAAGTGTGAAAGATCTTCTATACTTTTTGTAATATATAGAGTGTTGCCCCTAAAGTGAGGAAAAGATCCCAAAGTGGAAAAAATTAAAAAGATCCCAAAGAGGACAAATTAAAAGATCCCAAAGTGAACAAAATCAAAAGATCCCAAAGAGGACAAATGAGAGAAATAGAAAGAGTCATTGAGGCCACCAAAAAATATAAAAAAATAGAAAAGAGAGAAAAAGAAAATAAAAAGAGAGAAGGGGCACACTACTATTCCTTTTGAGATATCCACACTCGTACTCCCTCTTATATCTTGTACTCCATAGATATTATCATTCATGCATATAGCTATGTGGGGACCTTCACAATTAGAACTTGGCTTGTATATTCCAATGATGAGCCTCCTCAAAAGAGCTCTAGGTCTTCTTGAGCAAGTGATACGTCCCAAACGTATCTATAATTTTTGCTTTCTCCATGCATGGTTTGTGTGACTTTGCCATGTTTTGCTTGAACTTTCATACACTTTTGAGCATATTTGGACTAATCTATTAACCCAGTGCACCCAGCTGCCAGTGGCTGTTTTCTGCTGTTTTTGTATTTTAGGTTTTCCGGCCATTAAAAGTGCTCCAAAAAATCCGGGAAAATCAGATAAAAAATCAGCGACTTGGAAGCTTCCGGAAACACCAAAGGAGGGAAGGGGTGCCACCACAGGGACACCAGAAGGGTCCCTGGCGCGGCCCCGCCCTAGGCCGCGCCAGGGAGCCTCTTGGATGCCCTGTGGCCCCTCTCAGTGCCCCCTTCGCCTATATTTACCCCCCGTGACGGAAACCCCTAAGATCAATCCCTCTTTCGCGATCTCGCCTCTGTACCGCCGCCGCCGCCGTTTCAAGATCGGGGCTGCCTGGAGAAGATGCTCCGGCACACTGCCGGGAGAAGCTACCCCCTCCGGGAGACCATCCATAGCCATGGACGCCTCCCGTATGTACCGTGAGTAGTTTCCCTTGGACCATGGGTCCGTGACCAGTAGCTATGTGATCTATCTCTCCCCTCTTTGTGCTTCCACTTTCGAGACCTCGTGAGCTGCCTCACATGATCGAGGCACCTTTGTAATTTTCTGCCGTTGCTATGCTGAGTTTGTTGGGATCTGATGGATTATGAGACTATGTTCAGATTGTGATGAGTAATATATTTGGTTCTTCACTTTTATATTTTGTTCTTGAGTAAATTCTTGCATGTTCTCCGTTGCCGTATTTTACTTTGGCCAAGTGCTTTGTTGCAACTCCAAGAGGGAGAGTTATGCTTGATTGTGGGTTCAGCCCCTTGATGTCTAGCTTGAGTGATAGAAACATGAGACTAGGGGATGTGCTGTTGCCACCAGGTATAAAACAACGGTGCTTGTATCCGCGGATGCAAGGATTGTTTACTTTACGCAAAGTTCTTTTAATGCAGTTGTCTGTTGCTTTGAGTTTACACTTTGGGTGGGATTCGCAACTTAATACCAGCGATATGTTCTGGATAGATATCTCAAGGTGGATGATTCGTAGTAGATGCAGTTGGATTTCGGTCTACTTACCTTGGCGTATTGCCCATTTCTTTTGAGCCCTTCCTTTCTTTGCAGCATAGTTAGCATTGCGGTGCCTTCATAATCCTATCAATTGCCCAACTGTGCTTTGTTTACCTCGCTAGAACTTTTATCGTCTTTTGGGAGAGAGACATCACTAGTGAAAATCACGGGACCCAGGTCCATCTTCATATCATTGTTTACACCCTCAATTTACTTTCAGTTGCCACTATCATTATCTCTTGCGTTAATCCTTTGTAAACAGCAAGGCCGGAGGAATTGATAACTCCTCTGTACTCGTTGGGAGAAAAGTTATATGTATCTGTGTGCAGGTCCAGGTGAAGTTAGCAACCTCGGTTGTGAACGGCGCCATTGTTCACTTTACCACCTACTTGTATCTCTGCGAGTCCTACGGGAGACAAACCCTATCCTCTACATAGGGGAAATTTGCTTCTACGCTACATCTCACCTTCCACTTGGGGTAACCATCGAGGAGTGAGAGATCCTCACTGTATCAAGCCAATTTCTGGCGCCGTTGCCAGGGACTCCAGTCAACAAGATAGGGGAGTTGCACACTATCTTTTATCTTTTCTTTTTAGTCTTGTTAGTTTACCTTTCAGTTTTTACTTTTGTGTCCCTTATCGAAAATACCAAAAATACATGTTACCTTGTCAGTAGTTACCACTATGGCTGGTCCTTTTGCCTTTGTGGAGGCAGAAGTACTTACCTTTACTCAAAGAGGTGGTGAAAGTTTGAAAGATGCTTGGTATAGAATTAATGATTCTCAAAAAAGAGCCACCAAGAAGCAATCCACTACTATGTTGCTTAGAAATTTTTATGTTGGGATCACTTCTTGGAATAGGTTTCTTTTAGACACTGCTATCAATGGGAACTTCATCGAGGCCCCAATTTGGGAAGCCCTTAATGTTATTGAAAATCTTGTTGGAAGTCTCCCAGTTTTTAGTATTAAGGAGGACGTTACTTTAGCTCACATTATGAGAAAACTTGAAAAAATAGAGCTAGAGATTACAAGTATCGATAGGGTGAATGAGTTGGGTCGTAAGATTCAAGGGAATTTGAATAGGTTAGATAACTCCATGCAGAAATTATCAAAACTTTGGAGACTATCAAATCCCTTGATGAGAAGACTTCTAGGATAGAAAAAATTGAGGAAGTTATTGAAACTCTAGGAACTACCTTTTCCTCAATCAAAACCAAAAAGGATGAAACTCCGGCAAAGAAGGAACCTAAGTTCGTTTACGTCCCCAAGGTTCCTCGAGCTAAATAAAACACACCCATTGCCAAGAGAGTTGAAACGGTGAAAACTTTGGAGGAGACACCTATCTTTAACTTTAATGAAACTCCAATTGATTTCCCTCCTTTTGATTTTATTCCAAGAAGCATTTTCATTCGTCCTTTATTTGAGAAACCTATTAAGACTAGTTGTACTATTGAAGAGATTTTTGATGATCTTGATGATGGTTCAATGGATACAACTTGATCTTTTGCATTAAGCCTAGCTAATGGCTTTAAAGAAGCGCTTTCGGGAGGCAGCCCGCAACGAATTTAGGATTTTCTTTTTGCTTTTCTTCTGTTCTTAGTGGTCTTGATGATTTTTACTACTGTAGAAACATAATTGTATCTTTACTTTTCAAGCTTTGTGCCAAGTTTAGCCTCATACGTCAAGGGAAGTGAAAGTTGTGACATGCTGTCCAGAAAACAGATTATGTCCTCGTGACTAGAAAAATTAGATAAAAATCCCAGTTCATCTTTTTGAGCTAAATTTTTTACACAGAGTGATCTATACAATTACAAAACTTGCGTATGTTCTGAGTTTTTTTATTTGAGTTGCAGAAGTATCCCTAAAAAATTCGTTTCTATATGATGTTCTGTTTTTCACAGATTCTACCTCGTTTTGTCTCTCTTTACTTTTGCAAACCTTAAGCTTGCTTTTTCTTTGCAAAAACTTTTTGGCAATCTGGAGAAACAGTAGCTATTCAAGATTATCTTTATTTCCAGTGGAGAAAAATTATTTTATTAGGGTACTAACCTATCTAATCATTCTACAATGAGTTATGTATGAAGGGACTTTTCAAGTGTGTGATGGAAGAAGATGAAAGAAGATCTTGGAGTGTCAAACACTCAAGCTTGGGGATGCCCATGTGCACCCCCCCAATAAATATTCAAGGAGACTCAAGCTTCTAAGCTTGGGGATGCCCCCGTGCATCCCCTTCTTCATCAACAATTATCAGTTCGTCCCTCGTTGCACTACATTTTTATCATTTCATGCGTTGTGTGATATGCTTGGAGCGTCTCGCTTTTTAATTTTCTAGGTTTGTTTTTGCTTTGTTTGCTGTAGTAACAAGTTATACCCCAGCTTACTTACTCTTTTGTGTGGGAGAGATACACGCTCCGCTTGAACTAGAACTCCTCATAGGATTTGCATGCTTATTCTTTTAGCTGTGAGTTGTTCTTTTTCTTTTCTTAGTTGCTGCTCTGTTTAGTTGTAGTGCTTTAATTTTACTAGAGCTTTTATTTTGTTTTAGGTTGAAATTTCTATAGTTTGCATGTTTTATCTTGTTAGAGAGTTTGCCTGTTGCACTGAATTTTGTGTCTTGACTAGAAGTAGGTAGTTGAAGTTGCTTTTCTTTTTGTAGTAGTAACTTGCAATAGTTTTGAGGTATTGACTAGAGTAATGTTTGAACTTTTGGTGTCAAGAGATCGAGCCTATTAGTGATAGATGTCGTATTTTGGGCAATCCGTGTGTTTTTCGAAAACCAAAAACCGCTGTTGAGAACTCTAGCTACTAGATGGATCACTAACCTCTGGAGGGTTCGAATATTAGAGAACACTCACGTACCATGAGTCGAGGATGCGCAAGGATAACCAAACCCCCATACACTCCTCCTCGGGGTACTTGTCTCTTTGTGAACCTCCTGATTAGATTGAGAGTTACCGATAATAAGTGCATGAGTTCTTCGGACTAATGTGAGTATTCGAAAGTTGACACTTCCACCCACCTATACTTTTTCCAGCCTCTTCAGTACCGTGCATTGCCCATTCTCACTTTGAGAGTTGGCACATACTTCGCCGGTGCATCCAAACCCTTGGCACAATACGCTCTGTCATCATAAACCTCCTTATATCTTTGCTCAAAACATCCACCATACCTACATACAAGGCATTTCCATAGCCTTTCCGAGATACATTGCCATGCAACTTCCATCTTCTCATAACTTGATCCTCATGTCATACATTTGCATCATGATAGTTATATCTTCTTTATGTGAGTACCTTTGTAAAGTGTGAAAGATCTCCTATATTCTTGTAAAATATAGAGTGTCGCCCCTAAAGTAAGGAAAAGATCCCAAAGAGGACAAAATCAAAAGATCCCAAAGAAGACAAATGAGAGTTAAATAGAAAGAACCATTGAGACCACCAAAAAAATACAAGAAAATAGAAAAAACAGAAAAAGAAATAAAAAGAGAGAAGGGGGCACACTACTATTCCTTTCGAGAGATCCACACTAGTACTTCATCCTCTATCCCTTGTACTCCATAGAGATCATCATCATGCATATAGCTATGTGGGGACCTTCACACTATAGAACTTGGCTTGTATATTCCAATGATGAGCCTCCTCAAACGAGCTCTAGGTCTTCTTGAGAAAGAAAGTTAGATGCACCCCCACTAGTTCCCTTGGAGAGCTTTTAGCTCACATGTGCATCCGTTGCATGGCAATCCCTACTCCTCACATCATATCTATCATATGGCCTTCTCTCGCCTACGATTGTCCTCATTGATGTGAGCCTTTCACACCTTTTTTTCTTCCTCCTCCACCTTCTTTTTGTTTCGCCTTTTTAGGTGTCAACTTTCTTGCTCACGCTCATCCATTGCATGAGTTCTCAAAATATCGAAAGGGGGTGGATCAGTTTGACTTGTACCTGACTAGTGGTCTGGGGATGAGTCAAAATAAGAATCCAAAGGAGACCAAGTGTGAAACTTTAGTAGATAGTTATTCTCAACAACCTCTTTCCTCTCTTTTTCCCAGTCCACTGCTTGCACACAAACACCATCTGGAGACATTCGAGTCACGGACAGCGAGAGCTCTTGCACCTTTTGTTCTTTTGTTGCTTGTGTCAATGCTAATATAGACTCTTGCTTGTTAAGACTTGAATTGAATTGCATGCTTTGATTGCTTTACTTTAAAGTACTTTTATGGTTGTGTGGCATGTCACCACAGAAATTATGCTTATTATCATTTACCTACTCGAGGACGAGCAGGAATTAAGCTTGGGGATGTTGATACGTCCCAAACGTATCTATAATTTCTTCTTGCTCCATGCATGTTTTGTGTGACTTTGCCATGTTTTGCTTGAACTTTCATACACTTTTGAGCATATTTGGACTAATCTATTAACCCAGTGCACCCAGCTGCCAGTTGCTGTTTTCTGCTGTTTTAGTATTTCAGGTTTTCCGTCCATTAAAAGTGCTCCAAAATATCTAGGAAAATCAGATAAAAAAATCAGCGACTCGAAAGCTTCCGGAAACACCAAAGGAGGGAAGGGGGGCCACCACAGGGACTCCAGAAGGGTCCCTGGCGCGGCCCCACCGTAGGCCGCGCCAGGGAGCCTCCTAGCTGCCCTGTGGCCCCTCTTGGTGCCCCCCTTCTCCTATATTTACCCCCCGTGACGGAAACCCCTAAGATCAATCCCTCTTTCGCGATCTCGCCTCTGTACCGCCGCCGAAGCCGTTTCAAGATCGGGTCTGCCTGGAGAAGCTGCTCCGGCACCCTGCCGGGAGAATCTACCCCGTCCGGGAGACCATCCATTGTCATGGACGCCTCCCGTATGTACCGTGAGTAGTTTCCCTTGGACCATGGGTCCGTGACCAGTAGCTATGTTATCTATCTCTCCCCTCTTTGTGCTTCCACTTTCGAGACCTCGTGAGCTGCCTCACATGATCGAGGCACCTTTGTAATTTTCTGCCGTTGCTATGCTGAGTTTGTTGGGATCTGATGGATTATGAGACTATGTTCAGATTGTGATGAGTAATATATTTGGTTCTTCTCTTTTATATTTTGTTCTTGAGTAAATTCTTGCATGTTCTCCGTTGCCGTATTTTACTTTGGCCAAGTGATTTGTTGCAACTCCAAGAGGGAGCGTTATGCTTGATTATGGGTTCAGCCCCTTGATGTCTAGCTTGAGTGACAGAAACATGAGACTAGGGGATGTGTTGTTGCCACCAGGGATAAAACAACGGTGCTTGTATCCGCGGATGCAAGGATTGTTTACTTTACGCAAAGTTCTTTTAATGCAGTTGTTTGTTGCTTTGAGTTTACACTTTGGGTGGGATTCGCAACTTAATACCAGCGAGATGTTCTGGATAGATATCTCAAGGTGGATGATTCATAGTAGATGCAGTTGGATTTCGGTCTACTTAACTTGGCGTACTACCCATTGCTTTTGAGCCCTTCCTTTCTTTGCAGCATAGTTACAATTGCGGTGCCTTCATAATCCTGTCAATTTCCCAACTGTGATTTGTTTACCTCGTTAGCACTTTTATCGTCTTTTGGGAGAGAGACATCACTAGTGAAAATCACGGGACCCAGGTCCATCTTCATATCATTTTTTACACCCTCAATTTACTTTCAGTTGCCACTATCATTATCTCTTGCGTTAATCCTTTGTAAACAGCAAGGCCTGAGGAATTGACAACTCCTTTGTACTCGTTGGGAGCAAAGTTATCTGTATCTGTGTGCAGGTCCAGGTGAAGTTAGCAACCTCGGTTGTGAACGGCGCCATTGTTCACTTTACCACCTACTTGTATCTCTGCGAGTCCTACGGGAGACAAACCCTATCCTCTACATAGGGGAAATTTGCTGCTACGCTACATCTCACCTTCCACTTGGGGTATCCAACGAGGAGTGAGAGATCCTCACCGTATCAGCAAGCAAGTTGGATGCACCCCCACTAGTTCCATTGGAGAGCTTACCTTTGCTCATATGTGCATCCGTTGCATGGCAATCCCTACTCCTCACATCATATCTATCATTTGGCTATCTCTCGCCTATGATTGTCCTCATTGATGTGAGCCTTTCACACCTTTTTGTCTTCCTCCTCCACCTTATTCTCTCTTTGCCATCCTAAGTGTCAACTTTCTTGCTTACTCTCATCCATTGCATGAGTGCTCAAAATGTCGAAAAGGAGTGGATCATTTTGACTTGTACCTGGCTAGTGGTCTGGGGATGAGTCAAGATAAGATTCCAAAGAAGACCAAGTGTGACACTTTAGTAGATTGAGTTCTCAACTTAAAAATACTTTTTTTTCGTATATCCCTATCCCCTTTCCTGCACGCAAACACTATTTGGAGACATTCGAGTCACGGACAGCGAGAGCTCTTGCACCTTTATGTTCTTATGTTGCTTGTTTCAATACTAGATATAGACTCTTGCCTGTTATGACTTGAATTGAATTGCATGCCTTGATTGCTTTACTTGCAAAGTTCTTATATGGTCGTTAGCATGTCACCACAGAAATTATGCTTGTTATCATTTACCTACTCGAGGACGAGCAGGAATTAAGCTTGGGGATGTTGATACGTCCAAAACGTATCTATAATTTCTTCTTGCTCCATGCCTCTTTTGTGTGATATTGCTATGATATTGATGAAATTCCATACACTTTTGATCACATTTGGACTAACCTATTAACTCAGTGCACCCCAGTGCCAGTTCTTGTTTTCTGCTGTTTTTCTATTTCAGGTTTCCCCCTTATTAAAAGTACCAGAAAAATTCTGGGAAAAATATAGGAAAAATTAGCGTACCGGAAGCTTCGCGAAGAGCCCGAGAGGGGCCAGAGGGGAGACAGGGGGGCCCAGGCGGCCAGAGGGCGCGGCCCCACCCCTAGCCACGCCAGGGGGGGCGCCTGGAGCCCCTGGTCCACCTCTGGCTTCCCCCTTTCGCCTATTTATTCCCTGTCACGAGAAACCCTCGGGGACGAAACCCTTTTTCACGATCTCTCCTCTGTTCCGCCGCCGCCGCGCTTCCAAGATTGGGAGCACCATAAGACCTCTTCCCGGCACCCTGCCGGAGGGAGGAATCACCTTCGGGAGCTTCTCCACCACCATGGATGCTTCCCGGATGAACCGTGAGTAGTCCACCTTGGACCATGGGTCTATGACCAGTATCTATGTGATGTTATCCTCCCCTCTTTGTTCTTCATGGATTAGACCTCGTGAGCTTCCCTACATGATTGAGGCACATATGTAATCTTTCTGCTGTTGCTATGCTGAGTTTGCTGGGATCTGATGGATTATGAGATTATGTTCAGATTGTGATTGAGTTATATATTTGATTCTCTTCTTTTATATTTATGTTCTTGAGTAACTCTTGCATGTTCTCCGTTGCTATTTATTGCTTTGGCCAAGTAGTAGGTAGTGACTCCAAGAGGGAGCGTTATGCATGATTGAGGGTTCATGCCCCCCGATGACTAGCTTGAGTGACAGAAACATGAATCTAGGGGATGTGTTGTTGCCACAAGGGGGAAAACAACGGTGCTTGTACTTGCGGGTGCAAGGATTGTTTACTTTACGCAAAGTTCTTTAATGCAGTTGTCTATTGCTTTGAGTTTACACTTTGGGTGGGATTCGCAACTTAATACCAGCGAGATGTTTTGGATAGATATCTCAAGGTGGATGATTAGTGGGTAGATGCAGATGGATTTCGGTCTACTTGTCTTGGCGTACCGCCCGTGCTTTTGATCCTCTTCCTTTCTGTTTCGCATAATTAGCATTGGTTTGCACACATAATCCTGTCAATTGCCCAGCTGTGATTTCTTTACCTCGCATGGCCATTTTATCGTCTTTTGGGAGAGAGATATCACTAGTGAACATTATAGGACCCCGGTCCATATTTCCACCACTGTTTACACTATCAATTTACTTTCAGTATTTACTTTTCCTTAGCTATCACTATCATTATTATCCCGTGCGTATTATCCTTTGTAAACAACAAGGCCGGAGGAATTGACAACTCCTCTGTACTCGTTGGGAGCAAACCTATCTGTTGTGTGTGCAGGTCCAGGTGAAGTAAGCAACTTAGAGTTGTGAACGGCGCCATTGTTCACTTCACCACCTACTTGTATCTGTTGGAGTCCTCCTGGACGATACTCAACCTTAGCATCTTCGCTAAGGGAAATTTGCCGCTACGCTACATCTCACCTTCCACTTGGGGTAACCAACGAGGGACGAGAAGCTATCTCGTGTATCAGTAGCCAACGAGCAGCACTACTTCACTGCCATCAAGCTAAATTTCTGGCGCCGTTGCCGGGGACTCCAATCTTCAAGATAGGGGAGTTGCACACTATCTTTTATCTTTGCTTTTTAATCTTGTTAGTTTTCCTTTTAGTTTTTATCTTAGTGTCCTTTATCAAAAATCACAAAAAAAATGTTTGCTTCGTTCTTGCTTGCTACTACCACTATGGGTTCCACTGAAAACACTAAGTTGTGTGACACCACTCCTATTGCTACACCTACCACTTCAGCACCTTTTAATGAAATTAAACTTGCTTTGTTGAATCTTGTTATGAAAGAAAAATTCTCCGGTGCTGGAGATGCTGCTGCTTTGCACTTAAATAATTTTGTTGAGCTTTGTGATATGCAAAAGTACAAAGAAGTAGATGGTGATATAGCTAAAATTAAGCTTTTTTCCTTTTTCCTTGAGAGGAGGAGCTAAAGTGTGGCTTCGATCCTTGTAGGAATAACATAGATTCTTGGGATAAGTGCAAGGATGCTTTTATCGGGAAGTACTACCCACCTGCTAAGATTATCCAATTGAGGAGTATTATTATGAATTTTAAGAAATTGGATAATGAACACGTTGCCCAAGCTTGGGAACGCATGAAATCTCTTGTTAAGAATTGCCCTACACATGGTTTGATTACTTGGATGGTTATCCAGACTTTCTATGCAGGCTTGAAATTTACATCGTGGAATCTGTTAGACTCGGCCGCAGGAGGAACCTTTATGTCAACTAGACTTGGTGCTGCCACAAAGTTATTGGACGATATGATGACAAACTACTCTCAATGGCACACCAAAAGAGCTCCAATAGGTAGGAAGTTAAACTCTGTGGAGGAGATCTCCTCCCTAAATGAAAAGGTTGAAATGATCATGACTTTACTTACTAAGCAAGCTCCTATTGATCCTCATGATGTTCCTTTGAATTATTTGGTTGCTCAAGAGTAAGTTGATATTAATTTTATTTCTAGGAACAACTTTAATAATAATGCTTATAGGAATAATTTTGGTAGCAATCCTAGACCGTTTCGATCCAACAACTATGGGAACAACAACACTTATCCTAGCACCAAAAAATCCACTTTTGAATTAGAGAGCATTCCTAAGGACTTTATCACTTCTCAAAAAGCCTTCAACAAGAGTGTAGAAGAGAAATTAGAGAAACTAGATAGCCTCTCTTCGAAGGTAGACAATATAGCTCATGAGGTATAATTGCTTAAAATTAGAACGTCTCCTCTGGGAAAGGAAACCACACCCATGAATGCTATCCAAGTCCAAATTAATGAGAATATTAGAATGCTAGACAAACTTCAGGATAGATGGGCTAGAGAGAAGGAAGAGGAAGATAGAATTAAGATCCTTCCTACACACACTACCATTGCTACCATACATGTTGAGGATCTCAAAACCTTTAGCGCCCAACACATCCCTAGTCCCATTGGACCTATTACTGGTGATGCTAATACCTCAACTTCATGACAAGAAAATCCCATCAATCTATACTACCAAGAGAATGAGCTTAGATGACATCACCACCACTTTAATTAATGGTAGTGATCTTGATTTTGGTAATTGTAGTCTTTCTGAAGTTATCACCTTTTTGCATAGAATGGCTAAAGACCCCCACACTAGCACACTTAACATTGCCTTTACCGAGCATATTACCAATACTCTTATCAAAGCTAGGGAGGAGAAGCTCAAGCTTGAGACTTCCATCCCTAGGAAGCTAGAAGATGGTTGGGATCACATAGTCAAAATTAAATTGAATAATTTCTCTTGCTTTTCTTTATGTGATGTTGGAGCTAGTGCCTCCGTTTTACCAAAAAGAATGTGTGATATGCTAAATTTGAAACCTTTTGATACTTGTTCTTTTGGTGTTCGTCTCGTTGTACTTCCGTAAAGAAACCTTTAGGAAGGATTGATGATGTGCTTATTATTTTCAATGATAATTATGTTCCTGTTGATTTTCTTGTCAGACATTGAGTGTGATCCCTCATGTCCAATTATTTTGGAACGTCCTTTTCTTCTCACCGTTGGTGCTATCATTGACATGAAAGAAGGGCCCATTAGATTCCAATTCTCCCTTAAAAATGGAATGGAACACTTCCTTAGAAAGAATATTACGTTACCTTATGAGCCTGTTACACAGGCAAGCTATTCTTTTGATATTGACAAAACTTGATCTTCTTTGTATCATGCCTAGCAAAAAGGCATAAAAGAAAGCACTTGTTGGGAGGCAACCCAAGATGTTTTTACTTTCAGTTTTAGTGGTCTTGATGCTTGTTACTACTGTATCAACATCATTTTATCTTTATTTTCAAGATTTGTGCCAAGTTTTAGCCTCCGATTGCAAGAAAGTTCAAAAGTTGTGATATGTTGTCCAGAAGCAGATTTTGTCCCCTTGATAGAAAAATTGGCTATAAATCACCAGATCATCTTTTTTATCTGAATTGTTTTGACAGTATGCGCTATACAATTGGATTTCGTGCGTCTGTTATGAGTTTTTTGATTTGAGTTGCAGAAGTACCCCTAAAAAATTATTTACTACATGTTGGTATGTTTTTCACATATTCTGCCACGTTTTGCGTTTTCATCATTTCCAAACCTTAAGCTTGCTTTTTCTCTGCAAAAACCTTTTGGAAATCTTGAGAAACAGTAGCTCTTCAATAATATCTTTATTTTCAGTGGAGAAAAATATTTTATTATGGGTACTAACCACTCTAATCAGCTTATGATGAGTTTCGTATGAAGGGAGTTTTCAAGTATGCGAAGAAAGATGATGAAAGAAGATTCAGGAGTGTCAAGCGCTCAATCTTGGGGATGCCCCCATGCACCCCCAATAAATATCCAAGGAGACTCAAGCATCTAAGCTTATGGATGCCCCCGTGCATCCCTTCTCCATCAACAATCATCAGTTCGTCCTTCTCCATGCTATATTTTTATCCCTTCATATGTTATGTGGTAAACTTGGAGCGTCTCGCTCTTTAATTTTTAGTTTTTTTTAGTATTTCTTGCTTTTCATAACAAGTTGGATCCTAGCCTTCATTGTTTGGGATAGAAACACGCTCCACTCGACCGTAGAACACAACATAGGCTTGCATGCTTATCTTTATTTTTGTGTGTGTTCTTTATCTTTACATAGTTGTTGTCATGCTTAGCTCTTAGTTTTCATGCTTATCTTTTTAAGAGATTTTGTTTAGGATGTTCTAGGAACTCTCTTGAATTTTCATGCTTATCTTGTTTAGAGAGTGGTCTTGTTGCACTGAGTTGTGTGTCTTGCATGAGTAGGTAATTAAGGTTGCTATTACAAGTGTAGTAGTAACATGCAATAGTTTTGAGGTATTGATTTGAGTAATGTTTGGATATTAGGGTGCCAAGAGCTTGAGCCTATTAGTGATAGGTGTCGTATTTTGGGCAATTCGTGCTTATTTTCAAAAACTACAAAATTAGTTTAGAACTCTGGCTACTAGATGGATCGCTAACCTCTGGAGGGGTTGGAATATATAGAGTACCCTCATGTACCATGGGTCGAGGATGCGCAAGGATAACCAAACCCCCATACACTGCTCCTCGGGGTATTCGTCTCTTTGTGAACCTCCCGATTATATAGAGAGTTACCGATAATAAGTGCATGAGTTCTTCAGACTAATGCGAGTATTCTATTGTTGGCACTTCCACCTTCCATATTTTGCTAGCCTCTTCGGTACCGTGCATTGCCCTTTTTCATCTTGAGAGTTGGCGCATACCTCGCCGGTGCATCCAAACCCTTGGCATGATAAGCTTTGTCATCATAAAATTCCTTATATCTTCCTCAAAACAGCCACCATAGATACCTACCAAGGCATTTCCATAGCCTTTCCGAGATACATTTCCATGGAACATCCACCATCTCATGACTTGATCTTCATGTCATACATGCTTTTGCTTGATCGAGGAGCCACATTCTAGGATGGCCTTGCCCTTATTATTTCTACATGACGCGCTAGTATCATTGCATATCCTGCTACACTGGCAGAGGCATACATTTGCATACATCATGATAGTTTTCATCTTTCTTTATGTTGAGTACTTCTTGTAAAGTGTGAATGTCTTCTTTATACTCTTGTAAAATATAGAAATGTTGCCCTTAAGTGAGGAAAAGATCCCAAAGAGGACAAAATTAAAGATCCCAAAGAGGACAAATGAGAGATAAATAGAAAGATCCAATGAGGCCACAAAAATAGAAAAAAAATAGAAAAAAGAGAAAAATAAATAAAAAGATAGGGGCAACACTACTATTCCTTTTTAAATATCCACACTCGTACTCCATTGTTATACTTGTACTCCATAGAGATTATCATTCATGCATAACTATGTGGGGACCCTTACACAATAGAACTTAGCTTGCATATTCCAAGGACGAGCCTCCACAAAAGAGCTCTAGGTCTTCATGAGCAAGCAAGTTGGATGAACCCCCACTAGTTCCATTGGAGAGCTTACCTTAGCTCATATGTGCATCCGTTGCATGGAAATCCCTACTCCTCACATCATATCTATAATTTGGCCTTCTCTCGCCTATGATTGTCCTCATTGATGTGAGCCTTTCACACCCTTTTTGTCTTCCTTCCCCATCCTAAGTGCCAACGTATCTTGCTCGCTCTCATCCATTGCATGAGGGCTCAAAGTCGAAAGGGAGAGGATCAGTTTGACTTGTACCTGACTAGTGGTCTGGGTATGAGTCAAAATAAGATCCTGAAGGAGACTAAGTGTGAAACTTTAGTAGATTGAGTTATCAATTAAACTATTTTTTTATCTCTAATCCCATCTCCCATTGCTTGCACGCAAACACCATTTGGAGACATTTGGATCACGAACAACGAGAGCTCTTGCACCTTCATGTTCATGCTTTGCTAGTTTCAAGACTAGATATAGAATCTTGCTTGTTATTATCTTGACTTGAATTGCACATCTTACTTGCTTTACTTTGAAGTTCTTATATGTGTGTTAACATGTCACCACATAAATTATCTGTGTTATCATTTACCTACTCGAGGACGAGCAGGAATTAAGCTTGGGGATGTTGATACGTCCCAAACGTATCTATAATTTATTCTTGTTCCATGCACTTTTCTGTGACATTGCTACATATTTTTCTACACTTTCATATCGTTTTACACATATTTGGACTAACCTACTAACTCAGTGCACCCAGTGCCAGTTTCTGTCTGCTGGTATCTTTAAGTTGCAGGTATTTTACCCCAATTTTCAAAGCTCCAAAAATTCCAGAAAAATCATATAAAAATCAGCACGACGGAAGTTGCCAGAACCCCGAAGGAGGACCAAGGGGGCCCACCTGGCACCCATACGGCTAGGTGGCGCGGCCCCACCCCTGGCCGCGCCACCAGGGCGCCTGGGAGCCCTTGGTCACCTCTGGCTCCTCCCTTTGGCCTATATTACCATCTCGTCCCAGAAAACCACGAGGAAAACCCTGCATCGCGAATTTCCTCTCTGTTCCGCCGCCGCCGCGCTTCCAAGATCGGGAGCACCAGAAGACTCCTTCCCGACACCCTTCCGGAGGGAAGAAGGACCACCGGGAGCTTCTCCACCACCATGGACTCTTCCTAGATGTGTCGTGAGTAGTGCCCCTTGGACCATGGGTCCATGACCAGTAGCTATGTGATGTTCTCTCTCCGAACTTGTTCTTCAATGTTTAGTACTTGTGAGCCGCCCTACATGATCAAGGCACCTATGTAATTTTCCTGCTGTTTCTATGTTGTGTTTGCTGGGATCCGATGGATTATGAGATTATGTTCAGATCATGATGAGTTATATATTTGGTTTACCTTTTATATTTTGTTCTTGAGTAATTCTTGCATGTTCTCCGTTACTTTTTATTGCTTTGGCCAAGTAGTAGATAGTAACTCCAAGAGGGAGCGTTATGCATGATTGTGGGTTCATGCCCCCCGATGTCTATCTTGAGTGATAGAAACATGAGACCAGGGGATGTGTTGTTGACACTAGGGAGAAAACAACGGTGCTTGTAACCACGGTAGCAAGGATTGTTTACCATACGCATAGATTTTTAATGCAATTGTCTGTTGCTTTGAGTTTACACTTCGGGTGGGGCTCGCAACTTAATACCAGCGATATGTTCTGGATAGATATCTCAAGGTGGATGATTAGTGAGTAGTTGCAGATGGATTTTGGTCTACTTGTCTTGGCGTACTGCCCATACTCTCGAGCCTCTTACTTTCCAGTAGCATAATTAGCATTGCGGTCTGTTTATAATTTTGTCAATTACCCAGCTATAATTTGTTCAACCAACTTAGCTATTTTAACGTCTTTTGGGAGAGAGACATCACTAGTGAACATCATGGGACCTCGGTCCATATTTCCACCACTGTTTACACCTCCACTTTATTTACTGCTTTTACTTTCAATTGCTATCATTATCACTACTATCATTATCGCCTTGCGTTTAATCCTTTGTAAACAACAAGGCCAAGGAGATTTACAACCTCTCTGTATTCATTGGGAACAAAGCTATCTGTTGTGTCTGCAGGTCCAGGTAAAGCAAGTGATTTTCAACGCTTCATCACTTGCCGAACCACCTACTTGTCGACCTTGGAGTCCTCCTAGATTCGATAAACCTTACAGCCGCCGCGAAAGGGAAATTTTGCTACTACGCAACCTTCCACTTGGGGTAGCTAACGAGGATCACTACTTCAGTGCCATCAACGTGGACTTGCACACAGAAACAAATAACTTTGCTCCCAACGAGTTCAGAGAGGTTGTCCATCTCTTCAGCCTTGTCATTTACAAAGGATCAAACGTACGGTGGAAATATTGATGGTGATTGCAACTGAAAGGAAACAAAGCAGTAAAGAGTTGAGGTGTAAATAATGGTGGAAATATGGACCGGGGTCCCATGATGTTCACTAGTGATGTCTCTCTCCCAAAACACGATAAAACAACTAAGCTGGGTGAAAAAATTAAAGCTTGGCAATTGACACAATTTTAACCGCACCGCAATGCTAACTATGCCACAAGAAAGTTAGAGGCTCAAAAGTATGGGAAGTACGCCAAGACAAGTAGACCGTCTATTCATCAGCATCTACTTACTAATCATCCACCTTGAGATATCTATCTAGAACATCTCGCTCGTATTAAGTTGCGAGCCCCACCCAAAGTGTAAACCCAAAGCAACAGACAACTGCATTAACAAACTTTGCGTAAGGTAAACAATCCTTGCAACCGCGGTTACAAGCACCATTGTTTTTTCCCTGGTGGCAACATCACATGCTCTAGTCTCATGTTTCTGTCACTCAAGCTAGACATTGGGGGCGGCATGAACCCATAATCAAGCATAACGCTCCCTCTTGGAGTTACTATCTACTACTTGGCCAAAGCAAACAAAAGGAACGGAGAACATGCAAGAATTACTCAAGAACAAAATATAAAAGGAGAACCAAATATATAACTCATCACAATCTGAACATAATCTCATAATCCATCGCATCCCAGCAAACACAGCATAGCAACAGCAGAAAGATTACATAAGTGACTTGATCATGTAGGGTAGCTCACAAGGGCTAAGAATTGAAGCACAAGATTGGAGAGAAGACATCACAAAGCTACTGGTCATGGACCCATGGTCCATGGGGGACTACTCACAGCACATCCGGGAAGCGCTCATGGTGGTGGAGAAGCTCTCAGATAACAATCCTACCTCCGGCAGGGTGCCGGGACGAGGTCTTCTGGCGGTCCCAATTTTGGGATCACGGTGGCGGCGGAACAGTGGGGAAATTCGCGATGTGGGGTCTCTTTGTAGGGTTTCTGCATTGGGAGGTAAATATAGGCCGAAGGGTGGCACCTGGGGAGGTGTACTCCGCACAGGAGGCCTATGGGCATGGCCCCACCCCTGCTCGCGCCAGGTGGCCTCCTGTGAGGGGGTGTCCACCCTTCGGCTTCCCTTCGGGATTCTGGAGGCTTCTGTCACGCTGCTTTTTATATTATTTTTCTTGGAATTTTTTGGGCACTGTAAATGTGGGTAAAAACCTACAATTCACAGACATCAGCAGAAATAAACTGGCACTAGGTGCACTAAGTTAGTACGTTAGTCCAAATATGTGTAAAAAGGTATGAAAGTGTAGCAAAACATATAGCAATGTCACCCAAATGAGCATGGAACAAGCAGAAATTATAGATACATTTGAAACGTATCAGGGAACTACTCACGACACATCCTGGAGGCGATCATGGTGATGGAGAGGCCTCTGGAGGTCAATCCTCCCTCCGGCAAGGTGCTGGTACAAATTCTCCTGGCGATCCCGAGATCGGAATCGCTTTGGCGGTGAAACAGTGGATGAAATCGCGTAACGGAGAACTCCTTTATCGTCCATCGTGATTTCCTTCCCATCTGCCTTTTCATTGGCTAACGACAAACCATCCCTTATCGTCCGCTCCAATAATTTGCCGACGGCAAAGATAAAACACATGGTAAAGTCTTTGTTTCCAGTTGTGCACCCATGACCACCCCGCACAACATTGCGCCATCAGTGGAACAAGAGAACACAACGGAC
Organism: Bromus sterilis; assembly: GCA_950022295.1. Lineage (NCBI taxonomy): Eukaryota > Viridiplantae > Streptophyta > Magnoliopsida > Poales > Poaceae > Bromus > Bromus sterilis. The sequence continues at coordinate 316,257,807 of OX465597.1, read as the reverse complement.
CAAAAACCACGCTTCATCACGGGACAAGGAGAGGAAACACGACTAGTGGAAGAGCATTGTAGAACCTAGAAGCACCATGTGAGGCTCTTCCATACACTGCCCAAGAAGAGATTGAAGCAGTGACATGTGCCTCACCGATGCCTTGGCGACACATCCAAAGAAATTGATGAACGGAGATAATAGAGCACCCGCACGCGTGCAGCAGAACCTCTCCCGTTAGTTTGGGTGTGTGGGCCTACCACCACCACCACGGCCGCCGATGGTGGTGGTAGCAAAGAGAGGCGAGGTAGGGTAGACTAAGGGTGAAAGTGGTTCGAATATTTTCCGTCTGAAACCGTTTTTATAGACATGGTAACCAAAAAATTACACCCGGAAATAATCCGATCTGATTCCGAGTTTGATTGATTGTACGGCATATGATATGGTATTACTAACATTCGACATAATATTCTAAGTCTGATCCGATTCCATTTTTTCTAGCCGGATAATTCGATCTTTCAATTTCTGTGTATGTTGATGGGTTAAGGTTTATGTGTTTTTACAATGTATACATATTAATATTGGATAATATTTACTTATTTTTTATGTGTAATTCTAGTTTAAAACATTTATATATTCCTCGTATATGAATATGGCAAATGAACGTTTCTGATCTGATTTAGTTTCGTTACCGTACCACATCCGAATCTACCTAATCTGGTATTCGAATCCGCATACGTTTCGTTATTGTATCACATCTGAATATGTCTGATCCGGTACTCGAAGGAGCATAATCTGATATTCAAATCCGCATTTGTTTCGTTTCCAAATCCAAAAATAAATATGAAATAGATACGCTATAAGGATTATTTGTCCGATTTCGATCCGATTTCACCTTTGAGGTAAAGGTTGGGCAGCGATAAATCTGGAGCGCTCCAATGCTACCTTGGGTGCAGCACTGGAACAGGAGGGAGGGAGGATGTTTGCTTTGCCCTCATGATACTATTTATTAATTTACGTATAACACCAAAATCAAAACTACCCATCCTGTTTCTTTTACAAAATACATTAAACAAAAACTATTTTAGATACAAGTATATTAATAAAATACAAAGCATTGAAAAAACAATCTCTCAATCTATATTTAATGCATAAAATATAGGGAGTGACTAGGGCGCATGTGCATGTGACTTAGTTAAGTCACATGTGCTGATGTCATCCTTTTTTTCTTTTTTATTGGTTTGTTGCTTGTTTGCAGCCCGATAGAGTTTTCTCATGGGCTTATCTGGGATAGCGGAAAATAAAATCAAACCCAGTTACGACTCGTTGGTGGACTTGCAACTGAGAAAAATAAGTCGGACTACTTGCGACTCGTTGGTGGACTTGAACTAAGAAAAAAAATTGAACCAGTTGCGACTCGTTGATCAACTTGCAACTGAGAAAACAATGTCGGACTCAGTTGCGACTCGTTGGTGGACTTGCAACTTAGAAAGAAAAAAGTCGGACTCAGTTGCGACTCGGTGATGAACTTGCAACCAAGAAAAAAAGTCGGACCTAATTGCGACTCGTTGGTGGACTTGCAACTGAGAAAAAATCAAACCTAGTTGCGACTTGTTGAGACTTGCAAATGAGAAAAAAAAAGTCGGACACAGTTGCGACTCGTTGGTGGGCTTGCAACTGAGAAAAAACGGACCTAGTTGCAACTCTTTGATGGACTTGCAACTGAGAATAATAAGTCAGACCTAGTTGCGACTCATTGGTGGACTTTCAATTGAGAAAAAAATTGGACCCAGTTGTGACTCGTTGGTGGACATACAACTGAGAAAAAAAAGTCGAACCCAGTTGCGATTCGTTGGTGGACTTGCAACTGAGAAAACCGATTTAAAAAATATCATGAATTAAAAAAAATCATAACTTCAAATCAAAATATTAAAATAAAAAAGTTGGAAGAAAAAAGAAAAAGTAAAAATGAAAATAACGCAAGTCAACTCACGACAACAAAAATGTATCGACGCCATGTATCGATAAAACATATTTTCCAAAATTTATAAAAACTTCTACAAAAATCATATGCATGAATTTTGGAAAAATAAAAATAAAAAAATTGGGTCTAGTTGTACCCCTGGTGGGCTGCAACTGGAATTTGCGAAATAAAACTCCAGTTGCGAGTCGATGAGCGACTTGGGTTGGCTTCTAATTATGAGTCGATGAGCGACTTGTAACTAGGTTGGCAAATAACCGATTACGAGTCAATGAACGGCATGCAACTTGGTTTATAAAAGAAATAAAGAAGTAAAAAACATAAAAGGAAAAGGTCGATGGGCTAGCAACTAGGTAGGCAAAACAAGTCCAGTTACGCGTCGTTGGGCGACTTGCAACTGAGGTTTGCAAAAAAAAGTTAGTTGCGAGCCAATGTACGATTTGCAACTGGGTTGGTGAAAAAAGCTGAGTTGATAGGTGAATAGCAACTGGGTTTTATAAAATAAAACAAATCAATGTGCGAGTTGCAATTGGATTGGCAAAAAAAAAAATTAGGTGAGTGATTTGCAGTTTTGCGAAATAAAAATTCAGTTGCAGGTTGATGTGTGACTTGCAACTAGATTACCAAAACAATTATAGTTGCGACTCAATGAGTGATTTGCAACTAGGTTGGCAAAAAACCACAAATCACTGAACATCTTACAATTCAATTGGTAAAAAAAATCGATTGCAAGTCAATGAAAGGCTTGCAACAGGGTTTATCAAGAAAATAAAGAAGGTACAAAAAGAAAAATGAAAATAAAACATATATATTTTAATAAACTTGAATTCATAAATTAAAATTGAATAAATAAAACAAGAATAATAAGAAGGAAAAGGAAAAGAATTTTTTAGAAAATAAAAAACCCTAACTCGCGACAACGAACATGTATCAACGTTATATATGAATAAAAAAAATTGTTTCCAAATTTTATAAAAACATTTGAAAAATTATATTCACGACATTTTAAAAAACGGGAAAGTAAAGAAAAAATGAACGGATTGAAATAAACAAAATAAAACAACAAAAAAACAATGAAATAAAAAAGAGAACCTTAATAGAAAAAAAGGCTTGTCGTTACAGTTTTCGGACCGCCCGGCAGAAAACAGGCCCATAGAACAGTTCGAGCTCGGTCAAAAAAATAACGAATCCAAGTTAATTAAGCCAGATCTTTTTTAGCATAAAAAAAGGATGATTAGATCCAACGATTCTGAACTCACATGTGACTTAGTAAAAACACATGCGCATATGAATTAGCAAACCCATAAAATACAATCTGAAGTACTTCCTTCGTCCAGAAATATAGAACGTTTTGATAGTCTTGTCCTACTAAAAGGGAAAACTTTGTTTTTTCCACCCTAGTTTTTGCCAACTTTGCTTATGCCATTTTTGAATTTGACGTGTCATTTTTGCCACTCTTAGCTTTTAACTATACATCATAAATACCATTTTATGGTAAAGCACTAATTTTTTATTGGACGTGCCTAACGAGCGCCCGAGCGCCCACTGTAGAATTGGGCGGACCTTCCTCATTAGGAAAATCTTGCGTCAGCTAACCGCGCAGTTCGCTAGAAAAGGAAAGATTCTGCATGTACGTGGTTTATTTGGGTTTCAATGTTTTTGAAAAGCCGTAACTTTTGATTCGTTTACCGAAATTCAAATCTGTTTTCACTGTTGGGTTTCTCTTGATGAGTGCTTCAAAACTAGATCCCATAAGGATATGTTTCGACAAACTTCGTAAAACTAAGCAACTATCTTATAAAAATCAAGCAACTGTGTTAACAAATTTAAGCAACTGATTTATAAAAATACACAATGCAAAATTACTCTAGAAAAATCGATCAACTATCATAACAAAATCAAGCAACTGTCATAATAAAATTGTTCTAAAAAACCAATCAACGGTCCTAATAAAACACGAGAACTATCATAACAAAAGCAACTAACTGCATTATAACAAGATGTAACTATGGTTGACGCACCCCTCATCAAAGCTCTGCAACCATCACGCACACACGAATCATGAAGATACAAACCAACAAAACTAAGCTATTTTCCTTATAAAAACCCGGCAACTGTCCTAGCAAATTCAAACAACAGATTTATAAAAAAAGTAAAATGCAACATAGCCCTAGCAAACCAAATAACTATTCTAATAAATCAAGCAATTGTCCTAATAAAATCAAGCAACTGCATTATAACAACATGTAACTATGGTTCACAGATCCCTCATCCAAGCTCTACAACCATCACGCACGCACATATCATGAAGATACAAACACGCAAAATTAAGTTATTGTCCTTACAAAAACCAAGCAACTGTTGTCAAATTCAAGCATCTGATTTAAAAAAATCAACATAGTCCAAGTCTCCTAGATAACCAAGCAACTGTTATAATAAAACCAAGCAACTGTCCTAACAAAAGCAAGCAAATGCATTATCACAAGATGTAACTATGGTCACGCATCCCTCATCAAGCTCTACAACCACCACGCACGCACGAATCATGAAGATACAAACCAAGCGAAACTAAGCTATTGTCCTTATAAAAACTCAGAAATTGCCCTAGCAAATTCAAGCAAGTGATTCATAAAAAAATTCAAGATAGTACTAGCAAACCAAGCAACTGTTCTTATAAAATCAAGCAATTGTCATAACAAAAGCAAGTAATTGTCTTAAAAACAAAGCACCTATCATAATAAAACTAAGCATCTATCCTTAACAAAACCAAGCAACAATCCTAAAAAATTCATGCGACTATATTATCAAAACATACAATGCACAATGTCTTAGCAAACCAAGCAACTGCCCTAACAAATATCAAACAAATTTCATAACAAAAACAAGCAATTGTGCTAATAAAATCGAGCAACTTTAGTAACAAACCAAGCAACTTTCCTGAAAAAATCGAGCAACTTCAGTAACAAACCAAGCTATTGTCCTAACAAACCAATCATCTATCTTAACAACATAAAGCAATTGTCATAATAAAATCGAGCAACTACATGATCAAATTTGATGAGGAAAATACATTTCGTGCATCAATCCTCCTTGCTCTCCATAACATTTGTACGAACTTAATGGAAAAAAGGACGCTATCAACCCTCATCAAAGTTGCCTTCCGATGATGTTGAGTTGCCTATCTACGGTGATACATTATTTATCGTGATTTATAAGCGACCTATGACATATTTGGTTGATAAATATGACATACGAAAGTTGCTTCTATTTAACACTAAAGTTGCTTGTTTAAAAAAAAATCATGAAAACATGGTCATATGAGATATACTTCCTCCGTTCCAAAATAAGTGTCTTGACTTTAGTACTAAGACACTTATTTTGGAACGTAGGGAATAGTTTTGAAGATCTCGTCGCGAGAAAACTAACGGTGAAAATGCATCTTAGTTTCGACGCTCGGTTCAAAAGTTATCATTTTTTGAAAAAAAATGAAACGAAACAAAGAAGTGTGTCAGCACTCAGCACATGCACGCGCGTAGACTATCTCATCCGCATTTATAAGAACGTGGTCCCCTTAGCTGTCTCTATCAATAGTAAACCATCTTAAATATATTAATGCATGCGCGTGAAAAGGGTGCTCAATTTTACAAACAAGCAGAGCTGCGCTTTGAAGTCTTTATATTTTTTATTTCACTTTTGCCATCTTAGCTTTTGACAATGTATCACAATTGTCACTAAAAATTATTTCTTTTGCCACCAAATGACAATTATAATGTATTGTCAGGAGCTATGAATGGCAAAAGTGATAGGGAAATGATGTGATCCGGCCGACCGGACGAGTGATTGGGCCGGTCGCTCGACCACACGTTCTTCTTCTTCATGTTGCCCTTCCAGATCAATCCATGCCCGTGCTGCTGCCCACCTTCGAGGCGAGTCCTCGCGCTGCTGCCCACCCCCTTGGTCGTGTCCACGCATCGTCGTCCTCCGCCACGGCCGTGCCACCACCCCGCCGCCATGGCCAAGGCCAAGCATCGCCGCCCGCCGCCCGCCGCCGGTCCCTGTCTCTGGCGGCCTTAGCCGCAGGCCCCCGCGCCGAATCCCCAACCAATCGCGCTCGCCTCGGTCCTCCTCCGGCGAGCCCGCACCTCCTCGTGCCCCCACATCGCCGGCCATGGCCGCCATGGTCATGCGCAGCCCTGTGCACAGTCATCATTGTTTTTGCTACAACTATATCATATTTTTGTTACAAAGGAATAAACTAGTGTTTTTGCTATAACACACAAATGTACAGGGAATATCTGAGTATGTAATGTTGCAACAGTGAACCATTTAGTTTCTACTGTTTATGTTTTTCCTACTACTGGCCAAGATTTTTGCTACATCACCACTGCGAAGCTACGACCTCGACGACGGCGACGATGAATTTTGTTGCAACCGTTACTTTTTCTGCTACAACCGTTCTATGTTTTTGCTACCACCGTTGTTTATTTTTGTTAGCACAATGTTGCAACCGTTTAAATTTTTGCTTCCATCGTTGTGTATTTTTGCTACTACCGTTAAGAGTTTTTGCTACAACGAAAAAGTTATAAAGTAATTATCACAAAAAAAATTTGCTGCAAAAACACAAAAAATAAAAATGTTGCATCCGTATATCAAAAAAGTTGCAAAAGTACCGCAAATGTTACAAGGATGTGAAGAGATACGCAGCGATCTGATCCGTCGGATCGCTGAAATCGTACGGCTGTGGGCCGACCGGCGCAGGCTTTTTGCCTGTCAGCCGGCGCAGATCATTGCCCAAAGTGATAAGTTAAATTTTGGACCCCGATAATGCCCACACGATTCGGGCTAGCTGGTTAGATTTTCGTTCGGTACAATCCATTCAGCCACCGAACGATTTCGTTTGGTTGGAAATCCATTGCATCCCGAACGGCATGCATGCACGACATGCACATACAGCTTCATTTCGCGCGCAGCTCGGCTGCGCGTCGCAGCCGCCGTCGCTCGTCGTCGCTTGCCGCCGTCGTCGTTGTAGCTCGCCGCCATTGTCGCTCGATGCAGCTCGCCGTCCTCGTTATCGGCGCCGTTGTCGGTCGCTCGCTGCAGCTCGCGCGACTTGCCGCTTTCGCCGTTGTCTCCGCAGCTCGCCGCCATCGTTGGCGTCATCGTCGTCGTCATCGTCGTAGCTCGACACTGTCGACGTAGCTTCTAGCCGACGTCATCACCGTAGCTCGTCGTTATCGCCGCAACTTGCCGTTGTCGTTGTCGTTGTAGCTCGCCACCGTCGTCATCTCCATCATCGTAGCTCTCTGCCACTGCCGCCTCTATTATCGGTGGAAAATTTGCCATGTTCATGTTCCGCAATATAAGAATTGTCATGTCGTACAAATAAAAATTACCATGTCCCATATATAACGAATGACATGTTACGTAAAATAAAAAATGCCATAGCCGACAAACAAAAATTGCCATCTCGCACAAAAAAAAATTATGTTCTCAAACAAAAAAGATATTGTCATGTCGTACGAACAAGAATTGTCGTGTCGTACAAACAAAAATTGCCATGTCCTACGAATAAGAATTGGCATGTCCTACTAGTAAGAATTGCCATGTCCTATTAGTAACCGTCGCAAATTTACCATGTTATACTTAAAAAATAGTCATGTTCAACTATTTTGCCATGTTTTACTAAAAATTTGCCATGTCTAACACAATAAGGATTGCCATGACCTATAAATAAGAGTTACCGCGCATCAACACCCCCAACATCAGATATCTTTTTGGGTCACGAGTTGTCGTCGCATCTTTCTAGGATCATCGATGTATTACTACAAATTGTCGTTGTTGTATGGTAGATTCGCCGCCACCGCAACACCACAACACCGACAAATCGCTCCACGTCAAACCACATCCCCATACCAATAAGAATTCTCATGTCCTACTAGTAAGAATTGCCATGTCCGAGCAATAAGAATTGCCATGTCCTACCAGTAAGAATTGTCATGTCTGATGAATAAGAATTGTCATGTCCTACCAATAAGAATTTCCATGTCCTACAAGTAAGAATTGCCATGTCTGGTGAATAAGAATTGTCATGTCTGATGAATAAGAATTGTCATGTCCTACCAATAAGAATTGTCATGTCTGATGAATAAGAATTGTCATGTCCTACCAATAAGAATTTCCATGTCTGATGAATAAGAAGTGTCATGTCCTATGAATAAGAATTGCCATATCCTACGAATAAGAATTGGAACCATGAAAATTTTGCCATGTTCTACCGAAAATTGTCATGTCCAACACAATAAGAATTGTCATGTCTTATAAATAAGAGTTACCGCAGTTGAGGTGCACCGGAGAGCCTCTCCGACACATATATATCCCAAGAACCCATAATACCGCGCACCGTCACCCCCACCCCCCTTTTGATCGCCGGATATCTGTCGGGGGTACACTGGTCGTTGACGCAACTCTCCAGGGTCCTAGCCGATGAGTAAAAAACTGTTGAAAAAACAATGAGAACCCCGCCATGCCGTCTATCATAACCCCCCACACCCCCTCCCGACCGGCGGATATCTACTCTACGCAGCTCTCCGGGGTGCTTGCCGATGAGTGAAAAGTATCTGAAAAACAATGGTAGCTTTAAAATCTAGCGAAAAACAGATAAAACAAATCATGGCAAATTTAGTAAAAACAACATGTCAATTTCAGTGTGAATAGCATGACAATTTTTGGTCGAAAAAAAAGTTGTCGAAACATGCCAATATGGGGTCTAGTTTCGAAGATCTCGTCGCGACGGACTTAATGGTGAAAACGAAATTTTGAACGGAATTTTTATTTAAGAGATAAAACTTTTTAAAGTTTGAAAATGCTAAAACCTGCACTAATGTGTACGTACTAGTGGCAACCCAACCGTTCGGGCGTACACATGCAGACCAAACTAATTTATTTTGCTGACGTCATCACCGGCCGCGCGCAGTGATTAGTACAACCATATCAACTGTAGATATTGCGTTCGGGCGATTTCTCTCGACCCTGACGCTTCGGGCGTTATCATTACCCTAAATTTTAAAGTGGCAAAAACAAAGTTTTCGTCTAAAACATAATGCATTGGGAGTGTCCTGCGCTTTGATCAGAACTTTTTGAGGAAGTCGTAGATGTGGTCGTTGACTTCCTCCGACTTCTCCAGGTGGATGTAGTGCGCACCGCCGGCGATTACCGCCACCTCCTCCAGCCCCGGCACGTCGCCCTTGAGCCCGCCCTTGTGTATGTACTCCTGCACCCCTGTGTAGTTGTACGACATGGCCGATTCGCCCGCCATGAACTTGGTCGGCACCGTCACCTTCGCCGCCGTCCACGGCGCGGTCAGCTCCCAGTTCCTCCACCACATCCATAATTTACAAAGTTTATAATCATCATCCCACAAGTAAATCAAGTTAAGCCGAATGGAAAACACGAGGACCAATTTCTTACAGGTCGAGGCAGCGGTAGAAGTTCATGGCGCCGGCGAACCCCGTCTCGTCGAACTTGGCGGCGAGATGGCCGACGTAATCCTCCGATACCCATGGAGGCAAAGGAATGTCCACGTCCGACGGCCCCCACCACTCTTTGGACAGCGAGATCGCGCCGGTGTCGCGGGTCGTCAGCAGCTTCTTGAAGATGAATTTGGTGTCCATCTCCGCGAACTCCGCCTCCATGACGCCGGGCTCCTGCAGCCGGAGGAGGTAGTATCCGTCGCCGTAGAGCCGCCGGAAGAGCTCTAGCGGCTTCACGGCGGGATTGCGCGGCATGAAGGCGACGCTCATGTTGACCAGCGCGCGCACCCGTTCGGGACGAAACGTGCAGAGGTGCCACGCCAGCAGGGCGCCCCAGCCTTGCCCCACCACGAACACCTGCGGGAGGGACAGGGCGTCGAGGAGTCCAACCAGGTCGCCTACGATGTGGAAGGCGGTATAGGACGACGGGGAGCTCGGGGCGGCGGAGTCGCCGTAGCCGCGGAGGTCCGGGGCCAGGCAGCGGTAGCCGCGCGAGGAGAGGGATCGGAGCTGGTGGTGCCATGAGCACCAAAGCTCCAGGAAGCCATGCAAGAGGAGAACTGTACCGGCTGCGCCATCGCCGATCTCGGCGAAGTGGATCTTGATGCCGTTCACTTCCAAAGTCCGGTGGGTGACGCCATCCAATGCCATTGCCGATGCCATCTCGCTCTCTCAGTGAGCGTGACTGCGTGTTTCTACTGAATATATCCATGGGCGATTGGTTGGTTTGGTGTCCTCGACCTTGGCCCTCGCAGATGCCACCACGCAAGGTGAAGATACTCTTTTGTCCGATGCGGTAAACTTTTATTTTCGTATAGTAAGAATTTCCTTTTTGGATTTGCTAATTCTCATGTCAGTTTGCGATCCATTGATATGGTTAAGAAGATAGTTGTATCTTCACTCTACTAAAGTTCTAAGTTTAAGAATTTAACATTAGTGCTCGCATTTTTTTGAATTTATTTCAAGTCTTTTGGCAATGTATTTAAGTGGAAAAAGACATTTTCATCGATACGAGACAATTCTTAAGTTGATGTACCGGTTTAGTATTGCGAAGATGCTTATAGGAATAAGGAAAATGAGTGTATGCTCGTATTTGTGACTATCGATGTTGTACAGTGTTCTCAAAATAATAATAACTAGTAGATAATTCACGCGTTGCTGCGGGAATCAACTGTAATATATTTTAATTGTATGAAGCATAAATAATTGAATTAATAATATATAAACTAAAGCGAAAAATACTACTCCCTCCATTCCTTAATATAAGGTATATAATTTATTTCAAAAAGTCAAACTTAGTTTACTTTAACCGAATTTGTAGATAAATATATTGATATAAATTAAACCAAAACAGTGTCATCAAATTTATTCTGAAATATATTTTCATATTGTATTTATTAAATATCATAGATGTTGATAGTTTTTGCTATAAATTTGGTCAAAGTTAAAAAAGTTTGACTTTTTAAAGAAAACTATACACCTTATATCAAGGAACGGAGGGAGTATTATATATTGTATTTGATTATTATATAGTCGAATATATTTATTTAATATAAAAGACATAATACGGTGAAAAAAAATCTCATGCATGTTGACTGAGCCATGATGTGGTGCCATGTGTGGTGAGATGAATTTGTGTATTCGATTAAATATTCATGAAAACTTTTATCTCATGCATATTGTGGTGAGCCTTTGATGACGTGCCATGTGTGCGTGTTAAGATGATAGAGATAGTGGCTTTGTGAGAATGTTGAAATAAACACTTTACATGTTGAAAGAATTGGGATCAACTTCTTATGAATATACGATGTAAAATGTAAAATATGTAAGTCACTATTTGTATTAAGAACCACATATACGAATCCCCTTGCTGGTTACAGGGTCAGCAATGCGAGATGGGCCGGCCCACATTTTTTTATTACTTTTTTCTGTTTCCAATTTCCTCGTTTCATTTTTTTGGTTTAGCTCCTTTTCTTGTTCAGTTTCGAATTTTAATTTTATTGAATCTTTCTACATTTTTTTATGATATTCGGTGAACTTTTTTTAATATACGGTGAATATTATTAAAATACTTACAAAACTTAAAAAAACATGATGAATTATTCTTAAACACATTGAATTTTTTATGTAAGTTGAATATATTTAATATAGAATGAACTTTTTAAATATACAATAAATTTTATAATATACCATAAAAAATAATAAACACCGAACAAATTATATATATATATATAGAAAAGATATTTTTAATACGTAATTGCTAAAATGCATTTACATGCTGAATAGCGATGTCACATACAAATATGTTGTCGGTTGATGCTTTTATGTTTAAAAACTGCGTGAGGATCGATGATTGATTTAGCATGTTTGTCGCGCGGGAGTTGAGGGCAGGCTGTTTTCATTTTTTTTGGTTATTTTCTCTTCAGTTTTTTTCGTGCGATGTTGATCGGTTATCTTTTCTTCATCGATGTGCCCATAGACTTTTTTTGTACTTGTATATCTAATGTTTAATAGCATCTGGGTTCAACTGCTTTCTTCACTGATTTTGAGTGGCAAGTTCACCATCTGCCTGCACGCGATTTTTAATGGGGTTTTCATTGACTCTTTGCATTACAAGTCATCCCTCGACATGTAGCTGGGCTCAACCCGAGGTTTTTTGTTGTTGTAGTTGCAAGCCCAACCACTAATCGCAATTGGACTCAATCATTTTTTTACGCCAAGTAGCAAGCCCATCATCTATCTGCAACTGGTTTTGTATGTTTTTTCTTCAACGCCTCAGTCACAAGTTACCCCTCGACTTTTTACTGGACTTAACCCCATTCTTTTTTGTATTTGCAAGCCCAACCTCTAATTGCAGTTGAGCTCAACTAGTCTTTTCTTCAACGCTCATTTGCATGTCCATCATGTACCTACAACCAGTTTTTGGTTTTTTTTTCACCGCCGCACACCAATTGTAAGTCACCCCTCAATTTGCAATTGGGCTCAAGCCCGCTGGTATTTTTTTTGCAAGCCAACCTTTAATTGCAATTGGGCTCAATTGATATTTTCTTTCATCGATGCTCAGTATTAAGTCCATCATCTACCTACAACCGATGTTTTAAAAAAAATTGCATCGACACCCCTAGTCACAAGTCGCCCCTCTACATGCAACTGAAGTCAACCCACCTGTTTTTCCATTTTTAGTCGCAAGCCCAACATTTAATTTGCAACTGGATTCAACTGATTTTTTCATCGATTCCCGGTTGGAAGTCCATAATATACCTGTAACCATTTTGGGTTATTTTCATTGCGCGCTTGAGTTGCATGTCATCCCTCGATTTGCAAGTAGGCTCGTCTTATTGAATTTGCTAAATCCCATGTACATGAGAAATAGCGATATCACATGTACGATATTTTGCTCTTTTTTAGAGAAATGTACATCCTTTCGCTCGACCTATTTCATGTCAGAGTGACGGGTTGTTTTTTCAAGTTTGATTCTTTTTTGTTTCGAAGCCGGTTGCTGGTTTATTTATTTTGGGAATAATGTGAGATTGAATTATTTTACATGCGAGCCCATCGCCGTTGTATATTTTTTAATCAATCGAAAGGTCATTGGCTGCCGTTTTGTTGTGGGCGAGTTAAAGTCAGACAATTTTTTCTTTATTTTGTTTCGGGCCATCTTCTATTTTTTTTGTTGCCGGCGGTTAATTGGTTGCCTTTGTTTTCCTTTTTCTTATGTAGTTGCATGTCCAATTTTTGCCACCGTTTTGTTTTTGGATTTTTTGCGTCAATGACTTCAATTGTAAGTCATCCCTGGACTTGCAACTTAAGCTCAACCCCATTAAATTTTCATGTAGTTCACAAGTTCACCATCTATCTACAAGCGATTTTTTTTAGTTTTTTCCATCGATCCCCGTTACAAGTTACCCCTTGACTTGCAACTCAGAGCGATCCTAACAGTTTTTTCTTGATGTAGCTACAAGGTTACTATCTTCTTGCAACCGATTTTTGTAGTGACGCCCTCGGTTGCAAGTCCCACCTCGATTTTCAACTTGGGATCGATCCCTCTGTTCGTATGTAGTTACCAGTCCAACATCTACTCGAGTCGGGATTTTTAGGATTTTTCATCGACGCCCACAGTTTCAAGTCACCGCTCGACTTTCAAGTTGAGCTCAACCCCATCGGTTTTTGTATGTAGTTCTAAGTCCACCATCTATCTGCAACCATTTTTTCTGGGTTTTTTTATCGATGTCGCAGTTTCAAGTTACCTCTTGACTTGCTAGTGGGCTCAATCTCCATTTTTTTTCATCGACCCCCCCCCCCCTCCAGTTGCAAGTCACCCCCCACCTTGCAACTTGGACTCGACCCCATCATTTTTTTTATTTTTTCTTGATGTAGTTGCAAGGCCACTATTTTTGTCCACAACTTGTATTTGGATATTTTTATCAACACCCCTAGTTGCACTCGTCCCCATTAATTTTTGTATGTAGTTGCAAGTCCACCATCTACCTGCAACCATATTTATAAGGTTTTTTCATTGATGCACATAGTTGTAAATCACCCACCAACTTGCAACTTGGGATCAACCACACCGTTTTTATGTAGTTGTAAATCCACCATCTACTTGCAATCGAAATTTTTAGGGATTTTTATTGATGCTCCCAGTTGCAAGTCACCCTGATGATTCGTCTCACGTGGGTTCACAAGCCATGAGAAGGAGCTCATGGACAACTTGATAGGAGCAACGGGGAGCTCGGCCACGGGGTGGTAAGGCAGGCACATTCCGAAGCTGTCGGGCAACATGCGACGTACCGTATCTCCAAGCTCCGGCAGCTCTATTAATGACCACATCGGGAGTCGACATGGAGAAGTTGAAGCTTTTTTTAGGGAAACAACATGACTCTGCTGTGGACTTTTATTGATTTTCAAATAAATAATACATAGTTTATACAGAAAAGGAAAAAGACTATACAAAAAACAAAACTAGATTCCTAAGAAAAGCAAAAGAAGAATTATACATACATATAACATACAAACAGACAGGGATCATCTAAAAGACCCAATCTTGCAAACCAACATATTCTTTTTCTCTTCGCTTTGTGTGTGATCCATTGCATTTCCAGCTTGAACTTCCTTCCGCATCTGTAAAGACTTGGCTGGATCCCTTTGAAGATAAAATCATTTCTAGTTGTCTGAATTGCCCAGCAAACCATGATTATAAACTCCAAAGCAAAAGGTAAATTGAGTAGTTGCTTGAGATGATAGCGGTGACAAAACTGCTGATTCCGAAGCTAGCGATGGATGTGAAGGTCAAAACAAAGATGGAAGGGTTACGACAGGGGGTGTGAACGGATTTCGGTGCCGAGGGCTCTTCGGCGAAGGTGTGGTGTGGCTCGAGGCTGAGAGGGGCGAGTGGGCTGCCTAAATTTTCCAAGAGTTGCCTTTTTTGGTGCAAAAATGTGCTAGAGGTGTAGATTTTGAAGATGACAAGTTATATTTTAGAGAATTGAAAGATGCTTAATTTTCCAAACCAGAAAAGTTTTTCCTATGTGTAACTTTTGAGGAACGGCTAGAGATGCCCTCGCTGGTTTGATCGTTTGGTTTGTACTACTTCGTTGCTAATTACTACCTCTGTAACATAATATAAAATGTTTTCTTACACTCTCATAGTGTTAAAAAATGTCTTATATTATGGTACTACAACATTGTCGACTAATGACGGTGATTGCTACCAGCAATGATGCATATGATGCTCTGACTTAATTTTGAATTAATAATGGAAACATTTGTACACTAGTGCTAGACGACAGTTACCTAGCATAAAGCATCTTTGAACTGCAAACTCCGGCATCTGATCAAGCTCAGTGACAAGCGGGGAGTTTGGAGCACTAGGCGTTTGCATCCTCCAGATTCTCTTGGAAATGCCTAGCCAGCGCTTTGTCGCATTCCTAATTTTCTTCTTTATCTACGGGGAGTCACTGGCATGACTAAATTTACATCTCCCATAAATCCAACCTGCTACCACGTCGCATTGGGCATAACAATTTAGTCGCTTTCGATGACGATCACACATAAGTCCAATTTGGCAGGAAAAAGCACGAAACTAATAATCCGAAGCAAGTTCACTCTTACTGATCGCGATTGCATCACCGTCCTGTGTATATATGCCTTGAGATGTCCATGCTCCCCGGAGAGAAAGCCATTGATAAGCTAGATAGCAATTCATCAGATGGACGGATTAGGAGCGCTGCTCTGGAGTCATCAGATGGAGTCGCCGCCGCCGCCGCTCTTGGCGATCTTGGCCACCGTCGCGGCCTTGGCTGCCGGTGCATTCGCTGTGTATTTCTACGCACCTTCATGGCGCGTGCGTCACGTCCCCGGACCTCTGGCTTACCCGCTCATCGGCCACCTGCCGTTGCTCGCCAAGCACGGCCCGGCGGTGTTCACCGTCCTGAGGGAAAGATTCGGGCCAATCTTTAGGTGAGTTTGTTGATTCCACCATGTATGCAGGCGAAAATGGTGCCTTAATAATATGCGTGTGTATGTGTCATTTTATCAGGTTTCACATGGGTAGACAGCCGCTGGTTATGATCGCGGACCCGGAGCTGTGCAGAGAGGTAGGCATCAAGAAGTTCAAGAGCATCCCCAACAGAAGCGTCCCTAGTCCCATTCGAAGCTCGCCTATTCACAACAAAGGCCTCTTCTTCACCAGGTACCTACCAATACCATGAGTGCTACTTTATAATTTTATAATCCATCCACGTCTAATCATGAAATGTCATGTCTGTTAACTAACCCAATTGATCAACCCTAAGAAATGTAAGAAATGTATGTTACTGTCTATAAAGGTTGGCCACGCTTGGCTACGCAATTGGTGTTTTTGAAATTTCATACTCCCTCCGATCCATAATAAGTGTCGCTCATTTATGGATCGGAGGGAGTACGAAAGAATATTCTGTTTGATGCGTGGAGAAGGCATTTTTGTAATTCTATGTCTTGGTGGACCCTTTTTAACGGTGTGATTTTGTGTTATCTTGCTTTCTTTTCGGGGTTACTATTTTGCGGTGTGATTTTGTGTTATCTGCTAATGACAAACTTCTTGTGTTGTTGTGTTGATGGTCATGTGTACTATATTGATACTACAATGTCTGATGTTGATGCTTCTTTTCTATCATATGATGAGATGTGCGCATGATTGATGTGTTTTATAGGCTGCTGGCTGCTGAATAATTAAAAAAAAAACGGTTGGTCTAGTTATAATCGTGAACCATATGTAAAATTAAGCACCTCAATTGAATTAAAGAGCTCTAAAATTAGAAAGCATAACAATCTAAAAATGTGGAAATATTGGCACTGCAAAAAGTTAAAAAAATGGAAGATCTAAGCGTGGAATACTGCATATGTGTCTGCATGTGCATATCTTTTGCATGTAGGAACAAAAGATAAGATAACTAATTAGTGTCTTGCCAGTAAATGGGAAGAATAATACTTCAGAAAATTTAAGTCTCAACTACATCTAGGAAATAAAAAGTAATGCTCTATGCGGGAAAAAAAATCTCAGATCCATCACAAATGTCACTTCTTTATGAAAATTTACCACACAGAAAATGCAATGTTTGTTCACAACAATATTCAGTTTTTAATTTATTTGATATTCTGTTGGATTTTAAGGACCATTGGCACTTTCGACCATACTCTTATTTAATGTAAGAAATACAACTTGCCAATAACTGGTCCTCAGGTTGACTGTTGTAGGAAGATGTTTCAGATGGACCTATACAAAATTAATCCACTGTATAGATGTAACAACTTGTTTTAAATCGAATGTATATTATTGTGTGGGCAGGGACTCGAGATGGCAATCCATGAGAAATGTGATCATCTCCATCTACCAGCCGACGCACCTGGCAAGCCTCATCCCCGCCTTCCAACCCTACGTTGAACGGGCTGGGCGCCTCCTCCGTCACGGCGAGGAGATCACCTTCTCCGACCTCTCGTTGAAGCTCTTCAGCGACACCATTGGTCAGGTCGCCTTCGGTGTCGACTTCGGCCTCACCAAAGGCACCACCTCTCCACCACCAAAACACAACGCCGATGGCGCCGAGAGCGTCGACGCGGCGACCGATTTCATCCAAAAGCACTTCTACGCCACGACGTCCCTCAAGATGGACCTGTCGGGCTCCGTGTCCATCATCCTCGGCATGCTGATGCCGTTGCTGCAGGAGCCCGTGCGGCAGCTGCTGCTGCGCGTGCCGGGCTCGAAAGACCGGCGGATGGAAGAGACCAACTTGGCCATGAGCGGGCTGCTGGACAACATCGTGGCGGAGCGGGCGGCGCAGGCGGACAGGGGGGAGAAGAACTTCCTCTCCGTCATGCTTAACGCAAGCGAGAGCACTGACGCCATGAGGAAGCTGTTGACGCAGGACTACGTGAGCGCACTCACGTACGAGCACCTGCTTGCAGGGTCGGTCACCATGTCCTTCACGCTGTCAAGCCTGGTGTACCTGGTGGCGATGTACCCAGAGGTGGAGGAGAAGCTGCTCCAGGAGGTTGACGCTTTTGGGCCTAAAGATTTGGTACCCAATGTTGAGGACCTCCAGACCAAATTCCCGTACATGGAGCAGGTTCGTCGGTTTGGATCCATGAAACCAAATTCTTTCATGTCTCACACATTCGATGATCGATCTAAAAATATGTGGAGAGTGGCCTTCTTATTTCTTGGGCGTATAATCTTGACCTGCTTTGTTCATCGAATCATTTCTGTTTTGGTTCATTAGTTCAGTATTTGAAAGTTGTTTTTTTTTGGCTCTAATATAGGTTTTGAAGGAGACGATGAGATTCTACACTGTGTCTCCGCTGGTTGCAAGGGAAGCATCCGAGGATGTCGAGATTGGAGGCCATGTCCTTCCTAAGGTTAGTGCCATGTGCTTGCTACATTACAAACCTGTGAAGATTAGGACCTAATTGTGTGTCATCTCATCATTGTTCTTGCCATAACAAAGAAATACTTTTGGTTGAATATTGTCGCACGAAGTTGTAATATTTAGCACTAGTCTTTAACTCTTTATTGTACTATTACAATAAAATAGTTCAATTACTAACAAAGGAGTAAAAATGGGGGTTATATCTAGGGCACTTGGGTGTGGCTAGCACCAGGCGTTCTAGCAAAAGACCCAAAGCAGTTCCCAGACCCCGAAGTATTTCGGCCTGAGAGATTCGACCCTGAGAACGAGGAATGCAAGCAAAGGCACCCCTATGCGTTCATCCCCTTCGGCATCGGACCCCGGGCGTGCATCGGCCAGAAGTTCGCGATCCAGCAGCTCAAACTTGTCATCCTCCACCTCTACCGCCACTATGTCTTCAGGCACTCGCCTAGCATGGAATTCCCGCTGCAGTTCCAGTATTCCATTTTGGTCAATTTCAAGCATGGCGTCAAGCTCCAAGTAATCGAAAGGAAGGCTTGATGTGTGTCTAGCAAGTGGCAAATCATATCTAAGTATCGTGGATGTGGATATACTAGGTGACCAGTGTGTACATGCTATTTTGTAGAACATGCATGAAGATTATGTAAAATGTGTAACCTTGTTCTTATGGAATAAAAGCTGGTGCATGTCGTTATTTTTGTCAAAAAGGTGCCGTGCATTTTCGCTATCTATTATATTAAGATAATTATGGGGAGCGAACGATTTCCTCGGAGACATGGCAAGCGCGGACGAAAAGTTGGCACCTGCCAATATGCGTGTGGCAACTGGCAACTAAAAAAAAGTTATAGCGAGTTGACATGTGATGTACACTGTAATTGTCATTCGCGTCTACGGCGATTGCTATAAAAAATATTCGCGCTTGACATATCCCTAAGCGAACATTCACTCTAAATTGACGTCCTTATATTATGGTAGCGCCTATTCAGTAGATGGTTGCAAAAAAAAAATAGCATCAGTCACTTTATTCTCATTCATCCGATCAGCATCTGGCAGGCCATGTTTTTTCTTCTTTCCCTAGCCGTGTTTCTTCTTTAGCCACGACCTAGCCCAACCTCCTTGTGACGTCGGTCGGGCCTTCTTCCACTACCATCCTCGGCCAGCAATGCTTCCGCACACACCTCCACATCGCTCTCCCCTTTTCCCACCGCGAGATGTAATCGCCTCCCCGCGACCGTCCCTCTAACACCCTCCCCCTCATCTATAATGTCGGTGACAACCCCGTACACCCAATCCGTCCAAGCGCACCAATCAAGTTTCATACTTTCTCTCGTGTTCGACGTTGAGGTGATCCACAACGTCTCTTTCTCTCGCTCGTCCATGACTCACACTCATGATGGAGTCCGCGGCCAGCCAAGCTCGAGGCGAATCAAAAAAAGTGAGTGATGCCACATATAAAATCAGGCATCTTATGTTTAGTAAAACTAAATATATTGTTAAAGCAATAGAAAACAAACGGGAGATAGCTCACTCAAAATTTAAGATGTCTCAAAGATATCATATAAAAAGCATGAACAATTCGATCATAATCTCATAATCCATTAGATCCTGCTAGCAAACACAACATAACAACATCGCAATTACATCAAAAGTGCCTTGATCTTGATAGGCAGCTCACAAGAACTAATTAGTGAAGCACAAGATTGAAGAGACAGCCATCTAGCTACTACCATGGACCCAAGGTCCAAGGGTAGACTACCCACACATCATCCGGGCGGCAAGCATGGCAAGGAAGAGGCCTCCGGGGCTGATCTCCCCCTTCGACAAGGTTCGGGACAGGGCTCTAGCAGCCCTAGATCATAGTAGTTTCGTGGTGGTGGTGGAACGTGACTCATATTTTGTTAATTCTTCCTCTTTTGTAACTTTTACATCAGGAGGGATATATAGGCGCAGGAGGCGCTCGGGAAGTGGACCAGGGGTCACATGCGACTTGGGGGCGTGGCCAGGGGCCTGGCCGTGCCCTATTGCCACTTAGGCCACTGGTGGCCTCCTTCGGGAGTCTTCAGTATTGTTGTCTTCGTCTCGGCTAAAATTGATCTCCGTGAATTTTCAGGTAATTTGGAGAATATTTTCTGTGTAGAATTTCTGAAACAAAAGGACACAAAAAATAGGAACTAGGTCAATAGGTAAGTTCCAAAAAATGCTATAAAATTATGTGAAAGTGTAGAAAAATCATGTATCAATATCCTGATACAAGCATGGAACAAGCAAAAATTATAGATACATTTGAGACATATCAATGATCCACCAGAGCGTACGCTTAGCTTTTGTCTATGAGTTTCTTAATGTTTGTGATGCCAACACTGCAACAACTTATATTCAACTTTCTCTTTAAGAGTATGTGTATATGTGGAAATAAATGAATATTGACCGTAGATCTCGAAAGGGAGAACACTTGGTCTATAGTATTCAAAATTAAGCCATAAAGAAAACCCATTACTTGCATATATCATTTCTTTCTTAAAAAACCTTCCCTAGACAGTGTGTAAGTACTTTGATAAGTTCATGGACTGAGGAAAGTCCTTGCAATCCTATGTATTTGTGCTTGGGATCATTGGAATGACTTTCCATGTCGATGTTATTTTTATGTGTTAATGTGTTTGTAATTTGCCACGAAGTGGTCACTTGTCTCCTTCTCGTTCTAAGGCCACATGAGTACTCAGGCGACCATAGATCGATCCAGGGGGATGTAATTAAAGAGCAAGGATGACGGAGAATGTATTCCGAATAGCACTGACAAAATAGATTAGTACGGTAATGGGAAGAGAGTCCCTAGGGATTCATGAGGTGTACTCATTAAATGCCCAATGCTTTTGTTCGAATTTATGTTCTTTATAATCGAGGTAACCCCATGTGGCAGCAAGGGTCTACGGTTGAAAAACTGACTCTTAGTGTAGGGTGCATTCTGGTCAGGATGTTCTTCGAACACATTTTCCACTTCATCCTAGCAAGCACATCATAAACAGATATTCCAAAGAAATCGCTAGTATCAAGATGAGATCGCAGCGATTATAGTAAGACCTAGAACCCACGAAAAATCCCTTTAGAGATCGGGCTCCAGGGAGGACCATATTTGAAAAGATAAAAAGTAATATTTAAACATTTCAAAAAAATCAATGAGAACTTATATGTGTTTGGCACTATCATGTGAAAATCCTCTTATAAATAATATGATTTGTATGCTTTACAAAAGAAGATAAAATTCCAGTCCAACAATCAAAAAAATCAGCCCATTTTAAAAATCATATTTCTCTTTTCTTGCAGGCGGCACGGGAAAATATAATGTTTGTGAAATTTTACAAGTATGTTTTAAGTGTGTATATGCTTATTCATAAAAAGTTTTGAATTTTTTTTCAAATAGAAATTTGATTTTCAAAACGGGCTTCCTGGGACGTGTCCTCCAAAAAGCTGCACTCATGAAACCCATGCCTTCTTTTATCACTACATTTTACGTCTTGAGGTTCAAGGTCCATTTAAAAATGGAATTTAATTATCTAGCATTTTCTGAATCTTTGTGTTGGTATACATCCTCTCATGGGTTAGATAACTTAAGATCACTGCTAGGACGGCTTCTCGCTCCCTTCGTTGGTTACCCCGAGTGGAGGGTTGAGATGTAGTGCAGCAGCAGTTTTCCCTCGGTGAAGATACCAAGGTTTGTTTCCAGCAGGACTCCAGAGATGATAAGTAGGTGTCAGCGGCGCAACTGACGCGGACCTGCACACAGACACAGATAACTTTGTTCCCAACGAAGTTCAAAGAGGTTGTCAATCTCTCCGGTCTTGTTGTTTACAAAGGATAAAATGCAAGGGATAATAATAGCAACTTGAAAGTAAATGCAGAAAAGTAAATATAGCGTGGAAACAATGATAAGGGTATGGACCGGGATACGTGATGTTCGCTAGTGATGTCTCTCTCCCAAAAGACGATAAAATTGTTATGCGAGGTAAACAAATTATAGAAAGGCAATTGAAAGGATTATGAACGCACCGCAATGCTAACTATGCTACAAAAGAAAGGAAGAGGTTCAAAAGCACAGGCAGTACGCCAAGGTAAGTAGACCGAAATCCATCTGCATCTACTACTAATCATCCACCTTAAGATATCTATCCAGAACATCTCGCTGGTATTAAGTTGCGAGCCCCACCCAAAGTGTAAACCCAAAGCAACAGACAACTGCATTAAAAGAACTTTGCGTAAAGTAAACAATCCTTCTAACCGCGGTTACAAGCACCGTTGTTTTCCCCCTTGTGGCAACAGCACATCCCCTAGACTCATGTTTCTGTCACTCAAGCGTGTCATCGGGGGGCATGAACCCACAATCTAGCACAACGCTCCCTCTTGGAGTCACTACCTACTACTTGGCCAAAGCAATAAACAACAACGGAGAACATGCAAGAATTACTTAGGAACAAAAATATAAGAGATAAAAACCAAATATATTACTCTATCACAATCGGAACATAATCTCATAATCCATCAGATCCTATCAAACTCAACATAGCAATAGCAGAAATATTACAAAGGTGCCTCGATCATGTTGGGCAGCTCACGAGGGCTAAACAATGAAGATCAAAGAGGGGAGGAGAACATCACATAGCTACTGATCACGGACCCATGGTCCAAGTAAAACTACTCACGGGACATCCGGGGAGCATCCATGGTGGAGAGGAGACTCCCGGAGGTCAATCCTCCCTCCGGCAGGGTGCCGGGAAGAGGTCTTCTGGTGCTCCCGATCTTCGTAAGCGCGGCGGCGGTGGAACAGAGGCGAGTTCGCGGAATAGGGTTCTCCTTTGGGGTTTTCCCGTGACGGGGGATAAATAGGCGAAAGGGGGCAGCCAGAGGTAGGCCAGGGGCTCCAGGCGCCCCCCTGGCGCGGCCAGGGGTGGGGCCGCGCCGGGTGGCCGCGTGGGCCCCCCTGGCTCCCCTCTGGCCCCTCCCGGGCTCTTCTCGAAGCTTCCGTCATGCTGATTTTTTATCTGGATTTTTCTGGCACTTTTTATATCGGGGAAAACTGAAATAGAAAAACAGCAGAAAACAGGAATTGGCACTGGGGTGCACTGAGTTAATAGGTTAGTCCAAATATGATCAAAAGTGTATGAAAGTGTATCTAGATCATAGCAATATCACACAAAACATGCATGGAGCAAGCACAAATTATAGATACGTTTTGGACGTATCAACATCCCCAAGCTTAATTCCTGCTCGTCCTCGAGTAGGTAAATGATAACAACATAATTTCTGTGGTGACATGCTAGCAACCATATAAGAACTTTGAAAAGTAAAGCAATCAAGGTTAGAGATTCAATTCAAGTCATAACAGGCAAGAGTCTATATTAGCATTGAAACAAGTAACAAAAGAACAATAGGTGCAAGAGCTCTCGCTGTCCGTGACTCGAATGTCTCCAAATGGTGTTTGCGTGCAAGAAGGGGGATAGGGAATACGAGAAAAAAAGTATTTTTGTGTTGAGAACTCAATCTACTAAAGTTTCACACTTGGTCTTCTTTGGAATCTTATCTTGACTCGTCCCCAGACCACTAGCCAGGTACAAGTCAATTTGATCCACTCCTTTTCGATATTTTGAGCACTCATGCAATGAATGAGCGTAAGCACGAGAGTTGACACTTAGGATGGCAAAGAGAGAAATATGGTGGAGGAGGAAGACAAAAAGGATGAGAAAGGCTCACATCAATGAGGACAATCACATGCAAGAGATGCCGAATGATAGATATGATGTGAGGAGTAGGGATTGCCATGCAACGGATGCACATACGAGCTAAGAAGCTCTCCAATGGAGCTAGTGGGGGTGCATCTAACTTGCTCGCTCATGAAGACCTAGAGCTCGTTTGAGGAGGCTCATCCTTGGAATATGCAAGCCAAGTTCTATAGTGTGAAGGTCCCCACATAGCTATATGCATAATGATCATCTCTATGGAGTACAAGGATATAAAGGGAGTACTAGTGTGGATCTCTCAAAAGGATAGTAGTGTTGCCCCTTTCTCTCTTTTTATTTCTTTTTCTCTTTTTTCTATTTTTTTGTATTTTTTTGGTGGCTTCAATGGCTCTTTCTATTTAACTCTCATTTGTCCTCTTTGGGATCTTTTAATGTGTCCACTTTGGGATCTTTTCCTCACTTAAGGGCAACACTCTAATTTACAAGAAGGTAAAGGAGATCTTTCACACTTTACAAGGTACTCCAAACATAAAGAAGATGTAACTATCATGATGTATGCAATGTATGCTACTGCCAGTGTAGCAGGAACATGTATGACATGAAGATCAAGTCATGAAGAGGTGGAAGTTGATAGGCAATGTAACTCGGGAAGGCTATGGAAATGCCTTGATAGGTAGGTATGGTGGCTGTTTTGAGGAAAGATATAAGGAGGCTTATGATGACAGAGCGTATCATGCCAAGGGTTTGGATGTACCAGCGAAGGTGGGCATCAACTCTCAGAGTGAGAAGAAGGAAATGCACGGCACGGGAAAGGCTAGCAAAATATGGGAAGGTGGAAGTGTCAACTCTCAATACTTACATTAGTCCGAAGAACTCATGCACTTATTATCGGTAACTCTCAATCTAATAAGGAGGTTCACAAAGAGACAAGTACCCCGAGGAGAAGTGTATGGGGGTTTGGTTATCCTTGCGCATCCTCGACTCATGGTACGTGAGTGTTCTCTGATATTCGATCCCTCAGAAGAGTAGTGATCCATTTAGTAGCTAGAGTTCTCAAATAGTTTTGTAGGTTTTGAAAATAAACACGAATTGCCCAAAATACGTCACCTATCACTAATAGGCAAGAGCTCTTGACACCAAAAGTTCAAACATTACTCACATCAATACTTCAAAACTATTGCAAGCTACTACTAAAATTAAAGAGCAACCTCAATTACTTACTTTCAAGACAAGACACAACTCAGTGAAACAACCAACTCTCTTAACAAGATAAACATGAAAACTAAAGAGAGTTCCAGCAACAAACTAAACAAAAGCCAAGGCTCTTGCTAAAGACAAACTAAGACTAAACAGTGCAGTAGCTATGAAAAGATAAAGAACACACAACAGCAAGAACATAGGCATGAAGAATCCTATGATGTGTTCTAGATTTTGAAAGTGGAGCGTGTTTCTCTCCCACACAAAGTAAGACAGGACCTAACTTGTTATGAACAGCAAGCAAAGCTAAAGAAACTAAAAATAAAACCTAAGAGCGAGACGCTCCAAGCATAGCAGATAACACATGAAGTGATAAAAATATAGTGAGACGAAGGACGAACTGATGATTGTTGATGGAGAAGGGGATGCACGGGGGCATCCCCAAGCTTGAGCGTTTGACACTCCTGGATCTTCTTTCATCATCTTCCATCGCACACTTAAAAACTCCCTTCATACATAACTCATCATAAGCTGATTAGAGAGGTTAGTACCCTTAATAAATAATTTTTCTCCACTGGATATAAAGATAATCTTGAAGAGCTACTGTTTCTCAAGAGTGCCAAAAAGTTTTTGCAAAGAAAAAGCAAGCTTAAGGTTTGCAAAAGTTAGGAGAGACAAAACGTGGGAGAATCTGTGAAAAACAGAACAGCAGGTAGTAAAGAATTTTTTAGGGGTACTTCTGCAACTCAAATCAAAAAACTCAGAACATACGGAAGTTTCATAATTGTATAGAGCATACTGTGTAAAAATTTCAGCTCAAAAAGATGAACTGGAATTTTTTTGGTCACGAGGACAGAATCTGTTTTCTGGACAGCATGTCACAACTTTTACTTCCCTTGCCGTAAGAGGCTATAACTTGGCACAAAGTTGAAAAATAAAGATACAATGATGTTGCTACAGAAGTAACAATCATCAAGACACAACAAAAGAAAAAAAAACCTAAATTCGTTGCGGGCTGCCTCCCGAAAGCGCTTCTTTAAAGCCATTAGCTAGGCTTAAAGATTGTAAAAGGTGCTCTCATAAGAATTAGAATTTGAAGCAAAAGAGAGCATCAAGAAAAAAATATGAAACACATTTAAGCCTAACCCACTTCCTATGCATAGGCATCTTGTAAGAAAATAAGTCAAAGAAGCACAAAGTGACATGCATAGAAAGGTGGAACAGGAACATCTTCAAAACTTTCAACATAAAGAGAGGAGTTTTAGTAATATGGAATTTTATACAACCAAACTTCCCTCTCTCAAAATAATTTTCAGTAGTATCATGAACAACACCAAGAATATAACTATCACATAAATCATGTTGTTCATGAACTGCAAGCACACGTGTATAGTTTTCAACACGGTCTTTAGGATTATAAGATAAATGCAACCCATCACATTGAGCCTTGATAAGAGCAAAGTTCTCCGGAGTTGGAGATTTCAAAAGGATAATAGGACAATCAAGTGTGGGTGCAATAGCAACAATTTCATGCTTAACATAAGGAACTATAGAGAGTTCATTTTTGTCAGCATCATCCATAGTGGCATCTTGGCCATCAACAAATCAAGTATCAAAATTTTCAGAAAGGGATATTTCAAGTGAGTCCTCGGAATCATGGGATTCCTCCTCAATGCAATAATTGGCCTCTTCTTGGGCAGCAAACATTTTATTTTTAAAATCCTCAATATAAGAATTGGAAGTATAATTCTCGAAGAAATAAGCAAGAACTGCAAAGTTTTCAGACTCGAAAATAGTATCGTGATATTTTTCAATCAAAGAAGCAATCTCATAGGCACCTTTAAAAGCAACAAACTCTTCAATATTTTCAACATCAAAGTAATCATAAACACCTTTAGCATAAGAAGATAAGATATCATTTTCATTAAACTCACATTGGAAAGGGAGGTGTTTATGATCTATATTAGAACAGCAAGTAAAATCATAAATGTGGCACAAAAGTTTCGCATGGCAATAAGAAACATGTATTTGATCCCATAAGTGTTTCCCTTTTTGAGATAGGCGGTGCCGTGTATAATGAGCATGCTCATCCAATGATTTTCCCTCAACCAAGTCGGTTGGGTTTTTAGCGCGAGCACAAATTGATCGAAGACGATCCAAGTGAAACATGTCCATCCTACCATATTTTGGTGGTTCATCACCCATGATGAGGATAGCATAAATAGGCAAAGAAAGACAAAGGCAAAAGGTAGCAACTATTTTTGTGGTTTTTCATAAAGGACACTAAGATAAAAACTGAAAGGTAAACTAACAAGACTAATAAACAAAGGTAAAGGGTAGTGTGCAACTCCCCTATCTTAGCACTCGGAGTCCCTGGCAACGGCGCCAGAAAACTTCTCGCTAGGACGGCTTCTCGCCCCCTTCGTTGGTTACCCCGAGTGGAGGGTTGAGATTTAGTGCAGCAGCAGTTTTCCCTCGGTGAAGATACCAAGGTTTGTCTCCAGCAAGACTCCAGAGATGATAAGTAGGTGTCAGCGGCGCAACTGACGCGGACCTGCACACAGACACATATAACTTTGTTCCCAACGAAGTTCAGAGAGGTTGTCAATCTCTCCGGTCTTGTTGTTTACAAAGGATAAAATGCAAGGGATAATAATAGAAACTTGAAAGTAAATGCAGAAAAGTAAATATAGCGTGGAAACAATGATAAGGGTATGGACCGGGATACGTGATCTTCGCTAGTGATGTCTCTCTCCCAAAAGACGATAAAATTGCTATGCGAGGTAAACAAATTACAGAAAGGCAATTGACAGGATTATGAACGCACCGCAATGCTAACAATGCTACAAAAGAAAGGAAGAGGTTCAAAAGCACAGGCAGTACGCCAAGGTAAGTAGACCTAAATCCATCTGCATCTACTACTAATCATCCACCTTGAGATATCTATCCAGAACATCTCACTGGTATTAAGTTGCGAGCCCCACCCAAAGTGTAAACCCAAAGCAACAGACAACTGCAGTAAAAGAACTCTGCGTAAAGTAAACAATCCTTGTAACCGCGGTTACAAGCACCGTTGTTTTCCCCCTTGTGGCAACAACACATCCCCTAGACTCATGTTTCTGTCACTCAAGCGTGTCATCGGGGGGCATGAACCCACAATCTAGCACAACGCTCCCTCTTGGAGTCACTACCTACTACTTGGCCAAAGCAATAAACAGCAACGGAGAACATGCAAGAATTAATTAGGAAGAAAAATATAAGAGATAAAAACCAAACATATTACTCTATCACAATCTGAACATAATCTCATAATCCATCAGATCCTATCAAACTCAACATAGCAATAGCAGAAATATTACAAACGTGCCTCGATCATGTTGGGCAGCTCACGAGGTCTAAACAATGAAGATCAAATAGGGGAGGAGAACATCACATAGCTACTGATCACGGACCCATGGTCCAAGTAAAACTACTCACGGGACATCCGGGGAGCATCCATGGTGGAGAGGAGACTCCCGGAGGTTAATCCTCCCTCCGGCAGGGTGCCGGGAAGAGGTCTTCTGGTGCTCCCGATCTTCGGAAACGCGGCGGCGGCGGAACAGAGGCGAGTTCGTGGAATAGGGTTCTCCTTTGGGGTTTTCCCGTGACGGGGGATAAATAGGCGAAAGGGGGCAGCCAGAGGTGGGCCAGGGGCTCCAGGCGCCCCCCTGGCGCGGCCAGGGACGGGGCCGCGCCGGGTGGCCGCCTGGGGCCCCCTGGCTCCCCTCTGCCCCCTCCCGGGCTCTTCTCGAAGCTTCCATCACGCTGATTTTTTATCTGAATTTTCCCAAATTTTTCTGGCACTTTTTATATGGGGGAAAACTGAAATAGAAAAATAGCAGAAAACAGGAACTGGCACTGGGGTGCACTGAGTTAATAGGTTAGTCCAAATATGATCAAAAGTGTATGAAAGTGTATCTAGATCATAGAAATATCACACAAAACATGCATGGAGCAAGAAGAAATTATAGATACGTTCTGGACGTATCAATCACCCCTTGGGGAAAAGGCACGAGAACCTTCTTGCAGTCTGATACGTCCCAAACGTATCTATAATTTATGCTTGTTCCATGCTTATTTGGGTGACTTTGCTATATGTTTTGCTACACTTTCATAACTTTTTCGACAGATTTGCACTAACCTACTAACTCAGTGCCCCAGTGCCAGTTTTTGTCTGTTGTTGTCCGTGCATTGCAGGAAAATGCCAATTATTAAAGTGCTCGAAAAAATCAGGAAAAATCATATAAAAAATCAGCAGATCAAAAGACTCCAAAAGCCCGAAGTGGAGCCGGAGGGGGTCCACCCCCCCCCCCTCACCAGGTGGGCCCCTGGCGTGGCCTAGGATGGGGCCGCGCCACCTGGCCGCCTGGTTAGGTGGGGCCCACCTGGTGCCCCCCTTTCGCCTATATTTACCTCTCGCTTAGAAAACCCTGGGGAGGCCCTCTGTTACGCGATTTTCACCACTGCTTCACCGCCGCCGCGAGCCCGAGATCGGGATCGCTAGAAGACCCTGTCCCGGCACCCTGCCGGAGGAAGGATTGATCTCCGGGAGCTTCTCCACCACCATGAGTGTTTCCCAGATGTGAAGTGAGTAGTCCCCCTTTGACCATGCGTCCATGATCAATAGCTATGTGATGTTTTCTCCCTAATCTTGTGTCTCAATTCTTAGCGCTTGTGAGCTGGCCAACATGATCAAGGTACCTATTTATTAGTTTCTGTGTTGCTATGTTATGTTTGCTAGGATCCGATGGATTATGAGATTATGTTCAGATTGTGATGAGTAATATATTTGGTTTACCTTTTATGTTTTAGTTCTTGAGTATTCTTTCATGTTCTCCTTTGCTTTTTATTGATTTGGCCAAGTAGTAGATGGTGAATCCAAGAGGAAGTGTTATGCTTGATCGTAGGTTCATGCCCCCCGATGTCTAGTTTGAGTGACAGAAACATGAGACTAGGGGATGTGTTGTTGCCACCAGGGAGAAAACAACGGTGCTTGTAACCGCAGTTGCAAGGATTGTTTACCTTACGCAAAGTGTGTTCTTGCAGTTGTCTGTTTCGTTGATCCTACAGTTTGGCTGGGGTTCGCAACTTAATACCAGCGAGATGTTCTGGATAGATATTTCAAGGTGGATGATTAGTGAGTAGATGCTGATGAATAAACGGTCTGCTCGTCTCGGCGGACTGCCCATACAATTGAGCCTCCTGCTTTCTTGTAGCATAATTAGCATTGTGGTGCGTTTATAATTCTATCAATTTCCCAGCTGTAATTTGTTCACCCAACATGGTTGTTTATCTTCTTTTGGGAGAGAGACATCACTAGTAAAGATCATGGGACCCCGGTCCATATTTCCACCATAGTTTCCACCGTTAATCTTTATTGCCTTTATTTACTTTCTGTAGCGATCACCATTATTATTCCCCTTGTGTTTTGATCCTTTGTAAACAACAAGACCGGAGAGATTGACAACCTCTCTGACTCGTTGGGAGAAAAGTTAATTGTTGTTGTGTGCAGGTCCACGTCAACCTTGTCTCCATTCGGCAAACTTCTGGCACCGTTGACACCTACTTGTATCTCTTGGAGTCCTGCTAGTTCGATAAACCTTGGTATCTTCACAGATGGAAATTTGTTGTTATCTACATCATAACATTCTACTTGGGGTAACCAACGAGGATGTGTTATCTACACCGATCAAGCGAATTTCTAGCGCCGTTGCCGGGGACTCCAGTCTACAAGATAGGGGAGTTGCACACTTTCTTTTACCTTTGCTTTTTAGTCTTGTTAATTTACTTTCCAGTTTTGTCTTTGCTTTTGTGTCCTTATGAAAACCAAAAAAATAGTTGATACCTTTTGTCTTTGTCTTTCTCTGCCTACTGATGCTATCTTTACCATGGGTGCGGAACCACCCAAATATACATGTCTTTGTAGTTCATGATCAACATGCTTTATGTGATAGTTATATTATTGATGTTGTTCATGATGCTACTGAAAATTATTTTGAGAGAGGAAAGTTTCGTTGTAGAAACTTTCATGTTACAAAAACACCTCTCTTTATGATGAAAGTTTTGAAGTTCTTCTTCTTTTACCTTCTTATACTTGTTACTTTGTGCTTTCATGATTTATTTCTTTACAATATTCCTAGGCATAGGAAGTGGGTTGGACTTAAACGTGTTTCATATTTGCTTCTTGATGCTCTCTTTTGCTTAAACTCTTATACTCTTGTGATCATCTGTTATAATCTTCATGCCTAGCTCAAAGGCATAAAAGAAAGCACTTATTGGGAGGCAACCCAAAATGTTTGTACTTTCAGTTTTTAGTGGTCTTGATGTTTTTTACTACTGTAGCAACATCAATGTATCTTTATTTTCAAGCTTTGTGCCAAGTTTAGCCTCCGATTGCAAGAAAAATCAAAAGTTGTGACATGTTGTCCAGAAAACAGAATTTGTTTGCTCCATTGCAAAATTTCTTAAAAATCACCAGATCATCTTTTCGATCTGAATTGTTTTGACAGTATTCTCTATACACTTGACTTTCTGCGGTTTGTTCTGAGTTTTTTTATTTGAGTTGCAGAAGTTCCCCTAAAAAATTATTTACTACTTGCTGGTCTGTTTTTCACAGATTCTGTTCTGTTTTGCGTTTTCACCATTTTTTAAATCTTAAGCTTGCTTTTCCTTTGCAAATTTTTTTTCGCAATCTTTAGAAAAAGTAGCTCTTCCTAAAAATCTTTATTTCTAGTAGAGGTTATTTTATTATGGGCACTAACCCCTCTAATTAGCTTATGATCAGTTTCATATGAAGGAAGTTTTCAAGTGTGCGAAGGAAGATGATGAAAGAATATCCGGGAGTGTCAAAGGCTCAAGCTTGGGGATGCCCCCATGCCACCCAAAGAAATATTCAAGGAGACTCAAGCGTCTAAGCTTGAGGATGCCCTCATGCATTGCCTTATCCATCAACAATTATCAGTTCGTCCTTCTCCACACTATATTTTTATCAATTCATATGTTATGTGCTATGCTTGGAGCGTCTTGCATTTACTTTTTAGTTTGTTTAGTTTTGTTTGTTGTTC
The DNA here is from genome assembly GCA_950022295.1 of Bromus sterilis. Taxonomy (NCBI): domain Eukaryota; kingdom Viridiplantae; phylum Streptophyta; class Magnoliopsida; order Poales; family Poaceae; genus Bromus; species Bromus sterilis. Next base: position 316,225,386 of record OX465597.1, on the reverse strand, counting down.
ATAACAAGTTGGAACCTAGCCTTCATTATTTGGGAGATAAACACGCTCCACTTCACCCTAGAACACAACATAGTTTTCATGCTTATCTTTGTTGAGTGTTGATGTGTGAGAGATGATAATGGCTTCTCACCCTTCGTTGATTACCCCAAGTGGACGATGAGATGTAGGATAGCAGCAAATTTCCCCTATGTAGAGAATAGGGTTTGTCTCCCGTAGGATTCCGAAAGCGGAAAGTAGGTGACAACGACGCTAGAAATTAGGCTGTTGACGTGGACATGCACACGGATAAAAATAACTTTGCTCCTAACGAAGTTTGGAAAGGTTGTCAATCTCTCCGGTCTTGTTGTTTACAAAGGATCAAACACAAGGGATAATGATAATGATAATTGCAACTGAAAAGTAAAAGCAGGAAATAAATTGAGCGTGTAAACAGTGATGACAATATGGACCGGGGTCCCATGATGTTCACTAGTGATGTCTCTCTCCCAAAAGACGATAAGACTGCTATGCGAGGTAACAAAACACAGCTGGGCAATTGACAGGATTAAAAACGCACCGCAATGCTAACTATGCTACAAATAAATGAAGAGGCTCAAAAGTATGGGCGGTACGCCAAAATAAGTAGACCAAAATCCAACTGCATCTACTACTAATCATCCACCTTGAGATATCTATCCAGAACATCTCGCTGGTATTAAGTTGCGAGCCCCACCCAAAGTGTAAACCCAAAGCAACAGACAACTGCATTAAAAGAACTTGGCGTAAAGTAAACTGTCCTTGCAACCGCGGTTACAAGCATTGTTGTTTTCCCCCTTGTGGCAACAGCACATCCCCTAGACTCATGTTTCTGTCACTCAAGCTAGTCATCATGGGGCATGAACCCACAATCGAGCATAACGTTCCCTCTTGGAGTCACTACCTACTACTTGGCCAAAGCAATAAACAGCAACGGAGAACATGCAAGAATTACTCAAGAACTAAAATATAAAAGATAAGAACCAAATATATTACTCTATCACAAACTGAACATAGTCTCATAATCCATCAGGTCCCAGCAAACTCAGCATAGAAACAGCAGAAAGAATTACATATGTGCCTTGATCATGTAGGGCAGCTCACAAGGTCTAATCCATGAAGAACAAAGAGGGGAGGAGAACATCACATAGCTACTGATCATGGAACCATGGTCCAAGGTATACTACTCACGGATCATCCGGGAAGCGTCCATGGTGAAGGGGAAGCTCTCGGAGGTCAATCCTCCCTCCGGCATGGTGCCGAGAAGAGGTCTGCTGGCGCTCCTGATCTTGGAAGCGCGGCGGCGGAATAGAGGCGAGATCGCGAAAAAGGGTTCTGTCCTCAGAAGAATCTCGTAACGGAGAATATATAGGCGAAGGGGGGAGCTAGGGGCCACCAGGTGCCCAGGCGGCCACCTGGCGCGGCCACCCCCTAGGGCACGCCAACAGGGCACCTGGACCCCTGGTGGTAGCCCTCTGGCCCCACCTTTGTGTTTCCAGAAACTTCCGGTACGCTGATTTTTTATCTGATTTTTCCCGATTTTTTGGAGCACTTTTAATATGGGGGAAACCTAAAATAGAAAAACAACATTAAACAGGAACTGGCACTGGGGTGCACTGAGTTAATAAGTTATTCCAAATATGATCAAAAATGTATGAAAGTGTATCTAGATCATAGCAATATCACACAAAACATGAATGGAGCAAGCAAAAATTATATATCCGTTTGGGACGTATCAAGTGTTCTTTATCTTGTTCTAGATGCTATCATGTTTAGCTCTTGTTTTACATGATTATCTTTTAAGAGATTTTCTTTAGGTTGTTTCTTTTGGAACTCTCTTGAGTTTTTGTGCTTATCTTGTTTAGAGAGTTGGCATGTTGCACTGAGTTTTGTGTCTTGACTTGAGTAGGTAATCGTGGTTGCTATTTAAGTATATTAGTACCTTGCAGTTGTTTTGAGGTATTGATTTGATTAATGTTTGGACTTTTGTGTGTCAAGAGCTCAAGCCTATTAGTGATAGGTGTCGTATTTTGGGCAATTCGTGCTTATTTTCAAAAACTACAAAAAACAATAGTTGAGAACTATAGCTACTAGATGGAGCGCTAACCTCTGGAGGGGTTGTAATATATAGAGTACCCTCACGTACCATGGGTCGAGGATGCGCAAGTATAGCTTGATGTCTACGCACGCTTCTATTATGGTAGACTATGTTGGGCCTCCAAGCGCAGAGGTTTGTAGGACAGCAACAATTTCCCTCAAGTGGATGACCTAAGATTTATCGAACTCAGGGAAGTAGAGGTTGAAGATGGTCTCTCTCAAGCAACCCTGCAATTAAGATACAAGAAGTCTCTTGTGTCCCCAACACACCTAATACAACTAGGAGTTGTATAGGTGCACTAGTTCGACGAAGAGATGGAAAAATATGGGTGACAGGTGTGGCAAAACAAAGTGGTAAAGGTGAGCACAAACGGTATTGCAATGATGGAAACAAGGCCTAGGCTTCATACTTTCACTAGTGGCAACTCCCAACAACATTAACATAGTCTAATCACATGATATTTCCACTAAAACATGCATTGGAGACGTAATCAGAGGTCATTCCTTTGTGGTCAAGAGAGGACGAGAATTATGTAGGGCTACAAAAGCACACCTCCGAGTTCGTAGTTCTCAATCTATGGATTTCCCAATGCCACCGCGGCCATCCAAATAGAGTACCACAATCACCACAACATATCTGAAGGATAGTCAAAGACAAGCACGAAGAGATTCTCAATCTTCAATCCACACACAAAAGAGGAAATCAGTCATGAAAATATTCTTCTAACCTATGTCCAATAGACCGCTGTCACCATGGTCTCGGGGATTATACTAGATAAGATCAAGTGGGTACATCAATCCAATACATAGAAGAAGGGGAACATCATGGGATCATCCTAGATTAACATAGCCTATGATCACAATAAAGATCACATAATGGGAGAGAGAATTGACCACATAGCTACCGTAGAAACCTTAGCCCCGAGGAGGAACTACTCACACATGGACATGGTGAGAGAGAGAGAGTTGTTGATGGAGAGGTGCAGCCCGGAGGAGATGAAGTAGACGGCGGCGGCGGCCACGGAGGCGGAGACGGCGACGCCCACGGCCGCAGAGATGGTGCTGCTGTGGAGATTTGTCTCCCCCTCAAGACGGCTGCCAAGGGGGAGGAAATTTCGTGTTGGTCTTTGACCTAGGTTTCCTCTCTTTATAAAGACTCTCGGATTTCCGTCATCCAGATTATATCTTCGTTATTTTTGGGCTCTAGGGAGCATCCGAACTTCGATTGCGCTGAATTTTATGTCTAGATCCACTGGGAAAAAAATTCTCTACAACTTTGTAGTTTTAAGTTTGTCCGTTTGAGGCCGTCTTCTAGCGTTTCCGTGGCGATCTTTAAAACATGTCTGGTGGGGACAGATTTCGGGAGAGTTAGAGTCCAACTCCTACAAGGCTCCTTTTGTGATTTTTCCTTTATCCAAGTAATTCCTACACATAAAGTACAAAAACAATAACTTGTGCACTCTTGCAACCATTAATAGGTTAGTTCTAAAATATGTTATGAAAAGATATGAAAGTGTATCAAAAGCATAGCAATATCACACAAAACATGCATGGAGCAAGCAGAAATTATAGATACGTTTGGGACGTATCAATAACCAAACCCCCATACACTCCTCCTCGGGGTACTTGTTGATGAAAGGCTGAGTGCCCCCTCGTTGACTACCCCAAGTGAAAGGTTGAGATGTAGCATAGTGGCAATTACCCTTGGAAAATATACCAAAGTTTAGATCGTCTTCCGTAGGACTCCAACAGCGACAAGTAGGTGGTTTGGCAAGTGATGGGCCGTTGAAAATCACTTGCTTAGTCTGGACCTACAAACATATACAAATAACTTTGCTCCCAACAAGTACAAAGAGGTTGTCAATCTCTCCGGCCTTGCTGTTTACAAAGGATCAAACGAAAAAAATAAAAGATAATGATAACTGCAACTAGAAAGTAAAACTACAAGTAAATTGATGATGTAAACAGTGGTACAAATATAGACCGGGTTCTCATGAAGTTCACTAGTGATGTCTCTCTCCCAAAAGACGATAAACAACTATGCGAGGTAAAAAATTACAGCTGGGCAATTGACAGGATTAACAACGCACCGCAATGCTAACTATGCTACAAAAAAAAGGAAGAGGCTCAAAAGCATGGGCAGTACGTCAAGATAAGTAGACTGAAATACATCTGCATCTACTACTAATCATCCACCTTGATGTGGCTGCTTTAGAAGTGGCAAGATTTATATTATGGCTTGAGAAGTTCGACTTCTGGATGAGTGAGTTTCAGTGTGCATGACTATGGTAAAGTCCACGTGACCCACCGGATGTCATTGCTGAAACACAACAAACAAAGTCTCACTCTAACGCCAGATATATATATACATCGTCATTATAATGGATAATAAAGGAATGTCAAACTAGGTGACATTAATGATTTTCAAAAGACATAAGGATCTGAATGGTACCAAGACCGTTGATACAACCTTTTCCACAAGCAAGCATGATCTATAACCATATAGATGATATGGAGTTATGATCCACAGAAAATGCAGCTACATTATTAGTACTCTAGTGCAAGTGGGAAACTGTTGGGAATGTGCCCTAGAGGAAAATAAAATATGTTTTATTAGCATATTCCATTAGTTCATAATAAGTTTTATACTGTGCTATAACTGTATTAAGCGGAAACATTAATACACGTGTGGTATAAAACAACCAGGTCCCTAGTTAACTCTAGTATACTAGTCCACTGTCAATCGGATGATCAAGGTTTCCTGATCATGAGGACATAATCGCCTATTGACAATGGGGTCGTATCATTGGGAGAATGATATGATGGACACACACCCACCAGAAGTGTTGCAATGTGATCGAGTCACATGAGTTAAACATTGCGATAACTACAACGTAGTGACCAGATCCTTAGACCGTAATGATCATACGTAATTACTGTCTATTAGGATGCCTTGATTTGCTACCCACCGCCTGACTGAAATATGTTGGCCATAAAGGAGTACTTCAGGTATTCCGAATAGATATGTTAATGAGTATGCAAATAGATCAACGCGGGATTTGTCCATCCAAGTGACGGATAGGTACTCTGAGCCCACTCGGTGATATTACATCATAAAGATTGCAAACGTGTGACTAGGTCACAGGGTTGCAATATCACGGGAACGAGTAAACATGTTTGTCGGTAACGAGGATGAACTAGGTATATTGGATACCGGCGATCAAACCTCGGACAAGCAAAGTACCACAGGACAAAGGGATAATGCTCAACGTTAAACGGATCCAACAGCGATGAAGTTTCATTTGATGGAAGCGTAGGGGCTATCAAGGATTGTACCCAGGTCCAATTGATTAGTCATTGATCAATGAGATTGTCCCGATCATGTATGTTGTTTACCGAACCGTAGGGTGTCACACTTAAGGGTATTCGACACATTAAGGATTGATTCGGGATCACCAGAGAAATAAGAGAGAACACCGGAATTGTTTCCGGTGGAGGCCAGAAATGTTTCTGGAGATTTTGAATTGTTCAAAATATTATTTAAATATGTTATAGTATATATTAAAATTATAATTTAAATAATTAAAAATGATTTAAAAAGGTACATGGGCCTCATAGGGCCCATTAGGGGAAGGAGGAGCCTCCCCCTTGGGCCTTGCGCCAAGGGAGGGGCCCACTTCCCCCCTGGCTGGCGCACCACCCCCCTTGGTGGGAATAGTCCCACCTCGGGGAGGGATGAAGGTTCCCACCCCTCCCCGGCCTATATAAGGAGGGGGTAGGGGTGCCCTTTTTATTCATCCAGTCAACTCTCTCTTCCTCCTTTCTCCTTCCTTGGAGCGGACTCCCCATCCGCACGACGTCGTGCTACTGGAATCGGGATCCGAATCCATCTTCTTTCCGCTGCTCTTCTGGTTCGGAGCCCGGAGGGACTTCGGGTACACCGTATGTGTGTAATCCCGCGAGGCGCTACGCTTGTGGCGCTACTTCATCGTCGTGGCCGTGTCGCGACGTCTTCACTGACAACTTTCTGATGGGGACGTAACCCCGTCATCGGTCTCAAGGACCGGGTGGCTATCGGAGTCATCGTGGAGCTGCGCCGCATCGGGGATTGCCGGTACGAATACACCAACCACGTTCACGCGGGAACGTTTCCCGCTTAAACGTCTACATACTGGTATGTGATCTATTTCCATCTGTTACTTGCATCGCCATAGCATAGGTCTTGGGATTGGGTATCGTAGGTTATGAAAAATTTGTGTTTTCTTCCCCGAACCCCAAAAGTGGTATCATAAGCAAGGCTATGCGTAGATGTATTGTACGGATAGAACACATCTAGTATGCGGCATCAATTCTCCAATTGTTACCCTCCCACGTGTACTCGTTTAGCATTGCGGCAATGTCCTGATGAAGCATCCCTGACCGACCTTACGCGTTTACGCGAGACTGGTTCCACGCTTGACATATGGCTTGTACCATATAAGTGGTTGGGGGTGTCTGTCTCTCTAAAATTAGCTTTGCGAAGACGTTTGCAACGGAGGGCCCCGACAGGGGTGTAATAGAGACAATTGCAGGATTGGTGTTGTGGCTTGTTTTCGTAGGATAGAAACGGTTCTTTTCTCAAAACCCCTAGCAGCCACGTAAAACTTGCAAAAGATAAAGTAGAAAGGCGTTTTCAACTTTAATTTGCATGTCGGGGGGGGTCATAGCGTGTATGATTTATATTGTTGCATCCTGTTTTTCTAATATGTTAGATATACGACGGTAGCATTATAGGATGATCCCTCACTAATCCAACAAAGTGTCCTTCCTTAGTGAAGCACCATCTGTAAAGTTCTTCATTAAGGATGCATCACGTGTCACACGAGTGTCAAACATTTTTACATTCACAAGAGATGGGTGGAGCAAGCCTAGCATGTCCAGAAACATGGCCTTGCATACGCAGCATATAATCACTAAGGTTATTGTGGCGAGCCTGGCATATGCAGATATGCCCTCGGGACACAAGAGACCAAAAGGTCGAGCATGAGTCACATGGATGATGTGATTGGCATGATGGCCTACCTTGAGAATATACTGATGGTCGTGTCCCGCGGGGGAGGTATAGTTCTCAAGGATTGTGTAATCACTTAGAATAAACTATGAGGGATGTTTGTCTGAGTGGGAGTTCCAGAATTGTTTTAGAAACATGATCTCCATATTATGAACTTAATCTTCATGTCTTAAAAATATCAATGTAGATAATGTCATACCCAAATGTTTATAACTATGGCTCTTTTAGTGTGATGTAGAACTTAAGGAAAATGGGTCTTACTTCATTGATTGTTACCAACACCGTTAGAGACATACTCGTTAGTAATGACTTACTAAACCTAATACGAGAACTGCTAGGAGATACACCAGATAACTCCGTAATTAAGGAAGATGACGATGAGTATCGTACTCACCGTCACTTATAAATGACTGTCCAATACACCATACTTCATTCTATGAATCTGAATTGTGAATGCATGTTAACCAACACGTATGACGTGCTAGGTGAACTTGAAAGCGCTAGATCAAAAATCAGAGTAATGTAATATGAGTATATGGACGAGGTTTCTTTCAACCTTGGTGGAAGGAACAACCTGTTGAGAAAGTCACTTGGAAAATGTATAAGATACATGAACACCTTGTGTATAACTTGGACTACTGAATGACTGGTTATTTTGCGATAATTGGGAAGTGGCATCATCTTCCTCCCAGCTACAAAGACCATGTCTAGACTATGTCATGAAGGAGAATTGTTCACCTATCATGATGTCATGATTAAAGTTGAGAACTTTAAAGGTAGAACCAATGCAGGAATGGTCATTAATGGAGAAGGTATATTTGATATACAGGTTATAAATGTCTTTCCCCAAAAAACACTAATCGCGGTTAATTAAGTATTTGATGCTTGAACTTACTGCTTGAGAGTGGCTTGGAAGGGATGAGGTGACAATGTGTGCTGACGATGATCAAGATAGTTGATGGTCGACAACACTCTCCCTCTACATCTATCATTTGATTAATTATATGAATAAATTTATGATCGTTTGAATGTGAACATTATTAGTGTGTCTTGCATCTCGCGAAGACAATATTCATATTAGTGAGAAACAAGTCAGTTGTTCTCATTTTATGAATGATATCTTTTATGGTCATAATACGGTTATAAATGGGTTTTTCTTATATTGATGGTAGTAGTTTGATCATTTATAAGAAATACTGCAATGCCAATAATTATCCAAACGTAATAATGACACTACCGCTTAAGTCATGAATGGTTTGCTAAAGTTTTGAGATACTTGATCTCTTGAAACATGCAAACCATGCCTTTTTTAGGTGAGATGACTAAAACCTCGCATTCTGGTAAAACAGAATGTGCACTGATTGTTGTATATCATACATTATGATGTATCGTATATCAGCAAGTAGTGAATTTCATTATTTCGTGAACTTCATATGTGGACTTAGATGAATATGTGTATTCACTAATGAAACATGAATCTAAAATAATTTGATCTGATCAAAGGGATTTCAGAATGAAGACGGATATTAAATTAACAAGAAAAACAAGTCTCTATGATTTGATCAAAGTGACAAATGTTTTGAGTTAGTCTTGGGCATAAAAGACTTGTGAAAGTTGTTTCACAAATTATAATGCTTGGAACACTTCAATATTCTTGATGTGCCTGAACATTATAATCATAATCTATTGAATAGTGTATGGTCTAAGTTATCTCTTATCGAGTTACATTATTATTGTTTAGAGTTATTAGTTTAACATGCAAACACTCACTTCAGTATTGGGAACCATCTAAGTTCGTGGAAACCAACACTATATAAGTTATGGTGTGTTGTGGTTTCTAGGATGTGTGATTTATATGATAAATTATCTTTGTAGTGTATCCTTAGACAACTATGGATGCATCTTCCACAACTAGAACCAAAAGAGCAAAACTTGTGTTGCTAAGTGTTGTGGTGTTTATCAAGAAATGTCCTTGATAAATGTGTTAGTGGAAGAAAAGTGAAAGTTCAACCAAGGTGATTGACCTTGCCTCCAGATGTCAGAGTAGCACAAAGGAATATGTTCTGGAAGCAAAACTCTACAATTAGAGGAGAAACTAATGATAATGATCGTGATGTTTCGGTTAAAGTTTTTACTGAACAAAGTAGGATTCAAGAATGCATATTTACCGTTGTGCAAAATAATATTCATGATTCACTTGTCAAGTTAATGGAACAAGACATACCTACGAACTACAAAGAAGCGATGGTGCACCTAAGTAAGAGATATGACTATGAGTCATGAAATCCTATATTGGGTTCCATTTAAGATTGCTTGAATCTTATCAAGTAAGGAGGTTACTTGATATTCCAAATAAATTCAAAGTTATAAGGAATAAATGTGAACATCAAAGAAGACATCAAGATCGACTTGTCATAAAGTATGTTTCTGACAAATTCAAACAGGTTGACTACAATATGTAGCGATGCTTGAGTCAATGGGATATTCACTACGATTGATCCAAATTGTTATCAATGTCGTGACTTCCTCAAAGACTGTGGGGTTGTTATCTCACAGTAAACATTCAAAAAACAGTATTCTAATTGGTACAACAAGAAGGTTTTTGAAAACATATGGATACTAGTGTCTCGTAATCTGAATTCTCAATTTGATGGATGATCAAAGTGATTTTGGACTTAGCCAAAATATTGAGAAACATGCATTTGCATGATACTTAGTGGGAGCTGAATAGTTTCCTAAACTTAATATGTGGACGACATATTTTGAGTGGGAGCTATGGGAGTATTATCCTAGTCTTATATGTGTCTGACATATTTGAGTAGGAGCTATGTGGATGTTATCCTTACCTTATATGTAACTGACATATTTGAGTAGGAGCTATGTGGATGTTATCCTTACCTTATATGTAACTGAAATATTTGAGTGGGAGTTATATGAGTCTTATCCTGAACTTAATATGTGCATGACATATTTGAGTGGGAGCATGACAACATTCTCATATATGGATAACATATTAAGAATGGTGTAGTTGGTATTAATGATTACTGAAATCTTTCATGAATGAAGTTGAGCATTGAAAAATCTATTAAGATAGATTAATGTGTTTAATAACATTGAGTTGGAATACTTTCCTGGATAAGATTCTGAAGGAGTTCAGAATGGGACAAGTCAAGTAGATAGTTCTTACTTATATATCCAAGAGAAATATCGAGTTAATCTCAGTACAAGAACAATGGTTAAATGAAAGAAATGGATGTGCTACATCCTCTATGCCTCTGTCATAGGTTCTTTCATATAAAACCAGAGTTATGTACTCAACGTAATGTGACCCAAGTTCTTAGTAAGAAGAACATGTTGTGATATGATTTATGAGTAAATCATTGAACAAAGAGTTAAGTTTATCCTTCAGTGTCTGGGGAGAGCTGAGGATACATCTCGAATTTGTAAAGGATAGTGGACTTGACCATAAATGTTATGCTGGTCCAAGTTGTGACACTAACCTAGAAAATTGAGATATCACACTAATGAATACCTAAGTTGAAAGAAACGTGGTTAGACATCAAAGTTGCATCTACATTAATGTGGTTGCTTTAGAAGTGGCAAGAGTTATATTATGGCTTGAGAAGTTCGACTTCTGGATGAGTGAGTTTCAGTGTGCATGACTATGGGAAAGTCTGTGTGACCCACGGGATGTCATTGCTGAAACACAACAAACGAAGTCTCACTCTACCGCCAGAAATATATACCTCGTCATTATAATGGATAATGAAGGAATGTCAAACTAGGTGACATTAATGATTTGCAAAAGACATACGGATCTGAATGGTACCAAGATCGTTGATACAACCTTTTCCACAAGCAAGCATGATCTATAACCATATAGATGATATGGAGTTATGATCCACAGAAAATGCAGCTAGATTATTTGTACTCTAGTGCAAATGGGAGACTGTTGGGAATGTGCCCTACAGGCAAATAAAATATGTTTTATTAGCATATTCCATTAGTTCATAATAAGTTTTATACTATGCTATAACTGTATTAAGCGGAAACATTAATACACGTGTGGTATAAAACAACCAGGTCCCTAGTTAACTCTAGTATACTAGTCCACTGTCAATCGGATGTTCAAGGTTTCCTGATCATGAGGACATAATCGCCTATTGACAATGGGGTCGTATCATTGGGAGAATGATATGATGGACACACACCCACCAGAAGTGTTGCAATGTGATCGAGTCACATGAGTTCAACATTGCGATAACTACAACGTAGTGACCAGATCCTTAGACCATAATGATCATACGTAATTACTATCTATTAGGATGCCTTGATTTGCTACCCACCGCCTGACTGAAATATGATGGCCATAAAGGAGTAATTCAGGTATTCTAAGTAGATATGTTAATGAGTATGCAAATAGATCAACGCGGGATTTTTTGATAACCCACAACTGTAGGGGATCGAGATAGTCTTCGCGGGTAAGAATAACCCAATTTATAGATTCGACTCGGGAGTCAATGAATACCCACAAGCTTTGACAGTGGAGTTGTCAATTCAATCGCACCTAAGATACACTTACTTGCAACAAGATATTAATAGTAACTGCGATATGGAAGTGATGGTGGCAACGGAAATAGTGGCGGTGAAACAACGAAAGTAAAACAGCAAAAGCAAACAACTAGTAACCAGCAGAATTAAAAACATTGTAGGATAGGGAGATGGATGGTTGGGTGCTGCATGGATGAGATACATCATGTATTTAACTTGGGACAAGGCACACAGAAAAGCAATGATCATCTAGGCATATATGAAACATTAGGCATGTACCCCACAGGTAGTTGTACGTGCTTGTGATACGTCTCAAACGTATCTACTTTTCCAAACACTTTTGGTATTGTTTTGCCCTCATTCTTGCATGATTTGAGCTAAACTAACCCGGACTGACGCTGTTTTTAGCAGAGCTGCCTGTATGGTTTTATTGTGCGTAGGAAAATGGATATTTGGGCATCTCAGAAAATTCCCAGAAAAATACCAGAAAATCTACGCACCCAAAGGAGCCCGAAGCCAGAATGTGGGCCAGAGGGCAGCCAGGGGGGGCCCAGGCGCCCTGCTGGCGCGGCCAGGGGTGGGGCCGCGCCCTCTAGCCGCCTGGGCGACTGCCCCCTCCTTTGGTGCCCTACCGAGGCCCCTATTTATTCCCGTGATGGAAAAACCCCGAAACAGAAGTCGTTTTCCCAATTCTCGTCGCGGAGCCGCCGCCACCCTCGGTTCTTCTCCGGGAGGGCTAATCTGGAGGTTGTTTTGGCCTCCGGTGAGGGGAGATCATCGCCATCGTCATCATCATCACCACTCCATCCTCCCTCCATGACTTCTCCATCCATGTGTGAGTAATTTCCTGTTGTAGGCAAAGGGGATGGTAGGGATTGGTTGATCTAGATCATGTAATAGTTTATCAAATAGTTGGGGTCATGTTGCCTATCATCTAGATTGGTGTTTATCATCTTTGCTTCAACTTGTTGCTCTTAATTCTTGTCACTTTGGGCCCGAGTGCCATGATTTAAGATCTGAACCCTATATGTTTGCATGAATATATTTGTGTTCTTGATCCTATCTATGAGTTGTATGCACCTGTTATAGTCCGGAACCGGCGATCCCAAAGGTGACAGCTTGGGACACCAAAGGGGGTGGACTATAGTTTGAGGATTCCTTGTATCCATTGATTGTTAATGCTTTGTTCCGGTGCTCTTTGACAGGAGCACCTTAATCTCCATAAGTTCCTTTTGGCCCCGTTCGTAGCGGGATGGTAGGACAAAAGATGTTGTGCAAGTTCTTATTGCAAGCACATACAACTACCTGTGGGGTACATGCCTAATGTTTGATATTTTACTAGATGATCATTGCTTTTTTGTGTGCCTTGCCACAAGTTAAATACATGATGTATCTTATCCATGCAGCGCTCAACCATCTGTCTCCCTAGCCTGTAGTGTTTTCAATTATGTTGGTTACTAGTTGTTTGCTTTCGCTGTTTTACTATCGCTGTTTCACCACCACTATTACCGTTGCTATCATCACCTCCATATCGCAGTTACTACTAATATCTTGTTGCAAGTAAGTGTATCTCAGGTGCGGTGGAATTGACAAATCCACTATCAAAGCTTGTGGATATTCTTTGGCTCCCCTTGAGTCGAATCTATAAATTGGGTTATCTTACCCGCGAAGACTATCTCGATCCCCTGCAGTTGTGGGTTATCAAGCCTGTTTTCTGGCGCCGTTTCCGGGGAGCATAGCTTTATTCACAAGTTTACTTGAAATATTTTACCTACTACAATTTATCCGCTATGGGTAGGAAAGAAGACCCCAAGGTCCCGATCTTACCATCCCTTACAAGAAAAGGTACTGTTCTGAACACTAGTGCTACACTTGATTCACCTTCACCACATGATGCTTCTACTGAATCCGTTACTATGTCCAATACTTCTGATGATGCTTCTACTACCTTTGAAACTACTGGTTCACTTGGTTCTTTTATCGAAGAACAGATTGCTGCTGCTGCCCGATTCTCGGGAGTTGAAATTCCTGTTGCCAAAACCCCTATTATAAAAAATTATGATTTTGCTGGCCCTAAGGAGAGACTCCTTTAGGACGATTATGTTATACTTGATGATGATTTATGCAGGGAGCTTAATGAATGTGCTGATTCCGACCCTGCTGCTATAAAGAAGCTGCTAGCAAAGCACTCCTTGAAGAACAAATTTACTCATGATCCTACTTTTGCTACATCTCCTATATGCATAAATGATCCTGATTATAATTTCTCTGTTGACCTTATACTTATATCCACAGTTGAAGCTGACCCCTTTTATGGCAGACAAAATGATGATGCTATTGCACACCTGATACGTCCCAAACGTATCTATAATTTCTTCTTGCTCCATGCATGTTTTGTGTGACTTTGCCATGATTTGCTTGAATTTTCATACACTTTTGAGCATATTTGGACTAATCTATTAACCCAGTGCACCCAGCTGTCAGTTGTTGTTTTCTGCTGTTTTTGTATTTCAGGTTTTCCGGCCATTAAAAGTGCTCCAAAAATTCCGGAAAAATTATATAAAAAATCAGCGACACGGAAGCTTCCGGAATCACCAAGGCAGCGGAGGGGGGCCACCACACGGACTCCAGAAGGGTCCCTGGCGCGGCCCCACCCTAGGCCGCACCGGGCACCCTCCTGGCTGCCCTGTGGGTCCCCTCGATGCCCCCTCCGCCTATATTTATCCCTCGGGGTGGAAACCCCTAATCTAGACCTCTTTTCTCCAGAATCAATTCCGATCTCCGCCGCCATCGCCATCAAGTTTCGGGGGGGGGGGGACAGAATTCCTGTGCCGGCACCCTGCCGGGACGGGGAAGTGCCCCCGGATTCATCTCCATCGTCGTTGCTTCCTCCCTCCATGAAGCGGGAGTAGTTCTCACTCGGGGCTGAGGTTTCTACCAGTAGCGATGTGTTCTTCTCTCTCTCCCATGATGTGATCTTCGTTGTGATCATAGGCTATGTTAATCTAGGGTGATCCCATGATATTTCCCCCTCCTCTATGTATTGGATTGATGTACTCAATTGATCTTATCTAGTATAATCCCCGAGACCAAGGTGACAGCGGTCTATTGGACATGGGTTAGAAGAATATTATCAAGTGATTTCCTATTTTGTGTGTTGATTGAAGATTGAGAGTCTCTTGGTGCTTGTCTTTGACTATCCTTGAGATATGTTGTGGTGATTGTGGTACTCTCTTTGGATGGCCCCGGTGACATTGGGAAATCCATAGATTGAGAACTACGAACTTTGAGGTGTGCTTTTGTAGCCCTACATAATTCTCATCCTCTCTTGACCACAAAGGAATGACCACCGAGTGCATCTCCATTGCATGTTTTATGGGAAATATCATGTGATTAGACTATGTTAATGTTGTTGAGAGTTGCCACTAATGAAAGTATGAAGCCTAGGCCTTGTTTCCACCATTGTTACACCGTTTGTGCTCACTTTTGTCACATGTTTGCTTGCTGCACTTTTTATTACAGATTTATATTACCTTGCTTTGCCACACCTATCACTCGTATTTTACCATCTCTTCGCCGAACTAGTTCACCTATACAACTCCTAGTTGTATTAGGTGTGTTGGGGACACAAGAGACTTCTTGTATCTTAATTGCAGGGTTGCTTGAGAGAGACCATCTTCAACCTCTACTTCCCTGAGTTCGATAAACCTTAGGTCATCCACTTGAGGGAAATTGCTGCTGTCCTACAAACCTCTGTGCTTGGAGGCCCAACATAGTCTACAAGAATAGAAGTGTGCGTAGACATCAAGCTATTTCTGGCGCCGTTGCCGGGGAGGTAAGGTTTGAAGGTATATCTTTAGATCTTGCAATTAAATCTTTTTGTTTCTTGTTTTTATTTTCACTAGTTATGCTTATGGAAAACTGCAATCTTAGTTCGCTGTTTGGGGAAGGCCGCTTTACCACGCCCGTGGTAGAGAAGTCTCCTCCACCTACTGAATGTATCCCGTTCAAAATACCAATTGGGATAGTTGAAATAATTATTAATGATTGTTATGATGGGACAGTCAATCCTAGTATTTATTTGTTGAAACTTACAGAACTTTGTGAGTTATTTAAGATTTCAGGTTTGACAAGAGGTGAAGTCATGAAAAGTTATTTTCCTTGTCACTGAAAGGAAAAGCATTGGAATGGTATAGGCTACTAGATGATTCTCACCTACGGGATTGGGAAGAGATCCAGTCTCTCTTTTACTCCAAGTTTTATCCTCTTCATGAAGTTCATGAGAATAGGAATTATATTTATAATTTCTATCCTCACGACGGAAAGAGCATAGCTCAAGCTTGGGGGAGACTGAAAACTTTAATGCTGGAATGTCCTAACCATGGGCTCCCGAAAGATATAATTATTACTAATTTTTATGCAAGGCTCTCTCGACAGGATAGAGACTTGCTCAATGCTTCCTCTATGGGTTCTTTCACAAACGAAAAGACTGATGCTAAATGGGAACTCCTTGAAAGAATTCAACGCAATACTGAAGATTGGGAGATCGACAAAGGTTAAGAGTCAGGTATAAATTATGAGTATGATTGCATTAAGTCCTTTGTTGAAACTGAAAGTTTTAATAAGTTTAGTGCTAAGTTTGGGCTTGATTCTCTACTCCTTGTTGATTTCCTCAAATCTTTTGCTTCACATCTTAATATGCCTAAGGAGAATTGGATCAAGCATCATGAACCTTTTTAAGAGATTTGCAAAGGAAATGAAATTGTTCATGATGATTGCAACATGCATGATCCAATTCCTGAAAATGAAGTTTTATATAAGCATGTTAATTTTTGTGGAGTGGATAGACCTTGTGAAAGGCCTATGATTGAAGAGGAGAAGTATTGTAAGCAACATAAGCATGAAAGAACAATCACTTGGGTCAAAGATCTAAATGAAATTGCTAGAGAATTGTGTGCCCTTTATCCTTTTACTTGTGAACTTTGCTGCATAGAGGGTCACTTTAATTTTCAATGCATGAACTTTCAAAACATAATTGTTAATCAGTTGTGTGATAACATGATCACTTCTGATCTTTATGATGAACTTGTGTTATTTTTTATGTGTGAAGAGTTATCAGAAAAGACTTCTTGGCTAGATGTTAATGCCTTAGGAATTAGCAACACTTTGCAAAATTGCCATCTCTATTGTGCTGTTAATTGCCATGAAAATGATTACATAAGTAAGATTAGAAAGGAGGGAACTTTACCAAAGTATAAAAATGTCTCTTATATCTCTACTAATAAAAAGGAGAGTTTCTCCCAAGTTTACCCTATTGTTTCTAATGATAAACCAGGATATGTGGAGAAGCTTCATCTCCAACCACTCCCTCCTAAGGAAAATAAGAAGAAAAAGAAGAGGAGGAGGAAGAGGAGCAAGAAGGAAGAAGAATGGGTATCAACCTGGCCTGAGCATATTCCTCGCATCAATTTTTATCCTAACGGACAGAAATTTTTGGAGGACAGTGAGCTTGATTGCATTCATTATTATCCTGATGTTAAGTCCGTAGGCACTATTGAAGATGATTTTCATTATGATATGAATGTTACTTTTTTGATTGGGAAAATGATGATAATGCTACTTATGATCTTGAAAATCTTTTTAGTACTAACTCTGAGAGTGATGATATGGAAAGCTCTAAGCTTGGGGATGATAGGATTGCAAGTCCTTTACCCATTAGTGATGTGGTAATTGATAATTCTTTTGCTAGTAAGAATAAAGACAACATGTTTACAAATATAGTTTCTAGCAATGATAATGCTCTTATCTACTATGATGATGTTATAACTCCTATCTTTAGTGATTATAAAGGTACCTATGACATAAGGAGAAAGTATCCTTATGAAACTTGTCATGATCATGGAGGGAATTACTCCCTTTTTGAACACCATCTTCATAATACACAATTAATCTATAGTGTTCAAGTTGTTTATGATAGTCCTACTCCCACTATTACTAATGAGAAAGGTTAAGCTTATGTGGAGAGTAAGAGTACCCTTTTGCATGTGGATCATGGTAACAATTCTTTATGTGATGTTTATATTTTTGAGTTTATTCATGATCCTACTGGAAATTATTATGAGAAGGGAACATATTCTTGTAGATATTTCAATAATATCAAGTTCCCTCTCTTTATGTTGAAGGCTTTGAAGTTGCACTTATTTTGCCTTCCTATGCTAATTATTATGTTTATCTTTATGCTACAAGATCCCTTTGCATAGGAAGCATGTTAGACTTAAATGTGTTTGTTATTTGCTTCTTGATGCTCTCTTTTGTTCTTCAACTCTTATTCCTTATTCCTATGAGAGCATCATTAAAATCTTAAGCCTATCTTTATGACTATAAAGAAAGAGCTCTAGGGAGACAACCCTTGTTATCTTTAGTTTGAGTTTTTACTTTCAGTTTTTAGTGGTCTTGATGATTGTTACTACTGTACCAACATCGTTGTATCTTTATTTTCAATCTTTGTGCCAAGTCTAGCCTCCGATTGCAAGAAAGTTCAAAAGTTGTGACATGCTGTCCAGAAAACATATTCTATCCTTGGACGGAAAAATTATCCTAAAATCACCAGATCATCTTTTTTATCTGAATTTTTTTGACAGCGTGCTCCATACAATTGACTTTCGAGCGTCTGTTCTGAGTTTTTTTATTCGAGTTGATGAAGTACCCCTAAAAACTCTTTACTACCTGTTGTTCTGTTTTTCACAGATTCTGCCACGTTTTGTCTCTCTTAACTTTTGCGAACCTTAAGCTTGCTTATTCTTTGCAAAAACATTTTGGAAATCTTGAGAAAAATTAGCTCTTCAAGAATATCTTTGTATCCAGTGGAAAAAATATATTTATTAAGGGTACTAACCTCTCTAATCAGCTTATGATGAGTTATGTATGAAGGGAGTTTTCAAGTGTGCGATGGAAGATGATAAAAGAAGATTCGGGAGTGTCAAGCGCTCAAGCTTGGGGATGCCCCCATGCATCCCCAACAAATATTCAAGGAGACTCAAGTGTCTAAGCTTGGGGATGCCCCCGTGCATCCCCTTCTTCATCAACAATTATCAGTTCGTCCCTCGTTGCACTATATTTTTATCACTTCATGCGTTGTGTGCTATGCTTGGAGCGCCTCGCTCTTTACTTTTCTAGGTTTGTTTTTGCTTGGTTTGTTGTAGTAACAAGTTAGAACCCAGCTTACTCTTTTGTGTGGGAGAGATACATGTTCCGCTTGAACTAGAACTCCTCATAGGATTTGCATGCTTATTATTTTAGCTGTGAGTTGTTGTTTTTCTTTTCTTAGCTGCTGCTCTGTTTAGTTGTAGTGCTTTAGTATTTCTAGAGCTTTTCTTTTGTTTTAGGTTGAACTTTCTATAGGTTGCATGTTTTATCTTGTTAGAGAGTTGGCCTATTGCACTGAGTTTTGTGTCTTGACTAGAAGTAGGTAGTTGAAGTTGCTATTCTCTTTGTAGTAGTAACTTGCAATAGTTTTGAGGTATTGACTAGAGTAATGTTTGAACTTTTGGTGTCAAGAGCTCGAGCCTATTAGTGATAGATGTCGTATTTTGGGCAATCCATGTGTTTTTGGAAAACCAAAAACCCCTGTTGAGAACTCTAGCTACTAGATGGATCACTAACCTCTGGAGGGTTCGAATATTAGAGTACACTCACGTACCATGAGTCGAGGATGCGCAAGGATAACCAAACCCCCATACACTCCTCCTCGGGGTACTTGTCTCTTTGTGAACCTCCTGATTAGATTGGGAGTTACCGATAATAAGTGCATGAGTTCTTCGGACTAATGTGAGTATTCGAAAGTTGACACTTCCACCCACCTATACTTTTTCTAACCTCTTCGGTACCGTGCATTGCCCTTTCTCACCTTGAGAGTTGGCGCATACTTCGCCGGTACATCCAAACCCTTGGCACGATACGCTCTGTCATCATAAGACTCCTTATATCTTTCCTCAAAACAGCCACCATACCTACCTACAAGGCATTTCCATAGCCTTTCCGAGATACATTGCCATGCAACATCCACCTTCTCATGACTTGATCCTCATTTCATACATGCTACTTGCTTGATCGATGAGTCGCATGTTGATACGTCCAAAAAGCATCACTACTTTATATCGTAATTTCATCCTATTCATTGATATATTCCACTTTAATGTATTGTTCTTATGTTGTTTTGGCTTGTTTTACACAGTTTAAGACTTTCCGATGCCGAAGCAGCAAAACCAGGGTTCAGCGGTGAAAAGTGGACACCAAGTTGCTCAATCAGATCAAGTCCAAATGCGATGAAAATTTACGGGGAGTATTTTGACGAAGATTGACTAGGAATCACCAAGGAAGGAGGTGAGGGGACCCACCAGGTAGCCAGAAGGGTGCCTGGCGCGGGCAAGGAGGGGGCCCGCGCCAGGCACCCTCCTGGATGCCTGGTGGCCCCCCTCGGTGCCCCCTCTCGCCTATAAGACCCCCCTGGGGTGAAAACCCTAAGAACAGAAGAGTTTCCGTGTTTCGCCGCCGCCACGGGGCGGAAACCTACAGAGAAGAAAAGCCATCTCTGGCGGTCAGATTCCGCCGGGGAGATCACCTCCCGGAAGGGGAGATCGTCACCATCATCATCATCATCGTCACGGGCATCATCGAGATCATCATCAACATCATCCCCAACATCAGCACCATCTCCATCTCCATCCCATCTCATCTCACAATTGCAGCTTGTGTTGTAATCCGTACTATCTATCCCCTCTACTTTGTTGGTGTTGATTACTACTTTGTGGTGAATGCTATTGAGTTTTTTTTGGAGAAATATCATTGTGTCCAGATTGTTTGTCACCCATCTATCACCTCTGATCATGATCTCTTTTATGTCTTGTGAGTAGTTACTTTAGTTCTTGAGAACATGGGAGAAGTCTAGTTATTAGTAGTCATATGATGTTGAAGTTTTATGTGTTGTTTGATACTTAAGTTGTGTTGTTATTTCTCTAGTGGTGTTATGTGAGTCGAACACTTAACACTTCACCTTTAATGGGCCTAGAGGAATACATTGTGCACAAAGGATGCTTATGGTGGGTTGCCGGAGTGACAGAAACATGAACCCCAGTTCGCACACTTTTGCACAAGGGAGTTATGGATCCTTGATCGTAATGTTGTGGTTAGGCTTATGCCTTAATTACTACCTTGTATTTGCGGATGCTTGCAAGGTGTGTAATCATAAGAGTACACTTATCTTAGTCTAGAAGGTGTACTAGCATTGATCCACCCACCAACACTTATCAACACAATACATATTACTTGGCGGAGTATGGTGAAAGTAACTTGGCTATCTCTCCCTTGTGTTCTCGAGAACGCTTTAGCTTTTATAAGTTTAGTTCCTAGGCTTATCCTTGTGAAAGGATTGGGCCACTTGATACTCCTCAGTTACCCTGTTTACTTTGCTTGTCTTTTACCTTTTCTGTTTCTTAAACCAAAAACCCCTAAATATTTACCTTTGAGTGTGTGCAGCCTTTCCTTATCCAGTGTCACTTATCAGCACCTTCTGCTCCTCGTTGGGTTCGACAGTCTTATTTATCGAAAAGCTACAATTGATCCCCTAGATTTGTGGGTTATCAAGAATCGTTTATTGGCGCGGTTAACAGAGCAGGCAATCTCACTAAACCTATTAACTTCACCGCCATCAACGAGCTTTTCTGGCGCCGTTACCGGGGAGTGTAGCGCTATTGGTAAGTGAAGCCGGTAAGGAAACCTTTATTTTCTGTTGTTACTTTCAGTCCTTATGGACTCTTCTACTGTTGGTTCGTTGCTGGTAAGGAGCCGCCCCACGACTGTGGTGGTCACTCCTACCCCTACTGAAATTGTGCCCTATAAAATACCACCTGGTATTATTGATCATGTCTTGTCTAATCGTTATACAGGAGAAGGACATCCGGGAGAACACCTGCTAGAGTATGTTCTTTATTTAAGCTTGCAGGTGTAATGATGGAGTTCGTCGTGAAGAAACTATTCTCCATATCTCTCAAAGATAAGGCTTCAGATTGGTATAAGTTGCTTGATAACTCTGATCTGCTTGAATGGCCAGAGCTTATGTCTCTCTTTTATGCAAAGTTTTATCCTCTTCGTGAAATTCACCAAGATAGGAAGTACATCTACAACTTTTGGTCTCGCGACGGAGAGAGCATCGCTCAAGCTTGGGGGAGACTGAAGTCCCTAATGCTCAAATGCCCAAACCATGAGCTCCCCAAGGAAATTATACTTACAAATTTTTATGCCAGGCTTTCTCGTCAGGACAGGGAGATGTTGGATGCATCCTCTAGCGGGGTATTCCAGACCAGAAGTATGGAAGAAAAATGGGATCTTATAGAAAGGATCCAGAAGAACACTGAAGACTGGGAAATTGATAAAGGTATTGAACCCGCTATAAACTATGAGCATGATTACATTGAGAGTTATGTAAAGACTGATTACTTTAATACCTTTTGCTCTAAAATTGGTCTTGATTCCCAGCTAATGGTTGACTTTTGCAAGGACTTTGCTTCTCATATTGATTCTTCTAAGAAGAAGGAGAGTCAACATCATAAACCTTTAAAGGAGTCACCTATTGAGATTAATGTTACTGGTCCTGTTTTACCTGCAGTCGTGTATGAACAGCCTTCTTATCCCTCAAGGATAAAGGAGCACTCTTTTGTTACAGGTATTCTAAACAAAAACGGAAGGACCACGGACGAACCTGAGGACATGATCAAGGTCAAGCCTCAAGTTGCAATGGTCAAGGATCTGGTAACCAGTGATATTAAATAATCCACTATTAGTTTTTGTGTTGTTTCCACTAACATTGTCACAGCCAAGAACAAAGGCTCAATTTCAGGTACGCCAGTTGTATCTGTCAAAATAGGAGATCATAATTACTATGGTCTATGTGATTTGGGATCTAGCGTCAGCGCTATTCCCTTCGCACTTTATCAAGAGATCATGCACGAGATTCAGCCGTGTGAGATCGAGGACATTGATGTCACGATTCATCTTGCAAATAGACAAACGATCTCTCCAGTTGGGATTGTGAGAGATGTTGAAGTACTCTGCGGGAAGGTAAAATATCCTACTGAATTTCTTGTGCTTGGTTCAGTGCAAGATAGTTTTTTCCCTATTATCTTTGGTAGGCCCTTCCTCAGCACTTGTGGAGCTATAATAGATTGCAAGAAAGGTAAAGTTTCTGTTGAATTCAACGGTGAGCCGTATGAATTTAATTTTTCTAAGTTTTCTAAGAAGCCTCGTGGTACTGACTTTTGAAGTAATGAAAAAATTATTGAAGAAATTGCTTCTATTGTTGTTCCTGCTAATGATACTTTGCAGCAATTTATCAAAGACCACGAGAATGACATACATATGCAGGAGAGGGATGAACTAGAAGACATATTTTTAAGACAAACTCCTATCCTGAAGCACAACCTCCCAGTTGAACCTTTAGGAATCCTCTCACAACCAAAAGAAGACCCGGTGTTTGATCTAAAACCACTACCCGATACACTCAAGTATGCTTATTTAGATGAAAAGAAAGTATATCATGTTGTTATCAATTCTAACCTTTCAGGGTATGAAGAAGAGCGATTATTGGAGACACTCCGCAGACATCGAGGTGCTATTGGCTATACTCTTGATGATCTCAAGGGTATTAGTCCATCCATTTTCCAACATACTATCAATCTCGAGCCCGATGCTAAACCAATTGATGATCATCAACGACGGTTGAACCCAAAGATGAAGGACGTGGTTAGGACGGAGGTTCTCAAACTTCTAGCCGCAGGTATCATCTATCCTATAGCTGATAGCAAGTGGGTAAGTCCTGTTCATTGTTTTCCCAAGAAACGAGGTATAACTGTTGTTCCTAATGATAAGAATGAACTAATACCTCAGAGGACTATTATTGGATACAGAATGTGTATTGATTTCAGGAAGTAGAACAAGGCCACCAGGAAGGACCACTATCCTTTGCCCTTTATTGATCAGATGCTCGAGCGGCTGTCTCAAAACACCCACTTCTGCTATCTTGATGGGTATTTTGGCTTCTCCCAGATTCACGTTAACACCGCGGATCAAGAGAAGACCACCTTTACGTGTCCTTACGGTACTTATGCTTATAGGCGTATGCCTTTCGGTTTGTGTAATGCACCTGCTACTTTTCAGAGGTGTATGTCTGCAATATTTCATGGTTTCTGTGAGGAGATTGTAGAAGCTTTCATGGAAGACTTTTCCGTCTATGGAAACTCCTTTGACCACTGTCTTCACAATCTTAATAAAGTTTTGCGGAGATGTGAAGAAACGAATTTGGTGCTCAATTGGGAGAAGTGCCATTTCATGGTTAACGAAGGGATAGTTCTTGGACACAAGATTTCCGAAAGGGGAATTGAAGTGGACAAGGCAAAAATTGAAGCTATTGAAAGGATGCCCTATCCAAGGGACATCAAAGGTATTCGTAGTTTTCTAGGTCATGTTGGTTTCTATAGAAGATTTATCAAGGACTTTTCTAAGACCTCAAGACCCCTTACCAATCTTCTCCAGAAGGATTCTCCTTTTTTATTTGATGAAGATTGTAAGGAAGCTTTTGAAGTTCTTAAGAAAGCCTTAATAACCGCTCCTATAGTACAACCACCTGACTGGAATTTGCCCTTTGAAATTATGTGTGATGCTAGTGATTTTGTTGTTGGAGTTGTTTTAGGAGAAAGGGTTGACAAGAAGCCGAATGTCATCCACTATGCCAGCAAGACACTTGATAGTGCTCAAAAGAATTATGCTACTACCGAGAAGGAATTCTTGGCAGTGGTGTTTGCTTGTGATAAGTTTAGACCGTATATTGTTGATTCTAAAGTCATTATTCATACTGACCATGCTTCCATTAAGTATCTTATGCAGAAAAAGGACGCCAAACCAAGACTCATTAGATGGGTACTCCTTCTTCAATAATTTGATTTGCAGATTGTCGATAGAAAAGGAGAAGATAATCCGGTGGCGGATAATCTTTCAAGGATGGAAGATATCCCGCACGATCCTATTCCAGTCAACGACAGTTTCCCAGATGAACAGCTTGCTGTTGTAAAAGTACAATCTCATTCCGACCCTTGGTTTGCAGATTATGCTAATTTTATTGTTGCAAAGTTTTTGCCTCCAGGTTTTACATTTCAGCAGAGGAAGAAATTCTTTACGGATTTGAGGCACTAATTTTGGGATGATCCACATCTTTTCAAAGAAGGTCCAAATGGGATCGTGAGAAGATGTATACCGGAGCACGAGCAGCAGGACGTTCTTCGACAATGTCACGATAGTCCCTATGTAGGACATCATGCCGGTGAAAGGACCGCACATAAAGTTTTACAATCAGGTTTTTATTGGCCTACTCTTTTTAAGGACGCCCGAAGGTACGTTTTATCTTGTGATAAGTGTCAGAGAGTTGGTAACATTAGCAGGATAAATGAGATGCCTATGAATTACTCACTAGTGATCGAACCTTTCGATTGCTGGGGTTTTGATTTTATGGGTCCTTCTCCTCCTTCACACAAGTACACACACATCTTAGTTGTTGTTGATCAGTCTCATCCATGCGGTCCCGAAGATCATCCCCAAGGCTATGGCACGACGTCTCAGGCCAAAGATGAACGACATTGTTTCCCGCAGTCAGAGCGCTTTCATCAAGTCTAGAACTATCCACGACAATTTCATGTACGTCAGGAACACCGCCCACCGGTTACACCGCTGCAAAACTCCATCCCTTCTGATCAAATTGGACATCGCCAAGGCCTTCGACACTGTCCGTTGGGATTACATGCTGGACATTTTGCAACGCCTCGGCTTTCCTCAAAGATGGCGGGCCATCCTGACGACTCGCTTCACCACGGCCTCCTCTAGGGTTATCCTCAACGGAATCCCTGGGAAGGACATCCTGCATGGACGCGGTCTTCGTCAGGGCGATCCCCTCTCGCCCCTCCTGGTCGACATCTCCATCGACCCACTTCAGAGACTTCTGGAAAAGGCTACGGAATCCGGCCTGTTGTCTGCTATGCCTGGAGGTATTCAGGGCCCCAGGGTCTCCCTCTATGCGGATGATGCTGCCATTTTTCTATCCCCCACGACACATGATGTGGATGGCCTTGCTAGCATATTACAGAGTTTTGGGGTTGTCTCTGGCCTCGTGACAGATGTGACCAAGAGCTCCATCGCCCCCATCCAATGCGCCAACATCAACTTGGAGGAGATTCTGGCGAACTTCCCGCCGACTACGACCCCCTTCCCCATTAAGTACCTGGGGTTACCCCTCTCCCTCGGAAGACTTAGGCGTGTGGATCTTCAACCTTACATCGACAAGGCGGTGGCTCGTCTTAGCCCGTGGAAAGGAAAGTTCCTGAATCGTGCCGGGTGCACTGCTCTGGTTAAGTCCGTGCTCTCCTCCGTGCCGATCTGCTTGCTGACAACTTTAAAGGCTGAAAAAGGCATCCTCAAAGCCTTTGCGAGGATCAGTCGCGGCATGCTCTGGGCCTGTAAGGAGGCGGTTAGTGGAGGAAAATGCATAGTCAACTGGAAAAAGGTATGCCGCCCCAAGAAGCTCGGGGGTTTGGGGGTTTTGGACCTAGAAAAGTTCTCCCGGGCCCTGAGGCTTCGCTGGTTATGGTATGAGTGGAAGGCTCCTGAGAAGTTGTAACACCCCCAGTGTCAGCAACAGTAATCACTTTGATTAGTGCCTGATCACTGTTGTTTGACAAGCCATGATCACCTTTGATCATAGCTCTGACAATTCCAACCCTGATAAATTTTTCAAATTTGTATGGACTATTGAATTGCTCCAAGAATATGTGGGTGATTGATAACCATCTTGCAAATACCTAAACCAAGTTAACTCCTAGCCATCTGAATAATCACAAATCAATGATAATTATGAAACCAATGGTGTGAGGTTATCCAATTATTGTATACATTATATTAAAAATAAAAACTATAGTTGGACCTTAATGATGGAACCTAATAATAAAATTGCCTATCAATCATTAGGCCATGGTTATCATAGCAAGTGTTATTTTAATTAAAGTGGTTTGGTAATATTGGGAAAAGAAAACAATAGCTTTGGAATTTATTAGTTGCCATGGTAATTATAATAAACAAGTTAAAAAATTAAATGCACTAAAAATTGTGAAACCAATTTTATTAAATGCCTAAAAATCAGTAGGTCTTATAAATATTGGAATGTGAATTTATTAAGTTATTTATATAATGCAATTAAATGATAACAATAGCAAAACAGCACCAAAAAGCCTTTTTAAAATAACTAACAATATTCAAATGAATTTATTTAATACCCAAACTTATTGTGGAATCACTTTACGGTGTAACACAATTATTGGGACTGTTGTCCCATTTTTCTAAAATCATTTGATACCCAAAATAAAATAAAACAGAAAAGAATAAACAAAACAAAAATAAATTGGGAAAAAACTAAAACCCGCCTAGGGCAATGGCCCACACGGCCCAGCCCCCCCTCTCTCTCTCCTTCTTCCCCTGTTCGCCCCCACCCCGCACAGTGACATGGCCATGGCCATGCCGTGGCCACGCCGTCCCCCTCACCTGCCCCCCACCTGCTCCCTCGTGGAGGCGATAAGGACCGAGCCTCACCCCCTGGTCGTTCCCCTCGTCATTCTCCCCCCCCCCCCTCCCAGTGCTCTCCCTCCTCTCCCGTGCGGCACCGGGCGCTGCCGTGGCCGCGCCACCGCCGTTGCCGCGGCCAACGGCCGCCTCTCGCCGTCGCAAGATGTCCAGGAGGACCGTCACCGACGCCTTCGTCACCTCCAGCAACGAATCGAGACGGGGCGCGCTGTAGGCTGGGAATCGACCGCTTTTTCCACCTCGGGCCGCCGCGCCATTGGCGTCGTGGAGCACTGCTCCGAGCTCCCCCGCGCCTGCTACCTCCCCTACGCACTCCGCTGTAAGCACGCGCGCGTTTTGCCCCAGCTCCCGCTCTATTTCGCGCACCGTAGCCTCGTCTCCACCACAGCCATGTTTCGGCCGCCGCCTGTCTTGACCTAGCCGACGCCTCGGTCCACTCCAGCTCGTGCAGATGGCTGGGATGGATGCGGTTCCTCATGGGGGTCACGTAGAATCTTGTGGCGCTCGATTTGACCCCCTGTATTGAGCGCTAGGACTCCTTCCATGGCACGGCTCGCCGCCGGCGAGCTCTGTCTGGGCTGGGCTCACTGACGAGTAGGCCCCACGGATGCTAATCACTGTTAGGGCTTCGGTTAATTTAAGCCACTGATTAAACCTAAGCTAAATTACCCCTTGGACATATGACAGGTGGGCCAGCACTTAACCCCCCCTCTGTTATGTTAGTATAATTAACTGTTAGCCAAAATGAGTCACTGACTAGTGGGCCCTGGCCTGTTAAGAGAAAATTAACTGGGTTATTAGCTTAGAGTGTATGACACATGGGCCCCCCTGAGATAATTATTTTATTAAATGAAATATTGATATGTGTATGACATGTGGGCCACCCCACCGTTTTCTTTAATAAAATTTGATTTATTAAAATTGGGTCACTGACATGTGGGACCCACTGTCAGGTTTGAACAGTCATACTGTTGTGGATAATGTCTCTGTTTTATTATTAAAAATAATTGTAGAAATGATTTAAAAATTGAATTAAAACTTTAAAATTGAATATCTTTTAAACCGTAAGTCAGATTCAAACACTTTATACATGAAAATTGATCAGAAAAATATAACGAATACGGATACGCTATCCGTATACCAACCATCCCCCTCTAACATACCGAACATCGAACCGTTCCCCCCTCCGGACCGTCTGTCCGATGATTTGTCTGGTACTGTCAAAATATCCGGATGAATTTATTCCGAACATGAAAGTTGTCTGGAATGGTTCAACTAACCCGGATACACCCCCCTTATCTTTGTCGGATGTCCACGACACCTCCGGCATGATACCTTCCGCCTCCGGACACCCTGTCCGATAATCACCCGAAGCTGGCAATTCATCCCCGGATGAATTCCCGCTCCGAGCAACGTGCATTGCACTGCGTTAGAACACTGTTAGCATTGCATCTGTCATGTCATGCATCTGTTTGTATATTATTGCTGTGTATTTACTGTTTCCTTCCCCCCTTAATCTCCGGTAGACCCCGAGACTGTCGTTGACTACACCGCTGCCGAGTACCACTACGTCGTCGACGACCGTACCCCGACAGTCGAGCTTCCAGGCAAGCAGAGCCATTCTCTTCCCCATATATCGCCTATCTTTCCGTACATTTCTTGCAATAGGCATTGTTACTGCTGTTGCTACGTTACAATCCTATTCAATTGCATGGCCTGATTTTTGTCGCCCCTTGTTGTACCTTCCTTATCCTATGCTGCCTGCTATATCTATATATTATATTCAGCAGTGAGCCTTGCGCATTGTTAGCTAGGATTAGATAGCGGGCCATGATCACTCTAGGAGTGATCGCGGGAACGATATATTACAACTGAAAAGGTACGGATCAATGCAGACACCCTAGGGAACCTACAACGGCGAGACTCTGCCGAGTCGCTTCGAGTTTGACTTACGAGTGGAAGGACTCGTATTTCACTCTCGTCGGCTCAGTAGCGTAGCATCACTGGGATGATACGAGGGTATTCCTCTTGAGTTCATTCCGCTGGTGTCTCGGCACCACCGGGGTGATACGAGAATAATCCTCTTTAGTTCATTCCGCTGATGTCTCGGTCGAACCTCTTTAAGTGTACCATCGAGGGTGATTCCTCCTGGTTTCACTAAATGGTAGGCACTCGAATCAGCTGGTGTCCATACAGGTAAGGAGCCGGGTGACCAACGGTGCCCGCGCAGGGTATCTTAGCGGAACGACAGGTCAGGTGTATTCCACCGGTGTGCGGCGGGCCTGGTGCTATTCGTCACCGACAGATATCCTGTTGTACGAAAGTCGAGCTCCTCCAGGAGCACACGCGAGACAAGGTAAGGAGACGGTTCACCTTGTTGGTAACCGCAGAGACTTGGTGGGACGACAGGGCAGGCACCGATGTACTGGTGGTCCTGGCTGCTGTCGTTGTCCGCGGGTCAGTTAAATCGAGGCAACGATAACGGTTGTCGCGCAAGTTAATAAAATGACTAATGGTTCAGTGGATGTCTTGAGTTGGCTATATGCCATGTACGCACTACCTACCCGTGGGAATTACGAGTTTTGGGCTCCTCTGCTTCGTAGTGTCGTCCGAGGACTCTTCAGACATCAGCAGTACCGCGGCCTGCGCCGGGAAGTGGTGTTGTCTTATTTGCTCGCGCGGTGGTGTCTTATTTGGATTTGCTTTAACGTCACCGGCCAGCCTCGCACCGTGCAGGAGTATGTCGGCGTTAGGGTCCAAAGCCCCGCGTACATAGGATATAGTCCGACGGATGACCTCTCTGTTGAGTTTGAAAGATGGGCTACGGAGTGTCGGATAGGCTCGGTGGAGTGTTCCCTAGCAAGGTGCCCGCCACCCTGGAGATCCGTGCGTGTAGCGTAACACAAGTGCACCCCTGCAGGGAAGATTAATCTATTCGAATAGCCGTGTCCACGGTAACAGGATGCTTTATGCTGAAGCTGGATCTTACCACTACAAACTATTATTATTAAACTGTATGGTTCCGGGTTTGCTTCCTCGCAGGGGAGTCGAGGAGGGAACTCGGAGGAATTGCTAATTATTACAACTTATTATTATACAATGCTGCAGCAACTTCTGCTGCATTGTTACTTTATGCTTTATATAAACTGTTGGCTATTCTCTTCCCATGCTGCAAGACACGTCAGAAGATGCTAGTCTTCGATAGGCCTAGCTTCTCACCCTTATTCTGATTTCTACCTTGTAGTCCACTATATATAGCCTCCCCTTTCCATTTTATACAATGCATAATGCTTAGTAGCGGACGTAAGACTCGCGGGTATGCTAGATACTCACCTGCTTTATTTTCCCTTTTTATTGTTTTGCCTGGTCGGCCGCTGCAGTCGACGTTGGATGCTTGGAGTCCAGGAGAAGGAGATCTGTAACACCCTTAGATCCGGTACAGTAATCACTACAGTGATTCCACTGTTAGTGATCATTACTGTTGATGATCAAGCCTTGAACACCTTTGATCACGGCTCATTGAAATTCCAACCCAGGTAAAATTTTCAAATAAATGTGGATTGTAAATCTTGCTCCAAGGATTGAGGATACATGTCAATCAACTTGATCATGGTTAAACCAAAACCACCTTATTCATTTGCCTAATCCCAAGCCAAGAATAAATTATGAAAACCCTAGAGTTGGCATATCAAAATTGTCATGGAATTTATAATGAAAACTATAGTGGGCCCCTTATGATGGAATCTATTTATAAAATGCCTAACAAACATTAGGCCACGATGTTTTAGCAATAGTTATTTTATTAAAATGGTATAGTAATATTAAGTAATAATAAATAGAATAAAATAATAGCTTGGACCATTTATTAAATTTCCTTGCTAATTTTAATAAACATGTGGTAGTTTTAAATGCACTAAAAATTGTGAAACCAATTTTATTAAATGCCTAAAAATCAGTAGGTCTTATAAATATTGGTATGTGAATTTATAAAGTTATTTAAATAATTCAATTAAATGATAACAGTAGCAAAACAATACCAAAAAGCCTTTTAAAATAAATAATAATATTCAAATGAATTTAATTAATGCCCAAACTTTTTGTGGCATCATGTTAAAGTGTAACACTGATATTGGTGCAATTATAACATTTTACAAAAATCAAAACCTAACTAAAATAAATTAAAACAGAAAAGAAATATATATATAAAAAAAGGGAAAACAAAAAAATTAGAAATCCCTAATCTAACGCCTGTGGGCGAGGCCCACCCCGGGCCCAGCCCCCTCCTCTCCTCTCTCTCCCTCCCACCGACACCCTCACCTGCTCCCCCCGTGACGTCACGGCCATGGCCGCACGGCCATGCCGCCCCCCCCCCCCACCCCACCTGCCCCCTACCTGCCCCCCCTCTCCCGATGGATATGAGCGATGCCCCGAACCCCCCTGCCTCACTCCCTCCCCTTCCTCTCCCCTCGCGCCTCTGCCTCCTTCTCCCCGACCATCCGAGCACGGCCATGGGCGCGAGACCCTCGTGGACGCGGCCACCGGCCTCCTCGGCAACCGGAAGCATGTCCAGGCGGCTCCCCGTGGTGATCTTCGTCCTCACGCGTGGGCAATTGCTATGGGAAGCCCGGAGCTCGCCGCCCCCTTCTTCCTCCTCCGCCATGGCCACCGGCGACCGCCGCCCGATTCGCGCCACCCCGACCTCCAAGCTCGCTGCCACCCCAACCATCGCACTCCCTGTGAGCTTCCGCCTCGACCCCATCTCCTCGTGCTTGTTTCCGTGGCCTGTGTCGCTGTGACCATCAAGCCCGCGCTCCGGTCGCCGTTGCCCGCCATGACCGAGTCGGGCGCTCGCCGACTCCTGGCAGAGCCCCAACGCGCGCGTGCCTCGCACCTGCGCGGCCAAACCCCCCCCCCCTGCACGTGAGCGGCGGCACTAGGCCACGGCCTCGCCGTGCCGGCCGCTTGCCATGGCCGCCGACGACCTTTGTCGCGCGAGCCCATCGAGAGGCAGTTTTATGCCTCTGACCGTGGACCCCCCCCTATTAGCCACACTAAGCACAAAATTAAAAAGAGATACCCCCCCCTCAATGACATGTGGGCCCTTGCAAATTATTCCCTGTTAACTAAACTCTATTTAGACTAATAGGTCGGTGACATGTGGACCCCATGTGCTATTTAGTTATTTAATGATTTTATTAAACCCTGTGACAATGACATCTGGACCCCACCAGTAAGCATTTAAAATAAATAGAAATTGTTTTATTAAAATTGTTAGTATGACATGTGGGCCACCCCTGTTTTTATAAAAAAAATGTTTTATTAGAATTGGGTCACTGACATGTGGGACCCACTGGTCAGTTGACCAGTCAACCTTACAGGTGGGTCCCCTCTGTCAGGTTTGACTAGGTCAACCACTGTTCTGGATAATGTTTGAATAAATGAATTAAATAAATTCATAAAATCTTTTAAAATGATTTAAACTTTGAATTTGAATAACTTTTAAACCGTAATTCGGATCGAAAAACTTTATACATCAAAATTGATCAGAAAAATACAACGGATACGGATACGCTATCTGTATGTCTACCACCCCCCTCTAACGTACCGAACATCGACATTCTCCCCTTCGGGCCGTCTGTCGATAATTCCCGGTACCGATAAAAATTGCCCGGATCAAAATACTTTGTATACGAAAGTTACTCAGAACGGATCAACGGTTACAGATACGATACCCATATCCTCACCACACCCCTCTAACATACCGATCATCGAACTGTTTCCCCCCTCCGGGGGCTCTGTCCGATAGATTGCCCGATAGCCGTTAAACTGTCCGGTACTGTTAGAGTGCCCGGATGAATTTATTCTGAACATGAAAGTTGTTCGGAATAGGTCAACTAACCCGGATACACCACCCACACATGTGTCGGATGTCCACGACACCTCCGGCATGATATCTCCCCCCCTCCGGACACCTTGTCCGATAATCACCCGGAGCCGGTATTTCATCCCCGGATGAATTCCCGCTCCGAGCAACGTGCATCGTACTGCGTTAGAACCCTGTTTACAATTCTTATGTTATGTCTTGCATTTGTATTGCTATCATTGTTGTGTATTTATTGTTTCTTCCCCCCTTAATCTTCGGTAGACCCCGATGCTGCCGCCGACGACAGCGTTGCCGAGTACGACTGCTTCGTCGACGACCGTACCGCTACTGTCGAGCTTGCAGGCAAGCAGAGCCATTCTCTTCCCCAGATATCGCCTATCTTTCCGTACATTTCTTGCACTAGGCATTGTTACTGCTGCTGCTACGTTTACAATCCTATTCAATTGCATAGCCTGATTTTTGTCGCCCCTTGATGTGCCTTCCTTTATCCTATGCTGCCTATTATTATTATGCATTTTTCAGCAGTGAGCCCTGCGCATTGTTAGCTAGGATTAGATAGAGGGCCGCGATCCCTCAGGGGAGTGAATGCGGATATTAATATTATAACTGCACAGGTACGGTACAATGCAGACACCGCCTCAGGCCCTATCTAGGTTATGCCTAGTCACCTCAAGTGTGAGCTATCAAGGAGTAATCTTTGTAATCCACTCGAGGCTGACTTTGTCTTACCGCCATAGGGTCTTGACAACGGTTGTCCTAAAGGTAAGAAGTCGGGCGACCCAACGGTGCCCGCGAGAGGGATTGCGACGGGACGACAGGGAGGGCACGACCAGTGTACCGGTGTGCTTGGCCCCTGATCGTTGGCCGCGAGAGTTACCAAACCACGAAAGTCGAGCTCCTCCAGGAGCACACGCGAGACAAGGTAAGGAGACGGTTCACCTTGTTGGTAACCGCAGTGACTTGGTGGGACGACAGGGCAGGCACCGATGTACTGGTGGTCCTGGCTGCTGTCGTTGACTGCGGGTCGGTTAAGTCGAGGCAACGATAACGGTTGTCTCGCAGGTTAATTAAAATGCTAAATGGTTCAGTGAATGTCTTGAGTTGGCTATATGCCATGTACGCACTACCTACCCGTGGGAACTACGAGTTATGGGCTCCTCTGCTTCTTAGTGTCGTCCGAGGACTCTTCAGACGTCAGCAGTACCGCGGGCTGATTGCCGGGAAGTGGTGTTGTCTTATTTGCCGCGGCGTGTGATTTGTATTTGCTTTGATTTAACTTCACCGGCCAGCCACGCACCGTGCAGGAGTACGCTTGGGTTGGGGTCCAAGGCCCGGCGTACTTAGGATTTAGACCGGCGGATGACCTCTCTGTTGAGTTTGAAAGATGGGCTATGAAATGTCGGATAGCCTCGGTGGAGCGTTCCCTAACAAGGTTCCCGCCACCCTGGAGATCCGTGCGTGTAGCGTAACACAAGTGCACCCCTGCAGGGAAGATTGATCTATCGATAGCCGTGTCCACGGTAACAGGACGCTTTATGCTGAAGCTGGATCTTACCACTAGAAACTATTATTATTAAACTGTATGGTTCCGGGTTTTCTTCCTCGCGGGGATGTCGAGGAGGTGAACTCGGAGGCATAGTTAATTATGATTACAACTTATTATTATACAATGCTGCAGCAACTTCTGCTGCATTGTTACTTCCATTTCTGTTATATAAACTGTTGGCTGATTCTTACCTCATGCTGCAAGACATCGTCGGAAGATGCTAGTCTTCGTTAGGCCTAGCTTCTTACCCTTGCTCTGAACTTCTGTCTTCAGTCCACTATATACAGCCTCTTCATTCCGTTGATATCATGCATAATGCTTAGTAGCGGACGTAAGACTCGCGGGTATACTAGATACTCACCTGCTTTATTTCCTTTACTGTTTTGCCTGATCGGCCGCTGCAGCCGACGTTGGAGCCCAGGAGCAGGAGTACCCCGGAGGTGCCTACTACGACGTCGAGTTCCCCGTTGACCAGGAGTAGTACTGTGGATCCCAGGCAGGAGGCCTCGCCTTTTCGTTCTGTATCTCTGATGTGATTTGTGCTAGCCTTCTTAAGGCAAAACTTGACTAACTATGTCTGTACTCAGATATTATGGTTTGTATGACTTATATATTCGGGTCCGCGTGACTCCCTCTATTGTAATATATTTGTTTATCCTTTTGTGTTTAGTGTTGTGCTGTGATATTATCATCGTGGCACCCTAATCTCAGTCGTGTACCCTGTGTGTATGATTACTGTACACGGTCTGATTTTGGGGGCGTCACAAGATCCCCGATGTCGACCACCGCAATGTGAAGATCCCCGATGCCTTCTACGACGTCGAGTTCCCCTTTGACCAGGAGTAGTTTGGAGGTTCCCAGGCAGGAGGCCTCGCCTTTTTGATCGTTGTTGTTTATGTGCTAGCCTTCTTAAGGCAACCTTGTATCCTTGTGTCTGTACTTAGATACTTTCTCTTCCGCTGACTTTGTGCTCTCGAGTTGTTATATTCGAGTCCCCGTGGTCCTTTGCTTGTATTAAACAACTTGTATTATTTTATTTGTAGAGTTGTGTTGTGATATCTCACCGTGAGTCCCTAATCTTGATCGTGTACCTTGCGTGTATGATTACTGTACACGGTCTGATTTTGGGGGCGTCACAGAAGCCATGGGTGGGCTCGGAAACCCCCAACGACGCCTCCGACCTTGAGCTCTTCAATGCGTCTACACATGTCACCATCGGAAACGGCGCCAAGGCTTCCTTCTGGTCGTCTTCATGGCTCCATGGCGCCCCGCCAAAAGACTTGGCTCCCCTTATTTTCAAGGATTCCAAGAGGAAGAATCGGACGGTCCAGGACGCTCTCGCTAATAACAACTGGATCTCGGACATTGCGGTGGATGTGTTCACTGTCGAACACATGGAACAATATGTCCGCCTCTGGGAGCTCCTGACAGATGTCCAGCTTCATCCGGACACTGAGGACTCCATTACCTGGTCCTTGACCCCTAATGGGTGCTACTCGGCCAGCTCCGCCTACAAGATCCAGTTCCTTGCCTCTTTGCCCTGCCAGTTTGGGAACATTGTGTGGAAGACTTGGGCCCCTCCAAAGTGTCGTTTCTTCGCCTGGCTCTTTGTCCAGAACCGCTTATGGACCGCTGATCGATTGGCGAAACGCGGATGGCCGCACCAACCTGCTTGCCAGCTCTGTCGTACTTCCCCTGAGACGGCACGACACATCCTTTTCGAGTGCCGCTTCTCCAGACGTATATGGACGGCCGCGGCCTCTTGGCTGTCCTGTCCAGACCTCATCAGCAGCCTCGGGGAGGGTAGGCCTAAAGTCTTGGACTATTGGCTGGTTGTTTCGAAGTCCACCACCTCCTCCTCAAAAGGCTTGCGTTCAGCTATCACGCTCATCAGTTGGGAGATCTGGAAAGAGAGGAACGAGCGAGTCTTCAAAAATAAGTCCTCCCTACCATCGGCTGTCATGCATAAGATTAGGGAAGAGGGAAAGGACTGGATCCTCGCCGGTGCTAAAATTCTGGCAGAACTTGTAGGCTGATCATATTTCCCTTTTGCCGGGGGCGGTGTTCGCCCCCTTTCCTCTTTTTTTGTTTTTATGGCTCTTGCCATTCCCCTGTTTGCTTCTCCTATATCAATATAAGGCAAAAGCTTTTTTGCCCATTTCAAAAAAAGAGAGAGTTAAATAGAAAGAGCCATTGAGGCCACCAAAAAAATAAAAAAATAGAAAAAGAGAAAAAGAAAAATAAAAAGAGATAAGGGGGCACACTACTATTCCTTTTGAGAGATCCACACTAGTACTTCATCCTCTATCCCTTGTACTCCATAGAGATCATCATCATGCATATAGCTATGTGGGGACCTTCACACTATAGAACTTGGCTTGTATATTCCAATGATGAGCCTCCTCAAACGAGCTCTAGGTCTTCTTGAGCAAGCAAGTTAGATGCACCCCCACTAGTTCCCTTGGAGAGCTTTTAGCTCACATGTGCATCCGTTGCATGGCAATCCCTACTCCTCACATCATATCTATCATATGGCCTTCTCTCGCCTATGATTGTCCTCATTGATGTGAGCCTTTCACACATATTTTCTTCCTCCTCCACCTTTCTGTTTCGCCTTTTAGGTGTCAACTTTCTTGCTCACGCTCATCCATTGCATGAGTGCTGAAAATATCGAAAGAGAGGGGATCGGTTTGACTTGTACCTGGCTAGTGGTCTGGGGACGAGTCAAGATAAGAATCCAAAGGAGACCAAGTGTGAAACTTTAGTAGATAGTTGTTCTCAACAACCTTTTTCTCTCTTTTTCCCAGTCCCCTGCTTGCATGCAAACACCATCTTGAGACATTCGAGTCACGGACAGCGAGAGCTCTTCCACCTTATGTTCTTTTGTTTCTTATGTCAATGCTAATATAGACTCTTGCTTGTTAAGACTTGAATTTAATTGCATGCTTAAATTGCTTTACTTAAAAGTCCTTATATGGTTGTGTGGCATGTCACCATAGAAATTATGCTTGTTATCATTTACCTACTCGAGGACGAGCAGGAATTAAGCTTTGGGATGTTGATACGTCCCAAACGTATCTATAATTTCTGCTTGCTCCATGCATGTTTTGTATGACTTTGCCACGATTTGCTTGAACTTTCATACACTTTTGAGCATATTTGGACTAATCTATTAACCCAGTGCACCCAGCTGCCAGTTGTTGTTTTCTGCTGTTTTTGTATTTCAGGTTTTCCGGCATTAAAAGTGCTCCAAAAATTCCGAAAAAATTATATAAAAAGCCAGTGACACGGGAGCTTCCGGAATCACCAAAGCAGCGAAGGGGGGCCACCACAGGGACTCCAGAAGGGTCCCTGGTGCGGCCCCACCCTAGGCCGCGCCGGGCACCCTCCTGGCTGCCATGTGGGTCCCCTCGATGCCCCCCTCCGCCTATATTTAGCCCTCGGGGTGGAAACCCCTAATCCAGACCTCTTTTCTCCAGAAGAAATTCCGATCTCCGCCGCCATCGCCATCAAGTTTTGGGGGGACAGAATTCATGTGCCGGCACCCTGCCGGGACGGGGAAGTGCCCCCGGATTCATCTCCATCGACGTTGCTTCCTCCCTCCATGAAGCGGGAGTTGTTCTCCCTCGGGGCTGAGATTTCTACCAGTAGCTATGTGTTCATCTCTCTCTCCCATGATGTGATCTTCTTTGTGATCATAGGCTATGTTAATCTAGGGTGATCCCATGATATTTCCCCTTCCTCTATGTATTGTATTGATGTACTCAATTGATCTTATCTAATATAATCCCCGAGACCAAGGTGACAACGGTCTATTGGACATGGGTTAGAAGAATATTATCATGAGTGATTTCCTCTTTTGTGTGTTGATTGAAGATTGAGAGTCTCTTGGTGCTTGTCTTTGACTATCCTTGAGATATGTTGTGGTGATTGTGGTACTCTCTTTGGACGGCCGCGGTGACATTGGGAAATTCATAGATTGAGAACTACAAACTTTGAGGTGTGCTTTTGTAGCCCTACATAATTCTCATCCTCTCTTGACCACAAATGAATGACCTCCGAGTGCGTCTCCATTGCATGTTTTATGAGAAACATCATGTGATTAGACTATGTTAATGTTGTTGAGAGTTTCTACTAGTGAAAGTATGAAGCCTAGGCCTTGTTTCCACCATTGTTACACCGTTTGTGCTCACTTTTGTCACATGTTTGCTTGCTGCACTTTTTATTACAGATTTATATTACCTTGCTTTGCCACACCTATCACTCGTATTTTACCATCTCTTCGCCGAACTAGTGCACCTATACAACTCCTAGTTGTATTAGGTGTGTTGGGGACACAAGAGACTTCTTGTATCTTAATTGCAGGGTTGCTTGAGAGAGACCATCTTCAACCTCTACTTCCCTGAGTTCGATAAACCTTAGGTCATCCACTTGAGGGAAATTGCTGTTCTCCTACAAACCTTTGCGCTTGGAGGCCCAACATAGTCTACAAGAATAGAAGCGTGCGTAGACATCAACACCTGACCAAACTCACTGAGTTGGGTGGCTTGTTTACTACGGATGAAAAGATACGAAACTTCTATGTTACTAAACTTCTGCCTTTCTCTTTGAAGGAAGGTGCTAAAGCATGGTATGATGCACTACCATGTGGTTCCATTAGGATTCCTCAAGACTTAGCTCACTCTTTTGTTGATAAGTACTTTCCTGCTCATATGCAACATGCTGCTTTACAAAGAATTTATAACTTTAAACAATTGCAGGATGAGCACCTCCCTAAAGCTTGGGGGAGGTATTGCACTCTGATCCAGGATAGACCGGGACATGGAGTCCCTAAGAATGAATTAATTGATATATTTTATGTTGGTCTAACTGATGATCCAGATCCTATCTGGACAGTTGTGTTGGTTGTGTTTTCAGGAAAAGAACACCGGACGATGCAGAAGAATTAATGGGCAAGATTGCCAAGAACCACGAAGATTGGTCCGTCCGTGAACCACCTCCACCACCAAAAAAGAGGGGCATGCTCGTCCTAAGCCCTGAAGATATGTGATACGTCTCAAACGTATCTATAATTTTTGCTTGTTCCATGCCTCTTTTTGTGTCATTGCTACATCTTTTTGCCATGCTTTTGAATCATTTATTGGACTAACCTACAAATATAGAGTTGATACGTCCAAAACGTATCTATAATTTCTGCTTGCTCCATGCATGTTTTGTGTGATATTGCTATGATCTAGATACACTTTCATACACTTTTGATCATATTTAGACTAACCTATTAACTCAGTGCACCCCACTGCCAGTTCCTGTTTTCTGCTGTTTTTCTATTTCAGTTTTTCCCCATATAAAAAGTGCCAGAAAATTTCCGGGAAAAATACAGGAAAAATCAACGTACAGGAAGCTTCGCGAAGAGCCCGGGAGGGGCCAGGGGGGCCCAGGCGGCCACCCGGCGCGGCCCCACCCTGGCCGCGCCAGGGGGGCGCTTGGAGCCCCTAGCCCACCTCTGGCTGCCACCTTTCGCCTATTTATCCCCCGTCACGGGAAAACCCCAAAGGAGAACCCTATTCCGCGAACTCGCCTCTGTTCCGCCGCCGCCGCGCTTCCGAAGATCGGGAGCACCAGAAGACCTCTTCCCGGCACCCTGTCGGAGGGAGGATTGACCTCCGGGAGTCTCCTCTCCACCATGGATGCTCCCCGGATGTCCCGTGAGTAGTTTTACTTGGACCATGGGTCCGTGATCAGTAGCTATGTGATGTTCTCCTCCCTATTTGTTCTTCATGATTTAGACCTCGTGAGCTATGTTGATCGAGGCACTTTTGTAATATTTCTGCTATTGTTATGTTGAGTTTGATAGGATCTGATGGATTATGAGATTATGTTCAGATTGTTATTGAGTAATATATTTGGTTCTTATCTCTTATATTTTTGTTCCTAAGTAATTCTTGCATGTTCTCCGTTGTTGTTTATTGCTTTGGCCAAGTAGTAGGTAGTGACTCCAAGAGGGAACGTTTTGCTCGATTGTGGGATCATGCCCCCCGATGACACGCTTGAGTGACAGAAACATGAGTCTAGGGGATGTGTTGTTGCCACAATGGGGAAAACAACGGTGCTTGTAACCGCGGTTACAAGGATTGTTTACTTTACGCAAAGTTCTTTTTAATGCAGTTGTTTGTTGCTTTGGGTTTACACTTTGGGTGGGGCTCGCAACTTAATACCAGCGAGATGTTCTGGATAGATATCTCAAGGTGGATGATTAGTAGTAGATGCAGTTGGATTTCGGTCTACTTATTTTGGCGTACTTCCCATGCTTTTGAGCCTCGTCCTTTCTTTTGTAGCATAGTTAGCATTGCGGTGCGTTCATAATCCTGTCAATTACCTTTCTGTAATTTGTTTACCTCGCATAGAAATATTATCGTCTTTTGGGAGAGAGACATCACTAGTGAACATCACGTATCCCGGTCCATACCCTCATCATTGTTTACACGCTCATTTACTTTTCTGCTTTTACTTTCAATTGCTATCATTATCCCTTGTGTTTTATCTTTTGTGAACAACAAGACCGGAGAGATTGACAACCCCTCTGAACTTCGTTGGGAACAAAGTTATCGTGTCTGTCTGCAGGTCCGCGTCAGTTGCGCCGCTGACACCTACTTATCATCTCCGGAGTCCTACTGGAGACAAACCTTGGTATCTTCACCGAGGGAAATTTGCTGATGTGCTACATCACGCCTTCCACTTGGGGTTTACCAACGAAGGGCGAGAAATCACTATCATCATCTCGCACATCAAGAGCCCAGTGCCAGTTTCTGTCTATTTTGTCTTTGCAATGCAGAAAAAAGTCCAAAAATGAAGTTGCTCAGAAAATTCCCAAAAAATTACCAAAAAATATCTACATCGGAAGAGTCCTCCAGCCGGAGGACGGAGCCAGGAGGTGGCCCTAGGCCCCCAGGCGCCCTCCCGGCGCGGCCAGGGCCCACCCGCATGGGGTGGCCGCCTGGGCGACCTGGGCACCGCCTCAGACTCCCCCCTTTTCTTATAAAATCTCCCATGACGCAAAAACCCGAGATATCCAACCCTTTTCTCCAGAAGCGCTCCCGATCTCCGCCGCCATCGAAACCTAGCTTCGGGGGTCACCAGGATCCTGCTCCGACACCCTGCCGGAGAGGGCCTTGGCCCCCGGGACCATCTTCATCAACTCTTCTTCACCCCATGATGGATCGTGAGTAGTTCCTCCTTGGACTACGGGTTCTTGGCAGTAGCTTGTTGGTATCTTCTCCCCCTTGATCTTAAAATACAAAGTTCTCATGAGTTGCCCCACATGATTGAGATCCATATGATGTAATTGGTGTTGTGTTTGTTGGGATCCGATGAATTGTTACCTTGTTCAGTCCTAAGAGGTTTATGAATTATTGTTGCTGCAATTTTGTTGTTCTTAATGCTTGTTACTAGTGCACGAGTAGCATGATTTCAGATCGGAGCACGTTATGGTTGCATGATTATAATTGTTGTTCTAGATCTGATCTACGGTTGTATGCACTTACTATAGTCCGGAACCGGCGATCCCAATGGTGACAGCTTGGGACACCAAAGGGGATGGGCTATAATTTGAGGATCACATGTGTTCATAGAGTGCTAATGCTTTGTTCCGGTGCTCTTTGACAGGAGCACCTTAATCTCCGTAAGTTCCCTTTGGCCCCGTTCGTAGCGGGACGGTAGGACAATAGATGTTGTGAAAGTTCTTATTGCAAGCACGTACAACTACATACAGAACACATGCCTACGTTTGGTTCTTAGACTAGGATAGCTCTAGTTTGTTTGGCTAGAGTTTGTGCAATTTTGTCAGTTGCCCAACTATAATTCGTTCACCCAACACCTGTATTTTTTGGAGAGTTACCACTAGTGAAACCTTGAACCCCGGTCCATCTTTCATCTTTATTGCCTTCGTTGTTACTATTGCTCTCATCACTGCTGCTAATACTTTGTTACTACTTTGTGGTGTTGGTGATTGGGGAAGTCTCTAAGAGTACACCCGTCAACACACCGTTGCTACTAAATATATTGTCTAGTGCTTTTTCAGGTGTGGTTGAATTGACAACTCAATTGCTAAGGCTTATAAGTATTCTTTGTCTCCCCTTGTATCGAATCAATAAATTAGGGTTATTCTTACCCGCGAAGACTATCTCGATCCCCTGCAGTTGTGGGTTATCAAGGCTGTTTTCGGGCGCCGTTGCCGGGGAACATAGATCTACTTATAAGTTCACTTGATAAGAACACTTTATCTTATTACTCTGTTTTCTTACAATGGTTAAATTCTTTGAAACTAGATCTTATTGGCAAGGTGGATTCACGGAGGATCAACAAAAATATTATAAGGAATACCGCTTGTCTGAAAAAGGAAAATTTATATGGAAAATTATATATCAAGTTGATAAATATGCTAGAAACTTATGCTCTTATTATGATATATGTTATTGTTGTGATGAATCTTGTTGCTGCTTGCCCTTTAAACACCTTCCCTTCCATTGTTGGTGTAATGATAATGAAATCTTGGTATCTTATACTAGGGGACATTATGATTTCTTTGATGTAGCACAAATAGAAGAATTTGTTATTTTTAAGGGTGCCTATGAAATTGCTTCCTTTGTTGAAAATATTGAAGATGCCCCTTACAAATCTGAGAGTCTTGATATACTTAAATATTGCTTTGAGAATTTTAATAATGCTTATATTACTAACTATCTCAAAAGGTTCTCTCCACAAGAGGAAGAGACTAATGCTTTGCAGGACTCTACAGAAGAAATTGTTGAAACTGAAAGCTCATTGGATGAAAAAGAGGAGGAGAGTGATGAACAAAAGGCGGAAGAATGGAGTAGCTACCATCTCTACCAACTAATGAGAGTAACTCTTTGACTCTTACTTTATATGATTGCCCTCCATGCTTACCTAAGGAGGTTGAATGCTATATTGATTGCTATGATCCTATTGAACCTTTTGAAATATCCCTTTTTGATGAAATTGATGCTTGTGTCCATGATGCCCCTATGAATGAGACTTTCAAGGATGATTTCTCTACTGTTATTTATGATAGCCCTTGCTATTTTGATAAGTCTTATGATAACCCTCTATTTTTGCCTACTATGAATGTTCTTGATAATGAGGAGTTATGCTTAGAAAGTTTATATGATTATGTGCTAGTAGATCATGACAAGCATGCTTTGTGTGATGGTTATATTGTTG
This sequence comes from Bromus sterilis, assembly GCA_950022295.1. Lineage (NCBI taxonomy): Eukaryota > Viridiplantae > Streptophyta > Magnoliopsida > Poales > Poaceae > Bromus > Bromus sterilis. Next base: position 316,181,334 of record OX465597.1, on the reverse strand, counting down.
AGTTTTTTCATGATTCTACTGAAAATTATTATGAGAGAGGAAAATTTGGTTGTAGAAATTTTCATGTTAGGAAAACACCTCTCTCCATGTGGAAAATCTTGAAGGTGCTCTTGTTTTACCTTCCTATGCTTGATACTTTGTTCTTCAGTTATTTATTTTCTTACAAGATTCCCATGCATAGTAAGCATGTTAGACTTAAATGTGATTTATATTTGCTCCTTTGATGCTCTCTTTTGTGCTTCAACTTTTTATTCTTTTGTGAGCATCGTTACACTCATGCCTAGCTAATGGCTTTAAAGAAGCGCTTCTGGGAGGCGGCCCAAAACGGATTAGGTTTCTTTTGCTTTTGTTGTGTCTTGATGTTTTTTACTACTGTAGCAACATCATTGTATCTTTACTTTTCAGCTTTGTGACATTTATAGCCTCATATGACAAGGGAAGTGAATTTTGTGACATGCTGTCCAGAAAACAGATTCTGTCCTCGTGACGGAAAAAATCATCGAAAATTCCCAGTTCACCTTTTTGAGCTGAATTTTATACACAGCGTGCTCTATACAATCACGGAACTTTAGTATGTTCTGAGTTTTTTGATTTGAGTTGCAGAAGTACCCCTAAAAAATTATTTACTACCTGCTGGTCTGTTTTTCACAGATTCTGTCCTGTTTTGCCCTTTCTTCGTTTTGCAAACTTTAAGCTTGCTTTTTCTTTGCAAATTTTTTTTTTGGAAATCTTGAGAAACGTTAGCTCTTCAAGAATATCCTTATTTCCAGTAGAGAAAAATTATTTTATTGTGGGTACTAACCTCGCTAATCAGATTATGATGAGCTATGTATGAAGGGAGTTTTCAAGTGTGCGAGGGAAGATGATAAAAGAAGGTTGAGGAGGATCAAACGCTCAAGCTTGGGGATGCCCCATGCACCCCCAAGAAATATTCAAGAAGACTCAAGCATCTAAGCATGGGGATGCCCCCCATGCATCCCGTTCTCCATCAACAATTATCAGTTCGTCTTTCGTTCCACTATATTTTTAGCACTTCATGCGTTATGTGCTATGCTTGGAGCGTCTTGCTCTTTATTTCCTTTTTAGTTTTCTTTAGCTTTGCTTGCTGTTCATCACAATATCGGACCCTACCATGCTTGATTGGGAGAGATACACGCTCCACTTTATCATAGAACACTCTAGAGCTTCACTTATATCTGTTGAGTGTTAAATTTATCTACTGCCTGTTTTGCTAGCTCTTGTTCTTCACTTAGATCTTGTTTGAGAGCACTTAATTTCTTTTGTAGAAAGTATAGAACTCTCGTGCTTCGCTTATATTTGTTTAGAGAGTTATTTCTTTTGCATTGGTTTATATGTCTCATGGTATGTTTTATATGTGGTGTATAGGTAATCTAGATCACTAGGTCTAGCTTAGGATATCTTGCAATAGTTTTGAGGTATTGATTGAGTAATGATGAATGTTTATGCAATTGAGCTTACGCCCATTAGTGATAGGTGTCGCATCTTTGATAACCGTGCCTCATTTTCGAAAACTATAAAAAAAATAGTTGAGAACTCTAGCTACTAAAAGGATCACTAACCTCTACGGGGTCGGAATATATAGAGTACCCCCACGTACCATGGGTCGAGGATGCGCAAAGATAACCAAACCCCCATACACTCCTCCTCGGGGTACTTGTCTCTTTGTGAATCTCCTGACTAGATAGAGAGTTACTGATAATAAGTGCATGAGTTTTTCGAACTAATGCGAGTATTCGATTGTTGGCACTTCCACCTTCCCATATTTTGCTAGCCTCTTCGGCACCGTGCATTGCCCTTCTCGTGGGAGATGGTGCAAACTTCGCCGGTGCATCCAAACCCTTGGCATGATACGCTATGTCATACATAAACCTCCTTATATCTTCCCCAAAACAGACACCATACCTACCTATCAAGGCATTTCCATAGCCTTTCCAAGATTTATTGCCATGCAACATCCATCGTTCTTCATGTTCATATGACTTATCCTTCATTGTCATATTGCCTTGCTGCTACACTGGCATGGGCATTCATATAGAGTCATTACTTTTTGATTCAGAGTTGTAAGTAAATAAAAGAGTGTTGCCCCTACAGTGAGGAAAGGAATAAAAGATCCCTAAGTGGACGAAATAAAAAAGAGAGAGAGAATAAAGAGCCATGGAGGCCACCCAAAAAAAACAAAAACAAAAGAAGGTGAAAAATAAAAAAGAATAAAAAAGAGAGAGGGGCAGCACTACTATCTTTTATTCCACACTTGTGCTTCAAAGTAGCACCCGTGCTTCATAGAGAGTTTCCATATCATTCTTATATAACTATGTGGGGATCTATACACCATAGAACTTGGCTTGCATATTCCAAGGATGAGCCTCCTCAAAAGAGCTCTAGGTCTTTATGAGCAAGCAAGTTGGATGCAACCCCACTAGTTCCATTGGAGGGCTTTCATACACTTATAGCTCTTGTGCATCCGCATGTTGCATGGCAATCCCTACTCCTCACACCATATCTATCATTTTGCTTTCTTCTGCCTATGATTGTCCTCATTGGTGTGAGCCTTTCTCACTTTTTGACTTCCTATCCCCCTCATTTATTCTATTTTCCATCCTAAGTGCCAACGTATCTTGCTCGCGCTCATCCATTTCATGATTGCTCAAAGTCGAAAGGGAGAGGACCAGTTTGACTGGTACCTGACTAGTGGTCTGGGGACGAGTAAAAATAAGATTCCCAAGGGAACATGTGTGAAATTTAGTAGATTGAGTTCTCAACAACTATTCAGTATTTTTTATGCTCTAAACCATCCCCACTCTTGGTACAGGGACCCCGACTGATACATTCTATTCACAGACAGCAAGAGCTCAATTGTTATATGTTCTCCATTGCTTGCTTAATATCAACTATAGACTATTGCTTTATATCACTTTGTCTTTGGCTTATGTATCTTTATTACATTAGATTGATTGCCTTTACTCCTAAGTAGCATGTCACATCAAAAATTATCTTTTTATCATTTACCTACTCGAGGACGAGCAGGAATTAAGCTTGGGGATGCTGATACGTCTCAAACGTATCTATAATTTTTGATTGTTTCATGCCCTTTTTGTGTCATTGCTACATCTTTTTGCCATGCTTTTGAATCATTTATTGGACTAACCTACTAATATAGATCCCAGTGCCATTTTCTGTCTGTTTGTCTTTGCAATGCAGAAAAAAGTCCAAAAATGAAGTTGCTCAGAAAATTTCCAAAAAATTACCAAAAAATATCTACATCGGAAGAGTCCTCCAGCCGGAGGACGGAGCTAGGAGGTGGCCCCAGGCCCCCAGGCGCCCTCCCGGCGCGGCTAGGGCCCACCCGCGCGGGGTGGCCGCCTGGGCAACCTGGGCACCTCCTCGGACTCCCCCTTTGCCTATAAAATCTCCCGTGACGCAAAAACCCGAGATATCCAACCCTTTTCTCCAGAAGCTCTCCGGATCTCCGCCGCCATCGAAACCTAGCTTCAGGGGTCACCAGGATCCTGCTTCGGCACCCTGCCGGAGAGGGCCTTGGCCCCCGGGGCCATCTTCATCAACTCTTCTTCACCCCATGATGGATCGTGAGTAGTTCCTCCTTGGACTACGGGTTCTTGGCAATAGCTTGTTGGTATCTTCTCCCCCCTTGATCTTCAAATACAAAGTTCTCATGAGCTGCCCCACATGATTGAGATCCATATGATGTAATTGGTGTTGTGTTTGTTGGGATCCGATGAATTGTTACCTTGTTCAGTCCGAAGAGGTATATGAATTATTGTTGCTGCAATTTTTTTCTTCTTAATGCTTATTACTAGTGCACGAGTAGCATGATTTCAGATCGGAGCACGTTATGGTTGCATGATTATAATTGTTGTTCTAGATCTGATCTACGGTTGTATGCACTTACTATAGTCCGGAACCGGCGATCCCAATGGTGACAGCTTGGGACACCAAAGGGGATGGGCTATAATTTGAGGATCACATGTGTTCATAGAGTGCTAATGCTTTGTTCCGGTGCTCTTTGACAGGAGCACCTTAATCTCCGTAAGTTCCCTTTGGCCCCGTTCGTAGCGGGACGGTAGGACAATAGATGTTGTGAAAGTTCTTATTGCAAGCACGTACAACTACATACAGAACACATGCCTACGTTTGGTTCTTAGACTAGGATAGCTCTAGTTTGTTTGGCTAGAGTTTGTGCAATTTTGTCAGTTGCCCAACTATAATTCGTTCACCCAACACCTGTATTTTTTGGAGAGTTACCACTAGTGAAACCTTGAACCCCGGTCCATCTTTCATCTTTATTACCTTCGTTGTTACTATTTCTCTCATCACTGTTGCTAATACTTTGTTACTACTTTGTGGTGTTGGTGATTGGGGAAGTCTCTAAGAGTACACCCGTCAACACACCGTTGCTACTAAATATATTGTCTAGTGCTTTTTCAGGTGTGGTTGAATCGACAACTCAATTTCTAAGGCTTATAAGTATTATTTTGCTCCCCTTGTGTCGAATCAATAAATTAGGGTTATTCTTACCCGCGAAGACTATCTCGATCCCCTGCAGTTGTGGGTTATCAATATGCAAGAAGCAAAGAAGTCTATTAAAGAGAAGGGTATTAAAACTGAAGACGTGAAGAATCTACCCCCTATTGAGAAGTCGTGTGAGCCTACCACTCACCCTCCTATGTTAGAGGTACACTCTCTTTTAGATTTCAATGCAAGTGACATCCCTCATGGTAAGCCTCCTGATCAATGTTTAGATGAGCTTGATAATTTTATTATGAAGCAAAGTCACTTTAATGAGAGGATACAAAGTCAGTTGCATGATAATTCCCTTTCTATCAAAAGTTTGCTTGATGTTTTAGGTAGAACAGTTAATGATGTTAAATGTCTTGTGAAGCATTTTCATATGGTTCAAACTCAGCTTGAACAAATTTCTAATGTGCAAAATGATTTGCTTGCTAACAATGCCAAACAGGATATACAGGCCTTCGGGATTAATACCCGAGGTGGAACTAGCACTCAAGATCCTCTCTATCCAGAGGGGCATCCGAAGAGGATCGAGCAAGATTCTCAAATGCAGGAAGAAGAAATTGTTAGTTCTCCGAAGAAGAAGAAGCACAAATAAGCTGACAATTACAATGATCCAAATAGTATATCTACCTCCGATGCTGAGACTGAAGACGGTGCTGAGCCTGAAAAGGATGGTGAAAAGAATGATCCACCCGAAGTTCGAGAAGAAGAAGCACCCGACAAACGCAAGAAATACACTAGAGAAGACTTCATCGCGAGAAGACATGGGAAGGAAAGAGAACCATGGGTACATAAACCCATGCCCTTTCTAGGTAAGTCTCTCAAAACTAAAGAAGAAGAGCATTACAATAAGTTTTGTGAGTGGATGAAACCTCTTTTCCTTAAAATTCCTTTGACTGATGCTATTAAGTTACCTCCCTATTCGAGATATATGAAAGATATTGTTACTAATAAAAGAAAAGTTCCTAATGAAGCAATATCTACTATGCTTGCTAACTACTCTTTTAGTGGCAAGATTCCTGAGAAGCTTGGTGATCCAGGTATACCCACCATTCCTTGCTCCATAAAGAATAATTATGTCAAGACTTCTTTATGTGATCTTGGAGCAGGAGTGAGTGTTATACCTTTCTATCTTTACAAGAGGCTTTGTTTAGAAAAAATAATCCCTACAGATATCTCTCTTCAGATGGCTGACAAGTCAACAGCCGTTCCCATTGGTATTTGTGAGGATGTTCCCGTTGAAGTTGCTAATTGTTTGATCCTTACTGATTTTGTTGTGCTTGACATGCCCAAGGATGGGAGCATGTCTATTATTCTTGGTAGACCTTTTCTTAACACCGCAGGTGCTATTATTGATTGCAATAAAGGAAATGTTACTTTTAATGTGAATGATAAAGAACACACGGTGTATTTTCCGAAGAAGATTGACAAAAGGCATGGCCTCAACTCTATAGAGAATATCGAGACCGTGAAGATGTGTGATTGGGATTGTCCTCTACATGTGCACCACAAATACAAAACCATTATGGTGGGTACAATATCCATTAAAGTAAAGGTACCATGAATGCTTCATAGTAAGTGAAACTTTTTGCTCTATGTATTGCTAGTTTGGTAGTAGGACTTGATCAACCTTGCTATTAGATGAGTTTTATATAAGTAAAAAGTAGAGGTTGTTATGTTTGCATTTATTTTAGCTTTAATTCTCCTTGATGTACCAAGTTTATATGTTTTTGAAGCTTCACAACTCTAATCACTACTCCAAGTTTTCAGAAAGTTTCGCAGCTTTTTGAACTCCGAAAAATTTTCAACAGTGAAGTTGTCAGAAAAATTCCAGAAAAATAAAAATAAAAATTTACATGCCGGGAGTGACCCAGAGGCACCTCGGGCTAACCAGGGGGGCCACCAGTGGCCCAGGAAGCCAGCTGGCGCGGCCTGCCCCCTGGCCGCGCCCACAGGTCCCATGTCCAGGTAAGTCTTCTTCCTCTCTCTTTCTTTCCTCCCCAAAACACGAGTTCTGCACCTGGAACTTGCGTTCTTGCTGCTCTCCGTCCAGAATTTCGATCTCTCTCTACAACCCACCATTTGAGCTGAGATTTTGGGCAAATACTCCCTGGTATGTAACTCCTTCACCCCTCCAATTAGATTTTTGATTGGTGGCTTCATTAGTGAGTATTTAGTAGCTCTTGGTGTTGTTCATATGAGCTTGCATGCATGTGTAGAAATTTATTTTCCAAGTTTTGATGCAAGTTTATGCCTTAGGTAAGTGAGTAGAGTAGTTTGCCTCAACTCACTTTGTCTAAATCCTTGTTTTTGTGAATTGACAAAAAAATCAGAAATGAGTTTGCTAGGAAAAGCAAAGGGGTGGCTTGGGAAGAAGAAGCCCAAGCGCTTCGATCGAGTTACTAGAGCTGCAGCTTCACCCTCAGCAGTTAGGGTGAGCTACAATGAAGATCATGTGCCCCTGGAGTTGTTAGAAGACACAAGTCCAGCATGCGCAATGATGTATCTGTGCGATGATTTTCTTACAGCCGCAGCAATTAAGGAGGAATTTTATGGCCTTTGTGCCAATGCAGGTTTGACACGGCTATACAAGAAGCTCACCTCCTACTTTGTTAACAGTTTTTGTTATAACCATGATGCTGGAACCGTCGAGTTCAAACTTTATAATGATCTCATAACCATGTCTTTGGCACTGTTTTGTGACATAATAGGTGTGCCGAACGTTGGTCAGACAACGAAGATGACCACGCAGCCTTCCGAGTTGAGGACCCTCTTCAACTCCCTTTGTTGCCAGGAGGAGACCGACATTCGGCGTACGAAGATTTCCAGCATTCTGTTTCCACACCTCAGGTATTTTGCGTATTTTTTTGCTATAGGGGTGTTAGCTCGTGACAACACGAGCAATGGTTATGCACCATATTTCGCTATTTATGCGAACGCCCTCTCTGATAAGAATGATTATAATGTGGGTGCCTGGATTGCTCAGCGCCTTGTTACGAACAGTAACAAAGGTGATTTATATGGTGGCGTTTACGCCACACTTATCCTTGAGTCTCTTGAGCGCACCCCGCATCCTGATGATGTCCCCTTTTCATACACAAGTCTCGATCTTGCGGCTATGAAGAGGCATAAGTTGGTTACCATGACTTCCCAGTTTGGTAACCTTGATTATATTTTGAGGTTTGAAAGGACCATTACTCGTGAGATCCGTCTACCTGCACCACTTTTGTTTTATAACACTCGCAGGAACAGATGGTCCTTCAACGAGATTCAGTTCAATGAGTTCATGGATCATTACCAGCCGTATAACCCCATGGAGGGGGTTGTGCCCGATGAGGAGGAGAATGGTGAGTTCCCACCTTTCCAGGGAGAGACCTTCACCGAGCATGGCGAGGGATCTTCTTCCGCTTGGAGCGCAGGGCCTTCCTCATGGGAGGACCCGAGGACTTCGGTGTACGCACCGGAGGGCTCATACGACTCTTGGACTTACAATTACCCCGGAGCAGGAGGCTCCTGGGGGCAGTAGCTGCTACCAACTTAGGCCAAAAGCCTAAGCTTGGGGGAGTACGTGCCCTTCTCACCTTTCCATTGTATTATCCGTTTTTATCTTGTTCGCTTTGATCTTTTCGAAGTTTTTGCCCGTTCTTCTTTGTTCTTTTATTTTGCAAAAACAACAAAAATATTTTCTCTTTCTTTTTGTTTCGTTTAACCTTTGAAAATTCCAAAAAGATTTCTTTTCTCTCTTTAGTTTGCTTTGTTGCAGAGTTCAGCTCGAGTCCGTGATGGCATTCGCACTTGATTATATTTTCCTACGTTCAATCGTGCAAGTGACAAGGCAGTAATGACGAAGATCGACGAAAGGGACGCAACAAGGAAAACCGGTATGAACTCTTTTTGTTTCTACTTTTGTACATATGCTTGTACTTATGATTTAGAGACCGGCTTGTAGCGACATAGTGCTATGTTTACAATGCTTCCCCAGTGGTTCATGCTTTCCTTGTGGCTAATCTCAAATAGCTAGAGTACATAATGTGTTGTTGAAATGATTTACATGCATTGCATTGTTCATGGTTTGGCATACTGAAGTGGTATTTCCCTTTGGAGAATTCTTGGATTGACTTGGCACATGCTTACACATGTTTATGACTGAAAAGTCTGCTATGCCTTGATGATCGTTGAATTTCAGAATAGTTATATCATTTTCATGCCCAATTCAATGTTACTTTGTCGCTCTACATGATTATGACAATTATTGCTCTCTAGTTGGTTGCTTCCCAGTCTTTTGCTAGCCTTCGCTCGCACTAAGCGGATTTCTTCTTGTGCATCCAAAATCCTTGAAACCAGTTATTCCATATGAGTCCACCATACCTTCCTATGTGGTATTTACCGGCCATCCTAACAAATACTTTCTTGTACCATCTCGAAACTATTCAAAAACACTCATGTGGTGTGCCTCTGCTTTAGCTCATGAGGAAGTAGTAGGTGATTCATGACCTTCTTATGTTAGACATGTTTTATCCCGGGATTGCATGTCTAATCTGCAAACCCCTAATACGAGGAGGGACTGGCATGAGTGCGTCCAGCTCACAAAAGATAATCACAACCAAAAAATCCTCCTTCACGCTTTGTTTATGAGAAATCGGAAAACTTTGGTAGTGATAAACAAAGGAGATTAAGGGGATGTGATCGTCCCCATCTTGGGAGCCGTTCCTCGAAACATGTCTAGCGTAAGAGGTGATTGGGTTGTCTACTAGCATTCGTTGACAAATCATGCACCTCCAAAAAACTTTTTATCTCTGTTTTTTAAAACCAAGAGCTCTGGTACATGTTTAGTCTTTGCTTCCAGCCACGGGTTTTCAACCTTGCCATCAAACTCCACGGTTCGAGAGTCTCCACCTTCTTTCTTCAAAGCACCAAATACGAGAGCATAATTGTCATTCTGAGTGTAATGTGCATTGTCCCAAAGTACTACATTGTCTTTTGCATGATTGTTGTATTACTTATTCTGAAGTTCTTAGTTCTAGTCTCCTTTAAAACTCCGGAGGAGTTTCTGCATTTATGTTTTGCTTCACTCATGGAGGCTAGCGAGATACCACTCTATTATGTTCAAGCTATGTGCATCGTAATCTTGTCTTGATTTTCAGTAGCATATTATTTGCTTTTAGTTGTTTGTGATTGTTCACATGAAAGAAGGATTGCTTCGTGCATTGTCCTTATAGAATTGTTTCAATAACTTCTGGACTCTTTTCGTAGTACATGCTTATATACATTTAATGAAGCAAAAGAGTTTGTCAAAGTTTTCTTTGTCGCGTTCAGTTCGTTGAACTGAATTTCTTGAGGACAAGCAATATGCTAAGCTTGGGGGAGTTGATATGTCTCAAACGTATCTACTTTTCCAAACACTTTTGCTATCGTTTTGCCCTCATTCTTGCATGATTTGAGCTAAACTAACCCGGACTGACGTTGTTTTCAGCAGAGCTGCCTGTATGGTTTTATTGTGCGCAGAAAAATGGATTTTTCGACATCTCAGAAAATTCCCAACAAAATACCAAAAAATCCACGCACCCGAAGGAGCCCGAAGCCAGAAGGTGGGTCGGAGGGCAGCCAGGGGGGCCCCAGGCGTCCTGCTGGCGCGGCCAGGGGTGGGGGCGCGCCCTCTGGCCGCCTGGGCGACTGCCCCCTCCTATGGTGCCCTACCGAGGCCCCTATTTATTCCCGTGATGGAAAAAAACACGAAACAGAAGTTGTTTTCCCAATTCTCGTCACGGAGCCGCCGCCACCCTCTGTTCTTCTCCGGGAGGGCTAATCTGGAGGCTGTTTTGGCCTCTGGTGAGGGGAGATCATCTCCATCTTCATCATCATCACCACTCCATCCTCCCTCCATGACTTCTCCATCCATGTGTGAGTAATTCCCTGCTGTAGGCAAAGGGGATGGTAGGGATTGGATGAGCTAGATCATGTAATAGTTTATCAGATTGTTGGGGGCATGTTGCATATCATCTAGATTGGTGTTTATCATCTTTGCTTCAACTTGTTTCTCTTAATGCTTGTCACTTTGGGCCCGAGTGCCATGATTTCAGATCTGAACCCTATATGTTTGCATGAATATATTTCTGTTCTTGATCCTATCTATGAGTTGTATGCACCTGTTATAGTCCGGAACCGGCGATCCCAAAGGTGACATCTTGGGACACCAAAGGGGATGGACTATAGTTTGAGGATTCCTTGTATCCATTGATTGTTAATGCTTTGTTCCGGTGCTCTTTGAAAGGAGCACCTTAATCTCCATAAGTTCCTTTTGGCCCCGTTCGTAGCGGGATGGTAGGACAAAAGATGTTGTGCAAGTTCTTATTGCAAGCACGTAAAACTACCTGTGGGGTACATGCCTAATGTTTGATATTTTCCTAGATGATCATTGTTTTTCTGTGTGCCTTACCCCAAGTTAAATACATGATGTATCTTATCCATGCAGCACCCAACCGTCCGTCTCCCTAGCCTACAGTGTTTTCAATTCTGCTGGTTTCTAGTTGTTTGCTTTCGCTGTTTTACTATCGCTGTTTCACCACCACTATTACCGTTGCTATCATCACCTCCATATCGCAGTTACTACTAATATCTTATTGCAAGTAAGTGTATCTCAGGTGCGGTGGAATTGACAACTCCACTGTCAAAGCTTGTGGATATTCTTTGGCTCCCCTTGATTCGAATCTATAAATTGGGTTATCTTACCCGCGAAGACTATCTCGATCCCCTGCAGTTGTGGGTTATCAGCTTGCAATAAGAACTTGCACAACATCTTTTGTCCTACCATCCCGCTACGAACGGGGCCAAAAGGAACATATGGAGATTAAGGTGCTCTTGTCAAAGAGCACCGGAACAAAGCATTAACAATCAATGGATACAAGGAATCCTCAAACTATAGTCCATCCCCTTTGGTGTCCCAAGCTATCACCTTTGGGATCGCCAGTTCCGGACTATAACAGGTGCATACAACTCGTAGATAGGATCAAGAACACAAATATATTCATGCAAACACATAGGGTTCAGATCTGAAAACATGGCACTCGGGCCCAAAGTGACAAGCATTAAGATCAACAAGTTGAAGCAAAGATGATAAATACCAATCTAGATGATAGGCAACATGCCCCAACAATCTGATAAACTATTACATGATCTAGCTCATCCAATCCCTACCGTCCCCTTTGCCTACAGCAGGGAATTACTCACACATGGAAGGAGAAGTCATGGAGGGAGGATGGAGTGGTGATGATGATGACGATGGAGATGATCTCCCCTCACCGGAGGCCAAAACAACCTCCAGATTAGCCCTCCCGGAGAAGAACAGAGGATGGCGGCGGCTCTGCGACGAGAATTGGGAAAACGACTTCTGTTCTGGGGTTTTCTCGCCACGGGAATAAATAGGAGGCAAAGTAGGGAACCAGAGGGGGGAGGACCCTCCCAGGCAGCCTCCTGGCGCGGCCAGGGGTGGGGTCGCGCCAGTAGGGCGCCTGGGGGTCCCTGGCTGCCCTCTGGCCCCACTTCTGGTATATTGGTCCTTCGGGTGCGTGGATTTTCTATGATTTTTCCTGGAATTTTCTGAGACACCTAAAAATTCATTTTCCTGCACACAATAAAACCATACAGACAACTCTGCTGAAAACATCGTTAGTCCGGGTTAGTTTCGTCCAAATCATGCAAGAATGAGGGCAAAACAATAGAAAAAGTGTTTGGAAAAGTAGATACGTTTGAGACGTATCATTTGTCCATCCGAGTGACGGATAGGTACTCTGGGCCCACTCGGTGATATTGCATCATAAAGTTTGCAAACGTGTGACTAGGTCACGGGGTTGCAATATCACGGGAACGAGTAAACATGTTTGTCGGTAACGAGGATGAACTAGGTATATTGGATACCGACGATCAAACCTCGGACAAGCAAAGTACCACAGGACAAAGGGATAATGCTCAACGTTAAACGGATCCAACAGCGATGAAGTTTCATTCGATGGAAGCGCAGGGGTTATCAAGGATTGTAACCAGGTCCAATTGATTAGTCATTGATCAATGAGATTTTCTCGATCATGTCTGCTAATTGCCGGACCGTAGGGTGTCACACTTAAGGGTATTCGACGCATTAAGGATTGATTCGGGATCACTGGAGAAATAGGAGAGAACACCGAAATTGTTTCCGGTGGAGGCCAGAAATGTTTCTGGAGATTTTGAATTGTTCAAAATATTATTTAAATATGTTTTAGTATTTAATTGATGAATTAAATATTAAAATTATTATTTAAATAATTAAAAATAAATTAAAAAGGTACATGGGCCTCATAGGGCCCATTAGGGGAACGAGGTGCCTCCTCCCTTGGGCCTTGCGCCAAGGGAGGGGCCCACTTCCTCCCTGGCCGGCGCACCACGCCCCCTTGGTGGGATTAGTCCCACCTCGGGGAGGGATGAAGGTTCCCACCCCTCCTCAGCCTATATAAGGAGGGGTAGGGGTGCCCTTTTGATTCATCCAGTCAATTCTCTCTTCCTCCTTTCTCCTTCCTGTGATCGGACTCCCCTTGTTTGGAGTCTGCACTAGGTTGGGGATTTCTCCACCATACGCACGTCGTCGTGCTGCTGGAATCGGGATCTTAATCCATCTTCTTTCCATTGCTCTTCTGCTACGGAGCCCGGAGGGACGTCGGGTACACCGTATGTGTGTAATCTCGCGAGGCGCTACACTTGTGGAGCTACTTCATCGTCGTGGCCATGTCGCGGCGTCTTCACTGACAACGTTCCGACGGGGACGTAATCCCTTCATCGGTCTCAAGGACCGGGTGGCTATCGGAGTCATCGTGGAGCTGCGCGGCATCGGGTATTGCCGGTATGAATACACCAACCACGTTCACGCGGGAATGTTCCCGCTTAAACGGCTACATATTGGTATGTGATCTATTTCCATCTGTTACTTGCATCGCCATAGCATAGGTCTTGGGATTGGGTATCGTAGGTTATGAAAATTTTGTGTTTTCTGCCCCGAACCCCAACAGGGGGCCACCAGGAGTCGAGGCGGCCTCCCGGCTAGGCCCCACCCTAGGCCGCGCCCCCTGGGCGCCTGGGCACCAGGTGGGGCCCCTCTGGCCCCCCTTCGGGCATCTGGAAGCTTCCGGTATGCTGATTTTTTATATATTTTCCGGATTTTTTCTGGCATTTTACCTAATGGGAAAACCTGAAATAAAAACACAGTAGAAAACAGAAACTGGCACTGGGGTGCACTGAGTTAATAGGTTAGTCCAAATATGATCAAAATTGTATGAAAGTGTATCAAAAGCATAGAAATATCACCCAAAACATGCATAGAGCAAGCATAAATTATAGATTCGTTTGGGACGTATCAGTTGTCTCTTTGTGAATCTCCTGATTAGATAGAGAGTTACCGATAATAAGTGGATGAGTTCCTTTGACTAATGTGATTATTCAATTTTTGGCACTTCCACCATCTATATTTTGCTAGCATCTTCGGTACTGTGCATTGCCCTTTCTCACCTCGAGAGTCGGTGCAAACTTCGTCGGTGCATCCAAACCCTTGGCATGATACGCTGTCATTATAAGCCTCATTATATCCTTCATCGAAACAGCCACCATACCTACCTATCAAGGCATTTTTATATCCTTTCCGAGATACATTGACATTCAACATCCATCAACTCATGACTTGACCTTCATGGAAAACATGATTTTGCTTGATCAAGGACCCGCATGTTTTTTGGGCCTTGCCCTTATAATTGCTACATGACGCGCTAGCATCATTGCATATCCTGCTACACTCGTAGAGGCATACATTTGCATACATCATGATAGTTTTCAGTTTTCTTTATGTTGAGTACTTCTTATAAAGTGTGTGATCTTCTATGTCCTTGTAAAATATAGAGTGTTTCCCTTGAAATGAGTAAAAGATCCCAAAGAGGACACAAATAAAAGATCCCAAAACAGTACAAATTAAAAGATCTCAAAGAGAACAAATGAGAGATAAATAGAAAGAGCCAATGAGGCCACAAAAATACAAAAAAAAAGAAAAAAAGAAAGAAATAAAAATAGAGAAGGGGGCAACACTACTATTCCTTTTGAAAGATCCACACCCTTGCTCCAAATAGTATTTGTACTTCATAGAGAGTTTTATATCATTCATGCATAACTATGTGGGGATACTTACACTATAGAACTTGGCTTTTATATTCCAACGATGAGCCTCCTCAAATGAGATCTAGGTCTTCTTCAGCAAGCAAGCTGGATGCAAGCCCACTAGTTCCATTGGAGAGCTTCACATAGCTCATATTTGCATCCGTTTCATGGCAATCCCTACTCCTCACATCATATCTATCATTTGGCTTTCTCTCGCCTATGATTATCCGCATTGATGTGAGCCTTTCACACCTTTTTGTCTTCCTTCCCCATCATTATTATATTTGCCATCCTAAGTGCCAACTATATTGCTTGCGCTCATTCATTCCATGAGTGCTCAAAGTCGAAAGGGAGAGGATCAGTTTGACTTGTGTTTGACTAGTGGTCTGGGGACGAGTTACAATAAGATTCCGAAGGAGACCAAGTGTGAAGTTTTAGTAGATTGGGTTATCAATTAAGTATCTAGTATTTTTATGCTATAAATCCATCTCCCACTTCTTGCACGCAAATACCGATTGGAGACATTCGAGTCACGGACAGCGAGAGCTCTTGCACGTTCTTACTTTTCTAGTTTCAATACTAGATATAGACTCTTACTTGTTATGGTCTTGACTTGAATTGCATATCTTGCTTGTTGTACTTTAAAGTTCAAATATTTTTTGGTAGCATGTCACCACATAAATTATCTTTGTTATCATTTACCTGCTCGAGGAAAAGCAGGAATTAATCTTGCGGATGTTGATACGTCTCAAACGTATCTAAATTTATGCTTGTTCCATGATTATTTGCGTGACTTTGCTATATGTTTTGCTATACTTTCATACTTTTTTCAACATATTTGGACTAACCTACTAACTCAGTGCCCCAGTGCCAGTTTCTGTCTGCTGTTGTTCGTGCATTGCGGGAAAATGTCAATTATTAAAGTGCCCGGAAAAATCAGGAAAAATCATATAAAAAATCAGCAGATCAGAAGACTCAAGAAGCCCGAAGGGGAGATGTAGGGGGTCCCCCCCCTCACCAGGCGGACCCCTGGTGCGGCATAGGGTGGGGTCGCGCCACCTGGCCGCTTAGTCAGGTGGGGGCCCGTGGTGCCCCCCTTCTACCTATATTTACCTCTCGCTTCGAAAACCCTTGGGAGTCCCTCCGTTACGCGATTTTAACCATTGTTCCGCCGCCGCTGCGACCCCGGGATCGGGATCGCTAGACGAACCTATCCCAGCACCCTGTCGAAGAGAGGATTGATCTCCGGGAGCTTCTCGACCACCATGAGCGCTTCTCGGATGTGACGTGAGTAGTCCCCCCTTGGACCATGGGTCCATGATTCGTAGCTTTTTGATGTTTTCTCTCCAATCTTGTGCATCAATTCTTAGGCCTTGTGAGCTGTCCTACATGATCAAGGCACCTATTTATTAGTTTCTGTGTTGCTATGATGTGTTTGTGGGATCCGATAGATTATGAGATTATGTTCAGATTGTTATGAGTAATATATTTGATTTACCTTTTATGTTTTAGTTCTTGAGTATTCTTGCATGTTCTCCGTTGCTTTTTATTGCTTTGGCCAAATAGTATATAGTGACTCCAAGAGGGAGTGTTATGCTTGATTGTGGGTTCATGCCCCCCGATGTCTAGGTTGAGTGACAAAAACATGAGACTAGGGGATGTGTTGTTGCCACCAGGGAGAAAACAACGATGCTTGTAACTGCGGTTACAAGGATTGTACCTTATACAAAGTGTGTTAATGCAGTTGTCTGTTGCTTTGATCCTATAGTTTGGCTGGGGTTTGCAACTTAATACCAGCGAGATGTTCTGGATAGATATCTTAAGGTGTATGATTAGTGAGTAGATGTTGATGAATAAAGGGTCAGCTAGTCTCGGCGTACTGCCCATACGATTGAGCCTCTAGCTTTCTTGTAGCATAATTAGCATTGTGGTGCGTTTATAATTCTTTGAATTTCTTAGCTGTAATTTGTTCACCTAGCATAGTTGTTTATCGTCTTTTGGGAGAGAGACATAACTAGTGAAGATCATGGGACCCCTGTCCATATTTCCACCATAGTTTACACCGATAATCTTTATTACCTTTATTTCCTTTCTGTTGCAATCACCATTATTATTCCCCTTTTGTTTTGATCCTTTGTAAACAACAAGACCAGAGAGATTGACAACCTCTCTGACTCGTTGGGAGCAAATTATTCGTTGTTGTGTGCAGGTCCACGTCAACCTTGTCTCCATTCGGCAAACTTCTGGCGCCGTTGACACCTACTTGTATCTCTTGGAGTCCTGCTAGCTCGATAAACCTTGGTATCTTCACCGAGGAAATTTTGCTGCTATCTACATCATAACCTTCCACTTGGGGTAACCAACGAGGAGGTGTTATCTACACCCATCCCAGTCCAAACCAGATCTCAAAAGGCCTTACTACCCTGGATAAAAAAAGAAGATGTGTGCCCTCCCGACCTGGCTTAGCAGTGGCCCGGAATGGCCAATTTCAACCCATGGTAAGGAAAAAGGGCCCTTTTATTTATCCACACCAGATGGTTTGCAGAAAGGGCCTTGAATTTCTATTGATTTGCTAAAGACCCCTCCCCTAGGTAAATTTGTGGAAAGGTCCCTAACTTTCAAAAAAACGAGGAACCCCTCCTCTTTAGGATTTTTAGAAAAAATATCAGGAGACGCAAAAATTGCTAGAAGGCCCGTGCAAGGGAAAATTACTAAAGGTACCCTTAATTTCATCAGAATTTTATGAGGATGCCTGAAAACTATTGAAAACTAGGAAAATTGCCCGTGCGTTGCAACGGAAAAACCAAATCCTCACACGTGACCATATAGTTTTCTGCACCGTCTTTGCAAGCTAAATGTCTTATATTATGAAATGAAGAAGTATTATTTAAAATAAGCATCAGAATACAATGAAAATTGAAAACATATATGTTTGAAGCACACATGCTTTGCTGAAAAGTGTTGAATTTTGTAGTAAGGGAGGAGAAATAATTTTGCACATAATATAGTATGTTTAAATGAGCATCATCACAGAACTTCCCACAAAATAAAAATCCCCAGAGAACAAAATACGGCGTAGAGCCACGCCGGCAAGCCAAAAAATGAAGGGGAAATCAGACCGATCTACCGACATGTGCATGCTTGACACCCATTTATTTAAGGGAAAAGATTAGATTCAACCGGCGGATCTTATAAGCACATCGTCCGTCTGCGCGACCGTTCGATCTGGCCAGATGCAGTGACGCACGAAGCAACTGAGGCGAACCGAATCTTTGCAACAGAGGCTTTGTTGCAAAGGTCCTCTTGCAACAGAGCATCTGTTGCAAAACTCGCAGCGGTGATGGAAAAGAAACTCGCAGCGGTGATGGAAAATAATTCTTTTTTTAAAGAAGGTCCTTTGCAACAGAGCCTGTGTTGCAAAGGTGCGATTGCAACAAAATCTCTGTTGCAAGGCTCGCAGCGGTGGTCGAGGAAGAAAAAAAATACACGAGGTCCATTGCAACAGAGGTTATGTTGCAAAAGTTCAATTGCAACGAAGCCTCTGTTGCAAAGACTTATTACCTCTTGCACGTTCGATCGGATGGATCGGACGGTTGCTGAACCGGCGGATCTTTTCTAAACAACGTCCGGCAGACGCATAGCGTCGCCCTTTATTTAAATGGGTCCTCATTTCCATGGACCAATGCGTGCACATCAAAGTCTATTCCTTCTTGGCCCTGATTCCCTATTCAGTCCATTGAGTTAATTTATTTCAGATAACTGAACATATTTAAGTTGTTTAATCTAAATACAAAAAAGCGAGATGATACTATTATAATATACGCTGTAGATGGATAGACCTCATATTGTACAAAACCTGATCCGGGCTCAGTTGGCATGCTGGGCTGTAGATGGGCCGACCGATCTACCGACGGCTGTTGGCAGCTATTTTTAATGAGAAGGGCCCCTGGCCTACGAAACATCAGACGACCAGGCTTGGTAAAAAAAAATTGCGTTGGCGAGTAATAAACGGAATCCCCGGCTTGGTAATTTTTTTTTTGTTGGTGAGTAATATACGGAGGACAGATGACGTCAGATATGTACGTTCGAAAATATAATGACGTCAACGACGTACAAAAATCCCGAAGAAATTGATCGTCTTTTATTAGTAGGTATTAGGACATATGCCCGTGCGTTGCAACAGAGAAAATTATCGTGTCAATCAAAACATTAATCAGTATAACACGCCAACATTTAAAGCAATAGGAGGCGCACGCCGAGGTTAAACCAAATTATATGTGAAAAAATTAGTGTCCTTGACTTTCTCTTAAAAACTAGATGATGCCCCACACGTTGTTGTGGAACTTTTTTGCAAAATATTTCAGTGAAAATGTTTGGTTAAATGAAGCATGTATATTTGAAACAATAACTTTTGAACTAATATATGGATTTAATATAAATATAATAATAAAATAAAAATTTCCATGCATGCATGTTGCATGTGGGTTTTTATTATGCATAGTGGCATATTGAGGTGGGTCTTTCTCATGCATGTTGGATAATGAGGTGGAATGCTTGCATGTTGAGAAAAATATGCTAGTGGAGAGTGATGTGGCATGCATGATGAGGTGGAGTGTGTGCATGTTGAGAGAATTGGTAGTAGTGGGGAGCAACTTCTTAAGAATGTAAGATGCCAAATAAATCCATGAGGGATTCCGGGGAAATAATTTTTGGTACAGAAAATATTCCAAAAAATCATACGAGGTGTTTGAGAGCTCTTAAGATATTTTGGAAAATACTAGGACAACCAAGGACCTCCATGCTATGGTATTTTTCCTTATTTGGAGGATCATCCCCTTGGGTAACTTACATATATGGTTTTAGGACCTACAGAACCTCGTTTACACATGGGAACTTGTGGGGGAGCACACCCGTTTTGGCTAGAGGGACCCAACACTCGTTGGAACATTGCCCCAATACAAGGCTTGAGGTTTCTGGGGTACCAAGGAGGAATGAACTACAACGAGGGAATTCCTCAACAAGGTTAAGTAAGGAGACATGAGTTAGACATCAACGAAAGTTTTCTAAAGGAAGAATTATTGGCACGAAGACACAAATAAGACTTTGATGAATTTGACTCAAGGGGACTCCAATTGTAGTAGTAGAGATTATAATTCTACTTAAGGAATCACCCCTATCCTGCCAAGCATGCCACTTAGGCAGTCAAACACAAGTCAATATTGTTCAACAAGGGTTGAAACCATCAAACCTGGTCAAAGAAACCCCTTATGGGTTCAAGTGATCCACTCCATTGAACAAAAGTCCAAGTCGTGCTTCATAGTGAAAGAGTCAAAGAAATAAAACCACATAAAATAGTAAGTCAAAGGCGAAGGCGAGAGAGGACAGAATCCCAAGCTAGAACACCCCCCTTCCAACGCGCATGTTGTAGGGATTCTTCCATAAATGGGTTACAACTTACAACCCACTTCCTTGCCCAATAAGTAGCACATGGGCCAAGAATGGGGAATTATCTAGTTCTACTCTTCCACCTCCTTACTTCAAGGGTAGCATTGATCATTTATCAACGATTCCTACGCTATATAAAGCCCCTCATGGGAATCTAGTATCACTCACTTGCACTTGAGTAAACTCAAGAGGAGGGTCACTCTCTCTTCCAAGGCCCTTCGGTAGGGAATAAGAAGAGTGAGATTCGAAGACCGAGGAACCTATAAGGCCCAGACTAGTCGGAAGTCGTGGGACTTCAAAAGCAGAGACACCCTAGAGTTCTGTGCATCAGGCACCGCTCTTGACGACCCTTCCATAGGATGTAGGTCTAGCTCCCACGAGATGAATGGAGCTATTTAAAAATATTGTTGTGTCACTTTCTCAAGTGTACGACGACCTTCAATACAACGTCATCATACGCACCCCTTATTACTAACCTTTAAACATGTTGCTACGGATACACATAGTAGAAAGTTTATTCTTGAACATCCAGAATAATCCGTTTTCATGAAAAAAACTGAATCCATATAGTTCACATCGTTTGTGTATATATTGATTTTATGTGCGTTAAGGGGTTATATTACAAAGCTATGTGATGATGATATTTTTTGTACTGGTTTTATTGAGATATTTTAGTAATCAATGAAGTGTATTGAAAAGGATAAAAAAAGGCATGATAAATTTGTTTATGATGTATATTGGATGTGGGTGCATATTCACATTGCGGTTGTATGCAATCTGAAGTTACATAATAAACAAAAAATGTATGCATGTATACATTCTCCTATGTTCTTCTAGTGACTTATGTCGTAATATAAAATTTATGTGATGTAATGTGGTGTAGTGGTGTAGAATGTAACAATATATGAAAACCTGGGTGTTGAACAATGCGATTTTATATATCTATACTAGCTAATTGCTCGTGTGTTGCAACGGTGGCATATATATTACAGGGATTTAATATCAAACTTATCGGACATATACCTTACATCAGACATACTATAGATTTTCATAAAATTTAATTTGATTTGAGTATCGATAAGGGAAGGTAAGGAAAAGAAAGATTTGATTTAGTTAAGTTAGTAAGATTTGATTTGATTTGGATAGGGATATGGGAAGTTAAGTTGGTAAAAATGAATTTGATTTGAGTATGGATAAGTGAAGGTAAGAAAAAGAAAGATTTGATTTAGTTAAGTTGGTAAGAAAGATTTGATTTAGTTAAGTTAGTAAGTTTTGATTTAATTGAGAGTGATAAGATTTGATTTGATTGAGTTAATGCACGATATGGTTTGAAAAAATATTGATTTGGTTTAGATTATTTCAAGTTACTTTATTTACATTATTTCAAGTTACTTTATTTACATTGATTTTTATTTTGCATGGCATTGGTTATGATTACGAAAAAATCAACAGAAAACCAAAGGCGAGAGGAAGGCATTGGAAGCTAAAAATCGTGGGAGGAGGTGATGCGAACCTACCAACTCTCACTCTCCTCTGATAGTACAGATTTAAAGCTTACTTTGGGAGGATTTTGTGTACGACGGGATATTTTTGAAGTAAAGATGCACAGAATTGAAATTTTTGTGTACAGAAACATTTTGTAACAAAGGCAGAATCAGACAAAAATATTTCCCCTTTGCATTATTTGGGAAAAGAATGGTACTTGAGCCACATATAAACAGAGGCATGGTCCAGCAAAATTGTACAGACAGATTCAGCAGCAACTAGAGGAAACAGGGCATCCTCTCCTACAGAACCCCACACACACTCTTTCTAGGCAAAGCTAAAACTGACGATTGATCAATTCAGTTTTGATCAGGCAAGCAACGGCCCAGATGAATCCTTACACCTCCATTTCCTGCTGTAGTAAGCGTAGAGTCCCAACTGCGTTGCTCCCAGGATAACCCCAAGCCCGTTTGGCAACTGAAAATTCAGACAGAGAAAAGTCTAACTGTCAGCACATGCGTTCAGACAAATATACATGGTTTGAAGCAAAATGCAATTTGAAATGGGATCGGGGTGCTTACATAGATGAAGAAATCATGCAGCAGCAACCCGTATACCGCGAAGGAGGCGCTCATCAGCAGCGTAGAGAGCGAGAGGTAGAAAGGCATGAACTCCACGCACTCGGTCCGGATCACCACGCCCTGAAGAAGCAAGGAGGGAGACATATTATGTGAGAACAGTTCTATGTTATCTAGATGATCGGTCTAAGTGATCTTTAATGAGGAGCCCAGGTTGATTGGAGTTGAACAGCGTACCATGACGGCTAGAGGGGAAGCAAACATGGAGATGAGCGATGCCATGCTGACGACGCCGACGAACTGCTGCCGAATGGGCTGGTCGAAGCAAGCGACGCTGGCGTGCGCGACGAGGGCGAAGATGCAAAGCAGGAGAGCCAGGAGCCCTACCATCCTAAGCTGTGGAGGAAATGGATAACAGATTTCAGTACAGAAACCAAGTACGTATGACATATTCTACAGTTGTTGTTCTATTGAAACGGTTTCTGAGATGAAAGTGAAAAATTACCCTTGTCTTTCTGCTGTCGGCGTAGATGAGGAAGAGGGAGATGTAGGCGAGCTGGAACGCCGCTCCGGTGCCGTTGACGGTGGCGACGAGGAGCCTGCCGTCGGAGACCCAGGGGAGGCCATACCAAAGGCAGATGCAGCAGTTGAGCAGGGAGAGCAGATAAGGGAGCCCATCGAATTGCTCCGTGGACTTGGCCTTGAGGATCCTCTTGAAGGTCGGCCTGAAAACGTAACACGAAACACAATCCATCAGAAACCTATCTCCACCATGAACTAAACCAATAATAAAACAACAAAAGAAACAGCATGCGTATATATGCTTACACTGGTGACAGGAAGAGAGCCAAGGCGAAGAGGTTGCCTGAAACGATTGAACAGAGAACAGGAGATGAGATGAGTTACTCTTTCCCGAAAACCATTTTTGTGCAAGTAGGAGGATCATGCTGGGGTGTGAAAGATGAAGAACATTACCTGCAAAACCAGCGGCGCAGCAGGAGATCTCGTAGAGGGAGAGGGAATCCATGGAAGCCTTTCTTGTATCTTTGTATCTTCTCTTTTCCACGTCTGCGGTCTGCGTCCTCGTACTGAAACCCCGTGGGGTATTTGTAACGGACGGCACGAGCCACAGCCACGAGTTTAAATGTATGGTTGAATCATTCACAACCTGGTCCTGGGAACGGGAGACTGCGAGCGTGTGCATCCACTCGCTCACCAGTTAACCAAAAATATTTCTTTTCTTTTTTAGATGGATACTTTTATGGTCGTTAATTGTATGGATGTGGTCAGCTGTCAGCACTTCCATGAATATATTTTGTCAGCTAACGCATTAAGGGCATACAGCTGCCTCGTGCTCCACGTTGAGAGAAATAAATTAAACTATTGTTCACACCCATCTTCGAACACATATCAGGTGAGTAGCAACTCCAAACGTCTTGAACGGTAAGCTTAGTGACGTAGGATGATAGCTTTAGTTATCAAGCATGACAAATTTCGTGTTTCAGTTTTTTTTTTTACAAAAATTTACGTTGTGTCACTTGAAATTGTCATCGCTGCGTGATTAAAATTGCCATCGAAAAACGATAGGGCGAGGTTGTGATGTGTGGCACGTATCATTGTGTAAGATTGGACATTGTATTGTTTGTGGTAGGAATTCATTGCAGGAGATGATTGTGCTGACATGAAACTATTTTTTCTCAGCTAGCTCGTTAAGGGCGAGGCATCATCATACAGCTGCCTCGTGCTCCACGTTGAGCAAAAAAATGAAACTATTGTTTACACCCGTCTTCAAACACATGTCAGGTACGAGTACATGGTAACTTCAAACATTTTGATGAAAAATTTAGTGACGCAATTAAGTGCATGTACCATCGAGGCATCACCATACAGTTGCCTCGTGCTCCACGTTGATAGAAGAAAGAAACTATTGTTCACACTTGAACACATTTATTTTATTTTATTTGAAAAGAAGGAGTATTCGGCCTTTGCATCAAAGCAATGCATGTGGTCATCTTTATTAAATTATTCAACAGAGTCACATAAAAAGTATATATGGATCAACCTAAAATCACCTTTCAGGCGATCTCAATCGCTACACCTACAAATCTTATGAAGTATTATGGCGCATCCACGCACACCATCTAATCCAGTGGCCTCACCATACTACACCACAGCTAGTCGAGAGCACCAATCGACCTAGCAAATCCTTAGCGCACACCGCATGTGCATGCTCTAGAATTCGTTACTAACATCTTCCATCGTCCCATCTTTAGGTCAGATCAATGCATAGGACCTGCCAGGCCCAACTGTCATCCACGTCACCACGACGCCAAACAACGCCCTCATCCTGCACGCGACCATCAACACTCATCCAACGCCGGGACCCCGCGTCTTCATGCCAATAGGATCCGCCATTGTTGACTCGCTAGATGGTATGCCGCTCCACGGTCACGATAGCCACCTGCTGCCATTGGTCCCCTCCTCGCAGATGACAAACGCTAACCAACCTCCTCAACCGAAGATCCAGATCCCACAAACAACGCCTCAAAGGAGGTCACGACGTGTAAGGCGCCGCCGTCGACCAACCCGAGATGGGTTTTGGGTTTTCACCCGGGATCTGGGACAGGGGTGGAGAGGAGAGCCCTCTATAACGCCTCCAGGAAGATACACGTTACCCACATGCGCCATCGTCGTCGTGATTGGAAACTGTCCAAGGGTTTCCCCCAGACCCTTAACCTCATCCACCATCATATATGAGGCGGAGGGGTCTGTGCCACGACCAACTGTCGGCTCGTCGCTACCAGAGTAGCTGAGGAACCTGGTCACCACATCTCGCGCATGCCGCCAGTCGATTGCAGCACCGCCTCATCGTTCGGGCTCGTCGCCCCGGCCTCCGGGGTCCTCCGTGAGAACTGGTGCGATGTGATCCACCGCACGAGGCAGCCGCCACCAGGAGATGCCATGCTGCCGGTTTAATGAACCTAACATTGCTTATCACTATAGTTGTGTGTTTAATGTCATCATTGAGCATGCTGGTTTGAGAGAAATTCCCTTGGCCTTAGCCATTTTTTCCACTAACAACTTGAGACTTTAACTCTGGGTAGACCCCCCCCTGTTTGGCAAATAGACGTGAATTGGTCAGAACGGGGATAAATCCCAGAGTGAAAATACCCCGATCAGAGTAGGTGAACACCTTGAAGATCCTACTTTTGAAAAGCTTGATAGAAATCTTTTCTGTCCAAACTAGGAAGATCAGTATCATCTTGCTTCTCTTCTTTGGGAAGGGAGTTGTCTGATCACACCCCTTTGATCATGGACTCTGGTGAAATCTCTTTATCTACTCCTATTTCAGGTTTGAGAATTCTTGGATGTTGAGGGATGGTTTTAAGGAGTTTGTTGCCAAGTCCTTGTCTCAAAAAGTTTTTGGTTTTATCATTGCTGCGTGGCAGAAGAAATAAAGAGATCTCAATAAATAAATTCAGAGGATGGTACAAAAAATTTGATGCTTTAAGTAGAAAGCTTGAGAAGGGGACTCTTTCTAAGATATATGTTATTGATAAAAAATGCTAAAATTATGGGGTTGCATGCACATGATTTTACTGAGCAGAGGGAGTTGAAGGCTCAATTAAATATATTGTTAAAATAAGAAGAGGCTAGATGACTTCAGAGGTAAAAAGATAAGGATATCAAAGGTGGAGATGGTAACTCTAGATATTATCAAGCCAAGGTTAATAGCAGAAGGAGGAAAAATAAAATTACCTCCCTTATTCAGGAGGATAGGGTTGTTGAGGGTGAGAAGAGTTTTATTGATTACATCACCCAGTTCTATAAGAATCTTTTGGGGGCACCTGATAACTCTCATATCTCCTTGACGGATCAACAGATGACCCAGATTTCTTCTAAGGAAGTTGATTCCTAGATCTAGCCTTTTACCTGAGAAGAAATTAAAGAGGTGGTTTTTAAATGGAAAATAATAAGAGTTCAAGTCCTAATGGTTTACCTGGTGACTTCTATCAATATTTTTGGGATCTTGTTAAATGGGATCTGAAAGCTTTTCTTGATGATTTCCATAAAGGTGAACTTGACATATCTAGACTCAATTAGGGTATCATTAACTTGGTGCCTAAAGTGAAAGATGCCAAACAAATTCAAAAATCCAGGCCCATCTTCTTGTCAAATGTTAGTTTTAAGATCATCACTAAAGTCCTTTTGAATAGGCTTAGTAGGGCGGTTAACCCTATAATTTGTATGAAATAAACTTCCTTCATAAAGGGTAGATACATCATGGAAGGGATGGTTGTGCTTCATGAAGCCCTAAATTCTATCAACCATAATAAGACAAGTGATCTCCTATGTTGATGTTGAAGATGAAAGGTTTCCCTGATACGTGGTGTGACTAGGTCTTGCACATCATGGTTGTGGACATGTTGGTATTAAAGTAAATGACAATATAGGCCCTTTTTAAATACTCACAAAGGTCTTAGATAGGGAGATGATCTGTCTCCTTTACTTTTTGATCTTGCAGTTGGTGCTCTGGTTGTAATATTGAATAATGCTAAGAATCATAACTTTGTTAAAGGGGTGCTGGTAGATAGTGTGGCTCAGAGTGTTAATATGGTACAATATGTGATACTATTTTACTTTTAAAAGATGATCTTGAGGACGCTACAAGACTGAATTTGTTCTAGGTGTCTATGAGCAAGTGCCTGGTTTGACTATTAATTTCCACAAGAGTAAGATTTTCCCTTTGGGGAAGCATTTCTTAAGTGAGAGAATAGAAGGAAAGTTTTACTTGTGAAGTTGGGATGTTACCACTCAAATATCAGGGGATCCCTGTTTCTAAATTTAGAATTAGAAACAAATATTGGGATGGGGTGTTGGGAAAATTGAAAATGGATATGGCTGCTGGCAAGGTAGGATGTTGAATATGGCTGGTAGGACCCCTTTGGTACAAGATTACCTTATTAATATGCCATTATATATGATATCCTTCTACCCTCTCCCAGTGGGAGTGAGGAAGAAAATTGAATTTTTCATATCCAGGCTTGTTTGGCGGGCTGATGAAGGAAAGACAAAATATCAACTTGTTAAATAGAAAAGCTGATGGCTCCCTAAGGATCAGAGTGGTCTAGGAATTTTTATTCTTGATCTTATGAACCGAGCCCTCCTAGCTAAATGGTTTTTGAAGCTAGAAAATGAAGAGGGGCTTTGGCAAGAAGTCCTACTTAATTAATGTGTCGGGGTAGATGCATTTTTGGTATCACCCGCAAAGTGGAAGATTCTCATTTTTGGAAAAGTATCTTAATATTAAACATATTTTCTATGGCAATTGCAAAAAGATAGTTGGGAATGGTGATAATACTAGATTCTCGGGTGATTGGTCGTTAGATGATAAACCATTGAAACTAGCCTATACCAGACTTTATGAGCTATGTTTTTACTAATAATATTTCTATTGCTATGGCATTTAGGATGGGTTGGTGTTGGGAAACGTAGCAGAAAACAAAAATTTCGGCCTACGAATCAAGAACCCAAGATCATCCAAGAAGATTGCATACAAGGTTTTAGGTCATGGCTCACCAACCGATGTAGCGGAAGTAGAGTTGGTGAAGCTCGTGGACGTAGTGGAAGTAGATCTCGCAAGTTCTCCCACGAACAGTCCCTCGATC
This sequence comes from Bromus sterilis, assembly GCA_950022295.1. NCBI lineage: Eukaryota > Viridiplantae > Streptophyta > Magnoliopsida > Poales > Poaceae > Bromus > Bromus sterilis. The sequence goes on along the minus strand of OX465597.1, from coordinate 316,153,439 downwards.
AATCCCACGAACAAGTCCCGCGATCTAGTCCCACGGACAAGTCCCATGAACAAGCTCCTCGAAGAAGGGTCGAAGGTACGACCCCTCCATTAGTATCCACACATCCCGTAGCAGAAATCCAGCAGCGCTCCGCCGTCCAGAGATGAACGCCACCGAGAAAACTAGAGGGAGAAAACCCTAACGGATTCCGATCTAGAACAGCGTCTAAATCGGGGTCTAATTGTGGAGCAACGGGGTTTAGAGGAGGGAGGGTGGCGCATAGGCCTTGGGGATTGATTGTTTGTGTCTTCCCCCACCCTTGGCTCACCTTATATAGGTGGCCAAGGGGCCTAGGGCGCAGCTCAAGGAGGTTTGGGAGTCCAACTTGGACTCCCAAGCCTTCCAAACCTACACATACCTTCCCACCGGAAACCTTCCATAATGGTATTTGGAAATCCCACCTGGAGGATCTCCCACCCCTTTTTGGTGCGCCCCCACCACCTGGCCGGCCAGGGCAGCCTAGGTGGCTTGCCCCCCAAGGCCAGGGGCGAAGGGCAGTGGGTGGTACTGCCCGGAACCTTCCGGAACCTTCTAGAAGCTTCCAGGACCTTCCAGGACCTACCGGGACTGTTTCGGGACATTCCGGACACTTTTGGAGCACTTCCAATACCTTCCGGAACCTCTAACGAATGTTCCGGAGCCATCTAAATGGGTTTCGGAGCCATCCGGGCAAAGGTTATTATGTCCGGTGAACACAACATATTGTTTAAGCTGTCCACCGATCACCGAAACTATTCCGGTTGATCGTAAACTTTCCCATTACCATTTTCATATGTTCCGGAACCACCTGGGACTACTCCAGAGTGATCCGGACATATCCTTAAATACCCAAAACTACTTTTGGTGCCCTTATGAACTATTTCATAAATCTCCGGAACTACTTCCGGTACCCGTATGAACTATTCTGCTTTGCTTCCACTAAACCTTCTACCATACTAGTATTCTAACAGACTACTGCTCGTTAAGTGTGTGACCCAATAGGTTCGGTATAATGCGTACATGACTCAGAACATCTTCCGGACATAGGTCAACAGCCTTTTGTCAATAGCCAATAATCAACAGCGGAGCCATGGACACCCATGTTGACTCCCGCACATACACGAAGAAACTTCGAGTGAACCATTATGTTTAGTCATGTACCATTCCCTTTGCTTCGCGATATATGACAAAGTTAGAGGAGAGAAGTTTGGCACCCATGTGTAACAACTTTTGAACATAAGCCACTCGTTATCCTCTTTGCTCGTTTGTCCCTTTTCTCGTTATCGTATTCCGGTATCCCCGTGACTGAATCACAATGCGTCTGGCCAGACTATAATGGATACCGTCATACCGAGTGGACCCGAAGTGAATATCTTCTTCATCGTGAAGGAGCAAATCCCATTCTTGAACTATCACAGTCACTAGCCACACCATCTGACATACCCAGAACTTATTTTACTACTTCCCATTTACGGGAGGATTCATCTAAGAACCAAAGCATGTCTTCCTGTGTGAAGCAACTCGATACTCTCATGGTCTAAGGAATTACGTATATGAAAACATTTCATGATATGACTTATAACGTTGTTACGATGTGATCTCTAAGTATATCATTCAATACTGGGGTCGGTTCAACATCATTGTTCTGCTAACAATATGTTCCCATTGCTACTGACATCCTTGTTACAAGAACAATGTCCATGATTAAGAAAACGTAATCATCAGTTAGCACATGAGCTGGTCTTAGAGGCTAAACCAGGAACTCTTGGTGTTTACATTTCCACACATGAAAATGAGTTTTCTTCTGAATCTCACAGTCAGGGTCATTGCAATTATAGCACAGAAATATAAACATTAATTATGAACATGGAAATATATATATAATAACATTTTATTATTGCCTCTAGGGCATATTTCCAACAGTCTCCCACTTGCACTAGAGTCAATAATATTGTCAGTGCTTGAGCACTTTACACCAATGGCATACCGGTGTAAGAAATGCTTCATTTGTGGTATAGACCTCATCTTCGGATCTGACGTTTCAGGCCCGTTTGTATCTTGCATATCTTCGCGTTTTCACGCTATCATAAAATTCACTAATTTTATCAGTTTAGCTTTGTATATGTTTGAATCATTTGGCAGGACCTTGGTTCCTTTAGAATAAGTCATGAAATCATTCGTCAATGTTCCATGAGCTTCAAGCATCTAGGAAACCATACCATGTTCATAAATGAATTTATGATTCAAAATACCCTCCTTGTTACTTCTTTAAGCAACAATATACTTAGCCTCTGTTATAGAATTCGCCACAGTATCGAACTTGACATAGTTCCTCCATACTGTGCCACCCTTACGTGTGAAACACATAATCCCAATTAAAATCGAAAATCGATCGGAGTAAGTATGAAGACTTAACTGGTGTAACTGTTTACATCAAAATTCAGCTGGTGTAACTTGTTACAACGAGCTCTTCATTATCTCCATTTTCTGAGAAACATATCTTATCTATCATAAGTTTAACTTTTCACTGCTTGTCCAATGATCAACATATTGATCACTTTGGTATCTTGCTCACAACCTTTTGGAGCGTTGGACATATCTGGTCGTTTTACATATTATGGTGTACATGATTAATCCAAACACACATGTGAGTGAAATTCAATTCATGTGTTTTGCTTATCAATGTTCATGAACACCGATTTCCGCAAACAACTTTTCACCGTGACCTCGGCAAGAACATCCTTCCTGGCGTTTTCATACTAAACTACTTTAGTATCATGTCAATATGCAGTGTTGGCTTTAGCATGATCACGCACTTACTATCTTCATAGATCACTGCGCTCAATACTAATGCTATATTAGCCCAAGTACTTCAGCTGAAAACTATTTTCAATAAAGTCCTTATTTGTGTCAAGAAATTTATATCATTTCTAATCAACAATATGTCATCAACATAAGGTTTTAGAAATATTATTCAGCTCCCACTTACTTTCTTGAATATTCAAGCATCTTCGTTATTCCTGATGAAAACAAACTCTTTTGGCAATTTCATCACAACGAAAATTCCAACTCCATTATGCTAGCTCCAGTACATCACTGGATATCCAAGGCTTGCATCTATTTTAGCATCCTTTGAATCGACAAAACATTCCGGTCGTATCACGTATACGTCCTTTGTTATATTTCCATGTAGGAACTTTGTTTTGACGTTCATTCTACCATATCCTATAAATGAGATATGTAGTAATTGCTAGTATAACCCGAACTGACTAAAGCATTTCTACGGTCGACACTATTTCGCCGTAGTCAACCTTTGAACTTGCTAGAAAACAATTTTCCAACGAGTTGAGCTTTATGGATAAAACAATTTCATCTGAATCAATTATAGATCCATATATATATTCTTCAGACTTTTAGTCTTTCCGAGGGTCTACCAAGTTCAAAACTTGACTTACTTCCATGGATACTATCTCGGATTATTTGGCATTTAGCCAAATCCCGGAGTCAGGGCCCATCAACGCTTCTTTGTATATCACAGGTTTATCATATTCGAACAACAATATCTCGTTTTACATATCATGAATGTTTGTACGATTTTTGTCTAACCTGTGTGGTTCAGCTGCGCACTCCTCTGAAGATTCAACAATCTTTGACAAGTTGCACTGTCCTCCCACTCACTCTTTTGTAAGAAACTATTTTTCTTCAAAACACATTGTTCTTAACAGCAAACAGTTTTGCTTTTGTGTAGTGATAGAGGAATACCAAATCTTTTGGCATAACCTTAACAAAGTAGCACTTATCTGATTTGGGGTTTTGAGTATGTCAAACATATGCCTCATATACCCAAATTTTAAGAAAAGACAACATGGTTTTAACAGTCCATACCACATCTAATATGGTGTCATTTCAACAGATTTGATGATGCTCTTTTCAGTGTAAAAGCCGTAGTCACTAACGCATAACTTTAATAAGTATAATAGCAAATTGATAAACGTCATATTTGATCTTTACCGTGTCACACATGGCTTGATTACATCTCTCAAACACTTTACTCATAGTGATGTTCCGGGAGACGCAAGTTATGACAGTTCTTCACAACTCATCAGACGTTCACTAAACTTGTAACTAAAATATTACTTTCTACAATCTAATTTGCAGAAGCTTTATTTTCTTGTTACAATGAATTTCTATTTCACTCTAAAATTCCTTGAACATTTCAAAGATTTCAGACGTATGTCTCTATTGAACAGATATCCACATATCTACTTCAACTCATGAGTGAAGATAGGGAATCCACTGCACACAACTACACTTATTGGACTACACACATCATCATGTATGATTATCAATGGTTTAGTTGCCCGTTCATGTATGGCCTATTAACAGTGTTTTAGTCACATTAATTCGAGACAAAGATCGCAAGCGTCAAGTGATTCATAATCATATGACTCGAAAGTCCATCACTTATGGAAATTCTTCATGCATGTTATGTCACTTGTGATAAACGGCAGTGCCACATCTATGTGGTATTTCTGTTAGTCTTGCGACGTTTAGCGTCAGTGTTATGAATGTTTAGTATTATTATCAAGATTCATAACATACACCCTATTCATAATGGAAGTATGGCCTTTACGTTATTCATAGCTTTGAACAACTCTATTGCAACAAACATGATTCAAAATGATGTTTTGCAACAAGGCTAAAGTGTAGTAACAATTTACTCAACTCTAAAATGAATTATGAAGATAATCATAGATTCAACACACGGTATAGTAAACCTTTTACCGTGTTCCCGAGCGTGTCAAAACTCATCATTAGCTAGTCATAAAGGCCATAGTATTTCTTGCATCGAGTTGCAACAATATGCAATCGATGTGATATTCCGGTGATCAACAGTTTAATCACAATATACAGAATCCACAATTAACTGCTTAATCATGATTCCCAAGAATTACATCTCTTGACCAGCAATGAATTCATCTATAACTCCGTATGACTTTCATTTCTGAGCTGGTTATTCCAGTCTTCTTTCGTTTTGCCTTTATACGTATCATAGTTCTATTTCCAATGTCACTCCTACTCACAGAAGATCACACATGATCAAGGGTGGCGCAGGCCATGGACTTTCCGGCGTGTAAGTCTTACTAACACCCTATGGAACTTCCTTTCCCTTAATCCTCATCATCATATGATCATTGTTCTTCTGGATCCCACACATCAGTTTTGTTTAGAGCACAATGAACATTTTCACTAATGCTTACAATCATACATTGTACTAGATATCTTATATCCAACATTAATTGTCTTACTACTGAAAACTTATTTTTCAGTTCCATGAATATAACATAACTATCCCAAACTTTTCGAAGTTCGGGTTTCATGATGGTGAAGACAATGCACTTAGCTGTTGTGGAATTCTAGCATTTTGGATTATGGACATAAGTCACATCATCCATAGCATCAGCGGGAGAGCATCAAAAATTTGCGATAGGACAAGCTCCTTCTCGACACTATTGAGGATAGTCCTCACAATACGGTACCAATCGTAAAGTTTTTACCAGATAAAACAGTTAATCAAAATCAATTGGGAAGGTGGTAACGCGAGCCATTATTCTACAACGATAATGCAAATACTAAGACTTTGTTCATAATTAAGTTGCACTTGTGATTAATCAATTTAATTACTTAGTGCGCTCCCACTCAGATCAATATCTCTCGTAATTGATGCTGGAGTGATTCAAGATCCAACCCAATCGTCCGCCATTGATGTGACATCACTGATGACTTAGACTGGACCGGTAGGCCAACTTTCCAATCACGCCAAAGGTGATTCTTGTTCATCTTTCGATGGGCGTGTTCCGGTAGCAAACTTTTATCCAAACCGTCAAGATAACCAAGTGTAATGTGCTGTGTGTTCTTTTAACACACCCGTCTTTTATGCGTCACACCGTGTGCACCCATGTGACATGACCTGCTCCGGTGTGAAACATAGTATAGACGGTGCTACAGTTGGGAGAACACTATCAACTTGATATTGTTTTGCGAGAGATCACCCTAATAAAACACGACTACCGCGCATCAAACAAGGGTGCATCAAAGGGATAAACATCACAGGCAGTTCATAAAATTATGTGATATGATATAGCCCTTTGCTTCGTGAAGTCTTCATTATCTTCACGTCGTCGTGGTTGAAGTCACCGTGTCCACCAACTTTGTCCTTGGTGCCGGGACCAACACCACGGCTTCCGGCATGTGCGTCGGGGTCCACCTCCGCATCGTAGATCATCACCTTGCATCTATCTATTGCTTTGCCTCGAGCTAATAAACAGTTCTGGCACGCAGGCCATAATTAAGTGACAATCATATGACTCCAGTCATCATGTCGTACCACGACACGCAGGTCGCGAATAAATATTACATAACATATAGCATCTCATACAAACACATTGCAAATCTTGGAGGCTATACCACATCACATGCATACTCTGCAAAAACGAGTTAGATCGCCATCTACACGGGTTGTTGCAACTTTTATCGTGGTTGTTAAGCAGGTTTACAAGGCAAACGAGAAACCCTAGACAAAACAAAAACACGATACTTCTTTTGTTGCTAGTTTAACATACGGGGTGCGTGTAGCAACTAATGCCACAAGCCAAACTTCGTTAAACGCGTGACCCCCGTGTGGATTTGAGTTCATAAAATCCACAAGCCCGTTCATGTAAAATTTTCTATAGCAAGACTAGGATGAGATCCAAGGAATTTGATGTAGTCCATGATCAAGGCAACCAGCATACTAAGAGCAGCATAGAGGGATCATGGAAAAACTCAAACCTTGTAGCAAAATCACATCATGCCGTCGAGCAAAGAAAAGATCACATCATAGGGAAGCAAACAAGAAAATCAATGCCTCATATCAACATATGATCTACCTAAACATGCATCTAATCAAGGATCGCTCTGATACCACTGTTGGGAAACGTAGCAGAAAACAAAAATTTCGGCCTACGAATCAAGAACCCAAGATCATCCAAGAAGATTGCATACAAGGTTTTAGGTCATGGCTCACCAACCGATGTAGCGGAAGTAGAGTTGGTGAAGCTCGTGGACGTAGTGGAAGTAGATCTCACAAGTTCTCCCACGAACAGTCCCTCGATCAATCCCACGAACAAGTCCCGCGATCTAGTCCCACGGACAAGTCCCATGAACAAGCTCCTCGAAGAAGGGTCGAAGGTACGACCCCTCCATTAGTATCCACACATCCCGTAGCAGCAATCCAGCAGCGCTCCGCCGTCCAGAGATGAACGCCACCGAGAAAACTAGAGGGAGAAAACCCTAACGGATTCCGATCTAGAACAGCGTCTAAATCGGGGTCTAATTGTGGAGCAACGGGGTTTAGAGGAGGGAGGGTGGCGCATAGGCCTTGGGGATTGATTGTCTGTGTCTTCCCCCACCCTTGCTCACCTTATATAGGTGGCCAAGGGGCCTAGGGCGCAGCTCAAGGAGGTTTGGGAGTCCAACTTGGACTCCCAAGCCTTCCAAACCTACACATACCTTCCCACCGGAAACCTTCCATAATGGTATTTGGAAATCCCACCTGGAGGATCTCCCACCCCTTTTTGGTGCGCCCCCACCACCTGGACGGCCAGGGCAGCCTAGGTGGCTTGCCCCCCAAGGCCAGGGGCGCAGGGCAGTGGGTGGTACTGCCCGGAACCTTCCGGAACCTTCTAGAAGCTTCCAGGACCTTCCGGGACCTACCGGGACTGTTTCGGGACATTCCGGACACTTTTGGAGCACTTCCAATACCTTCCGGAACCTCTAACGAATGTTCCGGAGCCATCTAAATGGGTTTCAGAGCCATCCGGGCAAAGGTTATTATGTCCGGTGAACACAACATATTGTTTAAGCTGTCCACCGATCACCGAAACTATTCCGGTTGATCGTAAACTTTCCCATTACCATTTTCATATGTTCCGGAACCACCTGGGACTACTCCAGAGTGATCCGGACATATCCTTAAATACCCAAAACTACTTTTGGTGCCCTTATGAACTATTTCATAAATCTCCGGAACTACTTCCGGTACCCGTATGAACTATTCTGCTTTGCTTCCACTAAACCTTCTACCATACTAGTATTCTAACAGACTACTGCTCGTTAAGTGTGTGACCCAATAGGTTCGGTATAATGCGTACATGACTCAGAACATCTTCCGGACATAGGTCAACAGCCTTTTGTCAATAGCCAATAATCAACAGCGGAGCCATGGACACCCATGTTGACTCCCGCACATACACGAAGAAACTTCGAGTGAACCATTATGTTTAGTCATGTACCATTCCCTTTGCTTCGCGATATATGACAAAGTTAGAGGAGAGAAGTTTGGCACCCATGTGTAACAACTTTTGAACACAAGCCACTCGTTATCCTCTTTGCTCGTTTGTCCCTTTTCTCGTTATCGTATTCCGGTATCCCCGTGACTGAATCACAATGCGTCTGGCCAGACTATAATGGATACCGTCATACCGAGTGGGCCCGAAGTGAATATCTTCTTCATCGTGAAGGAGCAAATCCCATTCTTGAACTATCACAGTCACTAGCCACACCATCTGACATACCCAGAACTTATTTTACTACTTCCCATTTACGGGAGGATTCATCTAAGAACCAAAGCATGTCTTCCTGTGTGAAGCAACTCGATACTCTCATGGTCTAAGGAATTACGTATATGAAAACATTTCATGATATGACTTATAACGTTGTTACGATGTGATCTCTAAGTATATCATTCAATACTGGGGTCGGTTCAACATCATTGTTCTGCTAACAATATGTTCCTATTGCTACTGACATCCTTGTTACAAGAACAATGTCCATGATTAAGAAAACGTAATCATCAGTTAGCACATGAGCTGGTCTTAGAGGCTAAACCAGGAACTCTTGGTGTTTACATTTCCACACATGCAAATGAGTTTTCTTCTGAATCTCACAGTCAGGGTCATTGCAATTATAGCACAGAAATATAAACATTAATTATGAACATGGAAATATATATATAATAACATTTTATTATTGCCTCTAGGGCATATTTCCAACAGTTGGGATGTTTCTCATTTAGAAGAACTTTACATGGAGAATCACTCGAGTTATGTGCTAGTTTTAAAAACAGATGTTATGAAATTGAACTTTCTCATTATAAGGATAGGGTGATGTGGATGTTATCAGCTGATGGATTGTTCTCTGTTCATTTTTTTACAAAAAACTGGTGTTAGATGGCTCCAATTTTCCACACATTTTTTTGTGGAAGATCAAAGTTCCTTCTAAAGTTATCTTTTAATTGGATTCTAGTTAAGGGAAGTACACTTACGAAGGATAATTTGTTGAAAATAGGCTGGAAAGGATGTGATAAATGTGTCTTTTGTGGTAATGTTGAAAATGTTGAAATTTTGTTCTTCTTATGATTCAGTGCTAAGTTGATTTGCTTACTTAAATGTGCCTTTAATTTGCATTCCACCCCTGATAGTTTATCTACCTGTTTTGGTGCTTGTCTACATAGCTTTCATAAAACAGATAGAACATTGGTGTTGGTTGGGATCTCTGCTCTTTTTGGGCTATTTGGAAAAGTAGAAATGATATTACATTTGATAGTAAGATCAATGTGGTACCTATGAACATTATTAAACTGATGAGTTCTTGGATTAATGATTGGGCCCATATACATATAAAGGAGCCAAACCAAAGGATGTTGATGGTGGGAGCAAAGCCGCTAGTTCAAGTAGCAAGGATAGAGGCCTGGAATGCTGAGGATCTACGACTAAGCCTGCTACTCTGATGTTGTAAGCTACTCTCCCGTTTACCTTCAGTTTGGTGTGATCTATGTTGAGTCATGTGTTGTTATCTGAAGTCTAGATACTGGATCATTTGGGTCATGCATGACCTTGTTTCTGGCCTGCTTTAGCCTTCGTGCTACAGTTGTGTACCTGGAGGCCCCCTTCACTGTTTAGCTCTTTGCTTCAGTAGTTTAGGGGTGCAGGTTGGTTCAGCATTTTATTTTCTTAGTTTGATGTCTTAGAATTCGTAGTCCTGAACTCATTTTGGTTTCATTAATGAAACCAGGAGGGGAAAACCCCTCCAGGAGGGGAAAACCCCTTCTTTTAACACAAAAAATATCCATCTTCTAGCACTGCATGTGCTAGCTTCACACTGAGAAATTTTCTCTTCCCTGGCTATCACCTCCCTCTTTGTCTGTCTAACTTTCTCACACAACTCAAATAAAGAGGAAATTGCACAATTCATCAAAAGTCGATGTTGATTTTACACGAAACATATTAGTTTGTTGCATTAAATGCCGCGTATTGATGCAATTCATTGTAGATTGTTCTAATCCATTATTTAGATATACTGATGTGATTTTTTATTGATGGGTCTAGCTCGTAAATGCACATGTGGCAAAGAAAATCAGATGCATCAGCCATCATGTCAAGCTGAAGACTTTCAATTGGAGTTTTAATTGTCCGATTCAAAAAAATACTCAAAATTCAACTTTTAAAAAAAATGCAAGAATGCAATAAATCACATGTTTGTACAGTATTATTCTATTAAAAATGTAGCTTATTAGGACCAACGGTTTAGTACATATTGAGATTTTTAGTTGTTTCATTCAAATTTTGATTCAAAATTCAACATTTTCAAAAAATGTGAAAATATAATAAACCATAAATGTATCCAACACTAATATGGAAAAACCTCAATTCATTTGGACTAGAGGTTTGGGAGATATTGGAAATTTCAGTTTGCTTGTTCCATTTTTTGGTTTGAAATTTTAAAATCTTCAAAAAAATGTGAAACATTTCCATAAACCGCATATATACTCAATACTAATCTAAAAAATTCAGCTTAGTTGAACCAAAGGTTTGAAGATATTGACTTTTTTGTTGATCGACTTATATAGTCAATTTTCTTTATCATGAGTACATTTATGAGCGGGACCTACCTGCTGAAAATTGCATGTATACCTAAATGCAACATACTGCGCCAATATATGATGTCTTATGCAACAAACCCATAAAATAGGTATTATGTGAAAATTGACATCAATACTTGATAGTTCGTGCAATTCCCTTCTCAAACAAAATACCAGCACACCCATGGAGAGCATCAATAATTGATGTTTGTGCAATTCTCTTCTCAAACAAAATATCCATACACCATGAAATTTTGTACTCACCTTGCACACATAAGCATCTTGGATGCCTAAAATTTTCAGATTATTTAAATTGTGCTATTTTAAAATTTTATTATTCACCAGAGGAAACTCATCTTTAAACGTTCCCACACCCATCTGATTCGATTCTCTCTCTCTCTCTCTCTCCCTCTCCTGATTTTCTCCTTTTTTTTGAATTTTTCTCCTTTTCTTGTCATTTCTCATTTCTGCAGGCAGCATTTCTTTTTTCTGCAGGCAACATTGACACCTGGGAGGCCACCTAGACCTTCATGCTGGCATCTGAGCCTAGCTGGCCTGCGGGGCTGTTCTGCGGCAACGCGGTGGTCATGCCCTTACTTTTTCTTTTTGCGATTTTTTTTTTTGCGAATAGGTCATGCCCTTACTATGGCACTAGATCAATTACTAGCATTATGAAAATAAATAAATTTCACCAGCTATTCACCATTGTCGTTATCTACAGTTGGATCTGGAGCATCTTTCCTGGCGTCCAGGTAGTTGATAGTAGTAGTAGTAGTAGGTTGGGATAGCGTATCCTCGTCATGAACACAAACCGGACAAATCGCTGTTTAAGCTTGTGGCCGGAAAGCTTGGATGGCCACCGCTTGCTCGTGCTGCTATTTGTTTGACCCATGGCAACCAGAAAATTGGACGGCCACCAACACCTCCAATGAGCTGATAACAAAAGGCGCGTTTGGGGCTGACACGGCTCGTCATGTCACTGCTTAGAAATGACCAGACAAAATTCAGCATGGAGAAAATGCAACGGTTTTGGCAATTCTATGCTCAAAACCTGTCAAGAAAAGTCATCAGTCCCACCAAATATGAGTGGCCACTGCTTCTCCAAATCGACGGAAACATTGCCACACTTCATATTCTCTTGTTGCTAGTGCAAATTTTCAATAAAGAGATCTAACAGAAAGTCGACTAGCCGACGTGGGATTTCGCGAAAAGGATAAACAAGGCAGCTCAATATGGCATACTGAACAAAATCACCAGGTTACTTTGCCAGAATATGCCCCATCACACTCCAGGTGAATCTTTTTCCTTAATGTTGCAAGTAAACACGACGGCAGCCGAGCAATGGAGCTCCACTGTTGGAACCAAAAACAAATGGCAAGCAAGGTAAGTCGACAAGGCAGAGCCAGCATCTTTACACAATACAGAAAGAACGTGCACTTCATTACAACATCTGTGGGCCAAATAATTGATGAGGCCCCAGCATGCGCAATCATCTGATGGAAGAGCCACACAAAAGAATGTAGTAACCCACGCATATCAGCATCCTTATTTTTGTTTCTGTATTTGACCATTCTGATATGCTGTGGATTATTCAAGACCACGAGAAACGACATCTCAAATTGTAACAGAAACATTAAAAGGGACGTAACAGATGATACCTCCCAAGAAACGAGTATAGAAAATAAAGACCAAAATTTTCACGGTTGACCCACTTTAACTCATATGTTACAAGGACAGCACAACCTAGACAATGGGTAATGTTTCAGAACGCTACACCCAGGATTTACCCACAACCAATACAATGTAACTTCTTTGCACAGCAAGACACGGAAACACGGGCGGAGAGAAACATCAGCTCGATGTCATTCGAAATCCTTCAACTCCATCTGTGTGAGCACTCAATGAGTCTACTTACAGATACCCCATCAGCTTTGCACAACTTTGCATCTTCTGCCTTCTTGCTTTCATATACCTGAGCATAACAAGGGTGTTTTTAAGGCTACTAACAAAAAATTACTTAGCATGAATGAAAGAACAAGAGCAACACAGTGCATCATCAGCCAAAATTCGTTATCTAAGTCGAAGAATCACTATAATCTTTTACCAAGGTACTGTTATCTAAGTCTATATTGACTGATTGATGAGTTTATTATTCACATTTTCATGCATAGCAAACAATAGAAATATAGAGAATTCATCATGGATAGATTGCACATGCATTCCTCAAACAAAATCAGCCAACTATCCTAGTTGATTGGGTGATATGTTACTACACATCCTCTACAGAGTTATCTGCTTCTAAAATGAATAAGAGCACAGAAAATATGGCAAAAAAAGTGTGTCCTAATTTTCTTCATGTGGCAGGGTAGCAGGTTCTTTAAAATAACACAAAGAAGGTGTCTCCTAGTACTTCTCATATAAGTTAGCACCTTCCCTCACATCACTTACTATTAAAGGCAATCTAGCTACTGTGCTAAGTCAAGTTTCAAGTAAATCTGCCAGTAAAGCAAGAAGTCAATGTGTGACTGAAAACAGAGTATTGTACGTTTATAACATAATCAACTTCAGGTATTTGGTCATTCACTGATTGTTTTTAGGAAAATCAGCAGGATAGTTTTGTGTACATGGATATTGCAACTTGCAACCAAGCTAAATGAAGTGTGTTCACATAAACGGTTCATAACCGAAGTATACAAGCACTGCAAAGATACTACTCTTGAAACAACGATAGCACATGATAAGCTTATGAAACTTCTAACATATTCTCTGCCATATAAATGACTATTAGGATATAAGGAACAGTGCATGATGTGACATGTGTCCCGGACTCTCATAAATGCAGCACAATCAAATTTATTCAGGTACCATATCACGACGCTCGAACACATGGCTCGTTGATATCTTCCCAGTGTGCTAAGTATTTGATTTAAGAAATCAGTTCTTTGTATAAAGCTTAATATGCCCAGAATGGTGCTTCTATTGTATAGACAACTCTTGGTAACAAAAGAGAGCACTAAAACTCTCAGATTAGGCAACATGATGCTCCCCAAACCTGTCCCCAACTGAAGAAAGGCTTGCATGCTATGGGAGCAACTCTACTAATAAAATCAGAAGTCATAAAAAAATTGAAAGATTAAAGCATCGCATAAAAATGGTCCTAGACAACTTGTCCAAAGTTTCCTTCGTGGCATTATTTTCTCGTAAAATATGTTTCCAGCCATAGATATGTATTATTGGTGAACTACCCAAATAATCCTAAGTGTTCCCCTTACTAGTACTTTAAGACAGAAAGAAAAAATCCCAGATGCTGCTACATTTAATCCTATAAAGACAGTTCAAGACATGCTTGTATTTAATATGATAAATGTCAACAACAGAAGCGTGCCAATTAATCAACAGGGTGGTGGAATGTGAGCAGAACACACTATAAGGACAAAACCTTTGATTTGAAGTTAGTATTTACTGAATGAGCTGTGCTCCTGCCATTTACCTAACAAATCATTAAAGTGCCCCAAGTTGCATCCAATTGTTTAAGTAAAGATGTATCAGATGTAAAGTTATGCACAGGGAATAAAAATCTGCATCTCATGTTTCAAAGGTGCAGCATACAAGATTTAGTTCACGGTATGCAATCACACAATTTGTGCTGAATTCACAGAATTCGTAAAACAATTGATAGAATTTCACTCTCATTCAACGAGGCATTATCAAAGACAATCGTAAGCACAAAACCAACTCACCTCCATCTATCTCTCTGAACCAGCAAAGACATCCAAAATCCCACAGCAATTCCACCATTTAGCCCGGTGCTGCGCAGCAGCCACCGCCACTGCCGGTCCCCTTACCACCTGCAAAAGTAAGCCACCTAGTGAGACATGACATCTTAAAAATATGGGGAACAAGTGGTAAACAAGCAGAAACGTTATGTATGTACCTCTGTAGTCTGCGAACCAGTTGCCTCTCGAGACCGTGACACCTCGCCCTTTGCCTCCGGTTCCTGCACCGTATCCCTGGCCACCACCACCTCATCGGCCTTGGTCTCCGGTTGATGCACCGGATGCACCTTGGCCGTGTCCCGGATCACCGCCTCCTCGTTCTTCACCTCTGGTTCCAGCACCTCAGGTGCTTCAGACAGCACGACATCCTGCACCTCTGGTTCCTGCACCACGACATGCGCCTCCGCCCTCACATCCACCTTACCATCTTGTTCCCGGTCAAGAGCTTCAGGCGGTAAAGCATCAACCATGGGCTCCTCCGCGGCCTCGCCGGCGCCGGCAGCCTCATCAACGACCTCGTCGGCGCGCTCCACCAACACCTCCGACGTGGCCCCCTTCTTCTCCTCCTCGGTCGCCTCCGCCCTGGGCGTCACCATCTCCTCGGAGCTCTCCATCGAATCCTCGCTCGCATCCACTGCGTCCACCACCGAGCACATCAGAAACACACACACGCATCCATCATATTATAGGGCACGGCGAAAGGAAGCAAGGGGAAAAAGCGAACAACTCATAAAGCGGGCGGTAGGAACGTGGGGGAGGGGTGGCCGGCGCCAGCGGAGGGCATGGGAATGCCAGCCTCGCCGCAAGCGCAAAAGGGCGATTCTTGCGACCCCTCTGGTTGCCGAAAGCGGCGTGGCGCAGATCTGCCCCCGGCTTAAAGAGGGGGCGGGGGGAGGAAGATTAGATGCCGTACGTACCATGAGGAATGTTAAGTTGGATTGGTAGGTGGTTTCCATCGCTGGCGGCGTCGCCGTGGTGGCTGGAGTTATTGCTTCCGTTGTTGTTGGTGGTGGTGGCGCCGCCGTTGGAGCCGGCAGGCTGGCCCCCCTGCTGCTTCTTCTTGAGCTTCGCGCGCTTTTTGGCGCCCTTCGGCATGGCGGAATTCGAGGGGTGCGGCGCCGGCGGGGCGATGGAACGGGAGGAAAGGAGAGGAGGGGAGCGGGCGAGGGAGGAGGAAGAGGGGAAGAGAAACGAGGGGAAGGAGATTTGTTTTGTTGTGGAGGGAGGGGATCAGATTGTTTGTTTTTGTTAGGTTTACATAGATCGATCAAATTTGAATTGGATTCTCTATTATTTATCTGTGGGGAAATATAACATGTGTTTTTCAAGCTATGGTCACGTGTACCAAATATTTTTATCTATTCCTCACAAAAAAATGTCCGGAAATCTGTTTCCTCCAACTTTTACTTGTCCAGGAATACAACTATTGTGAGAAGAATATTTATTTTATCATCGTGAGCGGATTATATCACAAATTTAATATTTTTGTTCATATTGCAAAAAGGTGAAACTCATCGGTTAAAATTCTGTATTAAGTACTCTATGTTGTAACGATTGCAATTTTATGGTTTTTCTTTTCTTAACGAAAGTTATGCGATGAATTGCGATTCATATAGAATACACAGTAATATTCTTTGTACTGTATTCTTCATTATTTGTTTTAATCGTGTAAAATGCATTTACTTTGGTGTAACAAAATATTGTTTGGTTAAAAATCATTTAAAAATAGTACTGCTCGGCGATAGTCTTGAATTTTGTGTTTAACATATAGACATCTCTAATTTTGTCAACCTTGTCGTGTATTTTTTTGGGAGGGGGGAGGGGAAATATGCCTAGACGTATCATTGTATTGATAGAAGAAAGAGAGTACATGATAGTGTCCATGCCATGTACACCGGGAGACATGGTGAGGACGCTGGAGGAGCAGAGGAAAGGGGGATGCTCAGGCCCTAGTATAGGTGTTTACGTTATAGGAACTATTGCCTACAAGCTTTTTGCCCCGGTAGCACTCCAGGAGTGAGCTTCTTCTTTGATCATATCTGTCAGGGCGGGGGAGGAAGGGGTGGCTCGATCAAAGATGATGGTGTTACGGTGGCGCTAGAGAGACCAAGCCCTGAGGGCCCCCAAGGAGGCCAAACCTTGACGCACCAGAGGGGGGAGGCGGCGATGCTCGCGGAAAGCCAGTTGAAGAAGTTAGCCGTCCCGTCAGAGGGTGGGATGTCCGGGCAACACCAGGAAAGGACCGCCTGCCAAACTATCCGTGAGAAGACCCAGCCTACCAGGATATGTTGGAGTGTCTCCGGCTCCTGGTCGCAGAGAACACGTATGGGTTCATGGGGAAGCCCTCGTATAGCGAGGCGGACCATAGTCCAGCAGCGATAAGCGAAGCCAACCAGAGGAAGAACTTGGTCGAGAGGGGCGCTCATGTCTTTCAGACGAGTTTCCATGTCGCAGAAGAAGACGACCCCGAAAAGAGGGCGCGATAGCAAGAGGCCGCCGAGTAAATCCCATTTACACATCTCCGTGGATCGCATCGGGATTGTGGGAGAGTGATATCTTGTCATGTCTCCATGTATTTACAAAGCATATTCATAATTTCAAATATTCTATTATTAAAGGAGAGTTAGAGATTATATATTTTTATGCCCAACTTTGTTTTTCCTCCTCCCCCTTCCCCTCCTTCGTTGCCCCCTCCCCCCAAATCTTTCTCGCATGAACTCAATCAAATCAAATCAAATCTTACAAAAAAAACTATAGCTAAGTCAAAAATTTGTCTTGCTTTATCCATATCTAAATTAAATCTTATTAAAATATCAACTAAATGAAAGCATTCTTTGTCTTCCCTACAGACTACAGATACTCAAATTAAACTAAATTTATCAAAATCTAGAATATCTTGTAAGATTAATGTTTGACATAATTAATGTTGAATCACTAGATTTTATATAAAAGAAAGCTCCAACAATACACATATATATACATGGGACAAAAAAGTGGATAGCCACTCAGAATTTACTATGAACACATATTTGGGTACAACCTACCACGCTACGTGAACAACAAAAATGGTTGCGAGAAACTTAACGATTGCTCCGTGAAATTTCCTCCTCCTCACATCGACCCTTCCCACCTTCATGTCGGCCAATTCCTACCACTGATGCCACTCTCGCGGCCGCCTAAGCCTCAGCGACCAAAAACATCGCTTGAGACTGATTGGCGTCGAGCTCGTAGCGTCGCCGCCCAACCCTTTCAATTTCGGTCGTCCCATAGCTCCACGACACCCCGTCCTTGAGCTCTCTTTTGATATCGAGCTCGATCATCGTTCCCGAGATCCTCATGGCGTTTTGCCACCCGAGCTATATGTCGCCCAACATTTGGTTGTTGCCCCCAAAGTACCACAAGAACGATCGCGCATGCGTGTGTGGCTTGACACGTTCTCCACCACGGAGGAGGTGTCGCGCTCCTACGATGCTCCACTTCTTCTGGAGTTGGAAAAGCTCAACTTTTCCATCGACGACCCCATCATAACCGCCATCGCACGGCCCGTTAGATTGGTCTCCGTGGCCGAGGAGAAGGAGCATCGCTTGGTCGAGGCGTTGTTAAGGTTGAGCACGTCACGCATTCGTGGCCGAGCTCCTCTAAGAGGACATGTAGCTCCTTGTTGAGAGCCACGTGTTTTCTGAGTCTGTGATGCATGAGTGCAAGATCGAGCGCGAGAATGAGCAGATCACCCTCCTGAATGTCGAGAACGAGGGGATGTTCGATGAGCTCGCCAGATGAGGACCAGGGGATGTTTAGTGACTTCAATGACAATAAAGCCGCCCCCTTTGGTACCTGGTCTTAGTATCAATGTAGTGGTAGAAATGATTAATTATGATTGTAATATTGTCTGGTTTAGCTATATTTTATTTTGATTTAGAGATACGGGAATCAGTTTTAGCCTTTTAGGCTTGGTGTAAAAGGAGTTTTTTTCTTTGCTATTCAAATCTCCTATCTCCTCCTCGAACAAAAAAAAAATCATCTCTCCTCTATCTAATGGAATTTAGGTACTCCTACCTAAAATTTAAGTCGACTAGTTTTAAGTCGTCTATTAACCGGAACGTGGGCTCAGCTGGCTCCATGAGAAACCCCTGATCTAAAAACGGTTGTTTTCTCTTTATGGCTATGAGCTGTGAGCTGCACAAGAATACGTTAGAAACTGACAATTCAAGTCCAGGCTGTTACTCCGTGGACCGTGGTAGAGCCATTTGCCACACACCCTCCCTTTTTCCACACCTTTTTCATACCCTTGTTCTTTGGTGAGGAAAGGGAACACACTTCTTCACCCGCAAATAAAAGGGAATACGGTTCTTGTCCGCAGAAGATCACGCCGAGACTTCATTTTTTCCTGGTGGAGACGCAGGCTTGTTTCAAAGAGAGCCACATGATCCGGAGAGCTCCTGGACACCACCAAACCAAACCGCGCTCCCTTTGCGGACGCTGGCGCAGGGTGTCGTTTTGGACGTGGCCCACACCGTTTGAGCTTGAGGGGCGCCGGACTGATGGACAAACGGGGTCCAGAGACGCAGCTATCGTCCCACAGTGCCACGAGGGTGTCGTCTTGGAAGGAAAGATCGGCCGTCTAATCTAATCCAAGATTTAAATCGGGGTTCCGCTCTCATCGATTTCCACGCCCGCTCCCTTCAAATCTCAAGGCGGTTTTTTTTCTTCTTGAGATTTAAATCTGCTCGTCTTCCTTAGAGGAAGACAAAAACTGGCCAACTTGCCGATAAAAAAAGGGTTGGGTTATTCAAATCTCGCACTATTTAACTGGTACGTCATCGTGATCCGAGTGCAACACAAGATTCCCTTGATTTGTTTTAGACACGATTCCGTTTTGTACCAGTTCAAGATCTAGAGCGCCGTATTATGATTTTAGTATTCAGGTGCCCAACAAATTCGTCGCTACAATGTCCCGACGCATGTGGTTGTCAGCGCAAAACACAAGCACTTCAGACTAACATGCACTCACTTGGTTCCTGTCAAAAAAAAAAAAAACATGCACTCACTTGGAGCACATCATTATTTATGCAAGAAAGCAGAGAGGAAAAAAGGGGTAAAGATGCCCCAGGAAAGGGATAGGTTACTGCTGGCTAAGCGTGTACTAGTATTTTGTTTTTCATGTTGCGCGTATCATTATAATATAGATGAGACCGGACCTACGTTGAAAGAGCATGAGAATGACATAAAAGGATTCCGTAGCTAGTATTATTCTAATTAGACATGATGCACAAAGAAAATTTGTGTTTTGATAGCACCATTTTGTTTGCGCTTGAGATAGTGAGTTTTATTCCATGATAACTGTTTAAAGCCTGTTAATACAAACTCAAATGGGGTAGTACATCCTACTATTATATTATTAGAGGCAACTAAACAACAGTGCTAAGAGCAACTCAATGAGCCGATGCAAACGGGCTACGAATTTGTCTGCCTTTTATTCGTTTGGGACGTCAAATGGATCATTGTACGACTCATGTCCGTCCTTCCCAGATCATTTGTACAATGCCTCCAGACAAGTAGACCCGCTCATGCGCACATACTCATCAACTAGGTCACCGGGCACTCCATATGCAAGCATGCGAATAGCTGTTATACATTTCTGATAAGAGGAGAACCCACTTGCTAGTACAATCATACTTTAATTTAAAATAATCATCATACTCTGTCACTCCCTTCCGAATACGGTTAAACAACCGTCTGCACATGCAGAAGTTGCACCGGAACAACCTAGGAGGGAACAATGGCTTTGGCTAAAAGTAGTCATCATACAACATAAGATGACCACGCTCTCTGTTTTGATCCAAAGATGGAGCATGCCCTGATATGGAACCTCTAAATTTTGGCCGCTGTCTCTCAAAGTGAACATTCACGAGAAGGGTAGCAACCAAAATATCAATATCATCATCGGATGACTCCTCCGACGTGGATGACTCGATGAAATTGTTGTAGAAAAATTCATCCGCACTATCAGCCATGATCAAAATCGTACCTCACACGGGTCGGACAATTCACCGAACACCTTGTGGGAAGCCAAGTTCGACGAAGAGGCCAACGTTTTCGTGCCAAAGAAGAGGTCGGTGGGGCGTCAAGGTGTGTCGGTGTTGCTACCCCTCGCTCCAGTGTGCTCCTCCCACTAGCTTCCTCCTCCACTCCGTCGTCCTCCTACCTCCGACCACGACCCGTACTAGGGTCAGCTGGCAGGTGTGGTAAGAAGGGTGAAGCAAATGGTGGCGGCGACACACATGTTGGTGGCGGCACAAATGTGTGGGAGAGGCGCAAAGGGGTGCGCCGGCGAAAGGGGACGAGGAGCAAGCGCCGGCGGCGGCATCGGCGAGGTGGGGCGACAAATCGGGGTAGGGTTTCGATTGTGAGGCAGACAGGCGGGCCAGGGCGGACAAGGGGGGCGAAGATGACCGTCTGTATCGCGTCAGCTGCGTGTCCACGCAGACCCAAATCGGACGCGAATTTGGGCCGAAATTGGGTCGCGGCGGACCAATAACGGACACCGGTCCGTTTGCGTTGCCCCATTGGGCCGAGTTTTTTTTCTCCGCGGCGACGTTACAGTAGTCGGCGGACCAAAAGCAAACTGTAACGACCCGATTCACTAATGAATCCAAGTCTCTGTGCATTCTGTGCTAGTCCCTGGATCAATAGCTAGCACACACAGTACATGATGTAATATCAAGAATAAACCACATGTCATAAATATTACATCGATGATCCAGTATTACAATATAGCATACCTGCATAGCTCAAGGCTAGCTTACAAATAGAATACAGCGGAAAAACAATAAAAGCTTCGTGGCGTCCATCAACTTCACCGGCAAGTTGAGTATAGACATCGTAACCCTACAACGCATCACTTACTCGTCGTATACAATCCTGCAACACCGAAGGTTACAACCTGACAACGGGTCAGTACATCTGATTTGTACGGCAAGTCACACGGAAAAGGATATATAACAGACCTAATTCTACATGCAGGATAAGTCAAAGGAAAGCTTATGGTTTGTTTTGCAGAAAGCCAATTTTTTCCTTACATACTACAACTAGTCAAATTTTAATTTATCTTGCTAGTCCTAAGTATGGTTGAATCGAGCTACACCAATTCCAACCATCCCTTTATTAAAAGTTCCCACTCAAATTCTTATTAAAGTGAATTATCTGTCAAGACCATCCAACAACAATAATGCCCAGTTGCTCAAAGTTGTCCGTAATCGTGGACACGGCTAATCATGATCAGTTTTTACACTCTGCAGAGGTTTGTACACTTTCCCCACTGGACTCAACCCGAAGATTGAGACATAGTCTTTCAGAAGAGGTTGCCTCCACCCTTTGGTAGCCGGTACACCTATCATATCTACATCAGCTAGCTACCAGGGCCAGGTTCCCCACAACTTAGTCATCTAAGCCAGAGCCCATATAGCCAGTGGTTGTACATGGAAACTACTAGTCACACTGTCTGTCCGATCTTTTTGAGCCTGGATGGCGCCCACTGCGTTGAGAGGGTAGACACCATGACGCACCCGGTTCACCACCAAAACAACCATTCGGGAAGCATTTAGCCCTGGTCCCTCCTTAGACAAGGCACGAGCCCTAGGATGCATTCCCTGCCCGCCCAGAGGTGATTTCTATTTAAGTTTGCTAGTCAAGTCATTAATCCTCAAAAAGCTCAATGATATACTCAACCCAATCCCCGTCTACAAAGCATAGCAGCATATAACAACCACGATCCTAGGGCGACAATGAAAATACAAGGTTAGAATATATGGCTATCCTACTAGGTTTTAAAGCATAACTAATATATAGTCCTACACATGCATAGAGTGATAACTTGCTACATGCATAATAAAAATATAGGTTGAAGTATGGTCAAAGTGTAACTTGATGTAACACTCTCACTGTCAGTGAACAGTAATCAGGATCACTGTTGATCATTACTGTTCCAAAATTTTCTGCGTTGATCAATTTGGGTCAATTCAATTTCCAAATGCCCCTGAGATGTTATTGAAATCAATGTGTCCATGGACCTTGATCATCAAGAATCCAAACAAGTCCAAGCCCCTGGTGAATTGAAATCACTACTAAGCTCAATTGCCTTTTATTGAATATTAAACAAATGGTGGCTTGTCCAAAGTCAACCCAAGTAAAAATTCCAAAACAAGTGATAACTCGACTTCTATCAAAATGCAAATGCTAGGCATGTTGAAACCTTTGCAAATAACAAGTGAGATTATTCTTAGAATTTTGAGAGATCCCAATTCAATATTAAATAGAGAAACCAATAATGTTGGGTATTAAATTGACCTTGGTAATTAAATAAAAGGTGGAAATATTTGTTGATCCAAAAATTGTGTAAACCATTTTATTAAATTTCTAAAAGTCATTAGGTCATATTTAAATAGAAACAGTAGCCAAACAGTCCATTTTAATCGTTTATAATTTTGATAAAATACCAAATGAGTTTATATTAAACCCAAACTTTTTGTGGCAGTGTTAAACATTGCAACACTATTATCGGTACTAATCACACCTTTTTATAAAATCAATTTCTAGCCTAAATAAAATACAACAGAGGGATATGTGTTATAAAATGCGGAGAACTGGAAAAATACTAAAAGTCGCCCTGGACAACTTCCCATCGGGCCAAGCCTCACCCAGCCCACCCCTTCTCTCCTCATCCTCTCACCTGCCCCTGTCCCCTCCCCACCTGTCCCCCGTGCCGTGGCACAACCATGGCCATGGAAGCCGCGGCCGGACCCCCCTCTCCTCCCCTGTGCGACGTGGGTGATAATACCGACCACCTGCCCCCCTGACGGGGATCAACCCCGGCAAATCCCATGGTCAGGGACCCTGGGTTAGTCATGAGAGGCGCAGGTTGGACGATAGCTCGTCGGCAAACAGGAAGGCTCGCTCCTGCTCGATATTATTGATTAGGGAGATGCGATTACAGAGGAAGCCAAGGCTGGAGCGCTTAGGGCTAGGGTTACAGGTGAGATTGGATGCCTTTGGCGTCGCCCCTCCTAGCCCTTATATACCGGGCTAGGTCTCGGGGAATTCATCTACGTGTACAGGTAAACTTTCCTAACCCTAGCTTGCTCCTTACGGCATGTCTTCACACCTTCCTTGTGAGTCGAGGACTTCTACGTCGGTGCCATCCAATGGGCCGGGGCCGTATCTTCATGGGCCTTCTGCCTTCATGGACACTAGGTAGGCTCATCCGTAGGAGTCATGGGGTCACCCCCTCGTCAGTAGCCCCCGAGTGCCTGGGGGACTCGAGTACATTCATGTGTCGTCTATTGATATGCACGGTTCATCCGTGGGTCGCTGGCAGTCTAGTGGCCATGACAAAACCTGTTTTGAGGGATGCTAAGATGAAAGGGCCCAAGGAGTCGATGGGTCGAGCCTTGGTGAATTGCACTAGGGAAAATACCATAGTAGCCCAATCAAACCCACGTCCCTCGACGTGAGCTTGGAACACTGGTGTCGAGCAAAAGTCCGGCCGCTTCAGGTGTTACGGTGTTCATTTGCCGCCAGTAATGTGTGTAGCCTAAGGCGCGTCCGCCCGGCTTATCTATCATGCTTTGCGCATGGGAAAGGTTGGGAGTGAAATCGCTCTTCGGCAAGTCCCAGCCCGGCCGTACTTCGCAGCGGGGTCTTACCTACACGCTAATCTTGCGTGGCATCTGGGCACAGTGTATCATGTTCCAGGAAAGTGTGTTTTTGAGGCGCGGAGCCTTATAGCATTGCACCCGCTTGGAACAAAACATCAAGCGAGCTGTTCACTCATTCACCCGAGGAGCTTTGTTTCGAGTGCTCAGTCGGGGGGTTATTCGCGAGTAATCACTCGAATGCCGTTTCGGCTCTTCAGGTGAGGGAGCACCCGGAACTCTTAGCGCAGTATGGTCTTGGCGAATGTTTGTTTGTCTTTCGTCGGGTTTGAGGGAGCACCCGAGACTCTCATAAGTGCGAGTTTTCACTCGAGCACGTGGCTAACCTTTAGGTGAGGGAGCACCCGGGACTCTTATGATGTACGCTCCCGATGGGAGTAAGATGTTTTTCTTCCTTGGGGAAAAAGATCTGAAAGATGGAATCTGGTTGCCTTGATGGCGTACTGTGTACGCCTTGCTGTGATATGACGTTGGCGTGGTCTTCTGCCATTTGTTGACCGCTGCGGTCTATCGTGTGAAATGACTTGACGTTGTCACGCCGAGATTTTCGTGTCGCGCGATCATGGTCCTCTTTTTGCGCGCGTAGTGGGCGGTGTTGTTACTGCGCCGGTTGGATTTTCCATGCTTTTCGCCTCTGTACGGGATCGTGGCACGTTTTGACTGGGCGAAAAGGTTGGCCGGTGGCCCTGCTTGCCAGGCTCTTGAGTTAAATACCATGCGACCGGGTGAATTGTAGGTTTTACCCAGCCATTGCCTTCCTCCTCTTTCTCTATTTTCCTTCGTGTGCCTGAGCTTTCGTCTTTTCTTCTCTACGTGTTGCTGTGAGATCTATGTCCAAGCGCTCCCGTGCTGCCATTGAGTCGGCCAAGATGTCTGGCAAGTGGGAGCGGTCCACGTTCGGGGCTGAAGATCTGGATGCGCTGGTTGCTGATGGCGTGGTGGTGGCGGGCGATGCTCGTCTTCCTGGTGATGAGTCGACTCCAGCGCCAGCGGCGGATGAGCGGGTATGCTTCCAGGCTTTCTTCCACCGTGGGTTTGCTCTTCCGTTGCATCCTTTCGTTCGGGGCTTGCTTTATTCCTATCGGCTCTAATTGCACGACCTTACTCCCAATGGGACTTTGCACATTGCGTGTTTTATCACCCTTTGTGAGGCTTTCCTGGGGATTTATCCCCATTGGGGACTTTGGAGATGCCTTTTTAATGTAAAAAGGACGAACTGTGAATACGCCGTGGGTTGAGTGGGTATCTCCATTGGGGATAAACATTCATACTTTGACTTGGAGAAGATCGATTCCGTTAGTGGCTGGCGGAAAGGCTGGTTTTATCTGAAGGATCGCTGCGTTGTTGGTCAGCGATTTGGTCTTGCTTCTTTCAATCCAGCCGCACGAGCTGTCAGACAAGCTTCGTGGTCTCATTCTCTAACCGAGGTGGAGTCGTCTGTACTGACTCCATTTCTGGAAAGGATTTCTGTGTTGAAGAATAACTTGACTGGTGGTCAGCTTATCTCTGTGTTTGTGGGGGGCCGAGTTCAACCGTTGCAGCATCGGGATCGCCCTATGTGGCAGTACGAGGGCCTCGATGAATCGACGAGATGCTCGCCTGAAGAGCTAGAACCTGATGCCTTGCTGGCTCGTATCCAGCATGTGACCAAGTGCTCTAGTATTTCCGAGATGCGCCTTGTCCTTCCATATGCTTCTGATCATCCTCCGCCACTGGTTGGTGCCCATGTTCCTTTATTTGTTTGGGCTAGTACTTCGTTTTGTTTTGTTGTTGACATTGCTTGATTTGCAGGGCCATGCTCCAGTGCCGTGTAATCCTCCGCAGCCGGAAGACGCCGATATTCGTGAAGAGCCTGAAGCTTCCGCAGCTGGTGACGCTATGCCGGCTGTTAATGCTGAGATTGTGCTAGTGGAGACCGGAGATAGTGAGGACTCGAGTCCCTTCCGTGTGAAGCGGTCGCGCCCCTTGGACGCTGAAGATCATGCCGCATTAGGTGATGTTGTCCCTTCTGCTGCTCCTTTTGCTGGGCCTTCCCCTTCGACTGTTGCTCCGGCCCTTCCTCCCAAGAGGGCCAGGCTTGGGAGGTTGGGGCGTCCTCGTGGCGCGCGTGTCGGGTAAGATTCTGCTGAATTAGTGCCCTTTTATTTTTCCTTGCTCTTGTGACTGATAATGCTTTATTTTGTAGTGTTGCGCCTGCTCCGGCTGCTTCATGCACCAGCGCGGCTGCTACTGATCTGAGATCGATGAGCTCTGCGGCGGCGGCCAAGCCTCCTGAGGACCACTCGACTGTCGCTGGTCAATCTGGGCCGACGGCGACTCCTGCCGTTTCGACTGCGGGTGTCGTTACCGGCGTGTCTCCTTCTGGTGTGCCTGGTGCTACTGCTCCTGAGCCTAGGTCGACTGGGCTTTGTCCTCCGTACTTTGGCCGTGTTGGTCTGGCGATTGAAGACAAAGCCCGTGCTTTCGATCATGTCTCCAAGCTGGTAAGATGATTCGTGTCTGTGTTGCTTCATCGTCGGGGGCACGGCAGTGCTCCCGATGGGAGTAGCCCCCGAGGCTAGAAGTAACTGTTTGCAGTTGCTTGTAGTCTTGTCTTTAATTAACACCTGATTGCCTGGTTCTTGCAGCCTGTTTTCCAGCACTGTGAGCGTTTGGTTCTTGAAGCTGAGCGTTGGCAACGGGCCCATGAGTCTGCCCAAGATGCCTTATCTGTTATGGATGGTGAGCTTTATTCTTTTTGCTGCTGAGCTTTTGGGTACTTCGTCTTTTGTTCTGACTACTGTCTTTTCCTCGCAGGTCGTCGCCAGGCTGCCGAGAAACAAGCCAAAAAGGCGGAAAGGACTGTTTCCGTTCTCGAGGCTGCCTTGGCTTCCAAGGAGGCTGAGTTGCATGGTCAGCATGAGGAGCTGGTTCGCCTTTTCCAGGCTGAGGATGCGCATGCGCAGGTGGAGGCAGTCGAGGGCAAACGTCTTCGTGCCTTGGCGGGCTCTCTAGTGTGTAAGTTTGGTGTTCGACTATTGTTGTTTCCGCTATTTGTCCTTGATGATGTTTCTTTGTTTGGTGCAGCTGCTGTGGGTGCGAAGCCGATGGAGGATGTTGCGTCAGGGTCTGGAGTTCTCCAAGGTGCTGTTGATGCTGTAGCGGGTGCTTTTGCAGTGGTCGAGGACGTCTGCGCCCGGGCTTCCAATGTTGTGGGTCTTGCGCACGAGCACCTTATGCCGGAAGGTACGAAGGTGCCTGATGACCTGGGTGCTCGGGTCGCTGCGTTCGGCCCTGATGGAAAAGATATGGTGGAGCTGGTGGCGGCGAGCGTGGTGAGTGGTTCTTCCATGGCCCTGGTCGTCCTTATAGGGCATGGGGTTTCCTTTGACGATTCCTTGGTTGAGACCATCCCGTGCTATTCTGGTGAGCAGGACGACCGAGCCGATAGGCTGGCTCGTTGCCTGCAACAAGTTGTAGATGCTCAGGGTCCCCTTGCCGTAGGTGAGGGGGAGGCATAGTAGTGATTTCGCTGTTTGGAAACTTTGTCTGTAATTCCTGACTCTGTTGTGACGGTTGATCTTTTGCAACTTCTATCTGAATGTCTGCTTGGCTGTTCCTCTTGCTGTTTTTGATTTGTTTTGTTCATCCTGCGGTAGGCCGCTCCTGGCTTCCTTCGTCCGTGGAGTTCGCTGAAGGATGGCGCTCGCGAGGGTGCGTACGAGTCCGTTTGCTTGCGGCTGAAGGACGCCGAGCGGGATATTGTCCGTTTGAAGGGGTCCGTGGCCGTTCAGCGTACTCGGCGTGAGCGTGACGAGTCCGTGGTTGAGGGTCTTGCTTCGTGGGTGGTGAAGTTGTCTGACCTCCTGCAGGGTGAGTTTTGCCTCTGCTTGGTTGCTTAATTCCGTTTGGTGGGTTTTCGCCATCTCTGTCTTGATCGTAGTTCTTGACTTTCGAAGTGCCGGCAGGGTGAACTCGGGATGAAGAGAGGTCCGTTCAGTCGGAGATGTCGCGGCTTGATGATCCTAGTGTGCAGGCGAGCAATCCCTTTTGGGCAGATGGGGCTCGTGCTCGAGCGTTTGCGTTGCTTTGTCGCCGCGTTGAACGGGTACCGGAAGCTCTCGGCTACTGCCAACGGGTGTTGGGTGGTATTCATGCTGATTTCTATCCGTTGGAGGTGGTTCCTTCGTCCCTTGAGAGGCTCTGCCGCGTATTTTCTCAGCCTGCCGAGTTGCGTCGAGTGATGGATCACCAGATTCGTGCTGGAGCCCGAGCTTCTTTGGGCTTGGTCCATAGTCATTGGCCAGGGGTGGACTTTGCTCAGGTGGTGTCGGGTCCTTTGGGTGGTAGGAATCATCCGATGAATGAGAACTACGTGGATGTAGATAGGCACGCGCACCAAGTTGTGAGGCGAGTTTGCGAGGAGAACGATCGCCATTTGGGTGCACTTATTAAGGCAAAGTTTGAGCCTAAAGATTAGGTTTTTCCCTTCGTTGTATATGCTTCTTCTTGGTTGTATATATCGTCTGCATTTGTAGTTGTGTGGGGCGCCTCGGGGGGTGGCTGCTTCGGCGAGCCCCCGAGGGCTAAGTTTAATTTGCCGCGATTGCGGAGGACGCCTCGGGGGATGGCTGCTTCGGCGAGCCCCCGAGTGTCGAGTTAATTTTGCCGCGATTGCGGAGGACGCGTCGGGGGGTGGCTGCTTTCGGCGAGCCCCCGAGTGCCGAGTTAATTTGCCGCGATTGCAGAGGACGCGTCGGGGGGTGGCTGCTTCGGCGAGCCCCCGAGTGCCGAGTTAATTTGCCGCGATTGCGGAGGACGCGTCGGGGGGTGGCTGCTTCGGCGAGCCCCCGAGTGCCGGGTTAATTTGCCGCGATTGCGGAGGACGCGTCGGGGGGTGGCTGCTTCGGCGAGCCCCCGAGTGCCGAGTTAATTTTGCCGCGATTGCGGAGGGCGCGTCGGGGGGGGGGTGGCTGCTTCGGCGAGCCCCCGAGTGCCGAGTTAATTTTGCCGCGATTGCGGAGGGCGCGTCGGGGGGTGGCTGCTTCGGCGAGCCCCCGAGTGCCGAGTTAATTTGCCGCGATTGCGGAGGACGCGTCGGGGGGTGGCTGCTTCGGCGAGCCCCCGAGTGCCGAGTTAATTTGCCGCGATTGCGGAGGACGCGTCGGGGGGTGGCTGCTTCGGCGAGCCCCCGAGTGCCGGGTTAATTTTCCGCGATTGCGGATGACGCGTCGGGGGGTGGCTGCTTCGGCGAGCCCCCGAGTGCCGGGTTAATTTGCCGCGATTGCGGAGGACGCGTCGGGGGGTGGCTGCTTCGGCGAGCCCCCGAGTTTCGAGTTAATTTTGCCGCGATTGCGGAGGGCGCGTCGGGGGGTGGCTGCTTCGGCGAGCCCCCGAGTGCCGAGTTAATTTTGCGGAAAAATATTTTATGTAATATCTTTCCTGCTGTTTCTTACAAAGAGTAGGCGGGCTCTGTTGAGGGTGGGTTCCTTTTAGAGCGGTGATGTAGTGGCTTTAAGGTCCTGGCAGCTTTGTCTCCTAGTGCTGGATTTCTTCGGGCGATGTTTCTTTTCTTCTACGGGAGCGCTGCTTCTATGAGTCCCGTGGTCCTGCTAGCTTGGTGGGCTACAAATGCTTCTGCTATCTTGTGGAATTCTTTGTCGCAGCGGTCGGATCTGACGAAACTGCCGCTGATTGTGATGACCCCGTTTGGGCCTGGCATCTTCAGCTTGAGGTAGGCGTAGTGGGGTACGACCATGAAGCGAGCGAAAGCTGGCCGCCCGAGAATTGCGTGGTATTGCGACTTCCAATCAACCACTTCAAAGTCAAGTGTTTCCTTGCGGAAGCTCGCCGCGTTCCCGAAGAATACCTCCAAGCTTATCCTTCCGAGGGGGTAGACTGCTTTTCCTGGTATGATTCCGTGGAAAGTTGTGCCTGAGGACTTGAGTGCATTGTTTTGGATGAGCATGTCGTCGAGTGTTCGGGTGAAGATGATGTTGATTCCGCTGCCGCCATCCATGAACACTCGCGACATGTCGTAATTTCCGATTCTGGCCTCGAGCACTAGCGCGGCGTGCCCTGGTTGGGGGACGACTGGCGGGTGGTCGTCCCGGGAGAAGGAGATTTCTGTCTCCGACCCGCGCAGGTACTCTGGGACGGCCGGGTGTGCGGAGGTTGGCAGGAAGACTTGTCTGGTCACTTGTTTCTGCTGCCTGTTAGAAGGTCTGCCTTCTTGTATCATGTAGATCCTCCCGTGGGCTTCTGGGTATTGGTTTTCTTCTTCTGGCGTCCTTTGCCGTTCCTGGATGGCGTCCACCTGCCTTGTTGGTAGAGGGGGGGGGGGCTGGTGGCGCACCGTGGGCGACTGGCCCAACCGCTATGCTTGTGAGTGGTCGTGCTGTTGCGACCGCGGAGCGGTTTTTCTCCTCGGCCAACTCGTTGAAGCTTCGACAATTCCTGAGGGTGTGGGATGATTTGAGCTCTCCTCGCTCGTTTCTGAATCCATGTAAAGATCACGGTCCATCGAGTTGTTCTTTGGCGGAGCAGAATGCGCGAGTGCCGTCGCGTGGCTGTCTTGTCCTCCATTCTCGTCTTTGAGCCTGGGGCTCGTCTTCTGGGTTGTCTCGGCGCTGTGGTCTGCTGTCATCGCGGTGCCTGCCGTTCCGGTCGTCTGAGAAACCGGCGGCGACCATGTCAGGTCCTCTGTCATTGTAGAAGTTTCGTCTGGTTCGCTTCCTTCTTCTGTCGTCTCCTCTATCTCTGTTGTAGTCGTAGTCGTACTCTGATCGTGCGGTGTGAGTTTCTGTTTCATTACGAACGGAGTCTTCTCCGTCCGCCCAACTGTTGGCTAGTTCTAGCAGCCGTGCGAGTGTTCGGACTTTCATCTGTCCGAGATGCTCTTTGAATTCAACGCGCTGAAGACCTCTCCTGAATGCATCGATCGCACTCTCACCTGAGATGTCTTCCGCTGAATTCTTGAGTATCGTCCATCGCTGGATGTATGCTCGCAGGGCCTCCCTCCTTCCTTGTTTGCATGCCCGCAGCTCCTCGAGTGAGGCTGGTCGCTTGTATGTTGATTTGAAGTTTTCTATGAAGGCTCCTCGGAATTGGCTCCAGGAGCTGATGGATCCGCGCCGAAGATTTTTCAGCCAGTGTCGAGCGAAGCTCTCGAGCATGAGCTGTACGTACTGCATCGCCGTGACATTGGTCCCTCTATGAAACTTGACTGCTGTTAGGTAGTCATCGAGTCATGCCTCCGGCTCCTCGAGTCCATTGTACTTTAGAGTCGTGGAGTTCAGTTTGAACCCGTTGGGCATGCGCGTCTCACGTATGACACGTGCGAAGCAGAGTGCTCCGCATGGCTCGATTTCCTCATCGGAAGTCTCTTCCTCCGAGTACTCCTCGCGTGCTGCGCGTCTTCGCCTGCTGCGGTTGGCTCTGTTCTGCGTGATGTCATCTCGCGCGTCTCGCCGAGTGCTGCGGCGTCTACCGTTGTCGTCGCTGTCGCGTTTCTTGTGCTTGCCGGAGCGCCTGCGTCTGTCGTCGTTACTGTCGTTGTCCTCGTCGTCTTCTGGCGAACTGGGGTCCCTGTCCGGTGTCCGCTCGCAAGTCTGTCGCTTTGCGTTGGATTTTTTAGGTACCGATGCGTCGATAGCGTCCTTCATTATCTGTAGAGCTATGGAAGTGTAGCGATCCGTTTTGCCCTTTCTGCTTTTCTGGGCACGGGACAGGTAGTCTTGGGCGCTTATGAGTGCTTCTGCCGGAGTGAGAGGCTCCTCTTTGTCGTCGTCTTCCTCTGACCTGAAGTCGTCTTCCAGTTTCCGCACTAACCTCGCCTTTTCTGCCTTCCGCAGGTTGTTGAGCTTTGATCTATTGTGGATGGGGTAGTCGTGGTCTGGTGAGTCACTTCTGGGGGATTGTCTGCGACTGCTTCTCCTTTCGGGTTCCACTTTTGCTTGCTTCTCCATGGCTAGGCGCCACTGTCTCATCTGCTTGGTTAGCTCTCCCGCTAGCTTGTTTCATGCCCTTAGCTCCTCTCTTGAGGCATCTGATGGTAGTAACCCGCCGCGAGCGACTGCTTCCTTTACCATTGCCATCGATTCCTTGGACAAGTATATTTTTTCTTTGGGTGGTTCGCCCGCCGCTGCAACCGGGGTTTGCTGCCTGCTCCGTGATGGCTGGCTGCCCTGGCCAGGTGCTTGCTGTTTGTTGCTTGGCTGCTGACTGCTTTTTTGGTTGCTTGGTCCTTGCTCCACCGGGACTTTCATTGGTATGGTCCCTGGTTCTCCTAGCTGTACGACCATCTGACCAGTTGCCCTGTTGGTGGTTGGGGTGTCTTGTCGAGCGCCTGGGTCGTCGGCTCGCCCGTTGTTACCTGATGTTGATGTGCCGGCTTCTGCCATGAACACCTGTGATGGTGCCCTTGCCGTTTCCTTGTTGATGCGTGCGATCGTGCTTCTCCATGCTGGAGCTTCACTCGAGCAGTCGCGAGTAGCGTGGAGTCGCGAGTTGGGTGCGTAACTACATCCGCTAGATAGATCGTCCGTGCGGGCGGCGTCTGCTACGGTCCTTGCTGCAGATGTTGCCATGAGCGCACGGGTGCCGTCGGTGAGGCGAAGGGTACCCCAATGGTTGATGTAGATCCGGTACTCTCCGAAGATCAGATTGACGCCGTAGTATAGGTCGGTGAAGACTGGTTTGAGGGCCGGGAGGTGGTCCGTGAATCCGAGGGACTCGAACAGGTTGGATCTTGACGGAATTGCCAAGTCAATGAGTGCTAGTGATGATGAGGCCGCCGAGATCGTGTTTCCAACCTGCGCGGTTCCCACAGACGGCGCCAATTGACGAGGATCAACCCCGGCAAATCCCATGGTCAGGGACCCTGGGTTAGTCATGAGAGGCCCAGGTTGGACGATAGCTCGTCGGCAAACAGGAAGGCTCGCTCCTGCTCGATATTATTGATTAGGGAGATGCGATTACAGAGGAAGCCAAGGCTGGAGCGCTCAGGGCTAGGGTTACAGGTGAGATTGGATGTCTTTGGCGTCGCCCCTCCTAGCCCTTATATACCGGGCTAGGTCTCGGGGAATTCATCTACGTGTACAGGTAAACTTTCCTAACCCTAGCTTGCTCCTTACGGCAGGTCTTCGCACCTTCCTTGTGAGTCGAGGACTTCTACATCGGTGCCATCCAGTGGGCCGGGGCCATATCTTCATGGGCCTTCTGCCTTCATGGACACCAGGTAGGCTCATCCGTAGGAGTCGTGGGGTCACCCCCTCGTCACCCCCCTTGACCCCCCTGCTCACTCCTCTCCCTCTCCCCGGTGCTCTCTCCTCCTATCCCGTTCCGCAGCGAGCGCGACCGTGGGCGCGTCCCCGTCGATCCGCTGCGCCAGGCTCTCCCCCGACGAACAATAATGTCCCGGCACCAGCGTGGACTCCTTCGTCCCCTGCATCAAGTCGCACTCGGAGGCCACCACATCGCCGGAATCGCGCCACCCCTCCCTCCACGGCCGCGACGCCATTGTCGACGAATTCGTTGCCCTCGCAGCTTCCCCCGCTTCCCCAAGACCCCATCGAGCTTCCAAGTGAGCTCCTCTTCAAGTTCCCTCGTTTCCCTTCGCTTTTGGTACCCGTAGTTGTCGTAGTCGCGCTCGCGCGCTCACCACTGCGTGGCCACGCCCGCGTGCGTGCCCAGCCACCGTGGCCACGCGCCCTCCTGCCCCTGTCCATGCCACCGCCGCGAGTGCATCGCCCACGCGCGACCACGACCCCCACCACAGCCTGCTCGCCTTGCTGGCTCCTGCCATGGCCGAGCCACGCCAAGGACGATTCCCACGCCCGCGACGTCTCCACCTGTGCACGGCCGCCCTGGCCACGCCCCCCCGCCGCGCACACCTGGGCCGTGCCCGCGCCCTCGCCGCTTCTTGGCACCGGCCGCCGCGCACCCCACTCCACTAGGCGGGCTGGCCTCGCCGTCGTCTCGTTCGTCGCCGGCAGGCACAAGCAGTTGACCGTGGGCTAACCCCCTATTAAATTAACCCCCTTGCTAATAATCCCCCTCCATCTCTATGACCAGTGGGACCCAACCCCCCCTAATACCCTGTTAATAATAAACCCACCCCTATGTGAATGACTAGTGGGCCCTAGGCCTTTAGTTAATTAAAATAATTGTTTAGTGTCTCTGTTAGAATGACAGCTAGGCCCCACACTAGATAAAACAATTAAATTGATTTTATTAAAATCCAGTGTATGACATTTGGGTCCTCTGGATTAATTTATTAAATAAAATTATATTTACATGCTACTGTCTATGACATGTAGGTCCCACCTGTCAGGCACTATTCTGGATAAGGTTGTGGATAATGTTTCTATTTTAATAATAAAAGAAATTCCAAAAATCATTTAAATTGATTTAAAACTTTAAAATTCAATATCTTTTAAACCGTAATTCAGATTCAAAAACTTTATACATCAAAATTGATCAAAAAAATATAACGAATACGAATACGCTATCCGTATGTCTATCACACCCATCTAACACAACGAACATCGAACCGTCCCCCTCCGGACCGGCAGTCCGATAAATTGTCCGGTACTGCTAAAGTACCCGGATGAATTTATTTTGAACACGAAAGTTGTTCAGAATAGATCAACTAACCCGGATACACCACCCACACATGTGTCGGATGTCCATGACACCTCCGGAATGATATCTCCCCCCTCCGGACACCTTGGCCGATAATCACCCGGAGCCGGTAGTTCATCCCCAGATGAATTTTTGTTCCGAGCAACGTGCATTGCACTGCATTAGAACACCGTTAACATTTCATCTGTCATGTCATGCATCTGTTTGTATATGCTTGCCGTGTATTTACTGTTCCTTCCCCCCCTTAATCTCCGGTAGACCCCGCTGCTGACATCGACTACACCGCTGCTGAGTACGACTACTTCGTCGACGACCCTACCCCTACCGCCGAGCTTCCAGGCAAGCAGAGCCATTCTCTTCCCCAGATATCTCCTATATTTCCGTACATTTCTTGCACTAGGCATTGTTACTGCTGCTGCTACGTTACAATCCTATTCAATTGCATAGCCTGTTTTTGTCGCCCCTTGATGCACCTCCTTTATCCTATGCCGCCTATTATTATTATGCATTATTCTGCAGTGTGCCCTGCGCATTGTTAGCTAGGATTAGATAGAGGGCCGTGATCACTCAGGGGAGTGAACACGGATACAAATATTATAACTGCACACGTACGGTACAATGCAGACACCGCCTCAGGCCCCTACCTCGGCTCTGCCGAGCCACCATCAAGTGTGAGCTATCAAGGAGTAATCCTTGTACTCCACTCGTTGCTGACTCTGTATATCCGCTCTAGGTACCTGAGCAACGGTTGTCCTTCAGGTAAGAAGTCGGGCGACCCAACGGTGCCCGCGAGAGGTACTGAGACGGGACGACAGGGAGGGTACGACCAGTGTACCGGTGTGCTTGGCCCCTGATCGTTGGCCGCGAGAGTTACCAAACCACGAAAGTCGAGCTCCTCCAGGAGCACACGCGAGACAAGGTAAGGAGACGGTTCACCTTGTTGGTAACCGCAGAGACTTGGTGGGACGACAGGGCAGTCACCGATGTACTGGTGGTCCTGGCTGCTGTCGTTGTCCGCGGGTCAGTTAAGTCGAGGCAACGATAACGGTTGTCACGCAGGTTAATTAAAATAACTAATGGTTCAGTGGATGTCTTGAGTTGGCTATATGCCATGTACGCACTACCTACCCGTGGGAATTACGAGTTATGGGCTCCTCTGCTTCGTAGTGTCATCCGAGGAGTCTTCAGACGTCAGCAGTACCGCGGCCTGCGCCGTGAAGTGGTGTTTTCTTATTTGCTCGCGCGGTGGTGTCTTATTTTGGATTTGCTTCAACTTCACCGGCCAGCCACGCACCGTGCAGGAGTACGTTCGGGTTGGGGTCCAAGGCCAGGCGTACTTAGGATTTAGACCGGCGGATGGCCTCTCTGTTGAGTTTGAAAGATGGGATATGGAGTGTCGGATAGCCTCGGTGGAGCGTTCCCTAACAAGGTTCCCGCCACCCTGGAGATCCGTGCGTGTAGTGTAACACAAGTGCACCCCTGCAGGGAAGATTAATCTATTCGAATAGCCGTGTCCACGGTAACAGGACGCTTTATGCTGAAGCTGGATCTTACCACTATAAACTATTATTATTAAACTGTATGGTTCCGGGTTTGCTTCCTCGCAGGGGAGTCGAGGAGGGGATCTCGGAGGCATTGTTAATTGTTACAACTTATTATTATACAATGCTGCAACAACTTCTGCTGCATTGTTACTTTATGCTTTATATAAACTGTTGGCTGATTCTTACCTCATGCTGCAAGACATCGTCGGAAGATGCTAGTCTTCAATAGGCCTAGCTTCTTACCCTGATTCTGATTTCTATTTTGTAGTCCACTATATACAGCCTCTTCTTTCCGTTGATACAATGCATAATGCTTAGTAGCGGACGTAAGACTCGCGGGTATGCTAGATACTCACCTTTGCTTTACTTCCCCCTTTTTGTTTTGCCTGATCGGCCGCTGCAGTCGACGTTGGAGCCTTGGAGTCCAGGAGCAGGAGATCCCCGATGTCGACCACCGCAACATGAAGATCCCGGATGCCTTCTACGACGTCGAGTTCCCCTTTGACCAGGAGTAGTTTGGAGGTTCCCAGGCAGGAGGCCTTGCCTTTTCGATCGAGTGTTGATTTTGTGCTAGCCTTCTTAAGGCAACCTTGTACCCTTGTGTCTGTACTCAGATACTATTGCTTCCGCTAACCTTGTGCTCTCGAGCTGTTGTATTCGAGCCCTCGTGGCCCCTGGCTTGTATTAAACCGCTTGTATTATTTTATTTGTAGAGTTGTGTTGTGATATTCTCACCATGGCACCCTAATCTCAGCCATGTACACTGCGTGTATGATTACTGTACACGGTCTGATTTTGGGGGCGTCACTAGTTGGTATCAGAGCCGACTGCCTGTAGGACACCCCCTTCCAACTCCTTGGTCGAAGTCGAGTCTAGTCTTTGCAAACTAGTTTACTAACAGTGTCACGTGGCTTATCGGCCCATGTCGCAAACTTGGTGGTATTAGGATCCTTTTCTCCGTACCTTTACTCTGGGATTCTACTCTCTTATCCTTTCGGGAAATTTTGCTAACTCTGACATTAGGATCTTGTGGTCGCATCTACCCGGAGAGCCCTTCACCCAAGATGATCGCCTGCTTCACCTGAAGACTCCGAAGATTACTCTTCGATAAAATCCCGAGAACCTACGTGTTCATCGCCTTTACAATCCGCTGCCACCGACAAGTCTGTATGGACAAGTACATCCACCTCCCGATCTAGAAATCATCATTCCCTTATACTTAAGCATCGAATTATTCCGATGCTTCTATCACCTGATGTCCTTGCATTCTTTCTCCTTCTGGTTGAGTGCCGATACTCACACCAGATTCTTTGCGTACCACCCGACCTTTGGTGGATCATTGTCTGACTGATCCTACATGGCTTCTTCCATGTGTCAATTTGATTCATCGTGTGAAATACCATCCTTGCCATTCGATTATTTGTGTTATCATCGACAACCTCCCTTGGCTCCCTGCTAGTACAACTTGGTCGTGTATATCGTGCTCTGCTTTCCCTTGGGAAAGATATACACCTGATACTTGTGTATCATCACAATTTCTTTTCCATTGGTCTGTTTAAACTTTCTTGTAATGTATCTTATCTGAGCAGT
This sequence comes from Bromus sterilis, assembly GCA_950022295.1. Taxonomy (NCBI): domain Eukaryota; kingdom Viridiplantae; phylum Streptophyta; class Magnoliopsida; order Poales; family Poaceae; genus Bromus; species Bromus sterilis. Next base: position 316,115,218 of record OX465597.1, on the reverse strand, counting down.
GATAATTCCCCTGCTTATGTAAACACCTCGGTGTACAACCTCGTCAGTAACCCTTGTTGCCATTGTTGATGACATCTTGGTAACCACCGGGACGAGAACTTTGCCAATTGGTCCGCCTCGTATTAACGAGCGGAAAAACGGTTCTCTTTGTCCACTGCTCCTGGTACCGATGTTGTTGCCGACATCGTTGACAAGCTATTCTCTGACAAACCTTGCGTCGTGATCACATTGAATGTCACCACCCTGGTTCTATGTGAGCCCATAAACCACCGCTACACAGGACCGAAACCTGACTCTTGTTGTCTGCCTCGTGATATTCCGTCCGATATCAGACTCAGTGCTTGTGTCTGATGATCGGGGCCCCTTCCCCATCATCCGTCGTCGACATCGAATGCGTGCCTATCTGCTAAAAACTTCTCCCGGTGTACTTCCCTGAGCTTAAACTCGGAAGGACTTTGTACCCCATAACCTTGAGCAACCCCATTTGATCAACCTTGTATCGATCCTACCCCCTTAAGCCTTACCTCTTACCCTGTTCAGAAGTGTGATGAAGCCCCCTACGAAAGGATGAAAACCCATCGAGATGCACCGATGTCATGCAGTGAAGGCCTCAACGTGAAGGATTAATTTCTTCGAGTAGGACAACAAGAACCAGAAGATTTGTTAGAAGGCGAAACCGAAACTCTACCCCTTACACTACTTTTAATTCTCGGGACGAGAATTCTTTGTAGTGATGGAGATTTGTAACACTCTCACTGTCAGTGAACAGTAATCAGGATCACTGTTCATCATTACTGTTCCAAAATTTTCTGCGTTGATCAATTTGGGTCAATTCAATTTCCAAATGCCCCTGAGATGTTATTGAAATCAATGTGGCCATGGACCTTGATCATCAAGAATCCAAACAAGTCCAAGCCCATGGTGAATTGAAATCACTACTAAGCTCAATTGACTTTTATTGAATATTAAACAAATGGTGGCTTGTCCAAAGTCAACCCAAGTAAAAATTCCAAAACAAGTGATAACTCGACTTCTATCAAAATGCAAATGCTAGTCAAGTTGAAACATTTGCAAATAACAAGTGAGATTATTCTTAGAATTTTGAGAGTCCCAATTCAATATTAAATAGAGAAACCAATAATGTTGGGTATTAAATTGACCTTGGTAATTAAATAAAAGGTGGAAATATTTGTTGATCCAAAAATTGTGTAAACCATTTTATTAAATTTCTAAAAGTCATTAGGTCATATTTAAATAGCCATAGATATTTAATATAATATTTCAATATCTTAAACAAATCAAACAGTAGCCAAACAATCCATTTTAATCGTTTATAATTTTGATAAAATACCAAATGAGTTTATATTAAACCCAAACTTTTTGTGGCAGTGTTAAACATTGCAACACTATTATCGGTACTAATTGCACCTTTTTATAAAATCAATTTCTAGCCTAAATAAAATACAACAGAGGGATATGTGTTACAAAATGCGGAGAACTGGAAAAATACTAAAAGTCGCCCTGGACAACTTCCCATCGGGCCCAGCCTCACCCAACCCACCCCTTCTCTCCTCATCCTCTCACCTGCCCCGTCCCCTCCCCACCTGCCCCCCGTGCCGTGGCACAACCATGGCCATGGAAGCCGCGGCCGGACCCCCCTCTCCTCCCCTGTGCGACGTGGGTGATAAAACCGACCACCTGCCCCCCCTTTACCCCCCTGCTCACTCCTCTCCCCCTCCATGGTGCTCTCTCCTCCTATCCCGTTCCGCAGCGAGCGCGACCGTGGGCGCGTCCCCATCGATCCGCTGCGCCAGGCTCTCCCTCGATGAACGACGATGTCCCGGAGCACCAGCGGGGACTCCTCCTTCGTCCCCTGCATCAATTCGCACTCGGAGGACACCACATCGTCGGAATCGCGCCACCCCTCCCGCCACGGCCGCGGCGCCATTGTCGACGAATTCGTTGCCCTCGCAGCTTCCCCCGCTTCCCCAAGACCCCATCGAGCTTCCAAGTGAGCTCCTCTTCAAGTTCCCTCGTTTCCCTTCGCTTTTGGTACCCGTAGTTGTCGTAGTCGCGCTCGCGCGCTCACCACTGCGTGGCCACGCCCGCGTGCGTGCCCAGCCACCGTGGCCACGCGCCCTCCTGCCCCTGTCCATGCCACCGCCGCGAGTGCATCGCCCGCGCGCGACCACAACCCCCACCGCAGCATGCTCTCCTTGCTGGCTCCTGCCATGGCCGAGCCACGCCAAGGACGATGCCCACGCCCGCGACGTCTCCACCTGTGCACGGCCGCCCTGGCCACGCCCCCGCCGCACACACCTGGGCCGTGCCCGCGCCCTCGCCGCTTCTTGGCACCGGCCGCCGCGCCCCCCGCTCCACTAGGCGGGCTGGCCTCGCCGTCGTCTCGTTCGTCGCCGGCAGGCACAAGCAGTTGACCGTGGGCTAACCCCCTATTAAATTAACCCCCCTTGCTAATAATCCCCCTCCATCTCTATGACACGTGGGACCCAACCCCCCCTAATACCCTGTTAATAATAAACCCACCCCTATGTGAATGACTAGTGGGCCCTATGCCTTTAGTTAATTAAAATAATTGTTTAGTGTCTTTGTTAGAATGACAGCTGGGCCCCACACTAGATAAAACAATTAAATTGATTTTATTAAAATCCAGTGTATGACATGTGGGTCCTCTGGATTAATTTATTAAATAAAATTGTATTTACATGCTACTGTCTCTGACATGTAGGTTCCACCTGTCAGGCACTATTCTGGATAAGGTTGTGGATAATGTTTCTATTTTAATAATAAAAGAAATTCCAAAAATCATTTAAATTGATTTAAAACTTTAAAATTCAATATCTTTTAAACCGTAATGCAGATTCAAAAACTTCATACATCAAAATTGATCAAAACAATATAACGAATATGAATACGCTCTCCGTATGTCTATCACACCCCTCTAACACAACGAACATCGAACCGTCCCCCTCCGGACCGGCAGTCCGATAAATTGTCCGGTACTGCTAAAGTACCCGGATGAATTTATTTCGAACACGAAAGTTGTTCGGAATAGATCAACTAACCCGAATACACCACCCACACATGTGTTTGATGTCCAAGACACCTCCGGAATGATATCTCCCCCCTCCGGACACCTTGTCCGATAATCACCCGGAGCCGGTAGTTCATCCCCAGATGAATTTCCGTTCCGAGCAACGTGCATTGCACTGCGTTAGAACACCGTTAACATTTCATCTGTCATGTCATGCATCTGTTTGTATATGATTGTTGTGTATTTATTGTTCCTCCCCCCCTTAATCTCCGGTAGACCCCGCTGCTGCCGTCGACTACACCGCTGCTCAGTACGACTAATTCGTCGACGACCCTACCCCTACCGTCGAGCTTCCAGGCAAGCATAGCCATTCTCTTCCCCAGATATCGCCTATCTTTCCGTATATTTCTTGCACTAGGCATTGTTACTGCTGCTGCTACGTTACAATCCTATTCAATTGCATAGCCTGTTTTTGTCGCCCCTTGATGTACCTCCTTTATCCTATGCCGCCTATTATTATTATGCATTATTCTGCAGTGAGCCCAGCGCATTGTTAGCTAGGATTAGATAGAGGGCCGTGATCACTCAGAGGAGTGAACGCGGATACAAATATTATAACTGCACAGGTACGGTACAATGCAGACACCGCCTCAGGCCCCTACCTCGGCTCTGCCGAGCCACCATCAAGTGTGAGCTATCAAGGAGTAATCCTTGTACTCCACTCGTTGCTGACTCTGTATAGCCGCTCTAGGTACCTGAGCAACGGTTGTCCTTCAGGTAAGAAGTCGGGCGACCCAACGGTGCCCGCGAGAGGTATTGCGACGGGACGACAGGGAGGGTACGACCAGTGTACTGGTGCGCTTGGCCCCCGATCGTTGGCCGCGAGAGTTACCAAACCACGAAAGTCGAGCTCCTCCAGGAGCACACGCGAGACAAGGTAAGGAGACGGTTCACCTTGTTGGAAACCGCAGAGACTTGGTGGGACGACAGGGCAGGCACCGATGTACTGGTGGTCCTGGCTGCTGTCGTTGTCCGCGGGTCAGTTAAGTCGAGGCAACGATAACGGTTGTCACACAGGTTAATTAAAATAACTAATGGTTCAGTGGATGTCTTGAGTTGGCTATATGCCATGTACGCACTACCTACCCGTGGGAATTACGAGTTATGGGCTCCTCTGCTTCGTAGTGTCGTCCGAGGACTCTTCAGACGTCAGCTGTACCGCGGCCTGCGCCGTGAAGTGGTGTTGTCTTATTTGCTCGCGCGGTGGTGTCTTATTTTGTATATGCTTCAACTTCACCGGCCAGCCACGCACCGTGCAGGAGTACGTTCGGGTTGGGGTCCAAGGCCCGGCATACTTAGGATTTAGACCGGCGGATGGCCTCTCTGTTGAGTTTGAAAGATGGGATATGGAGTGTCGGATAGCCTCGGTGGAGCGTTCCCTAACAAGGTTCCCGCCACCCTGGAGATCCGTGCGTGTAGTGTAACACAAGTGCACCCCTGCAGGGAAGATTAATCTATTCGAATAGCCGTGTCCACGGTAACAGGACGCTTTATGCTGAAGCTATATCTTACCACTATAAACTATTATTATTAAACTGTATGGTTCCGGGTTTGCTTCCTCGCAGGGGAGTCGAGGAGGGGATCTCGGAGGCATTGTTAATTGTTACAACTTATTATTATACAATCCTGCAACAACTTCTGCTGCATTGTTACTTTATGCTTTATATAAACTGTTGGCTGATTCTTACCTCATGCTGCAAGACATCGTCGGAAGATGCTAGTCTTCGATAGGCCTAGCTTCTTACCCTTATTCTGATTTCTATCTTGTAGTCCACTATATACAGCCTCTTCTTTCCGTTGATACAATGCATAATGCTTAGTAGCGGACGTAAGACTCGCGGGTATGCTAGATACTCACCTTTGCTTTACTTCCCCCTTTTTGTTTTGCCTGATCGGCCGCTGCAGTCGACGTTGGAGCCTTGGAGTCCAGGAGCAGGAGATCCCCGATGTCGACCACCGCAACATGAAGATCCCCGATGCCTTCTACGATGCCAAGTTCCCCTTTGACCAGGAGTAGTTTGGAGGTTCCCAGGCAGGAGGCCTTGCCTTTTCGATCGAGTGTTGATTTTGTGCTAGCCTTCTTAAGGCAACCTTCTACCCTTGTGTCTGTACCCAGATACTATTGCTTCCGCTAACCTTGTGCTCTCGAGCTGTTGTATTCGAGCCCTCGTGGCCCCTGGCTTGTATTAAACCGCTTGTATTATTTTATTTGTAGAGTTGTGTTGTGATATTCTCACCGTGGCACCCTAATCTCAGCCATGTACACTACGTGTATGATTACTCTACACGGTCTGATTTTGGGGGTGTCACACTTGCCTTTTCCATTCGGTGAAGTTCTTCGCTCTCGCGGTCCAGTCAACTCTACTCGTCACACTCCGAGAAATCTATCGCAAACGAAGGAACTCGTATAAGCAATCACATCACAAGGCAAACAAAATATCAACAAACAAACACAAAGGGTTTTAGCAACAAAAAGCTTTGAAGTGCAGATGTGTAGATGTGCTCGAAGGTGATCGTTGGTAGTGAACTCGAGAGAGTCAACAGATAAAGATTCATCGGTAAGGAATTGTGATCATGGACATTATGAATTCAAGGTGAATGTCATTCCCACATGACAAGTGTGTGAATCTTACCGACAACATGTCTCAAATGATCCGATATGCCAAAAGAATCAGGTGAAACGGAATACTACAACACAGATCATAGAAAGTTCAAATTTGAATTGAATTTGACTTTAAAAATATCAAGAAACTTGTGAAATTTTGTGTACACATGATATAGGCAGGTGGGGGCGCGGCAGCTCCGGCTCCGGCGAGACGCGGCCGGTTGCGGGGGAGGCGGCGGCGGCGGGGCGGCGCGAGGAGGCTCGGGCGGCAGCGCACGGGAGAACGGCGGCGCCCGGCGCGGCGGCGCGGGGTCGGCCGACGACGACGATCCGAGGCGGCGGCGGCCCGCGGGTCCCGCTAGGGTTTTTTTAAAAGAAAAAAGAAAAAGAGAAAAACAGATTTCCTAAAATTCTATTTATAAGCAGAGGAAAAAAAAACAAACTGGGTCCGACTTGGGCTCGAATTGCGCTCGCGGGCGAAAAAACAGCACTGGGCTGGTTCGGCTACAATTTTCTTTTTATTTAAAACCGAAACTTCAAACAATTTTACACAAATAAATACACATCACAAAAATATGAAATAAATTTCTAAATTCCTCAAATAATACAAAGAAATTTATTTAATGAATACATTTTCCCAAAAGGAAAATAAAAATAAAAACATTTTCTAAATACTTTATTTAAATATAAAATAATTTTCATAAATCAAATAAATCCAATAAGTTATTGAAAATATTTTTATTTGGTCAAAAGCATTGACAAACCATTTCTAAATAATAAAATATAAATTTTAAAATTGTCACACCAATAAATAATTTGGTAAAATAAACATATCCCTTTGGAATATATTTTTTCAACTCTTTTAAATATTTAATAATCATTTCAATGAAATAAAAACTCTCTTAGCATTATAAAATCCCTAAAAATAATTTTAGAGTTATTTATAATACTCATAATAAATTTTAAAAACTTTAAAGTAATATTCTAAATATTTTCCAACTTTATTAAAAGGGGGATAAGTCATTTTATATCCTCTCAAATGAATTTCCTTGAGTTGAAAAATGTTTTGAATATTCAGAATAATTCTAATAATGATTTAAAACATTTTCAACCTTTTAATATGTTGAAGGAGTCATACTACCTTCTCTCATTTTGTTTTGTTGGTTTTGTTTTAAATAATAAATTCCAAAAACACCGATTATGAATATTAGGGAAAGTCCTTTTATTTCCTCTCTTTTTTAATATTCAAAAAAACTCCAAAAAGTTTTAAATCCCAGAGAAAATCAAACACATCAAGCAAACAATCATTATCTATTTAATTTTGTTAACATTCCAAAATTTAGAAAATTTTAGGATGTTACACAAACAAATGTGTTGTGCCGTTGGAGTTTCGCTAACACCCGTTACTATGCGACATCAAACCATTACCAATCCCATTTCGTGAGCCAAGTGATTTTTAAAGGATAAATTCACGACCTACAAGAAAATGCTTGATTTCAGTCAACATATGACCATAGAAGGACCAGAACGACGTGCTATTGATGACAATACCCATTAGAGCATCTCCAGTCGCACTCCCAACAGCGCCCCAAAGCCACGATATTACCGCTGAATGCACTTTTTTCTTCTAGTCGCACCCCCATAAGCCTAAATATCGCCGGATTGGACCGAAATTGAGTCTCGCGAACCCAGGTGATACGTCTCAAACGTATCTATAATTTCTGCTTGCTCCATGCATGTTTTGGGTGATATTGCTATGTGTTTGCTACACTTTTATACCTTTTTCAACATATTTGGACTAACCTACTAACTCAGTGCACCCAGTGCCAATTTTTGTCTGTTTTGTCCGTGCGTTGCAGAAAAAGATGAAAAATCAAAGTGCCCGAATTTTTTCACAAATATATATATATAAATCAGCGTTCTAGAAGGGTCCTCTAGCCGGAGGATGAGGTCAAGGGGTGACCCACAGCCCCCAGGCGTCCTCTTGGCGCGTCCAGGGGGACCCGCGCCACCTAGCAGCCTGGGTGATGTGGGCCCCCCTGGTGCCCCCTTTGGCTCTTATTTATTCTCCCGACGCGAAAACCCTGATTCCAGAACTCCATTTTCTAGAAGCGATTCCGATCTCCTACGCCATCGCCAACAAGATTCGGGGGACCAGAATTCCTGTGCCTGCACCCTGTCGTGACGGGGAAGTGCCCCTGGATTCATTTCCATCGACGTTGCTTCCTCCCTTCATGATGCGGGAGTAGTTCCTCCTCGGGGCTGAGGCTTGTACCAGTAGCTACGTGGTTCTCTCTCTCACCCGTGATGTGATCTTGATTGTGATCATTGGCTATGTTAATCTCTTTATCTCCCATAATGTTTCCCCTTCTTCTATGTATTGGATTGATATACTCCTTTGGTGATATTTCCGGAGTCCATGGTGACGCGTAGGACTCCATTATTATGGTGATATTGATCATGTGATTTGTTCTTTTTGTTGGATTGAATCATGGCTTGAGAGTCTCTTGATGCTTGTCTTGAGTATAGTTTGCATAGTGCTTCATGTTAGATGAGTGCCCTAGAGGCAAATTAATAAAGATAATTGTCACATATTCACTTTGTTCATAATACGTTTTATACTATGCTAGAACTGTATTACTCGGAAACACTAATACACGTGTGGTATAAAACCCGTCCCTTGTTATACTCAGGTGTACTAGCTCGTTGGGCAATCGATGATCATGGTTTCCTGATCATGAGGTAGGAACCGCCTATTGACAATGAGGTCATATTATTAGGAGAATGATGTGATGGACACACACACACACACACACACCTAAAGCATTGTGATATGATCAAGTCACATGGTTCAACATTGCGATGACTTTGTAACAGATGACTTAGTCCTTAGACCGTCTAGATCGTACGTAATTGCTATCTACTAGGAGGCTTTGATTTGCATCCACCGCATGACTGAAATATGCTGGCCATAAAGGTGTACTTTGGGCATCCGAAATAGATATGTCGATGAGTATGCAAATAGATCAAAGAAGGATTTTTCAATCCATGTGAAGGACAGGTACTTTGGGCCCACTCGATGATATTGCATCAATAGCTTGCAAGCAAGTGACTAGGTCACAAGAGATGTAATAGGCATGGACGAGTAAACTTGTTTGTTGAGAACGAGATGTGTACCTGGTATAAGGATACCAACGATCAAACCTCGGACAAACAAAGTACCGCTAGGCAAAGGGATCATGTCTTACCATTAACGGTTTCCAAAAGCGATCGAAGTTCATTCAATGGAAGCGAAGGGACTATCAAGGATTGTAACCAGGTCCAATTGATTAGCCATTGATCGAAAATAGTGTCTTGATCATGTCTCCTGTTTCCCGGACTGTAGGGTGTCACACTTAAGGTTCAATCGATACATTAGGATTGATTCGGGATCATCGGTGAAATAGAGAGAAACACCGGAATAGTTCCGGGAGAGAACGGAAGATGTTCCGGGGATTTTGAAAGGTTCAAAATAAAGTTTAATTATGTTTAATTATTTAATTATCTGAATTAAATATTAAAATATAATTAAATTAATTAAAAAAGTAGAAAAGGCTTAGGGCCAATCTTTTGGTGGCTTCTCCCAGAAGCTGCCCTCCCCCCAGCTTCTCTGATAAGCCGCCCCAAGAAGTTCGGGAGGCTTCCGGAATGGCCTAACACGGGGCATTCCGGAAGCCTCCCTAACTTTTTGGGGCGGCTTCTCAGAGAAGCTGGGGGGAGGGCAGCTTCTGGGAGAAGCCGCCAAAAGAACTGGCCCTTAATGGGCCATATGGGGGCCATTAGGGGAGGAGGGGGTTTCCCCCCTTGGGCTTGGCGCCAAGGGTGGGGCCCATCCCCCCTCGTTGGCTGGCGCACCCCCCCTTGGGAGTTTAGTCCCACATGGGGGAGGGGAGGAGGATCACCCCCTTGGCCTATATAAGGAGGGGTAGACCCCCCTTTTTCCATCATCCAATTGAGTTATCTCACTCTCTATCCTACCTCGAGCGAACTCCCCTTGTTTGGAGTTTGCACCTGGTTGGGAGTTCTCCACCAAAGCACGTCGTTGCTCTGCCGGAGTCGGGATCCGAATCCGTCTTCTTTCCGCTGCTCGCCTGGTTCGGAGCCCGAAGGGAACATCGGTTGCACTATACGCGTGTAATCTCCTCGGGGAACTACACTCTGTGGTGCTACTTCATCGCCGGAGGTATCCACGAGTCATCATCGTCGGTGGTCTTCTACACGACAGGGAGTCGTAGGTTCAGAGTCTACGCCAACCACGTTCATAGAACGTTTCCGTCTTTCGGTCTTCAAAGGTATGAATACCGATTCCATCCGTTACTTTACATCGCCATAACATAGATCTTGGGTTCGGTATCGTAGGTTGAAAAAATTATTGTTCTCTGCCCCATATCCCAACACTTCGGTGACATGATGGATGCTTTGTCGATTTAGACAGAGACTACTCTTGAGATATGTTGTGGTGTTTGTTAGTACTATCTTTGGATGCTCAAAGTGACAACTGATAACCCACAACTGCAGGGGATCGAGATAGTCTTCGCGGGTAAGATAACCCAATTTATAGATTCGACTCAAGGGGAGCGAAAGAATATCCACAAGCTTTAACAGTGGAGTTTTCAATTCCACCGCACCTGAGATACACTTACTTGCAACAAGATATTAGAAGTAACTGCGATATGGAAGTGATGATAGCAACGGAAATAGTAGTGGTGAAACAGTAATAGTAAAACAGCGAAAGTAAACAACTAGTAACCAGCAGAATTAAAAACATTGTAGGCTAGGGAGATGGATGGTTGTGCGCTGCATGGATAAGATACATCATGTATTTAACTTGGGGCAAGTCACACAGAAAAGCAATGATCATCTAGGCATAAATCAAACATCAGGCATGTACCCCAAAGGTAGTTGTACGTGCTTGCAATAAGAACTTGCACAACATCTTTTATCCTACCATCCCGCTACGAACGGGGCCAAAAGGAACTTATGGAGATTAAGGTGCTCCTATCAAAGAGCACCGAAACAAAGCATTAACAATCAATGTATACATGGAATCCTCAAATTATAGTCCATCCCCTTTGGTGTCCCAAGATGTCACCTTTGGGATCGCCGGTTCCGGACTATAACAGGTGCATACAACTCATAGATAAGACCAAGAACACAAATATATTCATGAAAACACATAGGGTTCAGATCTGAAATCATGGCACTCGGGCACAAAGTGACAAGCATTAAGAGCAACAAGTTGAAGAAAAGATGATAAACAACAATCTAGATGATAGGCAACATGCCCCCAACAATCTGATGAACTATTACATGATCTAACTCATCCAATCCCTACCATCCCCTTTGCCTACAGCAGGGAATTACTCACACATGGATGGAGAAGTCATGGAGGTAGGATGGAGTGGTGATGATGATGACGATGGCGATGATCTCCCCTCACCGGAGGCTAAAACAGCCTCCAGATTAGCCCTCTCGGAGAAGAACAAAGGGTGGCGGCGGCTCCGCGACGAGAATTGGGAAAACGACTTATGTTTCCGGGTTTCTCCATCACGAGAATAAATAGGAGCCTTGGTAGGGCACCAGAGGAGGGGGGAGGCCCCCAGGCGGCCAGAGGGCGCGGCCCCACCCCTGGCCGCGCCAGGGGGGTGCCTAGGGCCTCCTTGGCTGCCCTCTGGTCCCACTTATGGCTTCTGGCTCCTTCGGGTGCGTGGATTTTCTGGTATTTTTCTGGGAATTTTCTGAGACGTCCAAAAATCCATTTTCCTGCGCACAATAAAACCATACATGCAGCTCTGCTGAAAACAGCGTTAGTCCGGGTTAGTTTCATCCAAATCATGCAAGAATGAGGGCAAAACAATAGCAAAAGTGTTTGGAAAAGTAGATACATTTGAGACGTATCAACTCCCCCAAGCTTAGCATATTGCTTGTCCTCAAGAAATTCAGTACAACGAACTGAACGCGACAAAGAAAACTTTGACAAACTCTTTTGCTTCAATAGATGTATATAAGCATGTACTACGAAAAGAATTTAGCAAGTATCAAAACAATGCTATGAGGACAATGCACGAAGCAATCCTTCTTTCAAGTGATCAATCACAAACAACTAAAAGTAAATAATATGCTACTGAGAATCAAGACAAGATTACAATGCACAAAGCTTGAACATACTAGAGTGGTATTTCGCTAGCCTCCATGAGTGAAGCAAAACATAAATGCAGAAACTCCTCTGGAGTTTTAAAGGAGACTAGAACTAAGAACTTCAGAATAAGTAATACCATAATCATGCAAAAGACAATGTAGTACTTTGGGACAATGCACATTACACTCAGAATGAAAATTATGCTCTCCTAGTTGGTGCTTTGAAGAAAGAAGGTGGAGACTCTCGAACCGTGGAGTTTGATGGCAAGGTTGAAAACCCGTGGTTGGAAGCAAAGACCAAACTTGTACCAGAGCTCTTGGTTTTTAAAACAGAGATAAAAAGTGTTTTGGGAGGTGCATGCTTTGCCAACGAATGCTTGTAGACAACTCAATCACCTCTTACGCTAGACATGTTTCGAGGAACGGCTCCCAAGATGGAGACGATCACATCCCCTTAATCTCCTTTGTTATCACTGCCAAAGTTTTCTGAATTCTCATAGACAGAGCGTGAAGGAGGGTTTGTTGGTTGTGATTATCTTTTGTGAGCTGGGCGCACTCATACAAGTTCCTTCTCGTATTAGGGGTTTGCAGATTAGACATGCAATCCTGGAATAAAACATGTCTAACATAAGACGGTCATGAATTACCTACTACTTCCTCATGAGCTAAAACAGAGGCACAACACAGGAGTGCCTTTGAATAATTTCGAGGTGGTACAAGAAAGTCTTCGTTAGGATGGCCGGTAAATACCACATAGGAAGGTATGGTGGACTCATATGGAAAAACTGGTTTCAAGGATTTTGGATGCACAAGCAGAAATCCGCTTAGTGCGAGTGAAGGCTAGCAAAAGACTGGGAAGCAACCAACTAGAGAGCAATAATAGTCATAATCATGTAGAGACAAAGTAACATTGAATTGGGCATGAAAATGATATGACTATTCTGAAATTCAAAGACCATCAATGCAAAGTAGACTTTTCAGTCATAAACATGTGTAAGCATGAGCCAAGTCAATCCACGAATTCTCCAAAGGGAAATACCACTTCAGTATGCCAAATTATGAACAATGCAATGCATGTAAATCATTTCAACAACACATTATGTACTCTAGCTATTTGGTATTAGCCACAAGCGAAGCATGGTGTCGGGACCCGGGGTTAGCGTATGTAATTCCGGTCACAATACAATCACATGGAGAGCCGAGAGCCGTACCCACTTGTCTAAGCAGACAAGGCCAAGCACATATCACTCTCGGTAAGCATCGAACGTGAGGGGCATCCCATTCAGGCCGGATGATCAACTGAGATGGGTCCTCATCGTCCGCACACAAGTCTAATGATATGGGTGGTGAATTCCATATTCACAGACAAGTCGCCTCAACCATGTTATCGATTGAATCATATCCCTTACATAGACTTACTCCAGCCCGATCACTTAGTCGGGATCTCGGGCGGGCTCGATCATACAACAAAGTGTGCCACGTGACAGAGTCACGAGCAATCGCATCGCGATGCCCCAAGCTGCGCACATCTAAGGGCCACTTGGTGTATAAAAGACCGCCGGCAAGAACACAACTAAGCTATCGAACCCCACACTAAGACATGCATGTTATAATCATACACGCAGCATACATGTCCAGTGTAAACAGCAGGTAATCACAACATGAACTCTAGAACTCATAGTCTTTATAACTTCTGCTAAACAGAGCAGACATAGTAGTTGTATTACAAGCAGAGATCACATGTTTGTGATCCAACATTACATCAAACATCAACGGAAGCAAATTATGTCTTAGTAAAGACAAGTTTAACAAATGGCTTAAGAAGCCTGAAAGAAAAGTACAACGACCCTCCAAAGGGCACAGGCTGCTTCCTGGAACTATACGACATTGGTCCACGTCGAGCTCGAGGTAGAGGCCACCATCAGGGTCAGTGGTCTCGTCTCTAAAACATAGAATAAGCAAACGTGAGTACAAAGTCGTACTCAGCAAGACTTAAATAGGAACTATACTACTCATGCACATGTATCAAGGCAAAGGGAGGTGGGGTTTCACTTGCAGAAGTGCCAGCTTTGACTTGGCTAATCCTGAACTACGAGTACTAGAGAAAGCTAAGAACATACACGAGTCCAAGTAACAGTATCCAACCAATACTCCACTATGGTGTCTTCCTCGACTTCCCCACGAGGAAGCACGCCATAGCACTCACACTTATCTTGGTGTGTTTTAGAAGTATCCGGTTCAAGTTATCTATGATCAAGTAAAGGTCTCCAAGTAGTCCATAACCGCGGACACGGCTATTCGAATAGTTCATTAACCCTGCAGGGGTGTACTGCTACACACACGCCTCATCAGTTACCGCCTGGGGATGGACCCTTCAAGTGAGTACCGGCGAGGATGCTGCCACGACACTTCACTCACGGCACCATCTCTAGTCCTAGGGAGTCGCCTATTTGAGTTGGGACCACAATCGGAATCCGGCCGATTGTTCCGATGCGGACTCAAACGTTGTGTGACCGCCATCAAGCTCAACTCGATCATGATCACTTGATTCAATGTGCCCACAACCTACGCCAACCACTTACCTTGGTTCCACCTGCTTGAGATCGTTAAAGGGCGAACTACTTGCGACTCCTGGACTGGTCCGGGGTGAGGTACTAGGCCGAGAGGGGTCAGTGAGCCCAATGTGTGGTCGTACTCTTTGTCTTGGATAACAACACAAGAACTCGGGCTTAGGGCAGTGTTCAACGAGACAACCCACTGTGTACTCCTACACAGCCTCTCATCGTTCACCTTTGTTTAGGGTAGATTCACCAACACGTTACCACCATCATTCACATGATCACTACCATCCCGACTCACATCAAAGTAGCCTCAGGTAACAACTCTAAGCATGCAATAAGCTGTAACAGTTGCAGGGGCCACATGATATCAACCAACTCCTACATCTGCTAGGATTGTGGTTTTCTTACTACTGTGACAAAATGGTAGGTCATGCAAAGGAATGGGTTCAACTAGCGGTAGAACGTATCATGGTGACATCCTAAACATGCATTTGCGAGAATGAGAGGGAACTGGGATTTTATAGACATGATCAATGAGGGGGCTGCTTGCCTTGCTGACGATCACGATGTAACACTCTTCTGACGTGAGGTTGAACTCGTCTCCGAGATCAACTCTACCGAGAAGATGCAATCACCGAAGCACTGGAAGTAAAGCACAATCAAGATAGTACAATGCACAATCAATATGTAAAACAAAGCATGGTAAAGTGCTGAGGTGACTTATGTTTGAATTGCCACATTTTAATTGAAGTTGATTTGAAAAGTGAATTCAAATTCAAACTCCAAATGTTATTCAAATTTGGTAAACTTGCATTTGCTAATGTTTGTTCATTTGAAACCAAAGTATCTTATGGGTGAAATGCTTCTGAAGTACAAGTGATGTGTGGTGCATTTCAATGGTTGAAGTTGGAATAGTTTTTGAATTGAATTTGAAATAATTCCAATTAAATCAAATAGAAAAAGCTACTGATCCCTTTTTAATATCAACTCCAACATAGCTGAAAGTTGGAAATTTGGATAGAGGATTTTATCCTGATCATTTTTCATATATTATATGTTAAATTTGGAGTTAAAATGAATTTTCTATGATTTTTCAAAGTTTCAGCCATTTTCTGGAATTTACTGAATTTCTTTATTTCTTTTAAAGGTTTTTCTGTTTAATGCGTCACTAGGACGTCAGCATGACGCAAGGGGGGGGGCTGACTGGTGGGCCACCCATGTCAGCCTCAGCGGGTTTAATCTCCTCTCTGTTAATTAAACAGAGGGGTTAGGGTGGCTTGGGGCCCACTGTCAGTGGCCCTGGGGGTAATTAGCTTAAGCTAATTAAGGCCTTAATGGCCTGGGTCGCCGCCGGTGGCCGGAGGCTCGCCGGAGCTGCACGGAAATGGGATTCTGGCCACGGGGAAGGGAAACGGAGGCACGGGCGCGTAGCTCTCGACCGTGCGCATCCCAGCAGGCCATCGGGGTGTCACGGGAAGCTCGCGGGGCACGGCTGCAACGAAGCTGCGGCGGCCGGAGCTTCTGTTAATGGCGAGCACGGCGACGAGACTTCGAGGCGGAGCGTAGCTAGAGGGAAAAAGGTCGTGGAGCTCACCCGCACACGATGAGGGGCACGACAGGGTCGAAGGAAGCTTGGAGGTGGCGAATTGGTCGCCGGATCTTGCTGTGGCCGGCGGCGATGCCTCGTCGCGGACGCCGACTCCGGTGCGCCTTGGGCCAAATTGGGGGCTCAGATCGACGCAAACCTCCACCGCGGATCCACTGGACAAGGTCGTGCGGCCCGTGGAGGCTGTTGGCCGTGACGGCGCGCGGGGTGTATTCCGGCGTGCTCTTGGGCGGCTCGGAATTTGTCACCGGAGAAGAAAGGGGAGACCAGAGAGAGGGCAGAGGAGTGCCGGGGGGGGGTTGCTGTTGCGTGGCGTGCGAGAGAGAGGCGAGGGGAGGCCTAGAAGGTTGGGGGCGTCGCCGTGGCGTCCATGCCGTGGGCGCACGGCTCGGGCGTCCCTCCTCCTGGCAGATGACGAAGACGACAGGGAGGGGCTGGGCTGGGCCAGGTGGGCCGACGCCCTGAGCGAGGGTTAAGTCTTTCCTTTTGTTTTCTTTTATTGTTTCTGTTATTTGTTTTGCCCATTTAAAATAAATAGTTAGGGCATTTATAAAAATCCCCAAACAATTTTATAAAACCTAGGTGACTATATAGAAGTCAACCCCAAGTTTTGGGAATTTTCGAAATTCAATTTATTTGAATTTCAATTCAAATAGACAAAAGATTTAATTTCCAAGCCACTATTTGAATTATTGAAAAATCTATGAGCATGGGATTAATCCCAAATCACTTTTAAAATGATCAGACTCATTTTTAGGATTTTTCAATACATCCAAAAGAATTTTGGAAAAAGATTTATTTCTGGCCTTTTTATTTAATTCATTTAGGGCTTTTCTTTTCCCCATTTCCTTTTCTTTTGATTTTTTTTCATGAAGCAAAAATGCAAGCTAGGTTAAACACAAACCTACTTTGGGGTTCTGACAACTCGCCCCCACTCAAAAGAATCTCGTCCCGAGATTCAGAAGTCGTCGGGAGGAAGGTGGGGTACTCAGCTCGTAGACGATCCTATCGTTCCCAGGTGGCTTCCTTCTCTGAATGATGCGACCACTGCACTTTGAAGAATCTGATCTTCTGACGTCTGGTGCTACGCTCGGCTTCATCAAGAATACGAACAAGGTACTCTCGATATGAAAGGTTATCTTGGAGATCAAGCGTTTCGTGGTCTACTTCGCGGATGGGTTCCTTGAAGCAACGCCTGAGTTGAGAGACGTGGAAGACATCATGAACCTGGGAGAGGTGAGGGGGTAGTTCCAATTGGTAGGCAACTTCTCCACGTTTGGCGAGAATGCGAAAGGGACCGATATAACGTGGGGCCAACTTGCCTTTGATACCGAAGCGATGGGTACCCTTCAGAGGAGTAACCCGAAGGTAAGCCTTCTCATCCAGATTATAGCTTTCTTCCCTATGATGACGATCATAATAGCTTTTCTGACGAGACTGGGCTGTTTTCAATTTCTCACGAACAATGCGAACCTGCTCTTCTGCATCCTGAATCAAATCCGGTCCAAAGAATTGTCTTTCACCGGTTTCTGACCAGTTTAGGGGTGTTCGACATTTCCGTCCATAGAGAAATTCAAAAGGAGCCATGCCCAAACTAGATTGAAAACTATTGTTATACGCAAATTCGGCAAAAGGAAGAGAATTCTCCCATTTCTTTCCGAAAGAGATAACACAAGCTCTGAGCATGTCTTCGAGAATTTGATTGACCCTTTCTACTTGACCACTGGACTGCGGGTGATATGCGGTGCTAAAGGAGAGGTGGGTTCCCATAGCATTCTGGAAACTTTCCCAAAATCGAGAAGTGAAAAGACTACCACGGTCTGAATTGATTTCCAAAGGAACACCGTGAAGTGACACGATTCGGGAGACATACAAGTCCGCTAACTGGCTAGCAGTTATAGACTCTCGAACTGGAAGGAAGTGAGCAACTTTTGAAAGTCGATCAATGACAACGAAGATGGCATCATTTCCTTTCTGGGTTTCTGGAAAGCCAGTGATGAAATCCATACTGACTTTGTCCCACTTCCACTCAGGGATAGGCAAAGGTCTAAGAGTACCAGCAGGTCTTTGATGTTCTGCCTTAATGCGACGACAAACATCACATTCAGCAATGAACTGAGCAATTTCTCTCTTCATCCTAGTCCACCAAAATCTCTGGCGTAGATCTCGGTACATTTTTGTGCTACCGGGATGAATCGAGAGGCGTATGTCATGGGCTTCTTTGAGGATGAGTTGCCTTAGTTCCCTATTCTTAGGTACTACCAAACGATTTTCAAAGAATACCGTTCCTTTACTATCTGTGGAGAAACATTTAGCAACTCCGCTAGCAATGTTCTCCTTGATCCGGCGAACACCTCGTGCGTGCCTTTGGGCAACTATGATTTTATCCTCAAGGGTTGGTTTCGCCACCAAGTTGAAAAGAGATCCACGAGGAACAATCTCGAGGTTGAGCTTCCGAAATTCCTCATGAAGAAGTGGTTGATACTGTTGTAACATGAGGTTGTTACAATACGACTTACGACTTAGTGCATCAGCCATGACATTGGCTTTGCCTGGGGTGTAAGAAATTCCTAATTCATAATCTTTTATCAACTCAATCCAGCGTCTTTGCCTGAGATTAAGATCTGGCTGGGTGAAAATGTATTTGAGGCTTTGGTGGTCGGAATAGATATCACAACGATTACCAAGGAGGTAATGTCGCCAAGTTGTTAGGGCATGAACTACGACAGCGAGTTCAAGATCATGGGTAGGATAGTTCTCTTCATGTGGACGCAACTGGCGTGAAGCATAAGCTACCACATGTCGATCTTGCAGAAGTATGCATCCTAACCCTTGCCGGAAGCATCACAAAAGATCTCGAAATCCTTTTTGGTGTCTGGAGGCGCAAGTACGGGTGCAGAAGTCAATCTTCTTTTTAGCTCTTGGAAGCTTTCCTCGCACTTGGGAGTCCATTCGAATTTCTTCTCTTTCTTGAGGAGTTCAGTCAGAGGCTTTGCAACTTTAGAAAAGTTCTCTACGAAGCGGCGACAATAGCTTGCTAAGCCAAGAAAACTCCTAACTTGCTTAACCGATTCAGGTGGAGTCCAGTCAAGGACGGCCTGAACTCTCTCGGGATTGACAGCAATGCCTTTTGTAGAAAACACGTGGCCTAAGTAGGTCACTTCTGGTAGCCAGAATTCACACTTGGAGAATTTAGCATACAGACGATGCTCTCTAAGTTTCATCAATACCAGCCTAAGATGTTCTGCGTGATCTTCTTCGTTCTTCGAGTAGATGAGAATGTCATCAAGATAAACTACAACAAATTTATCTAAGTACTCCATGAAGATCGAATTCATCAAACGCGAGAATGTGGCGGGGGCATTGGTTAAACCAAAGGACATGACGGTGTACTCGTAAAGACCATAACGAGTAGTAAAAGCCGTTTTGGAAATGTCCTCGTTTCTGATTTTGATTTGATGATAGCCTAATCTCAAATCCATCTTGGAGAAGACAGAGGATCCTGCAAGTTGATCATAAAGATCATTGATCCTGGGCAGTGGGTACTTGTTCTTTATCGTCGCTAGATTTAGCGGGCGATAGTCTACGCACATCCTTTCTGTTCCATCTTTCTTCGTTACGAACATAACGGGGCAACCCCATGGCGATGAGCTAGGGCGGATGAAGCCTTTTGCCAACGAAGCTTCAAGTTGGATTTTGAGCTCAGCTAACTCACGTGGGGCCATTCTATATGGGCGTCTGGATATTGGTGCGGTTCCTGGGATAAGATCTACCACAAACTCTACAGATCTGTCAGGTGGTATTCCTGGCAGCTCTTCTGGAAAGACATCCGGGAAGTCACGAACCACCGGAATATCTTCAAGGTCTGGAAGAGGAAGCACATTCAAAGAATGCACCTGGGTTTTAGAGCTTGGTGAGGTGTACTTGATTGTCTGTCCTGATGGATGGGTTAGTTTCACTGACTTGGCTTTACAATAAAGGACAACATTCTGTCTTGATAACCAATCCATTCCTAGGATGGCATCAATGTCTGAAGACTTGAGGGCTATAAGTGAGGCAAGGAATACTAAACCCTCAATTGCAACTTCATTCTCATGACTCACCATGGTGGTGTGCCATCTGGATCCAGGGGCTTGCACAACTAAGGGGGTGGATAACATCGAAAAAGAGATGTCATGTGACAGTGCAAAGTCCTGGGATATGAATGAGTGAGATGCTCCTGGGTCAAACAGAACCGAAGCTGGGGTGGAATTGACAGGAAGGGTTCCGAGTACAACATCGGTTGACTTGTGGGAATCTAGAATGGATACATGATTCACATAACCATGTTCATAAACAGGAGGCTTGACATTGGAAGTCTTGGGTAGTGGCTTGCCACGACGAAAGGCTTGCTTTGGTTTAGGTGTGGTGGCTACATGATTTTGGGGACACTCTCGAACATTGTGGCCTGATTGTCCACATTGGAAACAAACACCACGTGGAATGAAAGGAACTTGAGCACTTGATTGTCCAACAAAATTCCAAGGAGGAAGATTGGGTTGAGGTGGACGATATATGGTGGTTGATGGTCTAGAAGCACTTACAGCACGACTGACGTCACTGAAGGGAATCCAAACACGGCGTTTCCGAGAAAATGGGCCAGAAGATTGGGCAAACTCACGATCACGCTTGCGAGACTCTTCATACAACTCATTTCCATACTCGGCCTTGAAAGATTTGTCGACCAAGTCCCTGAAGTTGACAAACTCGTGAAGGTTCAGGTCATGACGAAGGACGGGGCTAAGTCCCTTGCGGAACCTTTCTTGTTTCTTGGCGTCGATGGATACTTCTTCTTGGGCATAACGTGCTAGACGAGTGAACTCAGTCCTATACTCATGAACAGTCATCTTTCCTTGGGTCAGATTGCAAAATTCTTCTCTCTTGCGCTCCATCAGCTGATCCGGAATATTATATCCTCGGAATTCATCACAGAACTCTTGCCAAGTCACCACGTGACCAACTGGTTGCATTGCCACGAAGTTCTCCCACCACTGAAGAGCAGCACCTTCCAGAAAGTATGCCGCGAATAGCACACGATCACTTGGAGCAACATGGGCTGTCTCAAGCTTACGCTCGAGGGAACGAAGCCAATCATCGGCATCAAGGGGCTCAGAAGGACATCGGAATACGGGCGGGTTGAGGAGAATGAAGTCCTGGATGGTGACAACACTAAGATGCTGGCGAGAAGTGTTCTGCTCAATACGCTCGAGAAGACATGTCTGATCACGACGATTCTGTTCAGCCTCCATCATGATTTCTGCCGTTGAGGGTGGTGGTGGAGGTTCTTCATCGTCTATGTTACCGGAACTGGGATCAACACCTTGATTTGCACCTGACATTCTGTGTGATAAGAATCAACAATCAGAATAGGATTTAGGACACAAATCTATGCTAAGATAGAAGACTATAATGCAATAGCATCAAAGCCACAAACGGACAGCATAACGGCTGTACCGGGATGGAAATTGAGACAACCTACAGGATAACGGACATCACTTCCATAGAAACACTATGGAATGATGGCTCAGAAAGAACACAACACTCCTACAGCTACAAAGAAGCAATCAACGAGATGTCCTAGTAAAGACATAGATGAGCCTAGTCCTATCTTCCCGTAGAATAAGATGAGGTTGACTCAGAACTCAGATCGATGAGGATAAGGAGAAAAAAGAAGTCTTACGTTGTTCCCTTATACCCAAAGTAACTATATAACTATAGAATCCTAGACTCGACATCGGCCAATGGTTTGATAATCCTACAGGCAGTCCTGCTCTGATACCAAGTCTGTCGGGACCCGGGGTTAGCGTATGTAATTCCGGTCACAATACAATCACATGGAGAGCCGAGAGCCGTACCCACTTGTCTAAGCAGACAAGGCCAAGCACAGATCACTCTCGGTAAGCATCGAACGTGAGGGGCATCCCATTTAGGCCGGATGATCAACTGAGATGGGTCCTCATCGTCCGCACACAAGTCTAATGATATGGGTGGTGAATTCCATATTCACAGACAAGTCGCCTCAACCATGTTATCGATTGAATCATAACCCTTACATAGACTTACTCCAGCCCGATCACTTAGTCGGGATCTCGGGCGGGCTCGATCATACAACAAAGTATGCCACGTGACAGAGTCACGAGCAATCGCATCGCGATGCCCCAAGCTGCGCACATCTAAGGGCCACTTGGTGTATAAAAGACCGCCGGCAAGAACACAACTAAGCTATCGAACCCCACACTAAGACATGCATGTTATAATCATACACGCAGCATACATGTCCAGTGTAAACAGCAGGTAATCACAACATGAACTCTAGAACTCATAGTCTTTATAACTTCTGCTAAACAGAGCAGACATAGTAGTTGTATTACAAGCAGAGATCACATGTTTGTGATCCAACATTACATCAAACATCAACAGAAGCAAATTATGTCTTAGTAAAGACAAGTTTAACAAATGGCTTAAGAAGCCTGAAAGAAAAGTACAACGACCCTCCAAAGGGCACAGGCTGCTGCCTGGAACTATACGACATTGGTCCACGTCGAGCTCGAGGTAGAGGCCACCATCAGGGTCAGTGGTCTCGTCTATAAAACATAGAATAAGCAAACGTGAGTACAAAGTCGTACTCAGCAAGACTTACATAGGAACTATACTACTCATGCACATGTATCAAGGCAAAGGGAGGTGGGGTTTCACTTGCAGAAGTGCCAGCTTTGACTTGGCTAATCCTGAACTACGAGTACCAGAGAGAGGTAAGAACGTACACGAGTCCAAGTAACAGTATCCAACCAATACTCCACTATGGTGCCTTCCTCGACTTCCCCACGAGGAAGCACGCCATAGCACTCACACTTATCTTGGTGTGTTTTAGAAGTATCCGGTTCAAGTTATCTATGATCAAGTAAAGGTCTCCAAGTAGTCCATAACCGCGGACACGGCTATTCGAATAGTTCATTAACCCTGCAGGGGTGTACTGCTACACACACGCCTCATCAGTTACCGCCTGGGGATGGACCCTTCAAGTGAGTACCGGCGAGGATGCTGCCACGACACTTCACTCACGGCACCATCTCTAGTCCTAGGGAGTCGCCTATTTGAGTTGGGACCACAATCGGAATCCGACCGATTGATCCGATGCGGACTCAAACATTGTGTGACCGCCATCAAGCTCAACTCGATCATGATCACTTGATTCAACGTGCCCACAACCTACGCCAACCACTTACCTTGGTTCCACCTGCTTGAGATCGTTAAAGGGCGAACTACTTGCGACTCCTGGACTGGTCCGGGGTGAGGTACTAGGCCGAGAGGGGTCAGTGAGCCCAATGTGTGGTCGTACTCTTTGTCTTGGATAACAACACAAGAACTCGGGCTTAGGGCAGTGTTCAACGAGACAACCCACTGTGTACTCCTACACAGCCTCTCATCGTTCACCTTTGTTTAGGGTAGATTCACCAACACGTTACCACCATCATTCACATGATCACTACCATCCCGACTCACATCAAAGTAGCCTCAGGTAACAACTCTAAGCATGCAATAAGCTGTAACAGTTGCAGGGGCCACATGATATCAACCAACTCCTACATCTGCTAGGATTGTGGTTTTCTTACTACTGTGACAAAATGGTAGGTCATGCAAAGGAATGGGTTCAACTAGCGGTAGAACGTATCATGGTGACATCCTAAACATGCATTTGCGAGAATGAGAGGGAACTGGGATTTTATAGACATGATCAATGAGGGGGCTGCTTGCCTTGCTGACGATCACGATGTAACACTCTTCTGACGTGAGGTTGAACTCGTCTCCGAGATCAACTCTACCGAGAAGATGCAATCACCGAAGCACTGGAAGTAAAGCACAATCAAGATAGTACAATGCACAATCAATATGTAAAACAAAGCATGGTAAAGTGCTGAGGTGACTTATGTTTGAATTGCCACATTTTAATTGAAGTTGATTTGAAAAGTGAATTCAAATTCAAACTCCAAATGTTATTCAAATTTGGTCAACTTGCATTTGCTAATGTTTGTTCATTTGAAACCAAAGTATCATATGGGTGAAATGCTTCTGAAGTACAAGTGATGTGTGGTGCATTTCAATGGTTGAAGTTGGAATAGTTTTTGAATTGAATTTGAAATAATTCCAATTAAATCAAATAGCAAAAGCTACTGATCCCTTTTTAATATCAATTCCAACATAGCTGAAAGTTAGAAATTTGGATAGAGGATTTTCTCCTGATCATTTTTCTTATATTATATGTTAAATTTGGAGTTAAAATGAATTTTCTATGATTTTTCAAAGTTTCAGCCATTTTCTGGAATTTACTGAATTTCTTTATTTCTTTTAAAGGTTTTTCTGTTTAATGCGTCACTAGGACGTCAGCATGACGGAAGGGGGGGGGCTGACTGGTGGGCCACCCATGTCAGCCTCAGCGGGTTTAATCTCCTCTCTGTTAATTAAACAGAGGGGTTAGGGTGGCTTGGGGCCCACTATCAGTGGCCCTGGGGGTAATTAGCTTAAGCTAATTAAGGCCTTAATGGCCTGGGTCGCCGCCGGTGGCCAGAGGCTCGCCGGAGCTGCACGGAAATGGGATTCCGGCCACGGGGAAGGGAAACGGAGGCACGGGCGCGTAGCTCTCGACCGTGCGCATCCCAGCAGGCCATCGGGGTGTCACGGGAAGCTCGCGGGGCACGGCTGCAACGAAGCTGCGGCGGCCGAAGCTTCTGTTAATGGCGAGCATGGCGACGAGACTTCGAGGCGGAGCGTAGCTAGAGGGAAAAAGGTCGTGGAGCTCACCCGCACACGATGAGGGGAACGACGGGGTCGAAGGAAGCTTGGAGGTGGCGAATTGGTCGCCGGATCTTGCTGTGGCCGGCGGCGATGCGTCGTCGCGGACGCCGACTCCGGTGCGCCTTGGGCCAAATTGGGGGCTCAGATTGACGCAAACCTCCACCGCGGATCCACTGGACAAGGTCGTGCGGCCCGTGGAGGCTGTTGGCCGTGACGGCGCGCGGGGTGTATTCCGGCGTGCTCTCGGGCGGCTCGGAATTTGTCACCGGAGAAGAAAGGGGAGACCAGAGAGAGGGCAGAGGAGTGCGGGGGGGGGGTTGCTGTTGCGTGGCGTGCGAGAGAGAGGCGAGGGGAGGCCTAGAAGGTTGGGGGCGTCGCCGTGTGGCGTCCATGCCGTGGGCGCACGGCTCGGGCGTCCCTCCTCCTGGCAGATGAGGAAGACGACAGGGAGGGGCTGGGCTGGGCCAGGTGGGCCGACGCCCTGAGCGAGGGGCAAGTCTTTCCTTTTGTTTTCTTTTATTTTTCTGTTATTTGTTTTGCCCATTTAAATAAATAGTTAGGGCATTTATAAAAATCCCCAAACAATTTTATAAAACCTAGGTGACTATATAGAAGTCAACCCCAAGTTTTGGGAATTTTTGAAATTCAATTTATTTGAATTTCAATTCAAATAGACAAAAGATTTAATTTCCAAGCCACTATTTGAATTATTGAAAAATATATGAGCATGGGATTAATCCCAAATCACTTTTAAAATGATCAGACTCATTTTTAGGATTTTTCAATACATCCAAAAGAATTTTGGAAAAAGATTTATTTCTGGCCTTTTTATTTAATTCATTTAGGGCTTTTCTTTTCCCCATTTCCTTTTCTTTTGCAATTTTTTTTCATGAAGCAAAAATGCAAGCTAGGTTAAACACAAACCTACTTTGGGGTTCTGACACATGGACACTGGGAAAGCATTGTAAACATAGCACTATGTCGCTACAAGTTGGTGTCTATATCATAAGTACAAGCATATGTACAAAAGTAGAAACAAAAGGAGTTCATACCGGTTTTCCTTGTAGCATCCCTTCGTCGATCTTCGTCATCACTGCCTTGTCACTTGCACGATTGAACGTAGGAAATATAATCAAGTGCAAATGCCATCACGGACTCGAGCCGAACTCTGCAACAAAGCAAACTAAAGAGAGAAAAGGAAATCTTTTTGGATTTTTCAAAGATTTAGCGAAAGAAAAAGAAAAGAGAAATATTTTTGTTGTTTTTTGCAAAATAAAAGAACAAAGAAGAACGGGCAAAGACTTCGAAAAGATCAAAGCGAATAAAATGAAAACGGATAATACAATGGAAAGGTGAGAAGGGCACGTACTCCCCCAAGCTTAGGCTTTTGGCCTAAGTTGGTAGCAGCTACTGCCCCCCAGGAGCCTCCTGCTCCGGGGTAAGGGTAAGTCCAGGAGTCGTATGAGCCCTCCGATGCATACACCGAAGTCCTCGGGTCCTCCCATGAGGAAGGCCCTGCGCTCCAAGCGGAAGAAGATCCCTCGCCATGCTTGGTGAAGGTCTCTCCCTGGAAAGGTGGGAACTCACCATGCTCCTCCTCATCGGGCACAACCCCCTCGGGGTTATGCGGCTGGTAATGAGCCATGAACTCATCAAACTGAATCTCGTTGAAGGACCATCCGTTCATGCGAGTGCTATCAAACAAAAGTTGTGCAGGTAGACGGATCTCACGAGTAATGGTCCTTTCGAACCTCAAAATATAATCAAGGTTACCAAACTGAGAAGTCATGGTAACAAACTTGTGCCTCTTCATAGCCGCAAGATTGAGACTCGCGTATGAAAAGGGATCATCATCAGGATGCGAGGTGCGCTCAAGGGACTCAAGGATAAGTGTGGCGTAAACGCCACCATATAAATCGCCTTTGTTACTGTTCGTAACCAGGCGTCGAGCAATCAAGGCACCCACATTATACTCATTCTTATCAGAGAGGGCGTTCGCATAAATAGAGAAATCTGGTGCAGAACCATTGCTCGTGTTGTCACGAGCTAACACCCCTCTAGCAACAAAATACGCAAATTACCTGAGGTGTGGAAACTGAATGCTGGAAATCTTCGTACGCCGAATTTCGGTCTCCTCCTGGCAGCAAAGGGAGTTGAAGAGGGTCCTCAACCCGGATGGCTGCATGGTCATCTTAGTTGTCTGACCAACGTTCGGCACACCTATTATATCACAAAACTGTGCCAAAGACATGGTTATGAGATCATTATAAAGTTTGAACTCAACGGTTCTAGCATCATGGTTATAACAAAAACTATTAACAAAGCAGGAGGTAAGCATTTTGTATTGTACCACACGACATAAAGCTAGCCGTGTCAAACCTGCATTGGCACAAAGGCCATAAAATTCCTCCTTAATTCCTGCAGCTATAAGAAAATCATCGCACGGATACATCATTGCGCTTGCTGGATTTGTGTCTTCCAACAACTCCAGGGGCACATGATCTTCATTATAGCTCACCCTAACTGCCGAGGGTGAAGCTACAACTCTAGTAACTCGATCGGAGCGCTCGGGCTTATTCTTCCCAAGCCACCCCTTTGCTTTTCCAAAGAGACTCATTTCTGAATTTTTTGAAAATTCACAAAACAAGGGTTTAAACAAAGTGAGTTGAGGCAAACTACTCTACTCACTTACCTAAGGCATAAACTTGCATCAAAACTTGGAAAATAAATTTCTACACAAGCATGCAAGCTCGTATGAACAGCACCAAGAGCTACTAAATACTCACAAATGAGGCCACCAATCAAAAATCTAATTGGAGGGGTGAAGGAGTTACATACCAGGGAGTATTTGCTCAAAATCTCAGCTCGAATGATGGGCTGTAGAGAGAGATCAAAAATTGCCTCCAAGAGCAACAAGAACGGAAGAACTGGAGCAGAACTCGTGTTTTTGGAGAGAGAGGAAGAAGGGAGAAGAAGACATACCTGGAGGTGGGGCCTGTGGGCCCCAGGCGCCCTGTGGGCACGGACAGGGGGCAGGCCGCGCCAGATGGCCACCTGGGCCACTGGTGGCCCCCCTGGTCAGCCCCAGGTGCTTCTGGGTCACTCCCGGCATGGAATTTTTTATTATAATTTTTCTGGAATTTTTCTGACAACTTCACTGTTGAAATTTTCTCGAAGTTCAAAAAGCTGCGAAACTTTCTATAAACTTGAAGCGGTGATTAGAATTGTGAAGTTTCAAAAACATATAAACTTGGTACATCAAGGAGAGTAAAAGCTAAGGCAAATGAAAACATAACAAGCTCCACTTTTTACCTATATAAAACATGCTTACTAGCAAGGTTGATCAAGTCTTACCAACAAACCGACGATACATAGAGCAAAAAGTCTCACCTCTTATGAAGTGATCATTGCACCTTTACTTTAATGGACATTGTCCCCACCATGATGGTTTTTTATTTTTGGTTCACATGTAGAGGACAATCCCATTCTCCAATCTTCACAGTCTCGATGTTCTCTATTGTGTTAAGGACATGCCTCTTGTCAATCTTCTTCGAAAAATACACCGTGTGTTCTTTGTCATTTACATTGAAAGTAACCTTTCCTTTATTGTAATCAATAATAGCACCTGCGGTGTTAAGAAAAGGTCTACCAAGAATAATAGACATGCTCCCATCCTCGGGCATGTCAAGTACAACAAAATCAGTAAGGATTAAGCAATTAGCAACTTCAACGGGAACATCCTCACAAATACCTATGGGAACAACTGTTGACTTATCAGCCATCTGAAGAGAGATATCTGTAGGGATTAGTTTTTCTAAACATAGTCTCTTGTAAAGAGAAAAGGGCATAACACTCACTCCTGCTCCAAGATCACATAAAGCAGTCCTGACATAATTATTCTTTATGGAGCAAGGAATGGTGGGTATACTTTGATCACCAAGCTTCTCAGGAATCTTTCCACTAAAAGAGTAGTTAGCAAGCATAGTAGATATTGCTTCATTGGGAACTTTTCTTTTATTAGTAACAATATCTTTCATATATTTCGAATAAGGAGGTAACTTAATAGCATCAGTCAGAGGAAATTGAAGAAAAAGAGGTTTCATCCACTCACAAAACTTATTGTAATGCTCTTATTCTTTAGTTTTGAGAGACTTACCTGGAAAGGGCATGGGTTTCTGTACCCATGGTTCTCGTTCCTTCCCATGTCTTCTTGCAACAAAGTCTTCTCTAGTGTATTTCTTGCGTTTATCGGGTGCTTCTTCTTCTCAAACTTCGGGTGGATCATTCTTTTCACCATCCTTTTCAGGCTCAGCACCGTCTTCAGTCTCAGCATCGGAGGTAGATATACTATTTGGATCATTGGAATTGTCAGCTTCTTTGTGCTTCTTCTTCTTCTTCAGAGATCTAACAATTTCTTCTTCCTGTATTTGAGAATCTTGCTCGATCCTCTTCGGATGCCCCTCTGGATAGAGAGGATCTTGAGTGCTAGTTTCACCTCGGGTTTTAATCCCGAAGTCCTGTATATCCTGTTTGGCATTATTAGCAAGCAAATATTTTTGCACATTAGATATTTGATCAAGCTGAGTTTGAACCATATGAAAATGCTTTACAAGACATTTAACATCATTAACTGTTCTACCTAGAACATCAAGCAAACTTTTGATAGCAAGGGAATTATCATGCAACTGACTTTGTATCCTCTCATTAAAGTGATTTTGGTTCATAATAAAATTATCAAGCTCATCTAAACATTGATCAGGAGGCTTACCATGAGGAATGTCACTTTCATTGTAATCTAAAAGAGAGTGTACCTATACCATTGGAGGGTGAGTGGTAGGCTCACACAATTTCTCAATAGGGGGTAGATTCTTCACGTCTTTAGTTTTAATACCCTTCTCTTTAATAGACTTCTTAGCTTCCTGCATATCTTCGGGGCTTAGGACAAGCATGCCCCTTTTCTTTGGTGGTAGAGGTGGTTCAGGGACGGACCAATCTTCGTGGTTCTTGGCAATCTTGCCCTATCCAACTTAAGAAGATCATGAATTACCTATTACTTCCTCTTGAGCTAAACAAGAGGTACAAAACAGAAGATTTTGAACATTTAAGGATAACACATAAATTCTATACTTTTAGGAGTGGTAGGGGAATACCACGAATAGGAAGGTATGGTGGACTCATATGGAAGATATTGGTTTCAGGGTATGGATGCACAAGCAAAAATCTACTTGGCGAAGAGTTTGGCTAGCAAAGGCTTTGAGAGAACAGAAAATTGATGCTAATTTAGATGCAAATCATATAAAGCATAAACATTAAAGTAAGCATAACACATCAAGCTGTCTTCCTTGTCAACATAACACTTCAAGCATAATAACATAAAGGTTTTGGCTATGTCGCTACTTGGCAAAACATGCATGTTGTCAAGACCAAAGCTATGTTTGCCAAAATTAAATAAAGTTCCAAAGCCATACCTGATAAGGTCAATACTCCCCATAAGAATCATCATATAAGGTCGATTGCATGAAGAGAATACCGAGTGCAGCGAAGGAACCAATACACTTCTCATTAATATTACATCAAAGACGACTCCACACTTACGGATACAAACTCTCCATAGGAGGAGTTATAGACCTCAATGCAAACACCTATTTCATATAATAACTTCCCTAGACATGATACGACTCTACTTGACTCTAAAAGACTAAGATAAAGATAAAGATACCGGGCACTCCCCCAAGCTTGGAACAAACCGAGGGGGTGCCATTACCCGAGGATATTTTACTCCTCATTCTTGTTGTTGTTGTTGTTGTTGTTGTTAATGTAGTCATGGACGAAGCGCTTCCATGGTAGAGGTTCTCCGGTCCCATGAGAGGCTTCAGTCTGCAAGATCCTGCTTCCAGCACCTAAACCCATGCGCATAAACTTTAGTTCATACTCACAGTTCTGGTTGTGCAGATCATAGATCTTCCCTTCGAGGTCATCAATTCTTTCTTTTGCCGCGGTGATGCTTGACCATATCCCCCTCATCTCTTTCTTGTAGAACCTCTTCAGCTCATTGATGAGGTCGAAGTTGGCTTCAACACCCCGCTCAACCATCTTCTTGTACTTGAATACTTCTTGCTCCATCTCTTCTAGCCTGGCCTCGATGCTCCCCTCCTTGGCAGATTCCTTTAGATCTTCTTGGTGAAGGACACCATCCTCCAACTGGACGGTTCGAGGATGGTTCTTCACCTGAGCGAGGTAAGGGTTGATGACGTTGACGACGAACTTGTCCTTGGGGGAACTTGGGGAAGCCATGGCACCTAGGTCTAGCTAAAATATTTCCTGGAAGAAACAGCTCGGGGAGTAAACACACGAAATCGCGAGATACGGTGCCGGGACTATCCAGGAAAATATATAGCAAAAAATTCTGCAAATATAGGAAGGTAACGAGCCAAAGTGGAGTCAGAGACGGGCTCCGGGGTGCCCAGGCGGCCACCCGGCACGGCCAGGAGGTAGGCCGCGCCAGGGGGGCGCCTGGGCCCCCGAGAGTTCCTCTCCGGCTCCAATTAGGCTCTGAATTTTCTATATTTTCCAAAAACTCGTAATATGGAACTTTTATGGCGGTTTCGCGATGTTTCCTTACCGTAATACATACCTTTTCTTATTCTGCTTCTGCTGGTGTCTGAAACGGGGCTGTAACATATTCTTCATGAGTTGTTGTGTGTATTATATTTACATCAACATTGACGGGATCTCCCGCCATGTAATGCTTGAGTCTTTGCCAATTCACAACTGGAGAAAACCCTATGTGCGGTCCTCTCACCGGAGAGATGTCCTCCATAAGGACTGTCGTGACATTGCTTGAGAATGTCCTTCTGCTCATGTTCCAGTATGCATCTTCTCACGATCCCGTCCGGACCTTCCTTGAAAATATGAGGGTCATCCCAAAAGTAGTGCCTCAAATCCTTTGCTGAAATGTTAAACCTGGAGGCAAATACTTTGCAACGATAAAATTACCATAATCTGGAAACCAAGGAACGGAAAGAGATTGTACTTTTACAATGGCAAGTTGTTCATCGGGAAAACTGTCGTTGACTGGGATGGGGACATGCGGTATATCTTCCATCCTTGAAAGATTGTCCGCCACCGGATTGTCTGCTCCTTTTCTATCAACAATCTGTAAATCAAATTCTTGAAGAAGGAGTACCCACCTGATGAGTCTCGGTTTGGCATCCTTCTTCGCCATAAGGTACTTAAGAGCAGCATGGTCAGTATGAATAATGACTTTAGAATCAACAATATAAGGCCTAAATTTATCACAAGCAAACACTACTGCTAAGAATTCCTTCTCAGTAGTAGCAAAATTCTTTTGAGCACTATCAAGGGTTTTGCTAGCATAATGTATAACATTCAATTTCTTATCAACCCTTTGTCCTAAAACAGCTCCAACAGCAAAATCACTAGCATCACACATAATTTCAAAGGGAAATTTCCAGTCAGGTGGTTGTACTATAGGAGCGGTTATCAAAGCTTTCTTAAGAACTTCGAAAGCCTCCTTACAATCTTCATCAAATACAAAAGGAACATCCTTCTGGAGAAGATTATTGAGGGGTCTCGAAGTCTTAGAAAAGTCTTTGATAAATCTTCTATAGAAACCGGCATGACCGAGAAAACTACGAATACCTTTAATGTCCCTTGGATAGGGCATCCTTTCAATAGCTTCAATCTTCGCCTTGTCCACTTAAATTCCCCTCTTGGAAATCTTGTGACCAAGCACGATCCCTTTGTTAACCATGAAGTGGCATTTTTTCCAGTTTAGAACTAAGTTTGTATCCTCGCATCTCTGCAAAACTTTATTAAGATTGTGGAGACAGTGGTCAAAGGAAGTTCCATAGACGGAGAAATCGTCCATGAAGACTTCCACAATCTCCTCACAGAAACCATGAAAAATAGCAGACATACATCTCTGAAAAGTAGCGGGTGCATTGCATAAACCAAAAGGCATACGCCTGTAAGCATAAGTACCGTAGGGACACGTGAAAGTGGTCTTCTCTTGATCTGCAGTGTTGGCATGAATTTGAGAGAAGCCAGAGTACCCATCAAGATAGCAAAAGTGGGTGTTTTTAGACAACCTCTCTAGCATCTGATCAATAAAGGGCAGCGGGTAGTGGTCCTTCCTGGTCGCTTTGTTCAATTTCCTGTAATCAATACACATTCTATATCCAATAACAACTCTTTGAGGTATTAGTTCATTTTTATCATTAGGAACAACAGTCGTGCCTCCTTTCTTAGGAACACAATGAATTGGACTTACCCACCTACTATCAGCTATAGGATAGATGATACATGCGGCTAGAAGCTTGAGAATTTCCATCCTAACCACGTCCTTCATCCTTGGGTTCAACCGTCGTTGATGATCAACAACTGGCTTAGCATCGGGATCGAGATTGATAGTGTGTTGGCCAATCGATGGACTAATCTCCTTAAGGTCATCAACGGTATAGCCCAAGGCACCACGGTGTCTGCGAAGTGTCTCCAATAATCGCTCTTCTTCTAGTCAAGTTACATATAAAGAACATTTCCATCAAAGCTACGGTTATTAAGTTATAGCCTATTACATTTTATAATGGCATGGCATGTAAATAGCAGTAAAACAACACGTAGATAAGTGCAAACATGGCAAAGGAGCACATTTTATTAAACTATGCGAAAAAAACTAAGCAAGTTTCATATAAAAAGCGTCTCCATCCGAGCTACGGTCTAAAATATATAAGCCTCGCAAAATACCAACACAAACTGCTATTATTAATATACAGAAAATAGCTGAAAAGCTTACTGGGCCAAAACTACAGTTGCTAGGCCTAACCTGGGGCGAGCACTAGAAACTAAAATACGCAACTGGCGTTACACAGGTATGAGCCGAGCCCAACTCGCAGGAAAAGAAGGGAAAGGCGAGTCCTCAACTTGTGGGCCGAGGCCCTGGTCGCGGCGGTGGACGTTGGATAAGGGAACTACACCCTGAGCGTAGGAGATGCACGGGCCGAGCGGGGCAGCAGGTCGGAGCGCGCGGTGCTGGGCCGCGCGAGCGCTGGCCGGCCCAACATGCAATAGCGGGCGTTGGATCGGGGCGAGTGAGCACTCCTTCTCGTTCCCGTACAGGAGCCCGGCGGTGGCGCTGGAGCTTCTCCGGCGAGGGGTGCAGGGGTTCCGGGCGGTGTGGAGAGGCTGGGACGAGCGTATCGGGTGCGACATCGTAGATCTGCCCCGAGGCGATGAGCTTCAAGCTCCGAGCGGGCGTCCATGGCGTCCTCCAATGAAACAGAGAAATATGAGGGGGGGGGGAGAAGAAAGAGAGGAGAGAGGGCGTGTGAGGGCTTGCCTGGTCGTGGCCGAGCGACGCGGTAGCGATGACCCGACTCGGGTCGGTGGCGGCTCACAGTCATGTGGCGTTGCTCGCCGACGTCGGCCGGAGGTGGCGTGCACAGGAGGGGGTTGGCGGCGGCGAGATCCTGTTCACGACGGGCCTTGGCGGCGGGGATGCAGACTGGGAAGGTCCCTGCGGGGCCCGGTTTAGTGGAGGGGCAGCTTGGGGCGACGCGAGGCGCTGGGAGTCGTCGATCTCCGGATCGGATGGCTGAGAGAGGCTAGGATCTAGGGTTTCGGTGGGGAAGGCTGTGGAGGAGGCAGATCTGAGATTTTGGAGGGGGTTGCTGCAAAATTGTATTAGGGAAACCCGAAAATGGAAGGAGGGCAGGGGTGGTCTATTTATAGGCTGGGTTGGTCTGGCATATGAAAAAAATACCTCCGGCACGTTTCTGACCGTCGGGACTCCGTACGACCTCTGATTCGGGTAATCTTTGAACCACGCGATACACGTGGCGAGCAAATGATGTCTACCTCACTTTGAATCTGTTCCGATAACATTTTCCAGCGGCCAATAAAATAATCCATTTGTTTAATAAATGGGGTTTTCGTTCCGATAGCGATGGATGGTCTTGTGCCGGAAGTTGCGACGGTGATCGAGTGAATACCCGGTGTTGCAACAGGTTGTGTGCCATGGTGGGATGGTTCGATCTCGCATGGCGTTACAATAAAAGTGGGAAATATAATTCACCAATTAAAAATTGGTGAAGAAAATACTACAAACAATGCTAGCAATCAACACAATAAAGCAACAAGCAAAAAAACAAATTGGGTAAAAATCCGGGCTGTTACAGACTTATAGAGCGTTATGCTTAATTGTGGGTTCATGCCCCCGATGTCTAGCTTGAATGACAGAAACATGAGACTAGGGGATGTGCTATTGCCACTTGGGAGAAAACAACGGTGCTAGTAACTGCGGTTGCAAGGATTGTTTACCTTACACAAAGTTTGTTAATGCAGTTGTCTGTTGCTTTGGGTTTACTCTTTGGGTGGGGCTTGCAACTTAATACTAGCGAGATGTTCTGGATAGATATCTGAAGTTGGATGATTAGTGAGTAGATGAAGTTGGATTACGGTCTACTTGTCTTGGCGTACTGCTGATGGGTGTAGATAACACCTCCTCGTTGGTTACCCCAAGTGGAAGGTTATGATGTAGATAGCAGCAAATTTCCCTCTATAAAGATACCAAGGTTATTGTACCAGGAGAACTCCAAGGATCGACAAGTAGGTGGTCAAACGATAAAGGCACCATTTGATATAAGTTACTCACTTGACCTGGACCTACACACAAAAGCAAATAACTTTTCTCCCAACGAGTCAGAGAGGTTGTCAATCTCTCCGGTCTTGTTGTTTACAAAGGATCAAACACAAGGGGAAAGTAGTAGTGGTCATTGCAACTGAATAAGAAATAAAGTACTAAATAGTTGAGGTGTAAATAGTGGCGAAAATATGGACCGGGGTCCGATGATGTTCACTAGTGATATCTCTCTCCCAAAAGATGATAAAATAGCTAAGCTGGGTGAACAAATTACAGCTGGGCAATTGACAGAATTATAAATGCACTGCAATGCTAATTATACTGCAAAGAGAGTTAGAGGCTCAAAAGTATGGGCAGTACGCCAAGACAAGTAGACCGTAATCCAACTGCATCTACTCACTAATCATCCACCTTGAGATATCTATCCAGAACATCTCGCTCGTATTAAGTTGCGAGCCCCACCCAAAGTGTAAACCCAAAGCAACAAACAACTTCATTAACAAACTTTGTGTAAGGTAAAACAATCCTTGCAACCGCGGTTACAAGCACCGTTGTTTTCTCCTTGATGGCAACATCACATCCCCTAGTCTCATGTTTTTGTCACTCAAGCTAGACATCGGGGGGCATGAACCCACAATCAAGCATAACGCTCCCTCTTGGAGTTACTATCCACTACTTGGCCAAAGCAATAAAAAGCAACGGAGAACATGCAAGAATTACCCAAGAACAAAATATAAAAGGAGAACCAAATATATAACTCATCACAATCTGAACATAATCTCATAATCCATTGGATCCCAGAAAACACAACATAGCAACAACAAGAAAATTACATAGATGCCTTGATCATGTAGGGAAGCTCACAAGGGCTAAGATTTGAAGCACAATATTGGAGAGAAGATATCACGTAGCGGCTGGTCATCGACCCATGGCCCAAGGCGGACTACTCACGACACATCCAGGAAAGTGCTCATGGTGGTGGAGAAGCTACCGGAGGTCAATCCTTCCTCCGACAGGGTGCCGGGAAGAGGTCTTCTGGTGCTCCCAATCTTGTAAGCGAGGAGGCAGCGGAACAGAGGTGAAAATCGCGATGCGGGGCTCCTCTCGAGGGTTTATGGAACGAGGTGTAAATATAGGCCGAAGGGGCATCTGGGGGTGGCCCCTCCCCCCAGGCACCATGGTGGCGTGGCCAGGAGGGGGCCCGCGCCACCTGGCCACCTGGGTGGGGCCTGGCTCCCCTCTGGCCCTCCTTCGGTGATTCTGGAGTCTTCCGATGTGCTGATTTTTTATTTATTTTTATTGGAATTTTTGGAGCTATGTAAATATGGGTATAAACCTGCAATTGACAGACATCAGCAGACAGAAACTGGCACTAGGTGCACTGAGTTAGTAGGTTAGTCCAAATATGTGTAAAAATGTATGAAAGTGTAGCAAAACACATAGCAATGTCACCCAAAAGAGCATGGAACACGCAAAAATTATAGATACGTTTGGGACGTATCAACCGCCCATACTTTTGAGCCTCCAACTTTCTTTGCATCATAATTAGCATTGCGGTGCGTTTATAATTCTGTCAATTTCCCAGCTGTAATTTGTTCACCCAGCTTAGCTATTTTATCGTCTGTTGGGAGAGAGACATCACTAGTGAACATCATGAGACCCCGGTCCATATTTCCACCACTGTTTACACCTTAACTATTTACTGTTTTATTTCCTTTGCAGTAGCAATCACCATCATTATTTCCACCGTGCGTTTGACGCTTTGTAAACGACAAGGGCGGAGAGACTGACAACCTCTCTGAACTCGCTGGGAGCAAAGTTATTTGTTTCTGTGTGCAGGTCCAGGTCAAGTAAGAAACCTCGGTTGTAAAAGGCGCCATTGTTTTTCTTGCCACCTACTTGAAGAATTCAGAGTCCAACTGGTCGACTCAAACCTTGGTATCTTTGCCAAGGGAAATTTGCTGCTAGGCTACATCATAACCTTCCACTTGGGGTAACCAACGAGGATGGGTTATCTACACCCATCAAGGAAATTTCTGGCGCCATTGCCGAGGACTCCAATCTTCAAGGTAGGGGAGTTGCACACTATCTAATTTTTGTTTTAGAGTCTTATACCAAAAACCACAAAAAAATTAGTTAGTTTGCTTTTAGTAGTTCTTTCTGTTCAGTCAGTATGTCTAAGTCCTTTTCCTTTGGTGTTGCACCCGAAGGAGAGATTCTCACCTTCAAACAAAGGGGTGGAGAAAGTTTGAAAGATGATTTGTATAGAATTAATGATTCTCAAAATAAAGCCACCAAGAAGAAATCCACCACTATCTTGCTTAGAAATTTTTATGTTGGTATTAATTCTTGGAGTAGGTTTGTTTTAGACATTGCAATCAATGGTAATTTCTTGGAATCCCCAGTCTGGGAAGCTCTTAATGTTATGATTTTTTTAAATCTCCCTATTGCTAGTACTCAAGAGGACATTACTTTAGCTCACATTATGAGTAAACTTGATAGGATAGAGCTAGAGATGTCAAGCATGGGTAAATTAAATGAGATAGATCGTAGGATTGAAGGTAATTTAAATAGACTTGATAACTCCATGCACAAAATCTATAAAACTTTGGAGACCCTTAAATCCCATGATATGGACCCTTCTAGGATTGACAAGATTGAGGATATTATTGAAACTTTAGGAACTACTCTATCCTCCCTAAAAAATAAAAAGGTAGAAACCCCCGCAAAGAAGGAACCTAAGTTCGTTTACGTATGACAGGTTCCTCAACCCAAAACAAATATACCTATTGCCAAGGTTCTGGAAACTGTGAAGACCTTGGAAGAGATACCTCTCTTGAATAGAATTAGAAATGAAATTCCAATTGGTCTTACTACCTTTGATTTTGTTCCTAGAAGTGTTACCACTAGTCCTTTATTTGAAAGTCCTCTTAAGACTAGTTGTACTATTGAAGAGCTTTTTGATGATTTTGATGATGGTTCAATTGTTACAACCTGATCTTTTTCCATCATGCCTAGCTAAAAGGCATAAAAGAAAGCGCTTATTGGAAGGCAACCCAAAATGTTTTTAATCTCAGTTTTAGTGGTCTTGATGGTTGTTACTACTGTAGCAACATCATTGTATCTTTATTTTCAAGCTTTGTGCCAAGTTTTAGCCTCTGATTGCAAGAAAGTTCAAAAGTTGTGACATGCTATCCAGAAACAGATTATGTCTGCTCGACCAAAAAAATTAGCCAAAAATCACCAGATCATCTTTTTGATCTGAATTGTTTTGACAATATGCTCTATACAATTAGGTTTCACGCGTTTGTTCTCAGTTTTTTGATTTGAGTTGCAAAAGTACCCCGAAAAAATTATTTACTACCTGTTGGTCAGTTTTTCACAGATTCTTCCACATTTTGCATTTTCATCGTTTTCCAAATCTTAAGCTTGCTTTTTCTTTGAAAAAACTTTTTGGCAATCTTTAGAAATAGTAGCTCTTCATGAAAATCTTTATTTCCAGTGGAGAAAATATATTTTATTATGGGTACTAACCACTCTAATAAGCTTATGACGAGTTTCGTATGAAGGGAGTTTTCAAGTACGCGATCGAAGATGATGAAAGAAGATCCGGGAGTGTCAAACGCTCAAGCTTTGGGATGTCCTCATGCACCACCAATAAATATCCAAGGAGACTCAAGCGTCTAAGCTTGGGGATGCCCCTGTGGATCCCTTTCTCCATCAACAATCATCAGTTCGTCCTTCTCCATGCTATATTTTTATCTCTTCATGTGTCATGTGCTAAACTTGGAGCATCTCGCTCTTTACTTTTTAGTTTGTTTTAGTTTTTCTTGCTACTCATAACAAGTTGGACCTAGCCTTCATTGTTTGGGAGAGAAACACACTCCACTTCACCCTAGAACACAACATAGGTTTGTATGCTTATTCTTTTTGTGTGTTCTTTATCTTTTCGTAGCTGCTGTCATGCTTAGCTCTTAGTTTTCATGATTATCTGTTTAAGAGATTTTATTTAGGTTGTTGCTTTTGGAACTCTCTTGAGTTATCATGCTTATCTTGTGTAGAGAGTTGGTCTGTTGCACTAAGTTGTGTGTCTTGCATGAGTAGGTAAATGAGGTTGCTATTATAAGTATAGTAGTAACTTGCAATAGTTTGGAGGTATTGATTTGAGTAATGTTTGGACTTTTGGTGCCAAGATCTTGAGACTATTAGTGATAAGTGTCGTATTTTGGGCAATCCATGTTTATTTTTGAAAACAAAAATAAATAAATTAATTAATTGTGAACTCTAGCTACTAGATGGATCGCTAACCTCTGGATGGTTTGGAATATATAGAGTACCCTCACGTATCATGGGCCGAGGATGCGCAAGAATAACCAAACCTTCATACACTCCTCCTCGGGGTACTTGTCTCTTTGTCAACCTCCTGATTAGATAGAGAGTTCCTGATAATAAGTGCATAAGTTCTTCGGAGTAATGCTAGTATTCAATTGTTGGCACTTCCACCTTCCATATTTTTCTAGCTTCTTTGGTACCGTGCATTTCCCTTTATCATCTTGAGAGTTGGTGCATAATTCGCCGGTGCATCCAAACCCTTGGCATGATACGCTTTGTCATCATAAAGCTCCTTATATCTTCCTCAAAACAACTGCCATACCTACCTATCAAGGAATTTCCATAGCCTTTCCGAGATACATTGCCATGCAACATCCACCATCTCATGACTTGATCTTCATGTCATACATGCTTTTGCTTGATCGAGGAGTGATGCTAGCAAGGAAGATACTTCTGTCGCTCCTCGTTGGTTACCCCAAGTGGAAGGTGAGATGTAGCGTAGCAGCAGAATTTCCCTTAGCGAGATGCTAAGGTTGAGTATCGAACCAGTAGGACTCCAAGAGATACAAGAAGGTGGTTCGGCAAGTGATGCGCCGTTTGAAAAGAATCACTTGCTTCTCCTGGATCTGCACACACAACAAATAACTTTGCTCCCAACGAGTACAGAGGAGTTGTCAATTCCTCCGGCCTTGCTGTTTATAAAGGATCAACGCAAGAGATTATAATAGTGGTAACTGAAAGTAAATTGAAGGTGTAAACAATGATGTGAATATGGACCGGGATCCCATGACGTTCACTAGTGATGTCCCTCTCCCAAAAGACGATAAAAGTGCTAGCGAGGTAAACAAATCACAGTTGGGCAATTGACAGGATTATAAACGCACCGCAATGCTAACTATGCTACAAAAGAAAGGAAGAGGCTCAAAAGCAATGGGCAGTACGCCAAGGTAAGTAGACCGAAATCCATCTGCATCTACTACGGATCATCCACCTTGAGATATCTATCCAGAACATCTCACTGGTATTAAGTTGAGAATCCCACCCAAAGTGTAAACTCAAAGCAACAGACAACTACATTAAAACAACCATGCGTAAAGTAAACAATCCTTGCACCCGCAAGTACAAGCTCTGTTGTTTTGTCCCTGGTGGCAACAACACATCCCCTAGTCTCATATTTCTGTCACTCAAGCTAGACATCAAGGGGCTGAACCCACAGTCAAGCATAACGCTCCCTCTTGGAGTTGCAACAAATCACTTGGCTAAAGTAAAATACGGCAACGGAGAACATGCAAGAATTTACTAAAGAACACAAATATAAAAGAGAACCAAATATATTACTCATCACAATCTGAACATAATCTCATAATCCATCAGATCCCAGCAAACTCAGCATAGCAACATAGAAAACTACAAAACTACCGTGGGGGCCCACCAGGAAGCCAGGAGGCCTCCTGGCACGGCCAAGGGTGGGGCCGCGCCAAGGACCCTCCTGGGCCCCTGGTGGTGTCCCTCCTGCCATATCTTGGTTATTCCGGAAGCTTCTGTGACGCTGATTTTTTATATAACTTTTCCGGGATTTATTGGGCACTTTTAATGGTCGGAAAACCTGAAATACAAAAACAGCAGAAAAACAGGAACTGGCAACTGGGTGCACTGAGTTAATAGGTTAGTCCAAATATGATAAAAAGTGTATGAAAGTGTAACATCCCAAAAATTTCCAAATTTTGGAATGTTAATAAACTAATTATAATAATGATTGTTTGCTTGATATGATTGATTTTCACTAGGATCTGAAACTTTTGGAGTTTAAATGAATATTAAAATAAGAGGGAATAAAAGGACTTTCCCTAATATTCGTTGATTGATGTTTTGGAATTTTATATTTAAAAAAATCCAATAAATTAAAATGAGAGAAGGTAATATGACTCCATTATAAAAGAAAGTTGGAATGTTTTAATATGATTTTATTTTAATTGGAGTTATTTAAATAATTTTCCATTCAAAATAATAATAACTTGAGAGAAGATAAAATGACTTCTTCAGAAAAAAAAATTTGAGTGGAAATTATTTCAATAATTATTTGACATTTTTCTTGATTTTTAAAATATTTTATAACTAAATAAAGTCATTGGAAAAAATGCCATTATTTTTATTTATTATTTTGGAAAATATGTTCATTGCATAATTTTCTTGAGATTATTTCATAAATTTAGAAATTTATTTCATATTTTTCTGATGTGTAGTTATTTTTGTAAAATTGTTTGAAGTTGCAGTTAAAAAAAACTGTAGCCGCCCGGCCGAGTAGCCTTTTTCCGCCCACGAGTACAATTAGAGCCCGAGTCGGTTAGTTTATTTTTTTTATTTTTTCTCCTCTGCCTATAAATATAATTTAGGAAAAATCCTTTTTCCTTTTTCTTTTTTGTTTCTTCCAAAAAAACCCTAGCGGAACCCGGCGCCACCGCCGGGCCCCACATCACCGGCGTCCCCGTAATCCCGCGCCGCCGCTCGCTACCCACCGCGCCACCCTCGCCGGAGGCCGAGCGTGCGTCGCCGTCGCCGCTCCGCCCCGCCCGGTCGCTCTGCTCGCTGGAGACCGCCGCCACACGTCCCGCGTCGCCCCGACGACCCACACTGCCGCCGTCGCCGTGCCTCGCGTCGCCGGCCGTGCCCCGAGCTGCCGCGTGCCGCTGCGCCACGGGCCGCCGAAGCCCGAGCACCTGCCGCGCCGCCGCCCACCACCGGTCGGCCGCCCTCGCCGGTGCCGCCCGCGCCGCCAGGCCGCTCGCCAGAGACGCCGCAACCGCCGGTGAGACCCTCGGCCGCCCAGAGCCCCTGGATCCCGATCGAACGGCCCAGATCGGATCGATCTAGGGTTTCGGTTAACCCCAGTTCACCGCTGGTTTTCTCCGGTTAACCACTGGTGCCGGTTTTCCTAATCAGCGAACGCTCACCGGTTAACGTAAAAACCGAACACTGTTCGTTCGATAGCACCAGGGGCCTGTTCACGAGGTAAAACTATTTTTATTCACGTATGAGTCCTTTTTCACAGTTTGAGCCTAGAATTGTTCTTGCTATATCTTTTAAACCAGAATTCGGAATTAGATGATTCTTTTTCCTACGCGCTCGTCTTGTTCTGCAGTTTAGCATGGAGTTCACTTTCCACACACTTGCACAATTTTGAATTTTAATATATTCAAATTCGAACTTCCGGAGGCCGTATCTTTTGTACCGGTGATCCAATTCAATTGATTATTTTTGCATAGGATCACTTATGTCATATACTTTCTGTTCACATCATTTATACACCATATTCAAATACTTTTTGATCTGTTTTAATCTAAATTAAATTCAAACTTTCAACCTGCTATGACTCGTGTTGTAGTGTTCTGTCGCACGTGATTCTTTTTGCATATTGGATCATATGAGAAATCCTACCGGTGTTATCCACACACCTTTCATATTGACATCGTGTTCACCTTGAATTCATAATGCCTTTGGTCATAATATTTTATAGCAATAATTCTTTATCTGTTGACTCTCTCGAGTTTATATTCCACCTATCACCTTCGAGCACATCGACACCTAAACCGTATCGAGCCTAGTTGTTTTTATTGCTAAACGTTATTGTGTTTGATTGTTGATCTTTTGATTTCTTGTGGTATGATTGCTTATGTGAGTTCTTTCGTTTACGATAGATTGCTCGGAGTGTGACGAGTAGAGTTATCTGGATCGTGAGAGCGAAGAACTTCATCGAATGTATAAGGAAAGTCATACTTTGACCATTTCACAACCTATATTTTTACTTATGCATGTAGAAAATATCACCCTATGCATGTGTAGGAAGTTTTATATTATTATTGCTGCAAACCTGGTAGGGTAGCCATATATGATCTTATCTTGTTTTCTTAGACAACCTAGCACGTGCTTGCTATATATTTGCTATGCTTGTAGACGTGGATTGGTTTGAGATTACATTGAGCTATGTGAGGATTTAATGACTTGACTAGCAAACCCCTTTAATTAGAATACACCTCTGGACGGGCAGGGAGTGCTTCCCGGGGGCTCGTGCCTTATCTAATGGTTGTACCCCTAATGGTTGGTTTTGGTGGTCGACAGTACGTCATGGTATCTACCCTCTGAACGTAAGTGGGCGCCGTCCAGGCTCAAAAAGATCAGACATACTTGGTGACTAGGAGCTTCCATGTACAGCCGCTGGCCATATGGGCTCTGGCTTAGTTGAGTACGATGTAGGAAGCCTCTCCCGTGCAAAGCTAGCAGATGTAGATGTGATAGGTGGTACCGGCTTGCCGTTGGGTGTAGGTGGCCTCTTCTGAAAGACTTCGTCTCAATCTTCGGGTTGAGTCCAGCGGGAAAAATGTACTAACCTCTGCAGAGTAAAAACTAATCATGATTAGCCGTGTCCCCGGTTATGGACATCCTTGAGCTA
The DNA here is from genome assembly GCA_950022295.1 of Bromus sterilis. Lineage (NCBI taxonomy): Eukaryota > Viridiplantae > Streptophyta > Magnoliopsida > Poales > Poaceae > Bromus > Bromus sterilis. The sequence continues at coordinate 316,070,886 of OX465597.1, read as the reverse complement.
CTAGAAATTACTGTTACTGGAGGATCTTGACAGATGAATCACCTTAATAAATTTGAGTGGGCAAGATTTAATAAAGGGTGTGGATTGGAACTGGTGTGCCCAGTTCGATCTTAAGTAGTAAGTTAAACTAAAAAATTTACTAGGTAGATTGGGAAAATCAGCTTTCTGCAAAACAAAACCATAAGCCTTTCCTTTGACTTATCCATGCATGTAGCGATAGGTCTGTTATATCCATTTTCGTGTGACTTTCCGTACAAATCAGATGTACTGACCCGTTGTCGGGCTGTAACCTTCGGTGTTGCAGGATTGTATATAACGAGTAAGTGATGCGATGTAGGGTTATGATGTCTATACTCAACTGTGCCGGTGGAGTTGATGGACGCCACGAAGCTTTTATTGTTTTCCCGCTGTATTTTATTTGTAAGCTAGCCTTGAGCTATGCAGGTATGCTTTATTGTAATACTGGATCTTCGATGTAATATTTATGACATGTGGTTTATTCTTGATATTACATCATGTACTGTGTGTGCTAGCTATTGATCCAGGGACTAGCACAGAATGCACAGACTTGGATTCTTAGCGAATCGGGTCGTTACAGAAAGTTCAAGCAAAACATGGCAAAGTCACACAAAACATGCGTGGAGCAAGCAGAAATTATAGATACGTTTGAGACGTATCAACATCCCCAAGCTTAATTCCTGCTCGTCCTCGAGTAGGTAAATGATAACAAACATAATTTCTGTGGTGACATGCCACACACATATAAAGACTTTTAAGTAAAGCAATCAAAGCATGCAATTCAATTCAAGTCTTAACAAGCAAGAGTCTATATTAGCATTGACACAAGTAACAAAAGAACAAAAGGTGCAGGAGCCCTCGCTGTTCGTGACTCGAATGTCTCCAGATGATGTTTGCGTGCAAGAAAGGGGATAGGGAATACGAGATAAAAAATAATTGTTGAGAACCACTATCTACTAAAGTTTCACACTTAGTCTCCTTTGGATTCTTATCTTGACTCGTCCCCAGACCACTAGTCAGGTACAAGTCAATTTGATCCACTCCCTTTCGATATTTTGAGCACTGATACAATGGATGAGCGTGAGCAAGAAAGTTGACACCTAAATGGCGAAACAGAAAGAAGGTGGAGGAGGAAGACAAAAAAGGTGTGAAAGGCTCACATCAATGAGGACAATCATAGTCGAGAGAAGGCCATATGATAGATATGATGTGAGGAGTAGGGATTGCCATGCAACGGCTGCACATGTGAGATAAATGGTCTCCAAGGGAACTAGTGGGGGTGCATCCAACTTACTTGCTCAAGAAGACCTAGAGCTCTTTTGAGGAGGCTCATCATTGGAATATACAAGCCAAGTTTTATGGTGTGAAGGGTCCCCACATAGCTATATGCATAGATGATAATCTCTATGGAGTACAAGGGATAGAGGATGAAGTACTAGTGTGGATCTCTCAAAAGGAATAGTAGTGTACCCCCTTCTCTCTTTTTATTCTTCTTTTCTCTTTTTTCTCTTTTTTGTATTTTTTTGGTGGCCTCAGTGGCTCTTTCTATTTCTCTCATTTGTCCTCTTTGAGATCTTTTAATTTTGAACTCTTTGGGATCTTTTCCTCACTTTAGGGGCAACAATCTATATTTTACAAGAATATAGGAGATCTTTCACACTTTACAAAGGTACTTACATAAAGAAAATGTAACTATCATGATGCAAATGTATGCTGATGTCTACGCACGCTTCTATTCTTGTAGACTATGTTGGGCCTCCAAGCGCAGAGGTTTGTAGGACAACAACAATTTCCCTCACGTGGATGACCTAAGGTTTATCGAACTCAGGGAAGTAGAGGTTGAAGATGGTCTCTCTCCAGCAACCCTGCAATTAAGATACAAGAAGTCTCTTGTGTCCCCAACACACCTAATACAACTAGGAGTTGTATAGGTGCACTAGTTCGGCGAAGAGATGGTAAAATATAGGTGATAGGTGTGGCAAAACGAAGTAATATAAATCTGTAATAAAAAGTGCAGCAAAGAAACAAGTGGTAAACGTGAGCATAAACAGTATTGCAATGGTGGAAACAAGGCCTAGGCTTCATACTTTCACTAGTGGCAACTCCCAACAACATTAACATAGTCTAATCACATGATATTTCTCATAAAACATGCAATGGAGACGCACTCGGAGGTCATTCCTTTGTGGTCAAGAGAGGACGAGAATTATGTAGGGCTAAAAAAGCACACCTCAAAGTTCGTAGTTCTCAATCTATGGATTTCCCAATGTCACCGCGGCCATCCAAAGGGAGTACCACAATCACCACAACATATCTCAAGGATAGTCAAAGACAAGCACCAATAGACTCTCAATCTTAAATCAACACACAAAATAGGAAATTACTCATGAAAATATTCTTCTAGTCCATGTCCAATAGATCGTTGTCACCTTGGTCTCGGGGATTATACTAGATAAGATCAAGTGAGTACATCAATACAATACATAGAGGAAGGGGAAATATCATGGGATCACCCTAGATTAACATAGCCTATGATCACAACGAAGATCACATCATGGGAGAGAGAATTGACCACGTAGCTACTGGTAGAAACCTCGGCCCCGAGGAGGAAATACTCACACATAGACATGGTGATAGAGAGAGAGTTGTTGATGGAGAGGTGCATTCCGGAGGAGATGAAGGAGACGGCGGCGGTGGCAGCCACGACGGCGGCGCCCACGGCCACGGCGGTGGCCACGGCCCTTGGGGGAAGCGGCCCTTGGCCTCTTATTCTTCCTTAGAGATGGTGCTGCTGTGGATATTGATCTCCCCCTCAAGATGGCTGCCAAGGGGGAGGAAATTTCGTGATGCCCTTTGACCTAGGTTTCCTCTCTTTATTCCCGTCATCCAGATTACGTCTTTGGTATTTCGAGCCTCCAGGGAGCATCCGAACTCCGATTGGGCCGAATTGTATGTCTAGATCCACCAGAAAAAAATTCCCTACAACTTTTTAGTCTTAAGTTTTTACGTTTGAGGCCGTCTTCTAGCGTTTACGAGGCGATATTTAAAACCTGTCTGGTGGGGACAAATTTCGGGAAAGTTAGAGTCCAACTCTTACAAGGCTTCTTTTTGTGATATTTACTTTATCCAAGTAATTACTACACATAAAGTAGAAAACAAGAACTTGTGCACTCTTGCAACCATTAATAGGTTAGTTCCAAAATATGTTATAAAAAGATATGAAAGTGTATCTAAAGCATAGCAATATCACACAAAACATGCATGGAGCAAGCAGAAATTATAGATACGTTTGGGACGTATCAACATCCTCAAGCTTAATTCCTGCTCGTCCTCGAGTAGGTAAATGATAAAAGCATAATTTCTGTAGTGACATGCTAGGAACCATATAAGAACTTTGAAAGTAAAGCAATCAAAGCATGCAATTCAATTCAAGTCTTAACAAGAAAGAGTCTATATTAGCATTGACACAAGCAACAAAAGAACAAAGGGTGCAAGATCTCTTGTTGTCCGTGAATCGAATGTCTCCCAATGGTGTTTGCGTGCAAGAAGTGGGATATGGGAGTACAAGAGAAAAGTATACTTGTTGAGAACTCAATCTACTAAAGTTTCACACTTGGTCTTCTTTGGAATCTTATCTTGACTCGTCCCCTGACCACTAGCCAGGTACAAGTCAATTTGATCCACTCCTTTTCGATATTTTGAGCACTCATGCAATGGATGAGCGTAAGCACAAAAGTTGCCACTTAGGATGGCAAAGAGAGAAATATGGTGGAGGAGGAAGACAAAAAGGTGAGAAAGGCTCACATCAATGAGGACAATCATAGGCGAGAAGGCCAAATGATAGATATGATGTGAGGAGTAGGGATTGCCATGCAACATATGCACACATGAGCTAAGAAAAGCTCTCCAATGTAACTAGTGGGGGTGCATCTAACCTTATCGCTCATGAAGACCTAGAGCTCTTTTGAGGAGGCTCATCCTTGGAATATGCAAGCCAAGTTCTGTAGTGTGAAGATCCCCACATAGCTATATGCATGAATGATCATCTCTATGGAGTACAAGGATAAGAGGGAGTACTAGTGTGGATCTTTCAAAAGGATAGTAGTGTTGCCCCTTTCTCTCTTTTTATTTTCTTTTTCTCTTTTTTGTATTTTTATTTTATTTTTTGATGGCCTCAATGGCTCTTTGTATTAACTCTCATTTGTCCTCTTTGGGATCTTTTATTTTGTCCACTTTGGGATCTTTTCCTCACTTAAGGGAAACACTCTATTTTACAAGAGGGTATAGAAGATCTTTCACACTTTACAAGGTACTTAAATCGTAAAGAAGATGTATCTATCATGATGTATGCAATGTATGCCGCTGCCAGTGTAGCAGGAACATGTATGACATGAAGATCAAGTCATGAAGAGGTGGATGTTGCATGGCAATATATCTCGGAAAGGCTATGGAGATGCCTTGGTAGGTAGGTATGGTGGATGTTTCGAGGAAGGATATAAGGAGGTTTATGATGCCATAGCATATCATGCAAAGGGTTTGGATGTACCGGCGAAGGTGGACGCCAACTCCCGTAGTGAGAAGGAGGCAATGCACGACACATGAAAGGCTAGCAAATATGAGGAGGTGGAAGTGTCAACTTTCAATACTTACATTAGTCCGAAGAACTCATGCACTTATTATCGATAACTCTCAATCTAATAAGGAGGTTCACAAAGAGACAAGTACCCTGAGGAGGAGTGTATGGGGTTTGGTTATCCTTGCGCATCCTCGACTCATGGTACGTGAGTGTACTCTAATATTCGATCCCTCCAAAGATTAGCGATCCATCTAGTAGCTAGAGTTCTCAACTAGTTTTGTAGGTTTTTGAAAATAAACACGGATTGCCCAAAATACGACACCTATCACTAATAGGCTAGAGCTCTTGACACAAAAAGTTCAAACATTACTCACATCAATACCACAAAACTATTGCAAGTTACTACTAAAATTAAATAGCAACCTCAATTACCTACTCTCAAGACAAGACATAACTCAGTGCAACAACCAACTCTCTTAACAAGATAAAGATGAAAACTAAAGAGAGTTCCAGCAACAAACTAAACAAAATCCAAGGCTCTTGCTAAGGACAAACTAAAACTAAAACTAAACATGGCAGTAGCTACGAAAAGATAAAGAACACACAACAGTAAAAGGATAGGCATGAGGAATCCTATGATGTGTTCTAGATTTTGAAAGTGGAGCATGTTTCTCTCCCACACAAAGTAAGACGGGATCTAAATTTTTATGAACAAAAAACAAAGCTAAAACTAAAAATAAAACCTAAAAGCGAGACGCTCCAAGCATAGCACATAACGCATGAAGTGATAAAAATATAGTGAGACGAAGGACGAACTGATGATTGTTGATGGAGAAGGGGATGCACGGGGGCATCCCCAAGCTTAGACGCTTGAGTCTCCTTGAATATTTGTTGGGGATGCATGGGGGCATCCCCAAGCTTGAGCGCTTGACACTCCCGAATCTTCTTTCATCATCTTCCATCGCACACTTGAAAACTCCCTTCATACATAACTCATCATAAGCTGATTATAGAGGTTCGTATCCTTAATAAATAATTTTTCCCTACTGGATATTAAGATATTATTGAAGAGCTACTGTTTCTCAAGATTTCCAAAAGGTTTTTTCAAAGAAAAATCAAGATTAAGGTTTGCAAAAGTTAGGAGAGACAAAACGTGGCAGAATCTGTGAAAAACAGAACAACTGGTAGTAAATAATTTTTTAGGGGTACTTCTGCATCTCAAATAAGAAAACTCAGAACATACGAAAGTTCTGCGATTGTATAGATCACTCTGTGTAAAAATTTCAGCTCAAAATGATGAACTGGTGATTTGATCTGATTTTTTCCGTCACGAGGACAGAATCTGTTTTCTGGACAGCATGTCACAACTTTCACTTCCCTTGTCATATGAGGCTATAACTTGGCATAAAGCTTGAAAATAAAGATACAACGATGTTTCTACAGTAGTAACAAGCATCAAGACCACTAAAAACTTAAAGTAAAAAACTCAAAGTAAAGATAACAAGGGTTGTCTCCCTAGAGCTCTTTCTTTATAGCCATAAAGATAGGCTTAAGATTTTAATGATGCTCTCATAGGAATAAGAGTTGAAGAACAAAAGAGAGCATCAAGAAGCAAATACCAAACTCATTTAAGTCTAACATGCTTCCTGTGCATTGGAATATTTCAATGAAATAATTTATTGAAGCACAAAGCAATAAGCATAGGAAGGCAAAACAGGTGCAACTTCAAAACCTTCAACATAAGGAGAGGGAACTTGATATTATTGAAATATCTATAATATGTTCCCCTCTCATAATAATTTTCAGTGGGATCATGAATAAACTCAACAATATAAGTATCACATAAAACTTTCATATCATGATCCACAAGCATAGAAAATTTGTTACTCCTCACATAAGAAAAATCCTTCTCATTAGTAATAGTGGGAGCAAACTCAACAAAATAGCTATCATATGAATCATTCTTATCATGATGCACTTGTAAAAATTTATTCTTTATAGCATAAGTGTCATCACAATAATCATCATAGATGGGAGGCAAAGTATCATCAAAATAAATTTCCTCATCAAAGCTTGGGGGGCTAAAAACATCATCTTCATAAAACGTAGCATCCCCAAGCTTATGGCTTTGCATATCATTAGTATCAAAAGTATTCAAAGAAGACATGCTAATAACATTACTACTATCATGAGTTTTGTTCAAATAATAAAGCTCCATAGACTTTTTGATCTCCTCCTCAAACACTTCATGTCCTAACTCAAGATAGAGCTCATAAAGCTCTCTCATAATTTTTTCTTGTTTTCCATAAAGCCTAACTAGTGAAAATAAAAACAAGAAATGAAAAGATTTAATTGCAAGATCTAAAGATATACGTTCAACGCTTACCTCCCCGGCAACAGCGCCAGAAATATCTTGATGTCTACGCACGCTTATATTCTTGTAGACTATGTTGGGCCTCCAAGCGCAGAGGTTTGTAGGACAACAGCAATTTCCCTCAAGTGGATGACCTAAGGTTTATCGAACTCAGGGAAGTAGAGGTTGAATATGGTCTCTCTCCAGCAACCCTGCAATTAAGATACAAGAAGTCTCTTGTGTCCCCAACACACCTAATACAACTACAAGTTGAATAGGTGCACTAGTTCGGCGAAGAGATGGTAAAATATAGGTGATAGGTGTGGCAAAACGAAGTAATATAAATCTGTAATAAAAAGTGCAGCAAAGAAACAAGTGGTAAACGTGAGCACAAACGGTATTGCAATGGTGGAAACAAGGCCTAAGTCTCATACTTTCACTAGTGGAAACTCCCAACAACATTAACATAGTCTAATCACATGATATTTCTCATAAAACATGCAATGGAGACGCACTCGGAGGTCATTCCTTTGTGGTCAAGAGAGGACGAGAATTATGTAGGGCTAAAAAAGCACACCTCAAAGTTCGTAGTTCTAAATCTATGGATTTCCCAATGTCACCACGGCCATCCAAAGAGAGTACCACAATCACCACAACATATCTCAAGGATAGTCAAAGACAAGAACCAAGAGACTCTCAATCTTAAATCAACACACAAAAGAGGAAATCACTCATGGAAATATTCTTCTAATACATGTCCAATAGACCGCTGTCACCTTGGTCTCGGGGATTATACTAGATACGATCAAGTGAGTACATCAATACAATACATAGAGGAAGGGGAAATATCATGGGATCACCCTAGATTAACATAGCCTATGATCACAACGAAGATCACATCATGGGAGAGAGAATTGACCACATAGCTACTGGTAGAAACCTCAGCCCCGAGGAGGAACTACTCACACATAGACATGGTGAGAGAGAGAGTTGTTGATGGAGAGGTGCATTCCGGAAAAGATGAAGGAGACGGCGGCGGTGTCGGCCACGGCGGCGGCGGCGCCCATGGCCACGGCGGTGGCCACGACCCTTGGGGGCAGCGGCCCTTGGCCCATTCTTATTCCTTGGAGATAGTTCTGCTGTGGAGATTGATCTCCCTCTCAAGATGGCTTCCAAGGAGGAGGAAATTTCGTGGTGCCCTTTGACCTAGGTTTCCTCTCTTTATTCCCGTCATCCACATTATGTCTTCGGTATTTCGAGCCTCCAGGGAGCATCCGAACTCCGATTGGGCCGAATTTTATGTCTAGATCCACCGGAAAAAAATCCCTACAACTTTGTAATTTTAAGTGTTTCCGTTTGAGGACGGATTCTAGCGTTTCCGAGGCAATATTTAAAACCTGTCTGGTGGGGACAGATTTCGGGAAAGTTAGAGTCCAACTCTTACAAGGCTTCTTTTTGTGATCTTTCCTTTATCTAAGTAATTCCTACACATAAAGTAGAAAAACAAGAACTTGTGCACTCTTGCAACCATTAATAGGTTAGTTTCAAAATATGTTATAAAAAGATATGAAAGTGTAGCAAAAGCATAGCAATATCACACAAAACATGCATGGAGCAAGCAGAATTTATAGATACGTTTGGGACGTATCATATGTCTCTGTCAGGGTAGCAGGATATGCAATGATACTAGTGCGTCATGTAGCAATGATTAGGGCAAGGCCCAACTAGCATGTGGCTCATCGATCAAGCAAGTAGCATGTATGACATGAAGATCAAGTCATGAGAAGATGGATGTTGCATGGCAATGTATCTCGGAAGGCTATTGTAATGCCTTGGTAGGTAGGTATGGTGGCAGTTTTGAGGAAAGATATAAGAATGTTTATGATGACAGAGCATATCGTACCAAGGGTTTGAATGTATGACATGAAGATCAAGTCATGAGAAAATTACATATGTGCCTCGATCATGTAGGGAAGCTTACGAGGTCTAAACCATGAAGAACAAAGATGGGAGGAGAACATCACATAGCTGCTGATCACGGACCCATGGTCCAAGGGGGACTACTGACGGCACATCCGGGAAGTGTCCATGGTGGAGGAGAAGCTCCCAGAAGTCAACCCTCCCTCCGGAAGGGTGCCAGGAAGAGGGCTGCTGTCGCTCCCGACCTTGGAAGCATGGTGGCGGCGGAACAAAGGCGAGATCGCGCAAAAGGGTTCTGTCCTCGGGGATTTCGCGACACGGATATTAAATAGGCGAAGGGGGGCAGCCAGGGGGGCCAACGGGGGTCCAGGCGCTCCCCCGGCGTGGCCAGACCCTAGGCCGCGCCAGGTGGCCGCCTGGGTCCCTGGTGGTGGCTCTCTGGCCCCACCCAAGTGCTTCTGGAAGGTTCCTTCACGCTGACTTTTTATCTGTTTTTCCAGAATTTTTGGAGCACTTTTAATATGGGGAAAACATGAAATAGAAAAACAGCAGAAAACAGGAACTGGTACTGTGGTGCACTGAGTTAATAAGTTAGTCCAAATATGATCAAAAGTGTATGAAAGTGTATCTAGATCATAGCAATATCTCACAAAACATGCATGGAGCAAGCAGAAATTATAGATATGTTTGGGACGTATCAACATCCTCAAGCTTAATTCCTGCTCGTCCTCGAGTAGGTAAATGATAAAAAGCATTATTTCTGTGGAGACATGCTAGCAACCATATAAGAACTTTGAAACTAAAGCAATCAAGGTATGTGATTCAATTCATGTCATAACAGGCAAGAGTCTATATTAGCATTGAAACAAGCAACGAAAGAACATTAGGTGCAACAACTCTTAGCTATCCGTGACTCGAATGTCTCCAAATGGTGTTTGCGCGCAAGAAGGGCGATATGGGAATACGAGAGAAAAATATATTTGTTGAGAACTCAATCTACTAAATTTTCACACTTGGTCTTCTGTGGAATCTTATCTTGACTCGTCCCCAGACCACTAGCCAGGTACAAGTCAATTTGATCCACTCCTTTTCGGTATTTTGAGCACTCATGCAATGGATGAGCGTAAGCACGAGAGTTGACACTTATGATGGCAAAGAGAGAGATATGGTGGAGGAGGAAGAAAAAATGGTGAGTAAGGCTCACATCAATGAGGGCAATCATAGGCAAGAAGGCCAAATGATAGATATGATGTGAGGAGTAGGGATTGCCATGCAACAGATGCACATATGAGCTAAGAAAATCTCTCCAATGGAACTAGTGGGGGTGCATCCAACTTCCTCGCTCATGAAGACCTAGATATCGTTTGAGGAGGCTCATCCTTGGAATATGCAAGCCAAGTTCTATAGTGTGAAGGTCCCCACATAGCTATATGAATAAAGGATCATCTCTATGGAGTACAAGGATAAGAGGGACTACTAGTATGGATCTTTCAAAAGGATAGTAGTGTTGCCTATTTCTCTCCTTTTATTTTCTTTTTCTCTTTTTTCTATTTTTTGGTGGCCTCACTGGCTCTTTCTATTTTACTCTCATTTGTCCTCTTTCTATTTTTTAGCTATATGCATAAATGATCATCTCTATGGAGTACTAGTGTGTATTTTTCAACGTGTTTCCCCTTTCTCTCTTTTTATTTATTTTTCCATTTTTTTATTTTTTTGTGGCCTCAATGGCTCTTTCTATTTTGAACTCCCATTTGTTCTCTTTGGGATCTTTTAGTTGGTCCACTTTGGGACCTCTTCCTCACTTAAGGGCAACACTCTATTTTACAAGAGGGTATAGAAGATCTTTCACACTTTACAAGGTACTCAACATAAATAAGATGTAGCTATCATGATGTATGCAAATGTATGCGTCTGCCAGTGTAGCAGAAACATGTATGACATGAAGATCAAGTCATGACGAGGTGGATGTTGCATGGCAATATATCTCGGAAAGGCTATGGAAATGCCTTGATAGGTAGGTATGGTGGCTGTTTTGAGGAAAGATATAAGGAGGTTTATGATGACAGAGTGTATCATGCCAAGGGTTTGGTTGCACCGGCGAAGGTGGACGCCAACTCTCGGAGTGAGAAGAGGGCAATGCACGGTACGGAAGAGGCTAGCAAATATGAGGAGGTGGAAGTGTCAACTTTCAATACTTACATTAGTCCGAAGAACTCATGCACTTATTATCGTTAACTATCAATCTAATAAGGAGGTTCACAAAGATACAAGTACCCCGAGGAGGAGTGTATGGGGTTTTGGTTATCCTTCCGCATCCTCGACTCATAGTACGTGAGTGTACTCTAATAACTTATCCCTCCAAAGATTAGTGATCCATCTAGTAGCTAGAGTTCTCAACTAGTTTTTGTAGGTTTTGAAAATACACACGGATTTCCCAAAATACGACACCTATCAATAATAGGCTAGAGCTCTTCACACCAAAAGTTCAAACATTACTCACACCAATACCTCAAAACTATTGCACGTTACTACTACAATTTAATAACAACCTCAATTACCTACTTCAAGACAAGACACAACTCAGTGCAACAACCAACTCTCTTAACAAGATAAACATGAAAACTAAAGATAGATCCAGCAACAAACTAAAGAAAAGCCAAATCTCTTGATAAATACAAAAACTAAAACTAAACCTAAACATGGCAGCAGCTACGAAAAACAAAGAACACACAACAGGGAAAGATAGGCATGAAAATCCTATGATGTGTTCTAGATTAGAGTGGAGCGTGTTTCTCTCCCACACAAAATAAGCTGGGGTCTAACTTGTTATGAACATCAAGCAAAGCTAAAGAAAACTAAAAAAGGAAACCTAAGAGCGAGACGCTCCAAGCATAACACATAACGCATGAAGTGATAAAAATATAGTGAGACGAAGGACAAACTGATGATTGTTGATGGAGAAGGGGATGCACGGGGGCATCCCCAAGCTTAGACGCTTGAGTCTCCTTGAATATTTATTGGGGATGCATGGGGGCATCGCCAAGCTTGAGCGTTTGACACTCCCAGATCTTCTTTCATCATCTTCCCTCGCACACTTGAAAACTCCCTTCATACATAACTCATCATAAGCTGATTAGAGAGGTTAGTACCCTTAATAAAAAAAATTCCTACTGGATATAAATATATTCGTGAAGATATACTGTTTCTCAAGATTTCCAAATGGTTTTTGCAAAGAAAAATCAAGCTTAAGTTTTGCAAAAGTAATGAAAGGCAAAACGTGGCAGAATATGTGAAAAACAGAACAACATGTAGTAAAGAATTTTTCCGGGGTACTTCTGCAACTCAAATAAAAAAACTCAGAACATACGAAAGTTTCACAATTGTATAGAGCATGTTCTGTAAAAAATTCAGCTCAAAAAGATGAACCAGTGATTTGTTCCGATTGTTTCCGTCAAGCAGACAAAATCTTTTTTCTGGACAGCATGTCATAACCTTTGCTTCCCTTATCATAAGAGGCTATAACTTGGCACAAAGCTTAAAAATAAAGATACCATGATGTTGCTACAGTAGTAACAATCATCAAGACCACTAAAAACAGAAGTAAAAACATCTTGGGTTGCCTCACAACAAGCGCTTTCTTTTACGCCTTTAAGCTCGGCGTAAAGCAAAAGAAGAATCAAGTTTTATCAAGACAGAGAGAATAGCTAGCCCGTGTAACAGACTCAAAAGGTAACTTGATTTTCTTTCTAGGGAAGTGTTACATCCTCTTTTTGAGAGGGGATTTAAATTTTATATTCCCCGATTTCATGTCAATAACAACACCAACGGTGCGAAGAAAAGGACGTCCCAAAATAATTGGACATAAAGGTTCACACTCTATGTCCATAATAATGAAATAAACGAGAACATAATTTTCATTGACAATGATAAGAACATCGTCGATCTTCCCCAAAGGTTTCTTTACGGAAGAATCCATGAGACGAACACCAAAAGAACAAGGATCAAAGGGCTTCGATTCAAACATATCATACATTCTTTTGGGCATAACGGAGGTACTAGCTCCAAGATCACATAAAGCATAGCAAGAGAAGTTATTCAATTTAATTTTTATCATAGGATCCCAACCATCATCTAGCTTCCTAGGTATGGAGGCTTCTATTCTAAGATTCTTCTCCCTAGCTTTGATGAGAGAATTAGTGATATGCTCCGTGAAGGCAAGATTTAGTGTGCTAGTGTGGGGGTCTCTAGATTTTTTTTTAACAAGCTAATAACTTCTCAGAGGGTACAACTATCAAAATCAATATCACTACTATCAAAGGTGGTAGTAGTGTCATCTAGGCTCACTTGTTTTAAACCCTCTATGTTCATAGTAGTTTCTTCTTCTACGGTTGAGGTATTAGCATCACCATTAATAGGTCCAATGGGACTAGGAGTGCATTGGGTGCTAATAGTTTGGGTGTCCTCAACAATTTGGATAGTAGCAACTGTGTGGTGTGTAGGAAGGCTTTTAATTCTATCCTCTTGAACTATCTAGCCCGAATAGAGATTTAGAGGCGCGTGGATTAGCTAGGGCAACCTTGGGGCTTTTCTGGTGTAGTTTTGGGGTTTCCCCTGCCCCTGTATATATAGGTGGAAGCCTGGGGTCGCAACTTGGGCGAGGGTCCTCCCCAAAGTCGGTTTTGGCCACTAGGAGGAGTCCAACACGGATTCCAGTACGAAACGCCGCGGACTACGGCGTCTAGGGGGAAACGCTAGGGACCCTGGCGTTTTGCCCTGGCCCCCAAGGAAAGTCTATTTCCCACCGACCTACGGCCTTGTGGACGTTCCTACTTGGTCCAGCCTCGGTTTCCGCGTCTTGGAGAGTTCCATAACCCTCCGGATACTTGCATAAGCTCCCGGGAACCTTCCGGAACCTCCCGAAACATTTCCGGAAGTCCCGGAACAATTTTCCCGATGTTTCGTAATCTTTCAACACCTAACACAAAATGTTTTATGACCATTCAAGACCATTCTTGAATGTTCTGGAATCATCCGTGATCATTCGGTACCACCTAGAACATTTCTATTGTTACCCGAAACACTTCCGGTTCCACCCGAAACAATTCCGGTGCCTTTCTCTTTTCATCTCCTAGTTCTCTAAAAGATTTCTACTCGTTAAGTGTGTGACCCAATAGGTTCGGTATTATGCGGACATGACTCGGAACGTCTTCCGGACGTAGGACAACAGCCTATTGTCAATAGCCAATAATCAACAGCGGAGCCATGGACACCCATGTTGACTCCCGCACATACACGAAGAAACTTCGAGTGAACCTTTATGTTTAGTCATGTACCATTCCCTTTGCTTCGCGATATACGACAAAGTTAGAGGAGAGAAGTTTGGCACCTATGTGTAACAACTTCTTGAACACAAGCCACCCGTTATCCTCATTGCTCGCTTGTCTATATTTCTCGTTATTGTATTCCGGTATCCCCGTGACTAAATCACAATGTGTCTGGCCAAACTAGAATGGATACCGTCATACCGAGTGGGCCCAAAGTCAATATCTCTTCATCGTGAAGGAGCAAATCCCATTCTTGAACTATCGCAGTTACTAGACACGCTATCCGATATACCCAGAACTTATTTTACTACTTCCCAGTTACGGGAAGATTCATCTAAGAACCAAAGCACATCTTCCTGCGTGAAGCAACTCGATACTCTCATGGTCTAAGGAATTACGTATATGATAACATTTCATGATAGACTTATAACGTAGTTACGATGTGATCTCTAAGTATATCATTCAATACTGGGGTCGGTTTAACATCATCGTTCTGCTAACAATATGTCCTCATTGCTACCGACATCCTTGTTACAATAACAATGTCCATGATCAAGAAAACACAATCATCAGTTAGCACATGAGCTGGTCTTAGAGGCTAAACCAGGAACTCTTGTTGTTTACATTTCCACACATGCAAATGAGTTTTCTTCTGAATCTCACAGTCAGGGTCATTGCAATTATAGAACAGAAATATAAACATTAATTATGAACTTGACTATTAATAATAACATACTTTATTATTGCCTCTAGGGCATATATCCAACACATAACGGAGGTACTAGCTCCAACATCACATAAAGCATAGCAAGAGAAGTTATTCAATTTAATTTTTATCATAGGATCCCAACCATCATCTAGCTTCCTAGGTATGGAGGCTTCTATTCTAAGATTCTCCTCCCTAGCTTTGATGAGAGCATTAGTGATATGCTCCGTGAAGGCAAGATTTAGTGTGCTAGTGTGGGGGTCTCTAGATTTTTTTTAACAAGCTAATAACTTCTGAGAGGGTACAACTATCAAAATCAATATCACTACTATCAAAGGTGGTAGTAGTGTCATCTAGGCTCACTTGTTTGAAACCCTCTATGGTCATAGTAGTTTCTTCTTCTACGGTTGAGGTATTAGCATCACCATTAATAGGTCCAATGGGACTAGGAGTGCATTGGGTGCTAATAGTTTGGGTGTCCTCAACAATTTGGATAGTAGCAACTGTGTGGTGTGTAGGAAGGCTTTTAATTCTATCCTCTTCCTCTTTTTCTCTAGCCCATCTTTCTTTAAGTTTAGCCATCATCCTAATATTTTCATTAATTTTTAATTGGATAGCATTAATAGGCATGGCCTTCCTCTCCTCAAAGGGAGAGGTTCTAATTTTAAGCATCTCAATATCAAGGGCTAAGCTATCTACCTTCAAAGAGAGATTATCTATTTTTGCTAATTTCTCTTCTACATTCCTGTTGAAGGCTTTTTGGGTAGTGATAAAGTCTCTAAGCATGCTTTCTAATTCAGAAGTGGGGTTCTTGTTACTAGGATAAGTGTTGTTGTTCCCATAGTTGGATAGAAACGGTCTAGGATAGCTAGCAAAATTACACCAACATCATGAGGATCAATAGAGGGTTGCTTGGTAAGTAGAGACATAATCAAGTCAAAATTTTCATTTAGGGAGGTAATCTCCTCGACAAAGTTTACCTACTGATACAGAGTGGTAACTCTCCTCGTTGGTTACCCCAAGTGGAAGGTGAGATGCAGTGTAGCAGCAAGTTTCCCTTAGCAAAGATGCAAAGGTTGAGTATCGAACTAGTAGGACTCCAAGAGATACAAGTAGGTGTCACGGCGCTTGACGTGGACCTGCACACAGATACAAATAACTTTGCTCCCAACGAGTACAGAGGAGTTGTCAATTCCTCCGTCCTTGCTGTTTACAAAGGATCAACGCAAGAGATATAAGTGGAACTGAAAGTAAAGACTGAAAGTAAACTAAGGGTGTAAACAATAATGTGAAGATGGACCATGGTCCCGTGATTTTTACTAGTGATGTCTCTCTCCCAAAAGACGATAAAAGTGCTAGCGAGGTAAACAAATCACAGCTGGGCAATTGACAGAATTATGAAGGCACTGCAATGCTAAGTATGCTGCAAAGAAAGGAAGGGCTCAAAAGCAATGGGCACTACGCCAAGGTAAGTAGACCGAAATCCATTTGCATCTACTACGAATCATCCACCTTGAGATATCTATCCAGAACATCTCGCTGGTATTAAGTTGCAAATCCCATCCAAAGTGTAAACTCAAAGCAACAGACAACTGCATTAAAAGAACTTTGCGTAAAGTAAACAATCCTTGCACCCGCGGGTACAAGCACCGTTGTTTTATCCCTGGTGGCAACAACACATCCCCTAGTCTCATGTTTCTGTCACTCAAGCTAGACATCAGGGGGCTGAACCCACAATCAAGCATAACGCTCCCTCTTGGAGTTGCAAGCAAACTACTTGGCCAAATCAAAATACTGCAACGGAGAACATGCAAGAATTTACTCAAGAACAAAATATAAAAGAGAAGAACCAAATATATTACTCATCACAATCTGAACATAGTCTCATAATCCATCAGATCCCAGCAAACTCAGCATAGCAACAACAGAAATTACAATAATGCCTCGATCATGTGAGGCAGCTCACGAGGTCTCGAAAGTGGAAGCACAAAGTGGGGAGAGGTACATCACATAGCTACTGGTCACGGACCCATGGCCCAAGGGGGACTACTCACGGCACATCTAGGAGGCGTCCATGGCTATGGATGGTCTCCCGGAGGGGGTTCCTCCTCCCGGCAGGGTGCCGAGGC
Source organism: Bromus sterilis (assembly GCA_950022295.1). Classification (NCBI taxonomy): domain Eukaryota; kingdom Viridiplantae; phylum Streptophyta; class Magnoliopsida; order Poales; family Poaceae; genus Bromus; species Bromus sterilis. The sequence goes on along the minus strand of OX465597.1, from coordinate 316,053,860 downwards.
GGCTTCTCCAGGCAGCCCCGATCTTGAAACGGTGGCGGCGGCGGTACAGAGGCGAGTTCGCGGAAAAGAGATCGATATTAGGGGTTTCCACCCCGAGGGCTAAATATAGGCGGAGGGGGTGTCGAGGGGACCCACCAGGCAACCAGGAGGCCTCCTGGCGAGGCCTAGGGTGGGGCCGCGCCAGGGAACCTCCCGGTCTCCTGGTGGTGGCCCCCCTCCGCTACCTTGGTGATTCCTGAAGCTTTCGGGTCTCTGATTTTTTGTCTAATTTTTCCGGATTTTTGGAGGACTTTTAATGGCTGGAAAACCTGAAATACAAAAACAGCAGAAAACAGCAACTGGCAGCTAGGTGCACTGGGTTAATAGATTAGTCCAAATATGCTCAAAAGTGTATGGAAGTTAAGGCAAAACATGGCAAAGTCACACAAAACATGCATGGAGCAAGCAGAAATTATAGATACGTTTGGGACGTATCGCCTTCCTACCTGTTGGAGCGCGTTCGGTGTGCCATTGGGAATAGTTGGTCATCATCTTATCGAGAAGTTTTGTGGCAGCACCAAGTGTTGTTGACATAAAGGTTCCTCCCACGGCCGAATCTAACAGGTTCCGCGAGGTAAAGTTCAAGCCTGCATAAAAAGTTTGGATAACCATCCAAGTAGTCAAACCATGTGTAGGGCATTTCTTAACAAGAGATTTCATTCGTTCTCAAGCTTGGGCAACATGTTCATTATCCAATTTCTTAAAATTCATAATGTTACTTCTCAACTGGATAATTTTAGCAGGTGGGTAATACTTCCCAATAAAAGCATCTTTGCACTTATCCCAAGAATGTATGTTATTCCTAGGCAAAGATTAAAATCAGATTTTAGCTCCTTTCCTCAAGGAGAATGGAAAAAGCTTAATCTTAACAACATCACCTTCTACTTCTTTATACTTTTGCATATCACATAACTCAACAAAATTGTTCAAGTGTAAAGCAGCAGCATCTCCAGCACCAGAGAATTGATCTCTCATAACAAGGTTTAGCAAAGCAGATTTAATTTCATAAGAGGTAGCTGAAGTGGCAGGTGTGGCAATAGGAGTTCAGATAAAGTCTTTGTTGTTGTGACTAGTGAACTCACACAACTTTGTGTTTTCAGTGGAACCATAGCAGCAGCAAGTGTGGCAGATTTTTTTGTGATTTTTAATATAGGACACAAAGATAAAAACTGAAAGGTAAACTAACAAGACTAAAAAGCAAAGGTAAAATATAGTGTGCAACTCCCCTATCTTAGCACTTGGAGTCCCCGGCAACGGCGTCAGAAACTTGCTTGATGGCTGAGATTATGATAATGGTTTCTCGCCCTTCGTTGGTTACCCCAAGTGGAAGGTGAGATGTAGTGTAGCGGCAAGTTTCCCCTATGTAGAGGATAGGGTTTTTCTCCCGTAGGATTCCGACAATGATAAGTAGGTGTCAACGGCGCAATTGACGTGGACCTGCACACAACACAAATAACTTTGCTCCCAACGAAGTTCAGAGAGGTTGTCAATCTCTCCGGTCTGGTTGTTTACAAAGGATCAAACGCAAGGGACAATGATAACAACTAGAAAGTAAAAGCAGGAAAATAAAAGAACATGTAAATAGTGATGAGAATATGGACCGGGGTCCCGTGATGTTCACTAGTGATGTCTCTCTCCCAGAATACGATAAGACTTCTATGCGAGGTAAACAAATCACAGTTGGGCAATTGACATGATTAAAAACGCACTGCAATGCTAACTATGCTACAAAGAAAGGAAGAGGCTCAAAAGCATGGGCGGTACGCCAAAATAAGTAGACCGAAATCCAACTGCATCTACTACTAATCATCCACCTTGAGATGTCTATCCAGAACATCTCGTTGGTATTAAGTTGCGAGCCCCACCCAAAGTGTAAACCCAAAGCAACAGACAACTGCATTAAAAAGCACTTTGCGTAAAGTAAACAATCCTTGCAACCGCGGTTATAAGCATCGTTGTTTTCCCCCTTGTGGCAACAACACATCCCCTAGAATCATGTTTCTGTCACTCAAGCGTGTCATTGGGGGGCATGAACCCACAATCGAGCATAACGTTCCCTGTTGGAGTCACTACCTACTACTTGGCTAAAGCAATAAAAAACAATGGAGAACATGCAAGAATTACTTAGGAACAAAAATATAAAAGATAAGAACCAAATATATTACTCAATCACAATCTGAACATAGTCTCATAATCCATCAGATCCCAGCAAACTCGGCATAGCAACACCAGAATATTACATATGTGCCTCGATCATGTAGGGCTCCTCACGAGGTCTAAACCATGAAGAACAAAGAGGGGAGGAGAAAATCACATAGCTACTGATCACGGACATATGGTCCAAGGGAGACTACTCATGGCACATCCGGGAAGCGTCCATGGTGGACGGGAAGCTCCCGAAGGTCAATCCTCCCTCCAGCAGGGTGCCGGGATGAGGGTTGTTGGCGCTCCCGATCTTGGAAGCGCGGCGGCGGCGGAACAGAGGCGAGATCGCGAAAAATGGTTCTGTCCTCGGGGGTTTCGCGTCACAGAGATTAAATAGGCAAAGGGGGGCATCCAGGGGGGCCACCAGGGGTCCAGGCGCCCCCGGCGCGGCTAGACCCTAGGCCGTGCCAGGTGGCCGCCTGGGTCCCTGGTGGTGGCCCTCTGTCCCCACCCAGGTGATTCCGAAAGGTTCCTTCACGCTGATTTTTATCTGATTTTCCCGAATTTTTGGAGCACTTTTAATATGGGGGAAACCTGAAATAGAAAAATAACAGAAAACAGGAACTAGCACTGTGTGTTGGATATATGCCCTAGAGGCAATAATAAAGTGTGTTATTATTTATATATTCATATTCATAATTAATGTTTATATTTCTGTGCTATAATTGCAATGATCCTGACTGTGAGATTCAGAAGAAAACTCATATGCATGTGTGGAAATGTAAACAACAAGAGTTCCTGGTTTTGCCTCTAAGACCAGCCCATGTGCTTATTGATGATTATGTTTTCTTAATCATGGACATTGTTCTTGTAACAAGGATGTCAATAGCAATGAGAGCATATTGTTAGCAGAACAATGATGTTGAACCGACCCCAGTGTTAAATGATATACTTAGAGAACTCATCGTAAAACAAACGTTATAAGTCATATCATAAAATGTTATTATATACATAGTTCCTTAGACCATGAGAATGTCAAGTCACTTCACACAAGAAGATGTGCTTTGGTTCTTAGATGAATCTTCCCGTAAATGGGAAGTAGTAAAATAAGTTCTGGGTACATTGGACAATGTGTCTAGTAACAGTGATAGTTCGAGAATGGGATTTGCTCCTTCACGATGAAGAGATATAGACTCAGGGCCCACTCGGTATAACGGTATCTATTCTCGTCTGTCCAGACACTTTGTGATTCGATCACGGAGATATCGGTATACGTAACGAGGAATGAAGACAAACGAGCAATGAGGATAACTAATGGCTTGTGATCAAAAGGTTGTTTCACATGGGTGCCAAAACTTCTCTCCTCTAACTTTGTCATATATCGTGAAGCAAAGGGAATAGTATACGATAAACATAAAGGTTCACTCAAAGTCTTTTCGTGTATGTGTGGGAGTCAACATGGGTGTCCATGGCTCCGCTGTTGATTATTGACAAATGACTATGAGTCTTGAAAGTGTTCTAAGTCATGTCCACATAATACCGAACCTATTGGGTCACACACTTAAAGTGTAGTAATCTGTTAGAATACTAGGATGATTGAAGGTTTAGTGGAAGCAAGTAAAGAGCAAAGAATATGACTAAGATATTTTGGAATTGTTTCAGATAACTTTAGTTCATATGAAAATTGTAATGGGAAAAGTTTCGGTGATCGGTGGACATCTTAAACAATATGTTGTGTTCACCGGACATATTAACCTAAGCCCGGATTGTTCCGAAACCTATTTAGATGGCTCCGGAACATTCGTTAGAGGTCCCGGAAGGTATTGGAAGTGCTCCAGAAGTGTCCGGAATGTCCCGAAACGGTCCCGGTATGTCCCAGAAGGTACTGGAAGCTTCTAGAAGGTCATGGAAGGTTCCGGAAGGTTCCGGGAAGTACCACCCACTCTCCTGCGCCCCTAACCTTGGGGGGAAATCCACCTAGGCTGCCCTGGCCGGCCAAGGGGTGTGGGGGCGCACCAAGGGGAAGGAATTCCCCTCCAGGTGGGATTTCCAAATCCCATTATGGAAGGTTTTCGGTGGGAAGGTATGGGTAGGTTTGGAAGGCTTGGGAGTCCAAGTTGGACTCCCAAACCCTCTTGGCCGGCGCCCTAGGCCCCTTGGCCACCTATATAATGTGAGCCAAGGGGGGGAGGAGTTTAGACAAGCCCCTGCGCCTCCCCCCTTGCCCTAGTTGCTAGTTGCTCCACTTTTAGACCCCGGTTTAGATTCTAATCTAGATCGGAACTCGCTAGGGTTTTCTCTCTCTAGTTTTCTCGGAGGCATTCTTCTCTGGACGGTGGAGCGCTACCGGATTGCTGTGCCGGACGTGTGGATACCGGTGGAGAGATCATAGCTTTGATCTTGCTTCGAGGACCATCTTCTTCTCGGAGATCTGTTCGAGGGATTGTTCGTGGGAGATCTGCTTCGATTACTTCCACTACGTCCACACCGCTTCATCAACTCTTCTTCCGCTGCAACTGTTGGTGAGCAAAAGCCTAAACCTTGTATGTGATCTATCTTGGATGATCTTGGGTTCTCGTTACGTAGGCACGAAATTTTTGAATTCTACTACGTTCCCCAACAGCGGTATCATGAGCGATCCTTGATTAGATGCATGTTTAGGTAGATCATATGTTGATATGAGGCATTGATTTTCTTGTTTGCTTCCCTATCATGTGATTTGTTCTTTGCTCGACGGCATGATGTGATTTTGCTACAAGGTTTGAGTTTTGCCATGATCCCTCTATGCTGCTCTTAGTATGCTGGTTGCTTTGATCATGTACTACATCAAATTCCTTGGATCTCATCCTAGTCTTGCTATAGAAAATTTTACATGAGCGGGCTTGTGGATTTTATGAACTCAAATACACACGGGGGTCACGCGTTTAACGAAGTTTGGCTTGTGGCATTAGTTGCTACATGCACCCCGTATGTTAAACTAGCAACAAAAGAAGTATCGTGTTTTTGTTTTGTCTAGGTTTTCTCGTTTGCCTTGTAAACCTGCTTAACAACCACGGTAAAATTTGCAACAACCCGTATAGATAGCGATCTAACTCGTTTTTGCAGAGAATGCACGTGATGTGGTATAGCCTTCAAGATTTGCAATGTGTTTTGTATGAGATGCTATATGATGTAATATTTTTGCGGCCTGCGAGCCGTAGTACGGCATGATGACTGGAGTCATATGATTGTCATTTAATTATGGCCTGCGTGCCAGAACTGTTTAGTAGCTTGAGGCAAGGCTATAGATGGAGATGCGGTGATGATCAATGATGTGAAGGTGGACCCCAACACACATGTCGAAGCCGTGAGGAGGTCCCGGCGCCAAGGACAAAAGGTTGTGGGTGGAGACTTCAACCACGGAGTCATGAAGGCAACGAAAACTTCAAGACACAAAGGGCTATATCATGTCACATATTTTATGAATTGCCTGTGATGTTAATCCTTTGATGCACCCTTGTTTGATGCGCGGTAGTCGTGTTTTATTAGGGTGATCTCTCGCAAAATAATATCAAGTTGATAGTGTTCTCCCAACTGTAGCACCGTCTATACTATGTTTCACACCGGAGCAGGTCATGTCACATGGGTGCACACGGTGTGACGCATAAAAGATGGGTGTGTTAAAAGAACACACAGCACATTACACTTGGTTATCTTGACGGTTTGGATAAAAGTTTGCTACCGGAACACGCCCATCCAAAGATGAACAAGAATCACCTTGCGTGATTGGCAAGTTGGCCTACCAGTTCAGTCTAAGTCATCAGTGATGTCACATCAATGGCGGACGACTAAACTTGGATCATGAATCGCTTAGAATCAACTACGAGAGATGTTGGTCTGAGTGGGAGCACTTTTTAAATTAATAGTATGATTAATTAGTGCAACTTAATTATGAACATTGTCTAAAGTGAAACTTGTGTTTATGTTGTAGATTGAAATGGCCCGTGTCAATCCCCAGTTTAACTTAGGTCCGTTGATTGAGAAAGAAAAATTGAAAGCTGATGGAAGCAACTATGCGGACTGGGTTCGTTCCCTGAGAATTGTACTCAGGAGTGCTAAGAAGGACTATGTCCTGACGACACCTCTCCCAGCAGCACCGGGGCCTGAAGCCACGGTAGCTGAGCAGAATGTGCATCAGACTAAGCTTGATGATAGCACCGCAGTTCAATGTCTTATGACTGCGTGTATGGAATCAGAGTTACAAGGGAGGTTTGAAAACACCGATCCCCACTTAATTGTTAAGGAGTTAGACGCTCTGTATGCCAAACACGCTAGAACTGAACGGTATGAGGTAACTCATGCCATGTGGAATTGCAAGATGAAAGAAGGAACACCTGTCAGTGAGCATGTGATAAAGATCATGCGCCTTGGGCAAAGGTTGACTGAGCTGGGATTTCCGGTCCCGGAATCACTGGGTACAGATATTGTTCTCATGTCACTCCCGCCAAGTTTCAAAGGCTTTGTTCAGAACTATCGCATGAACGGGATGGATAAGTCCGTTAATGAACTGCTTGCAATGCTGAAAAATGCGGAGACTACCATGCAGGCTGACCCCAACTACACGTTGGCGGTTAGCAAGACCACCAGTTTCAAGAAAAAGGGCAAGTCCAAGGGAAAGGGCGCCGGCAAGCCTGGCGCCAAGACCAAGAAACCCTCTGGTACTGGCCCTAACAAAGATACTGAGTGCTTCTACTGCAAAGCTAAAGGTCACTGGTAGAGGAACTGCAAGAAGTATCTGGCAGATAGAAAGAAGCCTGGTTTTACCAGCAAAGGTATAAAATTTATATATGTCATAGATGTTTTTCTCTCCGGCCCTCACTCTAAGTCGTGGGTATTTGATACTGGAGCTGTTGCTCATATCTGTAATTCATTACAGGGACTAAGGAGAATAAGGAAGCTGGAAAGGAATGAAGTGACGATGCGTGTCGGAAATGGAGCTACGATCTCTGCTAAAGCCGTGGGCGTCTACACTTTACATCTACCTTCAGGATTTACCATAGAATTAGATAATTGTTATTTCGTTCCTGCTATTTGTAAGAACATTATGTCCGGATCATGTTTAGTCCGCGACGGTTATAATTTTAAGTCTGAGAACAATGGTTGCTCTATTTACTTGAAGAATATGTTCTATGGTTTTGCACCTATTAAGAATGGGCTGTTTTATTTAGATCTTGATTGTAGTAACGACATCTTAAACACTAGCTCTAAACGTCTCAAGCAGACTGATAATACCACTTACATGTGGCACTGCCGTCTAGGTCACATCGGAAAGAAACGCATGCAGAAACTTCATAAAGATGGAATTTTGAAATCTTTTGATTTCGAATCATTTGATAAATGTGAGGCTTGTCTGATGGGCAAATTGACTCGGACGCCGTTCACAGGTCATGTAGAACGGGCGACTGACTTATTGGAAATAATACATAGTGATGTGTGTGGTCCGATGAGTATACCAGCACGCGGTGGATATCTCTACTTCGTAACTTTTACTGACGATTTGAGTAGATATGGCTATATTTACTTAATGAAGCAAAAGTCCGAAACTTTCGAAAAGTTCAAAGAATTTCAGAATGAAGTTGAGAATCATCGTGACAAGAAAATCAAATTTCTACGATCCGATCGTGGTGGTGAATATCTTAGTCATGAGTTTAGAGAACACCTCATAGAGCGTGGAATCGTTTCACAGCTGACGCCACCTGGAACTCCACAGAGAAATGGAGTGTCTGAGAGGCGTAACCGAACTTTGTTAGACATGGTAAGGTCTATGATGTCATTAACTGATCTTCCACTATATTTTTGGGGTTACGCGTTAGAGACTGCTGCTTTTACTTTAAATAGGGCGCCGTCAAAGTCTGTGGAAACGACACCATACGAGTTATGGAATGGGAGCAAGCCAAATATATCGTTCCTGAAAATTTGGGGTTGTGATGTTTATGTAAAACGTTTACAACCGAACAAACTCGACCCTAAAGCAGACAAGTGCTACTTTGTAGGTTATGCCAAAGACACCGTAGGCTATTCCTTTTACCACCCCTCCGATGGCAAAGTGTTTATTGCTAAAGGAGGAACTTTTCTTGAGAAAGAGTTTCTTAGCAAAGAGGTGAGTGGGAGGACAGTACAGCTTGATGAGGTTAGTGAACCTTCGGAACCAAGGAATGAAACGACGGAAGTTGTTCCGGCAGTCATTCCGATGAAGGAACCGGAAGCTCCTGCAAGTGATGTAGGAACTTCTGAGAAGCTGGAGACTGAACCAAGGAGATCAGGCAGAGTGCGTCAGCTACCCGAGTGGTACGCTAACGAAGTATTCATCTTGGAAGATGATGAGCCTGTGAACTACAAAGAAGCGATGATGAGCCCCAACTCCACTGAATGGCTAAAAGCCATGAAATCCGAAATGGAATCCATGTATTAAAACCAAGTATGGGACTTGGTGATCCCTCCAGAGGGTGTGAAACCAATTGAATGTAAATGGATTTTCAAAAGAAAGACAGACGCGGATGGTAATATCACTATTCATAAAGCTAGACTTGTTGCGAAAGGGTTCCGACAAGTGCAAGGAGTTGACTACGACGAGACTTTCTCGCCAGTAGCAATGCTTAAGTCTGTGCGGATTTTACTAGAAATTGCTGCATATTTCGACTATGAGATATGGCAGATGGACGTCAAAACAGCTTTCCTGAATGGGAACCTCGAGGAGAATGTATACATGATACAACCTGAGGGTTTTGTCGCACCAAAGGATGCTGGAAAGGTGTGCAAGCTTAAAAGATCCATCTATGGACTAAAGCAAGCATCACGGAGTTGGAATCTTCGTTTTGATGAAGTGGTCAAAGGTTTTGGCTTCATCCAGAATGGCGAAGAAGCTTGTGTTTACAAGAAATTAAGTGGGAGCGCAATATCTTTTCTAATACTGTATGTAGACGACATATTGTTGATTGGAAATGATAAAGAATTTCTTAACACTATAAAGGAGTCATTGAAAAGCAGTTTTTCGATGAAAGACTTAGGTGAAGCCGCTTACATATTAGGCATTAAGATTTATAGAGATAGATCCCAGCGCCTGATAGGGCTGAGCCAGAGCACGTATATAGACAAGGTTCTGAATAGGTTCAGAATGGAGAAATCTAAGAAGGGATTACTCCCAATGTCACATGGTGTGGTACTCTGCAAGAGTCAGTGTCCTAAGAACACTGAGGAGCAGGTAGAGATGAGCACAGTTCCATATGCTTCGGCAATTGGATCTGTTATGTATGCCATGATATGTACAAGACCAGATGTTTCCTATGCTCTGAGTATATGTAGCAAATACCAGAGCAACCCAGGTAGTGCACACTGGGTAGAAGTCAAAAATATTTTGAAGTATCTAAACAGAACTAAGAATATGTTCTTGGTATTCGGAGGTGATGAAGAACTTGTAGTAAAGGGTTACACTGATTCAAGCTTCATGACAGATCCGAATGATTTCAAATCTCAATCAGGATATGTTTTCACACTCAACGGGGGTGCCGTGAGCTGGAAAAGTTCTAAGCAAAATACGGTCGCGGATTCTACAACGGAGGCGGAGTACATCGCAGCTTCAGAAGCTACGAAGGAGGGATATTGGATTAAGAAGTTCGTCACTGAGCTTGGTGTGGTTCCTAGCGCTGAAGATCCCATGGAGATCTATTGTGACAATAGTGGAGCCGTGGCGCAAGCTAGAGAACCAAGGTCCCACCAGAAGTCCAAACACATTGAACGCCGTTATCACAAAATCCGAGAGTTCGTTGACAAAGGATATGTGAAATTATGCAAGATTCACACGGACCTGAACGTGTCAGATCCGATGACAAAGCCTCTTCCACGAGCAAAACATGAGCAACACCGAACAGCCATTGGTGTGAGAGAACTTATGTAACTAGTATTATTGTATCTAGTGCAAGTGGGAGACTGTTGGATATATGCCCTAGAGGCAATAATAAAGTGTGTTATTATTTATATATTCATATTTATAATTAATGTTTATATTTCTGTGCTATAATTGCAATGATCCTGACTGTGAGATTCAGAAGAAAACTCATATGCATGTGTGGAAATGTAAACAACAAGAGTTCCTGGTTTTGCCTCTAAGACCAGCCCATGTGCTTATTGATGATTATGTTTTCTTAATCATGGACATTGTTCTTGTAACAAGGATGTCAATAGCAATGAGAGCATATTGTTAGCAGAACAATGATGTTGAACCGACCCCAGTGTTAAATGATATACTTAGAGAACTCATCGTAAAACAAACGTTATAAGTCATATCATAAAATGTTATTATATACATAGTTCCTTAGACCATGAGAATTTCAAGTCACTTCACACAAGAAGATGTGCTTTGGTTCTTAGATGAATCTTCCCGTAAATGGGAAGTAGTAAAATAAGTTCTGGGTACATTGGACAGTGTGTCTAGTAACAGTGATAGTTCGAGAATGGGATTTGCTCCTTCACGATGAAGAGATATAGAATCAGGGCCCACTCGGTATAACGGTATCTATTCTCGTCTGGCCAGACACTTTGTGATTCGATCACGGAGATATCGGTATACGTAACGAGGAATGAAGACAAACGAGAAATGAGGATAACTAATGGCTTGTGATCAAAAGGTTGTTTCACATGGGTGCCAAAACTTCTCTCCTCTAACTTTGTCATATATCGCGAAGCAAAGGGAATAGTATACGATAAACATAAAGGTTCACTCGAAGTCTTTTCGTGTATGTGTGGGAGTCAACATGGGTGTCCATGGCTCCACTGTTGATTATTGACAAATGACTATGAGTCTTGAAAGTGTTCTAAGTCATGTCCACATAATACCGAACCTATTGGGTCACACACTTAAAGTGCAGTAATCTGTTCGAATACTAGGATGATTGAAGGTTTAGTGGAAGCAAGTAAAGAGCAAAGAATATGACTAAGATATTTTGGAATTGTTTCAGATAACTTTAGTTCATATGAAAATTGTAATGGGAATAGTTTCGGTGATCGGTGGACATCTTAAACAATATGTTGTGTTCACCGGACATATTAACCTAAGCCCGGATTGTTCCGAAACCTATTTAGATGGCTCCGGAACATTCGTTAGAGGTCCCGGAAGGTATTGGAAGTGCTCCAGAAGTGTCCGGAATGTCCCGAAACGGTCCCGGTATGTCCCGGAAGGTACTGGAAGCTTCTAGAAGGTCATGGAAGGTTACGGAAGGTTCCGGGCAGTACCACCCACTCCCCTGCGCCCCTAACCTTGGGGGGCAAGCCACCTAGGCTGCCCTGGCCGGCCAAGGGGTGTGGGGGCGCACCAAGGGGAAGGAATTCCCCTCCAGGTGGGATTTCCAAATCCCATTATGGAAGGTTTTCGGTGGGAAGGTATGGGTAGGTTTGGAAGGCTTGGGAGTCCAAGTTGGACTCCCAAACCCTCTTGGCCGGCGCCCTAGGCCCCTTGGCCACCTATATAAGGTGAGCCAAGGGGGGGGAGGAGTTTAGACAAGCCCCTGCGCCTCCCCCCTTGCCCTAGTTGCTAGTTTCTCCACTTTTAGACCCCGGTTTAGATTCTAATCTAGATCGGAACTCGCTAGGGTTTTCTCTCTCTAGTTTTCTCGGAGGCGTTCTTCTCTGGACGGCGGAACGCTACCGGATTGCTGTGCCGGACGTGTGGATACCGGTGGAGAGATCATAGCTTTGATCTTGCTTCGAGGACCATCTTCTTCTCGGAGATCTGTTCGAGGGATTGTTCGTGGGAGATCTGCTTCGATTACTTCCACTACGTCCACACCGCTTCATCAACTCTTCTTCCGCTGCAACTGTTGGTGAGCAAAAGCCTAAACCTTGTATGTGATCTATCTTGGATGATCTTGGGTTCTCGTTACGTAGGCACGAAATTTTTGAATTCTACTACGTTCCCCAACACTGTGGTGCACCGAGTTAATAAGTTAGTCCAAATATGATCAAACGTGTATGAAAGTGTATCTAGATCATAGCAATATCACACAAAACACGCATGGAGCAAGCAGAAATTACAGATACGTTTGGGACGTATCAACTGGCAGAGGCATACATTTACATACATCATGATAGTTTTTCAGTTTTCTTTATGTTCAGTACTTCTTGTAAAGTGTGAACATCTTATTTATATTCTTGTAAAATATAGAGTGTTGCCATTAAGTGAGGAAAATATCCCAAAAAGGACAAAATAAAAGACCCCAAAAGAGGACAAATTAAAAGATCCCAAAGAGGACAAATAAGAGATAAATAGAAAGAGTCAATGAGGCCATAAAAATAAAATAAAGAGAAAAAATTAAATAAAAAGAGAGAAGGGGGGCAACACTACGTACTATTCCATTTTAAAGAACCACAATCGTACTCCATTGTCATATTTGTACTCCATAGAGATATTCATATCATTCATGCATAACTATGTGGAGATCCTTACACTATAGAACTTGGCTTGCATATTCCAAGGATGAGCCTCCTCAAATGAGCTCTAGGTCTTCATGAGCAAGCAAGTTGGATGCACCCCACTAGTTCCGTTGGAGAGTTTACCTTAGCTCATATGTGCATCCGTTGCATGACAATCCCTACTCCTCACATCATATCTATCATTTGGCTTTCTCTCGCCTATGATTGTCCTCGTTGATGTGAGACTTTCACACCTTTTTGTCTTACTTCCCCATCATGTTTCTCTTTGCCATCCAAAGTTCCAATATGTCTTGCTCGCTCTCATCCATTGCATGAGTGCTCAATTCGAAATGGAGAGGACCAGTTTGACTTGTGCCTGACTAGTGGTGTGGGAACGAGTCAAAATAAGATTCTGAAGGAGACCAAGTGTGAAGTTTTAGTAGATTGAGTAGATTGAGTTCTCAATTAAACTATATGTTCCCAATTAGTATTTTTATGCTCTAAACCCATCTTCCACTTCTTGCACGCAAACTCCATCTGGAGACATTCGAGTACGGATAGCGAGAGCTCTTGCACCTTTATGTTCTTACTTTGCTAGTTTCAATACTAGATATAGACTCTTGCTTGTTATTATCTTGACTTGAATTGCATATCTTACTTGCTTTACTTTGAAGTTCTTATATGTGTGTTAGCATGTCACCACCGAAATTATCTATGTTATCATTTACCTACTCGAGGACGAGCAGGAATTAAGCTTGGGGATGTTGATACGTCCCAAACATATCTATAATTTCTGCTTGTTACATGTTTTTTTAGTGACATTGCTATGTGTTTTGCTACACTTTCATACTTTTTTACACATATTTGGACTAACGTACTAATTCAGTGCACCCAGTGCATGTTTCTGTCTGCTGATGTCTGTGAATTGTAGGTTTATACCCATATTTACAGAGACCAAAAAATTCCAACAAAAATATATAAAAAATCAGCGTGACGAAAGCTTCCGGAATCACCGAAGGATGTCCAGAGGGCGGCCACCCCACTCCTAGGCGAACAGGGGGCGCGACCGTACCCTAGGCCGTGCCTCCAGGGCGCCTGGGGGGAGGGGCCACCCCCTGGTGCCCCCCTTCGTCCTATATTTACACCCCATTCCAGAAACCCTCGGGAGGAACCCCGCATCGCGATTTTCACCTCTGTTCCGCCGCCGCCTCGCTTCCAAGATCGGGAGCAACAGAAGACCTCTTCCCGCACCCTACCGGAGGGAGGATTGACCTCCGGGAGCTTCTCCACCACCGTGAGCGCTTCCCGGATGTGCCATGAGTAGTACCCCTTGGACCATGGGTCCATGACCAGTAGCTATGTGATGTCTTCTTTCCAATCTTGTGTTTCAATTCTTAGCCATTGTGATCTGCCCTACATTATCATGGCATCTATGTAATTTTCCTGTTGTTGCTATGCTGTGTTTGCTGGGATCCGATGGATTATGAGATTACGTTCAGATTGTGATGAGTTATATATTTGGTTCTCCTTTTATATTTTGTTCTTGAGTAATTCTTGCATGTTCTCCGTTGCTTTTTATTTGTTTGGCCAAGTAGTAGATAGTAACTCCAAGAGGGAGCGTTATGCTTGATCATGGGTTCATGCCCCCCGATGTCTAGCTTGAGTGGCAGAAACATGAGACTAGGAGATGTGTTGTTGCCACCAGGGAGAAAAAAACGGTGCTTGTAACCGCGGTTGAAAGGATTGTTTACCTTACGCAAAGTTTGTTAATGCAGTTGTCTATTGCTTTGGGTTTACACTTTGGGTGGGGCTTTCAACTTAATACCAGCGAGATGTTCTGGATGGATATCTCAAGGTGGATGATTAGTGAGTAGATGCAATTGGATTACGGTCTAGTTGTCTTGGCGTACTGCCCATAATTTTGGGCCTCTTACTTTCTTTGCAAAATAATTAGCATTGCGGTGCGTTTATAATTCTTTCAATTGCCCAATTGTAATTTTTTCACCCAGCTTAGCTATTTTATCGTCTTTTGGGAGAGAGACATCACTAGTGAACATCATGGGACCCTGGTCCATATTTCCACCATTGTTTACACCTCAACTATTTACTGGTTTATTTCCTTTTCAGTTGCAATCACCATTGTTATTTCCACCATGCGTTTGACCCTTTGTAAACGACAAAGCTGGAGAGATTGACAACCTCTCTGAACTCGTTGGGAGCAAAGTTATTTGTTGCTGTGTGCAGGTCCAAGTCAAGTAATCAACCTCGATTGTAAATGCCGCCATTGTTTTTCTTGCCACCTACTTGAAGAATTCGGAGTTCAACTCGTCGACTCAAACCATGGTATCTTTGCGAAGGGAAATTTGCTGCTAGCCTACATCATAACCTTCCACTTGGGGTAACCAACGAGAAGGTGTTATCAGTGAAGCGGCGGCAGGAGGAGGTGTAGGTGTCGGTTGCAATGCCATTATCGTTCCCGCATTCTTGTAGATTTGTTGGGCGAGCGACCATCTCCACTGATGTGTAGGAGCATCGGATGCCCTCGCAGATCGTCTCGGCACAGGCGGAGACGAGCGGGAAAGCCTCAGCTCATATGTTATGGACCTACAACCGAAGACGTTGGATGAAGGATGCACTTCACACGCTTCTACGCGTGCCTGTATTTGTGACCTATCATCTCTGATTGCCTATCCAACACCAGCACCAGCGTTGCCCGGGAGGAGCTGGCCTAGACAATGTCGGGTGGCTGCGCGGGGACATTGGGATTACGAGCTCCCGCCTCGTTCCATCCACGAGCAGCAAAGGGGCAATGATGGAAAATAGGGTCTCTGTAACGAATACCTAGGCTAGGTTCGAAACACTATAGCTTTTCTCCATTAAACAAGTCTGGAGAAGAAACTGACTGAACCATGTCCATAATAACAGAAATTCATGCTTATGAAAAACCCAACTTATCAATAACTGCCCCTCAAATAGACCCACTCAAGCATGTTGTATCATATCTAGCTTCAGGGCAAATGAACTGTTTGTCTTTGCCCTCGAGATCTTCATAAAGTGCACACACTCATAGGCACAAATGATATTGTCCATAATTAGCCGGCACGGAAAAAAGGCAGACTGTTCATCAGAGATAATATCCGAGAGCACAAGTTTAAGTCTGTTGGCAATGACTTTAGATGCGATCTTGTAGAGTACATTGCAAAGACTGGACGATCAAAGCTGAGTAAGCAAAGATGGATTACTGGCCTTAGGGACCAGAACAAGTATCGTGTCATTAACACATTCTACGCTCTCCTCACCCCCGATAATACTAAGAACAACGCGGGTTATCTGCTCCCACACAACTCTGAATGCCTCTGATTAAAATGTGTCGGAAACCATCATGCCTCGGGCCTTTGTCGGAAACATTAGAACAAGCAATTTTTACCTCATCATTGGTATATTGGGTTGTGAGCATCTCATTCATAGTCGATGTCACTCTCCTCAGCAAGAGTCTAAGAACCTCATCTATCCCGCAACCCCTTCAGATGTATAGATTATTTTATAGAACTCCATCACCATCGTTTCGAGCTCCTGTGGATCGTCTAATCATGACACCTAGTTCTCGATGTGTCCCATTACTGGGCCGGCCCAGTTCTAGCAGCCTGGAGGAGTGCTACTTTTGGCTTACAGTGAGTGATAAGCAGTGGCGGCGCCAGGTTTTAGAGGGTGGGTATTCAGAGGGTATTCATTTTGCCAAAATCGTCACTGTCTTGCCAAGAAAACACATGTTTTATATAAAATTTTAATGGTTTGTCAAAATATTGGGTATTCCGCCGAATACCCAAGAATACCCCTGGCGCCGCCCCTGGCGATAAGGCACCATGGTATGGGCGTGTCTTTGTCTCACTTCAAGCGAGATAGAGTGTAGAACAAATATTGATTACGTATTTAAAAATGTGATTATATTTTTTTGAAATATTGAACGTGTATAAAAAGTGTAAATGTTAATTATGTATTTATGAAAATATTTATAAAAAATATTAATCATGTATTTAAGAAATGATAATTATGTATTAAAAATGTTAAATGTGTATACGGAAAATGTCTAGAATAAAATGAAGAAAAACATAAAAACTAAAAATAAAAGAAAGAAAAAGGAAAATAAATCAATAAAAACAAAAAAAAACAGGTAAACCAGTGAAAAAAATACAAACCAAAAAAAACTGTACAAAAAATACCACACAAAAAGTACTTCCCTAAGAACAAGAAAAAAACACAGACAAAAAACCATCGTACCGCTACTACAAAAAAGGCGAGAGATGATCACCCATTTTCCTGAGTTCGGCTGAGCAAGGCGAATGACGCGTGCAACACACTCCCAACTAACCGATTGCACGCACGTGTTTTTTATTAATCCCAACATTCCTATAGATAGGGTGTTTTTTTATTTGAAAAGTCAAACTTCTTTAACTTTGACCAAATTTATAACAAAAACTATTAACATCTACAATATTAACTAAATACAACATAAAACAATATTTCAAGACGAATCTCATGATATTGATTTGATATAATTAATGTTAATACATTTCTTTAAAAATTAGTCAAAGTTAAACAAGTTTGACTTTTCAAAAAAATTATACGCCATATATTTAGGAACAAAGGCAGTTTAGGAACAAAGAAATTTTAAATTAAATTTTCAATTTCTCATGAAGTGTTACAGTTTTTTAATTCAATGTTTTTAAAAAAATTCGCAACAAAAATATCGTAGCACAATTTTTATGAATACATATTTTTACGCATTTCAGAAAAAAGTACATGATTAAAAAATATATACAATGAAAAAATGTTTGCCTAATGGTAAACGATTTTTTCTACAATTAAAATAATTTACATAACATTTAAATATAATGTTCATTTATGTTGGAATTTTTTTCTAAAAAAATCTATTGTAGAAAATTGTGCGTGACATTCTTACAAAATATTTATACAATGCTATTTATTTTGTATCATTCAACTAAATATGCATGACATTTTAAAAGGGTTACTTTTTCAAATCTAAGGTACTACTATTTTTAATAAAAAATACAATGTAAATTAATTTTCTTATATGTTAAAAATGTGTTTTGGCCTATAAATATATAGTGAACTTGTATTTGAAAAATATTTGACATGTACTCCCCATCCTAAATAAGTGTCTGCACTTTATACTAACTTTCTTATGAAGTTTTACTAACGTTGAGAAACTTATTTGGAGATGAAGGAAGTATTAAAAAATATTTAGAACATCTATTTTATAAAATGTACATAATATATTAAAAAAAAATTCAACACGTATAAACATGATGTTACATGTATATAAGAAAATTATATAATGTGTATTAAAAAGGAAACATGCTTTGCAAAATAAAAATAGATAAAAATTACAAACAGAAGAAAAATAAAATCAACACAGAAACTAAGAAACCAAAGAAAATATAAAAAACCTTAGAAAACCTTGTTTAAAGAAATAAAGAACAGCAAAAAGCCTTGTAAAAACTCATGCAAAAAAAACGTACAGAAGCAAAGGATGGGACGACACTTACTGGACCGCTGATACACGGCCGCGAGGAAAAAAACTTTGTCGAAGCACGTTGTTAGTAAGTGCAATAAGGAAAGTGCCTCTTTGGTCCCGAGCTGATATGAACACGCATGAAAATTAAATTTGAAAAATAATAATAATAAATTAATATGAATTTTTATGGATGAACATCAATAAATGTTTTAATTTTTTGTAAAATTTCACCATAAAAAGACATTACTAGAGTATGTGTGCAAAAAACCAACACTAAATGCTCCAAAATGTGCTCTTTTAAGTCCTGTTTTTATTTTAGTTTTGTGTACAGGCATTCAAAATTGTCTTTTAAAGGTGATTTTTTTACAATGTAAGAACATTTATTGATGTTAATAAAAAGTTCACTATTTTTTTTCTTCAGAATTTAGTGTTTATAGGGTGCATTTGAGTCCATGTTTACATACACGATGTCCTAACAATAAGCGATAAGTAGCATTTGGATGGGGGTGAACCGAAATTTTCTTAGGGTCCATCCTACCTTTGTTTTTGGTCGGCTTAGCCAATGAGATATATAATCTCTATCTCTACCTAATAATAAAGGAAGGTGCGTTTCTCTCCTTTTTTCGTCCGACGCTGACGTCATAATATTTTTTGTGGATGCGCTGCTGACATCATCCGTGTACAATCACCCCAACCCGTGAAAAAAATATTGAATTGGCAAAACCGGGATTCGAACACGAGCCGCACCAAACATGCGCGCCACTGCAAACCAAACAACCAGACCACCACACAACTTTGTGCACGTTTACGGGAATGATTCTATATGTAGCGTTGAGACGTGTATACGTGTGGGCTGCCTGCACACACGTGACATCCGGCCCGTTTGTCGTGGTAATTTTTTTAAAGCCCCTTGATGCATTGGTTATCAATTAAATAGTCCCACATTGCTTGTTGAGACACAATTTGACCAATTTATATACTGCGCAAGTTGTCTACAAAAACAAGGAGCTGTCATGAGAGAAAAAGAGATGGAAATTCTTTCAATGTTGTATCTTCTTTCTCTAATAGTATAAGAGAGAAATAAAATAAAATAAATTGAGTTGGGAGTTGCCTAAAATAGGAAAAAAGAAGATACAATTCCAATTAAATAAAATTGGAAAGGGGGCTGCATATATGAGATAACGAAATGATAAAAATCCAATTAATAAAATTGGAAAGGGGGCTGCATATGAGATAACAAAATAAGAAAATCCAATTAATTAAATTGGAAAGGGGGATGCATATGAATGAGATAACAAAATGGTAAAAATCCAATTAATTATATTGGAAAGGGGGCTAATTAATTGAAAAGGTGCATATGAGATAATGAAATTATATGTGCGCCAATTAGATGAGATTACCAAGGTTGCCTAGGCAAAACGATCCTGACTAACAATGGAGTGCAACAAGAGGAAAATAAAATATTTTATGTGAAAATAATATTGCTACAGTCGCTGGTGTCAGTCCATATCGCTGATCCTAATATTTTATCTGCATTTACAAAAATAGTCCTTACGTACATACACTAAGTGATTCGTAGTAATTTCGTTCGTACACCGATTGCGCTCAATTTTTTATTTTTTGTCTGCGCCTACATGGACCGTCTGGGCTTGCTCCACACCCCCAATCTCTCTCAGTTTTTATTTTGTGTCTGCCCCTATGTATAAACGTGCTACAAACAAGGTCTTGCTAATTAAATTGTCCCACCTTGGATTTGTATACCCAATTCCTCCAATTTATATAGACCTATGAGTTATCCGAGAATCAGCAAGCAAACTTAAGAATTAAGAAATAAAGGAAGAAGTAGGACTCAAGTCTATTTCAAGGGAAGGAATTATGTGCTTGCTCTGACTTGGCTGAAATGAAATGGGTGAAAGAAAAGGACACACATCATGGCTAAATGGAATTGCTTGCTGGTCTGAGTAAAATTAAGCGGGATTGTAAGTGGTTGCTTCTAATTAGGCAAGATCTGGTTGTTTGATAAAAGGAGTGAACTGGCTATATGTTAAATGAAATTATGTGCTTGCATGGCCGAAAATAAATGGATTTGTGTGGGGGTTGCTTCTAATTAACCAAGAGATGTAACAAGGAGCAAGGGAAAAGAAAGACACACATAGTTATATCGCTGGGCTTCATCTAAAAAAATAGTTGCAATGCTGGGCCTTTTGTCGTGAGCCACGTGAAAAAAGTATGGTTATGAACGAACTCATGATCCTTGATATTTCATGTTAAATTGTCCCATCTCGCTTTTTTTATCTGATTTTCATCAATTCATATAAGTTAGCAAGTTGGCAATCGAGAACTCATGACCCTACAAAAAATTAAACGGATGGATCGATGGATGGATGCATTGATTCTAGAGAAGGTTTCAAGGGATATCCGCAAGGAGAAAAATATGCTAAGAACATATCTGAAGATGTCAAGACCCTAATACGCGACAATTACGTTGATGATGGCGACCGCACATGAACGTCTCTCCTTGATGATTTGCAGGCCACAACGAATGGGCAAGAATGATAATGAAACAGAGCACAATGTTCGTAGGCATCAAAAGCACTAGCACGACGGGGCCGATAAGATTGAGAGACGCATAGCTCTCATGTTCTGGACCATCACACGTGGTTTGACCATGTTGATCATCACGCTCGACATTCGTGACAAATGCGTTTTCTCTCAGTAATGAAGCACTAATTTAAACCATTCTTGTGGGTTGTGTAAATTTTTATCTTTCCGTTGCAACGCACGGGCATGTTTGCTAGGAATGTGTAAATAGTATGTGTGCAAAAAACCAACACTAAATGCTCCAAAATGTGTTCTTTTAAGTCCTGTTTTTATTTTAGTTTTGTGTACAGGCATTCAAAATTGTCTTTTAAAGGTGATTTTTTTACAATGTAAGAACATTTATTGATGTTATTAAAAAGTTCACTATTTTTTTTCTTCAGAATTTAGTGTTTATAGGGTGCATTTGAGCCCATGTTTACATACACGATGTCCTAACAATAAGCGATAAGTAGCATTTGGATGGGGGTGAACCGAATTTTCTTTGGGTCCATCCTACCTTTGTTTTTGGTCGGCTTAGCCAATGAGATATATAATCTCTACCTAATAATAAAGGGAGGTGGGATTCTCCTTCCGTCAGCCACTTTTACAGAAAACCCCCTATAGTTTTGGTTAATAAACCCGCAGTCCACCTTTTAAATAAAAAAACGATTCGTTTTTTTAAGCTACCCCTCCAGCCCGTGTACACATATGGCCCAACAAAATTGGCCCACCTAAAAGTTGGGCAGTTAGGTGACGCTTGGGCTGTACGAAAGCCTGACCCAATACGGACGCACGAAGCAACAAAAAAAACTAATATACAGAAAATTAAAGAAGGGAAAACAAAAAGTAAAAAAGAAAAAGGGGAAAGAAAACATTCTTTTTAAATAAATTGAATTTAGAAAATCATAACTTCAAATAAAATGAATAAATAAATAAGTGAGAACAAAAATAACACAACTCGACTCACGACAACAAACATGTATCGATGTTATGTATCAGTAATAATATTTATTTCAAAATTTTATATAAATATTTAAGAAAAGTAGAAAAAAAATAAAATAACACAACTCAAATCGCGACAACAAACATGTATCAAAGTTATGTATCAATAATAAAAAAATATTTACAAATATTATAAAAATATTTACAAACAATATATTCATGAATTTTGAAAAGACAGGGAAAAATAAAATACTAAATGAAAAAATAAAGAAAAAAAAACAGATAACTTCATATAGTTTTTTTAATGAGAGACAAGTTCATATAGTTGTGTTTGATAACTTACATATGACATACTTAAAACACATGTAAATGTGATTTAGCAAACCCAATGTTAAAAAAAGATGCTTGCACATGGAATTGTTTTAAAAAAATATGTTCGCACCTATATGGGTTCTCAGTGTTGGTGATGTGTTCGAATCAAATCTTTAAAAATTATTCCTTTCATTCTAAAATAAGTGT
Organism: Bromus sterilis; assembly: GCA_950022295.1. Taxonomy (NCBI): domain Eukaryota; kingdom Viridiplantae; phylum Streptophyta; class Magnoliopsida; order Poales; family Poaceae; genus Bromus; species Bromus sterilis. The sequence continues at coordinate 316,031,656 of OX465597.1, read as the reverse complement.
CGCGGATGTATTTAAATATAGATGTATCCAAATATATTTTATTATTGAATATATCTAGATATATAACTAAATCTAGATACATCCATATTTAAACAAACATGTATCGACATTATGTATCAGTAATAATAATTATTTAAAAAATTATAAAAATATTAAAAAAAAACTATAAAAAATGAGAATAACACAACTCGAATCACGACAACAAACATGTATCGACGTTATGTATCAATAATAAAAATCATTTCCAAATATTATAAAATATTTACAAAAAGTATATTCATGAATTTTGAAAAGAAAGGGCTAAATAAAATACTAAAAAAAGAAAAAATAAATAAATAAAAAGACAAGTTCATATAGTTTTTCATAATGAGAGACAAGTTCATATAGTTGTATTTGATAACTTACATATGACATATTTAAAATACATGTACATGTGATTTAGCAAATCCGTTGTTAAAAAATATATGTTTGCACATGGGATTGTTTAAAAAAAAATATCGCCCCTATATGGGTTCTCAGTGTTGGTGATGCGTTCGAATCAAAGCTTTAAAAATTATTCCTTTCATTCTAAAATAAGTGTTACGAATGTATGTAAATATAGATGTATCCAAATATATTTTATTATTGAATATATCTAGATGTATAACTAAATCTAGATACATCCGTATTTAAACAAATATATTTTATTATTGAATATATACTATTTTGGAATGGAGAAAGTATTTTTAAGCGCTCAATGGTAGGAACGTAAACCATGGGAATAATAATAATGGTGAGGCTCGTGTTTTTAACGTATAAATAAAATATAGTTATTCGTATCTCAATAGTAGTCAGGGTTAGATTAAAAAAATCCGTAGCCTAGCCTAAAATACATGCGCTATTAAAGGGATGCTACGACTTGAAAGTTATCTAAAAACATCAAATGAAACATGAAGAGAAGATTTAGGGGGAAAAGGAGGACCGACACCACTAATAAAAGGAGAACATGCGTGTGTGAGAATTAATCTGATGTGTGTCGAAGGCAAATTAAATGAGACCAAGAAAGAAAGGTTGATGTGTCTGAAATACAGATCCATTGTAGGCTTTACATTCAGAATAAACTAGATGATTTCCCCGCGCTTTGCTGCGGGGCATCCATGTACAACTTTTTGTAAATATTTGTTTTACCATGCAATATCATAAATGTTTGAAATTTACTTATTTCAAGAAAGTTTTCATGTGGACTTAAATCCTAAGTATTTGTCTAATAGATGAACTCAACTTACATCCACAGGGGTAGACTATGTATAAATGAAAATGACACATAATAGGTGCCAAACAAAAAGGGGTTGACCAACATCTGGATAATGGAAGACATTACACTCGCATATCCTTGATGGATGAGCATGATGTTAGCTCATCAAATTAAATTTCAAGAGGAAGGTCATAGAAAGGAAAGATCAATGAGAGGCATGACAAATAGGTAAACTCCAAACCGATAGATATAAAATTTCAAAGCTTGTATCAATAAGCATAGCAAATAAATGTGACTGGATTTATTTATAACTATTGGATATTAGAAATCAAGAGGAAATTATCTAAAATATTTTGCTATCAGCTCAAGATTTACAAAAAAGGAAATGTCCAGAATAACCTAATGCAAGAAACCTTTCACTGAACATATCTAGTGTTGATTAGTAGGCAGCGGTGCCCAAACTGCATGTGCATTACACGGTTTTATACTACATACAAAGTAACTCATATATGATATAGTTGAGAGTGCGCCATATAGCTCCTTAGCACTTAGCTGGTTAGTTGTAAAACTGGCATAATTCCATCAGTTGGTACATCCCCGTTAACTTTTCTCGGTTCGGCAAGATACATGAAAGCTAGCTCCTGAAAATGATGGCTATCCAAGTTTCAAAAAGTTGATGGGTTCATTAGTAAGCAAGCACAGAGCCACATCAAGATATGCACAAATATTCAGAGGTGTCGATGAAAGTCAAAGTATTAGAGAAGTTGGACAAACAATACTCCAAGATATGAAAAAAAATAGGAATTTTCACCATCTAGAGCACTCAATCAAAATCATCAGGATGGAAGATATGGGGACGATACATCATATTATATCTGAACATGATCTGGACGTGGACGCTGACCACAAATCAAAGTTTCTAGTCCAAGCTATGTCAAAATATGTTTATACACGCTGGAGGACCATCCAACGCTCCCAAGCCGTGGATGTGAATGGAGGCCCTACCCGATGTTATAATCATCACATATCTTTGAGGCCGAAAAGAAAGCCGTCCACCGGCTCGACGCTCGGCCGATGCGGCGTCCACTCCATGGTTGAGTCGCTGGGCAGAGTATCCTTCCAGGAGAGACTCCAGTAGCTGGTCTGATTCCTCCCACCTACATAGGCCACCACTGCATGTTGCAACCTCCTATCCATGCCTTCCATCTGCCGGGTGGCGGCGGACGGACGAACGAAGCAGAGTTCAGCGGGGGACAGCGGCATGAGTGAAGGAGGAGGGGAGGCAGTGAGTAGTACCGGTAGAGGCGGAGGAGGGGGTGGTGTCGCAGACCGGCGACCGAGCCAGAGGAGGAGATCTCTGATTGTGCGTTCACTTCCTAGCTGCCACACTGGATACTATAGAGACGGAAAAAGATTGGTCCTTCATTTAGTGAGAGAGAGGGGGGAAACGGAAAGGATGGTGGAGCCGTGGGGGCCGGACGATTGGGCTTTTCTGTATGTGCGCACATTGACACCATTGGGGGCTTCGGTAGTGCTCCGTATAATTGAAGACTGGTGGAAACGGAGAGAACTGCATGCAAGTCTAGTCAAGATGGTGCCTAATAGAAATTGGTAAAATGGAAAAATAATAGATGATGTGGCAGGCTGCTGAGGTGGATATGCTGCATGTTGAGATAGAAATGGTAGTGGGGATGAACGTCTTAGGTATATAGGATATGAGCTTTCACGATGGAGCACAACATCTCCAAGCTTTGAAGGGGTATATAATATTTGAAAATCGTATAAAAATACAAACTATATTACTATTACATGTCATACTATAATAGTTACAAGCCATTCGAGTACGTTGGGTTGATCGAACAATTCGTTGTGCGAGATCATGAAAACGTGATAGCATTTTTTCCTTTTGCATCCAAATTTTTTTTATGGGTTTATACTGCTCCAGAGAAAGAAAGAAATACATGTTATTGGAGATTGTTTGAAGTTGATTTTGTTTTTTTACAACGAGATCCTCGAATGTCCAAACGCTATGAAATTTTGCACCCACCTTGCACATATAAGCACCTTAGATGCCTAAAAACTGTCATATTAAGCTTTAATTACTATTCACCAGGAGCATATAAGCCCGGGCTCATATTTGGTATTTTCTCATAATATTTTGTATACTAATTTATTTTCTAGAAATTCCACTTGGTCATGGTGTGGATATTTAATATATTTTGTGAGTATTATTATGCTAATAAATAACTTAGTGTGTATGATAAAATAGAAGGCGTGATTTTCCAAGCGGACAACATCAACTTCAATTCATGCTCTCATCTACCATCATGGAGCCTTGATTTGAAGTGGCATGAAATTCAGCCGGTTGGAAGATCTTGCTGGTGTGTTGTATTTTTTGAGAAAAACAAAATGATGGAGAGTCGGGGATTTGGAGATTGGTTGAGGACAATTCACTTAGTTTTAATCAAGAATCTTAAAATTTGAGGGTAACAAAAACTATATATGATATGGTTTTTTGTTTATTTTTAAATTTATCAATAAATGTCATCAAACTGGAATCCTAAGGAATCATGGACGGAGTGGACGATGCATTAGGGTGTCCGCTAAAGCTCATGTTACAGGTAGAAGTGATGCAATTTTTTCCTGTTGCAACGCAGGGGCATGTTTTCTAGTTCTCACAAAAAAGGCCAATGAGATATGGGCGGTATAATAATAAGCATGGTAAACCCCTCACAAAATGGGCCGGCAATACAAATAATTAACGATTTTCCATAAAAACATAAAGATGACATATTCAAATGAAATGAATATTATAGCTTCGTATATAGCTTCCCATCGATAAATCACACGGAAATCTGGACACGCATCTAACGATTACACAGGATTTACTCACACACACACATGCATAGTGCATTTCAAATCTGGGGAATTAACCACACGATATGCAAGTTTAAACGAAATACCACATCAAAGATGTATACACGCAACACGGCCGTGAAGTACCAATGCTGGCCTAGCTGATATATGGACCTTGAATCATCATCACTCTTAGTCTTAGAACGTATTCCATCACCAATCGATCGTGCTCAGTTCAGCTGGCCGGTCCTTCACCTCCCTCCGTGGATAGCGAGTATGTAGAAGAGCTGCGTTGCAGATAGTATGATAGTGAAAGCCTCCATGGTTATCTACAACACAATCAAGAAGCAACGTCAGTAGTTTCACAACTCATAACTTGATTCCCTATTGATGTTGTTCAAATTAAACAGTGCGTTTGTTTTTGGAAAGAGGCATACCAGTCTAGAATTCCTGCCGTGCAGGTCAATTTCCTTAACAGCCAATCTGAGGAATCCAGAAATCCCCAAAGAGGACAAAAACAATTCATCAAGGTAAGCTTATGTAGGAACAAGTGGTCATACGTACGTAGGAAGAAGTGCATATACAACCATGGCAAGCAGTGTGAGAGTCCATGTCCGTTCCATATGCACTTCACTTATGTAGGAAGAAGTGGTCATACATACGTACCCCATGGCCAGCAGTGTGAGCGTCCAGGCGATGAACCCGGAGGAGGCTGCCGCCGGCAAGCTCTCGTGGCTCCACGCCCGGACATGGTGGAACCCGGCAAGCGCCGCCCCCATACCGACCACGCTGGCGATCACCGCGAAGATGACGAAGAACCCCGTCGCCGCGTTCCCTATCGGAAAGTAGATCGGATTGAAGTGTGCGGGCAGCTCCAGACCGGAACCTGTAACAACAACAATATATATCCGCTCAAGGAACCAGCACAAGACAGGCCAGCACACCCGATTGTTAATGAAGATTATGCACAACGATTATGCACAAGATAGTACTCTACCTATGAAGAAACCGTAGTTGATGGCGTGGTTGATGGCCCAGCCCCCGACCGCGGTGACGATGAGGTACATGACGAAGTTGAGCATCAGGAGGAGGCCGGCCACCGGCTTCAGCCCCGCGTTCGCCATGTCTGCCTGCTCCTAAACGTCAGAGGCTAGCTAGCGATGGAGCTACGTACGTGTGCTGCGCTCTAGTTGTACTGGTTAGTATTTGAGGATGGCACCGGCAGCTGCACCATATATATATAGATGCAGGGTATGCGCACGATCGACAGAGAAATGTAGATTGATGCTGGCTGGCTAGATTTGTGCCTTGCTTCCTTCGGCTGCATGGACAGCCGATTGCTTGTGGAGGCGGCCTGGATTACGTCAAGTTTGTGACAAACTTGATGCTTAAGGCAGCCGTCCCCACGGTGTAGGGCATTCGACCTGTCAGAGATTCGATCCGTCCGCCCCGAGGATAAAATGACGGCCGACTGGACAGTTGATGCCTTTCCTTGCCAGACATGCATATATGCATTGCACCGACCCTTTCAGTTCATTTTAGTTTAGTTCCTGAGCGCGCTTTATCCCTTTACACCCTTATAAGAACGCAGCTTTGGCCGTCGAATCCGATAATTAATGCCTCGATATGATGCAGCGTAGAGGACAAGTCTGGTAGATGCCAAACACAGTAAAATGCAAGACTGGGAGCAGAGACGTGCAAATCGAAGCTCCAGGCTTTGATCTTCAAAATTTTGCTGCTGCTCTCCGCATCCGTTGGTTTTGATTTCGCTACGAGCATGGTTAATAATATAGTCAACTGCTAGCTATATGATGTTGTCATGCTATCTATAGTCATCACTTATAGTCACTCATACAACAAGGTTAACTATAAGGTTGGCTATAAGATTAGTATTTTTTTCATCTTCTCTTTATCTCTTTTTTCACATTTATTGTATTTGTCTAGGGACACGCATATAGCCAGACTCTTGCACTAGAGCCCACTCCAGGGGCGGAGCTAGGATTTAAACATGAGGGTGGCGAGATACAACTTGCTTGAATTTTTTTTACCTCCTAGTTGTTGAAGATAAATCATAAATTGGAGTTTGAAGTTGATGTAACCGGCTTGAAAAAATAATTTACCCTTCTAGTTTTTGGTGGCTTTCACTTCATCTTTAACTAATGTATAGATAAATATCCATAATTATTAGATTAATTTATTATTCCACGACACAACACTAATCTATCCTGCTAAGTATGTAAATTCATATAATGTATAGCTACTAGTACAGACAAATTCTTACCTTTCTTTGCTTGATCTTTGGTTGTCTTGTTAAAATTATAATCAAACAGATAATTATCTATATAAATCCCCACGGCAAGTCGACAACTGATGGCGGCGGTCAGTGACGTCGCACAGACGTGGTGAGGAGCGACGGATCAGAAGCGCCGGCAGCCAACGGCAACGCATGCAGGGACAATCGGCATCCGCTCAGGGCTGAGACAATCGGCATCCTACGAGGAGGGGCAAACAACACATCAGAACACTCTTTGCCTTGGTCTAAACCCTAACGCAGAACATGAAGTTTTGACGTTCGATAGATCAACGCAGGATCGATGGATGCGCAAACAAAAAGCTAGCTACAACCAGGCCAGTTGTACGATGTCATATATGGGCTATTGGGCTACTAGTTCAATGTGGCGGGCCAGTTAGTAATTAACCCCTCTTAACAATACTTCTCTTAATATATATGGACTAATAATCATAATTAAATCCGGCCAATTAGCAATATACAGTAGTATGCATATACAACTATCAACTAGAAATCGTTAGGGGGCGAGGGATTGGCAGGGGTCTAGCCCCTCCTAGCCCCCCCCCTTGTCTCCGCCCTTGGCCCACTCTCCTTACTTTTTCATGTCTCTCTCTTCCACATAAGCAAAAATGCCATGTAAGCAGGCTATAAGCCCACTATTGTACTTGCTCTACGCAGGTTGCGGTTGGTGATGGCGTGATGGGATCCGTGCCACATTTTGGAAATCCGCTAGGCTCAAAGGTGCTCATAGTGGAGAGTAACTTAGGTCAACTCCAAAGGCGCCATCCAAACAGACCATGATTTGATTCATTTTTTGTTTGTTTGGATCGTCAAACGGATCAATGTCCGGTCCATATCCGCCCGATTCAGGTCGCTTCGTCCATCGCTGTGAATGTGACCTAAATTTAGTTCCACCTTGCTGCCGGAGGGAAATGACGTGGTATTTAAAAGGGTGTCGTCGGAATCCCATTGTGTTATAACAAAGCTAAAAGAATGTAGCTTTTGTAAAGATCTTCTCGTGGGTGCATATCTATCTCTTTCAAAAAAGTTAACAACACCTTTTTGAAAGAGATAAATATTACCCTTCAGGCGCCATCCACTGGAGCTATAATTTTAATGCCTCGATATTTAATGCCTCGATATGATGCTGCGTGGAGGACAAGTCTGGTAGATGCCAAACACAGTAAAATGCAAGACTGGGAGCAGAAGAAGTGCAAATCCAAGCTCCAGGGTGGCTCTGATCTTCAAAATTTTGCTGCTGCTCTCCGCATCCGTTGGTTTTGGTTTCGCTACGAAGGTTGCGGTTGGTGATGGCGTGATGGGATCCGTGCCACCTTTTCGAAGTCCGTCGGACTCAAGGCTGCTCATGGTGGAGAGTAACTAAGGTCAACTTCAAAGGCGTCATCTAAACGGACCATGATTTGATTCATTTTTTGTTCCTTTGGGTCGTCAAATGGATCAATGTCCGGTCCATATCCGCCCGATTCAGGTCGCTTCGTCCAACGCTGCAGATGCGCCCTAAATTTAGTTTCACCTTGCTGCCGAAGGAACACACCGTCATATTTAAAAGGGCCCCGCCGGAATCCACATTGTGTTATAACAAAGCTAAAGATGCGCCCTAAATTTAGTTTCACCTTGCTGCCGAAGGAACACACCGTCATATTTAAAAGGGCCCCGCCGGAATCCACATTGTGTTATAACAAAGCTAAAAAATGTAGCTTTTATGAAGATCTTCTCGTGGGTGCTGATCTATCTCTTTCAAGGAAGTTAACAACACCTTCTTGAAAGAGATAGATATTACCCTTGAGGGGCCATCCACTAGAGCTATAAATTTTTTACATACCATACATTATAGCATATAATATTACTATAAATCATAAAATCATTCATTGTAGAATTCATAATATTATTCCAAATCATAGAAATTAGTCATTCATTGTATCAAATTATTTTATTACAAAACATACATTGTAGCATATAAAAGGGAACACATACTACTGATCTTCTACGTGAGGCCACATATGCTCAACTAAATTGTTTTGTAACTGCACGTGAGTTTCTTGATCACGCAAATCACGATGGAACTGGAGAAAGTTTTCATATGATGTCGGTACACCATTACGCAGAACATTGTCATCCTAATACTGCTAGTTCTGATTATTGAGCCTCTCAGGACGCTCATCCTCGACGATCATGTTGTGCATGATCACACATGCATTCATCGCCCCCCACCCAAAAGTCTCCACACTCCAACATCTCGCAGGGTGCCGAACTATAGCCCATTGAAATTGAAGCACACCAAAAGCAATCCATCGAAATTGTTCGCGGATGCAACAACCGTGACCATCGGCGATGGGAATTCCGCCAGTTTTTGAAAATGCAACTGACTGGGAGGGTCACCACTGGCATCCCGTTTCCCAGGATAGTTCAAGCACTCCCGCAGAAAAGGCAGATCGGTGGCCGACGCTCTCCAAAACAATACTTGGGTCAAGGATTTACAGCACGACAATCCCCTCACAATCATCCAAGAATTCTCCCAGCTCCGACGCACTATCTGCAACCACAACATCACCCTTGTCCAAGGAGTTCAGGATGAGATCAAATGGAAAGGGAGCGCTGCAGGCACATACACCACGGCGAGCGCCTATAGCATGCAGTTCGCGGAGGTCGGACACACCCCGCTCATGTCGATGCTCTGGAAAGCCTGGGCACCAGGCCAGATCAAGATTTTCAACTGGCTGCTCCACCTCGACAGGCTATGGTGTTGTGACAAACTGCAGCGTAGGGGCTGGCCGAACGACTACTTCTGCCCCCTTTGCCGGCGCAACCTCGAGACCTCCGCGCACCTCTTCTGGCAATGCAAGTTCAGTCTGAAAAATTGGGAAACAGTGGCGAAGCGCCACGGATGCGAGGGGCTCCTCTCTATCGCGCGCTTCGAAGACGAGGGGCCCGACACCCCGAGAATGGTGGAGAAAATCATCGAGGCTTCGCCAACTCTGTTCAAGAAGGGGATGAAGTCGCTCGTTATGCTGATTACATGGGAGATCTGGCAGGAACGGAATCAATGCGTCTTCCGGGGCAAGGAACCAAGCCACCAACGGGGTTGCTCGCAAATCCGCGAGCACATGGATCAGTGGCGCCTGGCCGGCACCAAATGTCTAGAGCCCCCTTTTGGGGAACATGTTGCGAGATAGTAGACATAGGTTTTAGTTCCCTCTGTAGGTCACAACCCAGAAACTCTCTGTAACTGACTTTTTGTCATCTCTCTGCTAAATCAATTCAAAGCCAGCAAAAGGCTGGGTCTTTAAAAAAACACGCTCCACATCCTTCTACAGTTATCTTGTTCTTTGAAAAACATTGCTCTTTTCTCTCCTTGGGGGTTGGGGATTGGCTTCAAAAATTTTGACCACTGAGGATAGATATCATCTGCGAGGTAGTATCCCTGGGTGTACTGGTGAGCCATTGACCTCAAAGTTCACAATTGAGGCATGCATTAGCTTCCGCAAGCCTCACAAACACCGGGGAGCACTGAAGCACATTGATATCATTGTGAGCACCTGGCATACCAAAAAAAGAGTGTCAAATCCAAAGATCCCGAGATGATGCAGCCTCGAGGATCACTGTGCAACCCTCTGCATGGCCCTTGTACAATCTCTGCCAAGGAAATGAGCAGTTCTTTCACTCCCAATGCATGCAATCAATGCTACCAAGCTTGCTCTAAAAGCCTCTAACAGCATTGACCTCCAACAACCGAGTTGTATCCTCGGTATTTGGTTGCCGCAAGTACTCGACACCAAACACCTAAACCACAGCCCTGCAGAATCTATACAATGCTTCTAGACAAGTGGACTCACTCATGCGCACATACTCATCAACTAGGTCACCGGGAACTCTATATGCAAGCATTCGAATAGCTGATGTGCATTTCTGATAAGAGGAGAACCCAACCTTGCTAGTACAATCATACTTGCATTTGAAATAATCTTCATATTATGTCACTCCCTCCCGAATATGGTTGAATAACCTTTTATACATCCGGAACTGTTGCCAGAACAGACTTGGAGGGAACAGTGGCTTAGTCTAAAAGTAGTCATTATACAGTAGAAGATGACCACGCTCTCAATTTTGATTCAACGTACGAGTATGCCCCAGTATTGAATCTCTATATTTTGGCCGCTGCCATGCAAAATGATCATTCACGAGAAGGGTAGCAACTCAAATATCGGTATCATCATCGGATGACTCCCCCGAAGTGGATTACTCGATGAAATTGTTGTAGAAAAATGCGTTCGCACTATCGGCCATGATCGAATTCGTACATCACACATGTCGGACAATTGACGGAAAACCTTGTGGGCAGCCGAGATCGACTAAGAGGCCAATGATACGTCCCAAACGTATCTATAATTTCTGCTTGCTCCGTGCATGTTTTGTGTGACTTTGCCATGTTTTGCTTGAACTTTCATACACTTTTGTGCATATTTGGACTAATCTATTAACCCAGTGCACCCAGCTGCCAGTTGCTGTTTTCTGCTGTTTTTGTATTTCAGGTTTTCTGGCCATTAAAAGTTCTCCAAAAAATCCAGAAAAATCAGATAAAAAATCAGCGACTCGGAAGCTTCCAGAATCACCAAGGCAGCGGAGGGGGTCCACCACAAGGACTCCAGAAGGTTCCCTGGCGCGGCCCCACCCTAGGCCGCGCCAGGGGGCCTCCTGGCTGCCCTGTGGGTCCCCTCGACACCCCCCTCTGCCTATATTTATCCCTCGGGGTGGAAACCCCTAATATCGATCTCTTTTCCGCGAACTCGCCTCTGTACCGCCGCCGCCGCCGTTTCAAGATCGGGGCTGCCTGGAGAAGCTGCCCGGGCACCCTGCCGGGAGGAGGAACCCCCTCCGGGAGACCATCCATAGCCATGGACGCCACCCGGATGTGCCATGAGTACTCCCCCTTGGACCATGGGTCCGTGACCAGTAGCTATGTGATGTAACTCTCCCCTCTTTGTGCTTCCACTTTTGAGACCTCGTGAGCTGCCTCACATGATCGAGGTTCTTTTGTAATTTATGTTGTTGTTATGCTGAGTTTGCTAGGATCTGATGGATTATGAGACTACGTTCAGATTGTGATGAGTAATATATTTGGTTCTTCTCTTTTATATTTTGTTCTTGAGTAAACTCTTGCATGTTCTCCGTTGCAGTATTTTGCTTTGGCCAAGTAGTTTGTTGCAACGCCAAGAGGGAGCGTTATGCTTGATTGTGGGTTCAGCCCCCTGATGTCTAGCTTGAGTGACAGAAACATGAGACTAGGGGATGTGTTGTTGCCACCAGGGATAAAACAACGGTGCTTGTACCTGCGGGTGCAAGGATTGTTTACTTTACGCAAAGTTCTTTTAATGCAGTTGTCTGTTGCTTTGAGTTTACACTTTGGGTGGGATGCGCAACTTAATACCATCGAGATGTTCTGGATAGATATCTCAAGGTGGATGATTCGTAGTAGATGCAGATGGATTTCGGTCTACTTACCTTGGCGTACTGCCCATTGCTTTTGAGCCCTTCCTTTCTTTGCATCATAGTTAGCATTGCGGTGCCTTCATAATCCTGTAAATTGCCCAACTGTGATTTGTTTACCTCGCTAGCACTTTTATCGTCTTTTGGGAGAGAGACATCACTAGTGAAAATCACGGGACCCCGGTCCATCTTCACATTATTGTTCACACCCTCAATTTACTTTCAGCTTTTACTTTCCTTTGCACCTTTTATCTCTTGCGTTGATCCTTTGTAAACGACAAGGCCGGAGGAATTGACAACTCCTCTATACTCGTCGGGAGCAAAGTTATTTGTTGTTGTGTGCAGGTCCACGACAACACCCTAGTCAGGAAGCAATTTCTGGCGACGTTGCCACCTACTTGTATCTCCTGAGTCCTACTGGTTCGATAACCTTGGTATCTTCACCGAGGGAAACTATGCTTCCTCACATGATCGAGGCATCTATGTAATTTCTGTTGTTGCTATGCTGAGTTTGTTGGGATCTGATGGATTATGAGACTATGTTCAGATTGTGATGAGTAATATATTTGGTTCTTCTCTTTTATATTTTGTTCTTGAGTAAATTCTTGCATGTTCTCCATTGTGGTATTTGCTTTGGCCAAGTATTTTATTTGCAACTCCAAGAGAGAGCGTTATGCTCGATTGTGGGTTCAGCCCCTTGATGTCTAGCTTGAGTGACAGAAACATGAGACTAGGGGATGTGATGTTGCCACCAGGGATAAAACAACGGTGCTTATACCTGCGGGTGCAAGGATTGTTTACTTTACGCAAAGTTCTTTTAAGGAAGTTGTCTGTTGCTTTGAGTTTACACTTTGGGTGGGATTCGCAACTTAATACCAGCGAGATGTTCTGGATAGATATCTCAAGGTGGATGATTCGTAGCAGATGCAGTTGGATTTCGGTCTACTTACCTTGGCGTACTTCCCATTTCTTTTGAGCCCTTCCTTTCTTTGCAGCATAGTTAGCATTGCGGTGCCTTCATAATCCTGTCAATTACCTAGTTGTGATTTGTTTACCTCGCTAGCACTTTTATCGTCTTTTGAGAGAGAGACGTCACTAATGAAAATTACGGGATCCCAGTCCATCTTCACATCATTGTTTACACCCTTAATTTACTTTCAGTCTTTACTTTCAGTTCCACTTTTATCTCTTGAGTTGATCCTTTGTAAACAGCAAGGCCTGAGGAATTGATAACTCCGATGTACTCGTTGGGAGCAAAGTTATTTGTATCTGTGTGCAGGTCCTTTCAACTCCTTAGCCAGAAGCCAATTTCTGGCGTCGTTGTCACCTTCTTGTATTTCTGCGAGTCCTACTGGAGACAAACCTTGGTATCTTCACCGAGGGAAATTTGCTGCTACGCTACATCTCACCTTCCACTTGGGGTAACCAACGAGAAGTGAGAGAACTATCATCACGTATCAGCCAACGAGATGCCGATGTGTTCATGCAGAGGAAGCATCGGCTGTAGCGTGTTCCGGGGCAACATGGGTGTCGGCGGTGTTGGCGTGCTTCAGGCCTCCTCCTCCCACCGACCTCCTCCTCCCTTTGACCATGTCCTGCACTGGGTGGCTGTTGCGGGTGGCCGCGAAAATGGTAACGGTGGGTGGGAACGGGGGAGTTGTGCGGCGGCAGGGAGTAGTGCGGTGGTGGTGGTGATTGCGAGGCAGAGGGGAGATCAAATCAAATCGGGTTTGCCAAGAGGGGGCTTGTTTGTGAGGCAGACGGGCGGGCTAGGGCGGACAAGGGGGTCAAAGGAGTGTGTCCATTGCGTGTTGATGCAAACCCAAATACACCCCAAATTTGGGTCGGAAATGGGTCTCGATGGACCAAAAAATGGATACTTGTTTGTTTGTGGTGTCCCGTTGGGCCGCGATTTTTGTCCTGGGTGACCCAAATGGAGTCCGGCGGACCAAAATCGGACAAATGGGTCGCGCCTTTGGAGATGCCCTTAGATTAGTTACATGCATATGTTACTAGTCTATATTAATACATTCATAGTGAATAGTATCACAGGTGTGGTAACATATATACTTTATTTATTATCTTTGTAGACTTATTTAGCATTGGAAAGCACTTAGATTAAGTATGCTACTCTATTTGCTTCTTTCCTCATTAATTGCTCGTCATATAATCCTTTTTGCTTATTTCACACCTATGTTACTACTTATGTTACTCCCACTATGAGTAGTATGATGTGTTGTGTTCCAACTCCCAAGGATATAGCTCCAAATATATGTAAGTTATCTAGGAATAAAAAATATTCGGTCCAAAAAGCATTGCACAACAGCTACTGGGTATCGAGAACTCACATGTAGTGGGATGGTAAAAAGGAATGTGTTATCCCCAACCCACTAGGGATCAAACCCCAAGTTTGACGATCTGGTGTCTCATTAAAAGGTGAATATTCTTTCTGTCGGATCAGACGTTCCCATCAGCAGGGAGGTGCCTGAGATGCTCATGGGGTTAGGGTGTGTGTGTGTGTATGTTTGTAGGGGTGACTGTATGTATGTTCTTGTGAGCATCTGTGTCTGTACTGTGTTAAAAATACTATTGGGTATCACAAGTGGACACCTTTGGAGGCATCAACGCCCACCACCTCTCTTAGTTTGTCACTCTTTCAGAGAACTCATGCATGTCTACCTCTACCCTGACACACCTGATGTAATCTCTTGGAAGCTCACGATTGATGACCACTACTCAGCTGCTTCGGCATACAACATAAAATACATTGGCTTGGTTCAGACGTATATGATCCAGCATGCGTGAAAGATCTAGGCACTGCCCAAATGCAATTTTTTTCCTGGCTTGTTATCAACAATAGGATCTGGAAGGTCGACATGTTGCAATGTCGGGGGTGGCCGAATTGCAACCGTTTGATACGTCCAAAAAGCATCACTATTTTATATTGTGATTTCACCCTATTCATTGATATATTCCACTTTAAAGTATTGTTCTTATGTTGTTTTGGCTTATTTTACACAGTTTACAACTTTCCGGTGCCGAAGCAGCAGAACCAGAATTCAGCGGTAAAAAGTGGATACCAAGTTGCTTAATCAGATCAAGTCCAAATGCGATGAAATTTTACGGGGAGCATTTTTATGAAGATTGACTGGGGATCACCGAAGGAGGAGGTGAGGGGACCCACCAGGCAGCCAGAAGGGTGCCTGGCGCGGACCCCCTCCTGGCCGCGCCAGGCACCCTCCTGGGTGCCTGGTGCCCCCCCTTGGTGCCCCCTTTCGCCTATATAAACCCCCTGGGGTGGAAACCCCTAAAAAGAGTCGTTTCCGTGTTTCGCCGCCGCCACGACGCGGAAACCTACAGAGGAGAAAAGCCATCTCCGACGGGCAGATTCCGCCGGGGAGATCACCTCCCGGAAGGGGAGATTGTCGCCATCATCATCATCATCGTCACGGGCATCCTCGAGATCATCATCAACATCATCCCCATCATCAGCACCATCTCCATCTCCATCCCATCTCATCTCACAATTTCAACTTGTGTTGTAATCCGTACTATCTATCCTCTCTACTCTGTTGGTGTTGATTACTACTTTGTGGTGAATATCATTGTGTCCAGATTGTTTATCACCCATCTATCACCTCTGATCATGATCTCTTTTATGTCTTGTGAGTAGTTACTTTAGTTCTTGAGAACATGGGAGAAGTCTAGTTGTTAGTAGTCATATGATGTTGAAGTATTATGTGTTGTTTGATACTTAAGTTGTGTTGTTATTTCTCTAGTGGTGTTATGTGAGTCGAACACATAACACTTCACCTTTCATGGGCCTAGAGGAATACATTGTGCACAAAGGATGCTTATGGTGGGTTGCCGGAGTGACAGAAACCTGAACCCTAGTTCGCAAACTTTCGCACAAGGGAGTTATGGATCCTTGATCGTAATGTTGTGGTTAGGCTTATGCCTTAATTACTACCTTGTATTTGCGGATGCTTGCAAGGTGTGTAATCATAAGAGTACACTTATCTTAGTCTAGAAGGTGTACTAGCATTGATCCACCCACCAACACTTATCAACACAATACATATTACTTGGCGGAGTATGGTGAAAGTAACTTGGCTATCTCTCCCTTGTGTTCTCGAGAACGCTTTAGCTTTTATAAGTTTAGTTCCTAGGCTTATCCTTGTGAAAGGATTGGGCCACTTGATACTCCTCAGTTACCCTGTTTACTTTGCTTATCCTTGTGAAATAATGGGAAAACCGCAAACTGACGCCCAGGGCGAAGCCCACCTCAGCCCAGCCCACCCCCCCACCTTGTCTTCTTCCTCCTCCAACCACCCCCACCTGCCCCGTACGGCGGCCGTCGTGGGCACGCCGCTGCCAGCCGGCCCCTCCCTCCACCTGCTCCCTGCCGCCGCGGACGCGATAAGCACACCCCGCCCGACCCCCTGGACACCCCCGCACCTCCGTTCCCCTCCTCCTCTTCTCTCACGCTTCGGGGAAAGTTTCCCGAGCGCCACCGTCGCCATTGCCGTGGCCAGGCGCGGCCAACGCGCTCTCTCCACCTCGCCGTGTTGTCCAGGAGCCGCGTCATCGTCGTCTTCGTCAAGTCCCGCAAGGAATCGAGCCCTAGTCCACCACGTCGAGCTCTACTTCCTCGTCTTCGTCTTCGGCTCCGGCGGGATCCGCGACGGATTCCGGCCGCTCCGAGTCACCATCGAGCCCACTCTCTCGGCTACAACACCCCGGTGAGCAGTCGCCCCTTCCCCAACCCCCCATAGACGCCCGCCTAGCCTGTAGCCGATACCCCCAAATGGCCGAGCTCTGGCAGCCGCCATTGTTGACGATGCCGAGCTCACAGGGCCTCCTAGCGCGCGCTTGTGACACCATTGTACTCCCCGTGCGTCGTAGGTTCGTTTCCATCCGCTTGCGCGTTCGATTTCACCCCGTACCCTCGAATTCCATTTGACCCGAGCGCTGTCTCCGCCATTGTCGACGGCGAGCTTCACTCCGGCCACCCCCGACGTCGCCACCACTTGGAATCGACGCGGCGCTGTCTTCCGGTTCTGACGCACCAAGTCCCATGGCGAACGGTGCCCCCTAGCCAAATTCCGAACCCCTCCCGTGGCCTCCGCCGTGCTGGGCACGGCGGCGGCTAGCCGCCGGTGCCCCCTGACGTGGCACCCCTGGGGCAACCCCCTGGGTCGCTGCCAGTGGGTCCCCGTGGACCAGTTGACTGGGTTGACCAGTCAACTGTGCTGACTGGGCAACCCCAGTCACTGACAGGTGGGTCCCCCTGGAAATAATTAAACTTAATAATTTAGATTAATCAAATAATTAAAATTGAGTCACTGACATGTGGGTCCAGAGGCATTTTCTAATTTAATTAAATGTTTTATAAATAACAGGGGCTGACATGTGGGTCCCACATGTCAGCACTGTTCTGGATAATGTTGTGGATAATGCTTTGGATAATGTTTAAATGAATAATAAAAGAAATCCAGAAAATCATTTAAATTGGTTTAAACTTTGAAATTCAATAACTTTTAAACCGTAACTCGGATTCAAAAACTTTATACATGAAAATTGATCAGAAAAATATAACGAATACGAATACGCTATCTGTATGCCTACCACACCCCTCTAACACAACGAACATCGAACATTCCCCCTCCGGACCGGTTGTCCGATAAATTGTCCGGTACTGTTAGAGTGCCCGGATGAATTTATTCCGAACACGAAAGTTGTCCGGAATGGTTCAAATAGCACGGATACACCCCCCTTATGTTGTTCCGGTAACTACGACACCTCCGGCTTGATCCTTCCCCTCCGGACACCCTGTCCGATAATCACCCGGAGCCGGTAGTTCATCCTCAGATGAATTTCCGTTCCGAGCAACGTGCATTACACTGCGTTAGAACACCGTTAACATTTCATTTATCATGTCATGCATCTATTTGTATATGCTTGCTGTGTATTTACTGTTTCTCCCCCCCTTTTAATCTTCGGTAGACCCCGCTGCTGCCGTCGACTACACCGCTGCTGAGTACGACTACGTCGTCGACGACCCTACTACTACCGTCGAGCTTGCAGGCAAGCAGAGCCATTCTCTTCCCCAGATACCGCCTATCTTTCCGTACATTTCTTGCACTAGGCATTGTTACTGCTGCTTCTACGATTACAATCCTATTCAATTGCATAGCCTGTTTTTGTCGCCCCTTGATGTACCTTCCTTTAATCCTATGCTGCCTATTATTACTTATGCATTATTCAGCAGTGAACCCTGCGCATTGTTAGCTCCCTATTGTTAGCTGGTTGAAATAGAATGGATCATAAGTAATGTATAGTCCTTGCCTGTTGAAAAGTCGGGTTCCGAAGGTGTAGTTGATCGCACGCTCGCATCGTCTCCGAGAGTATCCGCGGGAGCACACAAGACGGTAAACACTGGAAACCAATCAACGAGCAAGCATCTATTTGAAGGGTTCGTTGCATAGAAAACAAAAATTTTCCTACGATTGCAACTGCCAAGATCACATCTAGGAGATAACTTGTAACGGTTTGAGAAGGACTCACCCTCGAAGACCAAAAAGCTTTAACGAGAACGATTCTCGTGGGTGATGTAGTCGATCACTTTCCGACCTCAAGGTCGTGATGAAGATGGGCGCCACAAACGGGCAGCGCCTCCGTAATCGGTCACACGTACGGATCAGCGACGACCTCCGCCCCTTGCTCCAGTTGGGCAGCGGAAGTAGTGGATCCTCGGGAACTCCAGCAGCACTACAACATAGTGGTGGTGGTGGTAGAGAAGATCTTGAGCAGGGCTTCGCCTAAGCACCGTACTCGTGAAACTGGATCAGCTAGCAAGGGGAGGAAGATGCCAACCAAAGGGCATATGAGAGATGGAGGAATTTGTGTGTAGAGGGGTCTCCACCCATCTATATATAGGAGGGGGAGGCAGCCCCCAAGGGGTAGCACGCCCCAAGAGGTGCCCCCACCTCTCCCCTCATCATGTGGGTGGACTCCCCACTCACAAAAACAAAGGGTCACACATTATTCCCATAACTTCCATAATTCTCCACTCAAAATTTCAAGAGTTTATCACATTAAAACACTTTTAATTATCTTGTTTAATGTCACTCAAATTAATGAACACTTCATTCAATGAGTACTTCATTGATGAACACTTCATTCAATGAACACATTAACAATTATCCCCTTGCACTATTTTGATATACCGAAACTATTCCAGCAGTTTTATCAAAACAGTCCATGTGCTGTCCAGTATATTCTCTGGCGTTCCGTATCCACTCAAACGCGTCAACGAATCCTTAAGTGTGTCACCCTACGGTTCGTGAATAAAATGGACATGACAGAGACTCTTCTCTGATCAATAATCATCAGCGGGATCTGGAGATCCATGATGACTCCCACTTACTCAACGATGAACTAGTGATCGTGTGAACCAAAACTCCGTAACCAATTCCTTTTGTCTCGCGATATTTTACTTGTCCGAGATCCGATCATTTGGTATCATCCATACCTAGTTCGATCTCGTTACCGACAAGTACTCTTTACTCGTTCCGTGATATAACATCCTCGTGAGCCAGTCACGTGCTTGCAAGCGATGTCAATGTGATATCACCGAGAGGGCCCAGAGTATATCTCTCCGTCATCTGGATGGACAAATCCCACTCTTGATCCACGAGCCTCAACTAACACTTTCCAAGTACCCAACGACACCTTTATAATCACCCTGTTACGGTGTGACGTTTGATGGAATCAAAGTACTCTTCCGGTGTCAGTGATTGACGTGATCTCATGGTCTAAGGATTAGGGTTACTTCGTGAAAGTTTGATACAACAATAGAAACTTGATGACATGATCGTATTGCTATAACTACTGTGGGTGTATGTTCATCACATCATTCTCCAATGACATGACCTTGTTATTAACAACATCCAATGTTCATGATCAGGAAACCTTGATCATCCGTTAATCAACAAGCTAGTATAAAGAGAGGCATTACTAGGAACCTTTTCTCTGTTTATTAAACACACATGTATTAACGTTTCCGGTTAACACAATTATAGCATGAAAATAAACATTTATCATAAACATGGAATAAGATAATAACCACTTTATTATTGCCTCTCGGGCATAATAACTCCGGAGTTCTTCAATTTCCTGACAGATTTCAGTCTCCTCTTCACATGTCTTGATGACTTCATATTATCCTTAGAACTGTTTATTTTGACGATCACAGTTTGATTATCACAGTTCATCAGGATAGAGGGTAATTGTTTTTCAACCACAGGTAAGTCCATCAAGAGCTCACGAAGCCACTCTTCTTCAAAGTGGTTGTGTCTAATGCTGTGAGTTCTGCTTCCATAGTTGACCTCGTTAAGATGGTCTGCTTGCAAGACTTCCAGGAAACAGCGCCACCACCAAGTGTAAACAAATACCCACTTGTGGCCTTAATCTCATCAGCATCAGATATCCAGTTGGAATCACTATAACCCTCAAGTACCCTAGGATACCCAGTATAGTGAATCACATAGCTCGCAATGCCTTTCAAATAGCGCATAACTCTCTCAAGCGCATGACAATGATCATCTCGTGGATTTGACACAAATCGCCTCAGTTTTCTAACAGCAAACGAGATGTCAGGCCTCGTGGCACTCGCCAAGTACATAAGCGATCCAATAATCTGAGAGTATCTCAGTTGATCTCTAGCAATATGTTTATTCTTACGAAGTAGCACGCTAGGACCATATGGTGTTGGAGAGGGCTTACAGTCGCTATACCCAAAACGACTTAAGACATTTTCCACATAGTGAGACTGAAGCAGAGTAATCCCATCATAATCATTTCTTAGTAGCTTGATGTTCAAGATAACATCAGCTACCCCCAGATCTTTCATCTCAAAGCAGCGAGATAAGAAATCCTTGACCTCCTTGATTAAATCGAGGTTGGTCTCAAAAATCAACATGTCGTCGACATATAGACAAAGAATGACTCCCTCGCCCCCACCATGGCGATAGTACACACACTTGTCGGCCTCGTTTACAACAAAGCCTTCAACAGTTAAAGTCCTTTAAAACTTTTCGTGCCACTGCTTAGGAGCTTGCTTAAGGCCATACAACGACTTCAATAACTTATACACCTTGCCCTCTTGACCAGGTACTACAAAACCATCTGGCTGCTCCATGTAAATTTCCTCGTCCGATTCTCCATTGAGGAAAGCTGTCTTAACGTCCATTTGATGAACGAGAAGACCGTGCGAGGCAGCCAATGAAAGTAGCACCCGTATAGTGGTCAATCTGGCCACTGGTGAGTAAGTATGGAAGAAGTCTTCACCTTCTTTTTGAGTATAGCCCTTGGAAACAAGCCTTGCTTTGTACTTCTCAATAGTACCATCAGGCCTAAGCTTTTTCTTGAACACCCACTTGCATCCTACAGGTTTGCACCCATAAGGACGTTTAGTAATTTCCTAGGTTCCGTTAGCCAAGATGGAATCCATCTCGCAACGAATAGCTTCCTTCCAGTAGTCAGCATCAAGAGATGCATAGGCTTCTGAAATAGTACTGGGTGTGTCATCCACGAGGTACACAATGAAATCATCACCAAAGGAATTTGCAGTCCTCTGTCTCTTGCTCCTTACAGGAGTTTCATTGTCATCCTCCTCAGGATTCTCAACGTGTTCTATCGAAATGGTGGTCTCAGGAATCTCCGTTAAATCCTGACCAGATAAAGTAGGAATCTCCTGGTTTGATGAGGTAGGCATATCCTTCATAGGAAATATACCCTCAAAGAAAGTCGCATCATTCGACTCCATAATTGTACCAACACGCATGTCGGATACCTCAGATTTTACTATAAAAAATCTATAGCCAATGCTATGAAAAGCATAACCCAACAGAACACAAGCTATGATTTTTGGTCCAAGCTTGCGCTTCTTGGGGATCGGTATATTGACCTTTTCCAAACAGCCCCAAGTACGTAAGTAAGAGAGTTTCAGCCTTTTCCTTTCCCATTCCTCAAATGGGGTAACAGCTTTTTGTCTTTGTGGGAACTCGGTTTAGGACATGACATGCAGTCATTAGCGCCTCCCCCCACCATGCCTTGGAGAGACCCGAAGTATCTAACATGGCGTTAACCAAATCAGTTAGAGTTCGGTTCTTTCTTTCGGCCACCCCATTTGACTGAGGTGAATAGGGAGGCGTCCTCTCATGTATTATACCATGTTCCGCACAAAACAAATCAAATTCATTGGAAAAGTATTCTCCACCACGATCGGACCTAAGCCGTTTAATCTTTCGATCAAGTTGGTTCTCTGCTTCGTCTTTATAGTTTTTGAAGTAAGTTAAAGCATCATCTTTAGATTTCAGAAGATACACATAACAATATCTAGTAGAGTCATCAATCAACGTCATGAAATATTTCTTTCCACCTTTTGTCATCACACCATTCATCTCACAGAGGTCTGAATGTATAAGTTCCAGTGGTGCCAAGTCTCTTGCCTCTGCAGTCTTATGGGACTTGCGAGGTTTCTTAGCTTGAACGCATACTTGGCACTTGGAACCCTTGACAGTAGGAAATTTCGGAATTAAACTCATATTAGCTAACCGCGTCATGCTTCCAAAGTTAATGTGACAGAGTCGAGAATGCCAAACATTGGACTCATTATCATAACAAATATGATTACCAACTTTGGTGCAAATGTCTGACAAAGATAGGCGGAACAAGCCTTCGCATTCATAGCCTTTCCCAATGAATTTTCCATACTTGGAAATTACAACTTTATTGGACTCGAAAACCAACTTAAAAGCATCTCGACACAAACGTGAACCGCTAACGAGATTTTTATTGATGGAGGACACATGATGAACGTTCTTCAGTCGCACGATCTTCCCCGAAGTAAACTTCAGATCCACCGTACCGACCCCACGAACAGTAGCATATGACCCGTTCCCCATCAGCACGGGGAAGTCCCTGTGACCTGATAAGAAGAAAACATAGAGGCGTCAGCATAGACATGAACATTGGCACCAGTATCAATCAACCAATCAGGAGACTGACATAATGAAAGAATTGTAGGGACGTACCCAGAGTCTGTCATCTCCGTGTCAATGACAACATTGGCGGTCTTGCCGCCATTCTCAGGTCCGTGCTTGTAAGGCCCCCGATGCGGTGCTAACTCGAGTTAGTCGCATTCGCGTCCCGCTCAAGTTAGTAGCGCATAAAAGGCCACCGACTCACGACACTCGCACTCGTGTCGCTGCCGGATTCTCGACAACAAATATAAGAACAATGAACTTTATAATAAGACATAAATATATAGAGTCCAGGGCATACATCGCCACTGGAATTATTACATCATCTCAGAGGTCCACAGACCCAACAGTACATCATGCAACAACCAGAAGACAATCACAACCGAGTACGGTCAAAATCCAAATTGCCCTAGAGAGGGCTGCACATAAATAGTCCACCCACGGATCGTCGGAACCCAACTATAGGATCTACTGAACGAAGTCATCCTCATTGTCGTCCTTCGGGGGCACCTCCACGAAGTAACGTCCGGTGCTCGGGTCGAGGTAGTAGTCAACTGCAGCGGCCGATCAGGCAAAACAGTAAAAGCACAAAAGGAAAACAGGGGTGAGATTAAATCATTACAGGATAACTAACTCCCTACGGTAAGACAAGATAAAGGTAAAGGTTGCAGCCGCACTAGCATATATGGTGGATATCGTTCTATTAGACTTAGAGGTAAGATTCCAAGAATGCACGTGACATCGTTTCATAAGTCTGCTATTCACCTACTTACGTCAAACATAGCACAACCTGGATCTTCTCTCGGTCCCCCTGGACGAAGAAAAGCAACCAAGGCACTCACACGGTAGGCAAGTTCTAATTATGATTCAAATTGATGTTATTCCATGAACAAGGAGTAGGTCTCAAGTCGTCCATAACCGCGGACACGGCTTTTCGAAAAGATTTAACCCTGCAGAGGTGTACCAACTGCCCATCATAGGCTTCGCATGTACGCCCGGTTTCCACTTGGCTAGGTAAGCGCCTGAAACTCTGGAACGTCAGAGTCCCTCTAACTAACAACGCACAATTCCGGGTGGCCCCCGGTGAGTCGACACCCAACTCCAAAGTCGACCGCGCTCTCGAATCGGTCTCTACCGTATGACTCCAGGTTTGGATTGCCGGTTAAATCTCATATGAGACCGGGTCCTCAGCCGGTCAAGGTGGGCCAGTCAAGAAACAAGTCCTCCTGGCCCAAGGTGGTTTGTAAACAACTGGGGTACCACCAGCACACACACGTTTGCAAATAGTAAATCAGCTCGGGCCACCACTAGAACTGTTTGGAGCTAGGTAGGTGTAACACCCTCAGATGCCTGTAACAGTAATCATCATCACTGTTGACTATCACTGTTTGTTAATCACTGTTATCCCCTGTCCTTAATCAAACTTTGCTTCTGCTCTTTTCAAACCATGCTGGTTGGGGATCAAATCCCCAAAGCCCAATGCATCTAGCTCATCATGAAATCAAACCCTAGTTGGAACTACTTTAAATAAAAATTAAAACAAAAGTGCTCAAATAAAGTTGTTCCAAAAATCATGAAACTATTTTGTAAATTGCCTAAAATCATTATAATCATGTTGGAACAACTTTGGTAATTTTTGGAGTTGCAGAAAATTCCAAACAATTCAAACAGTAGGTTAAAACCCCTATCTTGGGCATTTAATATTTAAAAGAAATATCTATTGATTTTATTTTGCTGCAAAAACTTTTGTGGCACCTTAATAATATGTAACCCTAATTTACAAACACTATTAACCTTTTACAAAAATGCTAGGGTTGATAAATTAATTACAGAAAAGCTTTTGAGTAAACAGAAAACAAAATAATGGGAAAACCGCAAACTGACGCCCAGGGCGAAGCCCACCTCAGCCCAGCCCACCCCCCCACCTTGTCTTCTTCCTCCTCCAACCACCCCCACCTGCCCCGTACGGCGGCCGTCGTGGGCACGCCGCTGCCAGCCGGCCCCTCCCTCCACCTGCTCCCTGCCGCCGCGGACGCGATAAGCACACCCCGCCCGACCCCCTGGACACCCCCGCACCTCCGTTCCCCTCCTCCTCTTCTCTCACGCTTCGGGGAAAGTTTCCCGAGCGCCACCGTCGCCATTGCCGTGGCCAGGCGCGGCCAACGCGCTCTCTCCACCTCGCCGTGTTGTCCAGGAGCCGCGTCATCGTCGTCTTCGTCAAGTCCCGCAAGGAATCGAGCCCTAGTCCACCACGTCGAGCTCTACTTCCTCGTCTTCGTCTTCGGCTCCGGCGGGATCCGCGACGGATTCCGGCCGCTCCGAGTCACCATCGAGCCCACTCTCTCGGCTACAACACCCCGGTGAGCAGTCGCCCCTTCCCCAACCCCCCATAGACGCCCGCCTAGCCTGTAGCCGATACCCCCAAATGGCCGAGCTCTGGCAGCCGCCATTGTTGACGATGCCGAGCTCACAGGGCCTCCTAGCGCGCGCTTGTGACACCATTGTACTCCCCGTGCGTCGTAGGTTCGTTTCCATCCGCTTGCGCGTTCGATTTCACCCCGTACCCTCGAATTCCATTTGACCCGAGCGCTGTCTCCGCCATTGTCGACGGCGAGCTTCACTCCGGCCACCCCCGACGTCGCCACCACTTGGAATCGACGCGGCGCTGTCTTCCGGTTCTGACGCACCAAGTCCCATGGCGAACGGTGCCCCCTAGCCAAATTCCGAACCCCTCCCGTGGCCTCCGCCGTGCTGGGCACGGCGGCGGCTAGCCGCCGGTGCCCCCTGACGTGGCACCCCTGGGGCAACCCCCTGGGTCGCTGCCAGTGGGTCCCCGTGGACCAGTTGACTGGGTTGACCAGTCAACTGTGCTGACTGGGCAACCCCAGTCACTGACAGGTGGGTCCCCCTGGAAATAATTAAACTTAATAATTTAGATTAATCAAATAATTAAAATTGAGTCACTGACATGTGGGTCCAGAGGCATTTTCTAATTTAATTAAATGTTTTATAAATAACAGGGGCTGACATGTGGGTCCCACATGTCAGCACTGTTCTGGATAATGTTGTGGATAATGCTTTGGATAATGTTTAAATGAATAATAAAAGAAATCCAGAAAATCATTTAAATTGGTTTAAACTTTGAAATTCAATAACTTTTAAACCGTAACTCGGATTCAAAAACTTTATACATGAAAATTGATCAGAAAAATATAACGAATACGAATACGCTATCTGTATGCCTACCACACCCCTCTAACACAACGAACATCGAACATTCCCCCTCCGGACCGGTTGTCCGATAAATTGTCCGGTACTGTTAGAGTGCCCGGATGAATTTATTCCGAACACGAAAGTTGTCCGGAATGGTTCAAATAGCACGGATACACCCCCCTTATGTTGTTCCGGTAACTACGACACCTCCGGCTTGATCCTTCCCCTCCGGACACCCTGTCCGATAATCACCCGGAGCCGGTAGTTCATCCTCAGATGAATTTCCGTTCCGAGCAACGTGCATTACACTGCGTTAGAACACCGTTAACATTTCATTTATCATGTCATGCATCTATTTGTATATGCTTGCTGTGTATTTACTGTTTCTCCCCCCCTTTTAATCTTCGGTAGACCCCGCCGCTGCCGTCGACTACACCGCTGCTGAGTACGACTACGTCGTCGACGACCCTACTACTACCGTCGAGCTTGCAGGCAAGCAGAGCCATTCTCTTCCCCAGATACCGCCTATCTTTCCGTACATTTCTTGCACTAGGCATTGTTACTGCTGCTTCTACGATTACAATCCTATTCAATTGCATAGCCTGTTTTTGTCGCCCCTTGATGTACCTTCCTTTAATCCTATGCTGCCTATTATTACTTATGCATTATTCAGCAGTGAACCCTGCGCATTGTTAGCTCCCTATTGTTAGCTGGTTGAAATAGAATGGATCATAAGTAATGTATAGTCCTTGCCTGTTGAAAAGTCGGGTTCCGAAGGTGTAGTTGATCGCACGCTCGCATCGTCTCCGAGAGTATCCGCGGGAGCACACAAGACGGTAAACACTGGAAACCAATCAACGAGCAAGCATCTATTTGAAGGGTTCGTTGCATAGAAAACAAAAATTTTCCTACGATTGCAACTGCCAAGATCACATCTAGGAGATAACTTGTAACGGTTTGAGAAGGACTCACCCTCGAAGACCAAAAAGCTTTAACGAGAACGATTCTCGTGGGTGATGTAGTCGATCACTTGCCGACCTCAAGGTCGTGATGAAGATGGGCGCCACAAACGGGCAGCGCCTCCGTAATCGGTCACACGTACGGATCAGCGACGACCTCCGCCCCTTGCTCCAGTTGGGCAGCGGAAGTAGTGGATCCTCGGGAACTCCAGCAGCACTACAACATAGTGGTGGTGGTGGTAGAGAAGATCTTGAGCAGGGCTTCGCCTAAGCACCGTACTCGTGAAACTGGATCAGCTAGCAAGGGGAGGAAGATGCCAACCAAAGGGCATATGAGAGATGGAGGAATTTGTGTGTAGAGGGGTCTCCACCCATCTATATATAGGAGGGGGAGGCAGCCCCCAAGGGGTAGCACGCCCCAAGAGGTGCCCCCACCTCTCCCCTCATCATGTGGGTGGACTCCCCACTCACAAAAACAAAGGGTCACACATTATTCCCATAACTTCCATAATTCTCCACTCAAAATTCCAAGAGTTTATCACATTAAAACACTTTTAATTATCTTGTTTAATGTCACTCAAATTAATGAACACTTCATTCAATGAGTACTTCATTGATGAACACTTCATTCAATGAACACATTAACAATTATCCCCTTGCACTATTTTGATATACCGAAACTATTCCAGCAGTTTTATCAAAACAGTCCATGTGCTGTCCAGTATATTCTCTGGCGTTCCGTATCCACTCAAACGCGTCAACGAATCCTTAAGTGTGTCACCCTACGGTTCGTGAATAAAATGGACATGACAGAGACTCTTCTCTGATCAATAATCATCAGCGGGATCTGGAGATCCATGATGACTCCCACTTACTCAACGATGAACTAGTGATCGTGTGAACCAAAACTCCGTAACCAATTCCTTTTGTCTCGCGATATTTTACTTGTCCGAGATCCGATCATTTGGTATCATCCATACCTAGTTCGATCTCGTTACCGACAAGTACTCTTTACTCGTTCCGTGATATAACATCCTCGTGAGCCAGTCACGTGCTTGCAAGCGATGTCAATGTGATATCACCGAGAGGGCCCAGAGTATATCTCTCCGTCATCTGGATGGACAAATCCCACTCTTGATCCACGAGCCTCAACTAACACTTTCCAAGTACCCAACGACACCTTTATAATCACCCTGTTACGGTGTGACGTTTGATGGAATCAAAGTACTCTTCCGGTGTCAGTGATTGACGTGATCTCATGGTCTAAGGATTAGGGTTACTTCGTGAAAGTTTGATACAGCAATAGAAACTTGATGACATGATCGTATTGCTATAACTACTGTGGGTGTATGTTCATCACATCATTCTCCAATGACATGACCTTGTTATTAACAACATCCAATGTTCATGATCAGGAAACCTTGATCATCCGTTAATCAACAAGCTAGTATAAAGAGAGGCATTACTAGGAACCTTTTCTCTGTTTATTAAACACACATGTATTAACGTTTCCGGTTAACACAATTATAGCATGAAAATAAACATTTATCATAAACATGGAATAAGATAATAACCACTTTATTATTGCCTCTCGGGCATAATAACTCCGGAGTTCTTCAATTTCCTGACAGATTTCAGTCTCCTCTTCACATGTCTTGATGACTTCATATTATCCTTAGAACTGTTTATTTTGACGATCACAGTTTGATTATCACAGTTCATCAGGATAGAGGGTAATTGTTTTTCAACCACAGGTAAGTCCATCAAGAGCTCACGAAGCCACTCTTCTTCAAAGTGGTTGTGTCTAATGCTGTGAGTTCTGCTTCCATAGTTGACCTCGTTAAGATGGTCTGCTTGCAAGACTTCCAGGAAACAGCGCCACCACCAAGTGTAAACAAATACCCACTTGTGGCCTTAATCTCATCAGCATCAGATATCCAGTTGGAATCACTATAACCCTCAAGTACCCTAGGATACCCAGTATAGTGAATCACATAGCTCGCAATGCCTTTCAAATAGCGCATAACTCTCTCAAGCGCATGACAATGATCATCTCGTGGATTTGACACAAATCGCCTCAGTTTTCTAACAGCAAACGAGATGTCAGGCCTCGTGGCACTCGCCAAGTACATAAGCGATCCAATAATCTGAGAGTATCTCAGTTGATCTCTAGCAATATGTTTATTCTTACGAAGTAGCACGCTAGGACCATATGGTGTTGGAGAGGGCTTACAGTCGCTATACCCAAAACGACTTAAGACATTTTCCACATAGTGAGACTGAAGCAGAGTAATCCCATCATAATCATTTCTTAGTAGCTTGATGTTCAAGATAACATCAGCTACCCCCAGATCTTTCATCTCAAAGCAGCGAGATAAGAAATCCTTGACCTCCTTGATTAAATCGAGGTTGGTCTCAAAAATCAACATGTCGTCGACATATAGACAAAGAATGACTCCCTCGCCCCCACCATGGCGATAGTACACACACTTGTCGGCCTCGTTTACAACAAAGCCTTCAACAGTTAAAGTCCTTTAAAACTTTTCGTGCCACTGCTTAGGAGCTTGCTTAAGGCCATACAACGACTTCAATAACTTATACACCTTGCCCTCTTGACCAGGTACTACAAAACCATCTGGCTGCTCCATGTAAATTTCCTCGTCCGATTCTCCATTGAGGAAAGCTGTCTTAACGTCCATTTGATGAACGAGAAGACCGTGCGAGGCAGCCAATGAAAGTAGCACCCGTATAGTGGTCAATCTGGCCACTGGTGAGTAAGTATGGAAGAAGTCTTCACCTTCTTTTTGAGTATAGCCCTTGGAAACAAGCCTTGCTTTGTACTTCTCAATAGTACCATCAGGCCTAAGCTTTTTCTTGAACACCCACTTGCATCCTACAGGTTTGCACCCATAAGGACGTTTAGTAATTTCCTAGGTTCCGTTAGCCAAGATGGAATCCATCTCGCAACGAATAGCTTCCTTCCAGTAGTCAGCATCAAGAGATGCATAGGCTTCTGAAATAGTACTGGGTGTGTCATCCACGAGGTACACAATGAAATCATCACCAAAGGAATTTGCAGTCCTCTGTCTCTTGCTCCTTACAGGAGTTTCATTGTCATCCTCCTCAGGATTCTCAACGTGTTCTATCGAAATGGTGGTCTCAGGAATCTCAGTTAAATCCTGACCAGATAAAGTAGGAATCTCCTGGTTTGATGAGGTAGGCATATCCTTCATAGGAAATATACCCTCAAAGAAAGTCGCATCATTCGACTCCATAATTGTACCAACACGCATGTCGGATACCTCAGATTTTACTATAAAAAATCTATAGCCAATGCTATGAAAAGCATAACCCAACAGAACACAAGCTATGATTTTTGGTCCAAGCTTGCGCTTCTTGGGGATCGGTATATTGACCTTTTCCAAACAGCCCCAAGTACGTAAGTAAGAGAGTTTCAGCCTTTTCCTTTCCCATTCCTCAAATGGGGTAACAGCTTTTTGTCTTTGTGGGAACTCGGTTTAGGACATGACATGCAGTCATTAGCGCCTCCCCCCACCATGCCTTGGAGAGACCCGAAGTATCTAACATGGCGTTAACCAAATCAGTTAGAGTTCGGTTCTTTCTTTCGGCCACCCCATTTGACTGAGGTGAATAGGGAGGCGTCCTCTCATGTATTATACCATGTTCCGCACAAAACAAATCAAATTCATTGGAAAAGTATTCTCCACCACGATCGGACCTAAGCCGTTTAATCTTTTGATCAAGTTGGTTCTCTGCTTCGTCTTTATAGTTTTTGAAGTAAGTTAAAGCATCATCTTTAGATTTCAGAAGATACACATAACAATATCTAGTAGAGTCATCAATCAACGTCATGAAATATTTCTTTCCACCTTTTGTCATCACACCATTCATCTCACAGAGGTCTGAATGTATAAGTTCCAGTGGTGCCAAGTCTCTTGCCTCTGCAGTCTTATGGGACTTGCGAGGTTTCTTAGCTTGAACGCATACTTGGCACTTGGAACCCTTGACAGTAGGAAATTTCGGAATTAAACTCATATTAGCTAACCGCGTCATGCTTCCAAAGTTAATGTGACAGAGTCGAGAATGCCAAACATTGGACTCATTATCATAACAAATATGATTACCAACTTTGGTGCAAATGTCTGACAAAGATAGGCGGAACAAGCCTTCGCATTCATAGCCTTTCCCAATGAATTTTCCATACTTGGAAATTACAACTTTATTGGACTCGAAAACCAACTTAAAAGCATCTCGACACAAACGTGAACCGCTAACGAGATTTTTATTGATGGAGGGCACATGATGAACGTTCTTCAGTCGCACGATCTTCCCCGAAGTAAACTTCAGATCCACCGTACCGACCCCACGAACAGTAGCATATGACCCGTTCCCCATCAGCACGGGGAAGTCCCTGTGACCTGATAAGAAGAAAACATAGAGGCGTCAGCATAGACATGAACATTGGCACCAGTATCAATCAACCAATCAGGAGACTGACATAATGAAAGAATTGTAGGGACGTACCCAGAGTCTGTCATCTCCGTGTCAATGACAACATTGGCGGTCTTGCCGCCATTCTCAGGTCCGTGCTTGTAAGGCCCCCGATGCGGTGCTAACTCGAGTTAGTCGCATTCGCGTCCCGCTCAAGTTAGTAGCGCATAAAAGGCCACCGACTCACGACACTCGCACTCGTGTCGCTGCCGGATTCTCGACAACAAATATAAGAACAATGAACTTTATAATAAGACATAAATATATAGAGTCCAGGGCATACATCGCCACTGGAATTATTACATCATCTCAGAGGTCCATAGACCCAACAGTACATCATGCAACAACCAGAAGACAATCACAACCGAGTACGGTCAAAATCCAAATTGCCCTAGAGAGGGCTGCACATAAATAGTCCACCCACGGATCGTCGGAACCCAACTATAGGATCTACTGAACGAAGTCATCCTCATTGTCGTCCTCCGGGGGCACCTCCACGAAGTAACGTCCGGTGCTCGGGTCGAGGTAGTAGTCAACTGCAGCGGCCGATCAGGCAAAACAGTAAAAGCACAAAAGGAAAACAGGGGTGAGATTAAATCATTACAGGATAACTAACTCCCTACGGTAAGACAAGATAAAGGTAAAGGTTGCAGCCGCACTAGCATATATGGTGGATATCGTTCTATTAGACTTAGAGGTAAGATTCCAAGAATGCACGTGACAGCGTTTCATAAGTCTGCTATTCACCTACTTACGTCAAACATAGCACAACCTGGATCTTCTCTCGGTCCCCCTGGACGAAGAAAAGCAACCAAGGCACTCACACGGTAGGCAAGTTCTAATTATGATTCAAATTGATGTTATTCCATGAACAAGGAGTAGGTCTCAAGTCGTCCATAACCGCGGACACGGCTTTTTGAAAAGATTTAACCCTGCAGAGGTGTACCAACTGCCCATCATAGGCTTCGCATGTACGCCCGGTTTCCACTTGGCTAGGTAAGCGCCTGAAACTCCGGAACGTCAGAGTCCCTCTAACTAACAACGCACAATTCCGGGTGGCCCCCGGTGAGTCGACACCCAACTCCAAAGTCGACCGCGCTCTCGAATCGGTCTCTACCGTATGACTCCAGGTTTGGATTGCCGGTTAAATCTCATATGAGACCGGGTCCTCAGCCGGTCAAGGTGGGCCAGTCAAGAAACAAGTCCTCCTGGCCCAAGGTGGTTTGTAAACAACTGGGGTACCACTAGCACACACACGTTTGCAAATAGTAAATCAGCTCGGGCCACCACTAGAACTGTTTGGAGCTAGGTAGGTGTAACACCCTCAGATGCCTGTAACAGTAATCATCATCACTGTTGACTATCACTGTTTGTTAATCACTGTTATCCCCTGTCCTTAATCAAACTTTGCTTCTGCTCTTTTCAAACCATGCTGGTTGCGGATCAAATCCCCAAAGCCCAATGCATCTAGCTCATCATGAAATCAAACCCTAGTTGGAACTACTTTAAATAAAAATTAAAACAAAAGTGCTCAAATAAAGTTGTTCCAAAAATCATGAAACTATTTTGTAAATTGCCTAAAATCATTATAATCATGTTGGAACAACTTTGGTAATTTTTGGAGTTGCAGAAAATTCCAAACAATTCAAACAGTAGGTTAAAACCCCTATCTTGGGCATTTAATATTTAAAAGAAATATCTATTGATTTTATTTTGCTGCAAAA
Source organism: Bromus sterilis (assembly GCA_950022295.1). Lineage (NCBI taxonomy): Eukaryota > Viridiplantae > Streptophyta > Magnoliopsida > Poales > Poaceae > Bromus > Bromus sterilis. The sequence continues at coordinate 315,998,315 of OX465597.1, read as the reverse complement.
ACTTTTGTGGCACCTTAATAATATGTAACCCTAATTTACAAACACTATTAACCTTTTACAAAAATGCTAGGGTTGATAAATTAATTACAGAAAAGCTTTTGAGTAAACAGAAAACAAAATAATGGGAAAACCGCAAACTGACGCCCAGGGCGAAGCCCACCTCAGCCCAGCCCACCCCCCCCACCTTGTCTTCTTCCTCCTCCAACCATCCCCACCTGCCCCGTACGGCGGCCGTCGTGGGCACGCCGCTGCCAGCCGGCCCCTCCCTCCACCTGCTCCCTGCCGCCGCGGACGCGATAAGCACACCCCGCCCGACCCCCTGGACACCCCCGCACCTCCGTTCCCCTCCTCCTCTTCTCTCACGCTTCGGGGAAAGTTTCCCGAGCGCCACCGTCGCCATTGCCGTGGCCAGGCGCGGCCAACGCGCTCTCTCCACCTCGCCGTGTTGTCCAGGAGCCGCGTCATCGTCGTCTTCGTCAAGTCCCGCAAGGAATCGAGCCCTAGTCCACCACGTCGAGCTCTACTTCCTCGTCTTAGTCCCGCAAGGAATCCGCGGGAGCACACAAGACGGTAAACACTGGAAAGCAATCAACGAGCAAGCATCTATTACTACGAGGCAAACACGAGCAAGCATCAACAAGAAGCAACACGAGACATCGCACCTACCGTCGAGAGAGGTTACTAACGAATTAAGTGGAGTACTCGTCACACACGACGAATACCGCACGTTTACGGTGGTTCAAGTTGCTTAGCTACATGTGATCAACCAACGGTTATTAACATGGCAACTCAAGCAAGCATGGCATAGCACACAAACATGACAAAAGGTGAAGCACAAAGTAAACTATTTATGCTAGTCAATTTAAGTGAGGCACAACCTAAACATGGCATAACACTAAGTGTCGCACGATGATTAAAAAATTTGGTACTGTTCTGCCCTAAACCATATTTTAGGTTGGTTAACAGCAGCAAACAATAGCATAAACACAAAGTACACGAAAAACTAATCAAGTTACATATAAAGAACACCCCAAACGGAGTTACGGTTAAAAAGATACAAGCAAAACAAGTTACGGGCACAAGCTGTATAAACAGGGGTAAATCTATATGAAAAGTTGCAGCAACATGGCATAGCAATACATGGGATGAAAGTAGACATGATGCTTAACAATATGCAATTGGAATCACTCAATTCCGATAAACGGTCGCGACACACTCGTCGACCAAATTTGCAACAAAATAACAGTTTCAGCAACAGCAGCACAATAACCTCAGGATAGCTACTTTGGAGCAAGATATAAACATGATGCAGCAAGCAAATATGGCATGTGAATGCATGAAACTGAAGTAGAAACATTGCTTAACGCAACGCAAAAGGAAACAATCAATTCCGACGAACGGTTGCGAAGCAATCATCGCCCGAAGTTGCAATAAAATAATAACAGCAGCACTAAACAGGAAAAAGTAGCAGTTTAACGGCCTGATGCCCTGTTCAGCACATAATTACACAATCAAGATGAGCTCAAATGCAAATTCTCACAAAAGATGAAAGCTAGAGCACGCAATTCTAAACAACTTTCGTTTTGGGGGCAACGTCATACGAGCTACGGATTGCTTGCTATCGTCAACGCGGAATCGAATCAGCAGAAAAATAATAAAGGACTTTGCAGAAATTACAGTGCTAGGAAAAAAATAACAGAGGCATAAATAATAAAAAAAAGGGTGGCCTGGGCCTCACCCAGTGGGCCTCGGCCCATCAGGCTGGAGGTGGCCTGGCGCCTGGCCTTGGGCTGGCTGGGCCGGCCGGGTCTGGGGCGGCCCATGTGGCAGGAGGAGCCCAGCCGGGCGGTTGCTGGCGGCTCCATCCAGCCGTGACCGCGGCGGCGGCCGACGAGGCTGCGGCCTCCGGCGAGAGGGGCGCAGGGCGAGGAGAAGGGGAACGGGCCGCGGCGGCACTGCGGTGTTCGGATCCGCGGCGGGACGACATCGGCGCGGCCTCGAGGTGGCTCGGCGGCGAGCTCGGCTAGGGGGCGTTCATGGAGCGGCCTCCTGGTACCTGTGGCGAGAGGAGAGGGGTGAGGCAGGAGGGAGAAGGGGAAAAGGGAGAGGAGGAAGGGGAGGAGGAAAGGAGGAGAGGGGACCAAGGGCGCCGGGCTGGCTCCTGCTGGCCGGAGGCTGGCCGTGGAGGGCTCGGGCGGCGGCTTCGGGTGAGAGAGAGGAGGGAGACGGTGGAGAGGTTGGTGGGAGGCAGGGCGCTGACGTGGCCGATCCTGGGCTGTCGGATCTACGGATCTGACGGTCCAGATCGCCTGGGGGAGTTTTCCAGATCTGATAGAGCTAGGGTTGTGCGAAAATTGGGTATTTGGGGCCAGATCTGGGGCTGGTGGCTGCCTAGGGAAACCCTAGAAATGGGTGGGAGTGTGGTGGTCTTTATATAGCCCCGGTGGCTGGTAGTTTGCAAAAACATCCTCGGTTTTTCTCTCGCGCGCGCGGTGCTCCCGTTTCTGACCGCCGGGGGTCCGCAGTACCTCTGATTCGGGTAAAACTTCGAACTGCGCGATTAGTGCGTCGAGCCGGAGGCGTTCACCTCGCGCTGGAACCATTCCGAAAACACTTTCCGGCGCGCTATAAAAATATCCCGTTTAATTATTAAACGGGGTTTTCGTTCCGTTGGTTTCGGCTGGCCTCGTGCGGTTTTCGTGACGGTGATCGGGTGAAACCCGGTGTCGCAAAGGTCGAGTGTCAGTGTGGCAAAGGTCGGTCTCCGTCCGGTACGAGATAAGAGGGGGAAAATAATCATAGATCGATAAATCGGGGATGCAAACACCGCAAACAAATCAGACAATCAAACAATTCACACCGAAAACAAAAATTTTAATTTTTGCAAAAACTGGGCTGTTACAATACAACACCACCAACAAGGGATCTCGTCCCGAGATCCAGGACGATCCGGGGGAGAGGGGAAGAGAGAAGAGAGACGACGATCTTCAACACCACCAACAAGGAAGTCTGCTCCATGTCGACATCGAACTTCGGTTGAGATAAATTTCCGCAGAGAGACGGTAACGTCGGAAAACGAAACCATCGGTGTCAAGAGGAAGAACGATCGCGAAAACCAGATCAAGGGATAGTGTTTTTCGACGCAAGTCGTAAAAACACCGGGCAAAAGGAGGGAGGGAAAAGGACGACTCAGATGATATCCGAAACCGGAGAAGCTAAAGGTACTACAGGAATTCCCACCTGATCTCGGAATCGAGACAATACGCTGCAAGCAAGGCATTGTAACGGTTCCGATACTCGACTCACTCGAGATCCTAGAGTTTCGAAGGGGATAAGGCGAGAATTAAAACACTTACGGCACTTGTCCTGACCAGAGCAAGGGTAAGGAGTAAAAAGATTCCTACTCTCCGATAACTAACTTAGTAACTACAAAATAATTTTTGTCTAGACTCGACTTCGGCCAGAGAGGGGATCCTACGGTCGGAAAGGCTCTGATACCAAGTTGTAAGGCCCGATATGCGGTACTGTTCCAGATCTAGGTGTTTCCACCCAGATCCGGGGACGAAGCACATATCGGTCCCACCGCGATATATGACAAAGCCATATGCCCCGGATTTCCAACATGATATCACAACATTACAGATACAAGGATACAACATCTCATACAATCGGCATACAACTGCGTTAATACAATACAACAGCGGAAGATACATGTCTGAGTACAGACTACAAGCAAATGCCTAGTGGCAAAGAGAAAAACATCGATCCCATAACCACACAGGTCCAGGCCCTCCGCCGGGATCCGCCTAACTAGTCGTCGACGAGTCTCCACGTGAAACGTCGATCACCATACCTGTTGTCGATCAAGAACCCTGAAAAGAGTTTGGGGGTAGTATCATGAGTACAAAGGTACTCAGCATCCAACTGTAGTGGTCATCTGACCCAGCAAGGACTTCATCACTCGTCATTCTAGGACAACTAGTAGTTTACGATAAGGAAGGGGTAAATGGTGAGGTTGCTGCCGCACTAGCAATTATGAAGTGGCTAACGATCTAGAGAGTAAGATAAGAAGCCAAGCATTCGATGAGGAATCGCCTCCAACAAGTCTTGCTATCCACCTACTACGCAAACATAACACCTATCCTATCCTTGTCCTCCTCTTCGCATCCCGACGAAGAAGAAGCAGTCAAGGCACACACACACGTTGATCAAGTTATTAAGATTATCTCAGTTGTTGTTGTCTATGAACAGGACGTAGGTCTCAAGTCGTCCATAACCGTGGACACGGCTTCTCGAAAAGATTTAACCCTGCAGGGGTGTACCAACTGCCCATTACGAGGCTCCGCACGCACGTCCATCACTCTCAGTTGCTACCCATCACAGGCAACCATTTTATGATTTAGTTCCAAGAGATCCGAAACGGCAGGTCCCTCAAGCTAACAACGAACAAATCCGGGTGGCCCCCGGTGAGTCGACATCCATCTCAGGAGTCGGCCGCTCTCTCGATCCGGTCTCTACTGTGTGTCGCAGGTTTGGATAGCCGGTTAATCACACATGGGAAACCGGGTCCTCAGCCGGACAAAGTGGGCCAGCAAGGAAACTATGTCCTCACTGGTCCGGGTTGGTTTGAAAACAACTGGCAGCTGACCAGCACACACACGGTTTCAAATGGTAAATCAGCTTGGGCCACCACTAGAAATGTTTGAAGCTAGGTAGGTAAGAAAAGGGGACCCCATAAAATCCCACACGCGGTTAGGCACGCTCAGTCTTAAAACCAATACCCGGAACTCGGATCCTAGGTGACTCGAATGGAACAAAGCGTCGGGGCGGGATAGCCTAGACCTTCCATCCTTCGTCGAATATAGTCAACATTATAATAATCATATCATCAACAACAATAGTAACGTGATATCCCAACCCAAAGAGTAACAGGGTAACATCGTAGCATCCTAAGCATGCATACTAAGCACGGGCTGAGCAACGAGCAATAGTAACATAGCAGTACAAGGTTTGCTGGGGAGGGACATGGCTGTATTGGTTTGAAAGAGGCTGTAAACATGTGGTAGGATCAAACATCGAACCTAACCTATACTAGCATGCAAACCGCTGGTTGAAATAGAATGGATCATAAGTAATGTATAGTCCTTGCCTGTTGAAAAGTCGGGTTCCGAAGGTGTAGTTGATCGCACGCTCGCATCGTCTCCGAGAGTATTCGCGGGAGCACACAAGACGGTAAACACTGGAAAGCAATCAATGAGCAAGCATCTATTACTACGAGGCAAACACGAGCAAGCATCAACAAGAAGCAACACGAGACATCGCACCTACCGTCGAGAGCGGTTACTAACGATTTAAGTGGAGTACTCGTCACACACGACGAATACCGCACGTTTACGGTGGTTCAAGTTGCTTAGCTACATGTGATCAACCAACGGTTATTAACATGGCAACTCAAGCAAGCATGGCATAGTACACAAACATGACAAAAGGTGAAGCACAAAGTAAACTATTTATGCTAGTCAATTTAAGTGAGGCACAACCTAAACATGGCATAACACTAAGTGCCGCACGATGATTAAAAGATTTGGTACTGTTCTGCCCTAAACCATATTTTAGGTTGGTTAACAGCAGAAAACAATAGCATAAACACAAAGTACACGAAAAACTAATCAAGTTACATATAAAGAACACCCCAAACGGAGTTACGGTTAAAAAGATATAAGCAAAACAAGTTACGGGCACAAGCTGTATAAACAAGGGTAAACCTATATGAAAAAGTGCAGCAACATGTCATAGCAATACATGGGATGAAAGTAGACATGATGCTTAACAATATGCAATTGTAATCACTCAATTCCGATAAACGGTCGCGACACACTCGTCGACCAAAGTTGCAAAAAAATTACAGTTTCAGCAACAGCAGCACAATAACCTCAGGATAGCTACTTTGGAGCAAGATATAAACATGATGCAGCAAGCAAATATGGCATGTGAATGCATGAAACTGAAGTAGAAACATTGCTTAACGCAACGCAAAAGGAAACAATCAATTCCGACGAACGGTTGCGAAGCAATCGTCGCCCGAAGTTGCAATAAAATAATAACAGCAGCACTAAACAGGAAAAATAGCAGTTTAACGGCCTGATGCCCTGTTCAGCACACAATTACACAATCTAGATGAGCTCAAATGCAAATGCTCACAAAATATGAAAGCTAGAGCACGCAATTCTAAACAACTTTCATTTTGGGGGCAACGTCATACGAGCTACGGATTGCTTGCTATCGTCAACGCGGAATCGAATCAGCAGCAAAATAATAAAGGACTTAGCAGAAATGACAGTGCCAGGGAAAAATAATAGAGGCATAAATAATAAAAAAAAGGTGGCCTGGGCCTCACCCAGTGGGCCTCGGCCCATCAGGCTGGAGGTGGCCTGGCGCCTGGCCTTGGGCTGGCTGGGCCGGCCGGGTCTGGGGCGGCCCATGTGGCAGGAGGAGCCCAGCCGGGCGGTTGCTGGCGGCTCCATCCAGCCGTGACCGCGGCGGCGGCCGACGAGGCTGTGGCCTCCGGCGAGAGGGGCGCAGGGCGAGGAGAAGGGGAACGGGCCGCGGCGGCACTGCGGTGTCTGGATCCGCGGCGGGACGACATCGGCGCGGCCTCGAGGTGGCTCGGCGGCGAGCTGGGCTAGGGGGCGTTCATGGCGCGGCCTCCTGGTACCTGTGGCGAGAGGAGAGGGGTGAGGCAGGAGGGAGAAGGGGAAAAGGGAGAGGAGGAAGGGGAGGAGGAAAGGAGGAGAGGGGAGCAGGGGCGCCGGGCTGGCTCCTACTGGCCGGCGGCTGGCCTTGGAGGGCTCGGGCGGCGGCTTCGGGTGAGAGAGAGAGGAGGGAGACGGTGGAGAGGTTGGTGGGAGGCAGGGCGCTGACGTGGCCGATCCTGGGCCGTCGGATCTTCGGATCTGACGGTCCAGATCTCTAGGGGGAGTTTTCCAGATCTGATAGAGCTAGGGTTGTGCGAAAATTGGGTATTTGGGGCCAGATCTGGGGCTGGTGGCTGCCTAGGGAAACCCTAGAAATGGGTGGGAGTGTGGTGGTCTTTATATAGCAAAAACATCCTCGGTTTTTCTCTCGCGCGCGCGGTGCTCCCGTTTCTGACCGCCGGGGGTCCGCAGTACCTCCGATTCGGGTAAAACTTCGAACGTCGCGATCAGTGCGTCGAGCCGGAGGCGTTCACCTCGCGCTGGAACCGGTCCGAAAACAATTTCCGGCGCGCTATAAAAATATCCCGTTTAATTATTAAATGGGGTTTTCGTTCCGTTGGTTTCGGCTGGCCTCGTGCGGTTTTCCTGACGGTGATCGGGTGAAACCCGGTGTCGCAAAGGTCCAGTGTCAGGGTGGCAAGGGTCGGTCTCCGTCTGGTACGAGATAAGAGGGGGGGAAATAATCACAGATCGATAAATCGGGGATGCAAACACCGCAAACAAATCAAACAATCAAACAATTCACACCGAAAACAAAAATTTTAATTTTTGCAAAAACTGGGCTGTTACAACATGGAACACGTCATGCACCATGGACAGACTCTTTGTAAGCTCAAGCCGAAAGTCAAGAGGTCCTCTAGTCTCAAGGATGCGGAAAAGTCCGACAAATCTCGGAGCGAGCTTTCCTTTGATGCCAAAGCGGTGAGTTCCCCTCAACGGAGACTCTCTCAGGTACGCCCAATCACCAACCTGAAACGCTACACCATGATGCCTTTTGTCATAATAGGCCTTCTTCCTAGACTGTGCTGCCTTTAGGTTCTCTCGGACAATCTTCACTCTGTCCTCTGCCTCTTGGATCACATCTGGACCGAACAGCTGCCTCTCACCTGTCTCGGACCAGTTTAAAGGTGTCCTGCACTTGCGGCCATACAATACTTCAAACATTGCTTCCTGCAGACTTGCCTGATAGATGTTGTTGTAAGAGAACTCAGCATACGGCAAGCATTCTTCCCACTTAATTCCAAAGGAGATGACACATGCTCGAAGCATGTCCTCGAGGATTTTGTTCACGCGCTCGACTTGCCCACTTGTCTGAGGGTGATAAGCGGTACTGAGCAACACTGTCGTACCAATCGCCTTTTGAAAGGCCTGCCAGAACTTAGAGGTGAAAAGGCTGCCTCTATCGGAACTGATCTTCTTGGGAATGCCATGCAAAGATACAACTCTTGCGGTGTACAAATCCGCCAACTGAGCTGCAGGAATGGAGTCCTTCACTGGAAAGAAGTGGGCAACTTTGGAAAGATTGTCAATGACAACAAAGATGACATTGTTCTTCTTCTGCGACAAGGGGAAGCCTGTGATGAAATCCATCTCTATATGATCCCATTTCCACTCCGGAATCTCAAGTGGCTGAAGCAACCCTGCAGGCTTCCGGTGCTGTTCCTTCACTCTCCTGCACACATCACACTGAGACACGTAACGGGCAACATCCCGCTTCATACGAGTCCACCAAAAGCTTTTCTTGAGATCTTGATACATCTTTGTACTGCAAGGGTGAATAGACACCTTGGAATCATGGGCTTCCTTCATGATGACCTCTCTGAGATCTCCCTCTTTGGGAACAACAACTTGCTCTTCGAACAACACGGTGTCGTCATTATGCACTGAAAAGCAACCGTACTTTGGAACTGAGGCGGCAATACCCTGCTTGATCTTTTGTACCATTGAACTGCCAGACTGAGCTTCACGAATCTTCTCATGTATAGTGGGCTCTACCACAAGGTTGGCAAGGTAGCCTGCTGGAACTAGCTCGAGATTGAGCCTTCGAAAGGACTCACACAAGTCAGGGTGGATCTTCTGCACCTGGATATTATTGCAATCGCCCTTGCGGCTCAGCGCATCAGCTATGACATTCGGCTTCCCAGGAGTGTACTGAATATCAACTGTGTACTCAGTAATGGTTTCAAGCCATCTTCTTTGCCTCAAGTTCAGATTTGGCTGAGTGAACAAGTACTTCAGACTCTTGTGGTCGGTGAACACATCCACCTTCCTCCCTAAGAGGAGGTGTCGCCAAGTGATCAAAGCGTGCGCAACTGCTGCAAGCTCCAAGTCGTGTGTGGGATAATTCCTCTGACTTGTTTTCAACTGTCGTGAGGTATAAGCCACAATGTTCCTGCCTTGCATCAAAACTCCGCCCTAGACCTTGCAAAGAGGCATCAAAAAACACCTGAAAAGGATGTGATTCATCTGGCGGCGTGAGAATTGGAGCTGTGGTCAGCTTCTCTTTCAACTCCTCGAAGGCTGACTAGCAAGCTGGTGACCAAGTGTACCGTTTGCCTTTGCACAACAATTCAGTCATTGGCTTCGCTATTTTGGAGAAATTCTGCACAAACCTCCTGCAATAACTGGCGAGGCCGAGAAAACTCCTTAGCTGCTTCACATTCTTCGGCGGAGCCCACTCTTGAATAGTGCGGACTCGCTCTGGATCAACCGCAATTCCTTCAGCGGAAATAACATGGCCCAGAAAATTGACCTTGTCCAGCCAAAAGCCCAAAACTCACACTTGGAGAACTTGGCATAGTAATAGTGCTCTCTCAACTTCTGCAGCACCAGGCGTAGATGTTCCTCATGTTCAGCCTCTGACTTGGAATAGACAAGAATGTCGTCGAGGTAGAGGATCACAAACACATCAAGCCATTCTTGGAACAAATAGTTCATAGCTCTCATGAATGTTGGAGGGGCATTTGAGAAACCGAAAGTCATGACTGTGAACTCATACATCCCATAACGTGTGTTGAACGAGGTCTTGGGAATATCCTCTTCACGAACACGGATTTGATGATACCCCATCCTCAAGTCAAGCTTGGAGAACACCTTAGCCCCATTCAACTGTTCGAACATATCATTGATGCGGGGTAAAGGGTATTTGTTCTTGATGGTCTTCTTGTTGATACCGCGATAGTCCTGGACCAAGCGGCTAGTCCCATCCTTCTTCTGGACAAACAAAGTTGGTGCACCCCAAGGGGAAGTGCTCGCGCGGATAAAACCTCCTGCCTCCAACTCTGTCAACTGCTTCTTGAGCTTAATCAACTCCTTCGAACACATCTTGTACGGATGCCGATAAATCGGCTGGGTACCAGGCTCTAGCTTAATAACGAACTCAATAGCTCGAACTAGGGGAATTCCTGGCAACTCCTCCGGAAAGACGTCTGGGAACTCACAGACAACTTTGACTTCTTCGAGCAAAGGTGCAACTCCTGCATTCAAAGCGTACAATTGTGCTGGTCCTGTCATAGGGCCACAAGTGTACAAGACCTCTGCGCCTGAATCATGTGTAAACTTCACGGATCTGGTCGGAAAATTGATTATTGGCCTTGTGCTGCACAAGCCAATCCATGCCCAAAATGACATCAATGTCGGAACGAGGCAAGACAACCAGGGATGCTGAAAAGATAACACCCTGGATACAGATCTCCGCATCTGGAACAAAACGGACGAGCTGGACCTTGAACCAGGAGTGTGAACCGCAAGGGGTTTCTGGAGCAACTCGGTCTGAAGGTCATTTGTTGAAGCAAAGGATTGTGATACGAACGAATGGGAAGCTCCGGAATCGAACAGAACTGTCGCGGGAACTGAACACACAAGCAACCTACCAAGAACAATCTCTGAAGACTACTGAGCATCTGTGAGCATCACGTTGTTCACACGACTGCACGTGGTTGTGCCTTCACCATCGCGGTGCTCGGAGTAGAGCGAGGTGGAGGCGGTGGGAGCCGAGCAAAGCGCGGATCGATGCAGTTTGGAGAAGTGTGCCCCGGCTCTCTGCACTTGTAGCAGATCACGCCTGGACTGGACTGGGACTGCGGCCTAGGTGGCCTCGCGTGTGGTGGTGTAGAGCAAGGCCCCTGCTGAACTGGGACGGGAGGGCGGGCAAAAGTGCGGACAACTGCCCCCCTCTGCTGGAACTGCTGCCTTTGCGGCGGTGCCTCTGTGACCCAAGTCTTTGCCTTCTTGTGGACCATCACTGCGGAACTGTGCTCTCTCTGGCGCTTCCTGTATGCATCCCACTCTGCTCTGGCTGACTCTGGCGGATAGCCTGATCCACGAACTGCGAGAACAGCGTGGGGCTGCACTGGGTGAGTGCGTACTTGATCTCTGTGCTGAGACCCCCACGGAACCTGGCAATCCTCTTGGCCTCTGTGTTGACCTCCTCCGGAGCGTACCTGGCGAGCCTGACGAAGGCCAGGTTGTACTCCTGAACTGACATGTCACCTTGTCTCAGAGCCAAGAACTCCTCTTGCTTCCTGTCCATCAAGCCACTCGGAATATGCGCTGCTCTGAAGTCTGCGACGAAGTCTGCCCACGTGATGATAGCATCACCCTTGTTGGCCTTGTAGGTATCGTACCAGCTGGCTGCTGCACCCTGAAGCTGGAAGGAGGCGAAGGTGACGTAGTCAACTGGTCTGATGGTGTTTGCATTGAAGTGCTTCTTGATCTCTGCGATCCAATCATCCACTTCCAGCGGGTCTCGAGCCTCAGAGAACCTGGGGGGTTGATAGCAAGGAACTGCTGCAGAGTGGTGTACTGTGGTCGATCATTCCTCTGGGCAGGCTGGTTCTGCATCATCTGTAAGATCGCAGCTGTGCCCTGAGCCACTGCGGTCATAGCCTCCCCAAGGAGAGGGTTCTCTGGCGGCGGCATGTTCACTCTTGGCATCCTGTATACAGGAACACTTATGAGAACATGATTGAAACATTGAGGTAACCAGAAGATAAAGCAATATTCACAACAAAACTTCCTCACGAGGTATGAGAAAGCCGTAGGCTGAAATTCCACCAAGGTTAACCCAGAAAGTCGAAGGCTATGTGCTACTGGAATCCCCAAACCGAGATCATCCGAATCCAAGATAATAATCTGCTAGCGAGCACACAACAATATATACGAGTGGTTGGAGACCTGAACATTGAGAAATCTGCCCTGAGCGGCCCGCCGAAGCGGTCTCCTATAGGGGGAGGAACCACATCCGGAGGATGCCAACCATCCCTGTATAGGAGTTTCACCTGAGGTACGCCGTAAGCGAGGTGGAGTTGTCAAACCCAAGTGGCGGCTCAGTGTTATCAACGCACGCCAACCCTTATCGTCGCTAGCAAAAAATTATAGAGGAATCAGAGCCTCATGTAAACGAGAACCTAGATTTGTTTTGAAAGGTGATAAGTTGCAGAGAGAAAACAACGTTTCACTTCCTCACGGAAAAAGGGGTGGGAGGGTGGGGTAAGAAGAAAAATAAAGAGTTCCTACTCTCCGATTTTTCCTTAGTAACTACAAAATAGTTTCTAGACTCAACTTCGGCCAGTAGGGGTCCTACAGTCAGTCCTGCTCTGATACCAAGTTGTAAGACCCCGATGCGGTGCTAACTCGAGTTAGTCGCATTCGCGTCCCGCTCAAGTTAGTAGCGCATAAAAGGCCACCGACTCACGACACTCGCACTCGTGTCACTGCCAGATTCTCGACAACATATATAAGAACAATGAACTTTATACTAAGACATAAATATATAGAGTCCAGGGCATACATCGCCACTGGAATTGTTACATCATCTCAGATGTCCATAGACCCAACAGTACATCATGTTACAAGCGGAAGACAATCACGGCCGAGTACGGTCAAAATCCAAATTGCCCTAGAGTGGGCTTCACATAAATAGTCCACCCACGGATCGTCGGAACCCAACTATAGGATCTACTGAACGAAGTAATCCTCATCGTCGTCCTCCGGGGGCACCTCCACAAAGTAACGTCCGGTGCTCGGGTCGAGGTAGTAGTCAACGGCAGCGGCCGATCAGGCAAAACAGTAAAATCACAAAAGGAAAACCGGGGTGAGATTAAATCATTACAGGATAACTAACTCCCTACGGTAAGACAAGATAAAGGTAAAGGTTGCAGCCGCACTAGCATATATGGTGGATATCGTTCTATTAGACTTAGAGGTAAGATTCCAATAATGCACGTGACATCGTGTCATAAGTCTTCTATTCACCTACTTACGTCAAACATAACACAACCAGGATCTTCTCTCGGTCCCCCTGGACGAAGAAAAGCAACCAAGGCACTCACACGGTAGGAAAGTTTTAATTATGATTCAAATTGATGTTATTCTATGAAAAAGGAGAAGGTCTCAAGTCGTCCATAACCGCGGACACGGCTTTTCTAAAAGATTTAACCCTGCAGGGGTATACCAACTTCCCATCATAGGCTTCGCATGTATGCCCGGTTTCCACTTGGCTAGGTAAGCGCCTGAAACTCCGGAACGTCAGATTCCCTCTAACTAACAACGCACAATTCCGGGTGGCCCCCGGTGAGTTGACACCCAACTCAAAAGCCGGCCGTGCTCTCGAATCGGTCGCTACCGTATGACTCCAGGTTTGGATTGCCAGTTAAATCTCATATGAGACCGGGTCCTCGGCCGGTCAAGGTGGGCCAGTCAAGAAACAAGTCCTCCTGGCCCAAGGTGGTTTGTAAACAACTGGGGTACCACCATCACACACACGTTTGCAAATAGTAAATCAGCTCGGGCCACCACTAGAACTGTTTGTAGCTAGGTAGGTAAGACAAGGGGACCCCATAGAATCCCACACACGATTAGGCACGCTCGTCAAGAAACACAATACCCGGAACTCGGGACCTAAGTGACTCAAATGGAACAAAACACCTGGCGGGAACAGACGGGTCTCCCATCATTCTTCAAGTATATAATTAACATCATAATAATAATAAATATCAACCAACTTTTTAAATAACAGGATATCCCAAACCATAGCATAGGGTAAGAAGCAAGTTTTCCTACTCATACTAAGCAATGGCGGAGCAGCGGTATCTTAGCAATACAATGTTTGCTGGGATGTGGGGATCATGGCTGTTTGGTTTGATTATGGCATGAACAAGGTGGATAAGATCAAACAAACGTTCTAGACTACAGCTAGGCAGGCAGGCAGAAAGGTATCAAGTAATGGTATAAATCTTCCCCTTGCCTGGGTAATCGGTCGTCAAAGCAGAGGTAGCAGGGTCCTCGGGCTCGGTGTCGGAAATCTCCACGTAAGTCTCCTCGGCAGTCTCAGGTGCTAACGTAAAGTGCCGGCAAGGAAAAGGCACACAAGTAAGCAAGGGTTGCAATGCACAGGCAAAGATGGTATGATCATGTTTAATAGACATGATGTGACCCTATCTAGTCAATTTAAATGAAGGTGGTGACGACACGTCAACAACTTCATGTGCAATTATTATATTTTTATGGCTTTGTCCTTAGCCTTAATTTTGGTGTAAGTAACATGGCAACATGACATGATCAACAATGCAATTAACAGAAGTAATTACAACGTGAAATCAAAACATCGATTCCGGAGACGGAGAGATGTTGATGAACTTGACATCGGAAAAGGTGCAACAAAAGAAAGGAGCCCAGCCACATTGCATATGAAAATATGCATAGGGGCTGGTTTGATGATGCAGAGAGTTGAAGATGACATGAAGAGAGACTTGGAATGAAAAGATGATCAGGATTTCAACTTGCACTGAAGTTGAAAGAATCAAAGAAAAGAAAGGCAAGGTTGGATATGGTTAGGTGATCACACCATGTCCACTGAGTTGCACAAAGCATCAAATGGACATCACCATTTTAATCCCTGCAATTTTCTACCCCAAAAACATATATGGCATGTCACACTTTGAATTTGCAAAACACTTTGCAAATACAAAAGAAGTGAGGGGCTTCTTTGCAAAAATTACCACTACTCCAAAATTTAGAAGGGGGCAAACTGCAAAATGAACAGAACCACTGTGATCAGTGGGAAATTCTACCCCAAAAACATATATGGGATGCCACATTTGAGGTGAAAGATCTCCAAGGTTCAAATTCATTTTGAATTTTAATTCAAACCCAAAATGAATTTAAACAGAAAAGAAAATGAAAAGAAAAAGGAGAAAGAAAGGGGCTCAGCCCCACTGGGCTGAATTCGGGCGCCAGGCCCCTCTTTCTTCTCTGCAGTCCTGATACGGTGAGGATAGTTCTCTCACTCCCCGTTGGTTACCCCAAGTGGAAGGTGAGATGTAGCGTAGCAGCAAATTTCCCTCGGTGAAGATACCAAGGTTATCGAACCATTAGGACTCCAAGAGATACAAGAAGGTGACAACGGTGCCAGCAATTAGGCGGTTGACGTGGATCTGCACACAGCAACAAATAACTTTGCTCCCAACGAGTACAGAGGAGTTGTCAATTCCTCCGGCCTTGCTGTTTACAAAGGATCAACGCAAGAGATAATAATAGTGGCAACTGAAAGTAAAGACTGAAAGTAAATTGAGGGTGTAAACAATGATATGAAGATGGATCGGGGTCCCGTGATTTTCACTAGTGATGTCTCTCTCCCAAAAGACGATAAAAGTGCTAGCGAGGTAAACAAATCACAGTTGGGCAATTGACAGGATTATGAAGGCACCTTAATGCTAGCTATGCTGCAAAGAAAGGAAGGGCTCAAAAGCAATGGGCAGTACGCCAAAGTAAGTACACCGAAATTCATCTGCATCTACTACGAATCATCCACCTTGAGATATCTATCCAGAACATCTCGTTGGTATTAAGTTGCGAATTCCACCCAAAGTGTAAACTCAAAGCAACAGACAACTGCATTAAAAGAACTATGCGTAAAGTAAACAATCCTTGCACCCGCAGGTACAAGCACCGTTGTTTTATCCCTGGTGGCAACAGCACATCCCCTAGTCTCATGTTTCTTTCACTCAAGCTAGACATCGAGGGGCTGAACCCACAATCGATCATAACGCTCTCTCTTGGAGTTGCAAATAAAATACTTGGCCAAAGCAAATACCGCAACTGAGGACATCCAAGAATTTAATCAAGAACAAAATATAAAAGAGAAGAACCAAATATATTACTCATCGCAATCTGAACATAGTCTCATAATCCATCAGATCCCAACAAACTCAGCATAGCAACAGCAGAAATTACATAGATGCCTCGATCATGTGAGGCAGCTCACGAGGACTCGAAAGTGGAGGCACAAAAGAGGGAGAGATAGATCACATAGCTACTGGTCACGGACCCATGGACCAAGGGAAACTACTCACGGTACATACGGGAGGCGTCCATGGCTATGGATGGTCTCCCGGAGGGGGTAGCTTCTCCCGGCAGGGTGCCGGAGCAGCTTCTCCAGGCAGCCCCGATCTAGAAACGGCGGCGGCGGCGGAACAGAGGCGAGATCGCGAAAGAGGAGTCCGTCTTAGGGGTTTCCACCCCGAGGGGTAAATATAGGCGAAGGGGGGTGTCGAGGGGACCCACCAGGCAGCCAGGAGGCCTCCTGGCGCGGCCTAGGGTGGGGCCGCGCCAGAGACCCTCCTGGCCTCCTGGTGGTGGCCCCCCTTCGCTCCTTTGGTGTTTCCGGAAGCTTTCGTGACGCGGATTTTTATGTAATTTTTCCGGATTTTTTGGAGCACTTTTAATGGCCGGAAAACCTGAAATACAAAAACAGCAGAAAACAGCAACTGGCAACTGGGTGCACTGAGTTAGTAGGTTAGTCCAAATAGGTTCAAAACTGTATGAAAGTTCAAGCAAAACATGGCAAAGTCACACAAAACATGCATGGAACAAGCAGAAATTATAGATACATTTGGGACGTATCAACATCCCCAAGCTTAATTCCTGCTCGTCCTCGAGTAGGTAAATGATAGCAAGCATAATTTCTGTGGTGACATGCCACACAACCATAAAAGGACTTTTAAGTAAAGCAATCAAAGCATGCAATTCAATTCAAGTCTTAACAAGCAAGAGTCTATATTAGCATTGACACAAGCAACAAAAGAACAAAAGGTGCAAGAGCTCTTGCTGTCCGTGACTCGAATGTCTCCAGATGGTGTTTGCGTGCAAGCAAGGGATAGGGAAATACGAGATAAAAAGTAAGGTTGTTGAGAACAACTATCTACTAAAGTTTCACACTTGGTCTCCTTTGGATTCTTATCTTGACTCGTCCCCAGACCACTAGCCAGGTACAAGTCAAACTGATCCACTCCCTTTCGATATTTTGAGCACTCATGCAATGGATGAGCGTGAGCAAGAAAGTAGACACCTAAAAGGCGAAACAGAAAGAAGGTGGAGGAGGAAGACAAAAAGGTGTGAAAGGATCACATCAATGAGGACAATCATAGGCGAGAGAAGGCCATATGATAGATATGATGTGAGGAGTAGGGATTTCCATACAACGGATGCACATGTGAGCTAAAAGCTCTCCAAGGGAACTAGTGGGGGTGCATCTAACTTGCTTGCTCAAGAAGACCTAGAGCTCGTTTGAGGAGGCTCATCATTGAAATATACAAGCCAAGTTCTATAGTGTAAAGGGTCCCTATTAGCTATATGCATGATGATGATCTCTATGGAGTACAAGGGATAGAAGATGAAGTACTAGTGTGGATCTCTCAAAAGTAATAGAAGTGTGCCCCCTTCTCACTTTTTCTTTTTTTTCTTTTTTTTTCTTTTTTTAATTTTTTTGGTGGCCTCAATGGCTCTTTCTATTTAACTCTCATTTGTCCTCTTTGGGATCTTTTGATTTTGTCCTCTTTGGGATCTTTTCCTCACTTTAGGGGCAATACTCTATATTTTACAAGAATATAGGAGATCTTTCACACTTTACAACGGTACTCACATAAAGAAAATGTAACTATCATGATGAAAATGTATGCTTCTGCCAGGATAGCAGGATATGCCATGATACTAGCGCGTCATGTAGCAATGATTAGGGCAAGGCCCAAATAGCATGCGGCTCATCAATCAAGCAAGTAGCATGTATGACATGAAGATCAAGTCATGAGAAGGTGGATGTTGCATGGAAATGTATCTCGGAAAGGCTATGAAAATGCCTTGTAGATAGGTATGGTGGCTGTTTTGAGGAAAGATATAAGGAGGCTTATGATGACAGAGCGTATCGTGCCAAGGGTTTGGATGTACCGGCGAAGGTGGACGCTAACTCTCAGAGTGAGAAGAGAGCAATGCACGGCACAGGAGAGGCTAGAAAAGGTATAGGTGGGTGGAAGTGTCAACTTTCGAATACTCACATTAGTCTGAAGAACTCATGCACTTATTATCGGTAACTCTCAATCTAATCAGGAGGTTCACAAAGAGACAGGTACCCCGAGGAGGAGTGTATGGGGGTTTGGTTATCCTTGAGCATCCTTGACTCATGGTACGTGAGTGTACTCTAATATTCGAACCCTCCAGAGGTTAGTGATTCATCTAGTAGCTAGAGTTCTCAACAGGGGTTTTTGGTTTTCGAAAAACACACGGATTGGCCAAAATACGACATCTATCACTAATAGGCAAGATCTCTTGACACCATAAGTTCAAAAATTACTCTAATCAATACCTCAAAACTATTGCAAGTTACTACTACAAAGAGAAAAGCAACTTCAACTACCTACTTCTAGTCAAGACACAAAACTCAGTGCAACAGGCAAACTCTCTAACAAGATAAAACATGCAACCTATAGAAAGTTCAACCTAAAACAAAAGAAAGGCTCTAGAAAAACTAAAGCACTACAACTAAACAGAGCAGCAGCTAAGAAAAGAAAAAGAACAGCTCGCGGCTAAAAGAATAAGCATGCAAGTCCTATGAGGAGTTCTAGTTCAAGCGGAGCGTGAATCTCTCCCACACAAAAGAGTAAGTTGGGGTCTAACTTGTTACTACAGCAAACAAAGTAAAATAAAACTAAAAACAAAACCTAAGAGCGAGACGCTCCAAGAAAAGCACATAACGCATGAAGTGATAAAAATATAGTGCAACGAGAGACGAACTGATAATTGTTGATGAAGAAGGGGATGCACGGGCTCATCCCCAAGCTTAGACGCTTGAGTCTCCTTGAATATTTATTGGGTGTGCACATGGGCATCCCCAAGCTTGAGCGTTTGACACTCCTGAATCTTCTTTCATCATCTTCCATCGCGCACTTGAAAACTCCCTTCATACATAACTCATTGTAGACTGATTAGAGAGGTTAGTACCCTAATAAAGTAATTTTTTCTCCACTGGAAATAAAGATAATATTGAAGAGCTACTGTTTCTCAAGATTGCCAAAAAGTTTTTGCAAAGAAACTGCAAGCTTAAGGTTTGCAAAAGTACGGAGAGACAAAACGTGGCAGAATCTGTGAAAAACAGAACAGCAGATAGAAAAGAATTTTTTAGGGATACTTCTGCAACTCAAATCAAAAAACTCAGAACATACGCAACTTTCTTTATTGTATAGAGCACGCTGTGTAAAAATTTCAGCTCAAAAAGATGAACTGGGATTTTTGCATGATTGTTCTAGTCACGAGGACAGAATCTGTTTTCTGGACAGCATGTCACAACTTTTACTTCCCTTGTCGTATGAGGCTATACTTGGCACAAAGCTTGAAAAGTAAATATACAATGATGTTGATACAGTAGTAACAATCATCAAGACCACTCAGAACAGAAGAAAAGCAAAAAGAAAAACCTAAATTCGTTGCGGGCTGCCTCCCGAAAGCGCTTCTTTAAAGCCATTAGCTAGGCATAAAGATTATAGAAGATGCTCTCACAAGAATAAGAATTTTGAAGCAAAAGAGATCATCAAGAAGAAAATATGAAACACATTTAAGCCTAACCCACTTCCTATGCATAGGCTTCTTGTGAGAAAATAAATCAAAGAAGCACAAAGTGACATGCATAGGAAGGTGGAAAAAGAACAACTTCAAAACTTTCAACATGATGAGAGGTGTTTTTGTAACATGGAAGTTTCTACAACCAAACTTTCCTCTCTCAAAGTAATTTTCAGTAGCATCATGAACAAAATCAAGAATATAATCACATAAATCATGTTGTACATGACCTACAAGCACACGTGTATTGTTTTCAACACGGTTTTTAGGATGATAAGATAGATGCAACTCATCACATTGAGCCTTGATAATAGCAAAATTCTCCGGAGTTGGAGATTTCAAAAGGATACTAGGGCAATCAAATGTGGGTGCAATAGCAACAATTTCATGCTTAACATAAGGAACTATAGAAAGTTCATCTTTGTAAGCATCATCCATAGTGGCATCATGGCCATCAACAAAGCAAGTATCAAAATCATCAGAAAGGGATGTATCAAGTGAGTCCTCAGAATCACAGGACTCCTCATCATAGCGATCATTAGCCTCTTCTCGGGCATCAAGCATTCCATTTTTAAAATCATCAATATAAGAATTGGAAGTATAATTCTCAAAGCAATAAGCAAGAACAGCAAAGTTTTCAGACTTGTGAATAGTATCGTAATACTTTTCAATCAAAGAAGCAATCTCAAAAGCACCTTTAAAAGCAACAAACTCTTCAATATTTTCAACATCAAAGTAATCATAAACACCTTTGGCATAAGAAGATAGGATCTCATTTTCATTAAACTCACATTGGAAAGGAAGGTGTTTACGCTCTATATTAGAGTAGCAAGTAAAATCATAAATGTGGCATAAAGATTCAGCATAGCAATAAGAAATTTTTATTTGATCCCATAAGTGTTTCCCTTTCTCAGATAGGCGGTGCCGCGTGTAATGAGCATGCTCATCCAATGATTTTCCCTCAACCAACTCGGTTGGGTTTTTAGTGCGAGCACAAATTGATCAAAGACGAGCCAAGTGAAACATGTCCATCCTACCATATTTGGGTGGTTCCACACCCATGGTGAAGATAGCATTAGTAGGTATTTTTGGTATTTTTTATAAGGGACACAAAAGTAAAAAACTAAAAGGTAAACTAACAAGACTAAAAAGCAAAGGTAAAAGATAGTGTGCAACTCCCCTATCTTGTAGACTGGAGTCCCCGGCAACGGCGCCAGAAATTAGCTTGATACGGTGAGGATAGTTCTCTCACTCCCCGTTGGTTACCCCAAGTGGAAGGTGAGATGTCGCGTAGCAGAAAATTTCCCTCGGTGAAGATACCAAGGTTATCGAACCAGTAGGACTCCAAGATATACAAGAAGGTGACAACGGCGCCAGCAATTAGGCGGTTGACGTGGACCTGCACACAGCAACAAATAACTTTGCTCCCAACAAGTACAGAGGAGTTGTCAAATCCTACGGCCTTGCTGTTTACAGAGGATCAACGCAAGAGATAATAATAGTGGCAACTGAAAGTAAAGACTGAAAGTAAATTGAGGGTGTAAACAATGATATGAAGATGGACCGGGGTCCCGTGATTTTCACTAGTGATGTCTCTCTCCCAAAAGACGATAAAAGTGCTAGCGAGGTAAACAAATCACAGTTGGGCAATTGACAGGATTATGAAGGCACCGCAATCCTAACTATGCTGCAAAGAAAGGAAGGGCTCAAAAGCAATGGGCAGTACGCCAAAGTAAGTACACCGAAATCCATCTGCATCTACTACGAATCATCCACCTTGAGATATCTATCCAGAACATCTCGCTGGTATTAAGTTGCGAATCCCACCCAAAGTGTAAACTCAAAGCAACAGACAACTGCATTAAAAGAACTATGCGTAAAGTAAACAATCCTTGCACCCGCAGGTACAAGCACCGTTGTTTTATCCCTGGTGGCAACAACACATCCCCTAGTCTCATGTTTCTGTCACTCAAGCTAGACATCGAGGGGCTGAACCCACAATCGAGCATAACGCTCTCTCTTTGAGTTGCAAATAAAATACTTGGCCAAAGCAAATACTGCAACGGAGAACATGCAAGAATTTACTCAAGAACAAAATATAAAAGAGAAGAACCAAATATATTACTCATCGCAATCTAAAAATAGTCTCATAATCCATCAGATCCCAACAAACTCAGCATAGCAACAGCAGAAATTACATAGATGCCTCGATCATGTGAGGCAGCTCACGAGGACTCGAAAGTGGAGGCACAAAAGAGGGAGAGATAGATCACATAGCTACTGGTCACGGACCCATGGCCCAAGGGAAACTACTCACGGTACATACGGGAGGCGTCCATGGCTATGGATGGTCTCCGGGAGGGGGTAGCTTCTCCCGGCAGGGTGCCAGAGCAGCTTCTCCAGGCAGCCCCGATCTAGAAACAACGGCGGCGGCGGTACAGAGGCGAGATCGCGAAAGAGGATTCTGTCTTAGGGGTTTCCACCCCGAGGGGTAAATATAGGCGAAGGGGTGTCGAGGGGACCCACCAGGCAGCTAGGAGGCCTCCTGGCGTGGCCTAGGGTGGGGCCGCGCCAGGGACCCTCCTGGCCTCTTGGTGGTGGCCCCCCTTCGCTCCTTTGGTGTTTCCGGAAGCTTCCGTGACGCTAATTTTTATCTGATTTTTCCGGATTTTTTGGAGCACTTTTAACGGCCGGAAAACCTGAAATACAAAAACAGCAGAAAACAGCAACTAGCAACTGGGTGCACTGAGTTAGTAGGTTAGTCCAAATAGGTTCAAAAGTGTATGAAAGTTCAAGAAAAACATGGCAAAGTCACACAAAACATGCATGGAACAAGCAGAAATTATAGATACGTTTGGGACGTATCAAGGCCCACTGGGCAAAGGCCCATGCCAAAGCAAAATTGCAGAAAAACAAAAAAGGGGGTGCCTCGGCTGGGATTCGAACCCAGGACGAGTCCTTCTTCCACTGCACCCCAACCACTGCGCCACTCGACGAATTCTGAACCAAAATGCGGTGCAGATAGGATAAGCTAACGCTGCAGGTTAACTGAACCCGAAACTACACTGACAGCTATCCCTGCAGCCCAAACACGGTGAGCACCCCTTCGTGCTCCGGCCACCTTCCGACGAGCCACCACGGGAAAACCCGAGAGGGGACATCGGGCTACACGGGAGCGCACGCTACTGTCTCCAACTCCTCGCCACCTCGCCGGATTCTTCACGGGAACAGGGCGACGGCGAACTCTTCTGAAGATGCAGTACATCCCGGCGGCACAGCCAATCTTCAGACGTCCCGTGCGTCGAGCACACGGCGCCTGCGGCCCGGCAACACTTGCAACGCCGAGAGGGCAGCACCACGATCACGCGGGTGCCCTGTCCCTGATCTAGACCTCACCGGAGAGGATGCCAGGCTCGTCTGAATCCCATGGCGGCCTGACTGTCAGACACACGCAGCTTCAGACACGGGCGCCGCGCTACCTACGCGGGAAAAAGGGGCAGCCTTGGGTGCCATACGCACGCCCTGGGAGACTTTGGAGCACGCGGGAGGACGTCGTCGACGCCCGGCGGCATGGCGAGCACGCGCTGCGCGTCGGCGCTGCGAAGCACGACGACACTGCGGTCCTACGGCTAAATGCTATACGCAGCAGAGGTGAGGGGAAAATAACGGTTGCGGCTCACCTAGGGGTTGCTGGAGGCGACCCTGAGCTCGGCGTGGAGGAAGCAGAGGACGCAGCCGTCGTCGGGGAAGACGAGGTCCCGCAGCAAGTTGTCGACGTCGCGGGCCCGATTCGTGGAGTTCCTCTCCCCCTGCACGACGGGAACGGAGCGATGACATGTTGGAGACGACGCGGAAGGACGCACGGACACGAACGAGGGAATATGGCGGCGAATTCGAATCCTCACCGGCGGAACAGGGGAGGTCCCTGAGGACGAACCAGGCGGCAGCGGCGGAAATTGGAGGGAGGAAGGTGAACCTAGGGTTCCAGGAGGGGCCTGGGACCTCAGCTTATAAAGGGGGGGCTCCTGGCCACGTTGTCCGCATCGACGTCGACGCCTCCCGCCGGCTGTGAGAGAGAGAGGGAGGGGACCTTGGACACGCTGTAAAGACGATGACCCAGGGCCACCCGATCTCAATCCAGCGGCTAACGTTGCTCCCGCGTAACGCTTCGGTGGCACGGGCCAGACGGGCTGCGAAGCAGTGGGGCGAGGCCTGCTGGGTTGGGCCTGGCAGGTCCTCTGCCTCCAGCAAAAAAAAACAATTTCCATTTGTCAAAAACAGAAAAAAATCCAAGAGTTTTTGTGGGAATCCACAAAAGAGAAAAACATATAAAAATATGTTTTGGAAACCTTGAGATATTCTCCAATTTATAAAATTGGTTTGACCATTTTTGGAGCAACTAAAATGTGGGTGCATTTTGAAAATTCAACCCACGTTGAACTGTGGCCCACAATTATGGAGTTGGCAAAAATGTTGCAAGGCTTTTAAAAAGCTTGGGAAGGGCAAGGAATTTGCTATGCCAAGTTTGGGGTCAAGGAGAGCATGCATGCAACATTGAAAAATCTTCAAACACCCTTCTTGAACCATTTTGGATGCAAACTCAAACAAACCAAATGGCTCCAATCCCAATGCAAATTTAAATCACCACATGAAATGTGAAACTCTAGCATCATGCCAAGTTACAAAGTCATCAGACAAGGTACAATATCATGTTGATTTGTTATTATTGCAAATCGGTTGTTACAGCGCTCCTTATAGCGATCAGGGCAGCTGGAGGCCCAATGCTTTGCACTGCCGCAAACATGGCACACTCCCTTCTTCTTATTAGGATTCTTCTTGAAGTTGGTAGGCTGTGACGGCTTGTTCTTTTTATCAAACTTGCCTTTTTCCACCAGATTTATTCTTGAAGTTGAACTTCTTGGGCTGGTAGTTCTTTTTCTGTACCATATGGGCACTTGAACCACCCTCAGGAACTCGAGCGCGTGTATCCTTTGCTCTCTCCTTCTCTATAACATCAAGAGTCCCAATGAGGTTCGCAACGCAAAACTCTTGCCTCTTGTGTTTTAAAGAAGTAGCAAAGTTGTTCCACGAATGTGGAAGTTTGGCAATAATGCCTCCGGCCACAAACTTGTCCGGCAACACACACTTGAAGTGCTCAAGTTCCTTGGCGAGCGACTGTATCTCATGCGCTTGTTGAACAACAGAGCGCTCATCAGTCATCTTTTAGTCATAATATTGTTCCATGACATACAACTTGCTGCCAGCGTCCGAAGCCCCAAACTTGGCCTCGAGCGCATCCCACATGTCCTTGCCGTTATCAAACGACATATATGAATCCACAATGGAATCATCAAGAATACCAAGGAGGGCACCCTTAAAGAGAGTATCGATCTTCTCATAAGCCTCCAGCTGTGCAGGAGTAAGATCGCCCTCGGCCTTGCCCTTGGTGGCGTCATAGCATTGCATGGACTGAAGCCAATACACTGCTCTCGTGCGCCACCGCTTATAGTGCACCCCCTTGAAAGGCGGCGGCTTCATAGACGCAAGTAAACCAGATGCAGTAAATTGCCTATAATCAGGTTTTTGGATTGTTGAAAATATTAGCAATTTAGCATATGATTTAATCCACGAAATAGACAAACAATCCATGGCAATAATGAAACAAATCAAACTAGCCATGCGATCTACCTAAAAAGTAGACAAAGAGATCACATCTAAAGCAATTACTAGAAACAGGACATGCAACATGATCTCAAACACATAAGAACGGATCACGTATGGTGCAGCGGGTGTGGAGGCGCTGGTGTTGGTGTCGCCATGTCGCTGATAGAGAGGTTGCCGACGTCTGGGAAGAATTCGTCGTCGGAGAAGTAGTCGTCGTCGCTGCCAGCAGTCGCGCGAGTGCGCTCCCCAAAAACCTGATCGCCCCTCTCCCGTACAGAATCACGAGAGGCGGGGTTTCGGAGGCCTGCTGTCCCTTCTTTTGGTGCACGCCGGAAGAAGGGATGAAGAAGACTTGGGCGGCGGCGCAATGATCTGGAACGAGGAGGAGGAACCATATGGCGGTACGTCCAGGGTAGGGTTTGCGCTGTTTATATAGACGCAGCGGGACGGGCCGATGTGGGAGTAGAGCCCACGAAAACGGCGCACCAATTAAGCAAAATTAACGCGTCCGTTAATTATAATTAATGTCTCATTAATTTTTTCCGAGCTACAAAAATATAAGCGTACGCATAGATTTGTCCTCGGCTCGGCTCATTCCCGAAACCCGAAACCCGACGCGCGCACGCTGATACGTCCAAAACATATCAATAATTTCAGCTTGCTCCATGCATGTTTTGTGTGATATTGCTATGATCTAGATACACTTTCATACACTTTTGATCATATTTGGACTAACCTATTAACTCAGTGCACCACAGTGCCAGTTCCTGTTTCTGCCAGTGCCACTTTTGATCATATTTGGACTACCAAGCGGCCCTTGAAGTACACAGTATCACCATCATTAGCATCAATGGTAAAAGAGGAAGGCTTTCCTTCGGCGATGTCCTGCTTGATCTTCACAATGTCAGGGGCCAGAGATTGTCTACTCTTGATGAGGGCATCGAGCTTTGACTCGAGAACCAGGTTATTGACGTAACCTTGAGGAACAATCTCGAGATTCAACTTGCGAAACTCTTCATACAGAGGTGGTTGCTGCACCTCAACCTCAAGTTCAGAACAGTAAGCTTTGCGGCTCAAGGCATCGGCCATCACATTAGCCTTGCCCGGGGTATACGAAATATCCATGTTGAAGTCGGCTATTGTCTCAAGCCATCGTTGTTGACGAAGGTTCAGATCTGACTGAGTAAACAGGTACTTCAAACTTTGGTGATCGGTGTAGACTTCGCAACGATTACCGACGAGGTAATGTCGCCACAGCTTCAATGCATAAATTACTGCTGCCAATTCGAGATCATGTGTTGGGTATTTGTCTTCGTGAGCACGCAACTGTCGAGAGCCATAAGCAATCACCTTGCGCTCTTGCAATAGGACACAGCTTAATCCTTGACGAGACGCGTCGCAATATATCACGAAGTCCTTTTGAGTATCAGGGGGAGCGAGCACCGGGGGAGAAGTTAGCTTGTCCTTGAGTGCTTGAAAACTTTCCTGACATTTATCTGTCCACTCAAACTTGACGCCTTTGTGAAGCAGATTAGTCAGAGGCCTGGCAATCTTGGAGAAATTCTCGACGAAACGGCGGCAATAGCTAGCGAGTCCGAGGAAACTGCGGACTTGCTTGACGGTCTTGGGAGGAGTCCAGTCAAGAATAGCCTGGATACGTTCGGGGGTGACGGCAATGCCATCCTTGGAAATCACATGTCCAAGGTAGGTTACTTCGGGAAGCCAGAACTCACACTTAGAAAACTTAGCGTAGAGTTTGTGTTCTCGAAGCTTCTCCAGTATAAGACGAAGATGTTCAGCATGTTCTTCTTCATTCTTGGAATATATCAATATATCATCCAGATAAACCACGACGAACTGGTCGAGGTACTCCATGAAAATATAATTCATCAATCTGGAGAAGGTGGCTGGAGCATTGGTTAAGCCAAAGGACATGACGGTGTACTCGTATGAACCATAGCGAGTAATGAAGGCAGTCTTCGGAATGTCCTCATCACGGACTCGGATTTGGTGATAACCCAACCTCAAGTCGAGTTTAGAAAACACCTTGGATCCGGCAAGTTGATCATACAGATCATTGATCCGGGGAAGTGGGTATTTGTTCTGGATGGTGGCTTGGTTAATGCGCCGATAATCTTGGACCAATCGGTTTGTCCCATCGCTCTTCTTGACAAAGAGCGAAGGTGCTCCCCAAGCTGAGGAACTGGGGCGAATGAATCCTTTCTGAAGTGCCTTGTCGATTTCCTCCTTAAGTTCAAGGAGTTCATGTGGAGGCATCTTGTAAGGACGCTTGGCAATCGGGACAGTGCCTGGCTTCAAGTCGATGACAAATTCAACTTCTCTGATCGGGGGTATTCCCGGAAGTTCTTCTGGGAAGACGTCGGGAAAATCGCGTACGACCGGAACGTTCTCGATGCCTTCCAAAGGTGAGACATTCAAAGCATTCATCATAAGGATCTGTGTTTCAGCATTACGGGTAACTCGGGCGGTGTGGTTAACAATCCCACCGGAGGGGTGAAAAAGTTGGACCGACTTCGTGCCACAATAAAGTGCGGCATCGTGGAATTTCAACCAGTCCATTCCGAGAATTAGGTCTATGGTGGAAGACATCAGGATTATGGGGGAAGCATGGAATTCAACTCCTTCAATTTCAACGATGGTTTCGGGCACGATCTTGGTGGTTCGGCATTGGCCTATCGGGGTGCGGACAACCATCGGTGGGTTCATCTTTTCCAATGCAAAGTTATGCGACAATGCAAATGCTTCCGACATGAATGAATGTGATGCTCCTGTATCAAATAAAACAGTAGCAGGTACGGAATTAACGAGAAGGGTACCCATCACGGTAGCGGGTTGTTGCTGAGCTTCTTCAACATTGACATTGTTGGCATGTCCACGAGCATAAGCAGCAGACCCAGTATAGTTGGGGGTCCTGTTGTTGCCGCGACCATTTCCACGGCCAGCGGGGTGAACTACCAGTTGCTTCTGTTTCTGGGGGCACTCTCTGGAAAAATGCCCCGGTTGGCGGCACGTGAAGCATAATCCATCCTGAGGACGAAGTGGGGTAGCATTGGGTGGTGCAGGCAGAGCTCTTGGCATCTGCGGTGGTGGAGGCAGACGGGGTGCTGCATAAGACGGCCTTGGGGCAGGGACAGCTGAATGGGTCACACTGGTAGGGAGCCAGATGCGACGCTTCTGCGTTGCGCCCGAAGATGAGCCAACGTCACGGTAACGCTTCAGAGAGTTCTTGTGCTCCATCTGGGCAGTCTCGACGGTGATAGCCTTGTTCACCATGGTGGCGAAGTTGGCGAAATCATGAACGGCAAGAGCGAGCCTGAGTTCTGGGTTGAGGCCTCGACAGAACTTCTGCTGCCTGCGAGCATCAGTGGTGATCTCTCCTTCCGCATAGCGAGAGAGGTTGAGGAACTCGCGCTGATAGGCCTCAACAGTCATATCGCCCTGAGTGAGGTTACGGAATTCTTCCGCCTTACGATCCATGATCCCCTGAGGAATGTAGCGGGCGCGGAAAGCAGACTGAAAGTCATCCCAAGTGATGACTTCTTCGACTGGCAGGGAACGCTTGTGGGTGCTCCACCACTAAGCAGCGGCGCCTTTCAGATGATAAGACGCAAAGTTCACATAGTCGGCTGGATCGACATTAGTAGACTCCAGCTCGTGAGTGATGTCGCGAAGCCAGTCATCAGCATCCAACGGCTGAATAGTGTTGCGGAACATAGTGGGGTTGAGGCGGGTGAAGTCGTGCAGAGTCACGGTGGCATGCTGATGGTGGTGCCCATTCTGATTCGGCTGGGGGAACTGAGCCATGATATTCTGCATGAACTGACGGTTCATCTCGAACTGCTGCATCATCGCGGCCATGTAATCCGGCGGCGGAGGTGGGTCGTTGGCAGCACGACCATGACCACGACCAGCCATCCTGCTAGAATTTAACAGGGGTATTTCAGCGATGAAAATTTAACGAGATACCGGAATCAAGCCTGAAGTAAAACGACAACGTAAAGGAGGCGCAGATATATAAAGGAGTAGTCATATAAGACATACATATACGCACACAGAATCAATCGAAAATCGGGCAGCGTAACGTCGTAGAAATTAAGGAAAAAAGGACTCTCTAGGCGGCGCGCAGACCGCGGTAAGGATTACACGACGCGACATAGATTCCACTATGTCAATCACGCCGCAAGAAAACTGTTGGCCACATGAGTTGATGCCAGAGAACGCGCGGCCTGCCCAGAATGAGAATGGGATCCGCGGTCTGGGATCTGGCGTACGACGCCTGCAACACGACTCAATCAATGGGGGAAGCACCAAAAACGTCGGGTGGAATCAAGAGAACGTGATCCTAATGTCAGTTTTTGTAAAACTTACCAGCAAGGATAAGAGAGCAGATTCCCAGAGCATAGGTAAGGAGAAAAGGATCCTAATACCATAGATATCACACGTAGTGACATCGATGTGGGCCCGTAAGCCAAATATTAAGTTAGCAAAATAGATTTTCAAAGTCTAGACTCAACTCCGACCAGGTAGTGGTGGGGTGGCTTCCTATAGGCAGTCGTCTCTGATACCAACTTGTGACGCCCCCAAAATCAGACCGTGTACAGTAATCATACACACAGGGTACACGACTGAGATTAGGGTGCCACGGTGATAATATCACAGCACAACACTAAACACAAAAGGATAAACATACATATTACAATAGAGGGGGTCATGCGGACCCGAATATATAAGTCATACAAGCCATAATATCTGAGTACAGACATAGTTAGTCAAGTTTTGCCTTAAGAAGGCTAGCACAAATCACATCAGAGGTACAGAACGAAAAGGCGAGGCCTCCTGCCTGGGATCCACAGAACTACTCCTGGTCAACGGGGAACTCGACGTCGTAGTAGGCGCCTCCGGGGTACTCCTGCTCCTGGGCTCCAACGTCGGCTGCAGCGGCCGATCAGGCAAAATAGTAAAGGAAATAAAGCAGGTGAGTATCTAGTATACCCGCGAGTCTTACGTCCGCTACTAAGCATTATGCATGGTATCAACGGAATGAAGAGGCTGTATATAGTGGACTGAAGACAGAAATTCAGAGCAAGGGTAAGAAACTAGGCCTAACGAAGACTAGCATCTTCCGACGATGTCTTGCAGCATGAGGTAAGAATCAGCCAACAGTTTATATAAAACAGTAAAGTAACAATGAAGCAGAAGTTGCTGCAACATTGAATAATAATAAGTTGTAATAATTAACAATGCCTCCGAGTTCACCTCCTCGACATCCCCGCGAGGAAGAGAACCCGGAACCATACAGTTTAATAATAATAGTTTCTAGTGGTAAGATCCAGCTTCAGCATAAAGCGTCCTGTTACCGTGGACACGGCTATCGATAGATCAATCTTCCCTGCAGGGGTGCACTTGTGTTACGCTACACGCACGGATCTCCAGGGTGGCGGGAACCTTGTTAGGGAACACTCCACCGAGGCTATCCGACACTTCATAGCCCATCTTTCAAACTCAACAGAGAGGCCATCCGCCGGTCTAAATCCTAAGTACGCCGGGCCTTGGACCCCAACCCGAACGTACTCCTGCACGGTGCGTGGCTGGCCGGTGAAGTTAAAGCAAATCCAAATAAGACACCACCGCGCGAGCAAATAAGACAACACCACTTCCCGGCGCAGGCCGCGGTACTGCTGACGTCTGAAGAGTCCTCGGACGACACTACGAAGCAGAGGAGCCCATAACTCGTAATTCCCACGGGTAGGTAGTGCGTACATGGCATATAGCCAACTCAAGACATTCACTGAACCATTTAGCATTTTAATTAACCTGCGTGACAACCGTTATCGTTGCCTCGACTTAACTGACCCGCGGACAACGACAGCAGCCAGGACCACCAGTACATCGGTGCCTGCCCCGTCGTCCCACCAAGTCTCTGCGGTTACCAACAAGGTGAACCGTCTCCTTACCTTGTCTCGCGTGTGCTCCTGGAGGAGCTCGACTTCCGGGGTTTTGGTAACTCTCGCGGCCAACGACCAGGGGCCAAGCACACCGGTACACTGGTCGTACCCTCCCTGTCGTCCCGTCGCAATACCTCTCGCGGACACCGTTGGGTCGCCCGACTTCTTACCTGAAGGACAATCGCCGATCAGGACCCTATGGCGGCAAGACAAAGTCAGCCTCGAGTGGAGTACAAGGATTACTCCTTGATGGCTCACACTTGAGGTGACTAGGCATAACCCAGGTAGGGGCCTTTGGCGGTGTCTGCATTGTACCGTACCTGTGCAGTTATAATATTTGTATCCGCGTTCACTCCCCTGAGTGATCACGGCCCGTTATCTAATCCTAGCTAACAATGCGCAGGGCTCACTGCTGAATCATGCATAATAATAATAACAGGCAGCATAGGATAAAGAAAGACACATCAAGGGGCGACAAAAATCAGGCTATGCAGTTGAATAGGATTGTAATCGTAGCAGCAGCAGTAACAATGCCTAGTGCAAGAAATGTACGGAAAGATAGGCGATATCTGGGGAAGAGAATGGCTCTGCTTGCCTGCAAGCTCGACGGTAGTAGTAGGGTCGTCGACGACGTAGTCGTACTCAGCAGCGGTGTAGTCGACGGCAGCAGCGGGGTCTACCGGAGATTAAGGGGGGAAAGAAACAGTAAATACACAACAATAATATACATACATATGTATGGCATGACAGATGAAATGTTAACGGTATTCTAACGCAGTGCAATGCACATTGCTCGGAACGGAAATTCATCTGAGGATGAACTACCGGCTTCGGGTGATTACCGGACAGGGTGTCCGGAGGGGGAAGGATCAAGCCGGAGGTGTCGTGGTTACCGGACAAACATAAGGTGGGTGTATCCGTGTTAGTTGGACCATTCCGGACAACATTCGTGTTCGGAATAAATTCATCCGGGTACTCTAACAGTACCGGACAGTTTAACGGTTATCGGGCAATCTATCGGACAGTGCCACCGGAGGGGGGGGAAAGTTCGATGATCGGTATGTTAGAGGGGTGTGGTGAGGATATGGGTATCGTATCTGTAATCGTTGATCCGTTCTGAGTAACTTTCGTATACAAAAGTTTTACATCCGGGCAACGTATACCGATACAGGGAATTATCGACAGACGGCCCAAAGGGGGGAATGTCGATGTTCGGTACGTTAGAGGGGGTGGTAGACATACGGATAGAGTATCCGTATCCGTTGTATTTTTCTGATCAACTTTGATGTATAAAGTTTTTGAATCCGAGTTACGGTTTAAAAGTTATTGAATTTCAAAGTTTAAATCAATTTAAATGATTTTTCTGGATTTCTTTTATTATTTATTCAACATTATCCAGAACATTATCCACAACATTATCCAGAAAAGTGCTGACATGTGGGACCCACATGTCAGCCTCTGTTATTTATAAATCATTTAACTAAATTAGAAAATGCCTCTGGACCCACATGTTAGTGACTCAATTTTAATTATTGGATTAATCTAAATCATTAAGTTAATTATTTTACAAGGGGACCCACCTGTCAGTGACTGGAGTTGCCCAATCAGCACGGTTGACTGGTCAACCCAGTCAACTGGGACCAAGGCGGCCACTGGCAGTGACCCAGGGGTTGCCCCCAGGTGTGCCACTTCGGAGGCTGCCGGCGGCGAGTCGCCGGCGAGCCCAGTACGGCGGAGGCCACAGGAGGGGCGTCGGAAACGGGCTAGGGGGCACCATTCATTGCGGGGTTTGATGCATTCGAACGGGAGGACAACGCTGCATCGATTCCAGGTGGTGGCGACGTCGGGGGTGGCCGGAAAATGTGCCGGCGACGAGGTCAGGCGGCGGCGTCGCACGGGTGAAGTGGTCGACGACAAAAGCGAGCACGGGAGGGGGCGTGGCAGGTACCATTCGACGCGGACGACCACGGGGAGGAGTTTGGTGGCGGTGCGGTGGCTTGGGGTGGACGCTTACGAGCTCGAGCTCAACAATGGCGGAGGGGGGTTCTCGGGCTCCCATGGCACTTTGGTACAGGCGAGGGAATCGATTGCTCTAAGGGGTGGGATCGACCCTATGGTCCATGGGGAGCACGCGGGTGTCATTTGCGTGAGCTGGGACGGACCAGGCCGACGGCTACGACGACGAACCACGGCGGCCGGAGCGAGCTCAAGGGGGAAAAAGGCTACGGCGTTATCGGGACTCATCGGGCGGTTGGGGGTGGTGAGGGTGCTCACCACGAACGCGTCGGGGTTGGCAGCGGGCTCGGGGACGTCGTGGTGGCGCCGGATTTCCTCTGCGATGTCGCGGCGGCCAGAGTTGGGGAAGGTGACCGTGTGCTCGGGGTGGAGGCTCCCGCCACGATTCCTTGCGCTCGGAGACGAGGACGACGACGAGGGACACGCTGGACACGGCGGGGTGGCGACGCGAGCTCACTGGCCGCGTGAGCTCACTGCCATGGCGACGGCGGCGCTCGGGAAACTTTCCCCGAAGCGTGAGAGAGGAGGAGGAGGGGAATGGAGGTGCGGGGGTGTCCAGGAGGTCGGGGGCTTCGTCCTTATCGCGACCGCGGCGGCAGGGAGCAGGTGAAGGGCGGGGCCGGCCTGGCAGCGGCGTGCCCACGACGGCCGCCGTACGGGAGCAGGTGGGGTGGTTGGGGGAAGAAGACAAGGGTGGGGTGGGCCTGGGCTAGGTGGGCCGTTGCACAGGCGATAGATAGCGTTTTCCTATTTGTTTTGTTTTATGTTTACTCTATTACTTTTCTGTAATTGATTTATTAACCCTAGAATTTTTGTAAAATATTATTGGTGATTGTAAATTAGGTTTACATATTACTGAGGTGCCAAAAAAAGTTTTGCAGCAAAATAAATTCATTAGATATTTCTTTTAAATATTAAATGCCCAAAGTAGGGGTTTTAACCTACTGTTTTAATTGTTTGGAATTTTCTGCAACTCCAAAAATTACCAAATTTGGTCCACCATGATTGTAATGATTTTAGGCAATTTACAAAAATAGTTTCATGGTTTTTGGAACAACTTTATTCCAGCACTTTTGTTTTAATTTCCATTTAAAGTAGTTTCAACTAGGGTTTAGTTTCATGATGAGGGAGATGACTTGGGATTAGGGTTTTGATTACCAACCAGCATGGTTTGAAAGGAGCAGAAGCAAACTTTGATTAGGGACAGGGGATAACAGTGATTAACCAACAGTGATAGTCAACAGTGATGATGATTACTGTTACAGCCACTGAGGGTGTTACAACCACCAGAGGCCCAGGCGCCCTGGTGGCGCCCCCTAGGGTCTGGCCGCGCCAGGTGGGCGCCTGGACCCCGGGTGGCCCCCTGGCTGCCCCCCTTCGCCTATATATTCTCCTTGACGAGAAACCCTCGGGAGAAGAACCCTTTTTCGCGATCTCGCCTCTGTTCCGCCGCCGCCGCGCTTCCGAGATCGGGAGCACCAGCAGACCTCTTCCCGGCACCCTGCCGGAGGGAGGACCGACCTCCGGGAGTCTCCTCTCCACCATGGATGCTTCCCGGATGTGCCGTGAGTAGTTTCCTTTGGACCATGGGTCCGTGATCAGTAGCTATGTGATGTTCTCCTCCCCTCTTTGTTCTTCATGGTTTAGACCTCGTGAGCTTCCCTACATGATCGAGGCACTTTTGTAATCTTTCTGTTGTTGCTATGCTGAGTTTGATGGGATCTGATGGATTATGAGATTATGTTCAGATTGTGATAGAGTAATATATTTGGTTCTTATCTTTTATATTTTTGTTCTTAAGTAATTCGTGCATGTTCTCCGTTGCTGTTTATTGCTTTGGCCAAGTAGTAGGTAGTAACCCCAAGAGGGAACGTTATGCTCGATTGTGGGTTCATGCCCCCTGATGACACGCTTGAGTGACAGAAACATGAGTCTAGGGGATGTGTTGTTGCCACAAGGGGGAAAACAACGGTGCTTCTAACCGCGGTTGCAAGGATTGTTTACTTTACGCAAAGTGCTTTTTAATGCAGTTGTCTGTTGCTTTGGGTTTACACTTTGGGTGGGGCTCGCAACTTAATACCTGCGAGATGTTCTGGATAGATATCTCAAGGTGGATTATTAGTAGTAGATGCAGTTGGATTTCGTTCTACTTATTTTGGCGTTCTTCCCATGCTTTTGAGCCTCTTCCTTTCTTTTGTAGCATAGTTAGCATTGCGGTGCATTCATAATCTTGTCAATTGCCCTTCTGTAATTTGTTCACCTCGCATAGCAGTTTTATCGTCTTTTGGGAGAGAGACATCACTAGTGAACATCACGTATCCCGGTCCATATCCTCATCACTGTTTCCACACTCATTTACTTTTCTGCTTTTACTTTCAGTTGTTATCATTATCCCTTGTGTTTGATCCTTTGTGAACAACAAGACCGGAGAGATTGACAACCTCTCTGAACTTCGTTGGGAACAAAGTTATTTGCGTCTGTGTGCAGGTCCGCGTCAGTTGCACCGCTAACACCTACTTATCATCTCCGGAGTCCTACTGGAGAAAAACCTTGGTATCTTTACTGAGGGAAATTTTCTGTTGTGCTACATCACACCTTCCTCTTGGGGTTTACCAACGAAGGGCGAGAAATCACTATCATCACCTTGCACATCAAGCAAAGAATTTCTGGCGCCGTTGCCGGGGACTCCGAGTGCTAAGATAAGGGAGTTGCACACTACCCTTTACCTTTGTTTTTTAGTCTTGTTAGTTTACCTTTTAGTTTTTATCTTTGTGTCTTATATCAAAAATCACAAAAAATCTGCCACACTTGCTGCTGCTATGGGTTCCACTGAAAACACCAAGTTGTGTGACTTCACTAGTCACAACAACCAAGACTTTATCTGCACCCCCATTGCCACACCTGCCACTTCAGCTACCTCTTATGAAATTAAACCTGCCTTGCTAAACCTTGTTATGAGAGATCAATTCTCTGGTGTTGGAGATGATGTTGCTTTACACTTGAACAATTTTGTTGAATTATGTGATATGCAAAAGTATAAAGAAGTAGAAGGTGATATTGTTAAGCTCAAGCTCTTTCCTTTCTCTTTAAGGGGAGAAGCTAAAATCTGGTTTCAATCTTTGCCTAGGAATAGCACAGATTCTTGGGATAAGTGCAAAGATGCTTTTATAGGGAAGTACTACCCACCTGCTAAAATTATCCAATTAAGGAGTAACATTATGAATTTCAAGCAATTGGATAATGAACACGTTGCCCAAGCTTGGGAACGAATGAAATCTCTTGTTAAGAAATGCCCTACACATGGTTTGACTACCTGGATGGTTATCCAGACTTTTTATGCAGGCTTGAACTTTACCTCG
Organism: Bromus sterilis; assembly: GCA_950022295.1. Classification (NCBI taxonomy): domain Eukaryota; kingdom Viridiplantae; phylum Streptophyta; class Magnoliopsida; order Poales; family Poaceae; genus Bromus; species Bromus sterilis. The sequence continues at coordinate 315,961,667 of OX465597.1, read as the reverse complement.
CGGAACCTGTTAGATTCGGCCGCGGGAGGAACCTTTATGTCAACTACACTTGGTGCTGCCACGAAGCTTCTCGATGAGATGATGACCAATTATTCCCAATGGCACACCGAACGCGCTCCAACAGGTAGGAAGGTAAACTCTGTAGAGGAAATTACGTCTCTCAATGAAAAAGTTGATTTAATTATGTCTCTACTTACCAAGAAACCCTCTATTGATCCTCGTGATGTCCCTTTAAATTCTTTGGTTGCCCAAGAACAAGTAGATGTGAACTTTATTGCTAGGAACAACTTCAACAACAATGCTTATAGGGGTAATTTTGCTAGCAATCCTAGACCGTTTCCATCCAACTATGGGAACAACAACACCTACCCTAGCAACAAGAACCCCTCTTCTGAATTGGAAAACATGCTTAGAGATTTTATCACTACCCAAAAAGCCTTCAATAAGAATGTAGAGGAGAAATTAGCTAAATTAGATAATCTCTCTTTGAAGGTAGAAAGCTTAGCCCTTGATATTGAGATGCTTAAAATTAGAACCTCTCCCCTTGAGGAGAATAAGGCCACTCCTATTAATTCTATCCAATTGCAAATTAATGAAAATATTAGGATGATGGCTAAACTTAAAGAAAGGTGGGCTAGAGAAAAAGAGAAAGAGGATAGAATTAAGAGCCTTCCTACACACCACACAGTTGCCACTATCCAAATTGTTGAGGACACCCAAACTATTAGCACCCAATGCACTCCTAGTCTCGTTGGACCTATTAATGGTGATGCTAATACCTCAACCGAAGATCAATAAACTCCTATGAACATAGAGGGTTTCAAACAAGTGAGCCTAGACGACACTACTACCACCTTTGATAGTAGTGATATTGATTTTGATAGTTGCACCCTCTCAGAAGTTATTAGCTTGTTACACAAAATGTCTAGAGACCCCACACTAGCACACTTAATCTTGCCTTCACGGAGCATATCACAAATGCTCTCGTCAAAGCTAGGGAGGAGAAGCTTAGAGTAGAAGCCTCCATACCTACGAAGCTTGATGATGGTTGGGAGCCTATGATCAAAATTAAATTAAATAACTTCTCTTGCTATGCTTTATGTGATGTTGGAGCTAGTACCTCCGTTATGCCCAAAAGAATATATGATATGTTTGAATTAGGTTTCTTTTTGCTTTTGTTGTGTCTTGATGTTTTTTACTACTGTAGCAACATCATTGTATCTTTATTTTTCAGCTTTGTGCCAAGTTATAGCCTCTTATGATAAGGGAAGCAAAAGTTGTGACATGCTGTCCAGAAAACAGATTCTGTCCCTAGACAGAAAAATTCGAATAAAATCACCAGATCATCTTTTTGATATTAATTGTTTTGACAGCATGCTCTATACAATTGTGAAACTTTCGTATGTTCTGAGTTTTTTGATTGGACTTGCAGAAGTGCCCCGAAAAAATTATCTACTACCTGTTGTTCTGTTTTTCACAGATCCTGCCTCGTTTTGCCTCTCTTCACTTTTGCAAACCTTAAGCTTGCTTTTTCTTTGCAAAAACTTTTTGGCACTCTTGAGAAATAGTAGCTCTTCAAGAATATCTTTATATCCAGTGGGGAAAAATTATTTTATTAAGGGTACTAACCTCTCTAATCAGCTTATGATGAGTTATGTATGAAGGGAGTTTTCAAGTGTGCGATGGAAGATGATGAAAGAAGATCCAGGGGTGTCAAGCGCTCAAGCTTGGGGATGCCCCCATGCATCCCCAATAAATATTCAAGGAGACTCAAGCGTCTAAGCTTGGGGATGCCCCCGTGCATCCCCTTCTCCATCAACAATCATCAGTTCGTCCTACGTCTCACTATATTTTTATCACTTCATGCGTTATGTGCTATGCTTGGAGCGTCTCGCTCTTAGGTTTTATTTTTAGTTTTCTTTAGTTTTTCTTTCTGGTCATAACAAGTTAGACACCATATTACTTTGTGTGGGAGAGAAACAAGCTCCACTCCAATCTAGAACACATCATAGGATTTTTCCTGCTTATCTTTTTGCTGTTGTGTGTTCTTTATCTTTTCGTAGCTGCTGTCATGTTTAGTTTTAGTCTTCGTTTGTCTTTAGCAAGAGCCTTGGATTTTGTTTAGTTTGTTGCTGGAACTCTCTTTAGTTTTCATGTTTATCTTGTTAAGAGAGTTGGTTGTTGCACTGAGTTGTGTTTTGTCTTGGAAGTAGGTAATTGAGGTTGCTATTTAATTCTAGTAGTACCTTGCAATAGTCTTGAGGTATTGGTGTGAGTAATGTCTGAACTTTAGGTGTCAAGAGCTTTAGCCTATTAGTGATAGGTGTCGTATTTTGGGCAATCCGTGTGTATTTTCAAAACCTACAAAAAACTAGTTGAGAACTCTAACTACTAGATGGATCACTAATCTTTGGAGGGATCGAATATTATAGTACACTCACGTACCATGAGTCGAGGATGCGCAAGGATAACCAAACCCCCATACACTCCTCCCCGGGGTACTTGTCTCTTTGTGAACCTCGTTATTAGATTGAGAGTTACCGATAATAAGTGCATGAGTTCTTCGGACTAATGTAAGTATTGAAAGTTGACACTTCCACCTTCCCATATTTTGCTAGCCTCTCCCGTGCCGTGCATTGCCTTCTTCTCACTCCGAGAGTTGGTGTCCACCTTCACCGGTACATCCAAACCCTTGGCATGATACGCTCTGTCATCATAAGCCTCCTTATATCTTTCCTCAAAACAGCCACCATACCTACCTATCAAGGCATTTCCATAGCCTTTCCGAGATATATTGCCATGCAACTTCCACCTCTTCATGACTTGATCTTCATGTCATACATGATTTTGCTTGATCGATGAGCCGCATGCTAGTGGGGCCTTGCCCTAATCATTGCTACATGACGCACTGGTATCATTGCATATTCTGCTACACTGGCAGACGCATACATTGCATACATCATGATAGTTACATCTTCTTTATGATTTTGAGTACCTTGTAAAGTGTGAAAGATTTCCTATACCTTCTTGTAAAATAGAGTGTTGCCCTTAAGTGAGGAAAAGATCCCAAAGTGGACACAATAAAATATCCCAAAGAGGACAAATGAGAGTTAAATAGAAAGAGTCATTGAGGCCACACAAAAATACAAAAAAATAGAAAAAAGAAAGAAAAAAAGAGAAAGGGGCAACATTACTATCCTTTTGAGAGATCCACACTAGTACTCCCTCTATATCCTTGTACTCCATAGAGATGATCATTATGCATATAGCTATGTGGGGACCTTCAAACTATAGAACTTGGCTTGCATATTCCAAGGATGAGCCTCCTCAAACGAGCTCTAGGTATTCATGAGCGAGCAAGTTAGATGCACCCCCACAAGTTTCATTGGAGAGCTTCCTAGCTCATATGTGCATCCGTTGCATGGCAATCCCTACTCCTCACATCATATCTATCATTTGGCATCTCTTGCCTATGATTGTACTCATTGATGTGAGCCTTTCTCATCCTTTTTTGTCTTCCTCCTCCTCCGTACTTCTCTCTTTTCCATCCAAAGTGTCAACTCTCGTGCTTACGCTCATCCATTGCATGAGTGCTCAAAATATTGAAAAAGGAGTGGATCAAATTGACTTGTACCTTGCTAGTGGTCTGGGGACGAGTCAAGATAAGATTCCAGAAAAAAGACCAAGTGCGAAACTTTAGTAGATTGAGTTCTCAACAAATAAATATTTTTCTCGTATTCCCTATCCCCCTTCTTGCACGCAAACACCATTTGGAGACATTCGAGTCACGGACAGCGAGAGCTCTTGCACCTAATGTTCTTTTGTTACTTGTTTCAATGCTAATATAGACTCTTGCATGTTATGACTTGAATTGAATCTCTAACCTTGATTGCTTTACTTTTCAAAGTTCTTATATGGTTGCTAGCATGTCACCACAGAAATTATGTTGTTATCATTTACCTACTCGAGGACGAGCAGGAATTAAGCTTGGGGATGTTGATACGTCCAAAACGTATCTATAATTTCTGCTTGCTCCATGCATGTTTTGTGTGATATTGCTATGATCTAGATACACTATCATACACTTTTGATCATATTTGGACTAACCTATTCACTCAGTGCACCACAGTGCCAGTTCCTGTTTTCTGTTGTTTTTCTATTTCAGTTTTCCCCCATATAAAAAGTGCTCCAAAAATTCGGGAAAAATCAGATAAAAAATCAGCGCAGAATAACCTTCCGGAAGGACCTGAGTGGGGCCTGGACCCCTGGTGGCCCCCTTGGCTGCCCCCCTTCGCCTATATATTCTCCGTGACGAGAAACCCTCGGGAGAAGAACCCTTTTTCGCGATCTCGCCTCTGTTCCACCGCCGCCGCGCTTCCGAGATCGGGAGCACCAGCACACCTCTTCCCGGCACCCTGCCGGAGGGAGGGCCGACCTCCGGGAGTCTCCTCTCCACCATGGATGCTTCCCGGATGTGCCATGAGTAGTTTCCTTTGGACCATGGGTCCGTGATCAGTAGCTATGTGATGTTCTCCTCCCCTCTTTGTTCTTCATGGTTTAGACCTCGTGAGCTGCCCTACATGATCGAGGAACTTTTGTAATCTTTCTGTTGTTGCTATGCTGAGTTTGATGGGATCTGATGGATTATGAGATTATGTTCAGATTGTGATAGAGTAATATATTTGGGTCTTATCTTTTATATTTTTGTTCTTAAGTAATTCTTGCATGTTCTCTGTTGTTGTTTATTGCTTTGGCCAAGTAGTAGGTAGTAACCCCAAGAGGGAACGTTATGCTCAATTGTGGGTTCATGCCCCCTGATGACACGCTTGAGTGACAGAAACATGAGTCTAGGGGATGTGTTGTTGCCACAAGGGGGAAAACAACGGTGCTTGTAACCGCGGTTGCAAGGATTGTTTACTTTACGCAAAGTGCTTTTTAATGCAGTTGTCTGTTGCTTTGGGTTTACACTTTGGGTGGGGCTCGCAACTTAATACCAGCGAGATGTTCTGGATAGATATCTCAAGGTGGATGATTAGTAGTAGATGCAGTTGGATTTCGGTCTACTTATTTTGGCGTTCTGCCCATGCTTTTGAGCCTCTTCCTTTCTTTTGTAGCATAGTTAGCATTGTGGTGCGTTCATAATCCTGTCAATTGCCCTTCTGTAATTTGTTCACCTCGCATAGCAGTTTTATCGTCTTTTGGGAGAGAGACATCACTAGTGAACATCACGTATCCTGGTTCATATCCTCATCACTGTTTCCACTCATTTACTTTTTTGCTTTTACTTTCAGTTGCTATCATTATCCCTTGTGTTTGATCCTTTGTGAACAACAAGACCGGAGAGATTGACAACCTCTCTGAACTTCGTTGGGAACAAAGTTATTTGCGTCTGTGTGCAGGTCCGCGTCAGTTGCGCCGCTGACACCTACTTATCATCTCCGGAGTCCTACTGGAGACAAACCTTGGTATCTTTACTGGGGGAAATTTTCTGCTGTGCTACATCACACCTTCCTCCTGGGTTTACCAACGAAGGGCGAGAAATCACTATCATCACCTCGCACATCACGCGCGCGCGTCGTGACGAGGCGAGGCGAGCGAGGAGGAGGAGCGCACGTGTAGCAATTCTCTTCTCAAGCTCTTACAAATGCTAGTGGAGCTCACCTTATAAAGAGGTGTGGCTCTCCCTCCACTAGCGAGGTGGTACTAAACTTCTCACTACTTGCTATGCATGAATGGGCAAAGAGAATTTAAGATTTTACAAAGTGCTTTGGGCCAAAAGCCCACTCAAGCAAATAGATAAAATCCAACATTTCCATTCAACCTTCTTGCCAGAGATAAAACGTAAACTGAATGGAGACTTTGCGGGCGTCCTAATCATCGCCGTGTCTGCATTCGACGCCCTGGTTCCAACCAAAACCCTCTATGCTCATGGCTTGGTGGTCGCGCATTCATGTCGGGCAGCCCGTTTCCGAGCGAACACGGCCATTCATTGGAGCCAACATTCATGCCAACCCAGAACATACATGACAGATCACTCGAGCCGAAGCGTCGCACCAGCCCAGAGCTCTGGCCTTCGCACTTGTTTTTGAGAGAGTCGACGAGACGACTATCTTCTATATCCAAACTGGCTGGCCATCTGGCCGCTTGATGACATTAAACAGGTGTGATGGTCGAGAAACTCACTTTGATGCCCCGTATTCAAACCGGCGACTGCTCGCCTAATCTAGGTCTGCTATTTAAATATGGTTGTTGGCCCGCGGTGCATCACGCGGGTGAGCATATCTACGACAAGTTCACAAGCGAGGCAGCCATAGTCGCGAAGGACCCAAACGTCGTCGATCAGCGGTCAACCGAAAGGTAACAACAAGGACTTGGTGCACGCGTGTCGGTGTAGTTTAATACTAGGTTAAAAAAGACTCATGTATTTTGTCCTATTTATAAAAAATCATCCGGCTTGCATGAAATAGTTCTATTTTATAAATTATATCCAAATTTAAATGAATTCTACTCGATTTTATTTGAATTTTCCAGATTTTAATTGTATCTCGGGCAGATATTTCGTGCAAACATCGAATGGTCGATTCTCATCTCAATGTCTGTAGGTTGGTTCGAACCAGTCTAATATCGTGTGTGTTTTGGGGATCCATCGAAGATGCCCTAATCCCCAGAATGTTTAGTTCATGTGAAATCAAAAGTAGCTTAAGGGGTATTTCCATCAGTATGTGGTACTTTGATTCTTATTTTGTGATACACAATTTTGAATAATTTGAGCTACTCAAAAAACTGAATGAAGCAGATACTTGAATGCCCATAATATTCAAATCTTCTCTAAGTTTAAGCGTGGGTGGTTAGAGCATCTCCAGCCGCGTCCCCAAGAGGCCCCCAGGACGCCTTTTTTCGCGTCGGGCGGACGAAATTCGCCCAGCCGCGCCCCCAAGAGTCCATTTAGCGTCGGATTGGGCCAAAAGTGGATCCAGCGATCCCAACCCAAACCCAGCGCCCTGGGGGTCTCTTGGGGGCGCCGGATGAAACGAAAAGACGCGTGGGGCCGCTCTGTCGGCGAGATAGGCCTTTCCCTCCCGCCGTTTTCTCCCCCTTCCACCGCCATTTGCTCCGTCTCCCGCCATTTCCCCCAGATCTCCCCATGGCGCCGAAAAAGAAATACGAGGCCCCTCGCCGCGTCGAGGGCGCACCTGCACCTGCGCTACCCAAGAAGCCGAGGAAGCCGAGAGCGCCGCTGCCAAGGCCGGAGGACTTTACGGACGGCCAGTGGCTCGCCGACCAAACGCGGCGCTCTGTGTCGACGACCGACCGCCGCAACCGCCTCTTCGTCCAGCAATCCAGGGAGCTCCAAGAAGCCGCGGCGAAGGAGCTGAAGGATATGGCAGACGCCGCGGCGGCGGCGAAGTGTGAGCTCCAGGAGACGCTCGCGCAGGCGGTGGCGGCCAAGGAGGTAATTGCGGCCGCGGCGGCTCTTCGCTCCGGCGGGGTAATGTTCCCTCTCCAAACTCAGCAGAGTGTAACCTCCCCCGCCGGCAACTTCTCGCCTTCCACGCCGTCGGCTTGGGCGGCGTCGCCTGACCACAGCGGCTTCAACCCCAACCTCGCCTTCCCGCTACCCCGGACTACGTCGGCGTCCTGCTCACATGTCTACTCGCCGGCCTACGCGACGGCCACAGCTGCCCCGTCCTTGCTGCGCCGAGAGTCCATCCCGTTCACCACGGAAATGGAGGACATCATCGCCGCGGGGTCCGAGGCTCGCATCGCCGTCGGTTCGGAGGCGTTCTTCGCCCAGGACACCGACTTCGGCTAACCTGCCGACGAGGAGACGCAAGACTTCGAGGTTGACGTCGAAGAAGAGAGCCAGGCGCCGCTGGAGGACTTGGGCGGCAAAGGGAAGAAGAAGAGGAAGAGCGGCGAGCCTGGCTCGTCTCCGAACGCGACAAGATCTTGCCCCAGATGGCGCCGCCGCCGCCGCCCTTTGTCACGCCGCCCGCGCCCCCCGCAGACCCGCCTGCGCTGGACGTGCCTGCCTCGCCCAAGAGCACGCCGCCGACACCGGGCACGCCTTCTACGCCGGTTGAGACATACGGCGAGCCGCTGGCTTCTGCGGTCGACCTGGACGGCCCCCTTTGAGAGCTGCCGGCCGGCCGGCCTACTTTTTTTGTTCCCCGCGTAGATCACGCCGCTTGTGGCACGTTTGATCGCCGAACCATGGCATGTTGATCGCCGAACTATGCTGTTTTTTGAAGCGGGAAGAAAACTATTCGAACTTGTGTGCGCGTCGCCGCTTTTCTTGGGTCCGCCCTTGGGGGCGCGGCTGGGGGGAACCTCGCCCCAAGAACTATCGCCGCGCAAGTGCCCCCCAAGCGGCGCTAAAAATAGCGCCAAAAGTAGTCTTGGGGGGCCGAACGGTTGGAGATGCTCTTAGGTCAGCTCTCATGCTACTTGCTTGCCTTTTGCGGTGTTTGCGATTGCTTCCTTGCATGGGTAGAAAGCTTCCTACCACTCAAAACTAACATTTTTACCTTTTTTGTAAGAGAGGAAAAATCTAACGGCTTCGAAGAAACCAATAGGAGAAAAAGTGGCATCCCCGGGCTATATTATTGCAAGATAAAATTTATGAAACTTTAAGTAATTTTCATGATTTAATAAAAAAAGGTTCATGATTTTTTAAGAAGTGTTCACGTTTTTTGAAAAATATTTCACAAACTTATACAATATTTGTGGATTTCTAAAATGTTCATGAACTTATAATATGCGCATGAATTTCAAAAAACTATGAATTTCAAAATATTTGTGAAGTAATAAATAATGGTGAATTGAAAAAATATTCATTAATTTAAAATCAATAATTTTTTTAAATATTCATGAATTCAAAAAAATGAAAAACCAAAAATATATATAAGAAAACCCTGACAAGAAAAACACTTGATAAAATCCCGCACTACCCAGGAAAACAGTTCGACAACGTTTGTACGCGAATAATTGAAAATTACGTGTAGTGATACTAGATTGACAAAGTTTTATTGATCGTTCTTTGTGGTGGGCCTTTTCTTGGGCGATAATACTCTCTGCTTGCAGCCCTCCTCCAATTATGTGGCCTTCTTGTTGTTTGCGGAGATTACACGATTCAAACAATTAGGAAAAAAATATCCGTAAGGGATTTACATGGACCAATATATGAGATTGGTCGGGATGCGCCAACACCAATATATGGACATCATGTAAACTTTCATGCTTGACATTTGATCAAACGTATCCATATCAATGTCTACATCTAACCTCACGATAATATACTGATCATGTTGACCTTTTATATAAAAAAGCAAAATAAAAACAAAGACATAAAAATCATTTATGAACTACACGCGTATAATCGGACGTAACGAAACACGCCATCCGCTCTAGTATGTGTGAAGCCTGAATCCAAGTATAAGCCTGTCAAGATATGTTTGTTCTCCAGCATGCTCAGTATTCTAATGCTAAACACACTGGAACGTCAACATAAATTGTTTGCAAGTGAGAAAAGCCCTCGTTCCAAATGACATGTGTTTGGAACTTGGAAGCTGAATTTTCCTCCCTTCCCTTTCCCGGGAGGAGGAAAAAGAAGACAAAGATTTGGCGTAGAGAGACCTTGAGGATATCTCTACAGGTTGACTTGTTGTGAGGAGTAGGCCGCTGGAAATACCAACAGCCAAGTGAGACCGATGGGCCAAGTCGCCAGCAGAAAAGGGCCGCTGCAGTAGTAGGTGGTCAGCTCCCGGCTGCGGTGTGCGAAACAACCTTGCTGGTTCCTGAACTTGTTTTTGGAAATTCGCAGCCTGAGCCTTATGTCACTGCCTTGACTGGTTGTGCACATTCATCTGAATGTAGACTCGTATAGAAAAGGACTAAAGGAGGAGCCTAGCAGCCCTCTACTCCTGGAATTTCTTCTACTGGCATAGGTGTTTTCTTAGAATCACAAGGAGTGCACAGTTCAGATCCAAGCTTCCACTGGCCACTGCCCTCACCTCGTCTGCTATTCAAGCGGAAGCTCTGGCTCGCTTGTTTGCGGCTCACATTGCCAATAGTTTGAACATTTACAGTCCCAAATTTGTAACTGACTGACTGAAACTTGCTGTTGCTGCTGCAAAAAGAAGTTGGTGGCTGCCTTTATTCCCTGGAACACAAAAACAATTTATACTGATTTCTTCACTGCTTCTGCTACTCTCTATTCAAAGTCTTCCATATTTCTAGAAACACGAATGGAGTAGCTTACAACCTTGCTCATCAAGATCTGAGAACTTCTCTTCAGTTTGACCTTAGCTGTGCTGCATTAGCTCATGGTGGTACTTCTTATCATGTGCTTAAGCTTGTTCAAACTTCTCCCTTACAGGAATTTGTAATTCATGATGTGTAGTGCTTTTGAGTTTTAATGCAATTGGCGCTTCGTGTGTCTTTCCCTGTTAAAAAAAAGGAGCCCACAACATCATAATAAGCGTAGTTAATTTGACATCGCTCGAGAGACTTGGGTACAGTTTAGCAACAATTAACAAGTTCAGAGGCATCACGCTGGTATCGAGTTTTCTAGTTGTGGTGTGTTGAAAGCATCTGACGAATTTTATGTACAGTCATGGAAATTTCAAATTGTGTGAGTAGTTTTTCTAATTGTTGGTTTTTATCCGATATTCATAAATTAACTGGACGATTTTTTTTCTTTTAAATTAACTGATGAGGTAATTCTTTTGCTTCCGTTTAAATAAATAAAAACAAGTTCTAAATTTGGTGGGAGTGATCCAAAACATGCAAAGAAGAATATTCGCGCATCAAGCAGATACTCCTGACCTTGCTAGGCGGCCACCACTGACCAATCACCGATAGATCGATGGGTCATGCATGATCGCTTCAACGAGCGTCCCCCCAAATCCCATCTACCGCACACGCCCGGCACTAGAATTTGACCATGCGCAGCAGCTAAAAGCTCGTTGCGCCGTCCCCTTGGCGTTGACGCAGACTTCCTCCGCACGAAGCACACGCCCACCCGCGACTCCCTCCCGCACGTTTCCCACGCATATTCTCAGGCATACAAATTCGCTCCCTTCCCTTCCTTCACAATTCCATTCGCACGTCCAAATCCTCCCTCCCGTACCCAAAGCACTCGATCGGGAATCCTCTCCATGGATGCCACCATGGCAAAGCAGCTCAGGCGGCTCCGCACGCTCGGCCGCGGCGCGTCAGGCGCCGTCGTCTGGCTCGCCTCCCACGACGCCTCCGGCCAGCTGCTGGCGGTCAAGTCCGCCGGCGCTGCCGCGGCGGAGACGCTGCGGCGCGAGGGCCGCGTCATGGCCGGGCTCCGCTCCCCGCACATCGTCCCGTGCCTCGGCTCGCGCTCCGCCGCGGGCGGCGAGTACCAGCTCTTCCTCGAGTTCGCGCCGCGCGGCTCGCTCGCCGACGAGGCCGCCAGGAGCGGCGGCAGCCTCGCGGAGCGCGCCATCCAGGGCTACGCGGCGGACGTGACCAGGGGGCTGGCTTACCTCCACGGCAACTCGCTGGTGCACGGGGACGTCAAGGCAAGGAACGTCATGGTCGGCGCCGACGGGCGGGCCAAGCTGGCCGACTTCGGGTGCGCGAGGGCCGCGGATTCCTCCGACCGGAACATCGGCGGCACCCCGGCGTTCATGGCGCCGGAGGTGGCGCGCGGGGAGGAGCACGGCGTGGCGGCCGACGTGTGGGCGCTCGGCTGCACCGTCGTCGAGATGGCCACCGGCCGCGCCCCGTGGAGCGACGTGGACGACGTTTTCGCGGCGGTCCACCGGATCGGGTACACGGACGCCGTGCCGGAGCTTCCCGCGTCGCTGTCGCCGCAGGCCAAGGACTTCCTCGGCAAGTGCTTCGCAAGAAACCCCCGGCACCGGTCCACCGCCGCGGAGCTACTGGAGCACCCGTTTCTCGCGTCCCCCTTCGGCGACGTCGACGCGGAGCCGGCGAAGCAGGATCGGACGTCCCCGAAGAGCACACTCCACGCGGAATGCTGGGAGTCGGACGATGAAAGCGAAGCAGAGGATACGCTGACGAGCGCGGCCCAAAGGATCGGCTCATTGGCGAGCCCTTGCTTCTTGGCATTGCCGGACTGGGATTCCGGCGATGGTTGGATCGACGTGCACGGGGAGAGCTCTGAAGAATCACAAACAACGACGACCACGGTGATTTCCGTCACAGATTTCGAGGACGGATTGGAAGAAGCCGAGGTTGATGTCCGTTTCGTTGATGCGGATGTCGGTAGCTACGACCTTGTGCGGAATGTGGTTGGAGCACATTATTTTGGTGGGTACGACAGACATTTGAACGTCGATGTCGCTAGTGATAGACCACCATTGTACCTCGCTGTTGGTCACATACACAAAATTGTAAAATTTGGCCGTCATTGCGATGGGGAAAGAACAATATATTTTGATTTTGCACAAATTTCACTCTGTCTCGACCTTCCATTGCATGCTGTTTACTCTTCATCTTCCATTTTTTCTAGAATATGCAAAAAAAAATTGAGCGGGTAAAAAACTTTATTGCACCAAATTCAAACACCTAGGGATACAAACTAGATCATGTGGGTTTAAGAGCCACACATATCTACCAGGATTAAGAGAAGAAGCAAACTTAACAACCTTAAAAGCCTCTCTAGTGGTGGTCTTTTTTTTTCAAAAACAATAGAACAAGACTGAAAAACTGGTAGAATAGATTTCATCTCTTTGACGATCATAGCATTCCGTCCCTCCGAGCCTTCCTTGATATCCTGCACCGCACTCCGATCTTCACATGAATTAACGAAATTCTGCAACAATAGATCTTGTGCCAGAGATTGAGCTTCTCTGCAGGCCATCGACTCCAAGCATTGCAAGTCGACGACACCCTGGACCACCAATGCGGACGAACCCATTCCCCCCTGAGTCTCTGACAACACCAATGCGGACGAACCCAGGTAATTCCCCCCTGAGTCTCTGACAACACCAATGCGGACGAACCCAGGTAATTCCCCCCTGAGTCTCTGACAATAGCTGCCACCGCACCTCTCTGTTTGTCCCTTGAAACTCCTCCCACTACCCTGATCTTGAGATGACCAGCAGGGGCTATGATTTCATGTGTGTTCATCGTCAGATTCCTGGGAAGGCCATCCGTCGAGACACTGGTCAGTGAGTTCAATTCATCAATGAATCTTAGCACAAACAGTTGAGTTGACAGGGGGCTCTGGAAGATGTCTTCATGCAACATCTTTCTCCTAGAGTACCAAATAGCCCACAGTTTTCTGACTACATGTGTGAGGTCCGAGTGATCCATAGTAGCCATCAAGGTGAATAGCCACTGCTTAGCATTGGTCTCGGTTGTAGCCACCAGGTGATCTAAGATGTTTCCTTCCGACAGTGCCCACACGCACCTAGAGGAAGAGCACTCAATTAAAGCATGTCTCCACGAATCTTGTACTCCAAAAAGCTGGCACACATCCGATTGTGCCATATTGCGTGATTTCTGCACATCTTCGGTGGGGATCGATTGTCTGGAATATGCATAAGTCATAAAAACACTCATCCATATCCACATTGTTACAAGGTGGGCATCAAGTACGGGACACACATGACTACTCGCTAGAAGCCCGCCTAAACAACCTTTGTAAAAAAGATAGAAAAATCCAAACGAAACAACCGTGCAACTGACGGGATGCGTCATCGAAGACTATGATGTTTCGATGCTTCCAAATTTCCCAGCACACTAAGATAATGGCAGTGTAAAAGTCCTTCCTAGTCGACGGCATGGGCTACAGCGAGGTCGACCACGGAAGCAAATGGTCTGTCTCCCTCGGCAACCAGGATGCGGTACACCAAACGGTCATCACATGTAACCAATCGTCGACATCCTAGTGCGACAGTCCATAACAAGCCAACCTGTCCAAGTTCCAACATCCACACTTCATCTTCCATTGAATGGTGAGCATTATTCTGTTTAACTAGGGTTCATGTTGGATCTGCCTATGGCAGGGACAGAATTGCATTTCTGCCTCACAATGTTTCTCATATTATGGGCTTCATTCAAATACAAGTCTTCTGTGAGAAAACTTCATAGTGCAAAGAGCATCTCCAACAGATGATAAAAAAACTTAATCATTTATTCAGGATTCTCAATTATATTTTATTTGTCATTACAAATGGATGGTCCAACAGATCCTCGATGATTCTTTCCTAATAAACATTTTTTTATTTTTTTGTAAAACTTGCATATAAACAACACCCGTAGTTGAATTCTTAGAATAACAGTGGTATCCTTAGTCCACCACGTATCAAACCTCGAATTTAACGTTTTACTATCTCACTAATGGTGAATATTCAATTCACAGTAAAATCCCGACAAACCAAAATATGAATGCCAAATCCAAAGGTCATTTGATTCCAGAACTTATAGACTTATGATTTCATCTTTATATTTTCTTTTAAATTGTCCATGCAATGATTAAGGACAACTCTTACACTTCAAATGCATGGAATTGATGCTTTCAAGCGTACCTCGAAACCCTTTTGATGCTCCCATCTCAAGAAGTGTTGCAGTGTCCTATTCATTGGAAGCTTGGATATTTTTCATCGAAGGTTTGCATGAAACCGTTCATAAATACTATTGAACTCTCTATGCGAGTACTCAGGGGCGGAGCCAGCTCCCGGCGAGCCGGGGCGGCTGCCCGGGCTGCTCCGGCTAATCTGCCGTAAATAGAACTTAAATGATATAGAAAAATTCTAATCCATATGCTAATTAGTGGGGCATAATCTTAACAGTGCTAGCGTATGTTGATTTTGCCCCGGCTGCTTCTGCTAGCTGGCTCCGCCACTGCGAGTACTCTATGCTTCACTGGTATCTCGAATATCTAAATGACAACCTTCATAAATTTTATCAAACTTTCTATGAAAATGATATATGCTTCATTGGAAGCTTGGATAGTATCATCGAATATTTAAATGGCAATCTTCATAAATTTCGCCAAACTCTCTATGGAGTTCTCTCTGGAATTTCAATCCAATCATCAATAGATTCGGTTGAAAAATCATATGCAAGGATGCACACTGCCACCTCAACCTTCTTCAATGGATTGTCAACTAGTTAACCAACTGCATTCCCTTTTCTACACAAAGTACAAACAACGAGCTCCCATGGCGTATGAACTGTGCAAGAATAAATCCATCAACATCCGTAACCTTCTCCTGTAAGTTTATGTTCAAACATCAGTTCTCTCCAAAATAGTCAACAATAACCTAATCATGATCGGCTTTCTTGTTTCGACGAATTACATCATTCCCGACACCGAACCTCCATGCTTTATCCTCGTGTTGGCATATAAATGCAACACCATATCAATTTCATCCGACGACGAGTCCTCAAAATACATATCAATAAGAGAGCACATATGCACAATATGTACCTTCAAATTCAATGCATGTAGCAAACATAGCTAATTTCATTTAATACAAAAGGTTCGTAGGGACATGCACTAATGGATTGAAAAATTTCTAAGTAAGAAACTATAGATTTAACCAATCTCTGGTGCAAGGGAAATTTTGTGCTGGAAAGATCAATATATTGTTTTAGTTAGTTCTCCCTTGTTAGTTGCAAATGCAAGCAGTTTGTCATTGATATTTTTTACTATTAAGAGGGGGTTGTGGATTATACGTTCGCACGTTCAACTTCCCCCTTTTATATTTTGTATTTACTCAATTAATTCAAATTAAAATATACCAAAATCTCAAATAAAAATATATTTTTTACTTTCCCTACCATACTTTAATCAATCAAATTGTGCCAAAACCTCAACTATATTTAAAATTATCTTGCATTTTGCAAATAATACTCAAATCAAATAAAATAAAATCTTACTAAAACTTGAAATATGATGGATGTAAATTTTATATCTGACATGAATAATATTAAACCATTAAAATATGTAAACCCCCGTTGCAGCCCATGAACAATTAGCAAGTGAAATTAACTCGAGACTGATTTTGATGATTGGTAGGGTGCCTCTTAAAGAAAAGGAAGTGTTAAAGCTACTCCTACTTGTGAAAGATGACATGGGCCATTGGAAAGGGAGTTTAAACTTCAGACGATTCATAGCTCTCAAAATAAGGTTTTGGCACTATCTAGCTACTTATGCGGTTACTATCCGTAGCACCGCTTGTTGGTTGCAACGGCCGTCACCTTTTATTCTTTCTTAGATTGTAGGAGATTCTAAACCTATCCACTATCGGAAATCCCAAACTTATGGATAAAGATTTTTTTTCATACGGCAAAAAAAGAAAGATTGGTAAGAGGTTGGCCAGATCCACTCCGGGGCGACGTGGCGCCATCTGGAGCGTTGGATCTCAGATCAGACGGCTTCGGAGGACCCAGGGGCTAGGGTTTCCAGATATGGAGGCTGGTTTGGGCAGATCTGAAAATTCAGAGGGGGGTGGCTGCAATTTGTACTAGTGGGAAACCCTAGAAGGGCTAGGAGAGGGGGTGGTCTTTATATAGGCTGGCCTGGATGGCATGTTTACGCAAAAACCCTCGGGTTTTCTCTCTCGTGTCCGGTACTTCACATTTCTGACCGCCGGGAGTCCATACGAACTTCGATTCGGACGAAATCTCGAACCACGCGCTCAGCGCGGCGAGCCCGTCAATTCTACCTCACTTTGATAACGTTCAGAGAACATTTTTCGGCGCCCAATAAAATAATCCATTTAATTATAAAATGGGGTTTTCGTTCCGATGGCGATGGCTGGTCCTGTGCCGGTTGCGACAGTGCTTGGGTGAAACCCCGGTGTCGCAAAGGTCGTGTGCCGTTGGGAAAAGGTTTAGCCACGCATTCGATACGAGAAAGAGGAGAAGAAATATTCACCGATTATTAATTCGGTGAAACAAACACTGCAGAACAACTCAGGCAATCAACACAACAACGCAACAAACAAAATTTTAATTAGGATGGAATTTCTGGGTTGTTATATATGTATTGTTAACAAACATAATAATTCCATAAAGATATTCCAAACTCACATAATTAAAACATCATTTCAAATCCATAATTTATAAATTGGGCTGAAAATTCAAATCAAATTTTAGCATACAAATGGTCCGACTAATTAAAAGTAAACAAAACAAATGCTTGAAATCAATTTAAGTAAACATAACAAGGAAAAAAATTATGCCCATGCAGCGTTCATAAATGCTCAACAAGTAAAAAATATTACTTGCATGCGTGCTTTACTTATGTGGCCTGACTCATATCTAGAAAAAATTGTTACTCCCTCCGATTCATAATAGGTGTACAAAATAAGCGACACTTATTATGAATCGGAGGAAGTAGTAGATTGTGGCTATTTAGTAATAGAAGATACTTAAGCAATAAGAAAAACTGAGACGTGCACAATTTTTTTTTGTTACTCTACCGAAAAGGTGACTGAAAAGCCTAACCAACAGAAATTTTATACTTCGTCTAAAACCGGTTACTAACCAACTATGCATGAAGAAAATTGCACGCTTTGATCATCCCGATTTAATTGATCCAGATACGGCCTTGACATCCATAATCGTGGAAAATATCAACTTCAAGTGAATAAAAATCGACCACGTATACACACATGTTTGGACTAGTATCACGTGCATGTGCTTACGTAAACAATGTCACGGCAGCAACGATGATGGATAGCTAACCAATCCTGCATCAGCTTCAGCCAAACTCCGTCACATGGCTGTCGAAAGATCTGCCAAGGCTTAATCCTTCCGAAAATGGTCGGATATTCTGCTGAGGTGCCCATGTAATCTGATTTTGATGATTGGTAGGGTGCCTCTTAAAGAAAAGGATTGGTAAAAGGTTCTCCTACTTGTGAAAGATGACATGACACATGAGCTATTGGAAAGGGAGTTTAAACCTCGGACGAGTTGTTTATGCGGGTACGATCCGTAGCACTGCTTGTTGGTTGCAACGGCCGTCACCTTATATTCTTTCTTCGATTGTAGGAGATTGTAAACCTATCCACCATTGGAAATCCTAAAGTTATGGATAAATAAATAAAAATCATGCGGCAAAAAAACAAATTTGGTAAGAGGTACTACTTGTGAAAGATGACATGGGCCACAAACTTATGGGTAAATATTTGAACAACGAGAGAAACTGAGGCGTGCACACTTTTTTGGGTTAATCTCTCTACCCAAAAGGTGGCTAAAAAGCCTAACCAACTATGCATGAAGAAAATTGCACGCTTTGATCATTCCGATTACCTACCCCTCAAAGAAAAAGATCATTCCGATTTAATTGATCCAGATAAGGCCTTGACACAATATTAAACCGAAATCGTGGAAAATGTCACAAGTTCAACTGAATAAAAATCCACCACGCATACACACAGGCTTGGACTAGTATCACGTGCATGTTCTTGCTTACCTAAACAGCGTCACGGCAGCAACGATGGATAGCTAACCAATCCTCCATCAGATTCTGCCGAACTCCGTCACATGGCTGTCTGAAAGATCAGCCAAGGCTTAAACCTCCCGGAAATGGTCGGATATTCTGCCCATGTAATCTGGCATACGTCGAACGAAACTTAGCTCTAGGGAACGGCGATGGAACGGATGATGATGGACATGTCTTGCCCATACGACAGCTCTTCTTCTGCGACATCTCCACGTTGTGAGAAGCCTAATCGTAGAAATGTCCAAGACCAGACTGGGACGTTACCGCGAGGCACATAACTATCACGATGCATATCCATCCGAAACTGGACTCTGGAGCACATGGAGACGCCAAAATGACGGTTCACCAGGATATTTACTGAAGCGACCGTACTATCCACTGTTTTTCAAAGAAGATGGATTACCACATACTCCCCCTCTTTCATAATGTAAAACATTTTTTCAAACTAATTTAGTTTGTAAAAGATTTTATTTGTGGGATGAAGGGAGTAGATCTCATCTCTACTACTATGTATAAAAGATTAGTATGTCGTTGTAACGGTTTGTCTTGCTTTCATCGTGTGATATGATTAAAAAAAAAAGCAAAATCAGCCATACCCCTCCTTTCTGCAAATACACGGGATATGGGCATCTTCAATACGGATCCTTAGATTTTCTGTAAATATTTGGATCAAAAGGTTTCAATGTATTTTTTTTCATCTAACGCAGATTTGTATTTGTTTCTAGGTCGATGTATGTGTTTATTTTTTTCGCAAATCGAACGCAAACTGAAGATGCTTTGTACGAATTTGGGTCGCTATCACGTTTGTGTCCAACATCTCAGACAAATACAAAATCATGCATGCACAAAGCGGTGATCGTGCATTCATGCTGATCGTTGGCATCGGATTTCGGGCAGACTAGATGAGACCGACCACTAGAGCCGCATTGATGCAGGCCCAAAACCGACACTAAACTATAGCGGCGCTATGGGCGAGAGCTTCGTTTTTTGCACATATTAAATATCATAGAGACGCGACAGAATGACTATCTATCACATTTGAATAGGTTGCCCGTCCATTCACACAGGGCACTTAACCACACCACATCCCATCCTATCTCATTCCTTCTTAGCCATCCACCTCTGTCATGACTGCGAGCACTAGAACCATGTGGGATAACCTCTTCCAAAAGCATAAAAACGAAGTTGGATGGTGTAGCGGTCAACTCGTAGGCCTAGCGTGCGTGATGGATAGGGATCAGCTAATCACCGAGCTTATCGAAGGTGAGCGACGACAACCTGAAGATGGCTGAAGTGTTCGACACCAAGCCGGTGATCGCGCCCGATCCCGTACATGTGGGCATCACCATGAAACAGGCGCACAACGACACCTTAATATTCGAGATGGAGCAGCAGGTGTCATCGCCTGTGTGAGCGTTCCACCTGGTACAAGGGGACCAATGCCGCAACATCTCCCTTCTCAAGCAACACCGGCTGGTAGAAGAGAAAAATCTACGGTGAGCTCACTTGCGAGACGGTGTGGAAGCCATGGCAGCAGAGAACACATGCGGCGTCGAGCAGTGGACGACACTCTACAAGGTCGGGCAGCACGCTCACGTGACCTGCAAAGTGGTCGCGACTAAGGCGATGCGGAGGTGTCGTAGGCGATTGCGGAAGGCAACATAGGTGTCTCCACATCTTATGCACCGCCTATGTCGAGGGGCCATGAGGCCGCCTCACTCACGTCAATCTTGGACCTCACCTCCACTGGTGACCTGCAAATGGCGCAATTCAAATAGAAAACACGGATGGCTTTCGTAGCAGACGTACGACGATAGTCCATTCATGCTTTTGGCTCCCAGTGGAAGCGAGGTGCCGACAACATGGATGTCGGGGACAATGGTTCGCCTGCAGGGATGCCTGCACTGCCATTCTCCCATGTGGGTTGGACACTCGCAGCTTCACTACCGGGAGCCTATGAGAAAACACGCTTATCTTTGAAAAACCTCGTAGATGAAGCAATTTAGTGTCCGAGATCACATTGTGCAGCTTATCTACAAGGAACCTCGAACATGCGCTAAAGCTTCTTCTTTGCAGGGAGCCCCAGAGATATGGCTTAACTAACTTCCATTTCGGGGGATCACCACCCGCATGAAATGTCTCTATATTATGTAAATTATATCTAAATAATTTCATCTGAGTTTATCCAAATTTGATAGATTATATTGAACTGCGAGCGGATGTTTGCGACAAACATTGGATTGTCGACTCCTGTATCAGTGTCCGCGGATTGGTTCAGACCAGTCCATGGACGGACACAGTATCCATTTTAAAGTCGGCATTGCATATGCCCTAAAACCGCATGTCCGCACCTCCTCGGACAAATCCGGTACGATACCATCTCTGTTTTTAGGATAACATTGAAGATGCCCTAAAATCACATGTCTGCATCTTCCAGGACCAGTCTGACAGATACTGTGTTTGTTTTAGGGTTGGCGTTGGTGATGCTCTAAAACCGCATGTTTGCACCTCCCTTTCCCTATCTCGTCCGTGTGGTTGGTCCATGCTATCACACAACGTTCGCTTCTATGCCAATCCCCTAATCCTGGCCGCATGTCGCCCGCCACCGAGTGCTCCTTGCTTTGCCCTGAGCATCGTCAAGCTGAGAAAAATAATTGAGGCCCCATGGGTGTTACTTCCTCCCCAAGCCCCCACCCCCTTCCCTCCCCCGTGATCCCCGACTCCACTGCTAATCTACACGCCACGCAAAAACCAAAATTTTAGTATGTAGAAATTGATGTAAATATATTGGATTATCAAATATTGTGGTTGATTACCAGATATTTTTTTTGTTTCCAAAGATTGATATAATTTTATTGCTACGTTGATTGAAACGTATTTGCATGGCAAAACTACCAAAGAAAATATTACTCCCTCCGATTCATATTAATTGACGCACACTTAGTACAATTCTAGTACAAAATTATATTAAGTGTGTGTTAATTAATCTGAATCGGAGGGAGTATCAAAGTTTATGTAGAAATTGATCTAATTTCATTGGGTTACCAAATATTATTTATTCTGTTATCAAATATTGATATGATATTATTTTAATGTTATTTAAGCCGTTTTTATCGTTCAAATGAAAACAGATACTACCTCCGACCCATATTAATGTACTCAACTTTGTCTAGATTCGTATGTATCTAGTTAAGTATTTAGACTAGATGCATGTGTATCTAGACAAACTTAAGTACATTAATATGGATCGGAGGGAGTAGAAAATTGAAAGAGGTGAAAACTGATGAGGGGGCGTACATGAAAGTGATGGACGAAGAGTTTGAAAAAAATTAACCTAAGATGAAATGTTATTTATGTAGATAGTAAAAGAAGATATAAGCATATATTACACACAACTAACATGTGGTTAATTAATCTTAGCATTATCCACTGTTTTGTAAAGTAGGTACTCCAGTATTATCCATTGGGTTACCACATAGATAGAGTGAGTATAAAAGGGTAGTGGCACAATGATCATCGCATACGTCGACAATGAGCATGTTGCGTCACGTGACGTCCACAATTCAAATTCAGGCGCCGATGCACGCACCTACCCCTGATCCCGATCCCGATCCGCCAAACGAACGAAAAGGCAACAGATAAACGCCGGCAAAACAAAAGGCAGGCCTAAAAAAAACTTGACCAGAATAAGACCCACACGTTCGTTACACCTTCCTTCCTTTGCAGCCAGGTCGCCCCACGAGCCTTCTCTTTTCCAGCAGCAGCCGCGCACATAAACTCTGCGAGCTTCATTTTCCCACGTGTTCCGCGCACCCAGACCCCAACCCAAGGTGGCCTCTCTTCCTCGTCGCACGCCACTCCACACATATAAATCGTCGATCTCGCGCCATGCCATCCCGTCCATCCTCTACAAGTCAGCTCAGAATCCAATCCGAACACCGACGACGACCGTGCCATCGACAATGGATTTCGCTGTGGTGAAGCAGCTCAGGCGGGTCCGCACGCTCGGCCGCGGCGCGTCCGGCGCCGTCGTGTGGCTCGCGTCCGACGAAGCCTCCGGGAAGCTGCTGGCCGTCAAGTCGGCCGCCGGCGCGGGCGGCGCGGCGCAGCTCGAGCGCGAGGGGAGCGTGCTCCACGGCCTCTGCTCGCCGCACATCATCCCCTGCCTCGGCGCCCGCGCCGCCGACTGCGGCGAGTACCAGCTCTTCCTCGAGTTCGCGCCCGGCGGCTCGCTCGCCGACCAGGCCGTCAGGAGCGGGGGCTGCCTCCCGGAGTCCGCCATCCGGGCCTACGCCGGAGACGTGGCCAGGGGCCTGGAGTACCTCCACGCGAGGTCGCTCGTGCACGGGGACGTCAAAGCGCGGAACGTCGTGATCGGCGCCGACGGCCGCGCCAGGCTGACCGACTTCGGTTGCGCGAGGGCCGTGGACTCCCCGCTTCCCATCGTCGGCACGCCGGCGTTCATGGCGCCCGAGGTTGCGCGCGGCGAGGAGCAGGGCCCGGCGTCCGACGTGTGGGCGCTCGGCTGCACCGTCGTCGAGATGGCCACCGGCCGTGCACCCTGGAACGACATGAATGATCTGCTTGCCGCGGTGCACCGGATCGGGTACACAACCGCCGTGCCGGAGGTGCCGGGGTGGCTCTCGGCGGAGGCCAAGGACTTCTTGACGGGATGCTTCATGAGGCAGCCCATCGACCGGTCCACGGCATCGCAGCTCTTGGATCACCCATTCGTTGCTTCCGCCGCCGCCGACGACTATAAGGTGGCGCCGGTGATGATGCAAGAATGCACGTCTCCCAAGAGCACACTGCACGACGCACTCTGGGACTCGGACAGCGACGAAGAGGCGGACGAGACGTCGACGACGCCGGCCGAGAGGATCGGGGCATTGGCATGCGCCACCTCGACCTTGCCGGACTGGGAATCGGACGATGGCTGGATCGACGTGTGCGACGAGGTCACCGGAGTACTCTCCTCGCCGCCGGCCGACGCGGGTTACCTCGTTTGGCCCGAAGAAACAGACTCGTACGAGCCGTTCGCGGCGGTTGCTGCTGACGACAGTAACGGCATCCTGCGCAATGCAGTCGTACTAGCAGTAGCAGTGACGGAATACTCCATTTGGCAGGACGGTTGCTTGTGCCCTGTGAATTTAGGCAGCAGTAGTGATCATGAATTTCACCCGTTTCAATCTGACGGGGGTGAAAATTTGAAATTTGATCGTCATTGTAACACAGAGAGAGTAATGGAGTTCATGTTAATGCTCAAAATTTCGATTCCTCGCGTGTGTATGTGTATCGTATGCTATTCGTTGCAGATCCGAGCATGTGACATGAGAGTTCGAGATACAATCAATTGCTTCAAGCGACACGAGAATGACGTCGACGTTATAGCTCATGTTTCCAACCAATGTGGATCGTATTTGTTCACCGATACTAACTAGAAATCCATCGAAATCCATCTATCTTTTTTTTGGAAGGGAGAAATCCATCTATCTTTAGTAAAGTAGGCAGATTTGTTTCTCTCCAGCCACCCTATCGCGGTTAAGTATCCGTTCGTGGATCGGTTCATCTGCTTATTTTTATGCAAATCTGATCCAAATTGAGGTGGATTTTGCGGGTGTTCCAACACCGTACACGTAGGGCTTCGACACCCCCGGCTTACTCAAAACCCCTTTTGGCTCAGTTTTTCCTCACTCCACCCCTGCTTCCCCTTGTTGCTCTGCGTCTATACCCTCACGCCCCATTATCGTTGTAATCTTCGGTTGCCACCCAACATTGCCGGACATCGGATCCGTCCGCAACCAGGTACAATGCACTTTTTTACCGTCGTTGTCCATGATGGATGCAATGCCCAACAGGTGTTAGGTCGAATATTATTTAGGGGTTTTTATCGTCCCATTGTCCCTTTTAGATCATGATGGCAACATACTCGGTGATGGAGGACGATCTGTTGTGCAATACTTGGTTGTTCATGTCTGCGAACTTCCTAGGAATGAAGCAAGCGGGTAGGAGCTTCTGGGAAACCGTCCATTCTTGGTTTCATGAGCAAAAGCACGACGGATACTATTCTTTGCACTTGCACATGATCTATATCCGTAATGCCAAGTCGGTAGCTCATCAATGTCACGATATCCACAACTTTGTCAACAAGTATCGTTGTGCGATTATTCTAGTGAATCCTACAATGCCATCAGGAGCCCCATTTATGGTGTTCCCTAGACGTGCTACCGTGTTTTATCAAAGAAAAGAGGGTAGTTCGTCTACATTGATGCACTATAGGCTCAAGATGAGTGACGAGGATCGGCCTCGACAAATCCTAGGGTTAGATACCCTAGGTTTCGTGTAGGAGGAAGGAGAGCGACGTGGCCTGCGCGTTGGTACGATTCGGACGGTGACAAGCGACACATGGGGCACGATTTACCCAGCTTCAGGCCCCCGGAGGGAAAACCCTACATGCTGCTTGTCTGATCTTGTATTGATGATGGTGTACAGGGGTGCCGCGAGGGCTTTGGTGGAGAGAGAGATCTATCTAGTTCTATGCGTGGAGGAATCTTGAGTTCAGTGCTCTAGAGAGGTGTCCCTGCCTCGCTTTATATAGATAGCCAGGTAGGGGTTTACATGAGTCCTAGTCGACTACAAGTAGGAGTCCTTGTCTTGCGCCTCAAGTCTTCGGCTTCGCGTCTTATTCCATCATGTCGGTGTCCACGAGTGGGCCTTTGATGGGCCGCCAGCCATGACACGCACCAGGTACCCTCATGGAGAGGAGTCATGGGGTCACCCCCTCGTCAGTAGCCCCCGAGTGCCTGGGGGACTCGAAGAGTCGCACAGGTACTCGAATCTATCGTAGTGCGTGTCGCTTTTTTGAGAGCACTCGAGTGATCACTCGCAAGTTTGTCAAGTGAGCACTCAAACCTCTCGGGATATTCTGTTGATAGTTTTCCATTTTTGAGTGAGCACTCGAACCTTCGTCGGGTGAATGACCTTGTACAAGTAATAGTCGAAGTTTCCGTGAGTATGCTCCCGATGGGAGTATTTGGATGAAGCATCGAAATTGCAGTCGAGTTCGTCTTCTTGTAGGATGTGCGAGCAGCGGTCGTCGGGTGCGCGTCAGCGCTCCCGATGGGAGTAGCCCCCGAGGCTATGTGCGACTCGTAGAGTCAGGCATAGGCTCAAGTTGATGTTAAGCTAACCCATTCGTTCTTGTCGGGTGCGCGTCAGCGCTCCCCATGGGAGTAGCCCCCGAGGTTATGTTCGACTGCTTGCAGTTGAGCATAGACTCAAGACTTCTTCGTCGTCGAGTAATTGTCATCCGAGGAAGTGCTCAACTCGGGTCTTGCGCCGTATGCGTGAGTTGTTGTAGAGACCGGTCATGGACGAGGAGGTTGGCCTCGCCGCGTCACGAGAGAGCCCATCCCCCGAGCACCTGCTGAGAAGGAGAAAAAGGTGCAACTGTATTAAGATGTACTTGCGCGATATACAAAGTAATTGAAAGGTGCATGATTTGCAGATGTTGCACTTTTGTCGACTAGATAATGTAGTAGCATATAAAGTTTATGCGTGTCTTTTCATGAGTAGGACCTCCAGCAACATACTCTTGTCGGGCAACAGGGACGCGATGCCAGACTTGTTGGACCCGGAGACAAGATCGGCCTTTTGGTACCCAGCCTCACTACTTTGACGAATGCAAATAAACATCATATAAAACTGAGCATGATCCAAAGGATAGTTTTGAAGCCCTCGAGGTTTGTGTGCGACTGCATAGTCTTCTTGATGATTTTGTAGCCCTCAGATGTTTCTGCACGACTGGGTAGCCGGCAGGATGATTTTTTAGCCCTCAGATATTTCTGCACGACTGCGTAGCCGGCAGGATGATTTTATAGCCCTCAGATGTTTGGAATCATAGCATATAAGAGTGTAAATAAACTTAGCTGTAGGATCAACACGGCAGAGGGAGTCGAAGATGAGTAGTCAAAGACGAGCAGCCGATGTGGCGAAGAGGAGTCGATGTAGCAGACGGAGTCGACGTGATGGCGATTGCGACGTTCAACCCCCGATTCCGCGAGCCCCCGAGTGTTGAGGCGGCGAAGTTGCGCAGCGAAGTCGTCGTGATGAATTTATCCGGCGAGTGACGAGAGGACTCGACGCGGCGACTCCTGCGCGATGCATCTCGGTACGGAAGAGCCCATACAAAGGAGCTCGGCGCACGACGATTTGTGTGCTTGGAGTCGACGGTGCAGCGAGTGACCGAAAAGGACTCGACGCGCCGGGCGGGATCCCTCGATTGCTCATTTTGTGATGTCGTTGTAGCGGCGCGAGTCAATGTAGAAACATTGGTGAGTCATCCATGGCAGGTCGAGTTGGAGTAGAAGCCTTGTGGGTCAATATTGAACCCGAATTCACGATTGGAAATTCGCGATCTCGCGTAGATCCGAAAACGTGTTGTAGTGCGAGAGCCGCCGACGGAGATCTAACCGTTGGAATTTCTGAATTTTTTTGTGCTTATGAGGGATTGAATCCCGCATTCTTTCACCGAAGGGATTTTCGATTTGATGTCCGAGCCAATGTCAGGAATTTATTTGCTAGAGTCGCGCGGAGTTCCGTCAGATTCCAAGAGTGCTTCAGTGCTCGGGTCGCCGAGGGAGATCCAGCCGTTGGAATTTGCTGAAATTTTCACAGATTTTCAAAAATTCAATTCCGTATCTTTGCACCTAAGGGATCGTCGAGATGAGTTCCGAGTCTCCGTCGCGAGTGTCCGCAATGCAGATGTGCTTCCTGTCATGTAGGTTGCGCGTGAGCGCTTTTATTGAGATCAATCTTCGAGTGATGCGCTCGAAAATTTTCTTGTTTTCTCCGTGAGCTTGATGTAGATCTTGGTGAAGATGTTGAAGAAGTCAAAATTGCGATGAACGCAAGTTGGATCGGGTCCTTCCGAGGTCGATGAAATCGCCGAGTCATCGACGTAGATTGGAGCCGCTGAATTCGTGATTCCAACGCGCATGTCCTTCCCCAGACGGCGCCAATTGACGAGGATCGGCCTCGGCAAATCCTAGGGTTAGGTACCCTAGGTTTCATGTAGGAGGAAGAAGAGCGACGTGGCCTGCGCGTTGGAAGTATTCAGACCGTGACAAGCGACACATGCTGCTTGTCTGATCTTGTATTGAAGATGGTGTACAGGGGTGCCGCGAGGGCTTTGGTGGAGAGAGAGATCTGTCTAGTTCTATGCATGGAGGAATCTTGAGTTCAGTTCACTAGAGAGGTGCCCCTGCCTCGCTTTATATAGATAGCCAGTTAGAGGTTTACATGATTCCTAGTCGACTACAAGTAGGAGTCCTTGTCTTGTGCCTCAAGTCTTCGGCTTCACGTCTTATTCCATCATGTCGGTGTCCACGAGTGGGCCTTTGGTGGGCCGTCAGCCATCACACGCACCAGGTACCCTCACTGAGAGGAGTTGTGGGGTCACCCCATCGTCAATGAGGCAGCGACTTGTACCATTCCGACGAGATCTTCATTTTCATTGAATTCGATGATCGACTATTGGTGAATTAGTGAAATTATGCTATTTCTATTATTTATGAACGAATTATGATATTTATGAATGTATTATGCTATTTTCTATAATTATTTTGAGCGTTGTCTATTTAAAAACACTAGGGTCAAACATTTGCGGGTAGGGTTAGATTGCCGGCTCCCACATTACTGTCTGCGAATCGGTCTGGACCGGTTCATGAACATTTACGGTGTCTGTTTTAAGTGTCAGCGTTGGAGATGCCCTCAAACCTTCCGCATCCATCCGGATTGGGTTGTTCAGACCAATTTTTTCATCTAACGCATCCATGTATCCGTCTGTGAGCATGTTCGCTTGCTTGTTTTCCTGCAAATTCGACCCAAACCTAGGGGGGTGATGTGCGAGATGATGATAATGGTTTCTCGCCCTTCGTTGGTTACCCCAAGTGGAAGGTGAGATGTAGGATAGCAGAAAATTTCCCCTATGTAGAGGATAGTGTTTGTCTCCCGTAGGACTCCGGCAATGATAAGTAGCTGGTTCGGTAAGTGATTCGCCGTCTGAAAAGAATCACCTGCTTCTCCTGGACCTGCACACAAAAACAAATAACTTTGCTCCCAACGAAGTTCAGAGAGGTTATCAATCTCTTCGGTCTTGTTGTTTACAAAGGATCAAACGCAAGGGATAATGATAATGGTGATAACAACTAGAAAGTAAAAGCAGGAAAATAAAAGAGCGTGTAAACAGTGATGAGAATATGGACCGGGGTCCCGTGATATTCACTAGTGATGTCTCTCTCACAAAAGACGATAAAACTGCTATGCGAGGTAAACAAATTACAGTTGGGAAATTGACAAGATTAAAAATGCACCGCAATGCTAACTATGCTACAAAGAAAGGACGAGGCTCAAAAGAATGGGCGGTACGCCAAAATAAGTAGACCAAAATCCAATTGCATCTACTACTAATCATCCACCTTGAGATATCTATCCAGAACATCTCACTCGTATTAAGTTGTGAGACCCACCAAAAGTGTAAACCCAAAGCAACAGACAACTGCATTAAAAAGAAGTGTGCGTAAAATAAACAATCCTTGCAACCACGATTACAAGCACCGTTGTTTTCCCCCTTTTGGCAACAACACATCCCTAGACTCATGTTTCTGTCACTCAAGCGTTTCATCGGGGGCATGAACCACTACTGGAAAAACCTAGTTTGCCGTCAGCTTTGGGCTTTGTCGTCAGCATAATCACGGGGCTGACGGCAAAGATACTTTGCCCTCAGCCAGAAAAAAAACTGACGGCATAGGATAGGCCGACGGCATATATAGGCTTTGCCGTCAGCTAGTGCTAAGCCGTCAGCCGGCTGACGGCATAGATGGAAAGGGCTGACGGCAAAGCTTGGCCGAAGGCATAGAGAGTGTTCCGGCCCCACATTCGAGCCCCGCCTAACGGGAGCCAGCTATGCCGTCAGTCGGCTGACGACAAAGAGTAACGGCTGCCTTTGCCGTCAGCGAGCTGACGGCAAAGCCAGGGGTTATCCCCCCGCGTGGCCACTCTCCTCTCTGACCTAGCCCCCCACTCGCGCATCTCGCAGCCTCACGCATCGCCGCCGCCCCTGCCACGAGCCGCCGCCGCCGCCGTCCTTCCCCGCCTCGGTCGTCGTCGCCCCGAGCCGCCCCCGCCCCACCCCGCTCGTCGTCGCCCCGCCCCGTCCCGAGCCGTCCCTGCCCTGCCCCGATCCGTCTCCGGAGGTGTGCCGCCGCCCGCCTCCCCGCCAAGGTGTCGTCCCCACGGTCGCCGTCCCCGCCAAGGTGCGCCGCTGCCCGCCTCCCTTCCCCTCTCCCTTTCTTTAGTTTTAAGCCGCCCATGCTCGCCGTCGTCGCCATGAACGCGCCCAGCCGAGCCGCGCCCAACCGCATCTTTGGCCGCCTACTCGCAGCCGACGGGCTCAGGCACTGCAAGGTCAGGCCGACAAGCTCCTTCATCCCCTCCGAGGTGTGCCCAGCCGCCCTCTGGCCATGCCCATCACCACCCCTGCGCCAAACCAGAAGGAAAAACAAGTTAGTACTTATGCTATGTCAAACAACTTAGTACTTACCACTAGAATTAAAAATGAGCATAGATAACTACTGCTATCCGTTGGAAAAGATAAGCATAGACTTGAGCAAAAATAACTAGTCATGCATTGGACATTGTTGTTGATTGTTCATGAAGTGCTTGGGAAATTGCTTTCACATGGCCAGCATGTTGCATCAGTGATTGCAAGCTACATAAAGCATTCATGGACCATCTAGAACAAGATGCCAAGTTTGATTCCTTGTAGTACTAGTCAAGAGGCTTGCCCTGGTTGCACTGCTGGAACCCCATGTATACAAGTATAGCACATAACTGGATCGTGACCTGCAACTTAATTCGGAACCTTCGACGTTTTTGGGGGTGTGATCCAGCTAAAACCAAAGGGAAATTGGTTTGTTCTGTTCGTTCACAGACTCACAAGATAATCTATTCTCCCACCGCTTTTGCACGGTCAAAATAATCTATTCTCCCACCTAAATAATTATTATTTATGTGTGGCGATGTTTATGAAGAAGAAATCCATGTGTAACAAACTCACAAGAGAAAACTAAGTAACTAGTCGCTCAACAATTGAAGAGAACTAGAATAATGTGAATTAGTAGAGCTTATTATCAGTTTAGGTGTGGCAGCAGAATGGGGATGTGTTTGGTTGAAGGGATATATTTGAATGGATGTGGGTATCCCCATCCACCTGGCTAGGGATAGCCATTTTTTTGGTTTGGCTGAGTAAAATCTGCGGCGAAGCTACTGTCTTTTCACCACGTATAGTTTTTCTTCATCCAAAAATGGTGCAAACAGCTAACCTATACCTTTGTGGTTCCCCCTCCTTCCCGCAGGTCCTCGCTGGTTCCCCCTTGCTCCTTCCATCGGCTACCTCTCCTTCACTCTCTCATCGTCGGCACCAGGTAGCTAGGCTTTTGCCTCTATGTTTATTGTTAGTTTTAGGTTGTTTATTTCCGGCCTTTGTGCCGATGACACTAGCTAAGAGTTGTTGCGTAACCAATATGCGTCTCCCGTTCGAAAGGGTTATGGTTATAAATATGCATGCATTTGCATATTTATAACGGTGATTCTTTTGAATTGTCCAACGTTATCCATGGACAGCCCGGGTATGTGTAGATTGGGTCGTTTTCCCATGCTTTGCTCTGGATCCAATGCAGAGTTTCGACAGCGCCTCCTTGTTGTTCTCCGAGTACACATCCTCTCGGTTAGTTGCCGAGACGTGTATCAGGAGAACAGCGGGGAGGTGCTGCCGAAATTTTGCGTTGGATCTGGAGCAGAGCATGGGAAACGACCCAATCTACACATACTCGGGTGGGATTAGGACCCATCTTTACCTAGTAGCTGGTAGGTGTGCATGCCGTGCATCCCAATGTATTAACCATAATTAAAAAATGGCCATAATTAATTTGACATACTTGATGAACTGATTATTTATATTGTTTATATGTGGATACTATATAGTTAGCTTGCCAGAATGACTGATCGTGAATGGATGTACACCGGTCACCCTAGTCAGAGAGAGATGACCGATGAATGGTTGAGCAAGACCTATGAATTCCTGCAAACGGCATTTTCTAAAGGCCAGCCAAAAACATGGTGCCCCTGCCCTAAGTGCAAGAATTACTCGCGACAGACAAAGGATGTAATGGGTAAACACCTGCAGATGCGTGGTTTTACTCCCGGCTATACCTTGTGGACATTTCATGGTGAGTCGGCCCAACGTAACAGAGACGAGGTGTTGCGTCGGCGCACCGATGATTATGGTACAGGGATTGAAGACATGGTGAATGACTTTGATGATGCTCGGAACAAGGACGAAGAGATGGAGGAATCTGCGAAGGCCTTCTATGCCATGTTGGAGTCTTCAAAACGTCCTCTTCACAAGCACACTAAGATTTCTCAGCTAGATGCCATCGCACAAGTAATGGCTCTAAAAGCCCAATTCAACATTGGAAGAGACCTATATGACTCAATGATGACCCTATTTGGGCGCTTTCTACCCGAAGGTCATATTATGCCTTCAAACCTATACGAGTCGGACAAAATCCTTAGTGCACTCAAGATGCCGTATGAGCCGATACATGCTTGTGAGAAAGGATGTGCCTTATTTAGGAAAGAGTATGCGGACGAAACATATTGTCCATTTTGCAAGTCCTCCAGATATGTTGAGGTAGAAAACGGTGAAGGTGAGAAGAAGCAGAGCAAAATCCCCGTGAGTGTTCTACAGTATCTGCCGATCCTACCAAGACTTCAACGACTTTACATGCTCGAAGAAACAGCAAAACAGATGACATGGCACAAACATGGAATTAGGAAAAAATTAGATGAACACGGAGATCCGATGTTGGTACACCCTTCGGATGGTGACGCATGGAAGGCATTCGATCGTAAACATAAGGAAAAAGCTAAAGAGCCAAGGGAATCGTCATCAGCCTTGATGGGTTCAATCCTTTTGGTATGACGGCTACCCAATATAGTTGCTGGCCTGTATTTGTCATTCCCCTCAATCTTCCACCATCATCCATTATGCAAAGAAAGCACATCTTTCTGACGTTGATAGTTCCAGGGCCAAACTATCCGGGGAAGAATATGAGTGTGTACATGCAACCGCTGATGGATGACTTGAAAGAAGCTTGGGTGAATTGGGTCAACACATACGACGCAGCTAAGAAAGAGAACTTTCAAATGTATGTTTGGTACCAATACTCGTTGCATGATTTGCCGGCATTTGCGCTTTTCGTTGTCTGGTGTGTGCATGGAAGGTTCCCATGCCCACAATGCAAAGCAGCTCTTAAGTTTCATTGGTTGCCGGCGGGTGGAAAGTATTCCTGCTTTGACTTTCATAGACAGTTCTTGCCTATGGACCATCCATTCAGAAAAGACAAGAATTTCATGAAAGGTAAAGTTGTCAAACACTCGGCAACACCTGCGTTGATGGGCGCACAAATTCATGAACAATTAAAATCTATGGAGCCTGATCCAAACCGTCCAGGGTATTTCTTGGGTTATAATGAGGAACACGCCTGGACCCACAAGCCATGCATATGGGATCTCCCCTACTTCGAAGACCTCTTACTTCCACACAACATTGACATGATGCACACTGAAAAGAATATCGCTGAGGCCCTTCTTGGCACATTTTTCGGCACTGATAAGGGCAAAGATAATACAAAGGCTAGAGTTGACCAGGAGACTCTGTGTGATAGGCCATCACTAAACATGCGACAACCGAAAGGAAGAAAAAATTGGTCCAAGCCACCTGCCTGGTACAATCTTGAGAAGGGAGCAATAAAATAAATCCTCTTGTGGGTGCAACAAAAGTTGTTGTTCCCTGATGGGTATGCTGCGAATCTAGAGAGGGGAGCGAGCATTGAAAAAATGAAAAAATTTGGGCTCAAGAGTCATGATTGGAACATATGGCTTGAGCGGATAATGCCCGTGATGTTGCGCGGCTATATCCCCGAGGCTGAATGGCTAGTATTGGCAGAGTTAAGCTATTTCTTCCGTGTTCTTTGTGCTAAAGAGTTGTCGCGTGCCGTGATAGATGACATGGAAGAGTTGGCGCCTGAGTTGCTCTGCAAGTTAGAGAAGATTTTTCCACCGGGCTTCTTTAATCCGATGCAACACATGATTTTGCATCTCCCGACCGAGGCAAGATTGGGTGGCCCTGTGCAAAATCGTTGGTGCTACGCAACTGAAAGAATGCAGAAGACACTTCGAGCAAAATGTAAAAATAAACGTAGAATTGAAGCATCGATGGCCGAGGCGTTCATTACCGAGGAGGCGGCAAACTTCGTAACAGCACACTATGATGCCACTTTGCATAGCTTGCATAATCCAAAGCCTCGGTACAATGTGGGCGACCCCAAACGACGTGAATCCAAACTCAGCCTCTTCAAAGGGAAGCTCGCTCCTTCTGGTGTGGGAAAACCAAAGTTGCTGGGCGTCGAGGAGTGGCGCACACTAACGATGTATATACTGAACAACTTAACAGAAGTTCGCCCGTACATCGAGTAAGTGCTCGGTACATTGTTTCGCAACTTTTAACAAGTTTTGTGTCTAATAACTGTTATTAATTGATACAGTCGATACGTCGAACAGTTCTCGAATGGTGTTGCAATCGAAAAAGAATCCATTCTCGAGTATGAACTTCTTGAAAAGACAGGAGGCGGCTATCCCGGTTTCATCTCTTGGTTCAAAAAAATGGTACCTCCCCTATATTTAATAGGTGATTTCGTTTGTTGGTATTACTTGTGAGTAACACACCAAATCTTTTCTTAACTTCTAGGCTAATTCAGATGAGCAAGTCGACGATGAATTGAGACAAATAGCTAATGGTTTTGACTTTAAGGTCCGTGCATTTCAGAAGTACGACATCAACGGGTATCGCTTTCGTACTGCTAGCAAAGAGCTTTCAATGCCCGGTCGAAAAACAACCAATTCCGGTGTCTCTGCTATAGGCGAGGGAGGTGTCGAGTATTATGGAAGACTAGAAGAAGTTTACGAACTTCATTATTATGGTGAAAATCCTCCGAACGTTGTTGTGTTCAAATGTCATTGGTTCGATCCTAATAAGACAAGACGGACTCATGAACATGTTGGGCTAGTCGAAATTCGACAAGACAGGAAGTTAAGCGGTGCTGATGTCTTTATTGTGGCTCAACAGGCCACCCAAGTTTTCTATCTGCCATACAGTCGTCAAAGTGTTAAGAACCTGGAAGGTTGGTATGTCGTGTACGATGTGCCGCCACATCTTAGACCACCTCCCCCAAATGAAGAGGATTATGAACATCAAATTGACTCAATAACATATGATGGAGAATTCTTCCAAGAATCACGTGGTGTGAGACGTCGTCTCCAGAACTGCTCTACGTCCACCCTGAACACGGAGGAACAAGAATCACGTGATGATGAGGAAGAAGTGGAAGTAGAAGAGGTTACCAATGCGGATGAGCTATCAATGCTTGATCGGTTACAAAAAGGACTTCCACATGATGTCCCTGAACCCGATGACGATGTCATTCATGACGACACGTGTGATACTGATGATGATTATGCTTCAATTGACCATGGAGAAGAGACAGATGATCCCGACTATTAGTACTTTGTATGCATCCAAACATTGTTGTTTAATTATTCAATTATTTGTTTAATTAATCATGTATTTATTATTGTTTGTTAATTATTGTCCTTGAATTTGTACTAAGTATTTAATTATGTATCGTTGCAGGTGGTGAGACATGGCAAGCGGGGATAAGTTGAGGATACCACCTGGGCAGCTACGGAGATAGTTGTTGAAGAGCTTTGCCGAGGAGCCCCATGGGAGAGGCGGAGCCGAGGAGCCCCGCGGGAGAGGCGGAGGAAAGAAGAGAGGCAGAGGACGTGGTCGCGGGAGAGGGAGGCTTCCTGATAGGATCCAGTCGCCACCACCCACAGCTACTTCACCCCTGCAGACAAGGGTGTCACCGGTACGGGGTCCTCCCGTCTAGGAGCAGACACCGATGCAGGATCCTACCGTCCAGGAGCCGACACCCTCACACGAGGAGTGGGGGAGTTGGGGGGACGGTGAAGGGGCTGAGGCGGAGGCGGAGGCTGAGGCTGAGGCGGAGGATGAGGGCCCGTCTGCCAGCAAGTCGGTCTACCAACGTGGTATGACACGAGTTCCAGACCGATTGGAGTTGCAGCACAGGGCGTTGATTTCGCCAGATGGCGAGAAGTAAGTTGATGTCTATTGTGTACCTTATATCATTATTTTCCACCAAGTAGCTAATGTCTTTGCCTTCTCATTATGCAGGGGGTGGAATTACCCGGAGAATACCCGGAATCCAAACTGCCTCCTTGGTGCTTTGCTTAGGGAGCACTTTCCCGGGATAGTGCAGTTGCCCGGTGAGGGTATGGTTCCCGAGCCAGGACTCAAGTGGGAGCACTACCAAGCCGCTCTGCTCCCGGAAAACACACACGTGAACGGTGTTCTTTGCGCGAGCGTGGACGACAAGGTGTTGGCTGATTTTTGGGTAACTATTATTTTACCCAATAAAAAGTATACAATATACAATGTTATATCTTGTTATTTCCTATTCATCTATGCATCTATATGGCATAATTGCAGAGTTACCATAGGGTCGAGGAGGGGACGGAGGCGGCGGCCAGGAAGAACCTCGAGAAAGAGTGCAAGAGGTTATTGAATAACACGAGGCACGAGATGCGTGTTCAGGTCGTTCGAGATTGGTACGCCAAGCAAAACGAGCCGAAGACGAAGGCTGAATGTCGAAAGCTTTTTCCTGATAAGACCGAGTACATGGAGGTACGTACATTCCTTAGTTACATTCTTTATTAGTTTTGTTAGGGCTAGTTAGGTCTATTTAGTTACAATACTTAGTTTCATTCTTCATTAGGTGCCCCCGAGATGGTTGGCCGATAAGATGGATTGTTCGGAGATGATAGTGGACAAGTGGTGCACAGAGGCTTGGTTGACCACCCACAATGTGGCCAAGGAGCGTCGTGCCCAATTGGTTGGTGTGCCACACCACCAAGGAAATTCCAACATCAAGCAATACACCAAAAAATGGGTATGTGTGCCTTGTTTTCTTTCGTCATTAATTCATTTGTGCATGATTTTTGTTGTACTAATTCTTTTCCTTTTCTTGTAGGCCAAACACCATAACCAGCCCGAGCCTCAGGGATACGCCGCGTTTGGCATGGCCCATAAGGGCTCGTACAAGACGACGACACCATATTCTGAGGGGGATGGGCCGTCGGCGTACACAAGCATGTCCGCCTACAACAAGATGAAGTCTTATTCTGAGGTTGTCAAACAGCTGCGCGGCCCTGACTTTGACCCGAGCCAGAATCCTATGGATGCGGAGGCGTTGATGATCTCTGGTGGCGGTAAGAGTCATGGCACGGTGGCCATGTGTGATGGCTTCGTCCCTATCACTGAGACTCTATCTCAGATCAAGGCGAGGCAAACGAGCTCGGCTCCTGTAATACGGCAACGCGCGCGGCCAGTTGATCTTGCCATCGAGGTTAGTTTGCCTTCATTATTTCTTTCGTTCATTTGTCCCTGGATGGATGATGACAATGCCTTTGAGGAGTGGTTGCAGGCCGCACTTGAGAAGGAGAGAGAGGCCACCAGGCTCTTGTTGGAGGAGAGGGACCGACAGACGCAGAGGTTGCTTGAGGAGGAGAGGGCACGCAATGATGCCCATGCGAAGGCCATGTATGACTTCGTTGCGGTAAGTCACTACTTATTTCACTACTAAGCGTGCATATCAGCTAAGCATGCATGTATGCACAAATTTCACTACTTATTTCTTTGCCTCCTCAAAAACTAATTTGCAGGCTATGTGTGAGAAGCAAGGGATGGCGCCCCCTCCGTCGATGCCTTCTCCGGTGGGAACGGTGAGTTTCCTTTCAATGACCAATATTGCACGGTCTTATACCATTGACTGTCGCCGTGCTAACCACATATTTCAACTCTTGCCTTGTTGCAGCATCATTCCAGAGTTGCATCCCACAATCCCGGTACTTCTCGTGGTGAGAGCCCTACCAACCCGAGGACCAACCGAGATGGTGCTTCTCCTCCGTGAGGTGGCCTTCGGTAAGTTATTCCTCTCCTTCTTCTTATTGGTTAGCTCAATTTAGATGATGTCATGCTTTAGTTAGCTTCGTAAATGCTAGTTAGCCAAAAAAATTAACATAATTAGCTTACTTACCTCAACAATGATATATACTTTGCTTATTTGGTACAAATATGACATAACTAGTTGATAAAGCTAAAAAATGGCATAATTAGCTTATAATAGAGCTCAAAAATGACATAATTAGTTTAAAAAGCTTAAAAAGAAAAAGAAGAGAAGAACAAAGAAGAGGTGAAGAAAGAGGAGAAAAAGATAGAATAAGAAGAAAAAATCTTCTTATTCTTCCTTGTTCTCTTCTTTGTTTTTCTCCATCTTCTTCTTCTTCTTCTTCTCATTCTTCTTATTCTAATTGCTTAGCTTAATTTAGATTACTTTTTATTGTATCCTTTCATTTCCGTAACATCAAAATCTTTTCATTTTGCAGATTTTGATATATGCATATGGATGGATGCTCGACTAGACTCTTTTCTCATGTAGCTGGACAGTGTGATGCACTAGCTTGTCTATATATGTTAAACTTTGATGCACTTTTGTCTATGTTACACTTTGTGATGCACTTATGTTTATGATACAATTTGTGATGCACATTGTGATGGACTATTTGTGTTGGATTTTGTGATATGATGCACTTGCTGTGTGCTGTTTAGGTCCAGAATAAATATATGTATTGCTGTTTATATATATGCTTTTGCAAATGCAGGAAATTAATAGAAAACAAATATATATAAAAAATTGGTTGGGTCTTTGCCGTCAGCCAGCCGACGGCAACGCCTTTGCCGTCAGTGGGCTGACGGAAAAGGGGACACGTGGCGGCAGCCTGTTCAATCTGGCAGTAGCAAGTGCCCAGGTTTTTTTCTTTGCCGTCAGCCATCTGCCGAGCTGACGGCAAAGAGGGGACCCACATGGCATGTTAGTGCCGGGCATGACACCTTGGGCCCACCTGACTAGGTCTCTTTGCCGTCATCCCATAAGACGGCTGACGACAAAGGCTGCCGTTAACGCCTAACGGGGGGTCGGCTCACGCGGTTGCCGTCAAGCCTCTTTGCCGTCAGCACGGCCTGTCCAGCTGAAGGCAAAGCCGATGCCGTCGGTCGATTTTGGGTTGACGGCAAAGAAGCACTTTGCCGATAAAATCGTGGCCAGCTTCGTTGCCGTCAGTACACGGACAGCAAAGCCGTTGCCGTCGGGGTTAAATGCCTTTGCCGTTAGCCTTGGCTGACGGCAAACTAGCGAATTCCAGTAGTGAACCCACAATCGAGCATAACGTTCCCTCTTGGAGTTACTACCTACTACTTGGCCAAAGCAATAAACAGCAACAGAGAACATGCAAGAATTACTTAGGAACAAAAATATAAAAGATAAGAACCAAATATATTACTCAATCACAATCTGAACATAATCTCATAATCTATCAGATCCCAGCAAACTCAGCATAGCAACAACAGAAAAATTACATATGTGCCTCGATCATGTAGGGCAGCTCACGAGGTCTAAGCCATGAAGAACAAAGAGCGGAGGAGAACATCACATAGCTACTGATCACGGACCCATGGTCCAAGGGAAACTACTCATGGCACATTCAGGAAGCGTCCATGGTGAAGGGGAAGCTACCGGAGGTCAATCCTCCCTCCGGCAGGGTGCCGAGAGGAGGTCTGCTGGCGCTCCCGATCTTGGAAGCGCAGCGGCGGCGGAACAGAGGCGAGATCGCGAAAAAGGGTTCTGTCTTCGGGGGTTTCGCGTCACGAGGAATAAATAGGCGAAGGGGGCAGCCAGGGGGGCACCAGGGGTCCAGGCGCCCCCTGGCGCGGCCTAAGGTGGCCGCCTGGATCCCTGGTGGTGGCCCTCTGGCCCACTTTGGTGATTCCGGAAGCTTCCGTTGCGCTGATTTTTTATCCGATTTTCCCGAATATTTTGAGATTTTTTTATATGGGGGAAACCTGGAATAGAAAAACAGCAGAAAACAGGAACTGGCACTATGGTGCACTGAGTTAATAAGTTAGTCCAAATATGATCAAAATTGTATGAAAGTGTATCTAGATTCAACCTGGGCGTTCGGGTTAACCCGAAATTTCGGGTCGGGTTATTCGGGTTTTTTCTAATTCGGGTTTTCAGATCTTACACCCGAAATTTCTCTAAAAAAATCAAAACCCGATTTTTCGGCTACCCGATATTTCAGGTTTGCCCGATTTGCCCAAACAGGAGAAGCAGCGACTAGATTTTTCTTTTCTTTGATGCGGACTTGGAGAAGATGGGGCTCGCAAGAGAAGATGGCGTTGCTCCTTGTCCTCTCAGGTGAAGACCACGGGGTGAGAAGGAAGGAGGAAGGCTCCGCCGATGGTGGTCGTGGCCTCGTGGGAAGGCTTCGTCGTCGTTGCCAAGAGATCTTCATGGCGCCATGACGTTTCTCTTTTCCTCTTAGACGAGGCGATGGGATGCGGGGAAGGGGGCAGCTGCGACAGGGGACGCAGGTAGCGATGGGGAACATATGCCGCGACGGCGGCCAGGTTGCAGGCGGATGGCGAACTGGCGGTGGCGGAGGCGAATGGCGAACTGGCGGCGATGGGGAGTGGGGGGAGGGGTTTGTGGGGGGAGTGGTCGAGTGGGGTGCGAACTTCTCTGGCGGCTAGGTTTTGCGGGGTCGGGGCGTAGGAGACTTTGGGCTGGGCCAAGATTTTTGTGTTGGGCTTTACTTTTTTTCGTGTTATACGGGCTGTTCGGGTACCATGAGTTCAAACCCGATTTTTTAAAATAAATTTCGGGTTTCTAAATTTGCTACCCGAACAAGTGATCGGGTTTTTCGGGTTCGGGTTATACGGGTTCGGGCTCTGGTTTTTCGGTTTCGGGCTTCGGGTATCGGGTTTTATGCCCACAGTGAATCTAGATCATAGCAATATCACACAAAACATGCATGGAGCAAGCAAAAATTAAAAATACGTTTAGGACATATCAGGGGGTCAGGAGTTCGGACCGCAAACACATTTTGTCCTGATGACCTGACCCCACCCAAATGCTTACAACGCTAAAATACATCCCAGCGCACGAACCAGTCGCCTCGCATACTTGGAGATCGCTGGCATTGGATATCGGCCGGGCGCATGAGCGATAGACCACTTTGACCTGCATTGATGCTCATCCAGTGCCGACGCGACCGCTCACTGGAGGGACGTACGGCTCACCGGCCGAGAGGCATGGTCTCCGCACCTACTCAATGCTAGA
Source organism: Bromus sterilis (assembly GCA_950022295.1). Taxonomy (NCBI): domain Eukaryota; kingdom Viridiplantae; phylum Streptophyta; class Magnoliopsida; order Poales; family Poaceae; genus Bromus; species Bromus sterilis. The sequence goes on along the minus strand of OX465597.1, from coordinate 315,920,768 downwards.
GAGACGCGATGGGACGAATACACACCCGTCACAATTGATAAGCGCATTTCTTATATAGAAAAGCAAATTATGAGTTACCTTACATTCTATTTTTCTATGCGACAATTTTTGTATGAATGCACATATATAGTTGCTATTATTGTTTTAGGTTTTGTCAAGGGAGAAGATGTCTCCACTATCTCTACTCAACGTTGTCTTTATCTCATATCATCTCGTTGATATATTGTCAAGATAATAAAATAAAAAAATAAAATCACACGCATTTTTGTATTTTCATCAAATTTTCTTGGATTTTTCTCTAAACAATATTTCTTTCAAACCAATATTTATAATCAACTTATAATACGTTTCATAAAAAAATCATGTTTTAAAACATCAAAATATTTCTTAACAGTTCCCACAACGACGTGCGGGGTATCATCTAGTTTAAAAAATGATGGTGTGTGTGATCAATTGTTTTCAGTAGTCATCTTCGCTCTCGAAGGCGTGGTCTGAACCCTAGATCATCGGTGCTTGGTCGTTCTCGACTGCCAGTTCATGCATGGTTGGGGCTAATCTTGGGGTTGACCTAAGGAGCCGCAAAGGGGCCCTTTTGGATCAGATTAAGGCCCTAGACGCTGAGGAGGATACAGTTGGTCTCTCCGCTGACGATTGGTTGCGTAGATACGCCCTTGAAGCACTACAATCGGTATCCTCATACCGATCCTATAAGACCGAACGGATGGCCTGATCACTGACCGGTAATTATTTATTTATTTAGCCAAACGGGCTCCTCATACCGGCCTCAAAAGCTCGAGCTGGCCGGCACTCCGGTGCGCCGCCTAAGAGCATGGTCAATAACGTAGCCGGCTGCCGGCTACAGATCGGTGCCATGTCATCTAACGCTTGTGTAAGAGTAGACTCATATAATAGGTTGGCTATAGAATAACCATTAGATTGACTATAAAAATTAATGCATGCATGTGAGGAAGGAAGAGTATTGGACGGGGAGAAGGAAACGTCAGCTTTAGCGTTGCATGGGCTGTACAAGAGTATATTTTCCTCGGGACCGTTGTTATAGCCGGGCCATAAATCTAGCGCTGGCTGCCTTCTCTCTCCTTCTTTCTCTTACCTCTACCTAGAATTTGTGTGACATGGCACATGCTATAGCCGGCTGAGTAAGACTTATTAGACTTGCTCTAAGGGTCATCGTACAACTATTTAAGTTAGACATCAACACCCAAACCCCAATCTATCTCCATTTCACTCCTCTCCCATCCGCGGGTGGTCTTTCTTTCTTCATTGTTTTCCCCTTCACCACAGACGCCATGGTCACGCCGGAGTGGAGCCGATTGCTTAGGGGAGAACCGGACTCTATACATGTTGCATAACTTGCATGCTTTATATGGTTTTAATATATGAAAAATGAGTTAGTCGAATGTAAAGATGAGAAAATAGGAACTGCCTGATCATTGCTGATGGACGCGCCCGAAACCATTTGTAGAAGGATAGAGAGGGTTTGGTGAAATAGTTGATTTATTGCTTGAGCCTCATGAACATATATATAGAAGTACAAGACAAGCCAAGAATAAATTCTAGTTTATCTCTTATTTTCTAATAATCGTGATCCTCAACACCATTCACGGACGTTTGCGGAATCGATTTTGGTGTTCGTGATTGTAGATGCTCTAAGCACATACTTTTCTGTAACAATAACAAATGATTGGTTGAAGTGTTGCCGAACTGGCCACTTGTGGTCAGCAGAACAGCCAATGTGCAAGGATATAGATCGAAGGCATGGTGCTAGTCCGTATAAAAAAACGTGGAGTTAGCTTGGTTGATCTACCAAAAAAGGAGTGTGCGATCTCAAATCATGTGCAAATGTAAGCGTTGCGGGTGGCACACATGCCATTGCCATGGTAGCACACATGGCAGCCAGCTTTGAGAGGTTAGAGTTAGGCGGTAGCTGTACATGTCATGAGAGCAACCTTCCCCTGTCCTGGGCGTCGGCGCGTCAAGAGCAAACAGACAGATTGCTCATAAGGACGTGAGATATCTATCTATCGCCTATCCAATGGACCTGGCGACTAGAATAGCATGGCATGCATGTTAGGTCGCCGCGATTAAAATGTTGTCCATCACTCGGCTCTCTTACGTTCGTTCTATAGACACATGCACGTTCGCTCGATCTCTCATAGTACAGTACGTTCTTAAATTCTTAGACTTTGGGTTCATTTTATCTGCACTTTCGCACCCTTTTTCTTCTTCCATGGCACTTAACTGCTGAAACGCTGAACAATTTCATATCCCGAGTTCGTGGTTAAATTTATTGTTACCGTCCCGAGTTCGTCGTAGTCGTATCCCGGCTGCTTGCGTTTCATACTGGAGTTCTTCTCCGGTTGAGTTGAGACTTGAGAGGAGAGGAGAGGAGAGGAGGCGTAAGCGTAAGCAGCAACGCAGGTGTGGCGTGAAGAGTGACCGAGGCAGCAGTTGGGCACGCCATAGTGACCCTGACATGCGTTTGTCTTAAGTCCAGATTTTTTTGTTAACTCGCCCTGGCCCCGCCAGTCAGGTTCATCCTTCATACAAGTAGTTGCTTGCTGCCTGCGGGGATCAAATGAAACGTTCATGCACCTGGACCTGGTACTGGCACTAGTGTATGTTGTTCTGGCTGGGTGGGAACTGGGAAGGAAGGTTCTCTCTGATCTGAAACCGAGCAAGGAAGACTTCCCCGGCGGCGCGATGGACCGGCGGGTTTGCGTCACAGCGGGCGTCACGCAGCACCATGCCGTACGCGACCACGTTTCGCAGCGGCACACCAGTGCCATCCAGTCACTGTAGAATAAGAACCACACTTATTCAGTCATTCTCATCTCAGAAAGGAACACGCCACACAATTATCAGAGACAGAAACCACAACTTCGTTAGCAAAAAACTAAAAGAACTACTCCCTCCGATCCATAAAAAGTGTCGCAAACTTTGTACTAAGTTAGTGCAAACTTTGTATTAAGTGGGCGACACTTTTTATGGATCGGAGGGAGTACTATTTCGCAAACTAAAAGAACTAATACACAAATTCGGTAGATAATTAAAGGCAAACAGTTGGAAACTAAAAATGCTCCGTTTCATTTTCATTCATGAAAACAGATCGCAGATCCACCGTTCCTAACCAAATTCTACAAGTTTGGATCCCAACTAGAGATATCTCAAAAGTGACGTCATCGGTGAGATGTGGCGATCGCGCGGCTGACATAAGCACGGGATGCTTGCTGCTCAACTGCTCGATGTGCATGCAGGTCAAATCTTGGGTGTTGAGATCGTTAAGCAGAAAGATCGTTGTGCACTGGAATGTTGACTTTTTTGACGCCCACCTAATACGGTTGGGCCTGGCTGCCTTCCTGAATTAGAGTCACTTCTAGAGGTGTAGTAGCCAGCTAAACTAGTCCCCCACACAACGCTGGCCTCACCTTGCAGCTGGAGAAGCACTGAAAAGCAAAAGGAAATGAAAGAACCAGACAGCTGAAATATCAAGGTAGTTGGCTCACAGCAAGGTTGTTGACAAAATTTTCAGATGCTGTATTGGCCACCAAATTCGTCCACAGCATCATGAGTTCACCTTTCTATTCTAACAACATAGCCAATTGCAAAACTGATGAAAATTCAGACGCCTGCCATTTTGCTATTGTGCAGAAACAAATACAGATCCCAGGATTCACAAAAAAAACTAATTGTTAGATACATATGCATACTCCTGACTGCCAGCCACTTGGACACGAGCAAGCTGCAGGAGCTGGGAAAATCTAGAAACATGGACACAAGTTCCACGGAAGAGCTTTCCGAGAGGTTCGGACGCGTGTCAAGGTAAGCTAAGCTTGAGGATTTGAACAAGCTCACTCTCATTCTCATCCCTGCCTGCTTCCACGTGTGCCAAACATCCATCAAACGTGTACGGCAACTTTCTCTGCACCTGTTTGTTTTACAACAACACCTGCGCGTTTCGAGCACGCCGCCACTTGGACATGTGGCCGCATGGCCACACTATGTTTTTTTTTTAATTATTTTAGGGGAATCGCTTGGCGATATGTCTGAACCCTTTGGTTTTAACCCGGCCAGTGTCACAAGACTCCCCATTGACCACATCACTTATAAGAGGCCGTTTAGAACAACGGCGGTCTTATCAAGTGTACTGTGATCTCAATCAGTTTATTAATTATGGTCTTCCTTTTGCTGCTGAGCGTTCCTAACTGGAAACTGACGGAGAATGCACGAGCCAAGAATGGATAAAGGATCCAAGAAGTGTGTCGAATGGGGAGTGGCCTTCTCTAGCATGATCTAGCAGCTCCTTTTAGCATGGCCCCATGAGGGGAGAAGATATACTCCTCAATGGTTCATGCATATCTCACAATTAAATGGTTCGGCAGAATTAGTTAAACGGCGAGCATGAGGAATTAAAACGGGGAGAAATGTAATATTTCGACGCAATAAAGATTCTGTTATTTCACTTTCATCATCAAAGGTACTCGTACTCACAAGAAATACAGGTGGGTCACCAAAGAGACCCGAGCAAAACTCTTTCTGCTGCTCAAGCTCAACTGAGAGAGCAGCAGTTAATCCTACGGTACTACACAAACGACCAGCATCCTCCACGTGTGCACCGAGGAGGAATTCGGCCTCCGCTCCCAACGCATCTTCGCCCGATGATGCGAAGTCGTCCTCGCCGGCCTTGTCTCCGGCATCGCAAGCTTCGTCGAGCACGTCGATCCAGCCGTCCTCTGACGATTCCCATTCCGGGAATGCCGAGGAAGCGGAAGCCAATGCCTTGATCCTCTCGGCGGGGCTCTCTGAAACATCGTCGTCGTCGTCGTCTTCGGTGTCCGACTCCCAGAGCGCCGCGTCCAGCGTGCTCTTGGGCGACACCCATTTGGCCGCCGCCGTCGTCGCATCGTCGGGCTTTACGCCGCAGCCGGCCGATGCCAGGAACGGGTGCTCCAGCAGCTGCGCCGCCGTGCACCGGTCCTGGGCGTTTCTTGCGAAGCACATGGACAGGAAGTGCTTCGCTTCAGCGGACATCCACGCCGGCACCTCCGGCAACGCATCCGTGTAGCTAATCCTGTGCATCGCCGCGAGGATGTCGCTCATGTCCCTCCACGGGGCGCGGCCGGTGGCCATCTCGATGACGGTGCAGCCCAGCGCCCAGACGTCGGCCGCGGGGCCCTGCTCCTCGCCCCGCGCCACCTCCGGCGCCATGAACGCCGGCGTGCCCCCGATGGGCCGATCGGAGCCGACCGTCCTGGCGCACCCGAAGTCCGCGATCTTGGCACGGCCGTCGGCGCCGACAACGATGTTCCTCCCCTTGACGTCGCCGTGAACGAGGGACATCCCGTGGAGGTACGCCAGGCCTCTGGCCACGTCCGCGGCGTATGCCCGGACGGCGCACTCATCGAGCCGGCCGCCGCTCCTCTGGGCGACGTCGGCGAGCGAGCCACCAGGCGCGAACTCAAGGAAGAGCTGGCAGTCGGCTGTGGAGGCGCGGAAGCCGAGGCAGGGCAGGACGTGCGGCGAGCTGAGGCCGGAGAGGATGTCGCCCTCGCGCCTGAGCTGGTCCGCGGAGGCCGCGGGGGCCGACTTGACGGCGAAGAGCGCGCCGGAGAGGTCGTCGGCGGCGAGGGACACGACGGCGCCGGACGCGCCGCGGCCGAGCGTGCGGACGCGTGTCCAGCTGCCGCCGCAGCAGAGCGGTGCCTCCATTTTCATTCTTTATCGGCGCTCGGTTCTCGCAGGTTGGGGTTGGGAGGCAGGCAGGAGGAGTTTCGAATTTTGTGGTGGTTGCGACCTGCGAGTAGCTCGATTGGTTTGCGATTTTGAAGTGGAGATGGAGGTGAAGGATGTATATATGGCGGAGGAGATTTGCAGACAGGTGGCGTGGCTTCGGATTCCGCGGTGTCTCGTGTGAAAAGCATGTGACCAGAGGAAGCGGGAGGGTGCGCGTTGACGGGACACTGTCGTGTGGGCCGGGGGAGTCGGAGGCATAGGCAACGTGGCTTCATGGCGGAGCACGTGGGGATTGGCGTTCCACAGAGCTGGGAAAGGAAAACCAGATGAAAAACGACGTCGAATTCGTTGGCCACAGGAGGACGTCTCGTCTCTCTCTCCGGCGAAGCTTCTTTACCAGCGTCATTGCTTCTCTCATGCTCGATTCTCTCTCAAAAGAATGTACTGTTTGCTTCAACAATTGGTACTATAAATATGGATTTATTTTATTCAACAATTGTTGCTATATTACCAATTCTATTTATAAATATAGTTGTTGATTTTGTAGTAGTGTGCGGGGACATCGCATTTGAACACAAGCTAGTAATTTGATGTGAGAATGCATGAAAATACACCACATAATATTTGTTCTTTTTAATAAAGCAACATTAGCAAGACAGAACTAGATAATCACTAACATGATGCCTCGTTTAATTGAAAACACAATGTTTTACCATACAAGCTAAGAAAACAAGAGAGAACTAGATGATCTACGATGATGTATGTATCGCATGCATCACTTCCATAGTTTTGAACCTCCTTTCTCCCACGAAATTCCACCTTCCACCCGTTTCCACATTTTTCTCTCATAGGCAGTTTGTTCTCACGAAGTTTATTGTTTGAAAAACTATCGTTAACATTTTTGTATCATCTATCAATTTCACCAATTATGCCTCCATCTATCATGATGGGTAGCCTACCACTCGCCTCCCTCAATGTCATGCCCCCTGATGCAACGACAGTTCCTCAAAACTCCCTAGGTGGCACGACAACTCCAGAACAAGCGTTAGAAGCTCGTTAATCCCTGACCCAACCTACAATCGGCGGTGGGAAACCCCGATGCTTCGGGATCTTCCAGGGTTTTCCTCTGCCTCACTACGCCCTCCCAGCACGGCCATCTCCCTCCGTCAATCATTTGCAGCACATTAGTCCTCCTCGTCACCATGGGCTTGGTTCCATCATGATTTGGCGACGATAATTGGAGATATGATTTATCTCATCGAGGAGTTCATCAAGAAGGATGACGAGGTGGAAAAGATGGAAGTGAATAGCCACAACATCCATTTGTGAGGATTAGCTTGCTGCGACACATAGCTTAAATTAATTTTTATTTTATAAGAAATTTAATTCACTTAGTCGGCCGTCGGTAGGAGCCCAACAGTTGGCCAATAACCACAAGGAAAAATAGTTGGTGAGCACGAGGTTGAGCCCTGATCTAGGTAACGTCGACATCTAGTCCTTCCCTTGCTCTAGAGGCATCGGGCAACAACTATTTTAGGCGCTCGGGAACGTGTCGAGGCACGACCCTGATAGACCGCGCAACCTGCCAGGTAACCCGGTCACTTCTGTTGCCTCTATCAACCCCCGGCAAATTAATCCTCCAAATCCACCCTTGACATCGTCTGAACAAGTACGCCGAAACATTGCACGAAGAGAAAGTAAGGCCCGAGCCTGGCCCGGCCCGAGACTTTCGGGCCGGGTCCCGTCGAGCTGTCCGGGCCGGGCTGCCCATGGCCAGGTCTAATGTGGACTTAGTAGGCATTTCAAATACATTTGAATTTTAAAATTGTATAAATTATTTTTTCCAATTCGAGTACAAGGCCAACTTTGAAGATTGTAAGTTGTATTCATTCTTGCAATTATATTTTGATCAATTAATTTATTCACTCAATGTTAAAATTGATAATCACCACATTGTATAGCTCAGACGTGTTGTCGCGCTATAATGCTATATACATAACCAAAGGCAATTCATTTACATTCAAACATTGTTGGATGAAACCCAGAGGCCATAGTTTATGGAATAACATGTGTGTATTATAACTCGAGCATCTTTAAATCAGTGAATGAATTGTGCTATTGTATTCCTAAACTACCGTGCTATTTTGAATTATTCTACGTGGGCACATGTCATTTAAATTATTATGTTATCTACAAATTAATTATGCATTTTTTTATAATTATCTAGAATATTGTGAAATTATAAAAAAAAATCAAAGATAGACTTTAAAAACAGGGCTGGATGGTCGGCTAATGTATTAGGTATGTGAACCGCTTTGTTCCGATCTTTATACAAATAATGTGACTATTTTGAGAATTGACGTTCAAAATAACTTTATGACTCGCAATTTAAAAAGGATTTCGATAAGTGCCACATGTGTTGCATGAATACATTGTCATTTCAAATATTTTTTATGGCAAGTTTAGTGACTCGTGAGAAAAACCACTTTAGTTGTCGAAGCATGACAACTTTCGTTTTAACTTGCAACATATTGTTTTTGTTTATTTTTTCTTGGGATATGTCAATTTTAATTTAAAAAATGCCAGAACCGGACTGCTTCGTATGACCCTTATTATTTGGGTTTAAAAACCATGGTATACATCATGTCAACTCACTTAAGTAAATTTTGTACTTCCTTCATTTTAAAATAATTGTTTCAGCCTTAGTACAATTTTATATTGGAGGTAGTATAAAATTGAATTGAGACAGTTAGTTTAAAATGAAAAAAATAGTATTTAAATATGCCTTTAGAAAATATGCTCAGGGAGTTGTGTTGTGTCACCCTTACCTCCATCCAGATGAATTATCATTGAAGAATACCTCAAGATAGACTGAATAAAACCTATCATTTCTACGTACTACCTGGCACGCGGCACGCAACCGTTTAAGAAATGTGAAAGGTCAAAAATGAAAACCACAGCTAGAGCCTCCGGTCCGAGGTTTATCCGCGGCCGCGTGCAGGACAGACGCATGGATGCGGTTCATGCAGCGACGCGCGTGGCGCGAGAGAAGAGGAGGATCGGTGCACGTAGCCGGCACAGCGTCCCATCGCCGTTGGCATTTGGCCAACCCTCCGCGCTCGCGGCCTGCCACAACACCTCGGTGGGTTGTACATATGTCGGCCTCTCAACTTGTTAACTGCCCAAACTATTCATTCATTCCGTATTGTATATTCCTAGCACTACATCGCAGGCGGCGGCGAGAGCAAAAGTTTGATGCAATCAAACTATGTCCACAGCGGTGCTCAGAAGTGGATTCGCATCGCCGCTCTGGCTCACCTGCGACGCCCGTGAAATGCGTCCGGGACTGCGATGCGTTGTGCTGATAAGCCATACCTCCTGTGAACAGCACAACCGGAGGAAGAAAACTGTGTAAATAAGCCTGCAATAATCACGCCTCTCTGATAAGTGATAAACATCCCCCCCATGGCCTACGACAGCGAAGTGACGATCCGCTCGCATCAATCCAATCATTATTCACAAACCCAGCTTATTAGTTCACGACAGATAGAAAAATAGAAGACCCAAACCCATCATCATCATTCGTCTTCTCGGTGGCGCAAGCAAGCTGCTGCCCAGCACTGGTGGTAGTGAGTTGGCAATGGCGTTGCTTGCTGGTAGTAGGTGCTCCACCCCCGAATCCTCCATTACCTGTCGCACTTGCCTCCTCGACAAGTGTCGAGACCACGGCGCTTCTCCTCATTGCTGGAGTATTTTTTGGCGCGCGGAGGGAGAGAGGCCGTGGAAGCGCTGGCGTTTTGTTCTTGGCGGAGGAGCGCGACACGTCGCGGCGTAGGAATGGATGGCGTTGTAGTACGTATTTGCGTCGGCTCGAATTTTAGAATTTTATTATGCCTTTTCAAAGAAAGCAGCGGATGGATACTTCTTTTGTTGTTTTTTGTTTTTCTGCCAAAAGACATTGCGGAGTACTGACGCGATGCAGAATAGAGCATACCCCTATACAAAAACACTATCGTAGGGACGTAATGTACAGTCAGTCAGTCGTCATTAATAATTCGACTATGCTTAGATGATCGGTGAGGCGCTGCGGATGCGTAGGCCCTAAGCTCGGTTGACATTTCGTAAATAGTGTTCACATTGGGCTAAAGTCAACCCTGCACTGCTCCTCACTTATTCATGCCTACTGTCGAGTTGGAGCTTTTTTTTTGAATAAAGGGCTTTATTACTCAAAGTTTAAGTAAATACACCCGGCCTCTGCATAACTAAGATGCACACAGCCCGCAAGTCACCAAACCAGAAAATAAATAAAAGAGTATGCGACAAGTTACAAGGAGAACTATCGCAACTCAAGGTAGCTCTATGCGTAGGTCACGTGGCCACCCATGTTGGGTAAAAATATCCATCGCCACCGCTTTCAGTCATGCACACGCCTCCATATGTAAGATGGACCACGAGCGAAGATTACCCGTGCATCGATAAAGAACCTGCAAACAAGTGAAATTTTTATCAGAAAAAATCTTGTCATTTCTACAAAGCCATAACGATCATATTACGGCGAGCGCTCCTACCGTAAGAATGGTTTTAATCTTACTATCTATCTCATTCAGCCATTTGCCAAAGATATTAGCAACGAATGTGGGTTGATATAAGTTTGAAGCCATTTGGATAGCTGACCAAATAGAATGTGCAACTTTACAGGTAAAGAATAGGTGTTTTATTGTCTCATCATGAGCACATGAAACACACTTCTTACTCCTATGCCAGTTGCGCTTGACAAGATTGTCTTTCGTTAGAATGACACCTTTTCGAAGATACCATGCAAAGACTTTAATCTTTAGATGTATCTTCATTTGCCATATTTTATTATTATTATCGACTGGTATTTCAGGTTGGACAAGCGCCCTATACATAGAATCCATAGAGAATTTGCCATTCCTATTGAGATTCCATCGAAACTCATCGTGACCTTGTGACAGCTGCAATACCGCTAGCCGTTCTAGCAAGGCGTTCCAAGATGCTAGTCTTGGACCGATTAAGTCTCTCCTGAATGCGATATTAGGGGATGACTCCTGCATGACTGTAGCCAGCGTCTCTCCCTTATGTCGCACAATGGTGTATAGGGCAGGATATTGATCTCGGAGTGTGGCGTTTCCTAGCCATACATCCTCCCAAAATCTTAGGGCTTGTTTGATTCATAGGGTAGGAAAATCATAGGAATAAGAAAAGCATATGATTGCAATGGCATGCCCACTTCAATCCTATAGGATTTTGCTTGCATCAAAGTTTGGGCTTCCTTTGGTTTGGAAGAATATCATAGGAATTTTGTAGGATAGGATTCTTATAGGAATTTTTCCTTGAGAGCCCTTTGGTTCATAGGAATGAATTCCTATTCCTACATAGGATTGTTTCCTATCCTTCACATTTCAAAGGAAAATAAAAATGAGCCTAGACTCAATGGAAAATTTTCTTTGGTGTGAACCAAATGACTTTTCTTTTCCTATCCCTACTCATAGGATTGGAGATACATGTCATCCCAATCCTACAAATTTCCTATTCCTATGATAATCCTATCCTATGAACCAAAGGAGGCCTTGTTTGATTCCATCAAAGGAATTGTAGAAAGAGGTTGGAGTGAATGTTAGGATTCCTATAGGAAGTAGTACAAAAATTCCTATGGGAAAAATTCCTATGAATCAAATGAGTAACGTAGGAAAAAATCCTATGGAATAAAACCCTACAAGAATCCTATGAAATTCCTATGAATCAAACGAGCCCTTATCTTCGATCCATCCTTAATCTTGAAAACCCAAAGCGATAAAAGTTTTTCTTTATCGCCATAAGACCGGTCCAAAAATGTGAATCTCCAGGCTTCTGATTTCCCTTGTTCCGAAAGATTATCATTACAATCGTGGATGCGTGTATAAACCCTTTGATTTTGGGATCGCATAATGAAGACAGAGCTGAGAGGAGTGCACGTATGTTCTTACCAAAGTGTACGAGTTTGATCAACAAGTAGAGTATTATTATTTTTCTGAACGTTGATCAACCTTAGGTTATTTTACTAGGTCTATCGATGGACTCTGCGGATGTGCGGAGGCAGTTGGTATAAATCACTGGGCGTTCCACCTGTAGTTGTTCGGTGCCGCCAAAGTATGTTTGGTCGCTGAGTCTTCCTTGTTCTCTAGAAATGAGCTGTGCTGGGAGGCTGAGTTGGCCACGACGACACCCAGGTCTCCAGTCCTCTTCACCTACAATTTTGTTGGATGTGTCGAGATATTAACGTGCCACTTGGCAACCATTGCGAACGTCTTACTTCCACACTTGCCAGAAAGCTACTCTCATCAGCACGAACTGAAACTATCTGGAATTTTCCAGAATCAGGAACCATCCGTGCTGCCAACATGTTCTAGACCTCTCTAGAATCCTTGGGCCTCATCACCAGAGTGTCCCCAAGTAGACGTGAAAGCAACAAGAGAGAGCATGTAGTAGGGCTGAGGGGGTTACCGAGAAGCGTGGACTCCTCCGGTGCACGAGTCGTCAGCCATCTGAAATGAATCCCCAAACCCAAATGCAACCCCGGTGGATTCCATAGGATGCTTTCGCACCTTCCTTCCACAGGAGTGGAGTAGTCCTTATCCGGTGCCGGCCAATCAGATGCCGCCCATCCCCGAAACCTGCCCACATTTTGTAGACGACAGGTGTGCTGACCTCCGCGCGAGCTCCAGAATTCGACAGACTTGGACGGCCGACTGAGCTCCTCCTCTTCTCTACGCTGCGTCCCGGTCGACACGCGCGCTTAGCCGGTAGTACAGTAGCACAGTACGTGACGGCCGGACAATCACCGGAGGACGGCGGGCGGCGGCGCCTGGCGCGGTCGTACTGATCGACGGTGAGGCGGAAATAGTGCGGCGTGATGGAACTGATGATACAAGGGTTGCGTCAGCCGGCGCGCCGGCCCCATGCATGACGACCTCACGCACGCTCGCTCGCTCGCAGGGGCCACCGAGAGCTGCAAGCTGCATGCCGACGGTACAGGTTTCGCGGCCCGGGCGGTGGGCTTGGGCGGCTGGGTCCCCGGGCGGGCGGGCGAGGCATATATCCCATTTTCCGCTGACCCCGCCTCGCCCTATCGTGAAAGGGGCGGGTACGGAACGGGCGGCTTCCCTTTTTTTTCCTTTTGCTTGAGCGGACGTCCGACGTCGCTGCCTTTCCCACTCTAGAGGCCTTCTTCTTGCCGCGCGTTTAATTTTAATTAATTAAGTACGCACGAGATAGATGGTGTAGGCTGACGCTAAGAGTCTGGAAATGCCTCCCGTCTGTTTCGTGGCCGAGAAGCCGAGACTATCATCCTAATTCCTACTACTTTCTTTGCCATGGAATAAACCACACGTTTCGTCGATTCTCTCTACTAGTTTCCCTGCCCAAGGAAACTGTCATTTGCGGGTTATCTTAACTTGCCGTGCTCACTTTCACACAAATTAAATACAGTATGAACTTGCCGTGGTATCACAGGCAAAGTAATCTTGTCAACGTGCCCCAAATTAAATACAGAAGAAAGAAGCACTGTTTTCTCCAAGTACGGCTAGATAGAAATTCAGTAGTATCAGAACGGGTCCAGAACAGAGTAGGAACACAAGATAATTCGTCACGACGGCACAGAAAAATTTGTGGAAAACCAAACTTATCTATTGCATGGATTCGATTATCATTACAGGGTATCCCAATCTGAACTGAAAGAACTAGTTCATCTCTGTCTGAACACCAACACACTTGCTTCGGACGCTCAACCGAAGGATCAGCGGCTAGGATCTCGCCAGCGAAAGGCTCGCCATCCAGTTGTGCATCACTCGTTGAAAGCCTGCCGACGACAGCTACGCCTTCAGCTGGCACCGCCGGGGACCCGAGCGCTTTGCCGCTTGCCGCACCAGCCGTCTCCTCCTCGGTCGCTGGCGAATCGCACTGCTCGCCGAGCACGTCGATCCAGCCCTCGTCGGAGTCATCCCACTCCCACTCCGGCAACGCCGAGCCGGAGCACGACAATGACTTGATCCTCTGGAACGGGCTCTCGGAAATCTCGTCATCTTCCTCGTCGGTTTCCGATTCCCAGAATGCGGCGTCCAGCGTGCTCTTGGGAGACACCCACCTGGCGGCCTTTGCCTCTCCAGCTTGCAATGCCACGAAGGGATGCTCCAGGAGCTCCGCCGCCGTGCACCGGTCGCGGGCGTCTCTCGCGAAGCAGCACGTGGCGAGGAAATCCTTGGCCTCCGCTGACATCCACGCCGGCACCTCGGGCACGGCGTCCGTGTACCCGATCCGGTGGACGGCGGCGAGGAGGTTGTCCATGTCGCTCCACGGCGCGCGCCCGGTGGCCATCTCGACGACCGTGCAGCCGAGCGCCCACACGTCGGCGGCCGGGCCCTGCTCCTCCCCTCGCGCCACCTCCGGGGCCATGAACGCGGGCGTGCCCCCGATCGGCCTCGCGGAGCCGACGGCCCTCGCGCACCCGAAGTCGGCGATCTTGGCGCGGCCGTCGGCGCCGATCACGATGTTCCTGGACTTGACGTCGCCGTGCACGAGCGACTTGGCGTGGACGTAGGCGAGGCCGCGCAGGACGTCCGCCGCGTAGGCCCGGATGGCGCGCTCCTCCAGGCGGCCCCCATTCCTCGCGGCCTCGTCGGCGAGCGAGCCGCCGGGGGCGAACTCGAGGAAGAGATGGTAGGAACCGTCGCGGTCGCCGGCGCCGCCGCCGATGCAGCCCACGACGTGCGGCGAGCAGAGGCCGGAGAGTATCCCCTGCTCCCGGCTGAGCTGCGCCGCGTCGGATGCGCCGACGGACTTGACCGCGAACAGCTCCCCCGTCTGGGCGTCGGCTGCCAAAGAAACCACGGCCCCCGACGCGCCGCAGCCGAGAGTCCGCAGCTTGGTCCAGTGCCCGCTCACGGCGATCGCCATTGCTTGTGTGTGTGTGGATGCGGTGGTGCTGGGATGAGCCGGTCTGCCGGTGATTGTTTTGTTCTTTTTGTTCGGTGTGAGTTGGGTTTGGGTGTGTGGTTGCGCGCGTTTATATATGCGGAAGGGAAGAGGGGAAGGGGAAGACGACTTGGAAGTAATTGGGTGGGGATTTAGATTAGGGGAAGGGAAAGAAGGTGTTTGGTGTGTGTCGAAGCTCAACTTGGCGTTCTCGCCACGCGCGGCAATGTGACGCTGCTTCTGAGAGCTTGTGTGTGGGTGGGAACGCGCGGCTCGTGCGGTGAATCAACCGACGGCCGGCCGCGCCTGACGCAGCACATGCCCGCCGTCAAATGCATCGCCTCTCCTCTCTTCTCCTGGCCAGTCGACTCGCCACCATTGGCAGGCACTTGGCCCATGCGTCCCAGTGTCATTGTTATTTTTGCGAGCGAATCAATCTCCTCGTTTTGTTTTTCTCCTAGTGCAGCAATACAATATGCTCTCTGTTTTTAGCGTGTTTTCGTAAAGAAAACCGGGAACGAGGAACACGAGATTGGGCGTATCCCTGCTCTGCGTTCTATAACGGGCACGTACTACTGCTCGTGAGTTTCGTGTGATTAAACGGGATTCATGAGCATCAGTAGTACATGGCCAAAATAGATGGGAGGAGTGCTCCATGTGAAGCACGAGCGTGTTAGTGCATTAGGGTCCGTCAGGTCAGCTGCGCGATGCGACGGTGCGCCACTAATTAATCCTCGGCTGGCGCCGGTCGAGATTGTTAGCTTCGGGTCAGTTCATCACTCATCAGCCCAATTAAATCAGCGGTGCCGTGCTGCCGCACCGGTCAAGAACGGACGTGCAACGGCCCCTTCTTCTCTTCTTTCTTTCGGTCACAGATGATCGGATCAACTGCCCAGAAAGCTAAATGTTGCTGCGTGTACATGTGGTGGTTGGTGAATCGGCTTGCATCCGAAGAACTGCATTCCCAATGTCTAATGTACTCCATCCGTTTCTTTTTACTTCGCATATAAGGTTTGGTCAAAGTCAATTTTCATAAACTTTGACCAACTATATAGAAAAATCTATCAACATCCACAATATAAAACAATTACTATTAAATTTATCATGAAATTAATTTTTATATTATATAATTTTGATATTGTAAATGTTGATACCTTTTAATATAAACGTGATCAAACTTTATAAAGGTTGACTTTGACCAAACCTTATATGCGGAGTAAAAAGAAACGGAGGAAGTATAATTATCGTGTAGCAGTAGTAAAGCGTGTCAGAAGCGGAGGTCAACGCGTGCGCCCAAAAGGGGCTTTGGGTGGATGCTTTGACATTGTGCCCAGTGAGTCTGCAGCAGAGTTATGATACACGTACAGTTTCATCGGAGTAAGAGAGGTTTGCTCCACCAAACCCACCGGATACTAGACTTCCACGGTTATACTAGTCCTATATACTCCATGTTTTTTTACTCTAGCTTAGTTAATACTTCATGTTTTACTACTCCTTGTGGTGGTGGGAAACAGCTTCATACAAAAACTTAAAAACCTCGGAAAAGTAGCCCCTTAGTGGAATGACAAAATAAAGCTCCTTCAGCCTGCCCCGAATCGGTCTTCTGCCCCGAAGGAGCGTCGATGGGCTGGAGTTTGGAGTCGATTGTCAGGCATTAGGTCTGGTGTGATAAGTGTCGGTCTACCGCGGCAACGTCCCGTGGAGGGGATGACGTCGCAACGTATTGGTGTCCTTGACTTCCGCCTCCGCCTGATGAAGCTCGGCCAGGTATAGATTTTGCGAGTTTGGTGTCTCCCACCTTTGTCTGCTCGGAGATGGGATTATCTCTCAGCCTTCTCGGTGCTAGCTTCTCCGGGACGGCGTTCTCTTGAGATCATGGTCGTCGGCATCTTTGGTCTACGGCGACGACTTTCCGGTCACTGCTTGTACAAGTGCCTAGGTTTTTTCAAAATTTATCTGACACGAACTATGCTACACCGGAGGCCCAAAGGTTGTCATTGAGCTTTGCTCACGGCGCGCCGTCAAGGGATGTAGAAGAAATATGACGTTGAACTCTTGAAGGACTCATGTTTTATTTCTTTTTGTAAGGGTCCGTTTGAGATAATATATTGTTTTATGCCTTTTCCGCAAAAAAAGTAGCCCCTAAAGCCTGACCGACGGTATTTTACTAAAACCCCCATTGAGTTACTTGGGAAAAATCTATTGTTGGTCCTCAATCGTCTGGGCCAAATAATAATTAAAAAAACAATCTTGAAGTTTCACATATAGGTTTTGACACCCTGCAAACCCTCCTCAAGCCCATTCCCTATCTCCTTCTCGGTGTCTCCAGGGCGACCCAGGTCGACACCGACAATCAACGCTTCCATGGGCTTCGGGATTCCGGGGAGTTCTATCATGAGTACAGTATGTACTGAATCCATACCCTACTACCGCAATTGGGAACCCCTGTACGACATGGGCTTGGTTAGGTTTCAGAGGCACCGATTATGAATCCTTGTCCGACATATCTTGGGCCAAAAAGTACAAGGTTTCTATGCGGATTGGTACAAGTTGTTATGAGGAATTAAAAGTAGACCCTGGTTTTGGGGACTGAGACTAGCTTTTTGGAGATAATTTGAGGGTGCAGAGGGGGCATATCAAGCACAATAATACAGATTAAAGGAGGGGATTTAACGTTCAAATGATGCTGATGAATGAAATGCTTGTATTTAAATGGTTTTCTATGTGTTGACTGCAATGCATTGTTCAAATATTATAGATTCAGTGCATGTGTTTAGTGCCGGCTATGCACAACGCGAGGTGTCGTCGCTGTCTGCTGCTTACCGCCACACAATCATGGCTAACCATAGTTGTGGATGCAAGGGTTTGGGTTGTGGAGACTGCTAGGGTTTGGGTTGTGGAGGCACATGTTGGGTAGAGGAGGTGAGGCGAGTCAAGGTGAGGGGACTAGACTATTTCCTGGGAGTTTAGAAGTTTAATGGTCAACAGAAAATAAAAAATGATTAAAATTGATTTTCTTGGGACAACCTCATCGAAGGCGTATCTGACAGGTGGGGCCACCTTGCCAGATTTATAAGAGGGGCAGTAGCAGGGGAGTTGATCAACGATGATACTCGGATGAGGAGGTCACGAACGAGGGCGAGTTTGGTCGGGATCGACACAGTGTGCGATGACACTCCTTCCCATACACATATATTGTCGGGAGGTGGTCATACGACAACATGAGGTTCTTCTTCGATGACGGAAAGTCACGATGATAGTTGGGATCGAGGGTTCCTACACAAATTGGATGTCAACAACCTCATGGTTGGATCTAGGGGGGTTCATGGAGTCTAGGGGAGAAGGAATCTATATAAGGAATCTACTAAAGAGGTGGGCGGCAATGGGGGTACCTAGGACAAGGCTACGACAAACTCTTATGACTTTGGCATTACTTTCTTTCCTAGATGTGCTCGTCGTTGATTGAGAGGAAGGGGTGAGTGGTCCATTGTGGTGTAGGACAAGGCGAGGCGTTTTATAGGTCGGGGTGGATACAATGGTCGCTAGCCGCCATTGGCGTGCTGGCAAGCTCACCGAGGCACCTTGAATCGTGAAGTCGTAAGAGGAGGTGAAGAGGGATTACTAGAGGGATAATGAATGACGCGGATGAGTGCAAAGAGCAAGAGGTGTTGCACGTCACAAGCGCACAATGGCCACACCCCACGGGTGTGCACGGGGAAGCTCTGAGAGGCGAGGGATGACACGAGGAAGACGGGGAGGCGGCGGGGGGGGGGGGGGGTGGGTGTTGGCGCGCGAGGGACCTTAGTCGGCATCAGGGTGGTCATGCTCATGAGCTGCCTGCGCAACTCACACCATTGCATGCTAACCTCGTAGTCACAAGTGGCAACTGGTGCCCTGGACCATGACCTGGGATGTCACTTTATCTAGGTGGCAAGGCACTGCTTATAGGGTATCTAGGGTGCCAATGATCGGTGAGAGGTGACTTGGGTTATGGGTTGGACCTAAATTTTTTTTTGACAATAAGGTGTTTGTGTTGTGTTGTCAATTATTGGTGCACTTCCTATAGCTAAAACTTTGTGGGTGTCAACTGTATGGTAAGGTGAGTATCTTCACCAATTTTCATGATTTTTGGAGAAGCATGTGATGTACTTGATGTACAAGTCACAAATCTGAACATAAAATAGTTTTGGATGATGCACTCAATTGTAAGGGGTACTGAGTGGATAGTAATCATTCCTATGGTCGATAGAAATTATGAGAATTATTTCAAGATTTTCATAGACAAGGAAGTATGGGTTCCATGTCAACTTCAGGGTTTGAGGCTATATATTTTATATAAAATAAAAAAATCTTGAGCGAGGATCAAAATGATGATGAGCAAAGGTAGGGTTGGTCAATTTGTAGGATTTAATGTGAACTTTCAGCAAAAGAACAGAGAAACACCTTCCAGGGTTAAGTCCAAAGAAGCAGGTTCAGATAAGACATACTCCCTCCATACCGGTGCATTAGTCATCTTACGATGTGCACTGCAACCAAGGTGGAAGGGAAAACAAGAAAACTTAATGCTTATTTGCTAATTAATACCGTCGCATGCAATGAATTGACCACTGCATGCTGTGCTAGGTTGTTTAAAGTAATTGGAAATATAACGTTTCTTATTGGTTGATTCCTTTATTTATGTCAAAAAACAAAGAACGAGGTGGAAGTTAATGCTCCGCGCCTAGGTGTTTTGGGAATATTTGGTTTTCGTAATGTGCCTAATGCACCGGTATGGAGGGAGTAGACAAACTCTGAAGAAAACTTCAAAAAGAAAAGGAGTCAAAATCTAGGGTGTTATATTGTACATCATGGGCCAGGAGGTAAATCACCATTTCATATAAGTGAATATGTTTGTATATGCTTGATCAAGTGTCTACAATTAAATCTGATGATTTTATTTGCGTCTACTCATTTCCAGGAAAGATCATATATGAGCCAACTGTCACAGCCAGTATCATTGCCAGAACAAGTAGATTTTGTAGTAAATGCTAGAGATAAAATTCAATAAAGGACGTGAACAACCACGACTAACAGGGGGAAGGGTGAGAGAAATAGGTAATCCAAGATCTGCAACTAAGCTAGGTGGGAAGCAATGATAAACACATGCACATGATCCATGGGCAAGTGCAAATGATGAACCTGAAGATGCATTGTAGAACCTCATGTTTGGGGATGATGGAGCTAGACACACCATCCCTCATCTCAATGCTCGGATGATCCCAAACCTGAACGTCACTCATAAAATACCAATATCACTGAATGCCCCTACAAGGGATGACTGCTAGACTAAAATGAGTTATTGAATGAACTCCATGCTTATTTGTGGAAGTTCATGTTTGAACTTGAAGGTATGACCTTAAGAACCATTTTGTGATGACCTTTTATGTTTTACTGTTTCTTTTCTTGGTGTTATGAACTGTAGTAAACTAGTGATATCATATTTTGGGAACTTGATGGTATGAAATTGAGAAAAACCTTTTGGTTTGCTGTGAACCTGTTGTTGCATTATATTGCTTTTTATTTGTTGTCTTGTCCTTAAAAAATAGATTAGTCTCAATGCTACGTTATATGTCAAAATGGGATGCTACAGTTTCCAATGCTATTGATGCTTGTCAACAACATTTACAGAATTTTAGACAAAAACTTCTTTTAGAACCACAAGAATTTTGAGACACAAAACTAAAGAATTTCGGTAAATAAATGGTGTCTTGGGCTAGGACCTATGGTGTTTTGCATCAGCCAATGTACAAGTAGGCTAGTAGATGATATTGGTCAAATGTCACCTCCTACATGTTTTCATCTAACATTTAGCCCCATTTACTGTTGTTTTGCCCGTCCAATTAACAATCAACTATGATTACCTCATTATCCATCTTTAGCTAAGCATGAACTGTTGTCGGTTAAGTGAATGGTAGAAGTTAAGTTACTTCAGTTCTATCAACAATTAAGTTAGTTCAGTGTTGGCACCCGCTTTTAAAATGAAATAAAGCATTGCACTAAACTAAGTCTGAAAATTGGATAGTTAAATAGCATTGCCAATGTCTGCAGATAATCTAGACAACTATTTTCATATCCTAAAGTACCTTGATAGCGAACAACTTTATCAAACATCACACAGACTAAACTCACACAAAGCCTTATCATCAAAGAGACAATACCATACAAAACTGCATACCAACAAAGCACACACACTAAACTGAATTCCCTTCTCTCCATGGACTTCATCTTCTTCTAGTGGTTCATGATCATGCCCTTTCTCCCTTCCTTCGTCCTCATAATCGTAGCATCCTTCTCAAGCACAGAGTTTTGCAACAACAAATTTTCTTGAGCAAGCTTATTGATCGCAGTCCTAGCCCTCCCCTGCCTCTCTATGTCCACCCACTTGAGATAACCAATGTCTCATACCCCTACACAAATACTAAACAATTTTTGTAATTTTGTAACAAAAAACTCATAATTTGACAAAATGGATCATGACAAAGACAAGTTTGCATCAAAACACACAATTTTCCATCTTAATTATTGTTTGTTTCACTCACCTCATGGTGACAAATCATAAATCTACACCCAAATCATAGCCTTCGCAAAAAACTATGCAGACTGGATTCATATAGTGGGAACATGAGTCACTTTTGTCGGTGCCAATAAACCCACCACCAAATTTAGACTGATGAGCACTCACGACTCCAGTCAAACTCATGGAGGATTTATGTCCCCGGCATATCCAAAATGACACATTAGATCATTTTTGCCTTGCCGATTCAACCAACTAAAAGATTCCATGCCAAATCGAAGCGACCTATTCAATAAGATGAACAAGTTCACACACACCTTACACGAATCCACATCCATGTAGCGCACCACGTGATCTTCGCCCACGGCTTGCCTTCCTTTGTTCCGTCGGCCCCGGTGGGGTCACATCCGCTGAGCGGGAGAGGCTGGCTTGACAACAATGCCACCCCTACACCACGAGCTTCGGCATGCTTGCCGGCCGCCGATGTGGAGCCCTTAATGTCTTCGTTGACGACGAGTGAGAGCGGCGTAGTGAGGGTAGGGGCCGCCGAATAGGGATCTAGAACAAGTGAAATTGGAAAAAAAAAGTAACTGCGTGCTAAGGATTTGCAGCTTTAACGTTGTGCTGCTACTGCTTGAGGGCACATGTAAGTAAATGTTATATACCATTGCGGGGTGTTTGTAAAAATACCGCCCGCCGATCAGGTGCCATCATCCCACGCGGCATTTGAAATATCACATTCTGTGAGATATGTTTGAAACTGTTACAACATAATATTTTGTTTAAGAAAAACATAATATTTCAAGGGCTATATTTCTGAAGTTTTTAAGTTCGTGTATGGATCTTTTTCCACCACCAAAAGTTTATGTACTAAAACATGTATTGACTAGTCTAAGAGCAATTGTGCGGAAGGCTGAGAATAGATCAAATTTGGGTGGGATTTTCTCGAGATAAGACCGGAGCTTAGAACAGAGATCCACACTCGCGTTCAACAATGTGACGGATTCCTCCCTCCAAAGAGTTGGTGCCTTTCACCCACTCACTATCATCTGCTTGCGCCACTTTGCCAGTAGCAGTAGTTTCTTTCTACTACTCCCTCCGATCCATAATAAGTGTCGCACATTTTGTATTAAGATGTGCGACACTTATTATGGATCGGAGGGAGTACTATACTTCTACTTGTGTGCATGCATACATTGCAGCAGTGCATTCAACCGCTGTCGCCTAATGCTAGTACTAGTATGGATTCAGATTTGAGGCTTGTGTGCAATGCAAATTGGCAATGCACTCGACCACTGTGTCCTAGCGCCAGCCAGTGCCAAGTAGTGGTAGCTCCAGGCTGTGCAAACAGCTCCAGATCATATCTTATCCTCTGCCTCTTGCTGGCTCCTCATTCTGTGATGCATGGTTCGGGTTGAATCGTGCATACCCAGTTGATCCCCTTGTCTCCCGACCGAAAGGGAAACCACAGCTCGCTCGCACACTCGGCCGGCATGGTGAATGCCACAGCATTCCTGCGGCCGAAAAGGACCAGGCAGAGCAGGCCGCAACGAACCAACCTGCGAACTGGGGTGTGCGTCAGATGCCTCACAGTTTCCACGGCGGGCATGGAGATTCTCCACGCCTCACAGTTGCCGGCGCTCTGTCGGTCCCTTCCATCCCCTCTTGCTTGCATGCTTGCTTGATCCATTTGGTGGTGGGACACGTCGGACGTCGTTGCGTCCCAGCACGGAGCAAACTGGCAAGCTGGCAAGTGGACGCACGTCCTAGGTTCATCCACTTCTTCGCAAAGCGGCGGAGAACACGTATGACATGGTCACCACGCACAGAGCTTGTCCAGCGGCACAACGAAGCTCCAGGATGCTGCCGATTCGGATCGAATCGGGCGCCGGATTCGGTTCGGCGGCAGCTCGCGCCGGTCGGTTTGGCACACGTCGGTGATGCATGGTGGCACATGGCATGCCCGCACGTTGCGAACGCGTTAGATCTGGCGATGCCGCCGAGCGAACCTACCACCAAAACCTGGAGATCTTCTGGGAGAGAGGGCTCACGTTGCTGCGCCGAACTCTGACGCCCGGTTCGAGTTCAACGGCCCAAGTCAATACGCGCCGGACAGAATGCGCGAGTCAAGTGTTCGGTACGGACTCTACTTAATCTAGTAGTTGTAGCCTCACCATCCTATCTATGATTACATTAAACTTCTTCACATGATTACATTAGTAGTCATTTCTTCCAGAATTCCAAAGCCCAGCTGTTCCATTGCGCATTTGTTAAGCCTTGTGCGACTTGGAACTATACCCCTTTTCTTTGGTTGAACAAGGCCTAAGTTTGTTTGTTTGGAGCACCCGCAAAAGAAAAGCCCTAAGCTTGGAGCAGGCCAACACCAACCGTTTTGACATTTTCTTACTTGCTTGGTCACATCCATTCCTAGGCTAGGAAGAACCGACTCGTGATTTCTTTTACCCCGTTTCTGATTGACGTGTCCACGAGCATGGATGATGGATGTGAGGTTGTTGACGGGCATCGCACGAGCTAGGAGATGGAGCATGTCTCGACTCTCGAGACTTATCGGTCGAAATGACGTGATTTGATTTCAGCCTGGGTCATGGACACAGATGCTCTGAACCATGCCATGACATGAAAAAACCCGCATGCTGGAACCTGGAACCGAACCCTATCCTCTAAAACTGGCCAAACCGCATGCTACAAAAGTGTGACGGTTAAACTAACCCCGTCTATTCTATGTTGAGTGACAATGCACCCACCGACTGACAATCGTTCTCTGCAGGCTGCAGCTGTAAAGAGACCACAGACCTGCAACAGCTGATTCACTTGGAGCCAAGTGTGCCGAGGTTTATCGCGCAAGGAGCCAAGTGTGCAAATACTGTTACTATAGCAATTTTTCACTTAGGATAGGGCGAGAGGACGATGCCCAATTGTGCATTTACTTTCCAGTTATATTATTCATTGAGGAATGCAGGTTTCAGTGTGAGTCAGGGTCAATCAGGAGCTTTACGAATACAAAAATGTGGACGATCCCGTCTTGTTTTCAACCTGAAGAATCAGTTGCGAGTTACCATTTTGCTCTGTTATCCCGGACAAATGATAGATTATGTTTGATCCCCGCTAAAGGCAACTTGAACACTTCGCTTTTTTGTTGCGCAAGTCGAAAGACACAGCTTTGACACTTTCAGAAACCACTTATTAATTTGCTGGAGATTCATACAAGACTTGAAGATGGCCATGAGCTTCCAAGTCGTCAGCGTGGCGTTGACGCTGCCGACTGACCGGGCTTTAGTAGTGGGTGCAGTGGAGTCAACGTCTAAATCTATTGAAATAAAGGAGGAGACAACCGAAAAGATATCATTAACATATTAGTAATGGAGTTGACATGTATCGGCCGGCGGTGGGCTGATTGATGGCCAGCTACTTTTCAGACTTCGAATTTAAAAATTGGCAACTTGGTGATGGCCTTGGGTTAGTACGTAAGGCCGTCCTAATCGCAATAGAAATATCATCTCAGCCTAACTCCATCGTATTGGATTACTGGCTCATTAGTCAATCGCATGCCTGGACAAAAGGCCGCTGGATAACGGGATAAGGCATCTTGGATTCTTGGCTGCAACTGAAACCCTTGAGGATCTGGCAGCTGAGCAGCCGGCCTCTTTTGGTTGAGCAGAAGAAGTTATTACCTCCAGAGTCAGGCAGGCAGGTCACTGTGTAAAGCCTTCTCGGTTGCGGAATAGAACAACAACTAGACTGTACCCTATTGTCAATTTGTTGGTGGCTGCTGAGTGCTGATGGTGAGTGAGCCCACTGAAGTTTGCTTTTGGAGTAGTTGTATAGTCAGTTGCCAATCTTGATATGGCCTTGTGTTCGGTGTTCGGCTCTTCCCTTGAGGTGGAGAATATGTGGAGCAATAGGGGTTAGAGCATTTCCAAGGGATATTCAAATTTGAGCCTAGGCTCATATGCTCCTGCACAATTTTTTTTTGAAAAGATATATGAAAAAATCTCATAAATAAATAAATTTTATTATGGCAAAAGATATTTATGGGCTAGATGTTAGTGTAAAATTTAAGTTTTTTTTAACATCTAGGGAGCTCACGACAAAAAAGACAAATTCACCCCAAAATAGTGCATGAATAGTGGCGTTTAAAGAAACCACAAATTTTGTTTATTTTGCCGCGAGCTCTTCAGATGTCCGAACTTCTTCAAAATTTGCATGAACATCTTAGACGTAAGCATGTTCCAGCACAAATTTTTTTTGAATTTTTTTGAGTTTTTTTAATTTTTATTTTCGTCTTTTTTGTCTCCCCGGGTGCAGATGCACCCGGGGCACCGAATAGTAATTATAGGTTAGTATTCTCAAAACGATAGTAATCGAAAACCTTAGTATTTAATTTCCTGGGCAATGAATACTTTAGTTTCTAAAAACCGCAGTTTTTCTTTTCAATTTAGAAAAAACTAGTCAAGACCTCTTTCTTAAAAACTTCAATAAAACCATGGTATTCAGAATACTACGGTTTATAAAACTATGATATTTTTTCAAGCCAAACACCTCAAAGTTTATAAAATAATGGTTTTTAAGAAAACCATATTATTCTTCAAATACTTTGTCAAAACTTAGATTCCCAAACGCAGCCTAAGAAACCATCACAATCTACTGACCATATGAGATGTTAGTGGTTAAAGGGCTCTCCACTCCAATAAATCACGTAGTGTGCATCAGGGTCGGTTAGTATTAGTACGCAGGGCCGGCCCTCGTGTATGGCCAGAGGGGCGACGGCCCAGGGCCCATACCAGAGAGGGGCCCATGATATAGTATAGCCCAGTAAAAAATAGATATAAGGTAAATAAACTACGAAGGCTCCTCACGCCGCCGCGGCTTCTCGTTCCAATCGTCGTCCTGCGTCGCTTCGCTTCGCGTCCTCTCTTCGCTCTCGCTCCACCCTGGTTGCCCGTCGCCGTTGGCTGTCGCTGCCTCGTCCGTCGTTGGGCGCCTCCGCTTTGCCGTTTAGGTCGCCTACCGGCCCGCGCCCCCTGCTTGTAGCCCCTGCCCTGCATGCGGCTTAGGCGGCCGTACACAGTACGGGATTCATCTATCCCTTAATTTCAGCTTTTTAGTGTTAATAGCTAATTCATCCATGATTTATCATTCACACATGTATTCAATCATCCTAATTTGCAATCATTCTGTGTGTATGTTTAGGGTTGCAATCATGCAATGTATAAATTTCTAAATGACTAAATCTCTGTATCCTCTTTTCTTCATATTTTGCAAAAAGAAACGCAATCAGAAGAATTTTTTCTGAAGCATTGAAATATTATTTTTATCGATGGAATCAATCGAATTTGGTTCTTGTGTAAGGTAATCGTGTGATCATGTCATTTTAGTTTTATTTTGCTATCTTTTTAGTATTTATATCTTAATATGGCATATTGTTGTTCAACAATTATTATAATCAAATCTTAGACTAAAGATGTGTGACTGAAAGTTTAAATATAATTTTATGCAAATGAAGTTATATTTATATACACGTTTATATATCACACATACATACATATAATCTTATGATATAGGGGCCCATATCATCGAGTTTGCCTAGGGCCTCCCAAAACCCAGGGCCGGCCCTGTTAGTACGCTATATGAAATTGGATCTTTGGGTTTCGGGTGCCAATGCATCTAAGTTGAAATATAATAATTTAGAAATTATGAAAAGAGTTACAAAATCCTGATTTTTTTAAATCAAACATGATCAGGTGTGACATTCGTGTAGAAAGACTCGCAAATGAATGAATTTCATTGTATTCTAGCTGGAAAAAAACCAACACAATATAAAAGTTAGAATTCACACTATTTATACTGACAATTTAGTTTTCTTGGCCCTACAATCGATAAGCTATTCCTTCACGGAACTTTTCACACTAGTGTAACATTTGATCATGTTTGATTCCAAAAGGTTTCAATATTTTAAACTTTATTTGCAATATCTAAATCATTTGTTTTCAATTCTGATGCAACGGGACCCATTGGATATTTCCGTTGTCTTGGCAATTTTTGAAACTTGCGGTAGTAAGGATGATCTTAGTAGCCTTAAGTCTTTTTCCAAGACTCTTTTATACTACGTTGTAGTCAAGCTCCGCTTTATCGGGGACTATCGAAGCATTTTTCATCATACGACGATCGAAACATTGTTCGTCAATTTTTTTAGTGTGTATGGTGGCCTTGGGAGCTGAGCCAAGGTCGATGGATTATTCCATATAAATTTTATTATGGTCGATAACTATAGAAAATAAAAAAACAAAAGGTAAAAGAACATTCTCCAAATTGCTACCCCTAAACTTTAGTACATATGCTTGCAGTGATAGTAGAATTGATAAACGTCAACCTAAAAAGTCTGTAGAAACATGGCACATCTATAGTGACTAAATGGGCCACAGTATGGAGGCTACGACAGACTAGGTACCACACCTATGGTTGTGCAAGTTTATTTTAACTCGATGATACCCTGCGTGTCGTTGCGCAGACTGTTAACAAATAATTTAATATTTTAAAATAGAAGAAAAAAAATAAAACTTAATACAATTTAAATATTAAATCATTTTTATTGAAATATTGTTTAGAGTAAAAATCTAAGAAAATTTGATAAAAAAATTAAAATTGACTGTGCTTTTAGTTTTATCAATTTATTACCTTGAGAATATACGTACGAGACGATATAAGACGAGAATAGTGTTGAGTAAAGAGACTGGAGATATCACCCTTAACTAACCCGATACAACGATGACAACTACACATATGTGCATTCATAAGAAACCACATAGAAAACTAAAATGCGATGTATCTCATAATTGATTTTCTATAAAAAAAATCACTTTTAAATTATGAGGCTTAGTGCATAAAAAATTAATATAAAATATGATAGGTTGCATGTCCATGCAGATTTAATTAAAACATGTGAATGAAGAGTTAGTGAAAAAAAAGTGGACCTACTTGATGATGTGGATATCTTGCATATCAATAAAAATAAGTTAGTGAAGATAAACTATTTAGGTATTATATGAGGAACGGTAAAAAATCTTATTCAACCCTTAAGGTGCCAAATAATATGTTTAGGAAATTGCCTATTTGGCACTTATAGCGCCTACTATAGGCTTATCCATAGTTAGGGCACACCCTTCCAACACCGTTTATAGGTAATGGCTTGATCCTTCCTCAATGGCTTATGTTTTTTATTGATTGAAGCTTCCACTAGGTGGTTTTGGGAAGCTTCTAGAAGCTTTTGGCCGGTTTTGTGAAGCTTCTACAATCTATCAATCATTGTTGTTTGTTCTTATTCTCAGATCTTTCTTCATTTATTTTATTTTGTTTTTTCTGTTTTGTGAACATCTTCCAAATGCGTGAGCCTCTATTCACATTCATGAATAATTTTAAAATTCCTGATTGGTGAAAAATTCTATAAATTTATACAAATGCGTGAAAAAATAAATTTCATGAAAATTAGCATATTCGTGAAAAATAATTAAAACTGTTGAACATTTTTCAAATTCGTGTAGTTTTTATAAACGTGCATCCCTTGTTAGATGCATGAATTTTATAAATTCATGAAATTTTCAATATTAAAATTCACAATTTTAAAATTAGTGAATTGTTTTTGAAATTTATGAACTTTTTTACAAGCATGAACCTTATCAAATCAACGTCCAAACGCCAACTGGTATTTCTATTGTTTTTTTGAGATAGA
Source organism: Bromus sterilis (assembly GCA_950022295.1). Taxonomy (NCBI): domain Eukaryota; kingdom Viridiplantae; phylum Streptophyta; class Magnoliopsida; order Poales; family Poaceae; genus Bromus; species Bromus sterilis. Next base: position 315,891,747 of record OX465597.1, on the reverse strand, counting down.
AGCGCCAACTGGTAAAAACGCGCTAGTGAGCGACTGAGCACGAGTTGACCGAGCGACTAGCGCTATTGGGCCAGGCCCATCCAGCTCGGCCCGAGCGCAGGTCCGTACGGCGTACGAGGCGCACAACCCAATTGTTTTTTTTAAATTGCACAACCCAATTTAGGGCACTGCATTTCATGTTCGCCCAACCAGTTTTCAGAAACTTTCTGTCTTATTTTTCTGTCTGTTTTTGCCGGTTTGGTTTTACTCGATATTTTTTTAATTTTTTCCACAAATAAATATTTTACATATTTGAATTTTTTTATTCAATTTCATGTTTAAAAATACTCATGAACTATTTCAAAAGAATTGTGATTTCTTATTTGACGAAGTTTTTTCTCGTAATTTTGAACATTATTTAAATTTCAAAACTTTTAAAATTAGTGGATGTTTTTTGATTTCTTAATAAGTGGATGTTAGTTTATCCCAGAAAGAGAAGCTAGTGTGTTTTTTTAGGGGGAGAAGCTAGTGCGGTGGTTGGGCAAGCAAGTGAGGTAGGCGGACGGGTGAGGAGCTATTGCGCGGCAACCCACGAGTGGTATAGAACATTAGAACCTATGGATGTCTAAAATGCCGAATACGACTTTCCGAAAACCGCAGAAGTTCTTGCGAGCTACTATATGATGCATTGTGTTTCAAAGACTCATCTTTCACACAAGAGCGATGTGATTAGGGTACTCATAGTGAGTGATCCTAGTGGGGATTCTTTAGTTAGTTTTCTCATTCAATTTTTAAGAAAAAACAACAAATAAATAAATAAAAAGTGCAACCAATTTCTTTAAAAATGGACCACTAAAACAAGAGCATGTTTTAAATTTCTACGATTTCAAAAAACATCTTAACATGTTTGGGATTTTCGACATTTTCAAAACCTAAAGATTTAATTAAAATTTGGTAGAATTTGTCAAATGGTGATCATTTAAAACAATTAATTTTTAAATAAGTTCCATAAAGAAATTTAAAAATACAAAAAATAAAGTGATAAAGAATACAACAGAAAAAGATAAAAACATAAAAAAAGTGAAGCAAAAGGTCCATAACAAGGAAAAACAGATATAGAACTTTCTTGGTTTTAATAAATGGTTATTTTATTGGGCGGTATTCGTGCACTATCAGTTTGGCGCGAAAAGTTGTAGACATCAATATAGTATGGCGATGCTCTGTTTTGTGTTTTGAAATTTTCCCGATTCCGAATCCGTTTAGTGCTTTGCGACCGTGTTGTTTCACCCGTTTGCACCTGTTTCGGCCCAGAGTGGTTAAATGATTTTTTCGAACTTAATAAATGGCAGACTTTGAATACCGTTTGGCGATGATGATATCTTCTAGCCCGTCGCTCGGATGGAAACATGTTATATATATAATCTTTTCAACTTTTTGCGTAGATAAATAAAATGTCCATCTTTCACATGTTTGAATCCATTAACATGTTGTTTTCGTATTAATTACAACCTATGCCATTATTAATGTTTTATGTGATAACTAATGACCCATAGTTCAAAATTAATGAACTTTATATGTAACTGGCCTAGAAAAGCGTGTAGATAATGAATATGGTACTGTTTGTTGCTTTTGATAACTCTAAAATATGATTTAGGATAGAATAGTAGCTAATCACTATAATTAGCATGTGGTACTTCGTGGTTTAACATGTTTCGGGCTACTTAAAAAATATGTTTAGGGCTTTACCCCTTTTACTATGACTAGTATAGATAATGTAGTTATGCTACTGTCCTCTTGCCATGATTGTATGAGATGACATGTTAAAAACCCTTTGACCATGTTGTGTTGATAAACAACATGAACCGATGTTAAACATGAAGTATTGACGTGTGTGACTGATACTTCATTTAACTTGTTAGTAACCACTTCCGAAGGTAGTTGCGTATCGTATTAACGTGTCTTGCGATTAATTCATTGGTCATGCTTGTGTTGCTCCATAGTGATAGTTGTATCCCCATTGTTTACCTTCGAGTGTTTGTTGCCTTTGCGCTTTTCACGGATAGACTCGAAGACGATTCGAGTAGCGATTGATGACGGCTTCTCGCCCTTCGTTGGTAGGCTCCAAGTGGAAGGCGTGATGCGGTACACCAGCGAGTTTTCCCTCAGTAAAGATACCAAGGTTTGTCTCCAGTAGGACTCCAGAGATGATAAGTAGGTGTCAGCGGCGCAACTGACGTGGACCTGCACACAGACACAGATAACTTTGCTCCCAACGAAGTTCAGAGAGGTTCTCAATCTCTCCGGTCTTGTTGTTCACAAATGATAAAACGCAAGGGGATAATGATAACAACTTGAAAGTAAATGCAGAAAAGTAAATATAGCTTGGAAACAATAATGAGGATATGGACCGGGATACGTGATGTTCGCTAGTGATGTCTCTCTCCCAAAAGACGATATAAATGCTATGCGAGGTAAACAAATTACAGAAAGGCAATTGACAGGATTATGAACGCACCGCAATGCTAACTATGCTACAAAAGAAAGGAAGAGGTTCAAAAGCACGGGCAGTACGCCAAAGTAAGTAGACCGAAATCCATCTGCATCTAATACTAATCATCCACCTTGAGATATCTATCCAGAACATCTCGCTGGTATTAAGTTGCGAGCCCCACCCAAAGTGTAAACCCAAAGCAACAGACAACTGCATTAAAAAGAACTTTGCGTAAAGTAAACAATCCTTGTAACCGCGGTTACAAGCACCGTTGTTTTTCCCCTTGTGGCAATAGCACATCCCCTAGACTCATGTTTCTGTCACTCAAGCATGTCATCGGGGAGGCATGAACCCACAATCTAGCACAACGCTCCCTCTTGGAGTCACTACCTACTACTTGGCCAAAGCAATAAACAGCAACGGAGAGCATGCAAGAATTACTTAGGAACAAAAATATAAGAGATAAAAACCAAATATATTACTCTATCACAATCTGAACATAATCTCATAATCCATCAGATCCGATTAAACTCAACATAGCAATAGTAGAAATATTACAAAGGTGCCTTGATCATGTAGGGCAGCTCACGAGGTCTAAACAATGAAGATCAAAGAGGGGAGGAGAACATCACATAGCTACTGATCACGGACCCATGGTCCAAGGAAAACTACACACGAGACATCCGGGGAGCATCCATGGTGGAGAGGAGACTCCCGGAGGTCAATCCTCCCTCCGGCAGGGTGCCGGGAAGAGGTCTTCTGGTGCTCCCGATCTTGGAAGCGCGGCGGCGGCGGAACAGAGGCGAGTTCGCGGAATAGGGTTCTCGTTCTGGAGTTTTCCCGTGACGGGGGATAAATAGGCGAAGGGGTGCAGCCAGAGGTGGACCAGGGGCCCTAGGCGCCCCCCTAGCGCGGCCAGGGGTGGGGCCGCGCCGGGTGGCCGCCTGGGCCCCCCTGGCCCCCCTCTGGCCTCTCCCGGGCTTTTCTCGAAGCTTCCGTCACGCTGATTTTTTATCTGAATTTTCCCAAATTTTTCTGGCACTTTTTATATGGGGGAAAACTGAAATAGAAAAACAGCAGAAAACAAGAATTGTCACTGGGGTGCACTGAGTTAACAGGTTAGTCCAAATATGATAAAAAATGTATGAAAGTGTATCTAGATCGTAGCAATATCACACAAAATATGCATGGAGCAAGCATAAATTATCGATACGTTTTGGACGTATCAACATCCCCAAGCTTAATTCCTGCTCGTCCTCGAGTAGGTAAATGATAACAAGCATAATTTCTGTGGTGACATGCTAGCAACCATAAGAGAACTTTGAAAAGTAAAGCAATCAAGGTTAGAGATTCAATTCAAGTCATAACAGGCAAGAGTCTATATTAGCATTGAAACAAGTAACAAAACAACAAAAGGTGCAAGAGCTCTTGCTGTCCGTGACTCGAATGTCTCCAAATGGTGTTTGCGTGCAAGAAAGGAGGATAGGGAATACGAGAAAAAAGTATTTTTGTTGAGAACTCAATCTACTAAAGTTTCACACTTGGTCCTCTTTGGAATCTTATCTTGACTCGTCCCCAGACCACTAGCCAGGTACAAGTCAATTTGATCCACTCCTTTTCGATATTTTGAGCACTCATGCAATGGATGAGCGTAAGCACGAGAGTTGATACTTAGGATGGCAAAGAGAGAAATATGGTGGAGGCGGAAGACAAAAAGGATGAGAAAGGCTCACATCAATAAGGACAATCATAGGCAAGAGATGCCAAATGATAGATATGATGTGAGGAGTAGGGATTGCCATGCAACGGATGTATATACGAGCTAGGAAGCTCTCCAAACTATATGCATGAAGATCATCTCTATGGAGTACAAGGATATAAAGGGAGTACTAGTGTGGATCTCTCAAAAGGAATAGTAGTGTTGCCCCTTTCTCTCTTTTTTTTTCTTTTCTTTTTCTATTTTTTTCTATTTTTTATGGCCTCAATGGCTCTTTCTATTGAACTCTCATTTGTCCTCTTTGGGATCTTTTAATGTGTCCACTTTGGGATCTTTTCCTCACTTAAGGGCAACACTCTATTTTACAAGAAGGTAAAGGAGATCTTTCACATTTTACAAGGTACTCAAAACATAAAGAAGATGTAACTATCATGATGTATGCAATGTATGTCGCTGCCAATGTAGCAGGAACATGTATGACATGAAGATCAAGTCATGAAGGGGTGGAAGTTGCATGGCAATGTAACTCGGAAAGGCTACGGAAATGCCTTGATAGGTAGGTATGGTGGCTGTTTTGTGGAAGGATAAAGGGAGGCTTATGATGACAGAGCGTATCATGCCAAGGGTTTGGATGTACCGGCAAAGGTGGACACCAACTCTCGGAGTGAGAAGAAGGCAATGCATGGCCCGGGAAAGGCTAGCAAAATATGGGAAGGTGGAAGTGTCAACTCTCAATACTTACATTAGTCCGAAGAACTCACGCACTTATTATCGGTAACTCTCAATCTAATGAGGAGGTTCACAAAGAGACAAGTACCCCGAGAAGGAGTGTATGGGGGTTTGGTTATCCTTGCGCATCCTCGACTCATGGTACGTGAGTGTTCTCTGATATTCGACTCCTCAGAAGAGTAGTGATCTATCTAGTAGCTAGAGTTCTCAACTAGTTTTGTAGGTTTTGAAAATAAACACGGATTGCCCAAAATACGACACCTATCACTAATAGGCAAGAGCTCTTGACACAAAAAGTCCAAACATTACTCACAAAAATACCTCAAAACTATTGCAAGCTACTACTAAAATTAAATAGCAACCTCAATTACCTACTTTCAAGACAAAACACAACTCAGTGCAACAACCAACTCTCTTAACAAGATAAACATGAAAACTAAAAATAGTTGCAGCAACAAACTAAACAAAAGCCAAAGCTCTTGCTAAAGACAAACTAAGACTAAAACTAAACAAGACAGTAGCTATGAAAAGGTAAAGAACACATAACAACAAAAAGATAAGCAGGGAAAATCCTATGATGTGTTCTAGATTTTGAAAGTGGAGCGTGTTTTTCTCTCACACAAAGTAAGAAAGGATCTAACTTGTTATGAACAGCAAGCAAATCTAAAGAAAACTAAAAAACAAAACCTAAGAGCGAGACGCTCCAAGCATAGCACATAACACATGAAGTGATAAAAATATAATGAGACGGAGGACGAACTGATGATTGTCGATGGAGAAGGGGATGCACGGGGGCATCCCCAATCTTAGACGCTTGAGTATCCTTGAATATTTATTGGGGATGCATGGGGGCATCCCCAAGCTTGAGCGCTTGACACTCCTGGATCTTCTTTCATCATCTTCCAACGCACACTTGAAATTTGCCTTCATACATAACTCATCATAAGCTGATTAGAGAGGTTAGTACCCTTAATAAATAATTTTTCTCCACTGGATATAAAGATATTTTTGAAGAGCTACTGTTTCTCAAGAGTGCCAAAAGGTTTTTGCAAAGAAAAAGCAAGCTTAAGGTTTGCAAAAGTAAGGAGAGACAAAACGTGGCAGAATCTGTGAAAAACAGAACAACAAATAGTAAAGGATTTTTTAGGGCACTTCTGCAACTCAAATCAAAAAACTCAGAACATACGGAAGTTTCGTAATTGTATAGAGCATACTGTGTAAAAAATTCAGCTCAAAAGTATGAACTGGGATTTTTCTGGATTTTTTCTGGTCACGAGGACAGAATCTGTTTTCTGGACAGCATGTCACAACTTTTACTTCACTTGCCGTAAGAGGCTATAACTTGGCACAAAGCTGAAAAATAAAGATACAATGATGTTGCTACAGTAGTAACAATCATCAAGACACAACAAAAGCAAAAATAAAAACCTAAATTCGTTGCGGGCTGCCTCCCGAAAGCGCTTCTTTAAAGCCATTAGCTAGGCATGATGCAAAAAGAAGAATCAAGTTTTATCAAGAGAAAGAGAATAACTAGCCCGTGTAACGGACTCAAAAGGTAACTTGATTTTCTTTCTAGGGAAGTGTTCCATCCCCTTTTTGAATGGGAATTGGAATTTTATATTCCCCTCTTTCATGTCAATAACCGCACCAACGGTGCTAAGAAAAGGACGTCCCAAAATAATTGGACACAAAGGTTCACACTCTATATCCATAACAATAAAATCAACGGGAACATAGTTGTCATTGAAAATGATAAGGTCATCGTTGATCTTCCCCAAAGGTTTCTTTATGGAAGAATCAACAAGACGAACACCAAAAGAACAAGGCTCAAAAAGCTTCAATTCAAACATATCAAATATTCTTTTGGGCATAACAGAGGTACTAGCTCCAACATCACATAAGTTATTCAATTTAATTTTGATCATAGGATCCCAACCATCATCTAGCTTCCTAGGTATGGAGGATTCTACTCTAAGCTTCTCCTCCCTAGCTTTGATAAGAGCATTTGTGATATGCTCCGTGAAGGCAAGATTAAGTGTGCTAGTGTGGGGGCCTCTAGACATTTTGTGTAACAAGCTAATAACTTCTGAGAGGGTGCAAATATCAAAATCAATATCACTACTATCAAAGGTGGTAGTAGTGTCATCTAGGCTCACTTGTTTGAAACCCTCTATGTTCATAGGAGTTTCTTTTTCTATGGTTGAGGTATTAGCATCACCATTAATAGGTCCAACGGGACTAGGAGTGCATTGGGTGCTAATAGTTTGGGTGTCCTCAACAATTTGGATAGTGGCAACTGTGTGGTGTGTAGGAAGGCTCTTAATTCTATCCTCTTCCTCTTTTTCTCTAGCCCATCTTTCTTTAAGTTTAGCCATCATCCTAATATTTTCATTGATTTGCAACTGGATAGCATTAATAGGAGTGGCGTTATTCTCCTCAAGGGGAGAGGTTCTAATTTTGAGCATCTCAATATCAAGGGCCAAGCTTTCTATCTTCAAAAAGAGATTATCTATTTTGGCTAATTTCTCTTCTACATTTTTGTTGAAGGCTTTTTGGGTAGTAATAAAGTCTCTAAGCATGCTTTCTAATTCAGAAGAGGGGTTCTTCTTGCTAGGGTAAGTGTCGTTGTTCCCATAGTTAGATGGGAACGGTCTAGGATTGCTAGCAAAATTTCCCCTATAAGCACTGTTGTTGAAGTTGTTTCTAGCAATAAAGTTCACATCTACTTGTTCTTGAGCAACCAAAGAATTTAAAGGAACATTAGAGGATCAATAGAAGGTTGCTTGGTAAGTAGAGACATAATTAAATCAACTTTTTCATTGAGGGAGGTAATTTCCTCGACAGAGTTTACCTTCCTACCTGTTGGAGCGCGTTCGGTGTGCCATTGGGAATAATTGGTCATCATCTCATCGAGAAGCTTTGTGGCAGCACCAAGTGTAGTTGACATAAAGGTTCCTCCCGCGGCCGAATCTAACAGGTTCCGCGAGGTAAATTTCAAGCCTGCATAAAAAGTCTGGATAACCATCCAAGTAGTCAAACCATGTGTAGGGCATTTCTTAACAATAGATTTCATTCGTTCCCAAGCTTGGGCAACGTGTTCATTATCCAATTGCTTAAAATTCATAATATTGCTCCTCAATTGGATAATCTTAGCAGGAGGGTAGTACTTCCCTATAAAAGCATCTTTGCACTTATCCCAAGAATCTATGCTATTTCTAGGCAAAGATTGAAACCAGATTTTAGCATCTCCCCTTAAAGATAAATGAAAGAGCTTAAGCTTGACAACATCACCTTCCACTTCTTTATACTTTTGCATATCACATAATTCAACAAAATTATTCAAGTGTAAAGCAGCATCATCTCCAGCACCAGAGAATTGATCTCTCATAACAATGTTTACCAAAGAAGGTTTAATTTCATAAGAGGTAGCTGAAGTGGAAGGTGTGGCAATGGGAGTGCAGATAAAGTCTTGGTTGTTGTGACTAGTGAAGTCACACAACTTCGTGTTTTCTGTGGAACCCATAGTAGCAGCAAGTGTGGCAGATTTTTTTGTAGTTTTTTGATAAAAGACACAAAGATAAAAAAGTGAAAGATAAGCTAACAAGACTGAAAAACAAAGGTAAAGGGTAGTGTGAAACTCCCCTATCTTAGCACTTGGAGTCCCCGGCAACGGCGCCAGAAATTTCTCTTGATGACGACTTCTCGCCCTTCGTTGGTAGGCCCCAAGTGGAAGGCGTGATGCGGTACAACAGCGAGTTTTCCCTCAGTAAAGATACCAAGGTTTGTCTCCAGTAGGACTCCAGAGATGATAAGTAGGTGTCAGCGGCGCAACTGACGTGGAACTGCACACAGACACAGATAACTTTGCTCCCAACGAAGTTCAGAGAGGTTCTCAATCTCTCCGGTCTTGTTGTTCACAAATGATAAAACGCAAGGGGATAATGATAGCAACTTGAAAGTAAATGCAGAAAAGTAAATATAGCTTGGAAACAATAATGAGGATATGGACCGGGATACGTGATGTTCGCTAGTGATGTCTCTCTCCCAAAAGACGATAAAAATTCTATGCGAGGTAAACAAATTAAAGAAAGGCAATTGCCAGGATTATGAACGCACCGCAATGCTAACTATGCTACAAAAGAAAGGAAGAGGTTCAAAAGCACGTGCAGTACGCCAAAGTAAGTGGACCGAAATCCATCTGCATCTAATACTAATCATCCACCTTGAGATATCTATCTAGAACATCTCGCTGGTATTAAGTTGCGAGCCCCACCCAAAGTGTAAACCCAAAGCAACAGACAACTGCATTAAAAAGAACTTTGCGTAAAGTAAACAATCCTTGTAACCGCGGTTACAAGCACCGTTATTTTCCCCCTTGTGGCAACAACACATCCCCTAGACTCATGTTTCTGTCACTCAAGCATGTCATCGGGGAGGCATGAACCCACAATCTAGCACAACGCTCCCTCTTGGAGTCACTACCTACTACTTGGCCAAAGCAATAAACAGCAACGGAGAGCATGCAAGAATTACTTAGGAACAAAAATATAAGAGATAAAAACCAAATACATTACTCTATCACAATCTGAACATAATCTCATAATCCATCAGATCCGATCATAGTCAACATAGCAATAGCAAAAATATTACAAAGGTGCCTCGATCATGTAGGGCAGCTCACAAGGTCTAAACAATGAAGATCAAAGAGGGGAGGAGAACATCACATAGCTACTGATCACGGACCCATGGTCCAAGGAAAACTACTCACGAGACATCCGGGGAGCATCCATGGTGGAGAGGAGACTCCCGGAGGTCAATCCTCCCTCCGGCAGGGTGCCGGGAAGAGGTCTTCTAGTGCTCCCGATCTTGGAAGCGCGGCGGCGGCGGAACAGAGGAGAGTTCGCGGAATAGGGTTCTCGTTCTGGAGTTTTCCCGTGACGGGGGATAAATAGGCGAAGGGGGGCAGCCAGAGGTGGACCAGGGGCCCCAGGCGCCCCCCTGGCGCGGCCAGGGGTGGGGCCGCGCCGGGTGGCCGCCTGGGCCCCCCTGGCCCCCCTCTGGCCCCTCCCGGGCTTTTCTCGAAGCTTTCGTCACGCTGATTTTTTATCTGAATTTTCCCAAATTTTTCTGGCACTATTTATACGGGGGAAAACTGAAATAGAAAAACAGTAGAAAACAGGAACTGGCACTGGGGTGCACTGAGTTAATAGGTTAGTCCAAATATGATAAAAAATGTATGAAAGTGTATCTAGATCGTAGCAATATCACACAAAATATGCGTGGAGCAAGTAGAAATTATCGATACGTTTTGGACATATCAGCGATCGACTAAACTTCGGGAACCATCGTCTTCTCAACATGCATGGACTATCACTTGTCATACTATTATAATTAGCAGCTTGCATGCTAGTTAGGTTAGCTTCGTTGCTTGATCCTACCACTACATGATACTTGTTAAACGTATCTATAACTTTTTATTGTTCCATTCTCGTTTTGTACCATTGTTACAAGTTTCTACTATCTTTCTATATCATTTATTAGCATTTATTAAACTAACCTATTAATATTTGCAAGATTGCACAAGTTCTTATTTTTACATTTGGATAAAGGAAAAAATCACAAAAGTAGTCTTCGTTGCGGTGGACTCTACACTTTCCTGAAATATGTCCCCACCAGAAAGTTTTTAGATATCGTGTCGGAAAATCCAAAAGACGGTCTCAAACGAAAAAGGTTAAAACTACAACAGCGTGAAGAAATTTCTGGCAATGATTGCAGACTTAAAATTTGGCCCAATATAAGCCCGTATGTTTCTGGTAGCCCCGTTTTACTGAAGCTCTAATTTGGATGACGGAAATCCGAGTGTCTATATAAAGAGAGGAAACCTAGGTCACCAAGGACCACAAAATTTTCTCCTCCTACGGAGCCGCCTCGCTCCATACCAGCACCATCCCCAAGGAATAAGGGGAGCCAAGGTCTGCCGCCCCAAGGGTCGCCACTTCCTCTCCGGGTTGCACCTCTCCATCAAGCTCTTGCTCACCATGGTCAAGTGAGAGTAGTTCCTCTTCGAGACTGAGGCTTGTACCTGTAGTTATGTGGTTATCTCTCTCTCCCATGACGTGATCTTGCTTGTGATCATGAGCTATGTTAATATAGTTGAATCCTATGATGCTTCCCCTTTTATTTCTTCTATCTATTGGTTATTGATATTGCTGACTTGATGATATCTAGTACTCCCTCCGATCCATAAAAAGTGTCGCACATTTTGTACTAAGTTAGTACAAACTTTGTACTAAGCGGACGACACTTTTTATGGATCGGAGGGTGTATAATTTTTGGAGTCCGCGGTGACATTAGGACTCCGTGGACTATAGATTAGAAGAATATTGATCACAAGTTTCTTCTTCTTTGTTGGATTGAATAATGAAGTTTAGGTTTCTTCATGTTTGTGTTTATTATAATTTTCATAGTGTCATGGTGATAGTGTGGGCACTTTGTTATATTACAAAGGCACTATCTACATCTCTTATAAGACAAAACCCCACTAAAATGCATTTAAGATGTCTATCTCAACATGCAAGCTATCCACATCATTCACTATTGTATCCAATCATTTGTCCATGTCATCCACTAACAAAACTCAAATAACATGCATTTGTGGTATATATCTCAACATGAAAGCTATCCACATCACCCACTATTGTATCCAATCATTTAACCATGGTATCCACTAACATGCATTTGTGGTATCTATCTCAACATGCAAGTTATCCACAACACTCATTATTGTATTCAATAATTTATCCATGTCATCCACTTTCATTTACATGAATTTTATATCCTTCCAATTTACATTGTAGAGTTCTTATAAAAATTTCCGCCGCAATGCGCGGGGTATTCTTCTAGTTCAAGAGATGTTTTGTGGTGTTTCTTAGTAATATATTTGGATGCTCATAGTGAAAACGTGGAGTGTCTATAGACGAGGAATACAAACTTTAAGGTGTGCTTTTGTAGCCCTACGCAATTCTCATCCTCTTTTGACCCAGACAAAAATGATCTCCGAATAACGTCTACCTTACATGCTTTAATCATGTTGAGAATTGCCACTAGTGAAAATATGAAGCATATGCCTTGTTTCCTAGCATTGATACACCGTTTTTATTAATTTTTGTTACATGTTTGCTTGCTGTCATTTTATTGCATATTTCCATTACTTTGTTCTACCATCCATATTACCTGTATTTTACTATCTCTTCATCGAACTAGTGCACATATACAACAGGCAATTGTATTAGGTGCGTTGGGGACACAAGCGACTTCTTGTATCTTAATTGTAACATTTGTTTGAGAGGTATACTTTTCAACCTACACCTCCCCGTGTTTGGTAAACTTTTGGTCACTCACCTAAGAAAAATTTGTTGTTGTCCTACAAACCTCTGCGCTTGGAGACCCAACAAAGTCTACAAGAATAAAAACGTGTAGTAGACATCAAGCTCTTTTCTAGCGCTGTTGGCGGGGAGGTGAGGTAAGAGGCACTAACACTCCGGCAATGAAGCTATTTTCTAGCGCCATTGCCGGGGAGGTTACTGCTTGAAGATATCTTCTTTAGATCTTGCAATTTTATCTTTTTATTTCTTATTTTTATTTTACTAGTTAGTCTTGTGGAAGAAAACAAAAAATGGGAGAATATTATGAAATCTATCTTGAATTAGGACATGAGGTGTTTGAAGAAAAGATTAAAAAGCACGTTGAACTTTATTTGCATAACAATCATGATAGTAGCAATGTTACTAGTATTCATTCTTTGAATATCATTATTGCCCGTTATATGGAAAAGCTTTAAGCTTGGGGATGACGTTTTTGATAAACTAGATGATACCCCATGCGTTGCTACGAAAACTGTTGGCAAAAAATTTAATGTTTTAAATATGATTTTTAATGAAACATAGTATAATTTTATTATATATTCTTTTTAAAAATAAATAGTAAAATATATTTTGTATGAAGAATTCAAAAATGAGTGTGTTTTTTATTTTTATTAATTTAATACCTTGACAATATATCAGCGAGACAATATGAGACGAAAACAACATCGAGTAGAGACAACGGAGATATCTCACTTTGAGAAACCTAAAATAATGATAGTTACTACATATGTGTATTCATAAAACATATCGCATGGAAAAATAAAATACGAGGTAACTCATAATTGGATTTTCTATTAAAAAATCGCTTATAAATCATAAGTCTGAGTGCATAAATTTTTAATTATTTACTTGGTATAGGTTGTGTGCACATGCAAAATTAATGCGAGCATATTTTTTGGGGGAAATTAATGCGAGCATTTGCATGAAGAATTAATAGAAAATAATTTCTACATGATGAACATACTTGATGATGTGGATAGCTTGTATGTCAAAAAAATAGGTTAGTGAGGATGAACTATTTAGATATTATAGATTAATAATAATTCTTACACAAATATATCGAGATGAGAAATAGATAAGTTAATTTTATCCATATAAAAAATGTTGCTTCTTTTCGAGCTTGATTATTTCTCATTATAAACACATCATATAATGAGAAAATAGGGTTCCTCCCGCTTTGTATTACAAACCAACCATCACCGATACAATTCACGATAGGTGCTGGGGCGGAAGCAGCACATGCACATCCAAAAGAAAAAAAAGAGAAAATGTAAAAAAAACAAATGCCGACAACGGCGGATCAACAAAAACAAAGAAGACTCGCAACCATTGCGCCCACCGAAACTTCCACCAAGCTCCGACTCCAAAGCGCCGATACCACACAACACCTCCAAGAAGGAACACGCCGATGCCGACGCTGCTGCAAGGGTTTCCCCCGGTACGCGGCGAGGAGAAAGGAAGGGTGACACCCAACGCCCTCCAGGAAGGTTCGACTGTTGGATATATGCTCTAGAGGCAAATAATATATGATTATTCCAATATATCTAAATAAGTTCATGACCAGTTTCATACTGTGCTGAAACTGTATCATTGAAACAATGATACATGTGTGGTATAGAAACAACCAGAGTTCCTAGTCAGCCTCTCATGATGACTGGTTTATCGTCAACTGATGATTGTGGTTTCACAATCATGGACAATCAAGTCAATTGACGGTAAGGTCACCCCATTGAATGAATGACATGATGAACATTACCCAATGCAAGCATTGCAACATGATCAAATCGTAAAAGTTCAGTGTTTTAATTACAAAACGTAGTAGCCTGTTCCTTTGACCGTGAGATCACGCATAATTGCTATCTTCTGAGGATGCTTTGAGTGCATTAACCGTCACACTGAAACATGGTGACCATAAAGGTGTATCTTGGGCTATCCGATGGGATATGTTGAGGAGTGTTGATTCAAGAGCGGGATTTGTCAATCCATATAATGGAAAGATACTTCATGGCCAACTCGGTGAGATTGCATCCATAAAGCTGCGCAGCGTGTGACTAGGTCACGAGGATGAATATCACGGAACGAGTGAATAAGATTTGTCGGTAACAAGATAGAACTAATGCATTGGATGCAGTTGCTCGAATCTTGGACTAATCTAGTATCGCATGACAAAGGGAATGGTATACAACATGTACGGTTCAATCGGTTACTTCCGGAATGCACAGGGGTCATTATGGGCATCCAGGTCCCGCTATTGATCATTGGCCGTAGCCTTTGCCTCGGTCATGACTGGAGTGTTCTCGGACCGTAGGATAACACACTTAAGGGCTCGATGAAATCGGAGACCTTTTCGGAACTATCGGAGTTACCGAAGAATGAGAGAGAACTCCGAAATCGGTTCGGAGGGGAGACGGAAAAGTTCCGTGGTTCCGAATTGTTCGGAAAGTTATTTAGATATGTTTTATTATTTAATTAAATGAATTAAATATTAAAATATAATTTAAATAATTTAAAGGAATAAATGTTCTTTTATTTTTCTTTAAAAGAAAGGAAAATAAAAAGAAAAGAAAAAGAAAGAAAAAAAAGAGAGAAGGAAGGGCTAGCGCCATGGGCCTAAGGCCCAAGTGGGCCACTTGTGGCCGGCGGCCACATGCACTTGCATGCGTGCATGCCCACGGCGGCTAGCTAGCCAATGTAGTACCACATTGCTAGTTGTAGCCCCTGCGTGCCCCCTTTCCCCCCCTATATATAGATATGGAGGGTGTTCCTTTTTCAACACAGAAAATTCAGAAAAATGCAGATAAATTCTGTAGATTTCTCTCTCCCTATTTCTCCCTCCTATGAGCAGACTCCCCTTGTTTGGAGTCTGCACTGGGTTGGAGATGTCTCCATTATACGCACGCCGTCGTGCTGGTGCAACTCTGGTTCCGGAGGTCTGCTTCTGTCATCGAGTCTCGTATGTGTGCGAGTACTACGAGGTGCTACACGTGTGGCACTACACCCATCCGGGTGCTCAACACAGCCAGGGGGTTGTGAACCTTGATCTACATCAACCACGTTTGCGGGAACGTTTCCCGCGCAACGGTCTACACTTCGAGGTATGTTTCCGCAAGTCTTTCCATTACGGCATTACAACTAGATAGATCTTGGGTTAAGGGCGGCGCTAGTTAGAAAAATTATTGTTTTCTGCTGCGAGACCCAACAGTGGTATCAGAGCTAGATCTATGTTTCGTATTGCTGTACGGTTAGAACACATCGGGGATTTGGGCGTTGATTTTACGATTGTTACCCTCTCACTTGTACTTGTTATATCTGTGGCATTGTTTGATGAAGCGGCCCCGACCGACCTTACGCGTACGCTTACGCGAGACTGGTTCCACGCTTGACATACGGCTTGTACCGTATAAAGTGGCTCTAGGGTCTGTCTGTCTTTCTTACTGTAAGAGCAAGTTTTGCCCCCGAAGGTTTTGGACATTGTTGGACAAAGCAGAAGTGGAACTAATATTGTTTTCGAGTATAAACAGATACTTAGGTTCCGAAAGAATGGAGTTTGCATGTAGAAGGTCGAAGGACAACTCACTGCAGCAAAGCTGCAGTCATCTACCGAACCCTTTGAAGGAAGACGACCCCTAAAAATGTAGTCGAAGAAAAAGTTTCTCTCGAGTAAAAGCGCAACGAGGAGAAAGCTGAAGCTGGTCGAAGACTTAGTCTTTTTACTAGTTTCTCTTTATTTTTCTTGAGTCGTAGGAAAAACCGTACTATCAAGAGGGGTTTGCTAGTTGAGATCTTAGTCGAAGTGATTTTGCTCTGCTCAACCAAAACCCACAAAATCCTACCGAGAGAAATCTTACTGAGTCGAGTAAATAGCTCGAAGGCAAAGTCATCGCACTTCGTGCTTTCGAGAGAGAACTCGTTCGGTAAGTCAGCTTACTTGTTCCTCAAGTAAAGTTGCGCACTGATTGGAATCCGACCGTTGTGGACACGCGTCAAGCGGTTGCATCGGGTCACTTCAGTCATTTTACCCATCGGGATCGCCAACTATAAATACCCCGCACCTACCCGCCATTTTGGGTCGGCTGCTCCACTGAAGATTCTAAGACAGAAGTCTGTGAGCATCCCAAGAGAGATTCATCGAGAGAAAACCAAAATCCCAAGTCTGAACTGAGTTGAGAAATTCACTATGACTTAGGTTGAGATTAGCCGATCTTTTTATCTTGGAGAACTGCAAGTCTCCTAGACGGTTAGGCGTCGCCTGTCAAGCAGTCGAAGAGAAATTGTCACTGCTGAAGGAAGTTTGTAAAGGTCTCGGAGATGTCCTGAATCATCTACCACGAGTGAAAACTGGACAAGCTCGAGGAGTTTGTTGCAGTGGAGAATAGGACGGAGAGAGTTTTTCTCCAGGTGTTCAATCACCAGTCCATCCAACCAGACGTAGCACTTTGCAGAGTGTGAACTGGTTTACCAAACATCGTCGTGTCAGGCTCGTTTTCTTTCATACTTTTACATTAAGTATTTACTCGTTGCCTGTTTGTCTTCGATGTTTTACTTCGCTCCCAATCCTTTCGAGCTATGCATTACCTTCGATACTGTATTTCCTTCGAGATGTTCTTAGTCCTTCGCAGTTTGTATGAATTCCTTCTAAGTTCCTTAGAATTTTTAGAAGTGATCATTCACCCCCTCCCCCTCTGATCATTCTTGAGATTTCAATTGGTATCAGAGCTAGGCACTCCCTACGCTCTGCGTATTTTGGTCTAACAACCTGGAGTGTTGTCAAGAATGTCGTTTGCAGCTGTTCGCTCGGGGGAACCAATCCCTATCTTCAATGGGAAGGACTATCCCTATTGGAAGGACAAAATGAAGAGGAATATCATGGCTATCAACTCTGCCGCTTGGGAAGTTGTCAAAAATGGTGTAACTGTCAAAGACACTAAAGCCATTACTCCTGAAGAGGCAAAGAAGATAGAGCTGGATGCTGAAGTCTGGGTCTTCATTACAAATCATCTGATTCCAGAGAAATATCATGAGGTCAAGAATATTCCTTCGGCCAAAGGTGTTTGGGACTATCTCGAGAGGATTGGTGAAGGTGTCTCTACTCAGAAAGATGCTCATATTGACACCCTTCGAAGCAAGTTCTATCGTTTCAAGAGGCACGAGGGAGAAAAAGTTAGCTCCATATACAACAGACTCACTGCGCTGTTAAATGAACTGATTTCCCTCGGTGCCGAAGACATTACCAATCAGATTATTGTCAGAACTTTTCTCTGTTCCCTTGATGATTCCTTCGATCACATTGTGCCGATGATCAAGGAAAGGAATGATTTCAAGGATCTAGTTTCCGCTGATATTCTCGAGAGACTTAATACCTTCGAGATGGAAGAAGATGAAAAACGAGATGTTAATGGGACACGAAGAAAATCTCATGCACTGAAGGCCAGAGCTTCACATCACTCCTCTCCTGAAGCTAGTTCTGAATCGGGTTGTGCCTCAGATGACCCCGAGAACATTGGAAAAGATCTGGCACTGATAATGAGAAGATTCAATCGCTTTCAGAGAAGGAACTCCTCTTCACCGAAGAAAAACTACTCTTCAAGACATTCAAGCAATTCATCAAAGCATCGATCATCATCCAGAAACTCATCAGCGAAAGATAATTGTTGCTACAAGTGCAAGAAGCCAGGTCACTTCATTTCTGATTGTCCTCTCTGGGAAACTGAACAGAGATCAAAGCATTCTCACAGCATTTCTTCGAGCAAGTCTCACAGATCGAGCAAAAACTATGAGTCGAAAAGATATGATTCAAAGTCCAGAAAAGACAAGAAAGACAGTTCTGATTATGACAAGAAGAAGTATCACAAGCATCGAGAGGGTTCTTCCTCGAAATCACATTCCTCTCGACGAAAGAATTCCCACCGTGCCAAAGCCTATCTGGGTAAAGAGATGAACTCTGAAGATGAAGCATCCGGTTCCGAAGCTGAATCAAACCCATCTGGTTCTGGTTCTGAATCTGATGGTGTTGCTGGTTTAGCATTTACTTCGAGTAAGACTTCAAGTTCATTCTTCACCAACCAAAGCAGCGAAGATGAATCTCCAGCTTACTGCTTCATGGCCAAGGCTAAGGTATCCTCATCTAAGAATTCCTATGATACTTCTGATGGATCTGCTTATGAAAGTAACTCTAGGATAAGCTATGCCAAACTTGCCAAAATTGCTTCTATCCAACAAGATGAGCTAGATTTTCTAAGTGAAACTATTCAAAAATCCGAGACTTTGTTGATCGATGAGATTGAGAAGGGTCAAACTTTGACGAATGAGCATGCTGCTCTGAAGGAAAACTATGATGAACTTTCCTCTCGTCATGATCTTCTCTCAGTGGACTACGAGAAGCTAACCTATGAATTCCTTCAAAGGAAAATGGCTCTCGAGAAACTGAGAGAGGCGAATGAAGAGTTGGAAAGTGTCAATCTCACGCTCATGGCTCAACAAGGCTCAGAAGCTAAAAATGAATTTACTTCACCTTGCTTAACTTGTTTGGAACGAAGTAAAATTGAGTCTATTTCTAAGAGATCGAAAGGAAAGCAACCTATTGTTATTGATGATGCTAACCCCTCGAATGAGGAAACCATTACCGAGGAACTCCTCAGGTTGAAATTTTTATTTGAAACAGGCATGTTCAAAAGTGTGCAGGGACACCAGTACCTATGTGATATCCTACGAAAGGCTCTTCTTCACAGGAATCCACGAAACGAAGGAGTTGGCTTCGAAAGGAAAATAAATCCTGATGGAACCTACTGGGAACCCGAGCAGTATCCTAAAGCTGTCTGGGTTCTTGCGAAAGAAAAGCCCATTGATATTGCTAACCTTTCAGGTTTCAGTTGCAAAATTGACAAAGCTATTGTTGATGAATCACTTGATTCTGACTACAAGCTTGTCAAAGATCAGGAAGGAAAGGTGTCGGCTAAATTCATTGGTACTCCTCCGAAGAATGGTTTCTATAAGCGATAGATTTGGGTTCGCAAATCTATCGTAGAAAAACTGCCCCCTAACCATTCTATGCAGGGAAAATCCTCTGTGCCACCGAATCACTACTATTCTCTCGAGGATAGAAATGAACCCTTGGTGCCTGCTTCAAATGTTCCTCAGAAGGAATACTATCGTGTCGATAGAAATGTTTATCGTCATCGTAACAATAACACCAAAGTTGTTGTTACTCATCAGTACTCTAACCCCTCGTCGAGGAATTATATTTATGGTGTGCTTGATGGTCCAGATAGACAATGCAATCATGTTCGCTATAATATTGCTGCCCCATCTAGCTCCTCCACGCCTTCTAAGTCACCTGCTCATTTGTGGGTGGTTAAGAAGAACTAATTCTTCTGCAGGGCTATGTCTCCGGTGGATCCGAATGGGTCATGGATAGTGGATGTACAAATCATATGACCGGAGACAAAGATTTGTTCACCAAAGGCAAACTCACTGAATCTTCACAGAGATACATTACCTTCGGTGACAACAACAAAGGAAAAGTACTTGGTTTGGGTAAGGTTGTTATATCGAAGGATAAGCATATTGATAAGGTTATGCTTGTTCAATCACTTAGATATAATCTTATGTCTATCTCAAAACTTTGTGATATGGGTATGCTTGTACTGTTTTCTGCTTCTCGTTCTGTTGTCTTTTCACAGGATGATTATTCCTTCGTGTTCGAAGGATATCGCAAATGTGATCTTTATATCGTTGAATTCTCTTCGGGACCTGTAGTGTCCACGTGTTTAATGGCCAAAGCCACTTCTGGTTGGTTATGGCACCGAAGACTTGGTCATGCAGGAATGAAAAATCTTCAAACTCTTATCTCGAAGAAGAACATAGTTGGAGTTGATAATGTTAAATTCGATAAAGATCGTCTATGCAGTGCCTGTGAAGCAGGAAAGATTGCCAAGAAACATCACTCAGCAAAAACTATAATGACTACTACTTGTCCTCTTGAATTACTTCATATGGATTTATTCGGTCCTCAAAATTATGCTAGTCTTGGAGGCAACAAGTATGGTCTGGTTATTGTTGATGATTTCTCTCGATATACTTGGGTTTTCTTTCTAGATGACAAGAGCAAGGTTGTTGAAATCTTCAAAACCTTCGCAAAGAGAGCTCAGACTGAATATGAATTATCTCTGAAACATATCAGAAGTGACAATGGTACAGAATTCAAAAACACTCATATCAAAGAATTTCTTGATGCATATGGCTTTACTCATGAATTCTCGGCTGCTTATACACCGCAACAAAATGGTGTGGTCGATAGAAAGAATCGAACACTTATTGAAATGGCCAGAACAATGCTTGCTGAATACAAGACTCCTATCAGGTTCTGGGCCGAAGCAATCAATACTGCATGTCATATCATCAACAAGGTTTATCTGCACAAGTTTCTGAAGAAAACTTCACATGAACTTATTACTGGTAAAAAGCCAAATGTTTCATATCTCAGGGTTTTTGGTGCTCCATGTTATATCAGAGATATGAATCACAGCTCCAAGTTTGCCCCAAAGGCTCACGAAGGTTTTCTCCTAGGTTATGGTTCGAATTCTCACACTTACAGAGTTTACAACTCTCATCTTGGCAAAGTTGTAGAAACTGTAAATGTTCGATTTGATGAAACCAACGGCTCTCAAAAGGAGCAATTACCTCTTAACCTGGATGAACCACCATTGGATGAAGTTATCAGGTACATGGCTATTGGAGATATTCGACCTGTCGAAGGAAATGCACGTCAAGCAAACAAGGATGATGATGGTCCAATGTTCCCACACATAGCCCGGGGCGCTGGAGATCAACATCCTGAAGCAAATGATGTACAGGTCGAAGGAGAACGCGTAAACGAAGAAAATGTCCAACCCGAAGGAGAAGCTGAACCCGAAGGACAAGCTGATCCCGAAGGTCAAGCTGATCCCGAAGGACAACCGGATCCACAAGACGATGAAGGAGTTTTACCTCGTGTTCGAAGAAGAGTGAACGTCGACTCAATTCTCGAAGAGATTCGTTTACCAGGTCGTCCCACCACTCGGTCTCGTACTCGATTAGCTAACTTCTGTGGAAATTTCTCGTTTGTATCCATGCTAGAACCATCGAAATTTGATGAAGCCATGAAGGACTCAGACTGGATGACTGCAATGCTCGAAGAACTTAATCAGTTCGAGAGAAACAAAGTCTGGTCTCTTGTCGATAGACCTGATCCCACGAAGCATAATATCATTGGTACGAAGTGGATCTTTCGCAACAAGCAAGATGAAGATGACATTGTGGTAAGGAATAAAGCTCGACTGGTTGCTCAAGGCTACACCCAAATCGAAGGTATTGATTTCGGTGAGACTTATGCTCCAGTTGCTCGACTTGAATCCATTCGTGTCATGCTTGCTTTTGCCAATTACAATGGTATATTGGTATATCAAATGGATGTCAAAAGTGCATTTCTTAACGGTGAAATCAAAGAAGAAGTATATGTTATGCAGCCACCAGGTTTTGAAGACCCGAAGGATCCTGATAAGGTGTACAGGTTGCACAAGGCCCTATATGGGTTAAAGCAAGCACCTCGTGCTTGGTATGAAACTCTGAAGGATTTTCTTCTGAAGAAGGGCTTCAAACCAGGAACAACTGATCCGACTCTATTTACTCGTGCATACAAAAATGATCTTTTTGTGTGTCAAATTTATGTCGATGATATCATTTTTGGTTGTACTAACCCTGATATTAGCGAAGAATTTGCTCGTATGATGTAGAAGAAATATGAAATGTCTATGATGGGTGAATTGAAGTTCTTTCTCGGGCTTCAAATCCGTCAACAGAAGAATGGGACTTTCATCTCTCAAGAGAAGTATCTCAGAGATTTCCTGAAGAAGTTTGATTTTGTCAGTTGCAAAACTATCAAGACTCCAATGCCTACGAATGTTCATCTAGATGCAGATGAGAAGGGCAAACCTTTCGATCAGAACAAATATCGCTCGATGATCGGTTCGCTTCTTTACCTGTGTGCTTCTAGACCTGACATTATGCTATCAGTTTGCATGTGTGCTCGTTTTCAGGCAAACCCGAAAGAATCACATCATATTGCTGTCAAGTGAATTCTTCGATATCTGGCTCACACACCATCTTTGGGACTTTGGTATCCCAAGGGTGCCCAGTTTGATCTCGTTGGATATTCTGATTCTGACTGGGCTGGTGATCGAGTCGACAGGAAATCTACCTCAGGCACATGTCATTTTCTCGGTAGATCTCTTGTCTGTTGGGGCTTCGAAGAAACAGAATTGCGTATCTATTTCTACAGCTGAAGCCGAGTATATTGCTGCCGGTTCATGCTGCACTCAGATTTTGTGTCTCAAGCAAACGCTGAAAGATTATGGTATTCTTGTGAAGAAAATTCCATTGCTATGTGATAACGAGAGTGCTATCAAGATTTCCCATAACCCTGTGCAACACTCTCGAACGAAGCATATTGACATTCGTCATCATTTTCTTTGAGATCACGTTCAGCGAGAAGATATTGTTATCATCCATGTGCGCACCGAAGATCAATTGGCTGATATCTTTACGAAGCCTTTGGATGAAAAGAGGTTCTGTGCACTAAGGTGTGAGTTAAACATATTGGACTCACGCAATGTGCAGTAAGATCATAACTATCGGTACTATGTATTATATGTTTTCTTTCTATGTTGTTTACTTGCGTTATTTTTCTATCGTGTTTCTTTTTCGTTTGTTTTTGTTCGTTTGGTGTTGTCCTATACACTTACCACTCCGATTTTTATCACTGTTTTCCCCTCGGATTGATTAAGCATCGGACCCTGTTTTCCCTCTATTCTATCCCTACCCCAACTGTGCTTTTCTCTCGTGAACATGTATATTTGTACTCGATTAAGATTCCCTTCGAATGTCATTGATTCCGAAGGTAAATCTATCGAACGTTTATCCAATTTTATACTCGATGTTCGATGAGTTTGGTCTCGGACGTGGAGCAACTTTCTTTCAGTTTGTTGGGATTTTCCCGCGATTACCGCCATAAAATCCGTCCGTTGAATGCAGAGAGACGCGAAATCTGCGCCGTTGGATCAGATCTGACAGTTATGTCAGACCCCTCCCCTATAAATACTGATCCACCCCACCGGTTCAGCAATCGCAATTCCCTCGACTTCATCTCTCTGCTCCCGAAGTTCTCTCTCGCGCGTCGCCGTGCTGCTCGTCGCCGTCGACTCCCTCGCCGCTTTGCTGCCGGAAGGAAGCCGCCGGAGACCTTCCCGTCGACGAGGAACTTCATCCGCGTCGTCGTAGTCGCCGCACATCGCCAAGTTAGGGTATGTGTGGCTCTGGACACGATTCCAATCTCATCTGTTCATCGTATCCAGATTTGTTCTTGATTTTCTCTCTTTCTTAGGTCTGTTTGATCTGTTTGGATCATTGAATCTTGGGAAATCTGTTTCTAGCGTTTTCTGTAGATTCCCATCTGAGCTAGGTAAGAAATCCCTCGGATTCTCTCACTTTAGAAATTTCCTCAGAAACGTATCGATAGACTTGTGTTGTGCAATTAGTTCATACATGTTCTTCGTTAGATTTGCACCCGATGGAAATCTAGCCTAGCACTTGCTTGAAAAATTTACTGCAAGATATGCTTATCGATATGCTTACTGCATTCAAAATGTTTTTCCTCGAAAACCGCTGGTACTTGTTCACAACTTTCCTATATTCCCTCGTACCTATCTTTTTCGCAGGAAAATGTCTGGGATCGAAGGAAATGTCAGAGCACCCAAGCGTGTAGGAGGACGAACAAGAATCACCAACAACTCTGAAGGATTATCAGAGGAGTTGATCATCGAAAAGAAGTTAAGAACGCCTGAAGGTTCTGAGGATGAACGTACGAGAGAAAACCGTCTGCAAGAGATTCGAAGACTTCAAGCGCTTCGTTGGTATGAGTACAAGTCTCTTATGCCACGCTGGGAGAGGCTGTTTGCTATGAAAAATCCTTGGTCTGATGTCAAAGCTTTAAGGCCAAAGTGGACAAAAGATAATCGACCACCACCTCCAGCTGATGCTCATCCATCCTCTCTGAAAACTCCTGCCGATTTTCAAGAGCTGTTTGATGCTCGGGAAGCACGAGCACAGAAAAGAAAAGAAGCCAAAGCTAAAAAGGAGGCTGCTGCTGCTGAGGGTACCGTGGAAGTTGGCCCTAGTGCCAAATGGAAGGCTGGCAAGAAATCAGCCAAGCGAAAGAAAAGGGTGGTAATTGTCTCGCCACCAGATGCAAGCTCCAATGAAGAAGCAAATTATGATGATCAAGACCCTGGAACTGAGGCTGATGTCGAGGACATTCCTCTGAAGAAGAAGCCGAGAAGTAAAGGCATTAGGATCCAGGAGCCAGCTGCACAGGCTCCTCGAGCAAATATTGACTTGACCAACTTGGTCACTGATCCGCCCATTTCATCTGCTCCACCAGTTCAAGCTCGCCAACC
The DNA here is from genome assembly GCA_950022295.1 of Bromus sterilis. Lineage (NCBI taxonomy): Eukaryota > Viridiplantae > Streptophyta > Magnoliopsida > Poales > Poaceae > Bromus > Bromus sterilis. The sequence continues at coordinate 315,866,919 of OX465597.1, read as the reverse complement.
AAAACCTTCGGCTAAATCGAAGGGAAAGCAAGCTCAAGTTGCTGAGGATGAAGAAACACTTGTTCAACGTAAAGAAAGGCTGGCAAATCAAAAAGAGCAAGAAGCAAAGGACTTAACAATTTCAAAGCTCCTGAACTTTCACAGCCAGCCCGAGCATAAAAAGGCCCAGGTTGCTCAACAACTAGGCATTTTACATTTGGTCAGTGAAAAGTATCGTCGACAAATTGCTGAAGGCAAAATTCCTGATGCACCGATAGAAAAGGTCGTGGCCCCCAGCGCCACCGAGAAAGTTGTGACTCCCACAGTCACGAAGGAAAAGGTTGCAGCCACAAGTGCTGCGAAGAAATATGCTGAGGCCCCTAGCGCCTCGAAGGATAAAGCTGCGGCCCCTAGTGCCGTCACCAAACCCATTGCTGCTTCCAAAGCCACAAAGGAGGCCGAGAAGAAAGCCAAGGAGGCTAGGCAAAAAGCTCAGGCTGTTCCAGTTCCTCGAGCCGCACCTGCTCCTGCACCTGCACCTGCTGCACCTGTTGTTTCCGGCCCTCGTGCCGATGAAGAGAGTTCAAACGAAGGAGATTCTGGCACCCATGCTCCTTGGGATGCTGCTAGTATTTCTCATATCCTCTGGAAGATGGCTACCACACCGAACAAAGTCACTGCCGAGGATGATGTTCCTGCTGAGATCCAAGAGCATGTTGCTCGATACATGATTCGCTGGGAAGGGTATATCACCCAGGATCGCAAGCACAAGGAGCAAGTGAATTTTTACTCCAGACAACTTCAAGAAGAAACCGAGGACATTGAGTCCCAAAAGTTTTTCAAATCCAAGATTGCCACCGCTGAAGCATCCAGAAGGGCTCAGAAGGAAAATCTGACCGCTGTGTATGAAAAGGTTCGACAAATTGTGTCGGCCGTATGCAAAGAGCACAATGATGCCCTGTTAAAGAGACAATCTCATAAGAGAAAGTCTACTGCCCCAACCTCTGCGCGTGGGATGCCAGAGATCGAGAAGAATGCAAAGAAGGCCAAGTCTACCGAGGTCGTTGCTGCATCAGCACGACAGGAAACTGCACCAACCACCACCAAGCAACCAACTCCTCCTCGTGAGAAAACTCCACCCCCTCGCCAAGCCACACCTCCACCTCGCCAACAAACACCTCCACCTCGTCAACCATCACCACCAAAAGCCTCGTCGCCACCACCAAAACCATCATCATCACCGAACATTATTCCATCAACCACCCCAGCCATCGAGACCCAAGCCCAAGCAGAGACCGAGCAACTTGCTCAGGTTGAGAAAGAAACTCAAGCCCCCATCTCCTCTGCTCAGAAAGATTACTCCTCTGCCCAGACTCTGCATGAAGGATAAGACGCTGATGTTGATATCACGACAGTTTCCTCTCGTCAAGATGTCATCGAAGGAAACAGTTCTGGAGATGACGGTTCTAGTGACAGTTCTTCCTCCTCCTCATCAAGTTCCTCGAACGAAGAAATGGTTGATGCTTTCGCACAACTAGACGAAGATTTGGAGGCCATGGAGAATGAAGAGGCCGCTCAGAATGCTAATGCCGACGAAGGAGTTGCCGTCGAAGCGCAGACCGAGGAAAATGCTCCTGCAGCCATCCCAGCTCAGGACATTGTAAACATTCCATCTTCAATTCCTCGCCCTGCTGAGCCAGTTTTCCAAATGCCAGCCAATGCTGCCGAAGTTTTTCCTGTTGATGATCTGCTCCATTCTGCTCATCCGAGAGAAATGCTGCCCCTGTTCCGCTCAGATGTTCCTCGAGGAGGCCCCATCTTCAAAAGGCGCGAACACAAGCCATTTTTCTTCGGAACCAATCCCTACGAGAAGCCCAGAAGTGCATAGTCTCTTCGGTTTTGGACCCAAGAGCAAGCCATCTATTATACTCGTGTGCTGTACAACAAGGCTAGAGTGTTCCAACATCAATACCTCGATATGCCTTCGGTGTACTCCACTTCATGTTTCGAGAATGTTGCCGAGACAATTGATGGTCTTCACGCTCACAAGATGTTTGCTCTCGATTGTGGCTACAATCCCGAGCTTATCAAGCAATTTTATGCTACGCTCTATGTCACTGGTGATCCCGAGAACTCGAAGACGTGGAAATTTGATTATATGATCCAAGGCCAAGTATTCCATATGACTGTCGACCAATTTCTGGCCATCATCAATTTACCTCGGTTCGAAGGATTACCACATAATATTCATGACTTACCTGCTCCAACTCCTGCTGAATTTTCGACGATCATGAATCCAGATGTCGTAGGAGATAACTACCCGGCTGAGCCCAAGCCAAGACACTTAGTTTTTGAAGCAAAGGCATGGTTTTATATTCTTTCGAAGACTTTGATGCCAATGCTCTATGTGCACGATGATTTTCCTAATCCCAATGACATACAACTTGCTCTGTTGAAGTTAGTCCATGGTCATCCTTTCGATTTTGAAGACTACTTCATCAGAACTTTGGTGTCTTGTGCTGATGATCACAATTCCCACAAGCCGTATGCACCATGGCTGATGGCTATCTGCAATTACTCTCGGGACGTGCCATTCCCCGTGTCAATTTTCCCGAAGATTTTCACTCCACCAGTTAGGGAAGTATTGCAGATTGTTGCTCGACCCAACGATCAATATGCTGAGCACACTGGCATCCGCGCCCATTTGACTGAGCGTAATGTTCGCTCGAAGTTTATCAAGCCAGTGCATCACATGGAAGTTTCTCTTCGGTCCCAGCAAATGCTTCAACATCACATCGACCAAGATTTCATTCAGAAGCAAGCTTTGATGGACGAGATTAATCATTTGCGCAATATTACCATGAACAACAATCAGATGTTGCGTGAATGTCTTCGCCGAGATTGGAAAGGACTGCGGAAATTCAATTCCCTCGGTCAACTTCAACGATGTGGCTTCGAAGAATATCCTCCCCATCTGAACAGAAATTGGACTAATAATGATCGAGTAGATCGCCCGGATCCCAATATCACTCGGCTGCCGAAGAACAGAGATGTCCTCAGTGTTGATGACTATTACCACATCACTTTGAACACCTTCTCCTCCGACTCCGAGCAAGATGAAGCCCCTCGACGTCCAGCGAGAGTTTACACTCCACACCCTCAAAGCCCCAGGACCCCTCCGGAATCGCAGCTGGAATTTTTTGGAGATCAACACTCCTTCCGCACGAAGATCACTCCTCCAGCCGCTCGCCCAATTCGTCGTGCTCCAACGCTCGCCGAATCCTCTCGACGTCGCCGGAGCCGCCACAGCGAGTAGGGATTTCTTTCGACCCCTATTCTCTCGACTTTTTGTACGTTGTGACAAAAAGGGGGAGATGTAGTGGCATCGAAGAAATTAGTTTGCCTACGGGGTTAAGGGCTTTGCTTTTCATTCGATAAACTTTTGATCTTTGAGGTCTTCTGAGTAGTTTCAACAAACTTTCGATTCATATTCGATCTGGTTGTAACTAACTCTAAGTAGGACTGTGAACTGCTACTCTTTTTCGTAAGATATCTATCTGCTGCTTGCGATACTTAACCTTTTGCAGGAAATTATCTTTCATAAAAGTTCACAGGTCATTCGAGGAGATTGCATGTTTCTCATTGGATATTATCTGGAATGCAATTTCACTCGCTAAGATTATTGATGTTTTTCCCTCGACTCTATTTGTCAAATATGCACTTCACAGGAAACTCTTATCTTCCGTGCATACATCATGGGGGAGTATTTCATCAATCTTAGCACTGGTTTATCATCGAAAACTCAAAACTTTTTCAATTATTTATCGATGCCTGTTTTGTCAACAATCGTCCAAAAAGGGGGAGATTGTAAGAGCAAGTTTTGCCCCCGAAGGTTTTGGACATTGTTGGACAAAGCAGAAGTGGAACTAATATTGTTTTCGAGTATAAACAGATACTTAGGTTCCGAAAGAATGGAGTTTGCATGTAGAAGTTCGAAGGACAACTCACTGCAGCAAAGCTGCAGTCATCTACCGAACCCTTTGAAGGAAGACGACCCCTAAAAATGTAGTCGAAGAAAAAGTTTCTCTCGAGTAAAAGCGCAACGAGGAGAAAGCTGAAGCTGGTCGAAGACTTAGTCTTTTTACTAGTTTCTCTTTATTTTTCTTGAGTCGTAGGAAAAACCGTACTATCAAGAGGGGTTTGCTAGTTGAGATCTTAGTCGAAGTGATTTTGCTCTGCTCAACCAAAACCCACAAAATCCTACCGAGAGAAATCTTACTGAGTCGAGTAAATAGCTCGAAGGCAAAGTCATCGCACTTCGTGCTTTCGAGAGAGAACTCGTTCGGTAAGTCAGCTTACTTGTTCCTCAAGTAAAGTTGCGCACTGATTGGAATCCGACCGTTGTGGACACGCGTCAAGCGGTTGCATCAGGTCACTTCAGTCATTTTACCCATCGGGATCGCCAATTATAAATACCCCGCACCTACCCGCCATTTTGGGTCGGCTGCTCCACTGAAGATTCTAAGACAGAAGTCTGTGAGCATCCCAAGAGAGATTCATCGAGAGAAAACCAAAATCCCAAGTCTGAACTGAGTTGAGCAATTCACTATGACTTAGGTTGAGATTAGCCGATCTTTTTATCTTGGAGAACTGCAAGTCTCCTAGACGGTTAGGCGTCGCCTGTCAAGCAGTCGAAGAGAAATTGTCACCGCTGAAGGAAGTTTGTAAAGGTCTCGGAGATTTCCTGAATCATCTACCACGAGTGAAAACTGGACAAGCTCGAGGAGTTTGTTGCAGTGGAGAATAGGACGGAGAGAGTTTTGCTCCAGGTGTTCAATCACCAGTCCATCCAACCAGACGTAGCACTTTGCAGAGTGTGAACTGGTTTACCAAACATCGTCGTGTCAGGCTCGTTTTCTTTCATACTTTTACATTAAGTATTTACTCGTTGCCTGTTTGTCTTCGATGTTTTCCTTCGCTCCCAATCCTTTCGAGCTATGCATTACCTTCGATACTGTATTTCCTTCGAGATGTTCTTAGTCCTTCGCAGTTTGTATGAATTCCTTCTAAGTTCCTTAGAATTTTTAGAAGTCATCATTCACCCCCTCCCCCTCTAATCATTCTTGAGCTTTCACTTACTTTAGCGGATATGGCATTTGTAACGGAGGGCCCCGTACGGGGTGTAATAGAGACAATCTATAATCAGCGTTGTGGTTCAATGTTCGTAGAAACAGTTGATCTATGAAAAGCTCTAGCAGCCATGTAAAACATGCAATATAAAAATATAGAGGCGTCTAACTTTATATTGCAGAGGGGGCTATTGTTGTTTTCTTAATCTTGATGTAGTGATAGATTTGCTATGTGTTACTAGAAAGTAGTAAACGTTCATCATGATGAAACAAACTTAAATGGAGACACTGTAGACTTAGTGCCACCATGATCATACATCTTAAAACTTGCTAGTATAGGATACACGAAGGTAGCATTAAATAAGATGATCCCTTATAAAATGCCAAACATAAGTATTTTCTACCGAAGTGTGCACCACCTGGAAGGTTCTCTTTATGATAGGCAGTCCGTGACGATCGGGTGTCATACATACATTAGAGTTCGCATGAGGTTGGGCCTGGCAAGCCTAGCATATGTCGATATGGCCTTGCTAAGCAGCATATAACACTAAGGTCAATTTGGCGAGCCTAGCATATGTAGATATGGCCTTGGAATACTAGATATCGAAAGATCGAGCATGAGTCACATATAGGATGTGATCGCACAAACTAGTTGTCTACCTTTGAAACTAATCCGACGGCCGTTGTGATATTCGAGGACGGATAGTGAATCTGGATCATGTAATCACTAAAACTTCTTAGGGATGATTGTTTTAGTGTGAGATCATCTATAATATGATTATTATGAACTCATTGTTATGAACTAGTCTTAATTGTTTTCCTTGCAAATATTTTGTAGAAAATTAAAATGGACATGAATCGGTATCATGGATTGGTTACTTTCTTACGTGGTGAAAGACTTAAAGATGATGGGTCAAATTTCGTTGATTGGTACTTATACCTTAGGACTGTGCTCAAGAGAGATAACCTCTTGTTCGTGATACAAGAGCGTATGGGAGACCCTCCAGTAGACAACAATGGAGATGAACAAGAAATGATGGATTACTATGTTCGTCGACAGAAATACTTTATGGTGAAGAAAGTCATTGTTTATACGTCAGTTCAGAGTGTCCAGATTTGAGTTAGAAAAACTGTTTCTTTCTACAAAGATGGAAGAGCACACCTGCCTGAGAGCCCACCTAGACAAGATGCATAGGATGTATCTGAGCCTTGTGGAAGACTTTGACTATTGGACAACAAATGAATCTACCACAGAGGAGTTTGCGATAAACATGGTGCTACATTCGCTTCCACCGAGTTATCAAGATTATGTCCATGGCTATGTCGGGAGAGGAGATAACATGCATCTCCATGATTTCATGACTAATCTTCTTGATGCAAAGGTTGCACCCATTGAAGGAGAAATTGTTGATGGAGAAGGTATATATTTGATATACTCGTTATAAATGTTTGTTCCCTTATACAACATTTGTAGTTTAATAAGTATTTGATACTTGTTCTGTTTTATGAAAACAGGGCCTGTCGTTGCATGGACGGGATGAGGTGCGATCCAGGATTGATGGCAACCAAGACAGTTGATGGCCACCAAGATTTCACCAAGACATCTATCATAGAATTATACTTAGAGTATTAGATAAATCTTTTGTAATCAATCGAATATGAACACTTAGTGGTATGTCTTGCATCTCGCGAGACAAAGTTATTCATGTTTTGAGACAAGTCAGTTATTCCAGTTTGATGAATAAAGTGTGCTTATACTATGATTGCATTTGAGTTTATAATATGATAGAAGCATTTATAAAACACCACAATTGTCAAGTGATATTCAATGCTTAATGATTAAGTTATTATGAATAACAATAAGGTCAAAAGTCATAACTATACTAAATGCATGAGATGAATTCATAAATGATGAAGTCATTAGATACTCGATCTATTAACTCATGAATTTATTATCAACCAAGATGACTAATGACGGAGTTCTAGCAAAGTAGAACTTGCGCCAAACATTGTACATAAATGATGTATTAACCAAGCGCATGAATAATCATTAAAGATGCTTCGCATGATTAATTGAACAAGGCATTCAATTAAGACCATAAATCTGAGATTACGGAATCACATTGAAGTTGGATATAAGAATACAAATCACCATGATGTGATCAAAGTGATGAGTATTATAGTTGACATAAATGGGAGACTTGTGGAAATAATGCCACAAATTACGATGGAAGTTTAAAGTGCTCAAGCACCTGAACCATTCGTAGTCATACTAAAATGTAGTATGGTCTAAATACATTCCCCTTACGCTAATGCTATTTTGAATGAACAAAGTTGTTATAATTTATTAAGTTAAAACACCCACTTCATGAAATAAGGAAACCATTCTGAATTTAATGAAGCTGATGACTCCATATGATGATGGTGTTAGAAAGTTTCTAGAAGTTTTATATGATATAACTTTCTTTGTATTAGAGTTGTGAGCAATTGTAAAACACACCTTCTCAAATAGCAAAACTTGTATTGCTTAATTGGTAAATGAGAAGATGGTTCTCAATGGATAAGCCAATGGGAGAAAAGTGAATTCTTTGACCAGGGTGATTGACCCTCCCTCCAGATAACAGAGTAACCCAACGGAAAGACGTTCCGCTGAAATGACTCCATGAGAAGAGGAAATATGCTATTGATGATGATCATGGTATATTAGTTAAAGCCTTAGTTAAAAAATAAGAAGATTGCCATGAATACGTTCTGTACAGAACAATAATCATGATTCTTCTTAAGTGAAACAAAAGGGACACTGCTCATAAATTACGAAGGATTGATGGTTACCTAGGAAACGAGGATAAATGAAATCATATTGAGTTGCATATGGGATGGATCACATCCTATGAAATAAAGTAGTTATTTCACATTCCGAATAACCAGGAAGTTATTAAGAATGATGCAACACATAAAGATTGATTTGGCACATAAAATATATTATGGCTAAATTCAATAATGATTGACTACGGAAGCGTAGCAATGCTAAATCAATATGGACATTTCATTCACAAACACTATACTGGGACCATAGCCTGAAGAAAATTGCAGCACATTCAAATTTGGAATTTGAAGAGAAGTAGCAAATGGCATAACGAAAGAATGTTTCGATAAGATGGACCATAGTACCTCAAGGCAAAAACTCTCAACCTTGATTTGATCAAGTGATTTTGAAGTAATCAAAATATTGAGATGGACTGCAATTTCATGAAACTGAGTGGGAGCTTTGGAGACTTCCTGAAAACTTGGAATGTAGAGAGCATTTTCTGAGTGAGAGCTTTGGGAGCAATATTATTATGTCTGACATAATTAGAATAGAAACTTAATAAAAGCTTACTTACAAATATATGTCAGATATATTTGAGTGGGAGCACAATGTCAATTTCATATATATACGATGATATATGTGAAAAAAATCTCATATATATACATTGATATACATGGAGATTAAGGCTAATAAGATGAAAGGATTACGAGAATCTTATATGAACGAAATACAGATGTGTCACACACTAAAATCTATAAGGATAGATTAGGACACATGTAATGAACATCAAAAGGATTGGAATGATATCCTAAACAAGAAAAGGTTCTTGTGGCTAGGAATTATATAAAGGATGTAAAACCTTAATATCACAAAATAGGGATGCACTTTGTCTCAAGACATGTGATCCTATATGAACTTTGACATATGATTATACCATAAAACAGAAGTTGTGAATCCAATAACAGAATGACTCAAAGGTTCTTAGAAGAAGAACAGGTTCCGATGTGCTTGGTTGGCAAAACACAGAACCTGAGCAAAGTCCAAGCATTCAGTATCTGAAGAGAAACTGAGGACAATACTCTAAATGATAGAAAAGATAATATACTAGAATGTAATACTGGATTACGATTGCAAGACTTATTATGGGTCTATATGAATTAGAGATATCACCAAAAGGAATAGAAAGGAAATGTGAGCTATAATTTCACGAACCAAAACTCTACAAAATATAAATATCTACTTAAGGAAGTAGAAGGTTGAATAAAGTTTAGCGTAACAAGTTTAGACTTCTGGCTGAGTGTATTTTTCAGTATACATGACTATGTGAGTCCTAGGGACTAAAACCATTTTGTCATTAGAGAATACTGTAAAATAAGAAGTCTCACTCTCCCGCCAAACTTCTAATTCAAGCATTATTAGATAATGAAGGGTATATCAGGCAAGTTGACCAATACCTGTTGCAAAGGAACATACAAATCTGAACGGGTACAGATCATTGACGAAACCTCTTCCATGAGCAAGCATGATCAATAAACACTTATATGATAAGATGATTATGATCGAGAAAATATGTAGCTAGATTATTTGCTATCTAGTGCAAGTGGGAGACTGTTGGATATATGCTCTAGAGGCAAATAATATATGATTATTCCAATATATCTAAATAAGTCATGACCAGTTTCATACTGCGTTGGACTGTATTAGTGAAACAATGATACAGGTGTGGTATAGAAACAACCAGAGTTCCTAGTCATCCTCTCATGATGACTGGTTTATCGTCAACTGATGATTGTGGTTTCACGATCATGGACAATCAAGTCAATTGACGGTAAGGTCACCTCATTGAATGAATGACATGATGAACATTACCCAATGCAAGCATTGCAACATGATCAAATCGTAAAAGTTCAGTGTTGTAATTACAGAACGTAGTAGCCTGTTCCTTTGACCGTGAGATCACGCATAATTGCTATCTTCTGAGGATGCTTTGAGTGCATTAACCGTCACACTGAAACATGGTGACCATAAAGGTGTATCTTGGGCTATCCGATGGGATATGTTGAGGAGTGTTGATTCAAGAGCGGGATTTGTCAATCCATATAATGGAAAGATACTTCATGGCCAACTCGGTGAGATTGCATCCATAAAGCTGCGCAGCGTGTGACTAGGTCACGAGGATGAATATCACGGAACGAGTGAATAAGATTTGTCGGTAACAAGATAGAACTAATGCATTGGATGCAGTTGATCGAATCTTGGACTAATCTAGTATCGCATGACAAAGGGAATGGTATACAACGTGTACGGTTCAATCGGTTACTTCCGAAATGCACATGGGTCATTATGGGCATCCAGGTCCCGCTATTGATCATTGGCCGTAGCCTTTGTCTCGGTCATGACTGGAGTGTTCTTGGACCGTAGCGTAACACACTTAAGGGCTCGATGAAATCGGAGACCTTTTCGGAACTATCGAAGTTACCGGAGAATGAGAGAGAACTCCAAAATCGGTTCGGAGGGGAGACGGAAAAGTTCCGTGGTTCCGAATTGTTCAAAAAGTTATTTAGATATGTTTTATTATTTAATTAAATAAATTAAATATTAAAATATAATTTAAATAATTAAAAGGAATAAATATTCTTTTATTTTTCTTTAAAAGAAAGGAAAATAAAAAAGAAAAGAAAAAGAAAGAAAAAAAAAGAGAGAAGGAAGGGCTAGCGCCATGGGCCTAAGGCCCAAGTGGGCCACTTGGCCACTTGTGGCCGGCGGCCACATGCACTTGCATGCGTGCATGCCCACGACGGCTAGCTAGCCAATGTGGTACTGTTTAGTACCACATTGCTAGTTGTAGCCCCTGCGTGCCCCCTTTTCCCCTATATATAGATATGGAGGGTGTCCCTTTTTCAACACAGAAAATTTCAGAAAAATACAGATAAATTCTGTAGGTCTCTCTCTCCCTATTTCTCCCTCCTATGAGCGGACTTCCCTTGTTTGGAGTCTGCACTGGGTTGGGGATGTCTTCACTATACGCACGCCGTCGTGCTGCTGCAACTCTGGTTCCGGAGGTCTGCTTCCGCCACCTTCGCTGGATCGGAGAACGGAGGTCGTCATCGAGTCTCGTATGTGTGCGAGTATTACGAGGTACTACACGTGTGGCACTACACCCATCCGGGTGCTCAACACAGCCAGGGGGCTGTGAACCTTGATTGGCTACATCAACCACGTTTGCGGGAACGTTTCCCACGCAACGGTCTACACCCCGAGGTATGTTTCCGCAAGTCTTTCCGTTACGGCATTACAGCTAGATAGATCTTGGGTTAAGGGCGACGCTAGTTAGAAAAATTATTGTTTTCTGCTGCGAGACCCAACACCGGTGGCTCCCTCAGGCGGCACCGCGTCGGGGTCGGTCAGACCGACAGGGATTTCTCCCTATCCCAACCATCACCTCGGGCGCTTCGGAGCACGCCACCATACCGTCCACCACTCTGCGCCATCACGGTCTTGAGTCTACCACGTTGTCTCACCACGACACCGCGAAGAGTGACCGTCACAACGAAGAAGAGAAGCCGGGACTCGAATAAGCAGCACTGTGCCCTCCCCCGAGAAGGACGCCACACGCGGGGGAATGGAAGTCCCGCCGCCGCTGAAGCCACCCGACCAGATCCGGGGGCACCCTCCGGCGGCGGCGAGGGAGAGAGGATGGGGGGAGGGGTGAAGAGCGGAGGCAGGTGAGCCGCCCCGGACGCCGCCCGGGGAGGCGGCTCGAGGCGGAGTCGGGGGTCGGGCGTGTTAATCACCTGGTATTTACCCTCTCATAAACACATCATATAGATAATGATAGAGTTAAGAAATTAAAAGGACTTATCAAGCCTGCATTTGTGATCAAGCCCAGAGCAAACAAATCCATCCATTAGTCCGAAAATCATTATAATGAATTTTTATTTATTATAATGCCTTTCAGGTACAGAAGGGGCTTCCCTTTCTACAACAACAACACACAATTTCTAGAAAATAGTGCAAGTTTTTGAGTAACTCACAAAAAGAAACTAGTACTAAATCTTGAGACAAAAATATGCACATAAATATGAATATATGATGTCAAATTGTCTCTATTTTATTACCTTTTTCATTGACTTTGCAAAGCTACATCACTTGCCAGTTGTAGTGGGACCATGTTGCTCCCTCGTCCTCACCAGGCCTCTTGCACGTTCTTCTCGCCCTCTCCTCCTCCATAGTCTTCCTCAAAAGAAGTGGCAACGACACACATAGTGTTTGCCCTTAGACAGCGAGAGCATGGGTGGTAGGAAGGGAAAAGTTGAATAAATTAAAATAGCTGACAATGAAATGTAGTAAATTTAACGAAAGTAACTATAAAATTTCAAAATGTAGTACTCCCTCAGTAACAAAATGTAAGATATTTTTTATGCTCTTCAAAAGCAAAAAACGTCTTATATTTTGATATAAAAATAGTACTTCCTCCGATCCATAATAAGTGTCGTTCATTTTGTACTAAGCTAGTATAAATTTTGTACTAGATGAAAGGCACTTATTATAGATCGGAGGGAGTATGTAATAAGCATGAGAAGACATATCCTATTTGTAGGAGACTCACTTTAATTAGAATACATATTTTATCTATATCTTTTCCGTACATGCAAATCTACCTCCATTTTGGTTGGTTCAAAATGGAAATATTCAATTGTGTTGGATATAAGAAACACATGCACACAACTTTAAATGCAGTTCCAGGAATTATATTGCATGAAAATAAAATAAAATTCTTTTATGTCGAAACGTTTTCTTCTCCTTTTTGTCATAGAAATCGAAAAAATGACTCCACGGTGCAGGAGTGGTATATGGAAGTCACCTTCATTGGATATGCATTGGTCTTTCTATTTATAATGTAATGTGCATGATATGAAAGAGTAAGTTATTTAAATCGTAATCATATAAGGTTTATTTGTGCAAGTGTAAAGTGGTTTCTGCAAAAGTAACTGAATTGGGGTGTACCGATATATTTTTTATCTAGTCTACTACTATGCCTGCAGAAATAGGTTGGAATAGTGATATTATAGCTATTACTCCTTTCCCTGCATATATAAGCAGGTAAAATAATGAACAAACTAGATGATACCACGCGCGTTGCTGCGAAAACTGTTAACAAATAATTTAATGTTATAAATTATGAAAAAATTATGAAACTTAGTATAATTTAATTATAAATTCTTTTTTGAAAGAAATATTATTTAGATTAAAAATCTAGTAAAATTTTATGAAAAATATAAAAATGTGTGTGAAGAATATACCGGCGAGATAATATGGGATGATAAAACGTTGAGTCGAGAGAATGAAGACATTAGCTAAACTTAAAACAATGATAGCAACTATATATGAGTATTCATAAAAAAAATGTCGCATAAAAAATAAAATGCAAGGTAACTCATAATTTAATTTTTTATATAAAAAATCTCTTCTAAATCGTTGGGCTTAACACATAAAAAATTATTTTTATTTGTAATAGGTAGCATGCAGTGGCGGAGTCAGGAGTTAAACTTTGTGTAGTCAAGGAAAAATTGTGTATACTCATATTTTGCATTTTTTTTTGCTTGATTTAAGCCTATATTGTCAAAAAACTGTGTAGTCAGCTGACTACACAGCTAGTACATGGCTACGCCACTGGTTGCATGCGCATTTAATGGAAGCACATGTATTAAAAGTTGATGGAAAAAAGTGTTTACATGGTATACCTACTTGATGATGTGGATAGCTTGCAAGTAAAAAAAAGGTTAATGGGGATGATCTATTTAGGTATTATAGATATGATCTCTTTACTCCTCCTACTTTGGAGGATAAAATTTGCTATGATCATACTTTACCTCCTATATACAGTGGCGTAGCTAGGGGGGTTTCAGGGTGGTCCATGGACTACCCTGAAATTTCCATGTAGCCTATATATAATGTAGAAATAAATGATTTTTCAAATTAAATACTACAAATATATTAATTTGTTAGTATCGGACCACCCTGAAACATTGAGCTGGCTACACCATTGCCTATATATGATCATTACAATGATTAATGTGATAGTTTCAGTCCACCTACTATTGAGGAGAAAATTTATTATGATCATAATATGCCTCCTATATTTGATGATTACAATGATAACTTTGATAGTTTTACTTCCACTATTATTAACTAGATAATACCCCGCGCGTTGCAGCGGAATATGTAGCAACAATTTTTTTGTCAATGAAATTTAAATATGCCAAAGTTCTCTTAGAAGAACAAAGTACAATAGATATCATAATCTGCATATGAAGGGCATGAAAAGTTTGCAAAATTTAAATAAAAGTTCAAATGAACATCTATAGAGTGAGTAATGTGCTTTATATGGTTGGCTTGGTAATTATTTGGTGAGAACAAAGGAATGAAAAGCATGTAGAGACTTGATGTGGCATGCATGATGAGATGGATAGTGTGCATGTAGAAAAAATTGATGTGACATGCATGATGAGGTGGATAGTGTGCATGTAGAGAGAATTGGTAGTAGTGGGGATCAACTTCTTAAGAACTAGAAATATACCCCGCGCGTTGCATCGGGAATTTCTTTAATAACTATATAAAGTAAATACAAAGTACTCCCTACATTTTTATTTACTCTGCATATTACAGTTGACTGTAGTCAAACCTCATAAAGTTTGACCAAGTTTATACAAGAAAATACAAACATTTACTATAACAAATCTATATAATATGAAAGTACATTCAATAATAAATCTAATTGTATTACTTTGTTATTTCATATGTTAATATTTTTGTTTATATATTTTATCAAAGTTTACAAAGCTTGACTTTGACTAAAGCTAATACGTGGACTAAATAAAAACGGAGGGAGTATAAAAGTATGATACATTAAGTTGTCTAAGTGAACATGCAAAATTCATTTTGCCATAGTCAAGATACTAAATGTATTCGACACGGAATATGTTTAAATATTATTATCATGAACAATAAAATGATTAAAAGATGGTTGATATGAATTTTTCATATAGAGATTAATAAATATACCAGTGAAGATGACATGGATAATTGATTGGCTAAGAGAATTGATGATGTGGCTAGCTTACATGTGAAGATAAACAATTTAAATGACCCTATAGTGGGGTGACATGGACAATTGATTGGCTAAGAAAATGGATGATGTGGATAGTTTGCATGTTGAGATAGACAACTTAAATGATCATGTAGTGGGGTTTTGCTTTATAAGAGATATAGATAGTAGATGAGAATGACTATGTTTATGTGGAGACTAAGGGCTTTCCCAATACATTGTTTCTTAGAACAATATCATAGGAGCAATAAAAACGTAAGATACAACTATCATAATGCATTGTTTCTTAGTGGTTGTATCTAATTTAATGATTTTAGCTTCATTCATACATGTGATTGGTATAGCCATGCTTTTTTCCATATGGCCACGTGCAAGGGTTGTATCTTAGCTAAGATACAATCTTCTTCTCTTTCTTCATTAAATACTATGCCACATAAGAAAAATGCCTATAATTATGTGCTAAGAAACTAGCATTGGAAGTGCCTTAATAATACTTGTATGCACGTGAATCATGATAAAAATGTTTATATGATAGTTATATTGTTGAGTTTATTCATGATGGCAATAAAATTTATTATGAGAGAGGGAGACGTGGTTTTACTTATCTCAATAATATTAAGTTTCCTCTCTTCATGTTCAAAATCTTGAGGTTGCACTTGTTTTGCCTCCTATGCTAATTGCTTTGTGCTTGAATGAGTTGTTTTTTTACAAGATCTTCTTGCATAGGAAGTGAGTTAGACTTAAATGTGTTTGATATCTGCTCATTTATGATCTCTTTTGTGTTTCAACCCTTATTCTCATGAGAGCATCATTAAAATTTGGAGCCTGTGTTTATGGCTATAAAGGAAAAACTCTTGGGAGGCACCCCATGTTATCTTTACCTTTAAGTTTTCCTTTTGTTTTTGTTGAGTCTTGGGTGTTGTTACTTCTATAGCTACTCCTTTATATCATTTTATTTTCAATTTTGTGCCAAGAGTAGCCTCTAATGTTTTAAAAGTGCAAAGTTAGATCTCAATGTCCAGAAACAGATTCTTTGCACCTCAGTGCAGAAAATGTGAAAAATCACCAAATTATCCTTTTGACCTGAAATTTTTATACAACAAGCCTGATACTTTACATTAGGTGTTTGCAATATGTCTTAACATTACCTAAGTGGGTTTGTTTTATTATGTACTAGCCGTTCTAATAAAGTTTATGAGAAGTTTTATGTGAATGAAGTTTTCAAGTGTCACAAGAGAACATGGTGAAAGAAGATCAATGAGGGGCAAACTCTTAAGTTTGAGGATGCTCCATGGAACCCCTAAGAAATATTTAAGAAGACTCAAGCATCTAAACTTAGGGTTACCCCGAGACATCCTTTTCTTCATCAACAATCATCAAGTCGTCTCCGATGGTACTATATGTTTATTGTTTCACATATTATGTACTGTTCTTGGAGCGTTTTTCCATTTTACTTTCAATTTGTTTTTATTTTGTATACTGATCATAGTAATGATAGATCCTAGCATTCTTGTTTGGAGGAGACACACACTTCATTTTCCATAGAATATTCTTGTGATTCACTTATACTTGTTGAGTATTCTGATTTGCTTGGTTTAGCTTTTGTTTTTCACTTATATATTGCTAAGAGCTATTTTTTTGTATGGAAAGCATTTAGAACTCTCATGCTTTATTTATACCTATTTAGAGAGTTAAACATGTTGCACTGATTGATATAACGGTGCTGCTATACGTACGATAAAATGTGTCTGATCCTGGTACGATCCTATGTGGCAGCTATCCTTTACGCACGCAGGGCAACCAAGCCGAAACTGCTTACCACATGGTCTGCTTTGTGTTTCGGCCGGAGCTGGGTTTTACTAAGGAGCTTAGACCAATTCTAGTAAATCTGTCAAAGGTGATCGGCACGTAAAATAACCGTTGACATCGGATAAAAAACCCGGCTCTATCAAGTACTGCATATCAATAGATATGTTGATTTTTTTTTGCAGTAAACGGTAAAAAAATCTTCGCGGACGGTATATCGATCGATTTCTTTTCTCTTTGTGCCGCTCCCGTACTATCCGCAACTTGGCAAGAGTAAAAGGTTAGCTTTTCCGCCCACCCCGCCCATCGTCGGCGACCAAATTCCGGATTGCCTATGAGTTGTTCAAGCAAAGCATCTATTGGCGCATTTGGTCCACGCACGTCACCTTTTGTGCCAAACGATCCCACGAAGACACCAGTGGAGGCTTCTGGTCTGGTGGCGGCGGCGAGCCTACTGATAGAGAGGAGGCGGCGGCGATAGTGGGCATTGCGGCGGTGACGGTGGCGGGCATTGTGGCGGCGACGGTGGAGGGCACGCAGTGGCGATGGTGGGGGGCATTGCGGCGGCGGCGATGGCGCCTGATCGTCGCGGATGACGAGTGCTCCGCCGACGCGTCGAGGAGGCGGAGGCGGGTTCACCACACTCTCTTGGAGAGCGAAGTCCAGCCCCGGCCACATCGCCTTCTCCTCCTGTGCGGAGAGCTCGATGGCGCGCTGGAACGCCGCCTCCTCTTCGGCGACGGCGAGTTGGAATGCCGCCTTCTCTGCCTCCTCTTCGGGTGCGATGTCGGCCGGCGGTGGCATGCGGGTGCGCCTCGCCCCACGCCGTACTTACGGCGGTTGCTCCCGCACCACACACTCATTTCGCAGCGTCGGCGCCATGTTGGGCGCCACGGGGACGCGGTCGCGGTTCAGGCGCCAGTCGCACGGCAGCCTGACGTGCGGCCATGGCACCGGGCAGCGGTGCCTCTAGTAGTTCCGGCACTGGTGCGCCGGAAGGTAGATCCGCCGACCCGATGACGGCGGAGGCGTTGGAGATCGAGAAGACGACCACGGTCTCACCGGACTCTCCAACGGGCTACTCATTTGCGTATGTCTCGACGGTGCCGATCACCGTGCGGGTGCTGCCTGTGCCGCTGAGCGCGACCAACGAGGAGGAGGCCGCCTTAGAAAAGACACGTACTCTCGGCAACCGATGTCCGAGCACGTAGAGGACGATCGCCAGATGAACGCCGAGTACGCTGACTCGCTGAAGAGGACGAAAATCGTCGACGCGCCACCATCAGACGCGGCCCTTATCCCCTTCACACATGCTTCGTCGAGCTATTTTGCCATTGCTAGTTTGCTAGCCATATGTCAGAAGATTGTACCAACGTGAGATCCATAAGAGACTTGATTTCTAGAGAGGCAAGTTATGATATTAACGACGACAGCCTTTAAGCTCGCCGGTGGGTCAAATCATGGCATGCTTTGTCTGCATGAACGCTGGGAAGAGGAGGGGCATGCCGAGTACTGTCTGTCTATCTGAACGAGTACTAGTTTACGATGGAAACATCGTACAGTTAAGAAATTGCTTTACATATCATACGACGTTTCAGCGTCCGATAATGCGGGAGAAAAGCAATACAAATAAATAAAGTTAATTAATAAAAAAGAAAACATGGGACACCAGTGATCTTGGCCGTGGGTCCAAGGACATGGACGTGGCGCGTGGTGACAGCCAGCGATTCCACGCAAAGGAGATAAACGGTGGCTTACATGGCCTTCCACGATAGGCTCCTTCTCCACCTCCCCCAATCTAGACATGCCATCACACACGCGCGCCACCCATCACCACCTCTTCCTCATCCCACGGCGCCCATGCGCACCACCTGTTCGACCTCGTGACGCCAGCCCGCCAGCCCGCCATGCCGCCCGCACTCACCTCCACACCCCCTTCCTTCCGGCCCTTTTCCTCACCTATCCGCCGCCGCGCCCCATCCTTCCTCTGCCGCGTCGGCGCCGGCAAGCCTGAGGCCGATGAGGAGGCCAAGAAGAAGCCCTTCTTTAGCGACTTCACCGGCAAGTTTACAGAAGCTAAGTCACTGATACCGGCCTTCCCGTCGCCGGGAACAGGGTCCCTGTTTGCCGGTGGGAGGGGAAAGAAGGACCAACAGACGGTGTTCGTCGCGGGAGCCACGGGGCAGACGGGCGTCCGCATTGCTCAGACGCTGCTGCGGGAAGGTTTCGCCGTGCGCGCCGGAGTCCCAGACCTCACGTCCGCACAGGAGTTGGCTCGGCTTGCCGCCGCGTACAGACTCATATCCCCCGCGGAGGCACGCCGGCTCAACGCTGTGGAGTCGGATTTTGATGACACTGAAGCAATCGCCAAGGCCATCGGCCCAGCGGCCAAGGTGGTGATCACGGTCGGCCCGTCCGAGAAGGGGTTAGTGGGCGGCGTGGTCACCACCGACGATGCGCTCCGGGTAGTGCAGGCTGCGGATCTCGCCGGCGTGGCGCATGTTGTGGTGGTCTACGACGAGGGCGCTGGTGGCCTCAATGGGTCCTCCACGAACAGTGTGCTTAACGGGTTCACGTCTTTTTTCTCCAACCTGTTCTCCCGCGTGCAGACTCTGCCGCTAAGTGAATTCCTGGCCAAGGTGGTGGAGACTGATGTCAAATACACGCTAGTCAAGGCGTCACTCACTGACGACTACGAGCCTGAGGCCTCTTATGGGCTGGTCCTTGCCAAAGAGGGTTCGTCCAGCGCGACGGCTTCCTCGTCGGACACTGGCAAGGTAGTTTAAAGCTGGGATAATGCAATGCAGTTCACATGAAGGTTTTTGTCGTTGCTTATACTTATGCTCATCGATTTGTGTGTTTTTGTAGGTGTCCAAGTTGCAGATTGCTTCCCTTGTGGCTGATGTTTTCTCCAACATTGAGATCGCAGAGAACAAGGTACTCACACTTACTATTCTGGTTTTTCATTGGAAATTCAGTAACAAAGAAGTTACAACTAATCATGGTGTCTCTTTTGGGTATATACTATGCATATACAACAACTATTTTGCACAGCCTTTGATTTACGTATGTTCTGCTTTCATGCGATATATTGTACTGTTTGTATTACCTTGCAGTACAATTTCGCACCACATCCCAGTTTAGCACTATTGTTATAAACTTATAATTTCAGAATCATTTGTACTGCCTGCATAGTTTGGGCAGTAAAAATGGTGCATTGTTTTCGAGTTTCTGTCTGATGAAGTATAATGCATCATTGGAGGCAGAACAAATAGTGAAGCGAAGGCAATGCAAAAATGTTGTCAAATAATTATTTCGCAACCGATTGCAGAACAGCAAACATATATACTGCAAGGTGGCACTATTCTAAGCGAGAGCACAAAATTCTTATTCTGCCTTGTAGCTATAACAATGGCTTGTGAGACCAATGAACCAACCCCCTTCGCATAAATCAATAGTAAAATTTGTATTGCGTTTTGTTAAAGTTTGGTGGACAGATCACAAACATGTTTACTTTGTTGTTTAAAACAAATGTGTATTTCATAATAAAACCATGCATGTAGCAAAAATGTGTGGACCACCAATTTTGCGCTAATAGTTTTACTATAATGTGATAACACGGGATATTCCCTTTGGCTCTGGGGTGCACGTGCACCTGCGTGCCAAATGTACATTTTGCCAATGCTAAAAAAATTGATTTTTTTTGTATGTGTTCATTGTCATACCACTACATACTATATGGCATTCAAGACAGAAACCTTGCACACATCTAAGCACTTCTATCCATCTGGCTATGCACATTTTTTTTCATCAAAGGGCATTATTTATTGACTCAAAATATATCATCAAGGGGATACAATCACAATAAGCATATACCCAGCTTCTGCATACATCTAGCTATACACAGGCTTGTTTATTTAGGAACAATGTAAGATTCTGCTAAACTAAACTCCTAATAGTGAAGACATATTATCGATCATTTCAGCCTAATTCCTAGTATTTACTTCTGAGTTCTGACCAGGCCTTGTTGGTTGCAAATGTGCTTCTCTCGTGAAAACATATATTTTTATATTTGCCAATACCCATTAATTGATATGTATAATTAGAGGAAAGACACACTCTATAATTCAAATTTAGTTTTACCTATGGGTGCGTATTTAATCAAATTTGGTTTCCCATTAATATTTCTCATTTTCCAGGTTGTGGAAGTTTCAACTAGCTCCTTGGGCACATCAAAGCCCACGGTGGAGGCACTAACGTGAGTGG
The DNA here is from genome assembly GCA_950022295.1 of Bromus sterilis. Lineage (NCBI taxonomy): Eukaryota > Viridiplantae > Streptophyta > Magnoliopsida > Poales > Poaceae > Bromus > Bromus sterilis. Next base: position 315,845,822 of record OX465597.1, on the reverse strand, counting down.
GCTAACCATTTTTTCTCCAGCTAATTGTTTCTTGAATCCTTTGATGGTGATAGCCTCTTATGTGGCATGTTAATACCGGTGCTACTATTTTACTACCTTCATTTGGATTTATTAGTCTCTCTCGAATTTGGAGTCTAAATTAGGCCACCAAATTAACTAAAAATATATGAGTTATGTTCATTGTTTTCAAAGCGCCCGCCTAGGCGTCGGAGCGCCCCCCCCCCCCCCCCACCCCCCAGCGCTTTAGGATGCCTTAACGCTTTTTAAACCATGGTTATGTTACTCTACACATGCTCAAAGGATAAAAAGAGTAATGCAGAGAGAAAGAAAATGATGATCAACCTAATTTCCAACCGTACAACCAACCCTATTATATGAGTGTTTAATAACGATGGCTCTTGATGATATGGCAACCATATATAGCCAGTTGCTCACTATATTAGTAGCATGTGACAACCGTGTGACCTTCTTAAATGCATGGAATTCAATTATTTGTATTGCTACTTCAAAAACTATTCTTGTGTCCCTCTTCAGAATTATTCCCGAGGACATTAGAAGAAAAGAGTACCAAGAAGCTGCTGCAAATGTGAGGGCTGAAGAGGAAGCCCAGGCCTCCCAGCAAGCTGCTGATGCAGAAGAACTCACCAGTAAGCTCAAAACCGAAGGGGAAAATACAACCTCAGAAGAGCCGGGTGCAAGTCCGATGAACGAGGCGCAGGCCTCACTGGAGAACCTTCTGACCAGAGCCAAAGGGCTCAAGCTTAGCACCGACTTCTCCTGGGACAAGTTTAGCACACAGCTTGCAGCCGCAGGTGCAGCTGCACGGAACTCGGATGAGGAGGAACCAACAGCCCAGATCGCCACGGTGAGAGGCCAGGCCAAGGCCAAGAAGCTGGCACCACAGAGGGCCGTCGTGAAGCCGGTGGCACAGAAGGTGAAGCAGGCAACAATGAAGCCGGCTCCCAAGAAGGAGGTGAGGCCCGTGTTTGGGGGACTCTTCAAGCAAGAGACAATCTATGTGGACGAGGATTGAACGTTGCAGCAACTTTTTTCTTCTTTTTGTGAAGGCCCTGATGTATCCTGAGATATAAATATAAATTAAAGAGTAACAGTCGGATCCAATATTCTGCAGTAGCCGTGCATTGCTTCCTGTCCTAGACTTGTCATGTCCTCGTTTTGTTGGCCCTGCTTTTCAGATATTATTCGCTTATATGTTTGAAAACAACTGCCTACTGAGTTTAAATATAAATTGTTGCATTTCGTTTTCCATCAGTGACTGAAGCTGGCTCAAACTTATTTTTGAGCCAGCTTCAGCCAGATGCACCATGTTCATTTTATGTATCACAAAATGTTTTAGAAAACCTTGAGATTAGATTTCAACCAATTTACTCACAAACACACTGAGTTCGCAGCCAATATAGCCTGATAGAGTTGTGCATCCAACATGTAGAAACTAGAAGTATACCCCCGCGTTGCTGCGGGACTTGCTATGAAAATTATATGCATAAATAAAAAGTATAAAAGTATGATACATTAAGTTGTCTAAGTGAAGCTGCAACAGAAACACGTGTGTATTAAAAATTATTAAAGTGAACAATAAAATAATTAAAACATGGTTGATATGGAGATTGCATATAGAGATTAATAAATATATTAGTTGAGATGAGATGGACAATTGATTGACTAAGAAATGGATGATGTGGATAGCTTGCATGTGAAGAGAGACAATTTAAATGACCTAAGTGGGTGACATGGATAATTGATTGGCTAAAAGAATAGATGATGTGGATAGCTTGCATGTTGAGATAGACAACTTAAATGACCTATAGTGGGGTTTTGTTTTATAAGAAGTATAGATTTGTGGAAGCGTATCTCTTTACCTCGGGACACCTTCATGTTATATAGGGCATAAGCGCCAGGGATTACAAAACGGTCGCTAGGATGCGTTCAATTGCAGAATAAAAGAGAGGATTACAACCGAGTAATAGAGAGATAAGATCGGTTTACAACAAACTAGATCTCTTAGGAAATATCCTTACAGTCTAACACTCCCCTTCAATCTAAATTTATGAAACTTTGCCAAGGTTGAGATTGTACTTGAAATCATCTAGCCTTATCATTGTGAGAGGTTTTGTAAAACCATCAACTAGTTGATCTCTAGTTGAAATAAACTTGATGTCAAGTAACTTTTGAGCTACTCTTCCTCTGATAAAGTGAAAATCAACTTCAACATGTCTTGTACGTGCATGGAAAACATGATTAACTGAAAAGTAAGTGGCACCAATGTTATCACACCATTAATCTTGCAGTAGGTAGGGTCTTAACCTTAATCCCGCTTAATAAGATTTGAATCCACATTACTTCATTTGCAGTATTAGCTAAAGCTTTGTATTCTACCTCAGTACTAGATCTTGAGAATGTAGCATGTTTTCTTGCACTGCATGGCACAAAATTTGATCCCATAAATACGACAAATTCACACGTGGATCTAAAATTTACAAAGAGACTTGGACTTCATATTACTAAATATCAGTCTATGCTTGTCATTGGCTAATCTGATGCAGATTGGGTACGGTGTGCTGATGATAGAATCTGGGATTCGTTGTATTTCTGGGATAAAATCTTGAGATTATAACTTGTTTTCTTGCACTCCATGACACAAGATCCCAAAAATATAGCAAATTCACTTATGGATCTTCTATCATCAGCACATCATGCCCAATTTACATCAGAGTAGGCAGTGGCAAGCATAGACTGAGATTTAGTAATCTGAAGTCCACCCTTTGTATATTCTAGATACCTCAAAATTCTCTTAACAGTTGTCCAATGAACTACGCTAGGAGCATGTAAATATGGACATACTTTGTTAAAAAAACAGGAAATATCAGGACGAATAGCAGTAAAGTATTGTAGGGCACCCACAATACTTCTATAATTTGTTGCATGTTCTCGCCCAAGTGCATCTCCACTCTTAGTTGTAAGCTTTATTGAAGTTGAGATTGGTGTGCTTACAGATTTGCAATGTTCCAGTCCTAATCTTCTGGGTATGTCAGTTGTATATTTTCTTGTGTAAGAAGTATTCCATCCTTTATTTTCTTAACTTCTATACTAAGAAAACAATGAGAATCGCCTAGATCCTTAAGAGAAAACTCTAAGCAAACATGAAGTAGCGCTTGAACTAGAGTTGGAAACAATTATATCATCAACACAAACAAGGACAAATATAGTAATATTATCTTTGCTGTAGAAGAATAACGAGGTATCTGCTTTAGATGGTGTAAATCCAAGTTGTTGCAATTGTGTGATCAACTTAGAATACCAGTCTATTGAGGACAGTGTCAACACATATACAGCTTTACCCAACTTACAAACATAACGTGGTGTGCTTTTGTTTTCATGCCCTGGTGGTTTCCCCCATAAACACTTCTTCTTTAAGAACACCATGAAGAAATGCGTTATGAACATCTAGTTGTCGAAAAATCCACCCTCTTGAAACAACAATAGATAGCACAAGTCTGATTGTCGTCGATATGTAACGACAGATGCCATAGGATGGATAAAGAAGGGGACACCAGGCATGCGATGGTGCTCCGGACGGGTCTGAGTACAGCGCACGGTGATGAACACAGCGAAGTACCCAGGTTCGGGACCCTCGCGGTGGAGGTAAAATCCCTACTCCTACATGTCTGAACTATAGGTAGATATTTGTTACAGAGTGCTCCTGGAGCTGTTTCGGGAAGAGAAGAGGAGCTCTAGCTCTCTCTTTCTCTCTACGTGAGGATGGAAGGGGTGAAATGAGAGCCCAAGTGCTAAAACCCTCACCGTGGGCATCCCTTGCCCTTTATATACTAGTGGCAAGGATGCTCATGAGATGAGGCCAAGGGTGTCGTGGATATAATCCTGACAATGGGTATAGGGGTATGAAAGGAGCTATGTGAATCTGTACGCAAGGAGGTTGACGCATAGAAAGTATACAAGTTAGGCCTTGATGTCTACGCACACTTCTATTCTTGTAGACTATGTTGGGCCTCCAAGCGCAGAGGTTTGTAGGACATCAACAATTTCCCTCAAGTGGATGACCTAAGGTTTATCGAACTCAGGGAAGTAGAGGTTGAAGATGGTCTCTCTCAAGCAACCCTGCAATTAAGATACAAGAAGTCTCTTGTGTCCCCAACACACCTAATACAACTAGGAGTTGTATAGGTGCACTAGTTCGGCGAAGAGATGGTAAAATATAGGTGATAGGTGTGGCAAAACGAAGTAATACAAATCTGTAATAAAAAGTGCAGCAAGGAAACAAGTGGTAAACGTGAGCACAAACGATATTGCAATGGTGGAAACAAGGCCTAGGATTCATACTTTCACTAGTGGCAACTCCCAACAATATTAACATAGTCTAATCACATGATATTTCCCATAAAACATGCAATGGAGACGTACTCGGAGGTCATTCCTTTGTGGTCAAGAGAGGACGAGAATTGTGTAGGGCTACAAAAGCACACCTCAGAGTTCATAGTTCTCAATCTATGGATTTCCCAATGTCACCGCGGCCATCCAAAGAGAGTACCACAATCACCACAACATATCTAAAGGATAGTCAAAGACAAGCACCAAGAGACTCTCAATCTTCAATCAACACACAAAATAGGAAATCATTCATGATAATATTCTTCTAACCCATGTCCAATAGACCGCTGTCACCATGGTCTCGGGGATTATACTAGATAAGATCAAGTGAGTAAATCAATCCAATACATAGAGGAAGGGGAAATATCATGGGATCACCCTAGATTAACATAGCCTATGATCACAACGAAGATCACATCATGGGAGAGAGAGAAGAACACATAGCTACTGGTAGAAACCTCAGCCCCGAGGAGGAACTACTCCCACTTCATGGAGGGAGGGAATCAACGGCGATGGAGATGAATCCGGGGCACTTCCCCGTCTCGGCAGGGTGCCGGCACAAGAATTCTGTCCCCCCCGAAACTTGATGGCGATGGCGGCGGAGATCGGACTTGCTTCTGGAGAAAAGGGGTCTGGAATCAGGGTTTCTACGACGGGAGAATAAATAGGGGCCAAAGTGGGGCACCAGGGGGGCCACCAGGGGTCCAAGCGCCCCCCTGACGCGGCCAACCGCTGGGGCGCGCCACCAGGGCGCCTGGGCCCCTGGTGGTGGCCCTTTGGCCCCACTCAGGTCCTTCCGGAAGGTTCTTCTGCGCTGATTTTTTATCTGATTTTCCCGAATTTTGGAGTACTTTTTATATGGGGGAAAACTGAAATAGAAAAACAGCAGAAAACAGGAACTGGCACTGTGGTGCACTGAGCTAATAGGTTAGTCCAAATATGATCAAAAGTGTATGAAAGTGTATCTAGATCATAGCAATATCACACAAAACATGCATGGAGCAAGCAGAAATTATAGATACGTTTTGGACGTATCAGGCCTCTCCGTGGAGATAACAACCTTAATCATGTCCCAGACTTACTGGGGTGTTCTTGGGAATAGTATGTGCGTAACCCTACCCTGGGTGAGGGGCTGGGCTTATATAGAGTGTGCCCTGACACTTCATTTCCCTGTTAATGGGTTTTGATTACAAGCCTTAATGCCTAATCTTAATTCACGAAACTTCCTACCCACTACATCTAATTAAAGGAGGGGTAACGCTTCTGCCTTCAATTGTTGGATATATGCTCTAGAGGCAAATAATATATGATTATTCCAATATATCTAAATAAGTTCATGACCAGTTTCATACTGTGTTGGAACTGTATCAGTGAAACAACGATACAGGTGTGGTATAGAAACAACCAGAGTTCCTAGTCAGCCTCTCATGATGACTTGTTTATCGTCAACTGATGATTGTGGTTTCACGATCATGGACAATCAAGTCAATTGACGGTAAGATCACCTCATTGAATGAATGACGTGATGAACATTACCCAATGCAAGCATTGCAACATGATCAAATCGTAAAAGTTTAGTGTTGTAATTACAGAGCGTAGTAGCCTGTTCCTTTGACCGTGAGATCACGCATAATTGCTATCTTCTGAGGATGCTTTGAGTGCATTAACCGTCACACTGAAACATGGTGACCATAAAGGTGTATCTTGGGCTATCCGATGGGATATGTTGAGGAGTGTTGATTCAAGAGCGGGATTTGTCAATCCATATAATGGAAAGATACTTCATGGCCAACTCGGTGAGATTGCATCCATAAAGCTGCGCAGCGTGTGACTAGGTCACAAGGATGAATATCACGGAACGAGTGAATAAAGATTTGTCGGCAACAAGATAGAACTAATGCATTGGATGCAGTTGATCGAATCTTGGACTAATCTAGTATCGCATGACAAAGGGAATGGTATACAACGTGAACGGTCCAATCGGTTACTTCCGGAATACACAGGGGTCATTATGGGCATCCAGGTCCCGCTATTGATCATTGACCGTAGCCTTTGTCTCGGTCATGACTAGAGTGTTCTCGGACCGTAGGGTAACACACTTAAGGGCTCGATGAATATCGGAGACCTATTCGGAACTATCGGAGTTACCGGAGAAGAGAGAAAGACGTACCGGAAAAGTTCCGTGTTGGTCCGAAGGTTGTTTGGAGTGAGCTGGAAGGAGTTCCGGATCATCGGGAGATGAAATAATATGTATTATTTATTAATTAAGTGAATTAATAATTAATAACATTTTATTTATAATTAAAAAGTGCAATGGGCCAGCTTTGGGAAAGAAGCCCATTAGGGGAATAAAGGAAAAAAGAAAAAAGAGAGAGAGAGGGAGGCGCCATGGGCCCTAGGGCCCATGAGGGGTGCGCCCCCCTCCTCCCTTGGCCGACCACCTCCCCCTAGCAAGGGACTTTAGTCCCCCTTGCTAGGGGAGAGGGGTTGACTCCCTCCCCTCTGCCTATATATAGATGGGCAGGGTGCACATATTTAATACACAGAAATTCGTGAGAAAATAAATATTACTCCGAATTGAGATCGGTTTTCACCGGTCTTCTCCCCTCTCTCGTCTCTCTCAAGCCGGGGTCCCCTTGTCTGGAACCTGTGCTGGGATTGAGGCTTCTCCACTATACGCACGCCGTCGTGCTGCTGAAACTCTGGTTCCGGAGGTCTACCTCCGCCACCTTCGCTGGATCGGAGAACGGAGGTCGTCATCGATTCCGTACGTGTGCGAATACTACGAGGTGCTGCACGTGCGGCACTACCACCCAACAGGGTGCTAACACAGCCAGGGGGCTGTGAAAGGTTTACGGCTTCATCAACCACGTTTGCGGGAACGTTTCCCGCGCAACGGACTACACCCCGAGGTATGTTATTCCGCAAGTCTTTCCGTTACGGCATTACATCTAGATAGATCTTGGGTTAAGGGCGACGCTAGTTAGAAAAATTATTGTTTTCTGCTGCGCGACCCAACAGTGGTATCATGAGCTAGATCTATGCTTCGTTTTGCTGTGCGGATAGAACACATCGGGGATGTGGGCGTTGATTCTACGATTGTTACCCTCTCACGTGTACTGGTTATATCTGTGGCATTGTTTGATGAAGCGGCCCCCGACCGACCTTACGCGTACGCTTACGCGAGACGGGTTCCACGCTTGACATACGGCTTGTACCGTATAAAGTGGCTCTGGGGGGTGTCTGTCTCTCTTACTTTAGCGGATATGACATTTGCAACGGAGGGCCCCGTACGGGGTGTAATAGATACAATCTATAATCAGCGTTGTGGTTCAATGTTCGTAGAAACGGTTGATCTATGAAAAGCCCTAGCAGCCACGTAAAACATGCAATATACAAAATAGAGGCGTCTAACTTTATATTGCAGAGGGGGCTATTGTTGTTTGCTTAATCTTGATGTAGTGATAGCTTTGCTATGTGTTACTAGAAAGTAGTAAACGTTCATCATGATGAAACAAACTTAAATGGAGACACTGTAGACTTAGTGCCACCATGATCATACATCTTAAAACTTGCTAGTATAGGATACACGACGGTAGCATTAAATAAGATGATCCCTTATAAAATGCCAAACATAAGTATTCTACCGAAGTGTGCACCACCTGGAAGGTTCTCTTTATGATAGGCAGGCCGTGACGATCGGGTGTCATACATACATTAGAGTTCGCATGAGGTTGGGCCTGGCAAGCCTAGCATATGTCGATATGGCCTTGCTAAGCAGCATATAACACTAAGGTCAATTTGGCGAGCGTATCATATGTAGATATGGCCTCGGAATACTAGAGATTGAAAGATCGAGCATGAGTCACATATAGGATGTGATCGCACAAACTAGTTGTCTACCTTTGAAACTAATCCGTCGGCCGTTGTGATATTCGAGGACGGATAGTGAATCTGGATCATGTAATCACTAAAACTTCTTAGGGATGATTGTTTTAGTGTGAGCTCATCTATAATATGATGAACTCATTGTTATGAACTAGTCTTAATTGTTTTCCTTGCAAGTATTTTGTAGAAAATTAAAATGGACATGAATCAGTATCATGGATTGGTTACTTTCTTACGTGGTGAAAGACTTAAAGATGATGGGTCAAATTTCGTTGATTGGTACTTATACCTTAGGACTGTGCTCAAGAGAGCTAACCTCTTGTTCGTGATACAAGAGCGTATGGGAGACCCTCCAGTAGACAAAATGGATGAAAAAGTAATGCTTGATTACCATAATCGTCGAAGGACTTACGCCATGGTTAAAAGTGTCATAGAAACTAGCTTTCCGCAAGATTTACGTGAACAATATGCAGATATGGACACGTTTGACACAATTGACATGATGAAGTCATTGTTTATACATCAGTTCAGAGTGGCCAGATTTGAGTTAGAAAATGAGTTTCTTACTACAAAGATGGAAGAGAACACTTGTCTGAAAACTCACATAGCCAAGATGCATGGGATACATCTGAAACTCGTGGAGGACTTTGACTATTGGACCACAGAGGAGTCTGCTATAAACACGGTGCTAGACTCGCTTCCACCGAGTTACACAGACTTTGTCCATGACTATGTCGGAAGAGGTGAAAGCCTTCAGTTCTTTGAGTTCATGGTCAACCTCCGAGATTTAGAGGTTGTAACACTCTCAAAATCAGTACCAGTAATCACTACAGTGATTCCACTGTTAGTGATCATTACCGTTGATGATCAAGCCATGATCATCTTTGATCATAGCTCTGTCAATTTCCAACCCAGATAAAATTTTCAAATTGGGTAAATTATAAATTCTCTCCAAGACTTGTGGATTCCTGTCCATCATTTGATCATGGTTAAACCAAAACCACCTTAGTCATTTGCATAATCCCAAGTCAATGATAATCATGAAACCCATAAGGTTGGATTATCCAAATTGTCTTGGAATTTAAAAATGGAAATGGAAATCTTAGTTAAACTAACACTGTGGAAGCTATTTATAAAATGCCTAGCAATCATTAGGCCATGATTATATATAGCAATGGTTATTTTATTAAAATGGTATAGTAATATTAGGGAATAATAAATGGAATAAAATAATAGCTTGGACCATTTATTAAATTTCCATGATAATTTTAATAAACATGTGGTAATCTTAAATGCACTAAAAATTGTGAGAACAATTTTATAAAATGTGGAATAATCAGTAGGTCATTTTGTGATGGTTTGGGAATTTAATAATTTGTTTAAGTAATATAAACAAATTAAAAATAGTAGCAAAGTAGCAAATTTTAATTATTAAATAATTATAAAAATACCTATGATTGTATAGAAGGTCAAAACATTTTGTAGTAATGTATTACGGTGTCATTGAATTATTGAAGCAAGTTTCATAATTTTATAAAACCTAATGATCCCTAAATAAAATAGAAACATATAGAAACAAAAGAAAAAGAAAACAAAAAAAGGCAAAGACCTATTCTACGCCGGTGGGCGAGGCCCACCCCGGGCCCAACCCGGCCGCCCCCTTCCTCTCTCCTCCTTCTCCCTCCCACCAACCTCCCCTGCCTCCATCCCCCCGCTGTAGCCATGGACAGAGGGCAGCGCGTCGGCCCCTCCCCTCACCTGCCCCCTACCTGCCCCCTCTCCCGATGGATAAGAACGGTTCCCCGCTCCCCCCCTCTCGCCCTGGAAACCCTAGTCGCGCCCTCCCAACTCTCCCCATCGCGCCCCTCTCTTGATCTCGCGCGCCCGAGCCCAACCGTGGCCGCCGTCACGCGCCGCCGCGGCCAACGGCAACGACAAGCGCCGCCAACTTGTACGGAGGCCGCCCCGTGGTCGTCTGCACCACCTCCGAGGAGGAATCGATGTAGACCGCGCCGTGGACGCCTCCCTCCGCCTGCATCCTCCGCGACAACCGCCGTCTTCCGCGCCAAATTCTCCCTCTCCGAGTCTTCCCCGAGCTCACGGCCACCTCCTACCGACTCGGGGTGAGCATCTTGATCGACCCCCCTCTCCCCTCGCCATACCGCCGCCGTGTCTTCCCCCGTCGTGGCTCCGGCCACGTGGGAGCTGCCATGGCCGCGCCACCACCTGCCTCTCCCCCGCGCCCCCTTGGCTGCTCCCATAACCCCCCTGCGCGGCGCGCACGCCCGTGTGCATGCCCTTGCCCGTAGATGGCCGCTCCCTGTTGCGTCCCCCTCGCCGGCACGGGCCTCGCCGTGCCTCGGTTCGTCGCCGGTGAGCACGAGAGGTGGCTTAGGCCACTGCCCCATGGGCCAGGCAGATTTGCTTAGGGGCTAACCCCCCACTTAACCAACCCCCTATCAGATTAACACTAATACCTCTTGGGCCACTGACTAGTGGGCCCAGCCCTTAAATAACTCTTTGCTTAATTAGAAATTGTTTAATTAAAATTGTTAGGCCTACACCTGGGCCCCACTGCATGGTTAGTTTTAAATAAATATAATTATTGGAATGAGTCAATGACATGTAGGCCCCACTGTCATTTAAATTAATTTAAATTGAATTATTAAAATGTGAGGCTGACATGTGGGACCCACTGGTCAGTAGGTCCCACTTGTCAGTGTTGACTGGTCAAATGCACTGTTGTGGATAATGTTAGGATTAAATATTAAAGAAAATCTAAAAATGATTTTAAAATGATTAAACTTTGAAAAATCATATAAAATAAACCGTATATCAGATGAAAATATTTTACATATCAAAGTTGCTCAGAAAAATGTGTAGAATAATAATACGCCATTCGTATGTCTGCCACACCCCCCTAACACATCGAACATCGACACACCCCCCACCCGGGTCATTTGTCGGTAATTTCCGGTATCGATAAAAGTTGCTCGGATGAAAAACTTTCGTATACGAAAGTTGCTCAGAACGGATCCACGAATAAGAATACGATACTTATACCCCCACCCCACCCCTCTAACATACTGAATATCGAAGCGTCCCCCTCCGGACCGTTTGTCCGATGATTTGTCCGGTACTGTTAAAGTACCCGGATTAATTTATTTCGAACACAAAAGTTGTTCGGAATAGATCAACTAACCCGGTTACACCACCCACACATGTGTCGGATGTCCACGACCCCTCCGGCATGATATCTCCCCCCTCCAGACACCTTGTCCGGTAATCACCCGGAGCTGAGAGTTAATCCCCGAATGCATTTCCGTTCCGAGCAACGTGCATTGCACTGCGTTAGAACACCGTTAACATTGCATATGTCATGTCATGCATCTATTTGTTTATGATTGCTTGTATTTACTGTCCCCCTCTTTATTCTCCGGTAGACCCCGCGGCTGCCGCCGACTACACCGCTGCCGAGTACGACTACTTCGTCGACGACCCAACCCCTACCGTCGAGCCTCTAGGCAAGCAGTGCCATTCTCTTCCCCAGATATCGCCTATCTTTCCGTACATTTCTTGCACTAGGCATTGTTACTACTGCTGCTACGTTGCTTACCTATTCAATTGCATAGCCTGTCATTGTAGCCCCTTGATGTACCTTCCTTTAATCCTATGCTGCCTATTATTACTTATACATTATTCAGCAGTAAACCCTACGCATTGTTAGTTAGGTTTAGAATAGCGGGCCGTGATCACTCTGGGAGTGATCGCGGGAACGATATATTACAACTGCAACAGGTACGGATCAATGCAGACGCCCTAGGGAACCTACAACAGCGAGACTCTGCCGATTCGCTTCGAGTTTGACTTACGAGTGGACGAACTCGTATTTCACTCTCGTCGGCTCAGTAGCGTAGCATCACCGGGATGATACGAGGTTTACCTCTTTAGTTCATTCCGCTGATGTCTCTGTCAAACCTCTTTAAGAATGCCATCGAGGGTGATACCTCCTGGTTTCACTTAATGGTAGGGACTCGAACCAACTGGTGTCCTTAAAGGTAAGAAGTCGGGCGACCCAACGGTGCCCGCGAGAGGTAATGCGACGGGACGACAGGGAGGGTACGACCAATGTACCAGTGTGCTTGGCCCCTGATCGTTGACCGCGAGAGTTACCAAACCACGAAAGTCGAGCTCCTCCAGGAGCACACACGAGACAAGGTAAGGAGACGGTTCACCTTGTTGGTAACCGCAGTGACTTGGTGGGACGACAGGGCAGGCACCGATGTACTGGTGGTCCTGGCTGCTGTCGTTGTCCGCGGGTCAGTTAAGTCGAGGCAACGATAACGGTTGTCGCGCAAGTTAATAAAATTACTAATGGTTCAGTGAATGTCTTGAGTTGGCCATATGCCATGTACGCACTACCTACCCGTGGGAATTACGAGTTATGGGCTCCTCTGCTTCATAGTGTCGTCCGAGAACTTTTCAGACGTCAGCAGTACCGCGTCCTGTGCCGGGAAGTGGTGTTGTCTTATTTTCTCGCGCGGTGGTGTATTATTTGGATTTGCTTTAACTTCACCGGCCAGCCACGCACCGTGCAGGAGTACGTTCGGGTTGGGGTCCAAGGCCCGACGTACTTAGGATTTAGACCGGCGAATGACCTCTCTGTTGAGTTTGAAAGATGGGCTACGGAGTGTCGGATAGCCTCGGTGGAGCGTTCCCTAACAAGGTTCCCGCCACCCTGGAGATCCGTGCGTGTAGTGTAACACAAGTGCACCCCGGCAGGGAAGATTAATCTATTCGATTAGCCGTGTCCACGGTAACAGGACGCTTTATGCTGAAGCTGGATCTTACCACTACAAACTATTATTATTAAACTGTATGGTTCCGAGTTTTCTTCCTCGCTAGGATGTTGAGGAGGGGATCTCGGAGGCATTGTTAATTATTACAACTTACTATTATACAATGCTGCAGCAACTTCTGCTGCATTGTTACTTTATGCTTTATATATAAACTGTTGGCTGATTCTTACCTCATGCTTCAAGACATTGTCGGAAGATGCTAGTCTTCGTTAGGCCTAGCTTCTTACCCTTATTCTGATTTCTATCTTGCAGTCCACTATATATAGCCTCCCCTTTCCATTTGATACAATGCATAAATGCTTAGTAGCAGACGTAAGACTCGCGGGTATGCTAGATACTCACCTGCTTTATTTTCCCCCTTTATTGTTTTGCCTGATCGTCCGCTGCAGTCGACGTTGGATCCTTGGAGTCCAGGAGCAGGAGATACCCGATGCCGACCACCGCAACATGAAGATCCCCGATGCCTTCTACGACGTCGAGTTCCCCTTTGACCAGGAGTAGTTTGGAGGTTCCCAGGCAGGAGGCCTCGCCTTTTCGATCGAGTGTTGTTTTTGTGCTAGCCTTCTTAAGGCAACCTTGTATCCTTGTGTTTGTACTCAGATACTATTACTTCCGCAGACTTTGTGCTCTCGAGCTGTTGTATTCGAGCCCTCGTGGCCCCTGGTTGTATTAAACAACTTGTATTATTTTATTTGTAGAGTTGTGTTGTGATATCTCACCGTGAGTTCCTGATTTCGATCATGTACCTTGCGTGTATGATTACTGTACACGGTCTGATTTTGGGGGCGTCACAAGTTGGTATCAGAGCCGACTGCCTGTAGGACACCCCCTTCCAACTCCTTGGTCGAAGTCGAGTCTAGTCTTTGCAAAAGTACTTTACTAACAGTGTCGTGTGGCTTATCGTCCCACGTCGCAAACTGGGTGGTATTAGGATCATTTTCTCCGTACCTTTACTTTGGGATTCTACTCTCTTATCCTTTCGGGAAAATTTTCTAACTCTGACATTAGGAACTCGTGGTCACATCTACCCGGAGATCCCTTCACCCAAGATGATCGCTTGCTTCACCTGAAGATTCCGACGATATTCTCCGACAAATTCTCGAGAACCTACGTGTTCATCGCCATTGCCATCCCCTACCACCGTTAAGTCTGTATGGATAATACCATACACCTCCCCGATCTGGAAGTCATAATTCCTTTGTACTTAAGCATCGGATTATTCTGATTCTTCTATCACCCGATGCCTTTGCATTCTTTCTCCTTCTGGTTGAGTGCCGATACTCACATCATATTCTTTGCGAACCACCCGACCTTTGGTGGATTATTATCCGACTAAGCTTACGTGGCTTCTTCCATGTGTCGATTGGATTCATTGTGTGAAATACCATCCTTGCCCCTCGATGCTTTGTGTTATCGTCGACAACCCCCTTGACTCCCTGCCAATACAACTTAGTCGTGTATATTGTGTTCTGCTTTCCTTGGGAAAGCCATACACCTGATACTTGTGTATCATCACATTTTCCTTTCCATTGGTCTGTTTAACCTTTCTTGTAATGTATCTTATCTAAGCAGTGAAATTCTCCTGCTTGTGTAAGCACCTTGGGGTGCAACCTCGTCAGTAACACCTTGTTGCCATTGTTGATGACATTTCGGTAACCACCGGGACGAGAACTTTGCCAATTGGTCCGCCTCGTATTAACGAGCAGGAAATGGTTCTCAATGTCCACTGCCCCTAGTACCGACATTGTTGCTGACATAGCTGACAAATTATTCTCTGACAACCTTGTGTCGTGATCGCATAACATGTCGCCACCCTCCCTATTCTTGGTGGGCCCATAACCCACAGTTCCACAGGACCGAAACCTCACTCTTGTCATCGACCTTGTGAAATTCCGTCCGATATCAGACTCAGTGCTTGCGTCTGATGATCGGGGCCCTTTTCCAATCATCCATCATCGGCATCGAATGCGTGCCTAAACGCTTAAAACTTCTCATGTGTTCTGTTCTTCTCTTGATGTATTTCCCTGAGTTTAAACTCGGAAGGACTTTGTACCCCATACCCTTGAGCAACCCCATTCGACTGATCTTGTACCGATCCGACCCCCTTAAGCTTTACCTCTTAACCTGTTCGTGAGTGCGATGAAGCCCCAAAGAATGGATGAAAACCCATCGAGATGCACCGATGCGGAGCAGTGAAGGCCTCAACGTGAAGGGTTAATTTCTTCGAGTAGGACAACAAGAACAACAAGATTTGTTAGAAGGCGAAACCGAAACTCTACCCCTTACACTACTTTTAATTCTCAGGACGAGAATTCTTTGTAGTGTTGGAGATTTGTAACACCCTCAGAATCAGTACCAGTAATCACTACAGTGATTCCACTGTTAGTGATCATTACTGTTGATGATCAAGCCATGATCACCTTTGATCATAGCTCTGTCAATTTCCAACCAAGATAAAATTTTCAAATTGGGTAAATTATAAATTCTCTCCAAGACTTGTGGATTCCTGTCCATCATTTGATCATGGTTAAACCAAAACCACCTTAGTCATTTGCATAATCCCAAGTCAATGATAATCATGAAACCCATAAGGTTGGATTATCCAAATTGTCTTGGAATTTAAAAATGGAAATGGAAATCTTAGTTAAACTAACACTGTGGAAGCTATTTATAAAATGCCTAGCAATCATTAGGCCATGATTATATATAGCAATGGTTATTTTATTAAAATGGTATAGTAATATTAGGGAATAATAAATGGAATAAAATAATAGCTTGGACCATTTATTAAATTTCCATGATAATTTTAATAAACATGTGGTAATCTTAAATGCACTAAAAATTGTGAGAACAATTTTATAAAATGTGGAATAATCAGTAGGTCATTTTGTGATGGTTTGGGAATTTAATAATTTGTTTAAGTAATATAAACAAATTAAAAATAGTAGCAAAGTAGCAAATTTTAATTATTAAATAATTATAAAAATACCTATGATTGTATAGAAGGTCAAAACATTTTGTAGTAATGTATTACGGTGTCATTGAATTATTGAAGCAAGTTTCATAATTTTATAAAACCTAATGATCCCTAAATAAAATAGAAACATATAGAAACAAAAGAAAAAGAAAACAAAAAAATGCAAAGACCTATTCTACGCCGGTGGGCGAGGCCCACCCCGGGCCCAACCCGGCCGCCCCCTTCCTCTCTCCTCCTTCTCCCTCCCACCAACCTCCCCTGCCTCCCCCCGCTGTAGCCATGGACAGAGGGCAGCGCGTCGGCCCCTCCCCTCACCTGCCCCCTACCTGCCCCCTCTCCCGATGGATAAGAACGGTTCCCCGCTCCCCCCCTCTCGCCCTGGAAACCCTAGTCGCGCCCTCCCAACTCTCCCCATCGCGCCCCTCTCTCGATCTCGCGCGCCCGAGCCCAACTGTGGCCGCCGTCACGCGCCGCCGCGGCCAACGGCAACGACAAGCGCCGCCACCTTGTACGGAGGCCGCCCCGTGGTCGTCTGCACCACCTCCGAGGAGGAATCGACGCAGACCGCGCCGTGGACGCCGCCCTCCGCTTGCATCCTCCGCGACAACCGCCGTCTTCCGCGTCAAATTCTCCCTCTCCGAGTCTTCCCCAAGCTCACGGCCACCTCCTACCGACTCGGGGTGAGCATCTTGATCGACCCCCCTCTACCCTCACCATACCGCCGCCGTGTCTTCCCCCGCCGTGGCTCCGGTCACGTGGGAGCCGCCATGGCCGCGCCACCACCTGCCTCTCCCCCGCGCCCCCTTAGCTGCTCCCATAACCCCCCTGCGCGGCGCGCACGCCCGTGTGCATGCCCTTGCCCGTAGATGGCCGCTCCCTGCTGCGCCCCCCTCGCCGGCACGGGCCTCGCCGTGCCTCGGTTCGTCGCCGGCGAGCACGAGAGGTGGCTTAGGCCACTGCCCCATGGGCCAGGCATATTTGCTTAGGGGCTAACCCCCCACTTAACCAACCCCTTATTAGATTAACACTAATACCCCTTGGGTCACTGACTAGTGGGCCCAGCCCTTTAAATAACTCTTTGGTTAATTAGACATTGTTAAATTAAAATTGTTAGGCCTACACCTAGGCCCCACTGCATGGTTAGTTTTAAATAAATATAATTATTGGAATGAGTCAATGACATGTAGGCCCCACTGTCATTTAAATTAATTTAAATTGAATTATTAAAATGTGAGGCTGACATGTGGGACCCACTGGTCAGTAGGTCCCACTTTTTAGTGTTGACTGGTCAAATGCACTGTTGTGTATAATGTTGGGATTAAATATTAAAGAAAATCTAAAAATGATTTAAAAATGATTAAACTTTGAAAAATCATATAAAATAAACCGTATATCAGATGAAAATATTTTATATATCAAAGTTGCTCAGAAAAATGTGTAGAATAATAATACGCCATTCGTATGTCTGCCACACCCCCTAACACATCGAACATCGACACACCCCCCTCCTGGGTCTTTTGTCGATAATTTCCGGTATCGATAAAAGTTGCCCGGATGAAAAACTTTCGTATACGAAAGTTGCTCAGAACGGATCCACGAATAAGAATACGATACTTATACCCCCACCCCACCCCTCTAACATACCGAACATCGAACCGTCCCCCTCCGGACCGTCTGTCCGATGATTTGTCCGGTACTGTTAAAGTACCCGGATGAATTTATTTCGAACACAAAAGTTGTCCGGAATAGATCAACTAACCCGGTTACACCACCCACACATGTGTCGGATGCCCACGACACCTCCGACATGATATCTCCCCACTCCAGACACCCTGTCCGGTAATCACCCGGAGCTGACAGTTCATCCCCGGATGAATTTCTGTTCCGAGCAACGTGCATTGCACTGCGTTAGAACGCCGTTAACATTGCATATGTCATGTCATGCATCTGTTTGTTTATGATTGCTTGTATTTAATGTTTCTCCGCCCTTTATTCTCCGGTAGACCCCGCGGCTGTCGCCGACTACACCGCTGCCGAGTACAACTACTTCATCGACGACCCTACCCCTACCGTCGAGCTTCCAGGAAAGCAGAGCCATTCTCTTCCCCAGATATCGCCTATCTTTCTGTACATTTCTTGCACTAGGCATTGTTACTGCTGCTGCTATGTTGCTTACTGATACGTCTCAAACGTATCTACTTTTCCAAACACTTTTGCTATTGTTTTGCCCTCATTCTTGCATGATTTGGACGAAACTAACCCGGACTAACGCTGTTTTCAGCAGAGCTGTCTGTATGGTTTTATTGTGCGCAGGAAAATGGACTTTTAGACGTTCCAGAAAATTCCCAGAAAATCCACGCACCCGAAGGAGCCAGAATCCAGAAGTGGGACCAGAGGGGAGCCCTGAGGGCCCTAGGTGCCCCCCTGGCGCGGCCAAGGGTGGGGCCGCGCCCTCTGGCCGCCTGGGCGCCCCCCTCCTTTGGTTCCCTACCGAGACTCCTATTTATCCTCGTTTTCCCAGTTTCCGTCGCGGAGCCGCCGCCACCCTTTGTTCTTCTTCGGGAGGGCTAATCTGGAGGCTGATTTGGCCTCCGGAGAGGGGAGATCGTCGCCATCGTCATCACCATCACCACTCCATCCATCCTCCATGACTTCTCTTCACATGTGTGACTAATTCCCTGCTGTAGGCAAAGGGGATGGTAGGGGTTGGATGAGTTTGATCATGTAATAGTTCGTCAGATTGTTGGGGGCATGTTGCGTATCATCTAGATTGGTGTTTATCTTCTTTGCTTCAACTTGTTGCTCTTAATGCTTGTCACTTTGGGGCCGAGTGCCATGTTTTCAGATATGAACCCTATGTGTTTTCATGAATATATTTGTGTTCTAGATCCTATCTATCAGTTGTATGCACCTAATATGGTCCGGAACCGGCGATCCCAAAGGTGAAAACTTGGGACACCAAAGGGGATGGTCCATAATTTGAGGATTCCATGTATCCATTGAGTTTATTGCTTTGTTCCGGTGCTCTTTGACAGGAGCACCGTAATCTCCATAAGTTCCCTTTGGCCCCGTTCGTAGCGGGATGGTAGGACAAAAGATGTTGTGCAAGTTCTTATTGCAAGCACGCACAACTACCTACGGGATACATACCTATTGTTTGATATTTTCCTAGATGATCATTGCTTTTCTGTGTTCCTTGCCCCGTGTTAGAATCTATTATATGTTCACTCTCATCCATGCAGCGCCCAACCATCCATCTCCCTAGCCTACAGTGTTTTCAATCCTGCTGGTCATTAGTTGTTATTTTTGTTGTTACTTCTGCTGTTGCCACCATCACTATCATATTACCATTACCACTTATCTATTGTTGCAAGCAATTATATTTCAGGTGCGGTTGAATTGACAACTCAACTGTCAAAGCTTATAAATACTCTTTGGCTCCCCGTGCGCCGAATCAATAAATTGGGTTAACTTACCCGCGAAGACTATCTCGATCCCTTACGCCTGTGGGGCATCAAGCAGCGTTTTCTGGCGCCGTTGCCGGGGAGCATAGCAATATTTACAAGTCTACTTGAAGTATCCTGCCTGCTGCACATCATCCGCTATGGGTAAGAAAGGAGACCCCAAGGTTCCGATCTTACCATCCCGTACAAGAAAAGGTACTGTTCTGAACACTAGTGCTACACTTGATTCACCTTCTGTTATGAGTAAGTTTACTTCACCACCACTACATGATGCTTCTATTGAGTCAGTCACTATGTCTGATACTTTTGATGATGCTTCCACTACTCTTGATGATGCTACTTTTCTCTGTCACTATATTGAAACTCAGACTGCTAAGGCTGCAGCAGAATCCAAGACCAAGACCCCTGCTACCTATATTCCTACCTGCAAAACCTTTGGTTACCCATGCTTAGATGACCTCAAGGAGATAATCCTTGATGATGATTTTTGCAGGGAACTCATAGAGTGTGTCGACTCTGACCCTGGTGCTGTTAAGGAGTTGCTCAAAAGGCACTCCATGAAGAACAAAGTTATTCCTGATCCTCAATTCGCTACGTCTCCTATATGCATCACTGATCCTGATTATGATTTCTCTGTTGATCTTTCACTTATATCTACAGTCGAGGCTGACCCCTTTTATGGCAGAGAAAATGATGATGCTATAGCACACTTGACCAAACTTGCTGAGCTAGGTAACCTATTCACTACTGATGAGAAGATACGAAACTTCTATGTGGCCAAGCTTTTTTCCTTTTTCTTTGAAGGAAGACGCTAAATCATGGTACGATGCACTACCCTATGGTTCCATTAAGAGTCCTCAGGACTTAGTTCAATTCTTTGTTGATAAAAATTTCCAAGCTCATCTGCAACATGCTGCTTTGCAAAGAATCTATAACTTTAAACAATTGCAGGATGAGCACCTCCCTAAAGCTTGGGGGAGGTTTTGTGATTTACTTAAGGTTATGCCGGGACATGGAGTCCCCAAGAATGATCTGCTTGATATATTTTACGCTGGTTTAACGGATGAATCCAGATCCTACCTGGATAGTTGTGCTAGTTGTGTTTTCAGGGAAAGAACGCCGGACGATGCAGAAGAATTAATGTGCAAAATTGCCAAGAATTATGAAGATTGGTCCGTTCCTGAACCACTTCTACCACCTAAAAAGAGGGGCATGCTTGTACTGAACCCCAAAGATATGCAAGAAGCAAAGAAGTCTATAAAGGAGAAAGGTATTAAAGCCGAAGACGTGAAGAATTTACCGCCTATTGAGAAGTTGTGTGAGCCTACTACTCACCCTCCCTTGGTAGAGGTACACTCTCTATTAGACTTTACCGAAAGTGACATCCCTAAAGGTAAACCTCCCGACCAATGCTTAGATGAGCTTGATAATTTTATTGTTAAGCAAGACCATTTTAATAGGAAGTTACAAAGTCAGTTGCATGATAATTCTCTTGCTATCAAAAGTTTATGTGATGTTCTAGAAAGAACAGTTAATGATGTTAAATGTCTTGTTAAGCATTTTCATATGGTTCAAACTCAGCCTGAACAAATTTCTAATGTGCAAAAAGATTTGCTTGCTAATAATGCCAAACATGACATACAAGCTTATGGCATCAAAACTAGAGGTGGAACACATACCCAGGACCCACTCTATCCTGAGGGGCACCCAAAGAGGATCGAGCAAGATTCTCAAGTACAAGAAGAAGACGAGACTGTTAGCTCTCCAAAGAAGAAAAAGAAGAAGAAGAAACACAAGGAGGCTGACAATCCTGATGATCCTATTATAGGTGAAGAGCCAGCTGTTGATCCTAACAGCATATCTACCTCCGATGCTGAAACAGAAGACGGTGCTGAGCCTGGAAAAAAGGACACGGAGAAGGATGATTATCCCAAGGTAAGAGAAGAAGAAGCACCCGATAAACGCAATAGGTACTCTAGAGAAGACTTCATCGCAAGAAGACATGGGAAGGAAAGAGAACCATGGATACAGAAACCCATGCCCTATCCAGGTAAGTCCCTCAAATCTAAAGAAGAAGAGCATTATAATAAATTTTGTGAATGGATGAAACCTCTTTTTCTTCAAATTCCTTTGACTGATGCTATTAAGTTACCTCCCTATTCGAAATATATGAAAGATATTGTCACAAATAAAATAAAAGTTCCTAATGAGGCAATATCTACTATGCTTGCTAACTACTCTTTCAGTGGCAAGATCCCTAAGAAGCTCGGCGATCCAGGTATACCCACCATTCCTTGCTCCATAAAGAATAATTACGTCAGAACTGCTTTATGTGACCTTGGTGCTGGAGTGAGTGTTATGCCTGTCTCTCTTTACAAGAGGCTTTGTTTAGAGAAACTAATCCCTACAGATATCTCTCTTCAGATGGCTGACAAGTCAACAACTGTCCCCATTGGTATTTGTGAGGATGTTCCCGTTGAAGTTGCTAACTGTTTGATCCTTACAGATTTTGTTGTGCTTGACATGCCCGAGGATGGGAGCATGTCCATTATTCTTGGTAGACCTTTTCTTGACACCTCATGTGCTATCATTGATTGCAATAAAGGAAAGGTCACTTTCAACGTTGATGATAAAGAACACACGGTGTATTTTCCAAAGAAGATCGACAAGAGGCATGGCCTTAACTCTATAGAGAATATCGAGACCGTGAAGATTGGAGAATGGGACTGTCCACTACATGTGCACCACAAATACAAAACCATTATGGTGGGGA
The DNA here is from genome assembly GCA_950022295.1 of Bromus sterilis. Classification (NCBI taxonomy): domain Eukaryota; kingdom Viridiplantae; phylum Streptophyta; class Magnoliopsida; order Poales; family Poaceae; genus Bromus; species Bromus sterilis. The sequence goes on along the minus strand of OX465597.1, from coordinate 315,823,454 downwards.
CAATGTCCATTAAAGTAAAGGTGCAATGATCACTTCATAAGAGGGGAGACTTTTTGTTCTATATATCGCCGGTTTGTTGGTAAGACTTGATCAACCTTACTATTGAGCTTGTTTTATATAGGTAAAAAGTTAAGCTTGTTATGTTTTCATTTGCTTTAGCTTTCATTCTTTTTTCTGTACCAAATTTTTATGTTTTTGAAGCTTCACAATACTAATCACCGCTTTAAGTTTTCAGAAAGTTTTGCAGCTTTTTGAACTCCGAGAAATTTTCAACAGTGAAGTTTTCAGAAAAATTCCAGAAAAATAAAAATAAAAATTTCCATGCCGGGAGTGACCCAGAGGCACCTGGGGCTGACCAGGGGGGCCACCAGTGGCCCAGGCGGCCAGCTGGCGCGGCCTGCCCCCTGGCTGCGCCCATAGGGCGCCTAGGGCCCACAGGCCCCACTTCCAGGTATGTCTTCTTCCTCCTTCTTCTCTCTCCAAAAACACGAGTTCTGCACTTTGTTCTTGCGTTCTTGCTGTTCTTGGAGGCGATTTTCGATCTCTCTCTACAACCCACCATTCGAGCTGAAATTTTGAGCAAATATTCCCTGGTATGTGACTCCTTCACCCCTCCAATTAGATTTTTGATTGGTGGCCTCATTTGTGAGTATTTGGTAGCTCTTGGTGCTGTTTATATGAGCTTGCATGCATGTGTAGAATTTTATTTTCCAAGTTCTGATGCAAGTTTATGCCTTAGGGAAGGGAGTTGAGTAGTTTGTCTTAACTCACTTTGTTTAAATCCTTGTTTTTGTAATTTGTCAAAAATTTCAGAAATGAGCTTGCTAGGAAGAGCAAAGGGGTGGCTTGGGAAGAAAATGCCCGAGCGCTCAGATCGAGTTACAAGAGCTGCAGCTTCACCCTCGACTGCTAGGGCGAGCTACAACGAAGATCATGTGCCCTTAGACTTGTTTGAGGACACAAACCCAGCACGTGCAATGACCTTCCCGTGCGATGAATTCCTTGAAGCTGCAGGAATTAAGGAGGAGTTCTATAATCTTTGTGCTAATGCAGGTGTGACGCGGCTCGCAACGTGCCGTGTTGCTCAGTATCAAAAACTCACCTCCTGTTTCATTAACAGTTTTAGATATAACCTTGATGCTGGTTCTGTTGAGTTTAAAATTTACAATGATCTTTTGACCATGCCTTTGGAAAAGTTTTGTGAAATAATAGGTGTGCCGAACGTTGGATTGACGGCGAAGATGAGCTCTCAGCCCTCCAAGCTGAGATCCGTCTTCAACTCTCTCTGTAGCATGGATACAAGGGATATTCATCGGTCAAAGATCTCCAGCATCTTATTCCCACACCTCAGGTATTTTGCGTATTTTATTGCTAGATGGGTGTTAGATCGTGACAACACGAGCAACATATCTGCGCCGGATATTGCTATCCTGGCAACCGCCCTCTCGGGGAGGTCTGATTATAATGTGGGTGCCTTAATTTCTCGACGCCTTGCTATGAACGGTAACAAGGGAGATTTATTTGGTGGCGTTTACGCCACACTTATCCTAGAGTCTCTTAAGGGCACCCCACACCCCGATGATAAGCCTTTTACTTATTTAAGTTTTGATCTTGCTGCTATGAAAAGGCATAAGTTTGTTACCATGACTTCCGAGTTTGGTAACCTTGATTATATCTTGCGTTTCGGAGCCACCACGGAACGCAAGATCCGTCTACCTGCGCCTCTTTTGTTTGATTTTTCTCGCAGGAACAGATGGTCCTTTGATGCTACCCAGTTCGATGAGTTCGTGGTCCAGCATCAGTTTCATAACCCCGTGGAGGGGGTTGTGCCCGACAAGGAGGAGCATGGTGAGTTCCCACTTTTCCAGGGAGAGACCGTCACCCAGTTTGGTGAAGGGTCTTCCTCTGCTTGGAGCGCGGATCCTTCTTCGTGGGAGGATCCGAGGACTTCGGTGTACGCACCGGAATCCTCATACGACCCTTGGACTCACCAGTACTACCCTGGAGCAGGAGGCTCCTGGGGACATTAGCTACTACCAACTTAGGCCAAAAGCCTAAGCTTGGGGGAGTACGTGCTCTTCTCACTTTTCCATTGTATTATCCATTTTATTCGCTTTGATCTTTTCAAAGCTTTTGCCCGTTTTCTCTTTCTTTCTTTCTTTGCAAAAACAACAAAAAGATTTTCCTTTCTCTCTTTAGTTTGCTTTGTTTTCAGAGTTCAGCTCGAGTCCATGATGGCATTTGATTATATTTCCCATATTCAATCATGCAAGAGACAAAGCAGTAATGACGAAGATCGACGGAAGGGAAGCAACAAGGAAAACTGGTATGAACTCTTCTTGTTTCTACTTATGTACATATGCCTGTACTTATGATCTAGAGACCAGATTGTAGCGACATAGTGCTACGTTTACAACGCTTTCCCAGTGTTCATGCTTTCCTTGTGGCTAGTCTCAAATAGCTAGAGTACATAATGTGTTGTTGAAATGATTTACATGCATTGCATTGTTCATGGTTTGGCCTAATGGAGTGGTATTTCCCTTCGGAGAATTTTTGGATTGACTTGGCACATGTTCACACATGCTTATGACTAAAAAGTCTCTTTTTGCCTTGATGATCTTTTTGTTTCAGAATAGTTATATCACTTTCATGCCCGATTCAATGTTACTTTGTCGCTCTGCATGATTATGACAGCTATTGCTCTCTAGTTGGTCGATTCCCAGTCTTTTGCTAGCCTTCGCTCGCACTAAGCGGAATTCTGCTTGTGCTTCCATACTACTTTTCAAACCTAGTTGTTCCATTTGAGTCCACCATACCTACCTATATGTGGTACTTACCGGCCACTCCTAACTTAGACTTTCTTGTGCCATCTCGAAATTTATTCAAAAGTTTCCCTTTTTGTAACCGTACAAGCTCATGGTGCGGTGAGGGGAAATCAGTATCTTTCGTGCCAAAAATATTTTGACGGAAGTTTTAACTAGTCAAGCAAAAAGAAAAATATATATATGAGAAGTTACACCTCCCCCATACTTGATGATGGAGTGAAATGGACCAAATGCTGCTTATGATAGGTGGAACGATACCCTCCTTCCATCCTTGAGGCAAAATAAAAGGTTTCGTAGACCATCAAAGGATTTATGGATAAGGGAATATGTGTAAGCAAACGGCATTATATATGGTTGGCATGGGAGATATTGAGAGACCTTTACCGTTCACCGTTGACTAGAAAGTTGCACTTCTCAAAAGAGTTTTATCTCTGTTTTCAAAACCAAGAGCTCTAGCACATGTTTAGTCTTTGCTTCCTTTCACGGGTTTTCAACCTTGCCATCAAAAGCCACGGTTCGAGAGTCGCCCCTTCCTTCTTCAAAGCACCAACTATGAGAGCATAATTGTCATTCTTAGTGTAACATGCTTTGTCCCAAAGTATTACATTCTCTTCTGCATACTTGTGTTATTGCTAGTCTGAAATACTGAGTTCTAGTCACCTTTAAAACTCCGGAGGAGTATCTGCATTTATGTTTTGCTTCACTCATGGAGGCTAGCGAAGTGCCACTCAAGTATGTTCAAGCTATGTGCATTGTGATCCTGTCTTGATTTTCAGTAGCTTATTATTTACTTTTAGTTGTTTGTGACTGATCACATGAAATAAGAATTGCTTCGTGCATTGTCTTTATAGCATTGTTTCAATACTTGCTAAACTCTTTTCGTAGTACATGCTTATATACATCTAATGAAGCAAAAGAGTTTGTCAAAGTTTTCTTTGTCGCGTCCAGTTCGTTGAACTGAATTGCTTGAGGACAAGCAATATGCTAAGCTTTGGGGAGTTGATACGTCTCAAACATATCTACTTTTCCAAACACTTTTGCTATTGTTTTGCCCTCATTCTTGCATGATTTGGATGAAACTAACCCGGACTAACGCTGTTTTCAGCAGAGCTGTCTGTATGGTTTTATTGTGCGCAGGAAAATGGATTTTTAGACGTTCCAGAAAATTCCCAGAAAAATACCAGAAAATGCACGCACCCGAAGGAGCCAGAAGCCAGAAGTGGGACCAGAGGGGATCCCTGGGGGCCCCAGGCGCCCCCCTGGCGCGGCCAGGGTTGGGGCCGCACCCTCTGGCCGCCTGGGCGCCCCCCCTCCTCTGGTGCCCTACCGAGACTCCTATTTATCCCCGTGAAGAGAAAACCCCAGAACAGAAGTCGTTTTCCCAGTTTCCGCCGTGGAGCCGCCGCCACCCTCTGTTCTTCTTCTGGAGGGATAATATGGAGGCTGATTTGGCCTCCGGAGAGGGGAGATCGTCGCCATCGTCATCGCCATCATCACTCCATCCATCCTCCATGACTTCTCTTCACATGTATGAGTAATTCCCTGCTGTAGGCAAAGGGGTTGGTAGGGATTGGATGAGTTTGATCATGTAATAGTTCGTCAGATTGTTGGGGGCATGTTGCCTATCATCTAGATTGGTGTTTATCTTCTTTGCTTCAACTTGTTGCTCTTAATGCTTGTCACTTTGGGGCCGAGTGCCATGTTTTCAGATCTGAACCCTATGTTTTTTCATGAATATATTTGTGTTCTAGATCCTATCTATGAGTTGTATGCACCTAATATGGTCCGGAACCGGCGATCCAAAAGGTGACAGCTTGGGACACCAAAGGGGATGGTCCATAATTTGAGGATTCCATGTATCCATTGAGTTTATTGCTTTGTTCCGGTGCTCTTTGACAGGAGCACCTTAATCTCCATAAGTTCCCTTTGGCCCCGTTCGTAGCGGGATGGTAGGACAAAAGATGTTGTGCAAGTTCTTATTGCAAGCACGCACAACTACCTACGGGATACATACCTATTGTTTGATATTTGCCTAGATGATCATTGCTTTTCTGTGTGCCTTTCCCCGTGTTAGAATCTATTATATGTTCACTCTCATCCATGCAGCGCCCAACCATCCATCTCCCTAGCCTACAGTGTTTTCAATCCTGCTGGTCGTTAGTTGTTATTTTTGTTGTTACTTCTGCTGTTACCACCATCACTATCATATTACCATTACCACTTATATATTGTTGCAAGCAAGTATATTTCAGGTGCGGTTGAATTGACAACTCAACTGTCAAAGCTTATAAATACTCTTTGGCTCCCCGTGTGTCGAATCAATAAATTGGGTTAACTTACCCGCGAAGACTATCTCGACCCCTTACGCCTGTGGGGCATCACTTACCTATTCAATTGCATAGCCTGTCATTGTAGCCCCTTGATGTACCTTCCTTTAATCCTATGCTGCCTATTACTACTTATACATTATTCAGCAGTAAACCCTGCGCATTGTTAGTTAGGTTTAGAATAGCGGGCCGTGATCACTCTGGGACGGATCATTGCAGACGCCCTAGGGAACCTACAACGGAGAGACTCTGCCGAGTCGCTTCGAGTTTGACTTACGAGTGGACGAACTCGTATTTCACTCTCGTCGGCTCAGTAGCGTAGCATCACCAGGATGATATGAGGTTTACCTCTTTAGTTCATTCCGCTGATGTCTCTGTCAAACCTCTTTAAGTGTGCCATCGAGGGTGATACCTCCTGGTTTCACTTAATGGTAGGGACTCGAACCAACTGGTGTCCTTAAAGGTAAGAAGTCGGGCGACCCAACGGTGCCCGCGAGAGGTATTGCAACGGGATGACAGGGAGGGTACGACCAGTGTACCAGTGTGCTTGGCCCCTGATCGTTGGCCGCGAGAGTTACCAAACCACGAAAGTCGAGCTCCTCCAGGAGCACACGCGAGACAAGGTAAGGAGACGGTTCACCTTGTTGGTAACCGCAGTGACTTGGTGGGACGACAGGGCAGGCACCGATGTACTGGTGGTCCTGGCTGCTGTCGTTGTCCGCGGGTCAGTTAAGTCGAGGCAACGATAACGGTTGTCGCGCAAGTTAATAAAATGACTAATGGTTCAGTGAATGTCTTGAGTTGGCTATATGCCATGTACGCACTACCTACCCGTGGGAATTACGAGTTATGGGCTCCTCTGCTTCATAGTGTCGTCCGAGGACTCTTCAGACGTCAGCAGTACCGCGGCCTGCGCTGGGAAGTGGTGTTGTCTTATTTACTCGCGCGGTGGTGTCTTATTTGGATTTGCTTTAACTTCACCGGACAGCCACGCACCGTGCAGGAGTACGTTCGGGTTGGGGTCCAAGGCCCGGCGTACTTAGGATTTAGACCGGCGGATGACCTATCTGTTGAGTTTGAAAGATGGGCTACGGAGTGTCGGATAGCCTCGGTGGAGCGTTCCCTAACAAGGTTCCCGCCACCCTGGAGATCCATGCGTGTAGTGTAACACAAGTGCACCCCTGCAGGGAAGATTAATCTATTCGAATAGTCGTGTCCACGGTAACATGACGCTTTATGCTGAAGCTGGATCTTACCACTAGAAACTATTATTATTAAACTGTATGGTTCCGAGTTTTCTTCCTCGCTGGGATGTCGAGGAGGGGATCTCGGAGGCATTGTTAATTATTACAACTTACTATTATACAATGCTGCAGCAACTTCTGCTGCATTGTTACTTTATGCTTTATATATAAACTGTTGGTTGATTCTTACCTCATGCTGCAAGACATCGTTGGAAGATGCTAGTCTTCGGTAGGCCTAGTTTATTACCCTTATTCTGATTTCTATCTTGCAGTCCACTATATATAGCCTCCCCTTTCCATTTGATACAATGCATAAATGCTTAGTAGCGGACGTAAGACTCGCGAGTATGCTAGATACTCACCTGCTTTATTTCCCCCCTTTATTGTTTTGCCTGATCGGCCGCTGCAGTCGACGTTGGATCCTTGGAGTCCAGGAGCAGGAGATACCCGATGCCGACCACCGCAACATGAAGATCCCCGATGCCTTCTACGACGTCGAGTTCCCCTTTGACCAGGAGTAGTTTGGAGGTTCCCGGGCAGGAGGCCTCGCCTTTTTGATCGAGTGTTGTTTTTGTGCTAGCCTTCTTAAGGCAACCTTGTATCCTTGTGTCTGTACTCAGATACTATTACTTCCGCTGACTTTGTGCTCTCGAGCTGTTGTATTCGAGCCCTCGTGGCCCCTGGCTTGTATTAAACAGCTTGTATTATTTTATTTGTAGAGTTGTGTTGTGATATCTCACCGTGAGTTCCTGATTTCGATCGTGTACCTTGCGTGTATGATTACTGTACACAGTCTGATTTTGGGGGCGTCACAGAGGTTGAACCCATTGAAGGAGAAATTGTTGATGGAGAAGGTATATGTTTGATATACTCGTTATAAATGTTTGTTCCCTTATACAACATTTGCAGTTTAATAAGTATTTGATACTTGTTCTGTTTTATGAAAACAGGGCCTGCCGTTGCATGGACGGGAAGAGGTGCGATCCAGGATTGATGGCAACCAAGACAGTTGATGGCCACCAAGATTTCACCAAGACATCTATCATAGGATTATACTTAGAGTATTAGATAAATCTTTTGTAATCAATCGAATATGGAAACTTCGTGGTATGTCTTGCATCTCGCAAGACAAAGTTATTCATGTTTTGATACAAGTCAGTTGTTCCAGTTTGATGAATAAAGTGTGCTTACACTATGATTGCAATTGAGTTTATATTATGATAGAAGCATTTATTAAATACCATAATTTTCAAGTGATATTCAATGTTTAATGATTAAGTTATTTTGAATAACAATAAGGTCAAAAGTAATAACTATACTAAATGCATGAGATGAATTCATAAATGATGAAGTCATTAGATACTTGATCTATTAACTCATGAATTTATTATCAACCAAGATGAATAATGACGGAGTTCTAGCAAAGTAGAACTTGCACCAAACATTGTACATAAATGATGTATTGACCAAGCGCATGAATAGTCATTAAAGATGTTTCACATGATTAATTGAACAAGGCATTCAATTAAGATCATAAATCTGAGATTACGGAATCATAGTGAAGTTGAATATCAGAATACAAATCACCATGATGTGATCAAAGTGATGAGTATTATAGTTGACATAAATGGGAGACTTGTGGAAGTAATGCCACAAATTACGATGGAAGTTTAAAGTGCTCAAGCACCTAAAACCATTCGTAGTCATGCTAAAATGTAGTGTGGTCTAAATACATTCCCCTTACGCTAATGCTATTGAATGAACAAAGTTGTTATAATTTATTAAGTTAAAACACCCACTTCATGAAATAAGGAAACCATTCTAAATTTAATGAAGCTGATGACTCCATATGATGATGGTGTTAGAAAGTTTCTAGAAGTTTTATATGATATAACTTTCTTTGTATTAGAGTTGTGAGCAATTGTAAAACACACCTTCCCAAATAGCAAAACTTGTATTGCTTGAATTGGTGAATGAGAAGATGGTTCTCAATGAATAAACCAATGGGAAAAAGTGAATTCTTTGACCAGGGTTATTGACCCTGCCTCCAGATAACAGAGTAACGCAACAGAAAACGTTCCGCTGCAATGACTCCATGAAAAGAGGAAAAATGCTATTGATGATGATCATCGTATATAAGTTAAAGCATTAGTTTAAAAGTAAGAAGATTGTCATGAATACGTTCTGTACAGAACAATAATCATGAGTCTTCTTAAGTGAAACAAAAGGGACACTGCTCATAAATTATGAAGGATTGATGGTTACCTAGGAAACGAGGAGTAATGAAATCATATTGAGTTGCATATGGGATGGCTCACATCTTATGAAATAAAGTAGTTATTTCACATTCCGAATAACCAGGAAGTTATTAAGAATGATTCAACACATAAAGGCATGATTTGGCACATAAAAGATGTTATGGCTAAATTCAATAATGATTGACTACGGAAGCGTAGTAATGCTAAATCAATATGGGTATTTCATTCACGAACACTATGAAGGGACCATAGCTTGAAATTGCATCACATTCAAATGTGGAATTTGAAGAGAAGTAGCAATTGGCATAACGAAAGAATGTTTCGATAAGATGGACCATAGTACCTCAAGGCAAATACTCTCAATGTTGATTTGATCAAGTGATTTTGAAGTAATCAAAATATTGAGATGGACTGCAATTTCATGAAACTGAGTGGGAGCTTTGGAGACTTCCTGAAAACTTGGAATGCAGAGAGCATTTCCTGAGTGGGAGCTTTGGAAGCAATATTATTATGTCTGACATAATTAGAATAGAATCTTAATAAAAGCTTACTTACAGATATATGTCGGATATATTTGAGTGGGAGCATAATATCGATTTCATATATATACGATGATATATGTGAAAACAATCTCATATATATACGTTGATATACATGGAGATTAAGGCTAATAAGATGAAAAGATTACGAGAATCTTATATGAACGAAATACAGATGTGTCACACACTAAAATCTATAAGGATAGATTAGGACACGTCTAATGAACATCAAAAGGATTGGAATGATATCCTAAACAAGAAAAGGTTGTTGTGGCTAGGAATTATATAAAGGATGTGAAACCTTAATATCACAAAATAATGTTTTAATGGAAGAATAGGGATGCACTTTGTCTCAAGACATGTGATCCTATATGACCTTTGACATATGATTCTACCATAAAACGGAAGTTGTGAATCCAATAACAGAATGACTCAAAAGTTCTTAGAAGAAGAATAGGTTCCGATGTGCTTGGTTGGCAAAACACAGAACCTGAGCAAAGTCCAAGCATTCAGTATCTGAAGAGAAACCGAGGACAATACTCTAAATGATAGAAAAGATAATAGACTTGAATGTAATACTGGATTACGATTGCAAGCCTTATTATAGGTCTATATGAATTAGAGATATCACCAAAAGGAATAGAAAGGAAATGTGAGCTATAATTTCACGAACAAAAATTCTACAAAATATAAATATCTACTTAAGGAAGTAGAAGGTTGAATAAAGTTTAGCGTAAGAAGTTTAGACTTCTGACTGAGTGTATTTTTCAGTATACATGACTATGGGAGTCCTAGGGACTAAAACCATTTTGTCATTAGAGAATACTGTAAAATAAGAAGTCTCACTCTCCCGCCAAACTTATAATTCAAGCATTATTAGATAATGAAGGGTACATCAAGCAAGTTAACCAATACCTGTTGCAAAGGAACATACCAATCTGAACGGGTATAGATCGTTGACGAAACCTCTTCCATGAGCAAGCATGATCAATAAACACTTATATGATAAGATGATTATGATCAAGAAAATATGCAGCTAGATTATTTGCTATCTAGTGCAAGTGGGAGACTGTTGGATATATGCTCTAGAGGAAAATAATATATGATTATTCCAATATATCTAAATAAGTTCATGACCAGTTTCATACTGTGCTGGAACTGTATCAGTGAAACAATGATACAGGTGTGGTATAGAAACAACCAGAGTTCCTAGTCATCCTCTCATGATGACTGGTTTATCGTCAACTGATGATTGTGGTTTCACGATCATGGACAATCAAGTCAATTGACGGTAAGGTCACCTCATTGAATGAATGACGTGATGAACATTACCCAATGCAAGCATTGCAACATGATCAAATCGTAAAAGTTCATTGTTGTAATTACATAACGTAGTAGCCTGTTCCTTTGACCGTGAGATCACGCATAATTGCTATCTTCTGAGGATGCTTTGAGTGCATTAACCGTCACACTGAAACATGGTGACCATAAAGGTGTATCTTGGGCTATCCGATGGGATATGTTGATGAGTGTTGATTCAAGAGCGGGATTTGTCAATCCATATAATGGAAAGATACTTCATGGCCAACTCGGTGAGATTGCATCCATAAAGTTGCGCAGCGTGTGACTAGGTCACAAGGATGAATATCACGGAACGTGTGAATAAAGATTTGTCGGTAACAAGATAGAACTAATGCATTGGATGCAGTTGATCGAATCTTGGACTAATCTAGTATCGCATGACAAAGGGAATGGTATACAACGTGAACGGTCCAATCGGTTACTTCCGGAATACACAGGGGTGATTATGGGCATCCAGGTCCCGCTATTGATCATTGACCGTAGCCTTTGTCTCGGTCATGACTGGAGTGTTCTCGGACCGTAGGGTAACACACTTAAGGGCTCGATGAATATCGGACACCTATTCGGAACTATCGAAGTTATCGGAGAAGAGAGAAAGACGTACCGGAAAAGTTCCGTGTTGGTCCGAAGGTTGTTCGGATTGAGCTGGAAGGAGTTCCGGATCATCGGGAGATGAAATAATATGTATTATTTATTAATTAAGTGAATTAATAATTAATAACATTTTATTTATAATTAAAAAGTGCAATGGGCCATCTTTGGGAAAGAAGCCCATTAGGGGAATAAAGGAAAAAAGAAAAAAGAGAGAGAGAGGGAGGCGCCATGGGCCCTAGGGCCCATGAGGGGTGCGCCCCCCTCCTCCCTTGGCCGGCCACCTCCCCCAAGCAAGGGACTTTAGTCCCACCTTGCTAGGGGAGAGGGGTTGACTCCCTCTCCTCTGCCTATATATAGATGGGCAGGGTGCACATATTTAATACACAGAAATTCGTGAGAAAATAAATATTACTCCGAATTGAGATCGGTTTTCACCGGTCTTCTCCCCTCTCTCGTCTCTCTCAAGCCGGGGTCCCCTTGTCTGGAACCTGTGCTGGGATTGAGGCTTCTCCACTATATGCATGCCGTCGTGCTGCTGAAACTCTGGTTCCGGAGGTCTACTTCCGCCACCTTCGCTGGATCGGAGAATGGAGGTCGTCATCGAGTCCGTACGTGTGCGAGTACTACGAGGTGCTGCACGTGTGGCACTACCACCCAACAGGGTGCTAACATAGCTAGGGGGCTGTGAAAGGTTTACGGCTTCATCAACCACGTTTGCGGAAACGTTTCGCGCGCAACGGACTACACCCCGAGGTATGTTATTCCACAAGTCTTTCCGTTACGGCATTACATCTAGATAGATTTTGTGTTAAGGGCGACGCTAGTTAGAAAAATTATTGTTTTCTGCTGCGAGACCCAACATGAATGTCTTCGCGCCTCTTGGCCGTCTCCTCTTCCGAGTAGCAGGAAGATCATCATTCCCTTCTTCCGAGTGATGAGTTACTCGGAGGTTGTCTTCTTTTCCGAGTAACGAACAGCTTGGAAGTAATTCATCTTACACGCTTGTAGTTCCCGAGTTATTAGCAACTCAATAGTTTAAGTTTTTTCCTTTGTTCTTAAATGTTTGGATGTCATGATATATTTAGGGTACCCCCTGATATTCAATACTTAAGGGTATACCTTTGGTATGACCACGACAGTAGCCCCCAAGTGCTTTTGGGCGCTCAAAATTTGAGATAGCTGATATCATTGCAAAGGAGTATTTATTCCTTCCTATGGATGATAAATTCATAAGGTATATGAAGATTAAACTCAATAAGAGGCCCGGAAGGACTTTACTGATGTTTGAACTTTTCCCTTGCGTATTGTTCGGGCAAGTTAAAAGAAAAATCTGGCGACACTCAAACGTCTCTCGGAAGAGGTGGACTGAGGCCCCAGAGGGCGTGTCTTGGAGTAAAAGGCCTTAAACTCCATATAAACCAGATTTGTAAAATTTGATATCCTAAAGCATCACAAAAAATGAGGTTTAGGTCATACCACATGGGATATCAATTCTTTACCCCATGCGCCTTATCATGCTAATAATCTGGCAATCTTCGTCAGAGACGGATTACTAGAGAATTAATTACTCGGAACTTTTCTCGAGTAATTAATGAATACAAGATTTTCCGTTTGTTACGCATTTCAAAGTACGATCTCTTTCAAGCTTGTTACTTAGTTTTGGGTGGTATCCCATCCTAATACTGTTTTGAACTTTGAGTAATTTCCGTTTTTGAAAAATGCTCCGAGTGATAACTTACTCGGTTCATGTGGTGAAATTTTTCTCCGAGTAATGGTCTACTCGGAAAGGAAATTGAGCATGAGAAAAATTTCCGAGTAGTGATCTTTCTTGTCTCAGGGTGCAGATCTTTGTTTTCTCCGAGTATTGATTCAAAACTTGAACTTCGTGTCAAATCCTTGTTATCTCGGGGGAAACTTGAAAGGACGCGGATGTCGCCTAGAGGGGGGGGGTGATTAGGTGCTTCAAATAATTACGGTTTAGGCTTGAACAAATGCGGAATGTAACTAGCGTTTAATTTTCCAAGCAAGAAACCTAAATAAACTAGGCTCAACTATGTGCACCAAAAACTTAAACTAAGCAAGATAAAAAACTATGTGATAGCAATATATATAACAAGAACACTATGGCTATCACAAAGTGAGTGCACAAGTAAATAGTGACTAGATAAGCAACTAGGGACAACCTATGGGGCAAGCAATGAAACAACAATATGAGCAAGCACAAGATAAACAAGGTAACAAGCTTGCTCAAAGTAAGTGTAGGAGTAACCGTAAGTGGAGCCGATGGAGACAAGGATGTATTATCGAAGTTCCTTGTCTTGCGAGAAGTACGTCTCCATTTGGAGAGGGTGTGGAGCACAATGCTCACACGAAGGCCACCTAGGGCCACCCTATTCTCCTCACGCTCTCACCAAAGCGAGATGTCGTGATTCCACTATGGGACAATTGAGGGCGGTCACCGAACCCGTACAATTGGCAACCCTTGGGGGCGGTCACCGTACCCGTACAATTGCTCGGGGCAATCTTCACAACCTAATTGGAGGCTCCCGTAGCGTCCCGAAGCTTTACACCACAATGATTGAGCTCCGCAACAACACCAAGCCTGTAGGGGCCAAAGCACCCAAGAGGAACAAGCTCTAGAGTGCCAAAGCAGTCACGAGTAACAATCTTCTCAATACTCAACTTCACTTACCACTACCACGAATCCTCGAAGAGAACTCAAACCGATGCACCAAAGCAATGGCAAGAGCACACGAAGTGCTCAAGTCCCCCACTCTCAAATTCTACCAAAGCAACAAAAGCTATAGAGGAGTATGAGAGGAAGAACAAGGAGGAAACCAAGAACTCCAAGATCTATATCCACAAGGTTTCCCTCACTTAGAGGAGATATGGATTGGTGGAAATATAGATCTAGATCCCCTCTCTCTTTTCCCTCAAAAAGATACAAGAATCGTAGGAGGAATAGAGAGAAAGCAAGCTCCAAGAGGTCAACAATAGTGGGGGAAAACTTGCTCAAGAACTGTTGGAGACAAAGGAGGAAGAAGGGGGCTTTTATAGCACTTGGTTCGGGGTAGGTGAGATCTGCCTGTTGGGACCCCGTGTGCACGGGCTAAAGCCCGTGTGCACAGGGCATACCGTCATTTTTCTCAGCTAACCCCGTCTGCACGGCCCTAGGACCCCGTGTGCACTGCCCTGGGACCCCGTGTGCACGGGGCATACAATCAATTTCTCAGCTGACCTCGTGTGAACGGCCCTGGGACCCCGTGTGCACGGGGTACCCAGAGACAACCCAATGCAGGAAACAGAAACATGCATAACTTTTTCGTACGAACTCCGATTTTGATGATCTTGGGCTCATTTTACAACTATGGACAAGCCCAAGGTCCTCACATAGAGAACCACCAAAGATCAACAAGAAAGAATGATGAAAAACATGCAATGGTTTTATCACTCCACATACAACGTGATCAAGCTACTCGCCCGCTAGTCCCTCTTGATAGAAAGCTAACGAACAGAGCTGCCTAATCACGCCTGGAAATAATCATAAGAGGCTAGGGAGAAGTGTCAAACAAATAGAGGTGTGAAACCTCTAACCGGGAAGAACCGGCACATCTCCCACATCGAAAAACACAAGAGAATATGCATATGAAATCTGTTTTCGATGAACAAGAGTTGTCATGACGAAGACCATAAGTTCCAAAACTCACAAAGAGAAAAACCAAACAAGAACCAATAAAGATGATGCCAAGGATGCAAAGGTTTGAGCTCTCCACAAACGATGCGTTTTAGCCTATAACCCGGTCTCCTAACTAGTACCATGAGAACGGTAAACTAGAAACCTATCAAGGTCAAACCTTTGCCTTGCGCATAATCCACTTGAGATTGATGATGCCGATCATGTCCGCCTCAAGTTGGAACACCTTTCTTGATTCCGGCATCTTGATGAAGACTAGTTGATTGCTCCCCCATGCTCCATTATGGGTGAGCCTATTTTAGGCACATCTTCATCCTTTCAACCTTGATTCCGCCGACTTGATGAAGACTAGTAGATTGCTCCCCATACTCCATTATGGGTGAGCCTCTTTTAGGCACATCTTCATCCTTTAAACCTTGAAGCCGACATACGATCTTCAAGCATTTCCTATGGACAAACCTTAAAGTAAAACTCAAGGAAACCATTAGTCCATATAGATTGACATTAATTACCAAAAACAAACATGAGGGAAAATGCCCTTTCAATCTCCCCCATTTTGTTAATTGATGACAATCACATCACGAGGATTTATATAATGAATTAAGTAAAACATGCAAAACAAATATGCATGAGCAAGAAGGAGAATGCTTAAGAACAAAACCAAACGCAAACCTCCTCAAACTAAACCCTCTAAACTTCTCCCCCATTGGCATCTATTGCCAACAAATGGGCGAAAAGACTTAGAAATCCAATGTAGCATGTGTTCCTCCCAAAAAGGGTGTATTTCTCAAGATATGAGTTGAATAAAATACACATAGCCCAAGATACATCGTTGGTACAAACTATATTGAGGACGCAATGATTGCAAAAAGATGATATGGCACAAAATCATAACAAAAATATATGAAGGCAATCAAAAGATCCACCAAGCCAAGAGAATATAAGGTATTATGATTTGAGCATAGGAGTGTTCTAAAGAAAATTGAGAAGTTCCCCAAGATTTGTGAACTATTTTAGAATCTTTGTATTAGAATACAAAGTGCACGGAAATTGGATCATCTCTCCCCTAGAATCAATAGAAACACATCACGAGTGCAAACATGCAAGGATATGTGAAAAAGTATGGCACTTGCAACAAACAAATGGTTGAGCAACACACAAAAGGAATAATCATAGAAATCGGCTCAACCAGCATGATGTGTGTGAGTCATGGCAAAGCACATGATAAGACTAATATGTGGATGATCATCACGCATCAACATAGTCTTGAAGAAATGAGACTCAAGGTGGTAGACATGTACTTCCTACCTAAGTTAAGAAGGTCACACACACAAACAAAAAATGGGTTCACAAACTTAATTAATAAAATGCAAAGTACATTGAAGACTTGTGACAACCCCATGATGAAGATAGAAAATGATTGGCTCATTAAGACAAGCATGATATCAACAATCTTCACCACCAAAAGAGTGCATAAAGGTGAATACCAAAAATGCCAGAACCATCTAACCCCTCGTGCACGGGGGTCATGGTCCGCGGGCACGGGGGGCCCGTGCACACGGTACACCCCGTGGGAACGGGGTACTCAGAGGAAAATCACACCAATTTTCATGGAGGGGGGAAGCTGGATGACACAAAGCATCCTTACCTCTCCCCTAAATGGAAACCACGCGATTTCCTACGAGCCTCGTCGCACAAGAGTCCCTCCACACTACAGAAAGGTATTCATCAAAGAATTATGACATGCACTCAAAGACACACGCTTTCATGTATCCACCGAAGAATTAATCACCAAAAATAAAAGGTGGACATGAAAGAAAAGGATATCCAGTAGATGTAACTTTTCTCATGTATATGAGATTCTAGGTAGATGAATATCCACAAAGAATCATGTACACACGAAATAGTTACAAAAGAAAAGAAAAAGATATCCAAATGGAACTCATGAATATACCAATAAGATCTTTGCTTGAAAGCACAACCCATGGCTTAATATTATCTCATTGTATATTAATGAAATCCACACACACAACCATCAAAGTCATCACAACTAGCAAAAAATAAGAGATACTTGCGATGCTTTGAACAAGGAAACAAGTATCGCAACAAAAGAATATATCTTGCAATTCTAGAACAATTCAAGAACCGCAAAATTAAAAATGAATAATGTCATGCCATGGTTCAACCTACACACAGTTTAATGCAAGAAATTTATGCATGAGGTAGATACTTGTTACCGAGATAGCATGTGAATGATGTAGTAGATAGAGCTTCATTGATCGTCCTAGCTTGATTCCAAAAGATACATGGTGAAAACACCTTCATTGAATAAGACGATCCTCCAATGCATCTCCAAAGTTCCTAGAACAACATTAACAAAGAAAATGGTACCCAAACTCATTGGGACCCAAGAGTTAGAGGAACAAAAATACATAGGACAAACTCCACAAGAATAAGTGCATATGAAAATGAATCAAATTTCATGCACATATTAGCCAATAAATAAGTGGATGGATTTAACCTATATATATATAGGATCAAATAAAGAAAACATGCCATAGGAACTACACATATAGCAATATGCATGCATAAGACTTCCAAGAACCAATCGGAAATACAATTTGGAAAAAATACCAAATAAACCAAGAAGGCACACCAAAGGGTCACACAACCTAAGGTTGTCCAAATTATATCAAAGATCCAAATCAACACATGATAGGAGACAAGTAGCAATCAACACATGGTCGATTCATACACTCACCAACAAATGAGAAGAATTGCCAATTGAATCCGAACCCAATCAACACATAATTGACTAGGAAACCATTTGAAAAGGGTACCAAGTGAAAATAAAATACCAAAGTGAGAACTAATCACTTGAAGGAAACCAAAAAAAAAATCAAGAAATGAGATATCAATTGACACTCAACAATTGAAGGAGAGAACGATGCCAAATGAAAGATATCAAAGAAATATATACCAAACTCTCAAATGGAGAGCACAATTCCAAAAAAACTATGCCCTCAACAAATTTATGATGACACAAAGAACCAAAGAGAATATGCCTTCCAAAAACACACACTTGATAGGGATCATAAGATGATAGCTCCCCAAGAGTTGAGCATTAGATAGAATTTTCATTTGATTTCAAAATGCACAAGTTGGGATCACCACTTTCACTATATCTAGAGAAACACCAGACAAGTTCACGAAAACAGATGATCCACAAGTGGCAAGGAAGACAATGAAAGTTAAAACCACAACAGTATCTTGTCAAGTAATATTGCAATTATGAACAAGCCAATGTAAAGATGATGAATAATTTCTACCACATATAAGAGTACCAATTGTTAAGGATAATAGGTATATGGAATTGATTCCCGGTGGTAGATTGCAACGGTATATATATTATCATCTTCACAACAACAACCATAAGCATGTGGAAAAATATAAGAATTGAGCACAAAGCTTACATAGATATTCTTGGCATCATTAAATATACATCTAATCATGCAAGCGATGACTAGACTAACTTGGAGCAAACGGTTCCCACATAGGAAGTACAAGTACATGTTGGAGAGAAACCGTACCAAGAAAATATCACACTCTCAAGGTCCATAAGATGAGAAATAAGACAATTTTAAGAAAATTGGAACTTGAGGAGTGATACGTCCCAAACATATCGATAATGTCTGCTTTCTCCATGCATGTTTTGTGTGATATTGCTATGATCTAGATACACTTTCATACACTTTTGATCATATTTGGACTAACCTATTAAGTCAGTGCACCCCAGTGGCAGTTTCTATTTTCTTCTGTTTTTCTATTTCAGTTTTGCCCCATATTAAAAGTGCTCCAAAAATCCAGGAAAAATCAGATAAAAAAAATCAGTGTAACGGAAGCTTCTAGAGTCCCGAAGGAGGGCTGGAGGGGCCCCACCTGGTGCCCAAGCGACCAGGTGTCGCGGCCTAGAGTGGGGCCGCGCCGGGTGGCCTCCTGGACACCTGGTGGCCCCCTGGCTGCCCCCCTTTGCCTATTTATTCCCCATGACGCGAAACCCCCGAAGACAGAACCCTTTTCCGCGATCACGCCTCTGTTCCGCCGCCGCCGCGCTTCCAAGATTCGGAGCGCCAGCATACTTCTTCCCGGCACCCTGCCGGAGGGAGGATCGACCTCCAGGAGCTTCCCCTTCACCATGGACACTTCCCGGATGTGTCGTGAGTAGTTTTCTTTGGACCATGGGTCCATGATCAGTAGCTATGTGATGCTTTCCTCCCCTCTTTGTTCTTCATTGTTTAGACCTCGTGAGCTGCCCTACATGATCGAGGCACATATGTAATCTTTCTGCTGTTGCTATGCTGAGTTTGATGGGATCTGATGGATTATGAGATTATGTTCAGATTGTGATAGAGTAATATATTTGGTTCTTATCTTTTATATTTTTGTTCCTAAGTAATTCTTTCATGTTCTCCGTTGTTGTTTATTGCTTTGGCCAAGTAGTAGGTAGTAACTCCAAGAGGGAACGTTATGCTCGATTGTGGGTTCAGGCCCCCTGATGACATGTTTGAGTGACAGAAACATGAGTCTAGGGGATGTGCTGTTGCCACAAGGGGGAAAACAACGGTGCTTGTAACCACGGTTGCAAGGATTGTTTACTTTACGCAAAGTGCTTTTTAATGCAGTTGTCTGTTGCTTTGGGTTTACACTTTGGGTGGGTCTCGCAACTTAATACCAGCGAGATGTTCTGGATAGATATCTCAAGGTGGATTATTAGTAGTAGATGCAGTTGGATTTTGGTCTACTTATTTTGGCGTACTTCCCATGCTTTTGAGCCTCTTCCTTTCTTTGTAGCATAGTTAGCATTGCGATGCGTTTATAATCCTGTCAATTGCCCATATGTAATTTGTTCACCTCGCATAGCAGTTTTATCGTCTTTTGGGAGAGAGACATCTCTAGTGGACATCACGGGACCCCGGTCCATATTCTCATCACTGTTTACACGCTCATTTACTTTTCTTCTTTTACTTTCAGTTGCTATCATTATAATTATCCCTTGTGTTTCGATCCTTTGTAAACACCAAGACCGGAGAGATTGACAACCTCTTTGAACTTCGTTGGGAGCAAAGTTATTTGTGTATCTCTGCAGGTCCACGTCAGTTGCGACGCTGACACCTACTTATCATCTCCGGAGTCCTACTGGAGACAAACCTCGGTATCTTCACCGAGGGAAACTTGCCGCTACGCTGCATCTCACCTTCCACTTGGGGTAACCAACGAAGGGCGAGAAGGAATTATCATCTCTCGCGTATCAAGCAAATTTCTGGCGCCATTGCCGGGGACTCCGAGTGCTAAGATAGGGGAGTTTCCCACTACCTTTTACATTTGATTTTTAGTCTTGTTAGTTTACCTTTCAGTTTTTATCTTTGTGTCTTATATCAAAAATTACAAAAAAAATCTGCCACACTTGCTGCTACTATGGGTTCCACGGAAAACACCAAGTTGTGTGACTTCACTAGTCACAACAACAAAGACTTTATCTGCACTCCTATTGCCACACCTGCAACTTCAGCTACCCCTTATGAAATTAAACCTGCTTTGCTAAACCTTGTTACAAGAGATCAATTCTCTGGTGCTGGAGATGATGCTGCTTTACACTTAAATAATTTTGTTGAGTTATGTGATATGCAAAAGTATAAAGAAGTAGAAGGTGATGTTGATAATCTCAAGCTTTTTTCCTTTCTATTTGAGGGAAGGAGCTAAAATCTGGTGTCAATCTTTGCCTAGGAATAGCATAGATTCTTGGGATAAGTACAAAGATGCTTTTATTGGGAAGTATTACCCACCTACTAAAATTATCCAATTGAGGAGTAACATTATGAATTTTAAGAAATTGGATAATGAACACGTTGCCCAAGCTTGGGAACGTATGAAATCTGTTGTTAAGAAATGACCTACACATGGTTTGACTACCTGGATGGCTATCCAGACTTTTTATGCAGGCTTGAACTTTACCTCGCGGAACCTGTTAGATTCGGCCGCGGGAGGAACCTTTATGTCAACTACACTTGGTGCTTCCACAAAGCTTCTCGATGAGATGATGACCAATTATTCCCAATGGCACACCGAACGCGCTCCAACAGGTAGGAAGGTAAACTCTGTCGAGGAGATTACCTCCCTAAATGAAAAAGTTGACTTAATTATGTCTCTACTTACCAAGCAACCCTCTACTGATCCTCACGATGTTCCTTTAAATTCTTTGGTTGCTTAGGAACAAGTAGATGTGAACTTTATTGCTAGAAACAACTTTAACAACAATGCTTATAGGGGCAATTTTTCTAGTAATCCTAGACCGTTTCCATCCAACTATGGGAACAACAACACCTACCCTAGCAACAAGAACCCCACTTCTGAACTAGAAAACATGCTTAGAGACTTTATCACTACCCAAAAAGCCTTCAACAAGAATATAGAAGAGAAATTAGCTAAGTTAGATAATCTCTCTTTGAAGGTAGATAGCCTAGCCCTTGATGTTGAGATGCTAAAAATTAAAATCTCCCCCCTTGAGGAGAGGAAGGCCGCCCCTATTAATGCTATCCAATTACAAATTAATGAAAATATTAGGATGATGGCTAAACTTAAAGAAATATGGGCTAGAGAAAAGGAGGAAGAGGATAGAATTACGATCCTTCCTACACACCACACAGTTTCCACTATCCAAATTATTGAGGATACCGAAACTATTAGCACCCAATGCACTCCTGATCCCATTGGACCTATTAATGGTGATGCTAGTACCTCAACCGTAGAAGAAGAAACTCCTATGAACATAGAGGGTTTCAAACAAGTGATCCTAGATGAAACTACTACCACTTTTGATAGTAGTGATATTGATTTTGATAGTTGCACCCTCTCGGAAGTTATTAGCTTGCTACACTAAATGTCTAGAGACCTCCCACACAAGCGCACTTTACCTTGCCTTCACGGAGCATATCACGAATGCTCTTATCAAAGCTAGGGAGGAGAATCTTAGGATAGAAGCCTCCATACCTAGGAAGCTAGATGATGGTTGGGATCCTATGATAAAAATTAAATTAAATAACTTCTCTTGCTATACTTTATGTGACGTTGGAGCTAGTACCTCCGTGATGCCCAAAAGAATGTATGATATGTTTGAATTGAAACCTTTTTATTCTTGTTCTTTTGGTGTCCGTCTCGTTTATTCTTCCGTAAAGAAACCTTTGGGGAAGATCGACGATGTTCTTATCATTGTCAATGACAACTATGTTCCCGTAGATTTTATTATTATGGATATAGAGTGTGAATCTTTTATGTCCAATTATTTTGGGACGTCCTTTTCTTCGCACGGTTGGTGCTGATACGCCCAAAACGTATCTATAATTTCTTCTTGCTCCATGCATGTTTTGTGTGATATTGCTATGATCTAGATACACTTTCATACACTTTTGATCATATTTGGACTAAGCTATTAACTCAGTGCACCCCAGTGCCAGTTCCTGTTTTCTGCTGTTTTTCAATTTTAGTTTTCCCCCACAGAAAAAGTGCCAGAAAAATTCCGGGAAAAATACAGGAAAAATCAGCGTACAGGAAGCTTCGCGAAGAGCCCGAGTGGGGCCAGAGGGGAGCCAGGGGGGCCCAGGCGGCCACCCGGCGCGGCCCCACCCTTGGCCGCGCCAGGGGGGCGCCTGGGGCCCCTGGTCCACCTCTGGCTGCCCCCTTCGCCTATTTACTCTCCGTCACGGGGAAATTCCGAGGACAGAACCCTTTTTTTTAATCTCGCCTCTGTTCTGACGCCGCCGCGCTTCCGAGATCGGGAGCACCAGAAGACCTCTTCCCGGCACCCTGTCAGAGGGAGGGCCGACCTCCGGGAGTCTCCTCTCCACCATGGATTCTCCCCGGATGTATCGTGAGTAGTTTTCCTTGGACCATGGGTCCGTGATCAGTAGCTATGTGATGTTCTCCTCTCCTCTTTGTTCTTCATGGTTTAGACCTCGTGAGCTTCCCTACATGATCGAGGCACTTTTGTAATATTTCTGCTATTGCTATGCTGAGTTTGATGGGATCTGATGGATTATGAGATTATTTTCAGATTGTGATAGAGTAATATATTTGGTTTTTATCTCTTATATTTTTGTTCCTAAGTAATTTTTGCATGTTCTCCGTTGCTGTTTATTGCTTTGGCCAAGTAGTAGGTAGTGACTCCAAGAGGGAACGTTATGCTCGATTGTGGGTTCATGCCCCCCGATGACACGCTTGAGTGACAGAAACATGAGTCTAGGGGATGTGCTGTTTCCACAAGGGGGAAAACAACGGTGCTTGTAACCGCGGTTGCAAGGATTTTTTACTTTACGCAAAATTTTTTAATGCAGTTGTCTGTTGCTTTGGGTTTAAACTTTGGGTGGGGCACGCAACTTAATACCAGCGAGATGTTCTGGATAGATATCTCAAGGTGGATGATTAGTAGTAGATGCAGTTGGATTACGGTCTACTTATTTTTGCGTACTGCCCGTGCTTTTGAGCCTCATCTTTTCTTTTGTAGCATAGTTAGCATTGCGGTGCGTTCATAATCCTGTCAATTGCCCTTCTGTAATGTTTTTACCTCGCATAGCAGTTTTATCGTCTTTTGGGAGAGAGACATCACTAGTGAACATCACGTATCCCGGTCCATATCCTTATTACTGTTTCCACGCTGTATTTACTTTCCTGCTTTTACTTTCAATTGCTATCATTATCCTTTGTGTTTTACCCTTTGTGAACAACAAGACCGGAGAGATTGAAAACCTCTCTGAACTTCGTTGGGAACAAAGTTATCTGTGTCTGTGTGCAGGTCCATGTCAGTTACGCTGCTGACACCTACTTATCATCTTTGGAGTCCTACTGGAGACAAACCTTGGTATCTTCACCGAGGGAAACTTGCTGCTGCGCTACATCTCAACCTTCCACTTGGGGTAACCAACGAAGGGCGAGAAGCCATCAGGTGCCATTATTGACATGAAAGAGGGGAATATAAAATTCAATTCCCTCTCAAAAAGGGGATAGAACACTTCCCTAGAAAGAAAATCAAGTTACCATTTGAGTCCGTTACACGGGCTAGCTATTCTCTTTCTCTTGATAAAACTTGATTCTTCTTTTGCCTTATGCCTAGCTTAAAGGCGTAAAATAAAACGCTTGTTGGGAGGCAACCGAAGATGTTTTTACTTCTGTTTTTAGTGGTCTTGATGATTGTTACTACTGTAGCAACATCATTGTATCTTTATTTTCAAGCTTTGTGTCAAGTTATAGCCTCATATGACAAGGGAAGTGAAAGTTATGACATGCTGTCCAGAAAACAGATTTTGTCCTCGTGACGGAAAAAATTAGAATAAATCACATGTTCATCTTTTTGAGCTGAATTGTTTACACAGTGTGCTCTATAAAATCACGGAACTTTCGTATGTTTTGAGTTTTTTTATTGGAGTTGCATAAGTACCCCTAAAAAATTCTTTACTACCTGTTGTTCTATTTTTCAAAGATTCTGCCACGTTTTTTCCCTCCTAACTTTTGCAAACCTTAAGCTTGCTTTTTCTTTGAAAAAACCTTTTGGAAATATCGAGAAACATTATCTCTTCAATATTATCTTTATATCCAGTGGGGAAAAATTATTTATTAAGGGTACTAACCTCTCTAATCAGCTTATGATGAGTTGTGTATGAAGGGAGTTTTCAAGCGTGCGACGGAAGATGATGAAAGAAGATTCGAGAGTGTCAAGCGCTCAAGCTTGGGGATGCCCCCATGCATCCCCAATAAATATTCAAGGAGACTCAAGCGTCTAAGCTCGGGGATGCCCCCGAGCATCCCCTTCTCCATCAACAATCATCAGTTCGTCCCTCGTCTCACTATATTTTTATCACTTCATGCGTTATGTGCTATGCTTGGAGCGTCTCGCTCTTAGGTTTTGTTTTTAGTTTTCTTTAGCTTTGCTTGCTGTTCATAACAAGTTAGATCCCGTCTTACTTTGTGTGGGAGAGAAACACGCTCCACTTTCAAAATCTAGAACACATCATAGGATTCTTCATGCCTATCTTTTTGCTGTTGTGTGTTCTTTATCTTTTCGTAGCTACTGCCATGTTTAGTTTTAGTCTTAGTTTGTCTGTAGCAAGAGCCTTGGATTTTGTTTAGTTTGTTGCTGGAACTCTCTTTAGTTTTAATGTTTATCTTGTTAAGAGAGTTGGTTATTGCACTGAGTTGTGTCTTGTCCTAAAAGTAGGTAATTGAGGTTGCTATTTAATTTTAGTAGTAACTTGCAATAGTTTTGAGGTATTGATGTGAGTAATATTTGAACTTTTGGTGTCAAGAGCTCTAGCCTATTAGTGATAGGTGTCATATTTTGAGCAATCCGCGTTTATTTTCAAAAACCCACAAAACTAGTTGAGAACTCTAGCTACTAGATGGATCACTACTCTTCTGAGGGGTCGCATATTAGAGAACATTCACGTATCATGAGTCGAGGATGCGCAAGGATAACCAAACCCCCATACACTCCTCCTCGGGGTACTTGTCTCGTTGTGAACCTCCTTATTATATTTAGAGTTACAGATAATAAATGCATGAGTTCTTCAGACTAATGTAAGTATTGAAAGTCGACACTTCCACCTCCTCATATTTGCTAGCCTCTCTCGTGCCGTGCATTGCCCTCTTCTCACTCCGAGAGTAGGCGTCCACCTTCGCCGTTACATCCAAACCCTTGGCATGATACGCTCTGTCATTATAAACCTCCTTATATCTTTCCTCAAAACAGCCACCATACCTACCTATCAAGGCATTTCCATAGCCTTTCCGAGATATAGTGCCATGCAACAGCCACCTCTTCATGACTTGATCTTCATGTCATACATGTTCCTGCTACACTGGCAGAGGCATACATTGCATACATCATGATAGCTACATCTTCTTTATGATTTTAGTACCTTGTAAAGTGTGAAATATCTTCTATACCCTCGAGTGTTGCCCTTAAAGTGAGGAAAAGATCCCAAAGTGGAAAAAATAAATGATCACAAAGAGGAAAAATGAAAGTTAAACAGAAAGAGCCATTGAGGCCACCAAAAAAATACAAAAAAATAGAAAAAAGAGAAAAAGAAATAAAAAGAGATAAAGGGGCAACACTACTATCCTTTTGAAAGATCCACACTAGTACTCCCTCTTATCCTTGTACTGCATAGAGATGACCATTCATGCATATAGCTATGCGGGGACCTTCACACTATAGAACTTGGCTTGCATATTCCAAGGATGAGACTCCTCAAAAGAGCTCTAGGTCTTCATGAGCGAGCAAGTTAGATGCACCCCCACTAGTTCCATTGGAGAGATTTCTAGCTCATACGTGCATCCGCTGCATGGAAATCCCTACTCCTCACATCATATCTATCATTTGGCCTTCTCGCCTATGATTGTCCTCATTGATGTGAGCCTTTCTAACCCTTTTTGTCTTCCTCCTCCATCATATTTCTCTCTTTGCCATCCTAAGTGTCAACTCTTGATATTACGCTCATCCATTGCATGGGTGATCAAAATATCGAAAAGGAGTGGATCAAATTAACTTGTACTTGGCTAGTGGTCTGGGGACGAGTCAAGATAAGATTCCAAAAAAGACCAAGTGCGAAACTTTAGTAGATTGAGTTCTCAATAAAAAAAATCGTATTCCCTCTCCCCCTTCTTGCACGCAAACACCATTTGGAGACATTCGAGTCACGGACAACAAGAGATCTTGCACCTAATGTTCTTTTGTTACTTGTTTCAATGCTAATATAGACTCTTGCATGTTATGACTTGAATTGAATCACATACCTTGATTACATTACTTTTAAAAGTTATTATATGGTTGCTAGCATGTCACCACATAGATTATGCTTGCTATCATTTACCTACTCGAGGACGAGAAGGAATTAAGCTTGGGGATGTTGATACGTCCCAAACGTATCGATAATTTCTGCTTGCTCCATGCATGTTTTGTGTGATATTGCTATGATCTAGATACACTTTCATACACTTTTGATCATATTTGGACTAACCTATTAACTCAGTGCACCCCAGTGCCAATTTCTGTTTTCTGCTTTTTTTCTATTTTAGTTTTCCCCCATATTAAAAGTGCTCCAAAAATCCGGGAAAAATCAGATAAAAAATCAGCCTAACGGAAGCTTCTAGAGCCCCGAAGGAGGGCTGGAGGGGCCCCACCTGGTGCCCAGGTGTCCAGGTGGCGCGGCCTAGGGCGGGGCCGTGTCGGGTGGCCTCCTGGACACCTGGTGCCCCCCTGGCAGCCCCCTTCGCCTATTTATTCCCCATGAGGCGAAACCCCCGAAGACAGAACCCTTTTTCGCGATCTCGCCTCTGTTCCGCCGCCGCCGCGCTTCCAAGATCGGGAGCGCTAGCAGACTTCTTCCCGGCACCCTGCCGGAGGGAGGATCGAACTCCGGGAGCTTCCCCTTCACCACAGACGCTTCCCGGATGTGCCGTGAGTAGTTTTATTTGGACCATGGGTCCGTGATCATTAGCTATGTGATGCTCTCCTGCCCTCTTTGTTCTTCATTGTTTGGACCTCGTGAGATGCCCTACATGATTGAGGCACATATGTAATCTTTTTGCTGTTGCTATGCTGAGTTTGATGGGATCTGATGGATTATGAGATTATGTTCAGATTGTCATAGTGTAATATATTTGGTTCTTATCTTTTATATTTTGTTCCTATGTAATTCTTGCATGTTCTCCATTGATGTTTATTGCTTTGGCCAAGTAGTATGTAGTAACTCCAAGAGGGAACGTTATGCTCGATTGTGGGTTCATGCCCCCTAATGACACGCTTGAGTGACAGAAACATGAGTCTAGGGGATGCGCTGTTGCCACAAGGGGGAAAACAACGGTGCTTGTAACCGCAGTTACAAGGATTGTTTACTTTACGCAAAGTGCTTTTTAATGCAGTTATCTGTTGCTTTGGGTTTACACTTTGGGTGTGGCTCGCAACTTAATACCAGCGAGATTTTCTGGATAGATATCTCAAGGTGGATGATTAGTAGTAGATGCAGTTGGATTTCGGTCTACTTATTTTGGCGTATTGCCCATGCTTTTGAGCCTCTTCCTTTCTTTGTAGCATAGTTAGCATTGCGGTGCGTTTATAATCCTGTCAGTTGCTCATTTGTAATTTGTTCACCTCGCATAACATTTTATCGTCTTTTCAGAGATAGACATCACTAGTGAATATCACGGGACCCCGGTCCATATTCTCATCACTGTTTACACGCTCATTTACTTTTCTGCTTTTACTTTCAGTTGCTATCATTATCATTATCCCTTGTGTTTTGATCCTTTGTAAACAACATGACCGGAGATATTGACAACCTCTCTGAACTTTTTTGGGAGCAAAGTTATTTGTGTCTGTGTGCAGGTCCACGTCAGTTGCGCCGCTGACACCTACTTATCATCTCCAGAGTCCTACTGGAGACAAACCTTAGTATCTTCACCGAGGGAAACTTGCCGCTACGCTGCATCTCACCTTCCACTTGGGGTAACCAACGAAGGGCGAGAAGCAATTATCATCTCTCGCGTATCAAGGAGTAAACATGCCACCTCGGAACTAGATAATTTACAATATCAACTCTAAGTGGCAAGAACTCAAATGTACACATTTTCTAGACAAGTAATATAAAGGCATATTACTCCAAATAATGTGATATCCCAAAAGTTACAACTAGAGGTAAAAAAATACCAACACGAGATAATTAATGGACTTTTTAGAATTTGAATTTCTCATGAGTACGACATACCACATATAGACTAGATAATCTTGTAATATCAATACTAGGTGGTATTCCTCATGTACACACATTTGTAGGATCGGAAGAGAAACTTGATTGTTTGGTCGTTAATTAGCCCCCAAGTTATTAATAACTTGAAGGGGACACTTAGAAAAAATGTCTAAGCGGATAGAAACTTGATTTTTTGATCATTAAGTAGCCCCCAAGTTATTAATAACTTGAAGGGGACACTTAGAAAAATTGTCTAAGCATCTCTTCTGAGTCGCACGTAACTCGGAAGAGAAACTTGATTTTTTGACCGTTAAGTAGTCCCCAAGTTATTAATAACTTGAAGGGGACACTTAGAAAAATTTGCTAGATCGTTAAGTAGCCCAAAAGTTGTTAATAACTTGAAGGGGCCACTTAGAAAAGTTTGCTAAGCATCTCTTCCGAGTTGCACGCAACTCGGAAGAGAAACTTGATTTTTTGATCGTTAAGTAGCCCCCAAGTTATTAATAACTAGAAGGGGACACTTAGAAAAAATTGTTAGGCATCTCTTCCGAGTTGCACGCAACTCGGAAGAGAAACTTGATTTTTTTATCGTTAAGTAGCCCCCAAGTTATTAATAACTTGAAGGGAACACTTAGAAAAAAATTGTAGGCATCTCTTCCGAGTTGCACGCAACTCGAAAGATAAATTTTATTTTTGATCGTTAAGTAGCCCCCAAGTTATTCATAACTTGAAGGGGACACTTAGAAAAAAATTCTAAGCATCTCTTCCGAGTCGCACACAATTCAGAAGAGAAAGTTTATTTTTTGATCGTTAAGTAGCCCTCAAGTTATTAATAACTGGAAGGGGACACTTGGAAATTTTTTCTAAGAATCTCCTCTGAGCTATACGCAACTCGGAAGAGAAACTTGATTTTTGAAAAGCAGACAAGAATATGAAAATTCATAGAGGGACTATACTTTATTCATGTAACATGACTAACTTTATGCATAAAACCGACGTAACAACTGAGCATTCCATGCATGTGGTTCTCCTATGTCATTAGATACATCATATAGCCGATAAGCCCCATTATGTAATACCTGAGATATTACAAAGGGACCTTCCCATGGAGGGGGGCTAGTTTATGATTCCCTTCTGAAGTCTTCTTTACGCGTAGCACCATGTCACCTTCTTGGAATGAGCGAGCTCGGACATGCCGGTCATGGTACCAGCGAAGATCCTGCTGATAAAAGGCAGAACGAGTGAGAGCCAAGTTTCGCTCTTCTTCAAGCAGGCCAACCCCATCTTGTCTCGCAATCTCGGCTTCTGCTTCAGTGTACTGAGTTACTCGGGGAGCGTTATGCTTCAAATCACTTGGAAGAATGGCTTCTGCACCATACACCAAAAAGAAAGGCGAGAACCGAGTAGAGCGATTCGGTGTTGTTCGCAGCCCCCACAAAACTGAGGGAAGTTCATCCACCCAAGCACCTTCTTCTTCTTTCAATTCCTGAAGTAGACGTGGTTTGATTCCTTTCAATATCAATCCATTATCACGTTCGTCCTGACC
Source organism: Bromus sterilis (assembly GCA_950022295.1). Classification (NCBI taxonomy): domain Eukaryota; kingdom Viridiplantae; phylum Streptophyta; class Magnoliopsida; order Poales; family Poaceae; genus Bromus; species Bromus sterilis. Next base: position 315,793,272 of record OX465597.1, on the reverse strand, counting down.
GTTGGACTGATGATGTGCCACTGAGGCATAATTCACTTGAATTCCATTATTTCAACAAAAAGCTTTGAATTCAGCAGAGTTAAAATTTGAGCCATTATCTGTAATGATGTCATGTGGGACACCAAACCTATGTATGATGCCCTGAATAAAACTGATCATTGTTGTTGAATCCAAAGATTTTATTGGTTTTGCTTCTATCCACTTTGTAAACTTGTCGACAACGGCCAAGATGTGAGTGAAACCATGCTTGCCTGTTTTGAGTGGTCCAATCATATTAAGGCCCCAGACAGCAAAAGGCCAAGCTAAAGGAATTGTCTTCAACTCGGAAGCAGGTTTATGCGGTTGACTTGCATAAAATTGGCATCCTTTGCAATGGTCAACAATATCCTTAGCATCAGCTAGTGCCTCAGGCTAAAAGAAACCAGCTCGGATAGCCTTTGCCACTAACGTCCGACTTGAAGCATGATGTCCGCAATCACCCAAGTGGATATCTTGCAATATGAGTCGACCCTCAACTTCTGATATACATCGCTGGAGAAGTTTGGTGACGCTTTTTCTGTATAGCTCATTGTTGATTACTGAGTAATATATTGATTTGCGAACAACTTTCCTGGCTTCCAGCTCGTCTTCTGGCAATTTTTGTCTTTGTAAATAAGCCAAGATAGGTAAGGTCCACTCGGGTTGCAACACCTCTACATCGAAAACTATATCTATTACCGCAGGTAAGTATTCCTTTATCGGGTATATTTTTGTCTGGTAGCATCTCTAGATCAACTTCAAAAAAGGATCTTCTTTGATAGTTGGAGAATGCAGATGCTCAAGAAAAATTCTAGATAGAATCTGACCCCGAGTTGATCCAAGCTTAGCCAAATCATCAACTGCTTGATCCCGAGCCCTTGGAATATGATGGAGCTCGAGCCCATCGAATTTTTTCTCCAATTTTCGGACAGCTACACAGTAAGTTTTCATCACTGGACTCCGAATGTCCCATTGCTTCATCACTTGATTTATCACCAAATCTGAATCTCTGAATATCATTAGCCGCCGAATTCCGAGTGAAATGGCCATCCGTAATCCGTATAGGAGATCCTCGTAATACTCGGCTTCATTGTTTGTCGCTGGAAAATGAATTTGTAGGACATACCTAATTTCATCTTTTCTTGGTGAGACCAAAACTACACCTGACCCTACTCCATTCAACATCTTTGATCCATCAAAAAACATGATCCAATGCTTTGGGATTGGCTGGGGAGGATGTTGTGTCTCTGTCCACTCGGCTAGGAAATCGGCCAGAGCCCGTGATTTGATTGATTTCTTGGGCTGGTAATGGATATCATAAGGCAGCAGGTCAATTCCCCACTTTGCAATTCTTCCCATTGCATATATATTATTCATGATTTCTGCGAGAGGATCTTCCGAGACAACTATAATTGAGTGGTCTTGAAAATAATGTGCTAGATTTTTTGACGCCAAGTAAATCCCCATTGCCAACTTTTGGTAATGTGGGTAGCGCTGCTTGGATGGTGTAAGGACTTCAGAGATGAAGTACACGGGCCTTTGAACCTTCTGTGTTTTCCCTTCTTCTTCCCTTTCCACCACAATAGCAACACTGACAACTTGACTTGTAGCTTCAATATACAACAAGAGGTTCTCTTTCTCTCTCGGAGCAGCAAGAACTGGCCGAGTTAACAACTGCTTCTTCAAATCTTCGAAAGCTGCTTGAGCCTCTTTAGTCCAGGTGAAATTTGGCGATTTTTTCATCAGCTGATAGAGAGTTAAAGCCTTCTCCCCAAGTCTGGAAATAAATCGACTGAGTGTTGCAAGGCACCCTGTTAACTTCTGGACATCTCGGGGCTCTTGCGGTTTTCTCATATTCTGAATAGCACCAATTTTTTCCGGGTTAGATTGAATTCCTCGCTCTGAGACCATGAAGTCGAGTAACTTTCCTGTTGGAACACAAAAAACACATTTCGCTGGGTTCAACTTGATGTTGTAAGCTCGAAGACTTTGAAAATTTTCAGCCAAATCTGCTAGAAAATAATCTCCTTTAACATATTTGATAACTATGTCATCTACATACACTGCTACATTTCTTCCGATCTGCCATATCAGACAATTTTGCATCATGCGCTGATATGTTGCTCCAGCGTTCTTAAGTACAAACGGCATTGTTGTGTAACAAAAGCATCCGAATGGGTTTATGGACGCAGTTTTAAGCTCATATCGTTCATATAATCGGATTTGATGGTAACCTGAATACGAATCGAGGAAACAGAGTCTCTCGCAACATGATGTGGAATCTACAATTTGGTCAATGCGAGGAAGGGAAAAATGATCTTTTGGAAAAACTTTGTTGATATGCCGGAAATCAACACAATTTCTCCAAGTTTTGTCTTTCTTCGGAACCATAACAGGGTTGGCTAACCACTTGGAGTGGAATATCTCACTGATGAATCCGACTGCTAATAATCTCGCGACTTCTTGTCCGATAGCTTTTCTCTTATCAGAAGAAAATCACCTTAAGGATTCCTTAATAGGTCTTGATTTTCGATCCACATTGAGTTTGTGCTCAGCCAACTCTCTTGGAATTCCTGGTATGTCAGACGGCTTCCATGCGAAGATATCCCAATTCTCACGGAGAAAGTTGATGAGCTCGAGTTCCTATTTGGGATCCAAATTAGTTGCAATATTGGTGAACTTGTCCTCATCGGTGGGATAGATATGCACTCTTTTAATTTCTCCTACTAACTAAAAATGATGACATTTTCTTAGGCTGGAGCAATTCAGCCGAGTTAGCTGCTTGTTTATATTCGCCAATTCTACTTCGGCCATCTGCTGATCAACAATCAAAGAACCTTTTTGTAGCAATTCTTCTGCTTGCTTATAGTCCTCAGAAACAATGATAATGCCCCGTGGGCCGGGAATCTTCAATTTCAAGTAAACATAACAAGGTATAGCCATGAATTTTGCATACGCAGGCCTTCCGAGTAGTGCATGATATGCACTCGGGAAATCAACAACCTCAAAGGTGATTTGTTCTTTCCGGAAGTTACTCGGAGTACCAAATACAACATTGAGGGTAATCATGTTGTCGTTGTTCAGTAACGGTAGATTCTATGGGGATGGCTAAAGAGGGGGACAAACCGAGGTGAGTGTCGATGGTGCTGGAATCGAGAATGGGGACAAACACAGTGAGACACCGCGATGTACCCAGGTTTGGGGCTGTAACATCCCAAAATTTTCCAAATTTTGGAATGTTAATAAATAATATAATATTGATTGAATTGTTTTGATTTTGGGGTAAATGAAAACTTTTCCCTTGAGTTTTTTTGTTTAAACCTTTACAAACCATTTAATAAAATTGGATAATCATTTATCCAATAATGAAAATTTTGGTTGTGAACTTTATTCAAAATTTCAAAGAATGATTTTCTTTCTTTTGTCCTTTTGAAATTTGGTACGAACCACAATTAAATATTTTCGAGTGAGAATAAAATGATTTTCTTAAATTTATTGTGGTCCCATACTCATTCTCAAATTCTTATTTTGGAGTTTATTGGATATTGACGTTTAAGAGATATTTAAATATTTCCAATAATTTAATAAACAAAATGAGAGGAGATAATATGACTTCTCCAAAAACAGTATTGAATTTTTTTTAATAATGTCGTTAATGAATTTTTTTTATAAAAATCTATTTCTAAAATGTGTTCTGAGAGGGAAATATAGTTTTCCTAGACTCTCTATGTTTTATTCGGCCTATACAATTTTATTTGAGAGTGTTTTAATAAAAATAGGATTCCTAAGTCAATTGGACTGAGGTCATCTATCTAATTTTTTCCCCTATCTCTCTTTCCTTTTTCTTTATCTTGGGACAAATTTCCACTAAGGCCCATAGCCCGAGCGAGCTGTCTTCTTCCTCTCGTTCGTTCATGTGTACGTGAACACAGAAGAAAATGGCCATGGAAACTGAAGCTCTTCCTCCTTTCCTCCCATCTACTCTTTTGACCGATTCACTTCAGAACCTACACAAAAATTGTGGACAAGTTCATGAGGAATCCATTCATGGAAACAAACACGCGTTTTAATGCTTTTAATTGTCCATAATTTTCACCATGAATGCCATTAAATTCATTTCCAAAACCTCGCTTTTAATGCCCATTATTTCTCCATAAATTCCATTAAATCTATTTCCAAAACCTCGCTTTTAATGTTCATTATTTCTCCATGAATGCCATTAAATCCATTCCAAAACCTCACCCACTCTCCTTCTAAGGACCTCCCATGACCCTATAAATACCGCCCCTAGGACCCCTTTGAACCACACATCCCCATGCATAAAGTCCCTCTCCAAAGCCCTCTCCTTCGTGCACAATTTCTCGTCAGAGTAAAGATGCATCCACACTTCCGGTGAAGATTTTTGTCGCCATGAAAGGTACCTAGTCCATATTTCTTCCTCTAGTTTCTTCCCCTTGCCGATGCGCACCGTTGTGACATATTTTTCCTCTCGATTGCAAGGCCGGAGCACACCGTCCGTGTCATTGTGCTCTTCATGCGTTCTTCTCTACTCCGGTGGAACTTCTTCGCTATCCGAGGGTGAACCTAGAGCTATAACCTTGTCCATCGAGTCGCCCAAATCATCCTCTATCCCGTTCGGCTGTTTATTGACGCCCGCGACCTTTTTCCAAAATTCCGGCGAGATCTCCGGTGAGCCTTTCTCCCCTCTTTGTTCATAATTTTATTTTGTAAAAATCGAATGGGTACAGACCTATCAGAACTCGCCATTTTGCATCCTTTTTATTAATGCCGTAATTCATTTTAGCAAAAATATCCAAACTTCAAAAATTCATATCTTCTAGCCCGTAAGTCGGATTTCGACAAATTTTATATCCCCGGATTCCTTGGAAAATGTAGTTTATTATTTTCCAGTAATATTCCACTTTTGATAATTCGAAATTTAACTCAAATTTATTTTTATAATTTGAGTATATTTGGTATACATCTTATTCTATAATTTATTCGGAATATTTTCTTCATCAAATTTGATCCTTAATATCAAATCTTTCTGTTTGGACAATTGTCACATTCTTTCCATCATATAAATACACTATTTTGACCTCAAATCTTCGTCTTAGCTTCCATTTAGTATATCTCTTTTTTTATATAAAATTGGCTACAAAAATTCAATCTTCTCAACAAGATCATCACGATTTCTATCGGATCTTTTTCAATCCAATCCAAGAATTGATTTCCTATTCAAATATTCATATGGACAAACCAACTGAGTTTGACATACTCTCCATCTAATTGATTTTATAATCAACCTTCAACATATCCAATTGATTTTACAATCCTCGGATTTATGATTTCCATCATATTTCCATCCAATCCAACTTGATCCTATCTCAACCTATCCATGCCATAGTAATTATTTTATTAATAGTAATAACTAAATATTTATGTTGTAATTGTATCTTATTTGGATCTTCACTTTGGATTGAGTTGTGTGTTGAAGTGTTTCTCTTTTACCGTTAGATATATTGTAACGAGATGGAGAGATGACTACGAGTAGAATATTTCATCCTCAGGATCCAGGCAAGTTACTCTTTTGATCATGCTCCAGTATTACCTATATTTTTTTATATGCATTGTAGTCCAACTTAAATATTATGCATTGATAGGATTATATATTATGCTATGCTATTACACCCAGTAGTTCATTGAGGTAGGTCTGAACCTTATATCATTGTCGCCACCGTGTAGAATTATACTGCTTTGCTAAGTAGACGTGGATTGGGAAGTGGTCCATTATGAGGTATGAGTGACTAAGTAGTAAACAGGACCAAGATAATCTTAATGAACCACCTGGGTGGAATGGTTGGGGGCACCCTGGAGGAACCAGTGGATTTGCCTGAGTGACCTGGAGATGGCCAGTAATCACTGCGGAATGCCACCCAGGCTTAAAGGGATCAATCATATTTTTCATAACTAGAAGCTTACGTGTGCAGCCACAAGCCATTATGGGCTCTGGCTTGGTTAATTAGTAGTAGTGACTCTTGCTAGGTGGTGCTACGAACGTAGTGTTGGTAGGTGGGATGGGCACCGCCAGAGTAAGGGAAACTCTTCTAAAAGACCATGTCTCGACCTTCCTATTTCCATACAAAGTGTAGTGTGGCGAATACCAATGGAGGTGGTCGAGTCTTGTGGGGAAAAGTGCACAAACCTCTGCAGAGTGTACAAATTGATCATGATTAGCCGTGTCCCCGGTTACGGACAACTTTGAGCATCTAGAAGTGGGAATGTTGACGGATCTCATCATATTTAATTAATCAATCGGGTTTAATCAACTTTGGGAATAGATTGACTTGGAGAAACCAATTCAATCATATTATGAGCTTTGTAGTACTGTTATGATACTCTTTGAGTAGGACAAAATCAGCTTTATGCAAACCGAAACTCTTAGAGCTTTTCCACCAGCCAAAATTGCATGTAGAAGATAGGTCTGTTATATATTTTTTTGGGAGTAACTTGCCGTACATTCAAAGTACTGACCCATTTTGGGCTGTAACCTTCGGTGTTGCAGGATTGTATACGACGAGTAAGTGATGCGATGTAGGGTTACGATGTCTACACTCAACTTTGCCGTTGGTGTTGATGGGACTCCACTTATGTATTGTTTATTTCCGCGGTGTATTCTAGCCCAAAGGCTATAAGGTAATAAATATCATGTATTTACGTTACTTTTTGACATGTGATTCATGGTATTTCATCGAGTACTGTGTGTGCTAGCATACTGATCCAGGGATAGCACAGAAGCACAGTAGACTTGGTTCCTTTTGGGACCGGGTCGTTACAGGGGCTCTCCATAGAGATAACACCCCTAGTCCTGCCGAGCTAGCTATAAGCAATAACTCGAGCTATAATGAATGCTCCGTGAGATGTATGAGAGGAAGGAGAAGAGGGCTCTAAGCACAACTCTGTCCTTGCTCTCTCTGGTGGGTGAAGTGTAGTAAATGTGGCCTCCCCCCAATGCAGGAGGGGTTCCCAGGGCTCTTATAGGCCGAGCCCGGGGTGCTAAGGTAATTACACAGTAGATGGGGACCTAGATGTAAGCCTCAGCTAGCCGGCTGGGCCCCCATGACGTCTGCTCTCCGGCTGACCCAGAGTAGGTTTGCGACTCACCATGCCGCTAGCTTGTAGGTCTTGCGTACTGAACAATGTGGCTAGAAGCTTGGTCTTGTCGGCCTGTCCGCGTAATCTGCGCGGGAGGGTACAACACGTCCCTTACAGGTCGGCACATGGACTCAACTTCTCTGCCACCCGGATCTTCTGGGATTGAGCATTTATGACCTTGTACCAGGTGCTCCGACCTGGGCCAAGGTCAACTCTCAGTGTTAGCTCGGATTGTCTTGTATCTTCTTGGGCCGAATGAACTTAGGTGAGGCCGCTTTCACTCTCCTGGGGCAATCAGCCTTCGACCTAATCAGCTCGGCCCTTTGGAGATCGATCTTGTGCTTTCTCGGTTTTCTTCTAGATTGGCGATCCTTAGATCGGCGGTCTTTAGATCGGCCTTGACCAGATCGGCCTTCCTCCGAATGACGGTATTCAGGTCGGCCCAAATCAGCTCGGCCTCACTTAGATCGGCGATCATCAGATCAGCGATCTTTGTCTTCAAATGTTATTTCGCCTGGGTGACCCTACCCGGGGGTCATTCCCACCACAGTAGCGCCTGAAGCTGTGGAGGTCCCGCAAAGAGAAATGATAGTTGGGCCTGCACAGGTTCCTCCCATACTTGCCTTGAGTCTTGCTGTATCTGCTCTGCTTTTCTGAACGATTGCTCTCAATTGGCCGAGTGCTCCTCAATCGAACGATTGTTCTTGTTTAGTTCAGACGCTTCTCAACCAACCGATTGCAAACCATGTTCAGGCGATTGCTCTTGTCAGTTCTGCCGATTGCTTCTTCCGCTCAGCCGATGTGCTCAATGGTTGCTTTGACCGGAATGTTGACCAAGTCGTGCCGTTTTGAATTTGCTGCGGAATAGAGGGCAATGTGCCATGATGGATGTGACATAACGGCCTCCTCGGGCCACGCGCGCACGTCCCCTCCCATCCACGGGATCTTATGTGCCTTGATATTGTGCTGCTTTGGCGATGCACGAGGCCACACCGGCCACAGGGATATTGCACCGGATCCCACCACCACCCTTTGGCCCAATAAATAGCCGAGAGGGTGGGTATGTGGCTCGCCCCCGCCAACTTTGCCTCGTTGATGACGGCTTCTCGCCCTTCGTTGGTGAGCCCCAAGTGGAAGGTGTGATGTAGCACAGCAGCAAATTTCCCTCGGTAAAGATACCAAGGTTTGTCCCCAGTAGGACTCTAGAGATGATAAGTAGGTGTCAGCGGCGCAACTGACGTGGACCTGCACACAGACACAGATAACTTTGCTCCCAACGAAGTTCAGAGAGGTTGTCAATCTCTCCGGTCTTGTTGTTCACAAATGATAAAACGCAAGGGAATAATGACAGCAACTTGAAAGTAAATGCAGAAAAGTAAATATAGCTTGGAAACAATAATGAGGATATGGATCGGGATAGGTGATGTTCGCTAGTGAAGTTTCTCTCCCAAAAGACGATAAAAATGCTATGCGAGGTAAACAAATTACAGAAAGGCAATTGACAGGATTATGAACGCACCGCAATGCTAACTATGCTACAAAAGAAAGGAAGAGGTTCAAAAGCTCGGGCAGTACGCCAAAGTAAGTAGACCGAAATCCATCTGCATCTACTACTAATCATCCACCTTGAGATATCTATCCAGAACATCTCGCTGGTATTAAGTTGCGAGCCCCACCCAAAGTGTAAACCCAAAGCAACAGACAACTGCATTAAAAAGAACTTTGCGTAAAGTAAACAATCCTTGTAACCGCGGTTACAAGCACCGTTATTTTCCCCTTGTGGCAACATCACATCCCCTAGACTCATGTTTATGTCACTCAAGCATGTCCTCGGGGAGGCATGAACCCACAATCTAGCACAACGCTCCCTCTTGGAGTCACTACCTACTACTTGGCCAAATCAATAAACAGCAACGGAGAGCATGCAAGAATTACTTAGGAACAAAAATATAAGAGATAAAAACCAAATATATTACTCTATCACAATCTGAACATAATCTCATAATCCATAAGATCCGATCAAACTCAACATAGCAATAGCAGAAATATTACAAAGGTGCCTCGATCATGTAGGGCAGCTCACGAGGTCTAAACAATGAAGATCAAAGAGGGGAGGAGAACATCACATAGCTACTGATCACAGACCCATGGTCCAAGGAAAACTACTCACGGGACATCCGGGAGCATCCATGCTGGAGAGGAGACTCCCAGAGGTCAATCCTCCCTCCGGAGGGTGCCGGGAAGAGGTCTTCTGGTGCTCCCGAACTCGGAAGCGCGGCGGCGGCGGAACAGAGGCGAGTTCGCGGAATAGGGTTCTGCTTCTGGAGTTTTCCCGTGACGGGGGATAAATAGGCGAAGGGGGCAGCCAGTGGTGGACCAGGGGCCCCAGGCGCCCCCCTGGCGCGGCCAGGGGTGGGGCCGCGCCGGGTGGCCGCCTGGGCTCCCCTGGCCCCCCTCTGGCCCCTCCCGGGCTTTTCTCGAAGCTTCTGTCACGCTGATTTTTTATCTGAATTTTCCCGAATTTTTCTGGCACTTTTTGTATGGGGAAAACTGAAATAGAAAAATAGAAGAAAACAGGAACTGGCACTGGGGTGCACTGAGTTAATAGGTTAGTCCAAATATGATAAAAAATGTATGAAAGTGTATCTAGATCATAGCAATATCACACAAAACATGCATGGAGCAAGTAGAAATTATAGATACGTTTTGGACGTATCAACATCCCCAAGCTTAATTCCTGCTCGTCCTCGAGTAGGTAAATGATAACAAGCATAATTCCTGTGGTGACATGCTAGCAACCATAAAAGAACTTTGAAAAGTAAAGCAATCAAGGTCAGAGATTCAATTCAAGTCATAACAGGCAAGAGTCTATATTATCATTGAAACAAGTAGCAAAAGAACAAAAGGTGCAAGAGCTCTCGCTATCCGTGACTCGAATGTCTCCAAATGGTGTTTGCGTGCAAGAAAGGGGATTGGGAATACGAGATAAAAAAGTATTTTTGTTGAGAACTCAAACTACTAAAGTTTCACACTTGGTCCTCTTTGGAATCTTATCTTGACTCGTCCCCAGACCACTAGCCAGGTACAATTCAATTTGATCCATTCCTTTTCGATATTTCGAGCACTCATGCAATGGATGAGCGTAAGCACGAGAGTTGACACTTAGGATGGCAAAGAGAGAAATATCGTGGAGGAGGAAGACAAAAAGGATGAGAAAGGCTCACATCAATGAGGACAATCATAGGCAAGAGATGACAAATGATAGATATGATGTGAGGAGTAGGGATTGCCATGCAACAGATGTACATACGAGCTAAGAAGCTCTCCAAACTATATGCATGAAGATCATCTCTATGAAGTACAAGGATATAAAGGGAGTACTAGTGTGGATCTCTCAAAAAGATAGTAGTGTTGCCCCTTTCTCTCTTTTTATTTCTTTTTATCTCTTTTCTATTTTTTTTGTATTTTTCTGTGGCCTCAATGGCTCTTTCTATTGAACTCTCATTTTTCCTCTTTGGGATCTTTTAATGTGTCCACTTTGGGATCTTTTCCTCACTTAAGGGAAACACTCTATTTTACAAGAAGGTAAATGAGATCTTTCACACTTTACAAGGTACTCAAAACATAAATTAGATGTATCTATCATGATGTATGCAAATGTATGCCTCTGCCAGTGTAGCAGGAACATGTATGACATGAAGATCAAGTCATGAAGAGGTGGAAGTTGCATGGCAATGTAACTCGGAAACGCTATGGAAATGCCTTGATAGGTAGGTATGGTGGCTGTTTTGAGGAAGGATAAAGGGAGACTTATGATGATAGAGCGTATCATGCCAAGGGTTTGGATGTACCGGCGAAGGTGGAAACCAACTCTCGGAGTGAGAAGAAGGCAATGCACGGCACGGGAAAGGCTAGCAAAATATGGGAAGGTGGAAGTGTCAACTCTCAATACTTACATTAGTCCGAAGAACTCATGCACTTATTATCGGTAACTCTTAATCTAATGAGGAGGTTCACAAAGATAGAAGTACCCCGAGGAGGAGTGTATGGGGGTTTGGTTATCCTTGCGCATCCTCGACTCATGGTACGTGAGTGTACTCTAATATTCGACTCCTCAGAAGAGTAGTGATCCATCTAGTAGCTAGAGTTCTCAACTAGTTTTGTAGGATTTGAAAATAAACACGGATTGCCCAAAATACGACACCTATCACTAATAGGAAAGAGATCTTGACACCAAAAGTCCAAACATTACTCACAACAATGCCTCAAAACTATTGCAAGCTACTACTAAAATTAAATAGCAATCTCAACTACCTACTTTCAAGACAAAACACAACTCAGTGCAACAACCAACTCTCTTAACAAGATAAACATGAAAAATAAAAAGAGTTGCAGTAACAAACTAAACAAAAGCCAAAGCTCTTGCTAAAGACAAACTAAGACTGAAACTAAACAAGGCAGTAGCTATGAAAAGATAAAGAACACACAACAGCAAAAAGATAGGCATGAAGAATCCTATGATGTGTTCTAAATTTTGAAAGTGGAGTGTGTTTCTCTCCCACACAAAGTAAGAAGGGATCTAACTTTTTATGAACAACAAGAAAAGCTAAAGAAAACTAAAAACAAAACCTAAGAGCGAGACGCTCCAAGCATAGCACATAACACATGAAGTGATAAAAATATAGTGAGACGAAGGACGAACTGATGATTGTCGATGGAGAAGAGGATGCACGGGGGCATCCCCAAGCTTAGACGCTTGAGTCTCCTTGAATATCTATTGGGGATGCATGGGGGCATCCCCAAGCTTGAGCGCTTGACACTCCTGGATCTTCTTTCATCATCTTCCAACGCACACTTGAAAACTCCGTTCATACATAACTCATCATAAGCTGATTAGAGAGGTTAGTACCCTTAATAAATAAATTTTCTCCACTGGATATAAAGATAATCTTGAAAATCTATTGTTTCTCAAGAGTTCCAAAAAGTTTTTGCAAAGAAAAAGCAAGCTTAAGGTTTGCAAAAGTAAGGAGAGACAAAACGTGGCAGAATCTGTGAAAAACAGAACAACAGATAGTAAAGATTTTTTTAGGGGCACTTATGCAACTCAAATCAAAAAACTCAGAACATATGGAAGTTTTTTAATTGTATAGATCATACTGTGTAAAAATTTCAGCTCAAAAGTATGAACTGGGATTTTTATGGAATTTTTCTGGTCACGAGGACAGAATCTGTTTTCTGGACAGCATGTCACAACTTTTACATCCCTTGCCGTAAGAGGCTATAACTTGGCACAAAGCTGAGAAATAAAGATAAAATGATGTTGCTACAGTAGTAACAATCATCAAGACACAACAAAAGCAAAAAGAAAAACATAAATTCGTTGCGGGCTGCCTCCTGAAAGCGCTTTTTTAAAGCCATTAGCTAGGCTTAAAGATTATAGAAGATGCTCTCACAAGAATAAGAATTTTGAAGCAAAAGAGAGCATTAAGAAGCAAATATGAAACACATTTAAGCCTAACCCACTTCCTATGCATGGGGACCTTGTAAATAAATAAATCATGAAAGCACAAAGTAACAAGCATAGGAAGGTGCAAGAAGAACAACTTAAAAACTTTCATCATAAAAAGAGGTGTTTTTGTAACATGAAAGTTTCTACAACCAAACTTTCCTCTCTCAAAATAATTTTCAGTAGCATCATGAACAACATCAAGAGTATAACTATCACATGAATCATGTTGTTCATGACCTACAAGCACACGTGTATTGTTTTCAACATGGTTTTTAGGATGATAAGATAGATGCAACCCATCACATTGAGCCTTGATAACAGCAAAATTCTCCGGAATAGTTGGAGATTTCTAATAGGAAAATCAAGTGTGGGTGCAACATCAACAATTTCATGCTTAACATGAGGAACTATAGAAATTTCATCTCCGTAAGCATCATCCATAGTGGCATCATGGCCATAAGCATAGAAGGCATCAACTTCATCAAAAAGGGATATTTCAAAAGAATCCATAGGATCATAACACTCATATAAGGTAAGATTCAAAGAGTTACTCTCATTAGAAGGTAGACATGGATGGATCCATTCTTCCTCCTTTTGTTCGTCACTCTCCTCCTCTTTTTCATCCAATGAGCTTTCGATTTCATCAATTTCTTCTTTCATAAAGTCCTGCAAAACATTAGTCTCTTCCTTTGGGGGAGAGATTCTCTCAAGATGATCAGTAATATAATAATTTGCATCGTAATTTTCCAAACAATAGTTAAGAATATCAAGACTCTCATATTTGTAAGGGGCATCATCAATATTTTTAAGAAGAGAAGTAATTTCATAGGCACCCTTATAAGCAACAAATTCTTCTATTGGCTCTGCATCATAAAAATCATAGTTTCTCTTAGCATAAGAAGCTAAGGTTTCATCATAATTGTACTCACATTGGAAAGAAAGGTGTTTATGCCTCATAAAGCAACAAGATTCATCCCTGCAGAAAGATATATTATATATTGAGCACAAGTTTCTAGCATACTCATACAACTGATGTATTTGTTTCCATAAGTGTATCCCCTTTTGAGACAAGCGGTGTTCCTTGTACCACTTTTGTTGATCCTCAGTGAATCCTCCATGCCAATAAGATCTAGTTTCAAAGAAGTCAGACATTGATTGGCAAGTAAGGAACTAGACATACTATTAATTTTTTTTTGGATTTTTGATAAAAGACACTAAAGCAAAAACTGAAAGGTAAACTAACAAGACTAAAAAACAAAGGTAAAGGGTAGTGTGCAACTCCCCTATCTTAGCACTTGGATTCCCCGGCAACGGCGCCAGAAATTGCTCTTGATGACGGCTTCTCGCCCTTCGTTGGTGAGCCCCAAGTGGAAGGCGTGATGTAGCACAGCAGCAAATTTCCCTCGGTAAAGATACCAAGGTTTGTCTCCAGTAGGACTCCAGAGATGATAAGTAGGTGTCAGCGGCGCAACTGACGTGGACCTGCACACAGACACAGATAACTTTGCTGCCAACGAAGTTCAGAGAGGTTGTCAATCTCTCCGGTCTTGTTGTTCACAAATGATAAAACGCAAGGGGATAATGATAGCAACTTGAAAGTAAATGCAGAAAAGTAAATATAGCTTGGAAACAATAATGAGGATATGGACCGGGATACGTGATGATCGCTAGTGCTGTCTCTCTCCCAAAAGACGATAAAAATGCTATGCGAGGTAAACAAATTAGAGAAAGGCAATTGACAGGATTATGAACGCACCGCAATGCTAACTATGCTACAAAAGAAAGGAAGAGGTTCAAAAGCTCGGGCAGTACGCCAGAGTAAGTAGACCGAAATCCATCTGCATCTACTACTAATCATCCAACTTGAGATATCTATCCAGAACATCTCGCTGGTATTAAGTTGCGAGCCCCACCCAAAGTGTAAACCCAAAGCAACAGATAACTGCATTAAAAAGAACTTTGCGTAAAGTAAACAATCCTTGTAACCGCGGTTACAAGCACCGTTGTTTTCCCCTTGTGGCAACAGCACATCCCCTAGACTCATGTTTCTGTCACTCAAGCATGTCATCGGGGAGGCATGAACCGACAATCTAGCACAACGCTCCCTCTTGGAGTCACTACCTACTACTTGGCCAAAGCAATAAATAACAACGGAGAGCATGCAAGAAATAGTTAGGAACAAAAATATAAGAGATAAAAACCAAATATATTACTCTATCACAATCTGAACATAATCTCATAATCCATCAGATCCGATCAAACTCAACATAGCAATAGCAGAAATATTAGAAAGGTGCTTCGATCATGTAGGGCGTCTCACGAGGTCTAAACAATGAAGATGAAAGAGGGGAGGAGAACATCACATAGCTACTGATCACGGACCCATGGTCCAAGGAAAACTACTCACGGGACATCCGGGGAGCATCCATGGTGGAGAGGAGACTCCCGGAGGTCAATCCTCGCTCCGGCAGGGTGCGGGGAAGAGGTCTTCTGGTGCTCCCGATCTCGGAAGCGCGGCGGCGGAACAGAGGAGAGTTCGCGAAATAGGGTTCTGCTTCTGGAGTTTTCCCGTGACGGGGGATAAATAGGCGAAGGGGGGCAGCCAGAGGTGGACCAGGGGCCCCAGGCGCCCCCTGGCGCGGCCAGGGGTGGGGCCGCGCCGGGTGGCCGCCTGGGCCCCCTGGCCCCCTCTGGCCCCTCTCGGGCTTTTCTCGAAGCTTCCGTCACGCTGATTTTTTATCTGAATTTCTCAAATTTTTCTGGCACTTTTTATATGGGGGAAAACTGAAATAGAAAAACAACAGAAAACAGGAACTGGCACTGGGGTGCACTGAGTTAATAGGTTAGTCCAAATATGATAAAAAATGTATGAAAGTGTATCTAGATCATAGCAATATCACACAAAACATGCATGGAGCAAGCAGAAATTATAGATACGTTTTGGACGTATCACTCGTCTTCCTCCTCGCGCTCTCGTTTCCTCCACCTCCACCGCCGAAGCGACGAACACCTCGCCGCCGCCAAAAGTTTGGATCTGCCCCACCAACCTCCGTGCTCTGCCTCTTGCTTCTCACCGCCGCCGCCACCGCTCGTCTCCGCCGCCTTTGGTGGATGTGGTTCTTGAGCACCGCTGCCACCATCGTCGCAGTCTTCCTCCACGGACTCCGACGCCTTCATGGGAGGCCAAGATCAACCCACCTCCGCCACGTGTGGCGCTTGGAAAGGCTCTATTGTCCGGGAGATGGACATTCTTCTCCTCAGCCGCGCGCGCAAGATCCCGGAGAACATCGAGTTTCGCGTCCCCGGGCCCGACGTGGTACCGGAGCCACTCGCCGGCGAGCGCGTCGTCTTACTCACGCACTTTGAGCGCGGCTTCGGGCTCCGTGTGAGCCAATTTTTTCACGATTTCCTTGAATTTTTTCGATTGAAACTGCACCACCTCGGCGCAAACGCCATGATGTTGCTCTCGGCCTTCATCAAATTGTGTGAGGGCTACCTCAGCGTGCGGCCGAGCATTGGACTGTGGAAAAGGTTCTTCCACCTTCGCTCCTTCCGAGTTGGCACCGGAGTGTTCATCCCAGATCCGGAGGGTGAACCTGGTGCTACCATAGAGGTCAAGGTGATGGCCGAGTGCGGCGCCGCCATTATCTACACCAACCGGACCATCACCTATGCCAATCCTCAGCCACCCCAGTCCATCAAGGATTGGAAAATGGGCTTCTTCTATGTTCGGGCGCCAGAAGGCGAAGCCGACTGCTTGAACCTGCCAGAGTTTTCTCTGCCGCCGCCGACCAAACACCAGCGGAGTGAAAAGCCTGGGTACGGCGACACCGATCTGGATGCCCAAGTCGCTCGGGGCACCGAGCTGTTGGAAAAAGGACTGCGCCCTGCCGATCTGGTTGCAGCCTGGGTATGCAGCCGACTGCTCCCGCTGCAGCGCTGGTGCCACCGGATCTGCGACATGAGCAATCGGCGGGATCCGACTCGGATCTCCACCCACCGCTTAGACGAAAACGAGCTTGTTTGGCGAGTGCGCGTGCAGACTGATGCCTCCTCCTCCTCAATCCATTCAGATTTGGGTTGAAAACTTACGACCGAGCTCATCCTCCTCCCACGGTATGACTCAACTTCCAATCTCATGCTCTTTTATCTTTGCGCTCTTTATAGATTCTGGTCGGATGCTTTCACAACACTCCATCGGCTTCAATGTGATGTAAGAAGGGAAGGCTCTTTCCGCCTACCATCCCGACCGCGATGCCGAGGACGCCGAGGACTTGGAGCTTGTGGTGGAGTCGGACCCCGAGACTGAGGTCCGCACCGCCAGCTTGGGACTTGGCTTCAACCAGCCGGTTACGTCTGATTCCTCCATCAAATGCTTCATGGAATAATAGGGTGACAGCGATGCCGACGATGCTCCTGGTTATCATGGCGTAGAGTCCCGTCCGACTACGCAGACGGTGCCCGAATGAAAACGTCCCCAAGCGAACCCCGCTCCTGGCCCATCCAAGGTTATCAAAAATAAGGGCTCCCATGGTCCGAGGGGCCATGCTCCTCCACCGGCTGCCTCTGGGACGACTGGGCCCGTGCTGAATGAGGCACCTCTGAACATTTCTCCTCTACGCTTCTCCATAGAAAACTTTTCTCCTAATCTACCCCGAGCTACGGGGTAACTTATTCCTTCTCATTTGCTCTGCCTGCTTTGTCCGAGTACCCTGTTGACTTGTGTGCTTCCTCGGACTATAGGTCTCCCCATGATATCAACGCCGTAGTGGACATAGCTCCTCCGACTGCGAGTCATGTTGCTTCATCTACGTCCTCAAGGCCCAATACTTCGCAAAAAGGGTTGTGGTTGCTGAAACCAACAAAGCGGAGCGGGCCAAGAAACAGAAAGCCGCTGCTGCGAAGCAAGCGAAATAGGCTGCTCCTCCTCCGAGCTCTGCGACTGCTACTGGTTTGACTGCTGGCTCGCACTCGGCTACTCCTGCTGCGGCCGCCACTGCCACTACTCCGATTCTGATTGACCAGTCCGGGATCGTGCACTCCGACGTGTCGGTCGTGGACTTGACTGGTGCAGGTACTGATTCTCCTAGTACTTCTCCAGTCCGAGAAACTAATGCTCAAGATGTGCCTCCTGCAACCAGATCGAAGAGGACTGTTGCTGCCATCGCCGAGCCGACTGCCGCTGCTCCTGTAGGCCCGCAGGTCACCTACACGATTGCCTCCCTCACCACTGCTCAGGTTAGTGCCGATGTTCCTCAGTCTTCTAGCGCTATCGTGCCCAAGCCGACTGCCTCAGCCCGCAAGCTCTCGCGGGCCGATCAGTTCCGGTTAGCATATACCGGCAGCCTTGATGATGTACCAACTCTGCCCGCCTCCGACTCCGAGCCTCCTCCGCCAGTTGGATCCCAGGATCAAGTTCCTGCCCACATTCAACACCGATTGGGTGGCCTTGCCACCCAAATTCAAGATTTTGCTTTGGGAGCTCTTTCTCAGGTCTTTGCCACTGAGTATTTGTAACACCCTCAGTGTCAGGCATCAGTAAAACTTTTGTTAATGATTAAACCTTTGTGATTAGCAAGTCTCTAATCACCTTGATCATGCCTTGTTCATCTTTGATTCCAAACATACTCAAATTACCTTTTGATGAATATTAAAAATATTGTGACAATAAAATCTTTTCCAAAAATCTTGGAACCACTTTATAAAATCCCAAATAATCATGGGACCATGGCAATGTGGTCATGGGTATTTATTGTGCTATCAAATAAATCAAACAATTATAAACAGTAGCCAAAAACCTCATATAAACCATTTAATATTTAATGCAAATATTAAATGACTTTTAAAATTACCCAAATCTTTTGTGGCACCAACCTTAGGTAAATACTAAATTATGGGACACATCCCACATTTTACAAAAATGCCTAAGTGGGTGAAACAAATATAAAACAAAAATAAACAAGAGAAAGAAAAGAGAAAAGAGAAATAATAAAAACCTAGTCTAACCCCCCCTCTGGTACGAGGCCCACCTCCCCTCCTCGCCCCTCGGGCCGGCCCAGCCCACCACCCCACTCATCCCCCTCCTCCTGTACGCCCTCCATGGCGTGGCGCCTATCCGCCATGGACACGGCGACGAGCCCCCTCCGTGTCCCGCATCCGACGGCTCCCTGGCGACATAAATCCTCCCGTGCCCCCCCGGCCGCCTGGAAACCCTAGGACCCCTTCCCTTCTCCATTCTCGCGCCGCTCCCCTCTCCTCGAGCTTGCCCGAGCTCCGCCGTGGACGTGCCGGCGTGCACCCACGCGGCCAACGGACACCTCCGGCCGTGCGACCATGTCCGGAAGGACCGGAGTGCTCGGCTACGTCTTGTCCTCGTCGCGGCCACTACAGCGCGTGAATCAGGCGGATTCCTCCACCATGGTCCCCGTGTCCTCGTCGTCGATTGCCTCCTCCCCACACACTCCCCGGCCTCACCGACCCCTCCCCTGCAACCGCGGTGAGCCCTGCTCGGTTTCCCCCCTGTTTATCGCTAGTTCCTTGCGCTAGAACGTCGTGCCGTCGTGGTCGTGCTCCGGCCGCCGCCATGGCTATGAGCTTCGAGCTCCTCGTGCCGCTCAGCTCACGATTTTGGCACCAACGTGCTCCCAATGCCCCTTATACTCAAACCAAACCCCCGAACTGCTCGATTTTGTTGCGCATCGCCATGAGCCATTGGAGCCGCACGCCGGCAGCCGCCATTGCCGTCCGTGCGCTCACCTTAGGCCGCCTCGGCTCCTGCAAATGGCGCAGAACGTCGCGGGTCGGCGACAGCTCTCCAACGAACCCCTCCGCGTCTCAAACGGCTGCTGGAGCGGCGCCCTCGCCATGCACTGTCGTCGCCGGCGTCCCGCCGGGTTAAGTCGTGGGTTAGCACCCACTGACAGTGGGGTCCATCGGCTAATTTACCGCTAACAAAAATTAGTTGAAAGGTTAACCCACCCCTTGGTTAGAATGAAAGTGGGCCCTGCCTCTTAATTAAGTTGTTATTAAAAATAATGGAGATAACCCCCTGTTAGACTTACATGTAGGCCCCACTGGCAGAATTAATTAATTGGATGATTTAGTAAAATTGCAGAGGATGACATGTGGGCCCCGTGGTTATTTAGATTAGATTAAATGAATTATTAATACCAGAGGCTGACAGGTGGGTCCCCTCTGTCAGTTGACTGGTCAAACCCCTGTGTGGATAATGTTGCATTTTATTAATAAAAGAAATTCCAGAAATCATTTAATTTGATATAAAACTTTAAAATTCAATATCTTTTAAACCGTAAGTCAGATTTAAAAACTTTATACATGAAAATTGATCAGAAAAATATAACGAATACAGGTACGCTATACGTATACCAACCACACCCCTCTAACACACCGAACATCGAACCGTCCCCCTCTGGACCGTCTGTCCGATGATTTGTCCGGTATTGTTAAAGTACCTGGCTGAATTTATCCCGAACACGAATGTTGTTCGGATTGTTTCGACTAGCAAGGTTACAGCATCCCCACGTTTGTCGGTTGTTCACGACACCTCCGGCATGAACCCTTCCCCCTCCGGACACCCTGTCCGGTAATCACCCGGAGCTGACAGTCCATCCCCGGATGGATTCCCGCTCCGTGCAACGTGCATTGCACTGTCTTAGAACACCGTTAACATTGCATACGTCATGCTATTCATCTGTTTGTTTATGGTTGCTTTGTATTTACTGTTTCTCCCCCCTTTATTCTCCGGTAGACCCCGCTGCTACCGCCGACTACACCGCCGCCGGGTACGACTACTTCGTCGACAACCCTGCCCCTACCGTCGAGCTTCCAGGCAAGCAGAGCCATTCTCTTCCCCAGATATCGCCTATCTTTCCGTACATTTCTTGCACTAGGCATTGTTACTGCTGCTGCTACGATTACAATCCTATTCAATTGCATAGCCTGATTTTGTTGCCCTTGCTGTACCTTCCTTTGTCCTATGCTGCCTGTTATAATTATGCATATATTCAGCAGTGAGCCCTGCGTATTGTTAGCTAGGACTAGATAGCGGGACGTGATCACTCATGGGAGTGAACACGGATACAATATATAACTGTTTTAGGTACGGAACAAAGAAGACACCGCCAAAGGCCCCTATCTGGGTTATGTCTAGTCACCTCAAGTGTGAGCTATCCAGGAGTAATCCTTGTACTCCACTCGAGGCTGACTTTGTCTTGCCGCCATAGGGTCCTGAACAGTGGTTGTTCTTAAAGGTAAGAAGTCGGGCGACCCAACAGTGCCCGCGAGCGGTATATCGTCGGGAACGACGGGGAGGGTACGACCGACGTTACTGGCGTGCTTGACCCCTGCTCATATCTCGCGAGAGTTACCAAACCACGAAAGTCGAGCTCTACCAAGAGCACACGCGAGACATGGTAATGAGACGGTTCACCTTGTTGTTAACCGCAGTGACTTGGTGGGACGACAGGGTAGGCACCGATGTACTGGTGGTCCTGACTGCTGTCGTTGACCGCGGGTCGGTTAAGTCGAGGCAACGATAACGGTTGTCGCGCAGGTTAATTAAAATGCTAAATGGTTCGGCGGATGACTTGAGAGGCCCGTTGGTCTGTACGCACTACCTTCACGTGGGATAAGGAGTTATGGGCTCCCCTGCGTCGTAGTTTGCCCGAAAGCTCTTCAGACATCAGCAGTACCGTGGCCTGCGCCGGGAAGTGGTGTCTTCTTCGTCCGGACGGTGTGTTTTTGGATTTGCTTTCGCTTCGCCGGCCAGCCACGCACTGTGCAGGAGCGTGCAAGGGTGAGGGTCCTAGACCCCTTGGCGCATATGATATAGTCCGGCGGAAGGCCTCTCTGTTAAGTCTAGGATGGGCTGCGTCGTGTCGGATAGCCTCGGTGGGGCGTTCCCTAACAAGGTTCACGCCACCATGGAGATCCGAGCGTGCAGGCTGAACAGTAGTGCACCCCTGCAGGGAGTTTAATCTATTCGAATAGCCGTGTCCACGGTAACAGGACGCTTTATGCTGAAGCTGGATCTTACCACTAGAAACTATTACTATTAAACTGTATGGTTCCGGGTCTTCTTCCTCGCAGGGAGTCGAGGAAGGGAACTCGGAGGCATTATTATTATTAATCATTACAACTTATATTATACAATGTTGCAGCAACTTCTGCTTCGTTGTTACTTTATTGCTTTATATGAACTGTTGGTTGTTTCTCTTCTCATGCTGCAAGACATCGTCAGAAGATGCTAGTCTTCGATAGGCCTAGCTTCTTATCCTTATTCTGATTTCTATCTTGCAGTCCACTATATACAGCCTCCCCTTTCCATTGATACAATGCATAATGCTTAGTAGCGGACGTAAGACTCGCGGGTATGCTAGATACTCACCTTTTCTTTATTTCCCCTTTTATGTTTTGCCTGATCGGCCGCTGCAGTCGACGTTGGAGCCCAGGAGCAGGAGTACCCCGGAGGCGGATACTACTACGTCGAGACCCCCGCTGACCAGGACCAGGAGTAGTTTCGGAGGCTCCCAGGCAGGAGGCCTTGCCTTTTCGAT